>CAJGYO010000016.1:0-1467701 GCA_904845875.1 Miscanthus lutarioriparius | reverse complement strand
TATGGCTAACCAAGATGTTCAACAATATCTTTTGATCGTAACAAGGTGCTCGAGGAGTGAGAAGAAGCATATTGGTACCAATCTACAAGAACAAGGGATATCCAAAGTTGTACTAATTATCGAGAATTAAGTTGATGATCCCACACTATGAAGCTATAGGAGAGAGTCATGAAAGCAACGCGCCTATGAGAACGATGTAGATATCAACAAACCAATTTGGTTTCATGCCCGGAAGATCAACCACAAAAGCAATCTTCTTAATAAGACAAGTTATGGAGGCGGTTTAGAGCAAAAGAAAGGCATCCACATGGTTTTCATTGACTTGGAGAAGGCTTATGACAAGATACCAAGAAATGTTATGTGGTGAGCTTTTGACAAACATATAAGCATACGATCAAAGTACGTGACCCTCATCAGGACATGTGTACACAATGTTGTGACTAGTGTTCGAACAAAACGATGGTAATATGATTACTTCTCGATTAAAATTAAACTTCATCAAGGGTCAACCTTAAGCCCGTGTCTGATTTGCCTTGGTAATGGATGATATTAGCGAGGAACATACAAGGATATCCCTTGGTGTATGTTGTTGTTGATGATATAGTGGGCCCTGTTACTTTTACCCCATATCCGGCTTAGTCCCATTTCTTTTTCAGTCAACAATGTGTTTTCTCTCTCACAACATTTCAGCCGTAAGCAGTGTTTTCACCAATTTCAAAGGCCAAGATTCAGCAAGTTTAACGTGGGGCCAAAGGTTAGTGGACTTAAAGCCAAAGGGAGTAAATATGAAGCTAGAGTTATGGCGGTGGACCCTTGAGTCTAAAGGTTTTGGATTGAGCGAACTAAAACCGAATACAAGAGATGCGACTTTGGCGAGGCTGCACGGGAGGAGGAGATGTGAGTTTGGAAGGTCAAGTAGTGCCTAAGAAAGGATACCTTTTGGTATCTGGGATCGATCTTCTGAGAGAGATGGAGATATTAATGTCGGACGTTAGCCATAGAATCAAAGCAGATGGATCAAGTGGCGATAAGTTCCGGCATTCTCTATGATAAGAGGGTACCATAAAAGCTTAAAAGGCAAGTTTTATAGAACGGCGATTAGACCGACTATGTTGTATGGAGCGTAATATTGGCCTACAAAGATTCGACATGTTGACTAATTGAGTGTTGTAGAAATGCGTGTGTTGCAATTGATTTGTGGTCACACAAGAATGGATCCAGTTCAAACGAAGCGATGATATCGTGATCGCCTAGGGATATAATCGAAAAGGATCTAGGATGCTAGCCTAGAGGGGGGTGAATAGGCGTTTCTAAAAATCAACACCTTTAAAAGCGGAGGCTTGATTAGTAATAGGAGTTTCCAAAATGGAAACTCAAATCGAGTAATACCAGCCCCTCACAAGTTAGCCACAAAGTATATAAAGATACTAGATAAACCTAGGGAGCTAAAGCAAAGAAGAAGCAGAAGGGTTGAATCAAAATGCACTAGTCGGATTAATGTCGGAAGTCCAGCGTTTGGGTCAAAACTTCGGCGTGTCGAGAGTCCCGACGTTTGGGTCGAGAAACCGACCCCTACGGAAATAGGCGCAAGTGCTAAAATGAACTCTGTGATGCCGATAACTTTACAAACCCACTTCCTAGTCATAAGGTAAGGTGTTGGGACACTCTCTCGACGTTGATAAGCCACCACTCGTGGATTGGTCCCAAACCCTAAGAAATAGCTAGAGAGAGGAGACAACCAAATACAAGTAATTTCGAGAGCAAATCACAATAACAACAAACGCCGAGAGAAGAATTTATCCCGAGGTTCGCAACCCCCACAAAGGAGCTCCTCACGTCCTCGTTGTTGAGGTGACCACTTTGGTGAAGTCTCTTCCACCTCCTTGCCTCACTCAAGGATACCACAAAGTTCACTTGAGTTTCTTCACTAGAAAACAAGGGTAATACAAACTTCCTAAGGCTCTTTCACAAGATGGAAGCTCTTGGGCGGACGCCTAGGCTGGCTAGGGAAAATCCCCAAGAGTAACAAATGCAAATCAAACTAGAAGCGATGAAGAAATCAAGTGCTCAAGCTTGCTCAAAGTGATTTTCTCTCTCAATCCACTCTCCAAACACTCAAACCTTTAGGAATTGAAGTTGGAAGCAAAGGAGTGAAGAGTGGCGAGCCTAGAATGCTTGGGGGTTGTTTTTGGTAAGTGTTCATCGTAATGAAATGAGTGGAGCAAGCAGTTAGAAAGGAGGAGAGGGGGTATATATACTCCAAGGCAAAATCTAGCTTTTTTAGATTCACGTCGGAAGTTCCGGCGCAGATCTCAGGACTTCAGACGTAAGGAAAACACACATTCACGCGAGGTCAAAGTCCACTCGAGGCGATAGCGTTGGAACTTCCGACATGGGTTGGGACTTCCGGCGGCGGAACTTCCGATGAACATCGGGACTTCCACAGTCGAGAACTTCGACGGTCGGAACTTCCGATGAACGTCGGAGACTTTTCGGCGGTCCGAACTTCCGACGAAACATTGGGACTTCCGATGGGCACAGATAGTAGGTCGATAGAACCATCGATGCTGAGGAGTCCGGCTTGGTGGGACTTTCGATCGGGAGTTCAACTCACGTCGAGACTTAGGCAAATCCCACGATCTACCTTGTGAGCTATGGCTGGAGTCGCCGATTTCGACAAGAGTCATGACTTCCGGTATCGGGAGTTAAAGCTTACGTCGGGACTTCGACATCGACAATCATAAAATTATTCTATGTGCTCGTGAAGTGCTAGAGTGTCTCTCTTTGATTTAGTTATTATGCTTGAGCACTCTATCTTTCGAGACCACTTAAACTTGCATCTCTCTTAATAGTATGACATACCTATTAACTCAAGATCAAAAGAAAATAAAATTAAACCTTTTGAGTTGATCTTCTTTTAAATTGATGCCGTGTCTTTCAATCTTCATCAAGTGAGGGTGCCAACATGTCAATATTGATCTTGTCACTTGAGCATAGCCATCTTGAGCACGTGACTTGATTCCATTCATCAAATATGAATAACTCCAAATGCATCAAGTCACTTTAATCAACTTGTCCAATATAGATTTGATCCTCCACATCAATATGACCATCATAGCTTGATTAGTACCTCAACTAAATGCAAGTACTTTCTTCTTCACCCTAGCTTAGGTTCCTCGGCCATCAAGCCGGGCTTGCGCCCTTCACCCTTGCTTAGTACCTCGAAGCCTTTTCTTGCTATCTTCACCATCTCAAGCATCAAGTGACATCTTGTATTAAATCAACCATTCATTTTGTATTGTTGCCTTTTTCATTTCAATTTAGCAAGCTTCAAATATGAGACCATTCCATATGCAATCCCTCATATCTCATTAATTAACTCTTATCGTGCTTGCTTTCACATAGATCATTGAAATCCCACAATAAATAAACCTTTGCATGAATTCCATTTGCATTGTTGTCTTGTGCTTGAACTAGATTGTTTATACAACAATACATCACTTTTGGCTTTATACAATTTCATCAAGTATACGTGAGATAATCAATTTCTGTCTAACACTTAGCAAACATGTTAGTCCTTTAATCGTGTTGTCATTCAATCATCCAAAACTCACTAAAGGGCTAGATGCACTTTCAATCTCCCCTTTTTGGTGATTGATGACTATCCGATTAAAGCTTACAAAAAGATATAAACAATTAGACTTTTGGATTCAATGACTTATGAGAGGCTCCCCCTTAATGTGTGCAATATGAATTGAATTCATAAATGACCTCAAATGTCAATTTGCACATACTAAAACACATAGGAGACCCCCTTAAATCATTGCATCCGTGGCTGCAAGTGTGTCAAAATAAAAAAACCGTGATGCATATGACATGATATATCACACAAGACTAAAGCAGAAAAGCATCACACCATACAAAGTCACTCTAAAACATGCATGGTCCTTATGAAAGTAAATACATCCTATATATCACACACATAACACTCATCACAAAGATTTCTCAAGTCATATCTCTCCCTTGTCATAGCTACTCTCTCCCCTTTCATAGCTAGACACAAGGTTGCACTCTGAAGCTTTAAACATATCTCTCCTCCTTAAGCTTTCATCTCTCCTCCTTAAGCTTTAATCATATCTCTCCCCTTTGTCATCTATCGCCAAAAGGGTCACAGCACAAAGCACAAAGGGTGCTTAAGGTTCAAAGTTTGTACTAATCTCTCCCCTTTGTATTAAACTCATCCCCCTTTGTCATGGTGTGGGTCATAATACTTGTCACTCCCCCCTTTGTCATCTTAAAGAGGTTGTACTTGTCACTTGTTTGCAATTCAAAATAGATCAAGTACATGGGTTCACTAGCTCATAAACAAACTCATACACTAACCACTAGACCATATAATCATTCAAGCAATAGTGGTAGTCTATGAATCTAAAAATTTTCATTTGTAATGCATAATCCTATAAGCATGTACTATATACACTAACCGCATACTAGTAAGGGATGAAAAATGATCATGCACAATACAATGATACCTTTGCTATGTTGGAGAGGAAGATAGTCATATAGATTTTAATTCATTTCTCCAATAGTACCATGAAGTCAAATTATAAGCTTGGTGAAGACCAATAGATACCAATTCTTTGAATTCCTATTCTTCACCCATATGAATTGAGAATCACTAATGATCAAGTGCACTCTTCTTGTTGTGGTTGGCTTGCTTCTTCTTTGATCATTGCTTGCTTGAGAGAACTAAAAGATGCACCATTTGTAATACCACTTAAAATTCCATGATACCACTTGAAATTTCATGACTTGTTCTCTTTTGGGTGTTGCTTGCCTTCTAGACCAATCTCTTGATTTTCTTCAACCAAGTACCTCAAATGTCTCTTTAGATTACCACTTCGATTTTAGCCATCCAAGCCTAGGGCGAAGTGATCTCTCTCCAAAGAATCATCCTTGATACTCACTTGAAATAATCTTGAAAGAAAATCACTTGATCCACTTGAAAGATTTTATTTGATTGATCCATATTGTTGGACTTAATTTGATGAATAACTTTGAATCCTTCTTTAAGTCCTTTTCTTTCTACTTGTTTAAGTCCTTTTCTTTCTATCAAAGATCTCCAATTATCACTAGAACTTAAACTCCATCTTCATCTTGATCTGTAGCTTGAGTACCAAATGTGTACGAGATACACTCTTCAAACAAATTGTCTTGTACTCATCATTTGTTATGCTTCTATCTCAAACCAAAAACCAAAACATAGGTACCTCAATCACTTATAGATATGATTCTAATTTGAGGACCTTTGAATCTAAGTGACTTTTGATCAATCCAATAATTGTCACTTTTCTAGCAGATTCTGTACTCTTCAAAGAATAAATCATATCTCCTAAAGTACATATCCAAAACCACAAAATTTGGTGAAGATGTGACACACTAAGTCTTCTAGTAGCTATAAAAATTTGAGCTTCTTTTGACTTATATATTGCTACTAGATTTCACATCTTTCCACACTGCTATATGCTGAAAACTGATGCACTATAGCTGACAAGATCTACTCCAAATCCAAAGTATCACTTATCCAAATCTCATGAAATTTGCACAGCAACTAATACCATAAGTGTAGAGCATTCAGACCAAATTTCAAGCCAATACAAATAGATTTGATTACTCAAACATGTCTATGATCACTGCTAGCTCAGATTTTCAATATTGGACAGATTTCAATAATTGAGCTATTTTTCTCCAAATTGAACCAAACTTGAAATCAACTTGTTTGAATACTCTCACAAGACATATGTCCATTCAAACCACTTACTAGAAGAAATCTTATGAACATATCCAATCAAACCAACTTCAAACTTGATTACTTAAGCATTTAATCCATTCAAACATCTCATAGTAAGCAACATATGCATATATATCCAATTCAATTAACTCATATGCACCCAAATAAACTTTGATCAACAAGAGATATACCTTGATAGCTTATGATCATCTTTGCAAGCTTCAACTCCACTTATTTACAGGCCTTCAAATATATAAATAAATTCCCACAACTTGAATATGACACTTGTATGTTGATAGCATATGGACTTCACTCAATTTTGACTTGGCATTGGGATAAAATTGCACTAGGCTTCAATACTTGACTCAACATAAGATGAACAATAATAATTCCATTGAATCAAGTCTCTAATGTCATGGTACCTACAAACGATCATTCACTTTTGATGGTACCCAAACTAGTTTAGGTCCTCTCATGTTAGGCATAACATACTTAAGCATAGCCTTAGTATGAATAGCGGAATTTTTTTGCGATACTAACCAATAAGGCACCATAACAAACCTTCCTAGGCATAATATTTGCATCAATTGAAATAGGCTTAGGATTCTCACTTAGGGGACATGAATTAGCCAAGAATTGATTTTCTCTTTTTCGAATATTTGGCAAATTTATGATTTTCAAAACTTGAGAGAGATTTTAGAGGGACATATGGATTTTTATGGACTTGAGAGAACCATGTCACATGTGATTAGGCAAATAATCAACCAAGGGTAGCAATAATCACAATATGACATGACTAGGTCACAAAGACCCAAAAACCACATGATTTTCAAAAACCACACCACCTACACATGCTAGTTAGGGATTTTGAAAAACATGTATCCTATATCACACAAATGCACACACTAGCATATAAAGGGCCTTAGATGCACTTACAATGCATGTATATAAATACATACCTTTGCCTTGAGCCCACAATATCACCACTGAGATAATACATGGCATGACAACATCATGTTGACCTCACTTGTCAAATAATCATACCATATATGAAATCAATTTTCATCCAAAGGACTACAAATAATGCTAGATGAATTTGTTAGTCCACAATGGTGCAAAATAGAAACTGAGCTCCCCCTAAATAAGTACCACAAGTAATTTGAATGACTTTCAACAAGCACTTTATTCTTTTAAGAATTTGGGAGTCAATTTTCTATTTTGACCAACACAAAGTAATTTGCCATATTTAAATTTCGTTGAGACATACTCACAACCCACTTAGGTTTGATAGATCACAAGCTTCGAGCAAATTAAGGATATATGAAATCAAATGGATCAAACCTCAATTCCATCCCAATTAGTGCTCTGGTTTCTGCCATCTGGGACACGTCCGTGAACATATCTGGGACATGTCCCATGTGAAGAACATAAACACTTTTTCCTTTCTTACTGGCCATACCGGACATGTCCGAGTGAACATATCGGTTACACGTCCGGTAGGTGCGAGATAGAAACAATTGAAAGCGCTGCTTGTGATTCTTCATTTTAGCTCTAGTACTTCTTGTATGCCGCATCGAACAAATGCATTGCTCTACTAGAGAACCATTAAAAGCATCACATGGCTAACACGATAATTATTAAATGAAACTAATTAGCCACTTCCAATTATTTCACAAATATGCTTATTTGTGAGCCATTGAGCACTAAACACAAAGTGGCTATCCTATAAGGTTTTTAGGTACTTGTTACCAATGGTAGAGATGAAGTAAACGATATGGTCATTGATTTATCTTCGGGTCAACCATATATGAGATTATGATAAGAATTGATTAATAGATTGAGTGAATATTTTCAATTTGCTTGCTCAACCACCCGTAAGAAGCTTTCATCTCTCCACCAAGTACTCTACATTATCAACCTAAGCACATTTTGGTACCCAACTCTTGTTGGGTCCTTTTGGAGTTATCAACAAGTGTTAGGCACCCAAATGGCCTTAGTACTAGTTTGTGGTGAACACATCACCTTGCTAGTGCTAACTCCATTTGTGGTCTTCCTAAGCATATTAACATAAACAAATGTGTTCAGCTTAGGATGTTACCATTTGGGCAATCATAGCCTAGATGCCCCTTTCTTCTACAAGCATAGCATATGCGACCTTTGTTTGCCCTATGCTTGTTTTTGTTTGTATGGACATCCATCAACCTTGTGGCCCATCTCATTGCATCCATAGCATCTTCTTGTTGCAACTTGGGCTTCCTTTCTTGCCTCCTTGTACATTGGGCATTTCTTGGTTGGATGCCCCAACTTCTTGTACATGAGACAAGTGCTTTGTCCATCACTTTTCCTTTGGTTGACCAACTTGTTTGAGGCCATTTGATGGCCACTTCACACTTTATCGGCCCAACACTTGTGTGGACACATGGTAATCTCATGTCCATTCACTCCACAACCATAGCATAGTCTTTTTCCATGTTTCTTGCTCTCGGTTGTGTTGGCCTTGCTTGAAATGTGATTCTTTTGTTGGGATTTGGAGGAAGCAAGGTTTGAACCCTTCTCAAGCTTCTTCACCATGTTAACATGGTTATCTTGAGAAGGTTGTGCTCTCTCCTTACCCTTCAATCGAATCACATCATTTCTTAGCCTTTCCACTTCTTCCTTAAGCTCTACATTTTCTATAAATTTTTGCTCAATCGAAGATGGGCTTGCTTGAGAAGCACACTCATTAGCACAAGAAATATTCAATTGAGATTGCGTACAAGTGAGTGTGTGAGTGGAAGGTTGAGATGATTTTACCGTTGTAATCACAACCTCATGAGCCACCTCAAGCATGATGCTTGATTCTACTAATTCTTCATGAGAGCACTTGAGATGAACATAGTTTGCTTGTAGCACATTATATTTGCTTGAGAGTTCATCTAATTTTGCCTTGAGCTCAAAGTTTTCCTTCTCTAGTTGTGAAACACTAGAAGAGGAGTTAGTAACTAAAAGCATGCTCAACTGATAATTTTCATACCTCTCATTTATGGCCTTTAGCTCTTGCAATTTGGAGATGAGAAACTTTTCTTGATTTTGAAGTGATTGCTCTTGTTTCTCATTCTCTTCCTCTAGCTCATCATTCTTCTCAACTAGCTTCATGAGAATGAGCTTGTCTTTGTTGCTTAGATGATCAAGAGTGTAGCTATCTTCAATTTCAATATCACTCTCTTCTTGATCATCTACTTGTGCTATCTCCTTGGCTTGATCTATCTTGCTAGCCTTCTTCTTGCTTTTCTTGGCCATGAGACACAAGTGATGAGTATCATGAGATACTGAGGTTGACTCATCACTTGGCCACCACCGGGCTTGACCCTCATCATCACAGACTGCCTATTGTCCGGCTTCCTCGGCCACACCGGACACGTCTGGTAGGGCTACCGGACACGTCCGGCATGAGCTTGCAGACAACGCAGTCGCCTCGGCTTGCACCTCTTGCTTCAGCTCGGCGCTCTTGAGATCTTGTGAGGCTTCTTCGCTGCATGAAGACATAATGGACATATTTTCCATTGACTCGACCTCAAGTGCATCATCGCATTTGGATTTTCCATATAACTCAACGAGTTTGGTCCAAATGAGATGAGCACTCTCCGGAGGTGGTTGTCCGTTGATTATTGCCTCATCTTGAACCTCTGCACTCAATGTACTTAAAATGATATTAATAGCTTGAGCATTGAGTTGCACGCATATCTCTTCCTCTTTTGATAAATTCTTATAGTTGCTCCAATCAACTATAGGAAGAGGTATGCTTACAAACATAATATGCTCAACAAGAGGACTAATATCTCTAAAAGCATTGAGTACATGAATTGACCAAGGTAGAAAGTTTGAACCATTATTTTGGAGAAGCATCGGCTCCAACTCGATAGGTGTCGACATCCTTTTCTCACAGCGGTGAAGCTTGTAGTGAGTCCAAGCTCTTATACCAATTGAAAGGATCTAGGATGCCGCCTAGAGGGGGGTGAATAGGCGTTTCTGAAAAATCAACACCTTTAAAAGCAGAAACGATTAGTAATAGGAGTTTCCAAAATGGAAACTCCAAATCAGAGTAATACCACCCCTCACAAGTTAGCCACAAAGTATATAAAAGATACTAGATAAACTTAGGGAGCCAAACAGCAGCAACCGAAGGGTTGAATCAAAATGCACTAGTCAGTTAATGTCGAAAGTCCCGACGTTTGAGTCAGAACTTCCGACGTGTCAGAAGTCCCGATGTTTGGGTCAGAACTTCCGACGTGTCAGAAGTCTCGACGTTTGGGTCAGAACTTCTGACCCCTACGGGAAATGAACTGCAAGTGCTAAAATGAACTTTGTGATGCCGATAACTTACAAACCCACTTCCTAGTCGTAAGGTAAGGTGTTGGGACACTCTCTTGACGTTGATAAGCCACCACTCAGTAGATCGAGTCCCAAACCCTAAGAAATAGCTAGAGAGAGGGAGACAACCAAATACAAGTAATTTGAGCAAATCACAACAACAACAAGCATGCGGAGACAAGAATTTATCCCAAGGTCTGCAGCCCCACAAAAGAGCTCCTATGTCCTCGTTGTTGAGGTGACCACTTTGGTCGAAGTCTCTTCCACCTCCTTGCCTCACTCAAGGATACCACAAAGGTCAAGGGTAATACAAACTTCCTAAGGCTCTTCCACAAGATGGAAGCTCTTGGGGCGACGCCTAGCCGGCTAGGGGAAATCCCCAAGAGTAACAAATGCAAATCAAACCCGCTTGATGAAGAAATCAAGTGCTCAAGCTTGCTCAAAGTGATTTTCTCTCTCAATCCACTCTCCAAACACTCAAACCCTTTAGGAATTGAAGTTGGAAGCAAAGGAGTGAAGAGTGGCGAGCCTAGAATGCTTGGGGGGGTTGTTTTGGCCGAGTGTTCGTGTGAATGAAATGAGTGGGCAACGGTTAGAAAGGAGGAGAGGGTATATATACTCCAAGGCAAAATCTAACGTTAGATCTACGTCGAAAGTTCCGAGCCTTGAGATCTCGGGACTTCCGACGTGGGAAGAAAACATTATTCACGCGAGGTCAAAGTCCACTCGAGGCGACCAACGTTGGAACTTCCGACATGGGTTGGGACTTCCGACAATGGAACTTCCGATGAACGTCGGGACTTCCGACGGTTGGAACTTCCGACGGTCGAACTTCCGATTTAACGTTGGGACTTTCGGCGGACGGCATGCATAATGAGTCGAGAGAACCATCGATGCCGGGACTCTCGGCTTGGGTCAGACTTCCGATCGCCGGGAGTTCCGACTCACGTCGGGACTTCCGACGTCCACGACCACCGCTATGAGCTATGGTAGGAGTCGGCGAGTTCCGGCAAGAGTCATGACTTCCGACTATCGGGACTTCCGACTTACGCCGGGACTTCGACAATCGACATCCACAGTAAAATTATTCTATGTGCTCGTGAAGTGCTAGAGTGTCTCTCTTTTGATTTAATTATTTTGCTTTGAGCACTCTATCTTCCTTAGACCACTTAAACTTGCATCCCTCTTAATAGTACGACATACCTATTAACTCAAGATCAAAAGAAAATGAAATTAAACCTTTGAGTTGATCTTTAAATTGATGCCGTGTCTTTCAATCTTCATCAAGTGAGGGTGCCAACATGTCAATATTGATCTTGTCACTTGAGCATAGCCATCTTGAGCACGTGACTTGATTCCATTCATCAAATATGAATAACTCAATGCATCAAGTCACTTTAATCAACTTGTCCAATATAGATTTGATCCTCCACATCAATATGACCATCATAGCTTGATTAGTACATCAACTAAATGCAAGTACTTTCTTCTTCACCCTAGCTAGGTTCCTCGGCCATCAAAGCATGGCGTTTGCCCTTCACCCTTGCTTAGTACCTCGAAGCCTTTTCTTGATATCTTCACCATCTCAAGCCATCAAGTCACATCTTGTATTAAATCAACCATTCATTTATATTGTTGCTTTTTCATTTCAATTTAGCAAGCTTCAAATATGAGACCATTCCATATGCAATCCCTCATGTCTCATTAATTAACTCTTATCGTGCTTGCTTTCACATAGATCATTGAAATCCCACAATAAATAAACCTTTGCATGAATTCCATTTGCATTGTTGTCTTTTGCTTGAACTAGATTGTTTATACAACAATACATCACTTTTGGTTTTATACAATTTCATCAAGTATCTGTGAGATAATCAATTTCCTGTCTAACACTTAGCAAACATGTTAGTCCTTTAATCGTGTTGTCATTCAATCATCCAAAACTCACTAAAGGGCTAGATGCACTTTCAAGCACCAATTGAAGAAAAGCTTGCCCAACATCGGTTGAGGTGGTTTGGCCATGTCTAAAGGAGACCTCGAGAGGAATCAGTGAATTGTGGAGTCCTAAGCCAAGCTAATAATATAAGGAGAGATAGAGAAAGAACGAAATTGACATGGAAGGAGACAATAAAAAGAGTTTTGAAAGCTTTTGGAATATACGTAGAGATCTATGTTTGAATAGAAGTGCTTGGAAAGCAGTTATTGAAGTGCCTGAATCGTGACTTGGGGCTTTTGGTGGGTTTTAACTCTAGCTTACCCAACTTGCTTGGGACTAAAATACTACGTTGTTGTTACTATACTACCTTTCATCTATTTCTTGATTAGATTATCAAAAACATTAAAACCTTTTTTTCAAAATAGTACAGATAAAATGTATTTTTTTATAACACGAAGATATAAAACTAATAAAGATATTTTGAGAATCATGTTTAATAGCCCGACATGAAGAAGTGCTGACGTGTGTTTGACCCAAACAAAGATTTATGTCGTACCGGCACGACCTGACATGCCTAGAGCGCACGACTAAGACGGCGCGAAGCACGAGAGGGCCGGAAGTCCCACCTCTATCGCCAAGCCTTTGTACATGTTGTAATGTTGGAGTGTATTTCTTCGCCCTGTTAAGCTAATCCGTAGTTTTTTCAACCAACAAATAGATTTTTCTCTTACAATAAATTAGCCAACAAGATTTCTTTTCAATCATGAAACGAACATGGCACTTGTCTTTCTGTCTGAATTTTTCGATGTTAGGCCTGGTTTAGTTCCCAAAAATTTTCACCTCAAACTATCACATCGAATCTTACGGCAAGACATGCATGAAGTATTAAATATAGAGCGAAAAAAACTAATTGCACAGTTTGGTTGGAAATTGCGAGGCGAATGTTTTAAGACTAATTAGTCCATGATTGATTAATTAGGCTTAATAAATTGAAATCTCGCAGTTTCTAGACAAGCTATGTAATTAGTTTTTTATTAGTATCCGAAAACCTCTTCCAACATCCCAAAACATCGGATGTCATCCAAAAGTTTTCATTTCATGAACTAAACACACACCCTTAATACTGGTAGCCATTTCATCTTGTTCACCTTCTAGCCACGTTTACCAAGGGATCGGACAGGGCAGCGAGGAATTGTTTTTTTAGTGGAGGCAGTGAGCAATTGATGCAAAAGCATGCAGCGTGCTGGCTTTGGGGTGTCTGGCTGGGTGGCTGGCAGCCTCGGCCTCAGCCCGCAACAGCAAAAAGCGAAACATACCGGCCCATGGAAAGCGAAGCAGCAATACTAGCTAAAAAAAAAAATGAGCAGGCCCTCAAAGGCTGAAACAGGCAGCTTATCATTCCATTCATTCATAAAAGGAAAAAGTCCATGTTGCTTTTCTCAACTTTCACGAAAGTCCGCTTTTTTCTCTCGAACTCTAAAAATCGGACAAAACACCTCCTCAACTTTTAAAACCGTTCATCTTACCTCCCTGGCCAATTATAAGTAGTTTGAAGGCGGTTTTGTCCTTTTATTTTTTTATTTATTTTGGTTGAATCTTTGAAAATCATACTAAATCACAGAAAAATCATAAAATAGGAAATCAATTTTGTTGGACTCACATGAGTAGATCTATACAATAAACATATAATATGGTATGCTTTAGTACACAGTTTTTTTCACGTAGCTTTAGATCTATGATTTTCTATAATTAATTGGAATAATTCATTACTCACAGTTTCTATGGTCCAATTGTGATGAAAATTTTATGGTGAGCTAACTATTGTATGATTAAACTGTACTAAAAATTTCATACTCATTGGATCATGTATAACATAGTTATAGATTTATTTATATTTAACAAGCATAAACCTAAATAAAATCTATAACTAATTTATACATGATCTAATGAGTATGAATTTTTTACTACAGTTTAAGCATACAATAATTAACCCACCATAAAAATTTCTCAATTGGACCATAGAAACTGCAGCTATGAATTATTCTATTTATTTACAGAAAAGCATAGATCTAAAAGTACAGCAAAAACTTTGTACTAAAGCATACCATATTATATGTTCACTGTGTAAATCTACTCATGTGGAGTCCAATAAAATTAGATTTTCTATTTTATGATTTTTCTGTGATTTACTATAATTTTTCAAAGATTCAGCCGAAACAAATAAAAAAGAAAAAGACAAAACCGTCTTTAAAACCGCTTATAACCGGGTTAGGGAGATAAGATGAACGGTTTTAAAAATTGAGAGAGGTGTTTTGTCCGGTTTAGAAGTTCAGGAAGAAAAAAGTGAATTTTCTTAAAAGTTGATGAAGGTAACGTGGAATCAGATCGGTAATCTATCCATCTGGTTGCCCTGAGATGTTGTCGAATATAAAGGGAGAAATGGCCCTTGTGGGCTTCCTTTTAGCCGTACGTGCACGTCTGGGTTGGTTCGACTTCGACAGACCGTTTTGGGCTTATGTGTATATAAATATATGCACTTTCACGTGTTAGTGGACAACTTCATGTGGGCCACTAGCCACTCATCACTAGGACACATGCTAATCTTAATCTCTGCTCGACTGCTCGTTTTTGGTTCCAAGCAGCTAGTGAAAATGTAACTGTAACTGTAACTGTAACTGCTGGTCTAAGGCTGTCACGAAATTAACAAAGTATCTTGAATATCAATCACTTGAGCACGCAAGTCGCTCAGATCTGATCAATTCCAGCCGTAGCCACTAGCCCACTACTACATTAAAGGTTCGAAGCAATGGTTTAATTTTTTTAAGGCAGCTGAGGATAGGGGCGTCTCTAGCGACGTACTCGGGATCTACGAGGCCAACCGTATCTATAAATAATACAGTAGGGACGGCTCACTCACCAGCCGCTCTAGGGCGGCTCAATCACCAGCCGCCCCTACAAATGCTGCACGTACAAAAGGCTGCAGCTCCCTTCTTCCTCCTCGGGTCACTCACTCTTATCCGAGAAAAAAAAGGCTTGGGAGGCCTTGGGCACCTCTCAAAAATTGCTCTACTAAGGGGAAAAGGTTTTAGTCTCAAACCCTTTGGTAGAGATGTTGTAGAAGATAAGAAAATACTATTCCACACTTTTTTTGAAGTTTTAATGGTTAGTTTGTGAGTAATTAGAGTTTTATTTTTCTCTCTCTTCTATGGTGCTTGAGCTACTTATGAAGCAAATTAGACCCAAGTTTTGAATGTACTAGGGTAAATTAGGTAGGGAAATAAGATCATACCCTTATTTGATCCATGTTTCTTAATTTTAGTGAATAATTAATTAGTTTTATGGATATTTCATGTGCATGTAGATCTAGATCTAGGGTTTGGTTTTTTTATTAATTTTGTTTTTGTAAATTTATGTTTGATGAAATTGGACTAGAGTTTGTGTCGGGATCATAAACCCAAGGTATCTCATGGACCGGCTTCCCAACAAAGACTCGGCCCAACGGACAACGTTGCGAGCAACGCATAACTCATGGGTCAGCCTAAATACCTAAACAACAGGGCAGAAGGACGATCCAATCACCGACCAGAAGGCCTGACCGAGGAGGAATAGCGCCCGCTTCTGACTCCGGCCCGCCTCTCCGACCGGAGCACTCGCTTCGGTCTCCAGCCCGCCTCCGGACGACCTCTCCGACCGGAAGGTCTGGCCAAAACGTCGCTTCCGACTCCGATCCGCTTCTCCGACCGGGAATGCACCAAACCCCTGCTTACAGCTCCTCTCCGACTGGCGCAATCAGAGCCGACTGGGACCAACCGATCGGGCACGCCCGCTTAGCAAGGACCAGGAAACGAACAGAGAAAGTAAGGTAGGGTACCAAGTCAAACCGCAATACCAGGGACCGTACCGTGTGCACTTGCCAGACAGTACCCTGCGACCTGCCTGGCATTGCAGAACCGAAGCAGTGTTGTAGGCGCCAACATTTCCCCCTACAGTGTTGTGGGCGCCATCAACTCCCATACTAGACAAATACGGTAAGGCTCCCCCACATGTCTCTTGGCATCGACAGTGTTGTGGGCGCCGGCATTTACCGCACCAGGCGAACATGGTAAAACCACTTGCATGCCTCCAGGTATCAACAGTGTGGCAGGCGTCGACGTCTGTCATATCCAAAGAAGACAACACAAACCTCTCACATGCATCTGACATTCAACAGTATTGTGGGCGCCTACCATCATCCTGTACCCGCCCGCATGGGCAATAAGGCTTAGTAGCACATGCACTCTCTCCCTCTCACTTGTAAGGCCATCTCCTTCATCTATAAAAGGGGATGCACTCTCTCCAACAAAGATAAGTTCATTCAGATTCAATCAGATCGATCAAGTTCACTTAGCACATAGCAGAGCTCCCGTCACTCTCGGCCCCTCTGACCAGAGTCCGACCGGACCTCTCGTACCCCCTATCTTTCTCCTTCTCGTTTGTAAGCCCACAGCAAACTTCGAGCACCTGGGCTCAGGAATAAAGTCACCGACCAACTCAAACTGGAAGTAGGGCACGTTGCCTGAACCAGTATAAATCATGTGTCATTGAGTGTTGGGCCACCTTGATCACAACGTACGACAAAACTACAAATATTTATGTGTTGGTCACTTTCAGATCGACGATTGGCACCGTCCATGGGGAAGACATTTGACGTTCAACATTTTTGGTCATCGGATGACCCACTTTTCCGCCACCTTCGCCATGCCGGCTCAAGCAATACAACTCGCTTTAGCTCCGAGTTTTTCAAGGCCCCACCTGTTGGGATGTGGGTGTAAGGGTCGAGATGGCGACTAGAGGGGGGGTGAATAGTCTTTTCTAAAATTAATCGATACGACTAACTTGAAACAAGTGCGAATTAAAACTATCGGTCTAGCCAAGACTACACCCTCTATATATGTTTACTAGCACCTTGCTAAGATACCAATTATGCAACAAAGGTGCCGGGCTATCTAGAGCTCTCCTAAACAATTCTAGGAGCAAGGTTACACAAACCTATGCCACTAGTACTTTAAGTAACAAGGAGCTCCTACACATGCTAGTAAGCAAAAGCACAAAGCCAACTAAGCTCACTAGCAAAGCTCAATAACAAAGGCAACCAATGCCTAATTAGAGAGTACAAATACTTAGCTACACAAACTAAGCAATGTGACTAACAAGGTTACTAAAGCCAAATTAGCCACGCATAAGGAGCTACTTCTATGCTACACAAGCAAGAAGGTAATTAGCTAGCTACACAAGCTATCTAATTACAAAGCAACTACACAAGCTTAAGATATATATATAAGTAATTGCAAGCTTGTGTAATGGGGATGCAAACCAACGGGAAGAACAAGGTTGACACGATGATTTTTTCTCCCGAGGTTCACGTGTTTGCCAACACGCTAGTCCCCCGTTGTGTCGACCGCTCACTTGGTGGTTGGCGACTAATTAGCATCACCCGCTAAGCCCGCACGTCGGGCACCGCAAGAACCTACCCCTTGAGTGAGGGTAGCTCAATGACACACTTTACTAAAGTTGCTCTTCAGCGACTCCCATGGGCGAGCACAAGTACCCCTCACAAGCACTTCTCCGAGCGCGCACAAGCTTCTTGCGGGCTTCGACGTAAGACCACCACTAAGCCGCCTAGGAGGTGGCAACCTCCAAGAGTAACAAGCACCACCGGCTTGCAACACGACCACCTAGTGCCAATCGATGCAACCCCATGATGCAATCGCACTAGAATCGCTCACTCACACAATCGAATGATCACTATCAAGTATATGTGTGATGGAGGGCCCCAAGCACTCACAAGCATGGACACTAAGTCCCTTAGGTGCTCAACCGACCATGGCCGAGGGCCACTTCTATTTATAGCCCCAAGGGCTAAACTAGCCGTTACCCCTTCATTGGGCAACGGTCGGGCCGACCGGACGCTTCCCGGTCGTGTTGACCGGATCTTTGGACTACGCCGTCCGGTCGCCGCGCAGATGGCCACGTGTCCCGGTTCCAACGGTCACTTGACTTGACCGAACGGCAGCTTTCAAGCGACCGGACGCTGAACCCCGGTGTCGTCGGGTCCTTTCGAGAAGGTATCGACCTCAACCGGGACGCGTCCGGTCACACTTGATCGGACACAACCGGTGGTCCGGTCACACTCCAGCTTTCTGCGTTATCAGACGTTACTGACCGGACAGCCTTGCCAGTCGTCCGGTGCATTCAGATTCAAAGATCCGGTCATTGACCGACGCTTGACATCTTCGCGACTAACTCATTTTCACTTCAAACTTCATCACCCTTGCTCCAATGTGCTAACCATTAAGAACTTGCATCCCGCGCAATAAAAATAGGCATTCTATTTTCCCGAAAGCGCCGAAATGTGTATGTGTGTTAGCATTTTCACAATCATTTTCACAATCAAGTGACCCAAAACCCATCTCACCCCTGCAAACACCACCTCCTTTGTAAATGTGCCAACACCACCAAGTGTACACCATCATGTGTATGTGTGTTAGCATTTTCACAATCATTTCCCAAAGGATGTTAGCCACTCAACTTGCCACGCCACTCGATCCTAGCGACAATGCAAAGTTAGATCACTCGAGTGGCACTAGATGACCGATATGCAAACAAGTTTGCCCCTCTTGATAGTACGGCCATCTATCCTAAACCCGGTCATAAACTTCTCTACACACCTATGACCGGTGAAATGAAATGCCCTAGGTTATACCTTTGCCTTGCGCATTCCATTCCATCTCCTTCAATGTCGATGCAACACATGCACCAACACGATCAACAATGATATGATCCACTTCATATCATCACATGATCATATTGGTTCATCGATCTTGACTCTACTTGCTCTTCACCGTTGCTATATCGTCCATCGGCGCCAAGTCTTGCTCAAGCTTTACCGCCACGCGTCCATCACTCCAAAGCCTTTGACTTGCCCTTCACGCTTGTAACTGGTCCATCAAGCCAAGTCTTGTCTTGATCTTCTCCACCTTGATCACATGACTCAATGTCATGTCTCATGTGCAATAAGGTCCTTCATCATCACATGTGTGAGCTTTGCAACATCTCCAAGCCATTTTCACCTCCATGGCATATGTTGCTCATACACATGTACCTGTGGACTAATCACCTGTGTATCTCACATAAACACAATTAGTCCACCTAGGTTGTCACTCAATTACTAAAACCAACAAGGACCTTTCAGTGGGTTCCACCCGTCTTCGAGCTATCCCAGGCCTTCCTCTTCGGAAGCCTGGACTTCGTCGCCGACCGGCTCGGCGTGCTACACCTCCACTAGGAGGCACTCCTTCCAGCGCCATCGGAGGGACGCCCTCCATCGGCTCCGGGACGCACGACGACTTCAACGACGAGGCATCTGCACTTCATTCTGAGCAAACTCTCTGCTCAAACCCCGCTGTGAGTAATGTACATACTATTATTTACTCTCTATTTACTATCTCCCACCGATTATCCGGAGGGACCGTATTGTCCGCACGACAAACACCGTACGACCGGTTCCCCTGTGGCCTCGCGTCCCCCACGGCCTCGCGTCCCACGCGGACACGTATGCTCAGGAGCTCCGAGGGATGCTGGTGCCGCCCCCCTCACATCTGAATTGGTGGGAATGGCGAGCTACGCTCCCACCACCTTCCACGAACTCCTGGATGACAAGGTCGAAAGCGACGCCTCCAGCATCGGCGATGCAACACCTAGCCACCATCCGTCCCAAGAGTGCGCTATGGCGGACGCTCCGGGATAGCCACCGGTGGTTGTGGAGTCTACACAAACTCACACCCCTTTGGACCCATGTGCGGGGGCCCTCACGCTCGCACAAGGGCACGCCGAGGAGCTACAACAACGGCGACAGAACCAGCCGCCGCCTGCGCCGGCGTGCTCGGTGTAGCACGTTACGCCCCATGCGCACGGCCCAGGGGGCAGCGCCCGGGGTCATGCCCGCCAGGTCCAGCATGACATCATGAACGAGGGGAACGACCCCCATAGTTCTCTCGGGCTAGCCAGAACATCGCCGTTGCGGCAATGCTTCTGCACGGCGTTCCCGAGCCCATCGACACCCAGGAGCGGGCGGTCTACCGAAACCTCCGGGCGCTAGTAGAAGCCGCCGACGTTCAACGGGCGGAAGGTTCCGCGTCGTGACTCCGACATGCGCTCTCTCTCCCCGTTGGTGGAGCGGAGACGCACCAGACAGATCGCTCCATCCGCTCGCCGCTATAGCCACCAAGCGCGGCTCGGAGGCAGTGGCTGCGCCGTGGTCTGACCTGGCGCCTGCTCTACACCGACCACCAGTTCGCGAACAGCCCGGTCCGCACCAGACGCTCGTAGCGTCATCAAAAAACGGCATTAGGCCCGGCATGATGACGTCGTCCACCGGGCGGCGATAAGGACAGGAGACACGGGTCCCGGCCGAACCATCGAGGGGAGCGGTGAAACGTGCCCCAAGCATGGTCACCGGCCAGACGACCGGAGTCCCAGCCCAGAGGGCCCGAGACCACGGGCCTTTGGCCAACATATTCGGAGAGCGCCGTTTCCACAGCGCTTCCGACCGCCCACCAACATCGCCAAGTACACTGGGGAGAAAAAACCCCGGTATTTGGCTCAAAGATTTCTGGCTCGCCTACCGAGCCAGAGGGGTGGATGATGACCTTTTCATCATCCAATATCCCCCCATCTACATGGGGGGACAAGTTGGGGCTTGGCTCGAAGTCCTCCTGCAGACAGCATCCATGATTGGGCAGACCTCAAGAGAGTATTCGTTAGAAATTTCTAGAGGACGTATGTCCGCACTGGTAACTCTTAGGACCTCAAGAGCTGCCAGCAGGAGCCCAGCGAGTCCCTGTAGGATTACATCCGTAGGTTCTCCCAGCGATGCAACTCGCTCCCTGATGTCGTCGACGTGGACGTCATCAGCGCATTCCTCTCTGGGACAACCTGCGAGTCCCTGAACCACAAGCTTGGCTGCCTAAAGCCCCGTACCACCCGCGACCTGCTCGACGTCGCCACTAACCACACCTCCGACGAGGAGGCTATCGAAGCGGTCTTCAACGGAGGCCAGGACAAAAGCAAGGCCAAGCGCGTGGACCAAGACGAGGGCCCCTCCACATAGAGGGGCAAGAAGAACAAAAAGGATCGGCGCTGATCGGACAATGCCGTGTTGGTCGTCGTAGCTGATCGCACGGGCAAGCAGACCCAATAGGGCATGCCTGACCACTTCAATAAGCTCATGGATAGCCCGTGCACCAACCACGCCTACCCCATCAAACACCTTTACAAGGACTTTGAGCTCCTCAAACGTTTCCTTCGATAGACCGGTGGGCCGAAAGAAGGAGACAACAAAGAGGCAGCAGCCAAGAAAGGAGGCGTGGCGGGCAAGGACGAAGATGGCTTCCCCAACCCTGAGGAATGCATCATGATCTTCGGTGGATCCGACGCCATCTGGACCAAACGCCAGCACAAGGTGCGTTATAGGGAGGCATGCACCGCCGAGACGGTCGTCCCCTCCTTCCTCAGCTGGTCGGAATCTCCGATCACCTTCGATCAGAGGGACCATCCCTCCCACGTGACGAGACCAGGACGCTACCCGCTCGTCGTCGACCCCATCGTCTGCAAGAAGCGCCTCACCAGGGTGCTGATGGACAGAGGCAGCGGCCTCAACATCCTCTATGTCGACACCCTCGACGTCATGCGCATCCCCCGGTCAGAACTCCGCCTAGCTGGTTCTCCCTTCCATGGGGTGATCCTAGGAGCGCAAGCATACCCACTCGGGCAGATCGACCTGCCCGTCATATTTGGCAACCGAGCCAACTTCCGCTCGGAGGTCCTCACCTTCGAAGTGGTGGACTTCCTAGGGTCCTACCATGCCATCTTGGGGCGGCCATGCTACGCCAAATTCATGGCAATCCCCAACTACACCTACCTCAAGCTGAAGATGTTGGGACCGAACGGCGTCATCACCATGAGCAGCGCCTTATCGCACGCCTTGACGTGCGACCACGAGCATTTCGAGCTCACCACCGCGGTCATCAACTCGTCTGAGCTCCCAGGGCTTGAGGAGTCGTCGACCCTAGCAGTCCTAGACTATAACAAACCAACCTCCTCGATGGCCTTTCGCCCGCTCAAGGAAACCAAGGAGGTAGGGATTGACCCTACTGACCCAACCAAGACGGTGTGGATCGGGACCCAACTCCCGACCAAATAGGATTGCAAGCTCGTCGACTTCCTGCATGCCAATCGCGATGTCTTCGCATGGAAGCCATCTGACATACCGAGCATACCACGGGACTTCGCCAAGCATGCACTACGCCTCATCCTGGGCTCGAAGCCCACTAAGCAACGTCTGCATCGCTTCAACTGCGAGAGGCGAAAGGCCATAGGCGAAGAGATCGCCAAACTCCTGGTAGCCGGATTCATTAGAGAGGTATTCCACTCCGACTAGCTTGCCAATCCCGTTCTTGTTAAAAAGAAGACCAGGAAATAGAGAATATGCGTTGATTTTACTGGCCTCAATAACGCATGTCCAAAGGATCACTTTCCTTTGCCACGCATAGACCAGATAGTTGACTCCACCTTGGGTTGCGAGATCCTCTCCTTTCTGGATGCCGACTCGGGCTATCTCTAGATCATAATGAAAGAGTCCGATCAGCTCGCAACCTCATTCATCACCTAGTATGGTTCGTACTGCTATGTAACCATGCCTTTCGGCCTAAAGAACGCGGGCGCCACCTACCAAAGGTGCATGCAGCAATGCTTCGCCAACCAAATCAACCCGCTTGATTAGCCTTATCAAGCCGAGCGGCCAAAACCAACAATCGCCATCTATGTTGATGACATAATGGTCAAAACGGCTCAAGCTTACGACCTGATCACAAACTTGGCTGCAACATTCATGAACCTTCGAAGGTTCAACATCAGATTGAATTCTGAGAAATGTGTTTTTGGGGTTCCAAAGGGGAAGCTACTAGGATACATTGTGTCCGAGCGCAGCATCGAGGCCAACCCCCAAAAAATCATGGACATCTCCAACATGGGCCCTATACGCAACGTCAAGGGCGTGCAAAGGCTCACCGGCTATTTGGCTACGCTGAGCCGATTCATCTCCCGGCTCAGCGAACGGGGGATGCCACTCTACAAGCTCCTCAAAAAGACAGACACCTTTGTCTGGACTGAGGAAGCTCAGTAGGCCCTGAAAAGCCTCAAAGCGTCCCTAACATCAGCCCCAATCCTCATCGCTCCTAAACGAGGAGAACCCCTCCTCCTCTAAGTAGCGGCCAGCAACCATATTGTGAGCGCCGCCCTAGTCATCGAGAGGGAGGAACCAGGACACCACCTTAAGGTCTAGTGGCCCATGTACTTCATCAGGGAGGTACTCACCGACGCAAGGTCTGGTACCCCTAGGTGCAGAAACTCCTATACGCCGTACTGATGACGACCCGAAAGCTCCTGCACTAATTCACCGACCATAAAGTCATGATCGTCACTTCATACCCGCTCGGAGGCATCGTCCGCAACCACGACGCCATGGGACGGGTCTCCAAGTGGCCACTCGAACTCATGGGCCACGACATCAATTATATCCCCCGTACCACCATTAAGTCTCAAGCCCTCGTGGATTTTGTTGCTGAATGGACGGAGGTCCAATTACCGACCCCAGATGTCACCCACGAGTACTGGACAATGTACTTCGATGGGTCCGTCATGGCGCCAGGCTTGGGGGCTAGAGTGGTTCTAATCTCCCTAGACAGGAGTAGGCTTCGCTACACCATCCGCCTCCACTTTTTAGCCACAAACAATGTCATGGAGTACGAGGCCCTCATCAACGGACTGTGTATCGCCATCGAACTTGGTGCTACGTGACTCAACATTCGGGGTGACTCAGAGCTAGTCGTCGATCAAGTCATGAAGGAGTCCTCCTGCAAGAGCCCCCTCATGGTAGCATCTGCCAAGAGGTACGCAAGCTCGAGGACAAATTCCAAGGAATCCAGCTACATCACGTCCCCCGAAAGGACAACGATGCCGCTGATTTCCTTGCTAAATTGGCTGCCCGGTGAGATCCATCTCCGAGCGGAATCTTCATCAACGATCTCCTCGAGCCGTCCACCCGCATCTTGGAAGGTCCAATCTAGACACATCCCGACGCCAAGCCAGCACCCCTAGGCTCTGACCTCGATGCCAAGCCAGCGCTCGGGGGCTCCGACCCTAGTGCCTCTATGACGATGTCACCCATTGACGTCGCCGTATTAGCGCTTGATCAAACCGGCTAGCGAGCGCCGCTACTCGCCTACCTCCTTGAGGAGGTTCTTCCGCCCAAAAGGACTAAAGCTTGATGGATCGCTCAACGTGCCAAGACCTTCGTCGCGCTCGGTGACAAACTCTACAAACGGAGTCCATTAGGGGTACTCATGAAGTGCATCCCCACCAACTAGGGGAAGCAGCTCCTCCTCGAGGTCCATGCCAGGATCTGCGGACATCACGTGGCCCTGAGGTCGCTGGTTGGAAAAGTGTTTCACCATGGTTTTTACTGGCCCACCGCACTACGAGATACAGAGGAGGTCATCCGCAGGTGTGAGGGATGCCAATTCTATGATCGGCAAACTCATTTGCCGGCACAGGAGCTTCAAACCATCCCCATCACCTGGCCATTCGTGGTCTGGGGCCTCGACATGGTAGGACCCCTCAAAAAGGGCCCGGGCGGCTTCACTCACCTACTCGTAGCGGTCGACAAGTTCACCAAATGGATATAGGCTAAGCCCATCACCAACATCCGCTCGGAAGAGGCGGTCAAATTCTTCCTCGACATCATCTACCAGTTCAGCGTTCCTAACTACATCATCACTGACCATGGGACTAACTTCACCGAGAAGAAGTTCCTGGACTTCAGTGATGGATACGGCATCAGGATCGACTGGGCCTCAGTCGGACACCCACGTACTAACGGTCAGGTCGAGCGTGCCAATGGCATGGTCCTCCAAGGACTTTATCCACGCATCTTCGATCGACTCAATCAGGCGATGGGTTGCTGAGGTCCCAACGATCCTTTGAAGCCTAAGAACGACCCCAAACAGATCCATAGGGTGCACACCCTTCTTCCTGGCCTACGGAGCTGAAGCAGTGCTGCCCATCGACCTCGACCACGGCGCCCCAAGAGTGAAGGCTTTCGACCGCGACCGAGCCGCGAAGGCTTAGCAAGACACAGTCGACCTGCTCGAGGAGGCTCGTGAGACGACCGTCATTCGCTCCGCTCGCTACCAACAAACTCTCCACAGGTACCACGAAAGGAAGATCAGGGGGAGGATTCTCAAAGTCGGTGATCTCATGCTCCGAAGGACCCAATCGACGAAGGAAAAAACACAAACTCTCTCCACCATGGAAAGGACCCTATACGGTGACCGAAGTAATCCGACCGAGCGCCTACCGACTGCAGGACGATAATGGCAATGTTCTCACCAACACTTGGAACATTGAACGGCTACGTTGTTTTTCCCCTAAATTTGGTCTTACCGCTTTTTAGTCAACACTTGCTCCTGTAAAGCAGCCCAGCCCAAACATTTTTAGCCCGGGTTGCTCGGGGGCTCCATAAGGGTATAATACTAAATACTACCTCTCCTTTTTTACTATCACATGGTAAAAACTTTTACCCAAACAAAAGGACATTCCATTCCTTTGATTACCCTACGTAACTGTGTTCTTACTCCCAACCGAATGCACCCCGCCATGACCTATGGTTACGAGCAGTGGAGCCCCGTGGACCATGCTCAGGTTCTTAAAAGCTACAGCCTACGGAACGAATAGGCATGTGCGAAAAAGAAAGGATAAAAACAAAGCTATGCTAGGATAAAAAAACAAGGAACGGATAGTGATTCTACAACAAAAACAGAACTAATGTATTCATTGATACAAAAACTGTTCACACGAGGGCTCCCCCAAACATAACGATTACATTTGCTGTCTACTTCTACTCCAAATACTACCGCAGCCGCTCGACGGCATTGGCTGATGCCAAAGAAGAAGCCACGACACACGCTGCCGGCCATAACCACCACCGCAAGGGCCCCGCCCGGTTCTGCTCCCTCGACTTCGACAAGCCCTACGGGTACCTCAAGGGACCCGCCCAGTTCCGCTCCCTCGACTTCGGTGAACGCAACGGGTACCTTAAGGGCATCGCACCCATAGATGCTCAGCAGAAGAACATGGAGCTCCTGACCTTCTCATGTAGTCGAGGTAGCTCCTAGGCAGGGACGCTGCCACCAACGTATGGCCACCATGGTTCGAAGATATCTCATCAAATTTTATGAACTGGCCAACTTAAGCAACTGTAGGCACAGAACCCTCCACCAGCATGATCATGGGAAACTTCCCCTCCGACAAGGCTCGCTCCGTGAAGATCCACCGGAAAGAATCCGCACACGGCTCCATCCCGAAAAAGGCCTCGTAGATGAACCCAGCGCACCGCCTCCTTTGGCGGAAGCCGCCCCTTCTCAGACAAAGATGGCCAGCACCGCCTCGGGCAGCCTCCAGCTTGACATTGCGCTACAGATTCATGAAGGGATCTGTGAGTCCTCCCCCTCGCTTACCCTCTCTCTCACTTAGGAACTGCCACGGCATACAGGCACTCTCGTTGAGCAGGAAAAAGGAGGAGAGGCAATAGTTGGAGAATAGGCAAAGGACTACGACAAGAAGCCCTCTCCCACCCCCTATTTAAGGAGGAAACGCGGCGGCTGAAGAAGGGCAAAGGATCAGAGCGAGAAACTCTCTCCCTTCCCCCATTCAATGCGGATGGGAAACGATGGGACGTACCCTGCCGATGGGACGCATACTGACCGACGGAACGGTGCCTGGTCAGATAGGACGTGGTCTAGGTATGGCCCACCACTACCGCACGCCGGGCACAGGAACCAAAGGGCCACCACTCGCAGGCGGCCCTCTGCCTTCCCAGGCTGTACTTGAAAAAACCCAAACAACGGGATCTCCGCCAGGAGAAACCGACAGACTTCCTGAGTCTGATCGAACGGCTCAGGCAAACACTGAGAGATAGGTAAGGAGCAAAGGGACGCCCCATCTAGGCCATGCCGACTCCATCACGAACGACGAGCATGGGTCCCGGTCGGACATTTCTGATTGGAGCTCTTCAAACCCCGTCGCTTGAGTCATCAAGGTAACACTACCGACCCCCACTATTTCTTTATAAATCATTCATACATCCATACGCGCATTCATTCTATACGCCTATGCCCCCCGGATGATTTGGGCCCTAAATCGCCTAGGGGCTCAGGAACTAAGGCATCGCACATGCGGTGAAATGCATCACAACGCTCCGTGTTGCGTCATGAAGCGGTTGTTGCCTAATTTAACATGAGCAACGATCGACCGGGGTTCGAAGGCTGGCCCACGAAGGGCTCAAGGCCACCTCGCGTCAAACAGAGCCAGGGGAGAAAAACGTAGATGAGCCCCATGTGGCCCTCGCCCAGTCTACCCTGAAGCAGACAGGGTCATCTCAACCTTCTCATTCAATCCTAAACCTCTCGCCAAACCCACAAAATCTCCATCAAGGGGAGGCCAGCGGGCCACCCGAGTCGGTCTCCGGAACGACCCAGGCATCTAATAGGTTGTAGGTAAAGGAGCAGTGGAACGTCACAAAGGCGCTATGTCGACCCCGTCATGAACGACGGACCTGGATTCCACTCGATCATACCCGTTAGCGAGCTCACCGAACGCGTCACTCAAGCCCGAGCGATCGAGGCAAGCGACAAAACTCAGCCCCTCTGGTTGTGAGAAACCGAGGACGGGGTAACGCACACAACTCAAACTGACCCCTACCAAGCCCAACAGGGCTCGGGGGCTCAAGACACCTGAAACACCTAGGTCTACGACCCTGAACTCGCCCCATCCCTCGGCTACGCCTCGACTGCACGCCAAACACCTAGGTCTATGACCCCGAACTCACCCCATCCCTCGGCTATGCCTCGACTGCATGCCAAACACCTGGGTCTATGACCCCGAACTCTCCCCATCATGATCCGCGAGCTCCGTCTTGCCCGATCCCTAAAACTAACTGCCTCGTCTACATGGGCTGCACTGACGCCAGGATCCTGACTCTGACTTGCCCGATACCACAGCGTGCACCGATGCCACGATCCGTGAGCTCTATCTTGTTCGATCCCTAAACTAACTGCCTCACCCGATCCCACGACACGCACCAACGCTAGGATCTGCGAGCTCCATCTCGCCTGATCCCTAAAAACTAACCGCCTCGGCTGCGCAACAATGCCTTGGTTGACAACTCCCTCTCGACTAAAAAACACACACACACACACACGCCCGCTGACAAAAAACCCCGACACGATTCTGCCCGAATCGCTCGGGGGCTACACCCGCCGTCAAGACAAAAATCCCCCAGACGATTCTACCCGAATCACCCGGGGGCTCAGGGGCTCCTGTCGGGTTCAGAAACCTGGGGTCGCTCATATATCAGCTTCCCAACTAAGGTTTGGCCCAACGGACAACGTTGCGAGCAACGCGCAACTCATGGGCTAGCCCAAATACCTAAACGATAGGCCAGAAGGGCGATCCAATCCTCGACCGGAAGGCTTGGCAGAGGAGGACCAGCGACCGCTTCTGACTCTGACCCGCCTCTCCGACTAGAGCACTCGCTTCGGTCTCTAGCCCGCCTCCGGACGGCCTCTCCGACCGGAAGGTCTGGCCAAAACGCCGCTTCCGACTCCAATCCGCTTCTCCGACCGGGAATGTGTCGAACCCCTGCTTACAGCTCCTCTCCGACTGGCGCAATCAGAGCCAACTAGGACCAACCGATCGGGGACGCTCGCTCGCCAAGGACCAGGAAACGGACAGAGAAAGTAAGGCAGGGTACACAAGTCAAACCGCAATACCAAGGACCGTACCCTGTGCACCTATCAGACAGTACCCTGCGACCTGCCTGGCATGGTAGAACCAAAGCAGTGTTGTAGGCACCGACATTTTCCCCTATAGTGTTGTGGGCGCCATCAACTCCCATACCAGACAAATACGGTAAGGCTCCCCTCACATGCCTCTAGACATCGATAGTGTTGTGGGCGCCGGTGTTTACCGTATCAGGCGAACATGGTAAAACCCCTTGCATGCCTCCAGGTATCAACAGTATGGCAGGCGCCGACGTCTGCCATACCCAAAGAATACAACACAAACCTCCCATGTGCATCTGACATTCAACAGTATTGTGGGCGCCTACCATCATCATGTACCCTCCAGCATGGGCAACAAGGCTTAGTAGCACACGCACTCTCTCCCTCTCACTTGTAAGGCCATCCCCTTCATCTATAAAAGGGGATGCACTCTCTCCAACAAAGATAAGTTCATTTAGATTTAATCAGATCGATCAAGTTCACTTAGCACATAGCGAAGCTCCCGTCACTCTCGGCCCCTCTGACCATAGTCCGACCAGACCTCTCGTACCCCCCATCTTTCTCCTTCTTATTTGTAACCCCATAGCAAACTTCGAGCACCAGGGCTCAGGAATAAAGTCACCAACCGACTCAAACTGGATATAGGGCACGTTGCCTGAACACTATAAATCATGTGTCATTGAGATGCTAGGCCACCTCCGATCACAACATATGACAAAACTACAAATATTTACATGTTGGTCACTTTCTGCACCGATAGTTTGCATGAAAGATATTGGGTAAAATATAATTTTTGCTAATTGTTGTCTTTGAAATTGTTTATTGTAATCAACAAATATGTATTTTAATTATTTATGGATAAATAGGCCATTAATTAATTTTTCTCTACCATAATGTGTTTGTATGCTTCATATAATTATATTTGATTTATATTCATATATATCTGAAGTATATACAATTATTCTCAAGTAATTATTAATGATTCATTTATATATATATATCTGAATAAGTAGTCCTTCAATGTTTGTTTTATTGTTGTTGTAAAAGATGGAGTACATGAACTCTTGGATGTATGGTTCGTTAAGGTTCAAGGCAGGTTTCCGTGAAGAGGTGGATAAATTTATTGAAGCCACAGAGAAGCATGCAACAACGTTGACAGAGAATAAGGATAAAATTATTTGTCCCTGTAAAGATTGAAAGAACCGTATGGCATGAACAGATGTGACTATCATCAGATCACATTTGATTATGCGAGGATTTGTTGAGGACTACACAGTGTGGATTCATCATGGTGAAACGATTATTGTTAACGACGAGGATGAGGAGGAATACGACGACGAAACCCTAGAATCCCTATCCCAATATTCAGCAGAGCTTGATGCACGAATGGATCCCGAGTTTGGCAATGAACAAGGTGGTGATGCTGGTGGTTAGGATGGTAACGATGAAGGTGGTGCCAATAATGATGGCGGAGCACATGTTGGGGATGAAGATGATTTGGAGGACATGATTCGAGCCCTTGACCAGAGATTTTACTAAAGAGCCCAAAAGGTATAGAAAATTTTGAAAGGTTGAAAAAGCATCGAAGGAGGTTGTGTATGGTGTTGAAAAGGGTTGTCCGACACACTGGATATTGCAATATTTTGTGCTTGAGCTACTCATCCTAAAGGCTAAGTACGGCTGGTCAGACTATAGTTTCAATGATCTATTGTGTCTCCTGTCATGGGTGTTGCCACAACCAAACTCAGTTCCTGCCAACACATACCCAACGAAGAAGGTCATAAGTCCATTGACAATGGGGGTTGAAAAAATCCATGCATGCCCTAACCACTGTATCTTTTTTTGTGGTGAAACGTTCAAGTCACTGGATAAATGTCCCTAGTGTGGGGCCAGCCGGTACAAGAACAATGACCTTTACGATGGGGACAAAACCTCCACGGGGGAAAAGAGGAATAAGAAGGGTACGAAAAAGATGATATAAGAATCTCAGCCCCCAGAGGACACTCCATTAGGCAACGATGCAAAGCAGAGAATAATTTCTGTCTTGGTAATGTAGTACCTACCAGTGACCGACCGCTTGAGACGTATCTTCCTAAACTCTAAAGAAGCCGCACTCATGACATGGTGGGATGATGAGCGCAAGGTGGATGATGATAAGATTGCACACCCAGTTGATTATAGTCAGTGGCAAAGGATCGATGAGAAGCACAAAGAGTTCAGCGATGACCCAAGGAATATACGGTTTGGCTTGAGCACCGATGGAATGAATCCCTTCAATGAGAGGATGAGTGACCACAGCACTTGGCCAGTGATCTTGACCATGTACAACTTCCCAACATGGTTGTGTTAGAAGAGAAAGTACATTCTCCTCACTATTCTTATTTCTAGCCCAAAACAACCAGGGATTGATATAGACGTGTTCCTCGAGCCTTTGATGCAAGAAATGGAGAGGCTATGGAGGCATGGGGAGCCGATGTACGATGCGTTTTGAAAGCAGGACTTCATATGTAGAGCAATAATATTTGCTAGTACCAATGATTACCCCACGCTATTTGCTTTGTCTGGACAGATCAAAGGGAAGACGGGATGCTTAGTTATCTTGGATGGTACTACATGGGTGTTCCTGGATGCATCCAAGAAGATAGTTTACCTAAGGAACCAGCGCTTCTTAAAGATAAGTCACAAGTACCGCAGCAAATTGTTCTTTAGATTTTATGACAACACCTTAGAGATTGAACCCCCTCCGGAGAGACGTTATAATGGAGAACACGTGTACAGAATGGTGAAAAACATACGTGTCGTCTATGGAAAGATGAATCCAGATGGGACGAACAGAGATAGAAGCACACCTCTAGTCGAAGGCGTACCTTTCAAGAAACAATCGATCTTATTTCAGTATTTGCCTTATTGGCCATACTTGGAGGTCCCCCATGCCATTGATGCTATGCACATGCAGAAGAATGTCTTTGAGAGTCTTATTGCTACCTTGATGGACACAGGCAAGTTAAAAGATGGTCTAAAATCACGGAAAGACATGGTGCAGCTAAACATGATGCCACAGCTTCACCCGGTACCTGAGGCTAATGGAAAATACACTCTGCCCGCGGCGTGCTTCAACCTAACACCAGAAGATAAGAGAGCTATATGCACTTTCTTGAGGGGGGTCAAAGTCCCGATTGGGTTTTCAGTGAATGTGAAGAAGCTAGTGTCGATGAAGGACTTGTCAATAACACACTACAAGGCTCATAATTGTTATGTGATGCTGACAGTGTTTCTACTTATTTCAATCAGGGCTATAAAGCCAGAGTTCTTGAAAATGGCCATCACCCACATGTGCTACTTCTTTTCGAAGATCTCCAAGACGATTGGCAAGAAAGAGCAGAGTGACCTACATGAATTTATGGTGGAGACACAAAACCAACTAGAGATGTGTATACCTCCTGTTTTTTTATATAATGCCACATCTCATGATTCACATGGTTCATCAGATATAGGCGTTGGGCCCTTGCTACTTGCATGAAATGTGGTCCTACGGGCGGTTCATGTTGGTTCTAAGCCGATACGTGCATAATCGAGCATACCCAGAAGGCTCCATGATAGAGGGTTACAGTACTGAAGAAGTCATCGAGTGCTGTCAAGAGTACCTAAAAGTACAGAAAGGGATTGGTAAGCCCGATTCTCATCACAAGGGTAGGCTGGCTGGGAAGGGCACTAGTGGTAGAAAAGTGTTCATCGACCATGATTACAAATAAGTGAGTCGGGCGCATTACAGTGTCTTGCAGAGTACACAACTGATGCAACCGTACATTGATGAACACTTGGCTGTCATTATGGTGGAGAGAAGTGGCCATTCAGATGATTGGGTCATGAAACAGTACAAGCAACGACTAACTACATGGTTGAAGGACCAAAACATACCGCCTAAAGAAACCATAGACTCTATTACCATCAGTAGGCTGGTGGAGGGGCCACCGAGACAAGTGACATCTTGAAAAGCTTATGACATCAATGGGTACACGTACTATACCCATGCAAAGAATAGTAAATATGTGAACCAAAACAGTGGCGTTCGAATAGAAGCTCTCGATGGAGTGGGACGAAAGATCCAATACTTTGGCATCATTGAAGAGATATGGGAACTTGACTATAGAAAGTATATAACGGTGGCCCTATTTCGATGCCGCTAGATCAAACAACACCAACTGAACGAGATCAGATTGAGAGTCCAGGACCTCGAGAATCTAGGCTACCAAGATGACCTTTGGGTGCTCGCTTCACGTGTCGTACAAGTTTTCTATATGCCTGACCCACAAAGTAACCTCCCCCGAAGAAGAAGACAAAGCATGTGGTTGTCTCCGGGAAACAACATATTATCGGAGTTGATGGCGTGGATGATGTTGAAGCTTACAATAACTACGATGAGATGCCGCTATTCACAGACTTTCCTAAGAAGATCAGTGTTGTGGAAAAGAACCTGCCTAAAGACATATTGCCATAAGAATGAAAATATGTCAAGGGAAAAGTCGTTACAGCGAGCTAGCTAGTTGTTGAACATAGAGTGTTTGTGTAAGTGTGTGTTTGTAAGACTTCATTTATGCATGTGTGTGAGACTATATCTTTATGTATGTGTGTGAAATTATATATTTATGTATGTGTGTGAGACTACATTTATACATGTGTGTGAGACTACCCTTTGCAACATCCAGATGAACCTATCACAACATCCACTCTATTACTACTAAAACAGCTGCAGAACACGCAGACACTTGAAACAGGCACTTATTACTACTGCAACATGTTCGGACTACTATTGAAACACTTAAAAACAACCACTTAACACTTTATGAAATGAATAAATGACCAAAATAAAAGTTGAGATCTTGACGGGTTATACAACTTTTATATTCATCACATTTATAGCTGAAATCATTTAGTGGTTGAAAATCAGGTTTGAAGTTGTCATTTTTCTGAAATTCAAAATTTGAATTGTCCAAAATTAGTGAAAGATAGATGACCAGACTAAAATGACAGGGCATGATTTTAGAAAATTTTAGGAAAAAACCATCATATTTGGAGTTAGTATGAGGGAGAAAAACTAGTTACAAGTTTCAGCCACAGAATAAAAAGAGAAATCACACTTGTTCATCATTGATCATCATGAACAGTTGTGATTTCTCTTTTTAATCTCTGGATAAAATTTGTAACTAGTCTTTCTCCCTCATATTAACTCCAAATGTGATGATTTTTACCTAAAATTTTCTAAAATCATGCCCTATCAAGTTACTGTGTTGATTTGGTCATTCTTTTCGTTTGACAAAGTTTGAGCAATTCAAAATTTCAAATTTAAAAAAATGACAAGTTCTAACAAGATTTTGAAATACCAAATGATTTCAGCTGAAAAAGTGAGGAATAAAAAAGATGTATAACTTATTAAAATCTACAACTTTTATTTTGGTTATTTCTTTATCTGACAAAGTGATAGTAAACATTGTTCACAAATGAATATGTCTCTTATATAGTTCATGGAAACTATGAGTGATATGTGAATTTGTGAACAATGTTTACTAATACTTTGTCAAATGAAGAAGTGACAAAAATAAAAGTTGTAGATAGTGATGAGTTCAACAACTTTTATGTTCACGACTTTTGTAGTTGAAATCATTTAAGGTTTCAAAATCTTGTTTGAAGTTGCCATTTATTGAAATTCAAAAATTAAACTATTCAAATTTTGTCAAATGAAAAGATAATCAAAATAAAAGTTGTAGATAGTGATATGTTCAATAACTTTTATTTTGGTCATTTCTTCATTTGCCAAAGTGTTAGCAAACATTGATCACAAATTCATGAATCTTATACATAGTTTATGAAACTTGATAAGAGATGTGTCAATTTATGAACAATGTTTGCTATCACTTCCTCAAATGAAGAAATGACCAAAACAAAAGTTGTAGAACTTAATGAGTTCAACATATTTTATGTTCATGACTTTTACATTTGAAATTATATACTCTTCCAAAATGTTGTTTGAAGTTGTTCTTTTTTAAAATTCAAATTTTGAATCATTCAAAAAAGTCACATGAAAATATGACCAAAATGAAAGTTGTAGATTTTGATGAGTTCTACAATTTTGATGTTTACAATATTTTCATTTTTGATCATTTAATATCCTAAAATACTATTCCAAGTTTTGAATTTCAATTTTTAATTTTTTAAAATATTTTATTTATTTGTAGGGGCGGCTGACTCAGGAACCGCCTCTACAAATGTATTTGTAGGGGCGGCTAGAGTTTCAAGCTACCCCCACAAATTAGCCGCGGCATAGAAACAGCACCTCGCGTGTGACCAGAAAAATTCTAAGTCTTGGGCGCGTTTTTATCCTCCATGACGCAGGCAGGCTGCCAAATTTTCCCACGCCCACCGCCACCTCTGTGCCCTACCTCCGCCGCCTCCATGCCCTACCTCCGCCACGCCCTACCTCCCCCGATCCGCCTCCAACCCCCGGTCTATCTTCTGCCCTACGCGCCGTCGTTCCCCCGGCGACTAGGGTTGTCCCCGCCGTTCCCCCTCCCATGGTGGCTAGGGTTTCTGCTGCCCCCCGGTGGCCCTGGTGCCCTAGTGCCCATGCACTCTCCCTCCGCCGACGACCCCGGTGCCAGTGCGCCCCGGCATCCCTGCTCCCTCCCCGGTGGCTCTAGTACCCGCCGTGCACTCCGATGTCCGCGCTCCCTCCGCCAGCAGCTCGGTGCTAGTGCGCCGTCCCTGCTCCCTCCCCCGATGGCTCTGGTAACCGTGCGTTCTGGTGTCCACGCTCCCTCCCTTAGGATGCCCTGGTGCCCTGTTGCCTATGCGCTCTCCCTCCGTCCCTGCTCCCTCCCCCAGCGGGCTTGCCCTGGTGGCCATGTATCCAGTGTGCGCGCGTGCTCCACCACCACCCTTTTTTGGCTTGTTCTTCTGTAGGTAAGCTCCAACCCCTTCTCCATTCTGGCTCCACTATGCAGCCGATTCTTTGCAGTGGTCGGACGTGGATTCATGGCGGTCTGATGTGCTGTTGTAATTTTATGTGTTACATAGCTTCATGTGCAATGTAGGGGATGGTCAATTTGTTTGTAGCTGTGAACTATATTAAATATGTTATTAGCATTTTTTTTAAAATGACACGGGTTGAGTAATTGTGATGGAGATTTATGGTGTTTCTACAGGGTACTGTTAATAATGGTACATGTGAGTAATTTAGGCTAAAACTTAGGTTTAGTTCTTGGAACTTTGGTTACTTTTCATTATCATGGAAAATTGATTAATACAGATAACATTTTAAGGGTTACTTTAGGTTAATGTTCATCATAATGGCAGAAGCAAGTGATTAATTAGCAAATCGAATCCAATGATTATTATTGCCAATAATGATAGAGAATAAAATGGATGGTTAGATATTGCATTTTGAAATTCTAATGCTTCTCCATTTTCTAGTGTGTCTTGTGAGATAATTGACTATAGGCTAGTTATGACAAAGCTATACATAGTATATGACTAGGAACTCGGTCCATGACAAGTTGTGAGATGCTTCGTTTCCAAGGGTTGTTCTCTGCAAAGCCACATGAAACACTCAAAAAATATATATTTACTTTCTAATGTTATAAACTCAATTGGCTAGCTACATTACATGCCAGTTCCTTGGTGCAAGGTTTTCTCTAGTGTTACATTAAGCTTCATGAAAAAAAACTTATTTTTGCTACTATGCTTTTGCTCAAAGTTTAACAAATCTTTCCACAGCAATGGAATGACCCAAATAGTCTTTTAAAGTGTGAATGCTTGCAATTTATATAGCAATATAGTCACTATATTGCTGTGTTGTTACTTGCTATTAGTAGTATTTTTCTAAGGATAAATGGGAAAAGAAGTCCACTCCCTCTGTTTTTAAATATATGGCACCTTTGATATTTTCAATTTGTTTGACTATTTGTCTTTTGTATACACTTTTGAGTAAAAGGACATCCAAGGTATGCTCAAAGTTATTTTGATGACAGTTTTAGCGGTATGCTTTCCACTTTAGTACTTATAAGTAAATAATTAAATCAATTTGTCGGTCAAAGTTTGAGAAAAAAGATCAATGATACATGGAACTCTAAAAAACAATGATGCAATGAATCTTAAAACAAAAGGTGTAATCCTGAGCTGAGAGTATGATATCATCTTATTATTCTAATCTTGTTAAATGTACTAGAATGGTTTATTTTCTGGCATGAAAGTAACCTCTTGCTATCCTTGTCTTTAGAAGCTATTGGTTAGGACTTAAGAGAAGAGTAAAATAATAATCTAGGTACTTGATATTTCATATTTCAAACAATAAATTGAAATATCCTAATCCGCTGGGCATAACCATATAGGAAGTGTTTGGGAGACTATTGAGACATTACCCTAGCCAGATGATTTATCTCTTACAAATCAGATGCATTTCATTCTACTTGTAGTATATCTTTTGAAGAAACTGCTGCAATTTTCTTGAAAGATGATGCTATGGCAACTGCTTCAGTGAAGTCACCACGAGCAGGTTGGTTACTATTGACTATTCCCTTTTCATCATCTTGGGCAATCTCATTATCAGAGAACTTAAGGCTTTTCTTTTGGTGTATCTTGCTAATCATCACTAAAGAAAGAAATGTCTCACCTAAAAATCGTGATTGGTGTCTCCCTATGTATACATTGTTCGACCTTGCTTGTGAGCTACGACCTTTTCTTTGCTGTTGGAGTAGGACTTTAAAATTTAAAAGCCAACCATAGGTTGTATTTATCTACAAATTTGTATGCTTGAAAACCTATCGTTCATTTGATTCGAGCTTGCTGAAATTCATATATGTGCAGTAAATTGTGTTCTACACTGACCATAGTTTACAAGTTCAAATGAATCATCCAAGAAACTAGGATTGTTTCTTATGAGAAATATCATAACTCAACAAGAAGTATATTCAAAAGGGGTTAACTCCCTCCAACGAGTTCAGCAACATAACTCCTAGTCAATGGGAGGAGCTCGTGGCTCAGAAGACTTCACTGGAGGCATTGGAGCTCAGTGCCCGTAACACCGAGCTAGCGAAGAGGAACAAACACCACCATCATCTAGGCCCTAGTGGCTACTATGCCAAGGAAGAGCAGTTTAGGAAGATGGACAAAGAGGCCGCAGCTTCTAGGAATATCGATGTGAAGAATTTGAAGGTACGCTCAAGGAATTGGATATATGCGAGGAGTACAGAATCATCCGACGGTAATCTTAACTTTGATAAGACGGAGACCCAAGAAGCAGTATCAAGGATACTAAGATATGTTGAAGACAAGGAGAAGGGCTCATTCAATCCTTCCAGAGAGAGGGACGAGCTTAGCCTTGGCTTGGGAAACAATGAGCACACAGGCCGCACCAGGGGGCTAGGGAAAAGGATGACCTAGAAGTATGAATTCGAAGAGGACAGGCACATGTACAAAAAACATGGCAGAGACTGAGAGGCTAATCTTGAGTTCCAAGTGAAGGCTCTAGTTGTGAAGGCGCTAGAGGAGCAAGGACTGTCTACGGAGCCATGGACATTAATGGCATCATGGAGAGAACTGGCATTAGTTGGTAGCCCTCCGAAAGTTCCTAGCAGCCAAGGTTCCACTGCAGCCACAACCCCCGTCGATCGCATACAGGAACCAACTAGTTACACCTTGGTGTTTCTCAGCGGCCGGTAGAACATTGTGATGGAGGTGGCAACGGGTGTGGCACATCCTCCCGATGGGTTACACCACAATAATAAGATACTACCGGACTATACTAGGGTCAAGGTGCATACCGTGAAGCCCGAGTTCATACAGTGGAGGATAGACTATGTAACTCCCGGGGGCTAGTGTTACTCGTAGACGTAATGGGGCAGTTCATCCTCTGGCACAAACAGGACATTATATTGACTGCATCTTCGTCGCCTCCCCCTCTCTCAAATTTGGAGCGAGTTATTGAGGACGGGGAGATATTTTCACCATCTCGTGACCACCACATTCCTGAGATGGCACATTCTTCCCCGCCTCATAGCGAGCATGTGCCTGATAGGCCACAACCTTCTCCAGCTCATACCGAGCAAGTGCATGATGAGATGCCACAGTCTTCTCAACAAGCGCAACCGATACATGAACAATGAGTGCCTCCTAAAGAAGGTGATGCACAAGAAGATGAGGACGTGCCTGAATGGGAACTTCAAAAGAAGCATCCAATCACTATAAGGCCAATTTATGTTTCGATGAAAGACGTCTCTGAAAGGTCCTAATATGGCTAGAGGGGGTGAATAGCCTATTTAAAATCTTCAAATCAACTAGACCAATTTGATTAGTATAACAAATAGCAAAATGCAAACTTGCTCTAGCTCTACAAGGGTTGCAAGCCACCTATCCAATAATTCTAGTTACTATGATCACTAGACACATAATTTGTTAAGTCACTACTCACTAAGAGCTCTCACACTTGCTACACTAAGAGCTCCACTAGATGAACTTAAGCTATAAAGTAAGCACTCAATTCTAGCTACACTAAAGAGCTTACTACAACTAGTTTGCGGGTATGTAAATGAGTAAGTAAGGTGATTATACAACCGCGTAAAGAAGTGAACCAATCACAAGATGAATAATAACTCAATCACTGGGAGAATACCAAATGGCACGAGACAACCAATTTTCTCCCAAGGTTCACGTGCTTGCCAACACGCTACGTCCCCGTTGTGTCGACCAACACTTGGTGGTTCAGCGGCTAAGAGGTGTTGCATGAACCTCATCCACACAATTGGACATCGCAAGAACGTACCCACAAGTGAGGTAACTCAATGACACGAGCAATCCACTAGGGTTACCTTTCGGTGCTCCATTGGGGAAGGTACAAGTCCTCTCACAATCACCGGAGATGGCCATGAACAATCACCAACTCATGCCAATCCTCCTCCGCTGCTCCAAGCCGTCTAGTTGGTGGCAACCACCAAGAGCAACAAGCGAATCCCGTAGCTAAACACGAATACCAAGTGTCTCTAGATGCAATCACTCAATCAATGCACTTAGATTCTCTCCTAATCTCACAAAGATGATGAATCAATGATGGAGATGAGTGGGAGGGCTTTGGCTAAGCTCACAAGGTTGCTATGTCAATGCAAATTGCCAAGAGAGTGAGCTTGAGCTGGCCATGGGGCTTAAATAGAAGCCCCCACGAAATAGAGTCGTTGGCTCTCTGTTCTCTAAAAAGTTGATGCGATCGGACACGTCGGTCAGATCGACCGGACGTAGGACCCTAGCGTCCAATCGCGCGATGCACGCCACGTGTCCCCGCTTCAAACGCTGATATCCCGATCTCAATGGTCATCAGTACATTTAAGTTGTGACCAAACGCGCTGCTCAAAAGTGACCGGACGCAGGACCCCAGCGTCGGTCGTTTCCACTAAGGTTCCACTCGCGATCGGACGCGTCCGGTCACCACTGACCGGACTCGCCTAGCGTCCGATCACTCACTGTCTCCTCTATGTGCCTCCACATCAGCATGACTAGACACTAAACAGTGTTCAGCCAGCGTCATGTCGCTTGCGTCCGGTCAAGAGACCGAGGGCGGCCTTCACTGCGCGCCACTGACCGGACGCAGGACCCTAGCGTCCGGTCACTGTGTGACCAACATCCGGTGCACTCTGTGAAACCCTGTCTTTTCTGTATAGGGCGCCGGTGGCACCGTTGGACTGTCCGCACTCTACAGGCGGATACTATGTCGGTGAAGTTTTGAACCCTTGCTCCCAAGTGCTAAACACAATATGTATCACCTTTGTGCATGTGTGTTAGCATATTTTCACAAATATTTTCAAAGGTGTTAGCACTCCACTAGATCCTAAATGCATATGTAATGAGTTAGAGCATCTAGTGGCACTTTGATAACCGCATTTCGATACGAGTTTCACTCCTCTTAATAGTATAGCTATCGATCCTAAATATGATCACACTCTCTAAGTGTCTCGATCACTAAACCAAAAAGCTCCTATCAATTTCACCTTTGCCTTGAGCTTTTTGTTTTTCTTTCCTCTTTTCCAAGTTCAAGCATATGATCATCACCATGCCATCACCATCATTATCATGTCATGATCTTCATTTGCTTCACCACTTAGAATGTGCCACCTATCACATAATCACTTTGATAAACTAGGTTAGCACTTAGGGTTTCATCAATTTACTAAAACCAAACTAGAGCTTTCAGTCTCGTTGATGCACAAGTGTTATGCCCATGACCAATTCAAGCCTAAGAACCAAGTTAAAAAAGTCTCAACACGGGCTTCTGAGGAGGCCGTCACTAGTAAAGTCCACCAAACAGCAAAGAAGTATCCAAATGTTGATGCCATCAAATGATCAAAGGATTGTCCCAAAAACATATGAAAGAGACAAGCCCTTCCTACCAAACTAGGACATCCAGTGTCTACCACTTGTAATGAGAAGGTTCCATGATTGGTACTTGCGTATTCTCCTAATGAGCATAGACCTCATACAAGCATGCTTTTCCACCGCATATTTGGAAGCCTAGTCGGGAAAATTATCTTTGACTTCAATGACATGCAGACATGCTTTCACCTTGGAGCAATGGAAATAAATCTAATTCGCACGTGGTGCCTGTAAGTCCTTGCCCTCCCGATATGATATGAATGTAATCTTTGGATTTTGTTGTAACTAACCCATGCCATGATTTGTAGAATGCAGGTGCACATTGTAAAACAAATGCCAAGTGTGAAAGTCCGGGTATATAGACCCTCAAGCTATAGCACAAACAAATTTTAATTACTCTAGATAGTGGAAACTAGATGTCAAAGAGCTAGCTGCTGGAAAGAACCTTCGAGAGAAAGAGGACATCTGTGTGAAGAAACTAAGGCAAGAGTCCCTTAAGGTTTTGGCATACATTGCCCTGGCTTTTAAAAATCTCCAACAGCACTCTACTATATGGCTACCATACAACTTCGAGTAAGTTCAACTCTATACTTAAAGCTTTGTTTGATATATTTTATTCGATGCAAAAGGGCTTATCTAGTTCTATGATTAAATTCATGCAGCAAGCACTGGATTTGTATAGGCGTCGATGTCGGGAGGAGCATGACATGGGTCTTTGATTCAATAGATAGGGACCCGGTGACATACAAAGACTTCATATCGATTCTCAAGATGTATATATATCGACAATCTTCATTAGATTATATGTTTGTATACATACTTGTAATGTTCACATTTGGATACTAACAAATTGGATTTGCTAAAATAATTCGAACAAGACATTCAGGTTCTATGTCAATAAGCATCACGGAAGGCATATCCAGTAAGAAAGGAAATGCTAGCTATAAAAATACTATGTACGGTAAGTGTAACTTACTTTAGTACTCATTACATAGCTGTCAAAAGCATTACTTAACATTTCTATATGCAAAACACACAGTGCCCCAAGTAGAAGCCTGGGAGTGTACATTGTGGATACTATGTATGTTCTATGATGAGTAACACCGGTGCCTACAGGAGACACCCCTTAAGGATAAGTTTGAACCTCTTCACCCATAGTATAAAAAGTTCGAACATGATATGAAATACTAAACCAAAACTTGTTCTCTTGTAGTGAAAAGAAGAGAAAGAAATGAAAAGAGACCCATACAAGAATGACCAACTCTTAGAGCTCGCCGGCGACCTTTGCAACTTTATATTGGACCAGATTGTACACGTCAAAGGCACCTACCATGACCGAGATTCTGACTTAGGTAGAAATTCTCAGTACCAACACCTTTGTGAGACTGAAAAGCTAGCTCTAGGCCGTTGATAACAATGTGTATGGAATTTGACATTAGTCCTACCTTATGGGACGGTTTAGACTTGTGGAACGAATTAGACTTGTGAATTATGTCTATTTAATGATGGATTGTATATATTCTTGTGAATTAGACTTGTAATGGTAGTTTATATAATGCTCTTGTGCTTGTGGTCGATTTTTAATATATATATATATATATATATATATATATATATATATATATATATATATATATATATAAATTTAAAAAGAATATCCTTATTTGACCTGAACCGCCCCTACAAACCTTATAGGAAAAATGAGTCGCCTTTCTTTCTTGGCCCTATAAATACATGATTTTTCTTCGTTCTCTATTTGACACTCACTTCAACTTTCATCCCTAGTAGTGGACATTTCGCTAGCCTACCAGTATACAAATAATAAATACACTATCAAAATGTATCTCAAAGCAAATAAATAACCTAGTATTAATATCGGAAGGCTACTTAATTAAAAGATATTTTTCACCCCCCTAAAAAAAAGCGCGTAAGTAACTTTTTGAGAGAAAAATTTTACCTCGGACGGTTTTGACACAGATATTTTACTATATTTATTTTACGGTGAATTTTTGAAAAATCATAGTAAATCAAGAAAAATCATAAAATTAAAAAATCTAATAGTTTGGACTTCAAAAACATCTATTATTGTATGCTTGGGGTAAAATAGACGGTTTTAGAAATTTTAAGGAATAAAATTGTACTAAAGACGGTTTCATAATTTCATAGTTGCTAAATTGTGAACTATAGTAAAAATTTCATACTCAAGTAGACCATTGTGAGAAAAATTGGAAATTGCTAAAAAAAATTGTGGGGATTAAGTAGACTTTTTCCTATTAATATCTATCACTCATATTGTCAATCGACACGTTGGTAAGCTGGCAGTGGCAAGCCAACGTACCGTACAACAGCATCAAGTGGAACCGCAGCATCACGTGCATGCATCATTCCATCCCGCCTCTGAGATACTCCATCGCTTCACAAAAGAATGCAATTATATAATATGTGATAGTTAAGCTAGCTCAAGTTTAATCAAATTTATAATAAATAGTATTAGTATTTATGTCTTTAAATAAATTTATTATAAAAATATATTCTATAACTAATCTAATGATACTTATTTTGTACTATGAATGTTAGTAATTTTTTTATATAAATTTAGTAAAAGTTTACATAGTTTGACTTCTAAAAAAGCAAAAATTGCATTATTTTGTGAACGGAGGTAGTATCCATGACAACGTTTTCTTCTTCAGTTCTTTTGGTCCAAGGCGGTGTTTAGTTCCCCCAAACTCCCAACTTTGACACTATGCAAAAAGAAGATTCCCCGTCACATTAAATTTGCGGTATATGTATAGAGTACTAAATGTAGATGAAATCAAAAACTAATTGCACAGTTTAGTTGAACTTTGCGAGACGAATTTTTTGAGCCTAATTAGTCAATGTTTTGACAATAATTCACAAATACAAACGAAATTGCTACAGTGTTTGCCGTCACATCAAACATACTGTGCAAAAGCCGATTCCGACGGAACTAAACGAGGCCCAAATGGACATCGCTGAAGCATGGTTTTCTGTGCCATGCACATTTCACTGCTCATTTTAGGCCACTGGACACCTTTAAAACGAGGTTTTTGCAGGCTGCACACCACCACCGCTAAAAAGTTACTCTCTCCGTCTCAAGTTACATGAATTTTGGATTTTTTAGATACATAATAGTAAAACAATGTATCTAAGAAAACCAAAATATCATACAGTTTGAAAAGGTGAGAGTATTTTCTAGCTTGGGAGGAGAGATAGTGTCACGTGGAAAAACTAAAATGGCCTCGCTTGAAATGGGGGAGGGTGCAATCAGGGTGCCGACCCTACTATGAATATATCACACATTGAGTACAACATCAATCAGAGAATACAAAACAAAGATTAATTAAATCAGCAAAGCTTAACAAGTGAATGGTCTCACACATCAAGGCACAATTCAATAACATGTCACAAAACAAAACAAAAAGTCTTCTTTACGTGAGCAGCATGTCACAGAGGTGGCAACGACTTAACATGTTATTGGTCACATAGTCACACTTGCTAGTTGTAGAGACCGAAGTAACATCTTGCCCACAAGTGCTTGCCATTATCCTCAATCCATTTCATTGCTTTTGGCGATGATTCTTGGTGATATATCAAGTTCAGGTGGGGATCCAATTGTGATTGCTTGGTTACTCATGAACCATCCCCAATTTTCCTTGGTCTCTGATCTCCATTGGCAGATAAAAAAAAATAGGGGGAGGGGGGTTGACGTAACAGAGTAGTAGACGACCATGAGCTCTTTATGTCTACACACTACATATATCAACACACATATCACTATCATATGGATAAGGATACATGGATACGATATTTTCCCAAAAATACAGTATGAACATATGTTTATGATTTATTAATAAATATTTATGCTTATTAAAATTATAAAAGCAATACTGCAATATCAACCAAGAAGGAACATTGAAATTACCTGTAGTTGGAGTTTTGCTCTTTTTCAATTTTCCAAATAACCAGTATCCAAGCTAAGCCTCTCCATTCACCAATTCTTCAATCCCAACATGCACCAAAAAGCAAAATATGAAGAATCTACGAGTCTTAAATTCTTAATGTCTTTTAGTGTAAAACTTGAGGGATGAACGAAGGATCCAAGTATAGAACGTCACCTTCCAGGGAGATCCAGCCACTCTCCTTTTGAATTTTGTCCAACTTACAAATAAGAACACAAGAAACTAGATAGCAATGGTATGGAATCCACCTAGTAAAGGTTAACTTAAAAAAATATGTGTGCATAGCTCTCTTTAGCATTCTAAGTTTCTGCACAAATAACATATCTCAAATTTCAATCTACCAATTAGCCATTTAATCAATCAATTCATAAGCAAATAATTCATCGAATCACAGAGAATAGAGACTATAAATCCTATCAAATTTCAATCTTCAGTCACTAATGCCATAATTTGTATACCTACAACCTACATTGGCAGGTGTCAGCCTGGCCCTGTGGTGTGCGATGTTGCACGGTACCGGTGCACTAATGCGCCTAGGCCCAGCCGGTAGGCGAGGTTGCTGCCCCTTGCAACCCCACGTGAGTTGTGGGCTAAGGCGCTATGCCGCTGCTACTTCCGAAACGCTGCGTGCTCGAAGCCCTTGTCGTCGTGTTGCCTACTGCTTGCTGCCACACGCTCGGAGCCCATGCCACCACCGCCTCCATGGACATGGTTTGGGAATTGGGAGTTCGGGACATGGTGGTTACTGCAGCACTGCCTATTATGCCGAGTCGAGGGACGAGATAGAGGCAAGGAGTCGCTGATTTATTCTCCTATTTTGGGCTGACAAATGTGAGTGTGGCACCTAGGTCTTGTTGGGCCAGCCAACAAACAATGAGAATGAGTGAACCAATAGACAAAGTGATAAATGTGGTCCGCTTCTACCTTTAGATACGAGCCTAGCCCCTCCTACACTGTAATTCATAGTGAAAGCTCCATTGGAGCGGGGGGGGCACCACTAGATCCGCCTCTGCTCTGATCTGGCCACAAGGAACATCCAACTGTGTCCATGCATCAATATCTAGTAGAAGCTAGCTGCTCCTTCCACCTTCTAGTAAGAGTTGTGGAGTCAATGCCTAGCTATGGTCGGCATTCATTTTTGAATCTATCTATACATGACTTCAAAGTAACAAACATCATGATGAATCTAATTTGGACCCAGCCTCCTCAAAACTATCTCAACTGTGCTTCCAGGAAACTTCCTCTCCATCTCCTCCTTGAATGCAAAGGTGTAGTCAAAACAATCCACGCACTTGCCTAAAATCTCATCAATAGCTAGCTTCCTGCCATTGTACACAATCCAGTATGATAACTGGACCAAGTTCTCTTCCAGCTCGCCTTCACTTCCATAGGATCTTGTGGGCCTGTTCCTCTACTACTCCTCTTCTTCCACTGCCCAATAAGACCAAGTGCGACCAAACAAGTACATCACAAACCAAACCCCAATCCCATCCCTAGCCGATTTATGCATGCCATTAGTCCGAGGATGGAGCTCATGGCTAGCCTCATTAACCCCTGAAACGTTGGCCAAGCCCACAACCTCCTACAAGTTTGATAGTAGGCGTTGCTACCATAGCATCCCTTTCTGCCCAAACAACGCCAACTCCATGGCAAGCCCCCCGTTTGTCCTCCACCTCAATGATGTTGTGCACAACCTCCCTTCACAGGGTCCACCTTCGAGGCCGACAATGTCGTCTGTGCAACACTACTCTGAGGTCGTACATATGCAGGGCCATCATATGGGCGGTGTAGAGTGGAATAGGATAGGGTGATCGCCTCTACATATTGGTGCAGGGGTGTCATGTGGGCGATTCGCCAAAAAATCGGACATGGTGGGGAACTGGCTGGGGAGGATGAGGTGGCGACAAAGGACATATGTACGAGGGTTCATGCAGAGACAACTAAAGCGTCTCATCAGTTCCACCTATGGCGAAGCTACACTACAAAACCACGCCTTGGGGGAGGGGGTTGGTTGGTTTATCATTTAAATGATACACTGCATAGTTATAGGTTGAGAGGCCGGTGAGATAAGTGTTGGCCCCTGGATATATACTTTAGGGGCGTACGCTGACTTTTCCCGTTGCAGATAGACAACGACGCCTATAGCCAGACAGCGCTAGCAGGAACAAGGAACAAGCGGCAACATGACCCGACCCTGCAGCTTCGTACGGAGCTCTGCTGTGCTGTGCTAGCTGGTGTGTGGCCGCCACTGCTAAGCTAGCTAGCTGCCCACTGCACTGCATGCTGCAGATCGATCAATGCAAGTCATGCTCACACTCACGGGAGAAATCACGTCCGTACGTACACATGCATGCAGGAACGGCCGGCACGGGTCCAAGCAATACACACATGCAAACGATCGCCTACCACATGCACACGTACACGTACTACGTAACGCGGTCCATGCATCGCCGAGGATCGAGCTGGCTTTCGTACGTCAGTGCTTGCTACTGTTCTTCTCGTGCGTATTATTATCATGTCAGCTCGATCTCTCATATGTATACCTGCGCAGCAAGCGGTGGGGCTAGGGGGCTGCAGCCCCTAAACCACCTGCGCACGTGGAGCCCACAGTTACGCTCATTTAAAATTTTACGATAGCGGTTTTATAAGGAGAGAGAAAACTAGAGAATATAAAAAGATCCATTCTTTTTGTTGGGCCCCTCCTAAATTTTTTCCTGGCTTCGTCACTGTATGTATATGCCCCTGCGCTGCAAGCTAGCTTCCTAATGTATGCAACTTCAGTAAATCACCTGGTGACACAGTTACGCACTTATGCTACTACTAGCGGTTTTTATACGTACATATCCATGTCAAAATGTGAAACTACTGGACAACAGCCAATAAGGTCATCGGGGGGGGGGGCTAGAGTCGTGCCCATGGAACAGCAACGCAGCACAACGCCCGCACCAGCAAGCAGCAGCGCAACACGGTGGTAGCCAGCGCCCTAATTATTAGCAGGGGATTTGTTGGATCCACCTGCTAACAGGTGATTGGATATATAGTTAGCTGGATGTGAAAAAAGTCTAGATATGAGGATAGAAAACCAAACTTGAGCTTGTCAACGAGTAATTTAATTTATGTGTATTATTAACAAGTAATTAAGACAATAGACAAATAATTACTCTTAGGTAACTTAAAAAATAGTACTAAGACAAGAGGAAAAAAAAATCCACTAAGGGAAATAATACCGAGATGGAAACCCAAGATATGGAATTTATCTGCTTTTCCCCAGGAATGCAAGGCTTCGCACACAGTGCAACTTGTTGCTTAATTCATACGTCTGACTAAGCAACTTCTTTGTATGGCCTGGCTCGATTAAAACAAGCAATGGAAAATTTCCGGTGTCAGCCTTCTTCTAGGAAGAAGAAGCGTTTGTCCAAATTTATTACAGCAGCACACCCATAATTAAAACTTATTACAGGTTTAGAACTAAAGTTCAAAATGGTAAATGAAGGACCATCCATTCGATGCGAAGAACTCCATGTCTCTCGATTCTAGTAGCTTGCAAGTGCTGTTGCTCGATCATTATGGTTCCATATATAGAATTATGTATCTGGCATAGTTGTGTGTATTGAATAATGACTACTTTTATGGTTTAGGGTTTACATAAAACATATCTATCAAAACACAATTATTGATACTACCAAACACTAATATTTTGATTTGATAGATAATTATCCGTACTCTAAAACTCCATAATCTAAAACAGTAACTTCTAAAAATAATGTTCCCTAGCCAAAGCCTTTTAGCTTCCTCTAAACAATTCTTAGTGTGGCATATGTCACAACTGTAATTTATTCATGCTACCAAAAACTTCTTGGAACAATAATACTTTGTATTAGGTCTAATTGATTGTCCTCCACAAGCAAGCCGTGTTTGATAAAATTGTCTTTGGTTATCCACATTTTGTTACACATGTAACCAATCAAACCCATTACGGTTATTGTTGGTCCTGGGCAAGGTTTTTCTAATAGAAGATCCACCCTAGATTAGAATGAGAGAATGACATTATGGTCTACTACCCACATAAGTATTGATAATCTTTTATATAAACTTGGTGAAACATAAGATACTTTGGTATCAACTCAAATAAACATCATTAGAGTTATTATGAAATATATTTTCATAGTAAATCTAGTTGGTGTGTCATAAATATTATATTGATAATCTTCTATATAAACATAAGATACTTTGCCTTAATAAAACCAAAACACGACACTTTTTGCAGAACGAAGGTAGTAGTCACCCGGGACTTTTGGGAAATATATAACTACACATGTGTCCTAATAACAAATAAATATTTATTTGTTATAAAGAAAGAACCGGGCGTGTCTTAAATTTGTCTGAAATTCGGTATAATATCCCAGACGTGTCCTAAATTGTGAGACATCAGCACTCCGGCCGTATTCCTTGGGTGTCCATCCATCATTAGAAAGAAACAAATCACAAAAGCTTCTCAGTTATTATAGGTATATGCATTATATTTGTGGTTCTGGATGAACGAACCTTCATGTTTTTCTGACTGCAGACACGCTGGATCGGAGCTTCAATTATTCGCGTCTCCTCCGTGTTGACAGCCGAATTAAGTACGGCGTAGTGTTAACTGATGTCGAAAATGGGCTGCTCCATGTGAATATATATATATATAGCTTGATCTGAGCTGCCTGCAGGGAGGCGACCGCTATTCTGAGGTAACAGAGAGTACAGATATATAACTGCAGAATATGCAGTACGTATTTGCAGTTAGCTAGATCGATGTGTTGAGATGACACAACATCTCAACTAATGATGAGATTGGGAACATTTTGTAGATGAGCGAGCATATCTCTGCTGTACCTCAATCAGATGATGATGCCGACGGGAGTACGTGCAGCATTGTTGGCACATTAATTATATTGGGTTCGGAACAATAAAGTATATATATATATAGATGCCAGAGAATGCATGACTGAGGAAACAGACCTCACTACTCTTAATTACCTATATGTAGATTAATTAATAGTGTCCTACTCCTACATATATATATGACTGTTTTTGTCCCTCTCTAGCTGGGATCGACTGAGCTAGCATATATATCTGTATATCAAAAAATACATATGCACAGTTGCACACACACACACACACAGCAAACCAAATTAAAAATGAAAGTTGCGCATTGATAAGATGGATTATAGAAACACAAAATTAATAACTTGAACCTATAATAATAAGCTATATATGCACGCATAATAAAATCAAACTCAATATATATCCCCAGTAGTGCAGCCACTTCTTGCAAAGTGAAAATTATCCTCAAAATCAGCAAATGTGGAAATGATATGCATGCTAACGGAAGGTGATGAAATAAGACCAAGGAACCTGAAATTAAACTGATAATATATATATATATATATATACCATAAAATCATGGCGCGGCAGCCTTAATCATGTTGGGTTCAATCCAACCTAATTTCTGCAGATTTGCAAGATGAAAACCATGTGCAAACACATACACACACAACAGAGAGAGAGAGAACAGTAATTAAGTGAAAGCTCAATTAATATAACTAAGGTAATTAAAAGCAAATTAAAAGGAGAAGAAGAGTAGTACTCATTTGCACCGGCCGGATTCGTTATGTCCAGGTGGGATGAGTGAGTGTTTGCTGATGCAGCATCATCAAGATTCTCATCTCATCACATATGCATATATGTATGTATATAGCAAGTGCATGCGAACCACCGCATCATCACTGAGGATGAGCTGGATGTGAATCTTGATGGTGCTGCACCTGCAAGCACCGACTGTTTGCTTGCTTATGTGCTTCATAATCTGTAGCAGCTAACTTCAATTGTCCAAGTTCTTCTTCAGGAAAGATGAGGAAGCTAAGGTAGTGTGTATATCACAGATGGATCGTAGTAGCTACTATTTGAACAACCCCATGTGTATCCATCAATATAAAAGAAAAGGAGAGAGAGAGGAGAGGGATTATCTATCTATCTTGTGCTTCTCACATGTGTGTGTACATATTTGTCAGACATAAATGAGCCTACGAATCAAGAAGAAGAGGCAGGATAGATTTGAAGTATCTTGCATCAAATTAAAGCAGCTAGATGCAAGCATATGGATGAGCTAGCTGGATAGACAGATAGGTCGGGCATATATATATGCAAAAATAAGGGAGGATCGATTGGAGGAGATATATAGATGCAAGGAAAAGGAACCGAAGAACCCAGAACTGGATTACACTATATACCTTTCCACCTCAGTCGCCGCCGCCCGGACAAGAGAAGAAGGGGATCGATGGAGAGAGGATTGTTGATGCATATATGTACATGTACATCACATCGATCAATGGATCTTATTGAGAAGGTAGCAGCTAGCAGGCGAAGATTTGCCACCACTGGCTTCCTTGCTGGTTGAAGGGAGGAGCAGAGCGAGAGCGGGAGCAAGCTGATGAGGGGCTTGCTGACTAGCTAGGTGGCTAATACATGGATCGATCTAGGCAAAGCAAGATAGCTAGGGCCTTGTTTAGATCAGGCTGTAAAGTTTTGGAGTACCACGTCGGATGTTACATGGTGGTGTTGTATGGGGTGTTTCGATACTAATAAAAAAATAAATTACAGAATTCGTCAGTAAACCACGAGACGAATTTATTAAGCCTAATTAATCCGTCATTAGCACATGTGTTACTGTAACACTTTATTGTCAAATTATTGACTAATTAGGCTTAAAAGATTCGTCTCGTAAATTAGTCGTAAATTATGCCATTACTTATTTTTTTAGTCTATATTTAATACTACATACATGTGTCAAACATTCGATGTGACATGGTGTAAAGTTTTGGAGCGGGAACTAAACAACGCTAGGTATATATATGAAGAAGCAGCAGATCGACGGCAGACTGGGGAATGAATGAAGAACCGGCAGCTAAGCAAAACCCTAGGCGTAATAGGAAGGGCCCGATGATGATATGAGTGGGACGGAGGAGTACTGGATCTTGTGCGGGAGCTAGCTAGCCTGCTTGTTGTGTAGCCAGCTAGCTAGCTAGCTGGTAGGAAAGGAAGCTGATGAAGCTCCGTACATGGAGGAGGAGAGCGAGGAGGACGAGGTGAAGGACGCGGACGGACGGACAGGCTGACTAATGTAAATAAATAAAGAGAAATGATAAGATTTAGACGCACCGAAAGGGCGGTGGACGCGTCTCTCTCTCTCTAGCAAGCAATGGCCGAGGAGAGAGACAATCAGCAAGAATGCGCTAGCTGGGGGCGATGGTCTCCATGTGGCCCACACCGCGCGTGGCCACGCACCGCGGAGAACAGGCCCGTCCGTGTGCTGCATGCTCAACGTTGGCGCCGCCCTCGCCGAACCGCGGCCGGCCAGCCAGCGCACGCTCGCCGTGCCACCCGGCCGGTCCGGGCGCTGCCTCTCCGCCAGATGCCCAACTGCGGCTCCCCACACGCATGCAGCTCGCCCTCGCCGGAGAAAGTAAAGACAACTGGAAGGAAGGCTGAGTTGGGTATGAGTCACTCAGGGGAGAGGAGAGGGACCGGCCGCCGGCCGGGAGCTGCAGTGCAGGAGCCAGGAGGCTGGTGGCCGGCCGGCTGCTTTCTGCCTCAGCCTGACTGGGTTGCGTATATATAAGTAAAGGTGCATGCATCTTTACATTGTTCATATTATTTATTTATTTACCGAGTAACGCAGGCGAGGTGGGACCTAACAAAAGCAGGTATTATTTTGTTGTTGAAAATCTCATAATATCTACATCAAAATCTTAGAGAGGGGAGCACTAGTGCATTTTCTATTTCTTAGACCTTTTTTGGTAAAGCTTTGGACCCTCCGTCCACTTTGACTCTGCCGTGCATCCTAGTAAGAAGGTGAAGTTGTTTGGAGTCATGCCAAACAGAGCTTTACTATTATTAGAGCACTCTCAGTGATAGAGTCAACTTGCTAGCTTATATAAACTTTAAAAATATATATAATTAGAGTAGTATAAAAAACATATAAGCATAGATATATGAAACATAAAAAAGTGTGTGAGCTTAGATCTTTACGGAGAGCTAACTTACCGTCCTCTCTCCTTTTTACTGAATAAATTATTTGAGCTAGCACTTTTTAAATTGTTGGAGCTGCCCTCATATACAGGTGGACACCCAGATGGAATAAAGAAAAAAGAGAAAAACAAAGGTAAGTGGAGCATCATCGGTCAGAAGAAAATGAAGGACGGAAGGACTTCCCTGGGCACACACGGGGCAGTAAACATGCAGCAACCGGCATTGGTGCGTCGCTGCAGCAGCCTGAGGCTCTGAGCTGTTTGTTCGGTGGCACTGTACTGCTGGTGCTGGATGCTGCCATGGCCACCATCCAATGGTCCCCCGAGAACACATGCTTGCCTAGCTGAGCTCCTCGTCCTCTACACCATTGGAGGCCTCCCCTATAAACCACTGCTAGCTAGCTCCCATTAGTTCCAAACCACTCGCATCCATTCATGCATAATCATGCATGTTCGGAAAGAATTACTCAATCTCTCCACCATTTTTCACATAGCATGAAGTGCAATCTACACCTTCAAACTTAACCCACGTCAGGCTGTGTTGCACTCTTATTCACCTCCATCAATGTGTTGAGGTGCATTGAAGTGCCCTAATTCACCCTAACTCACCGGCTTGAGGTGGATATGAATACATACAAACAACCTGATCATACACTATCGGGCTCGAATATCGAAGCACGCGGCCAAGCTGGCCGCAACATTATTATTATTTTGTGGGTGACAACCGGTACGGAGTACCCTGCAAAGTGTACTTGTTAATTAGGGGTTAAGTGCTACTGATGGATGGCTGATGGGAGGGACAATGCTAAGTTAACTGTGTTAAGCACGCTGCTGGTTTTCATGAAAAATGTGTTGTGCTTGCATCATTGCATTGTGTTGGTTCTTCAATAGTATATACTACTGGTCGGTGTGAAAAGTAACCAACACGTAAATATTTGTAATTTTATCGTACGTTGTGATCGGATGTGGCCTAGCACTCAATGACACAGGGTTTATACTGGTTCAGGCAACGTGCCCTACGTCCAGTTTCAGTCGGGCGGTGACTTTATTCCTGAGGCCAGGTGTTCGAAGTTTGCTGTGGGGTTACAAACGAGTGTGAATAAGATAGGGGTGTTAGAAGTCCGGTCGGACTCTGGACTGAAGGGCCAAGAGTGACGGGAGCTCCAACGTGCGCTAAGTATTTGAACGTATGATCTATGTGGCTTTAGAGTTCTAGAGCCTAGCAGAGTGAGAGTCGGAATGATTCGTCCTTTTAGGAGAGAGCGCATCCTTTTATAGGTGAAGGGGATGGCCTTACAAGTGAAAGAGAGAGTGTGGTCTTGTTGCCCACGCCGTCGGGTACAAGACGGTTTGTCGGCGTCCACAATACTGTTGACGCCCAGATGCATGTGGCGGGCTCCATCGTGTTCTTCTAGTATGGCAAATGTCGGCGCCCACAACGCTATTCGTGTTCTGACATGTCTGGAAGGTTGTAAAGCACCCTTCTGACATGGTCTGGCGGTACTGTCCTGCAGATGTGCAGGGTACGGTCCTCGGTATTGCGGTTGACATGAGCGTCTTGCCTTATCTGCTTCGCCTGATTCTTAGGTCCTTACCGAGCGGGCGTCCCCGTTCGGTCGTTTCTAGTTGGCTCCGACTGCACCAGTCGGAGAAGAGTCGTAAGCAAAGGTTCGGTGTATTCCCAGTCAGAAAAGCGGGTCGAAGTCGGAAGCGAGTGTCGTCCCCTCCTTGGCCAGGCCTTCCGGTCGGAGTCGGAAGCGAGCGTCGTCCCCTCCTTAGCCAGGCCTTCCGATCGGAGAAACGGGTCGGAAGCGAGCGTCGTCCCCTCCTTGGCCAGGCCTTCCGGTCGGAGACTGGATCGCTCTTCCGGCCTGTCGTTAGGTATCTGGGCCGGCCTAGGAGTTGCGCATCATTTGTAATGTTGTCTGCTAGGCCGAGCTTTTACTGGAAAGCGGACCCATTATGGACCCCGGGTTAGGCCCCGTTCGCTGGTCTGAATCTTAGCTGAAACTGGCTTAAAACACTGTTCTGGCTGAATTGTTGTGAGAGAAAAACACTGTTCCGACTGAAAAAACAAGCCGAATAAGCCGAATATATGGTAAGCCGAACGGGGCTATGCCACTGCCAGCTAGTAGCATGGATGGGATGTCGACATCGCCACACTCCCCAAGTCAACTCCTGTCAGAGATGGATCACTTATTAGTTGACTGACTATCTACGACTTAATATGCTTATTAGTTACTTAGTACTAGTCCTACTCCTACTAGTACACACTTGAGATTCGTCATCAGATCCACCAGATATTCCATGCGCATAGTGGTTGGTAATATACTACATATACATATATCTTCTGATACTGCTAGCCCGGCCATTAACTGTACAGCTGTGTGCTAATCACCCAGATTAATTGCGAATAATAGATATTACTCCAACAACAACTAGGAGTACTACATCAGGCCTTCATCATCACTGACAAATGTAGGTGCTGTCATGTGAGTACCGTACTCTTGTACCGGCCCTCTTATCACGCAGCAAGTAAAAAAGAGCACTTACTAGGAATTTTAATTTACAGGGAAGAATTAACTTGATGCTCTGTAGTTAAAGATGTGAACTTTGTAGATATTACAATTAATTAAAATCTCTTGTACTGTAAGATATATATCAGTCAATCAGTAGTGCAAATGCTACGTACTGATGTGCTATCATCAGCTCAAGATGAATTTTTTTCCCTCTCAAAATAGAGGGCAAGTTAAAAGCTCCCTCCTCTAATTGATTTTTGGTGCGCGGCACGAATCTTAGAGCGACCGGTGTCATCGCGTATAAGGCGACAAATGTCATGATACACAAGATAAACACAATGCAAATTAAAGTGTAGTACGTACGGACTGTTCTCTTAACAATAATATACTACTCCTCACCGTCGACTATGGTATACTGATCATTACGTTCCATCATTGCCTATTAATTAGTTGAATGATCCGATGAAAACTGCGATTTAATTAAATACATTACGTGTAGGCATCTAACCAGCCAGCTAGTATAGGCAGCAACCCGAAAGATTCCTCGTCTCGATCTCAGGCAGGCGCCATCTGAATAACGTACGTCTTTAACAATTCTTATATTGCAGTGCTTATTGCAAATTAAACAAGGGAAGACTGAGGAAGGACCCCAGTTTGGTCAATTTTGGATGTTCGGCTGGTCTACTGCTGACTTGTTTTAACTTATTTTTTCCCACATAACACTATTAAATTATTTAAAACCATCCGAAATCCACCGTGCATCAGCCGAACACGCCAGCTAGTATAGGCAGCAACCTTTTCGATTTTGGCGTGTTCCAAGATTTTTAGAACGAACAGCATTATTATTATTATATATATGGCCCACTGATTTCTAGTCGATCGTCAGTTCGCCACCAGTATTATATATGTTATTAATTTATATTTCTGTCATCAGTCATTATATTTTAAGTATATTATTAGTAGTATTCTATCAGTCACTGACGACGACGGCTCTTTCGTGCAATGGAAGGGTTAAACGCTTAAACAAGGGAGCAGCTGGAGCCTGCGTACGTATGCATGACGTACGTGTGTATATGTGCATTCATCCCGTGAGAGCAAGGCTAATAATATCGCTGGCTGCTGGCTACAAAGATCTTTGCATACCATCTCTCAGGGGCCCTGTTCTGCTGCACTACTTCAGCAATATTTTTCAGCTAACGAATAGTATTTTTCTCTCACAACAAATTAATATAAGCTAAATTTTAGCGAAACGAACAGGGTCACTCGTCTCTCTCACAATTTTTTCTTGGTTTATGTGTCTAAGTCGGTTGTAAGCTTACAGCCTGCTTTTTCCTCTCTTTCCTTTTTTTTCTCTTCTCTACCTCAACATTGAGTCCGCTTACAGCCCCTGTTATACTTGCTCTTATTATTTATTTTGTGTCTATAATAAATAAAATACGCTTATTGTATTTTTTTTCTGAATCATAATGCACCCCCCCCTCTAAACTGGCTTTCAACGGTCCTTGTTCTCATCATCACTTGAGTCTCCTCTCCAAATTATATTTTAATGATGTCGTAATAACATTGAGTACATAATAAGCCACGTTGAAAACACAAAAATATATACATACTCCATCCATTTCAATTTATAGGTTGTTTTGGTATTTTAAGATACATAATTTTTATTATATATATATAGACATAGCGTATATATAGCACCTGGAAAGGCCAAAATGATCTATTATTTGGGACAAAGGTGGTACCATATATTTTCTAATATAGACATAATAATGGAAGATGAGTTCTGGCCTCAGCCTCTTCCTAGCTAGAAGAGGCATCTTCAATCCGAAATAATAATAATAATAATAATAATAATAATAATTATTATTATTATTATTATTATTATTATTATTATTATTATTATTATTATTATTATTATTATTATTATTATTATTATTATTAGTACTATTACTATTACTATTAGTACTATTACTATTATTAAGGTGTAACCAACACTTCTACCACAGCCAGAATCATGTGTAGCCATCACATAAGGATATAAGTCTGACATTATTGTCCAATTTTAGAGATTAAAAGGCCATCCATGGAAGACGACAAACTGCATTGCTATATGCTAGCTCCAAATTGCAGCAAGCAAAAACCATCAGCTTCTTTTATTCCTCATGTTAACTACTACGACATTATCTAAGACCAGAGCCAATATGTCCCTTGAATAAGATATGCAGAAACATTTTCATATACTAGGTTCTGCTAGTTTTTTTTTCAAACGTGTCTAAGCACGTTTTTCATTAAGAAAAATCTAGGCCCGGCCTCACTACCGGAAACAGTAGGTATGCCGAGTGCCTGGTGTTTTGCCGAGTGCATTCCTTCGGACACTCGGCAAACAGTATCTTTACCGAGTGCCTACATGTAAAAACTCGGCAAAACAAATGCACTCGGTAAAAAAACTTATTTGCCGAGTGCAGGAAATAAAACACTCGACAAACAACAATAAGACACTCGACAAAGAATAGACACTCGGCAAAAGACCGCCACGTGTGTCGGCCGTCGACCAGGGTGCCGACCGTTAGTACTTTGCCGAGTGTCGGGTGTTCTTATCTGGCACTCGGCAAATAGGTTCGTTTGCCTGGGTGTTTTATTTTGGCACTCGACAAATTAAAAAGTTTTTTCCTCCCCTGACCTTAAAACTTTTTCTACACTCCACATACAACATGTGGTACTCCATGTGAAGATTTGGTATATTTCTGGATCCGTTTGCTATATTTAATTAATTTATTGCCTTTAAAGTATTTTTTTGGTATAAGTCAAATTTGAACTACAAGTGATTCAAATAATATAATAAAATGAGAAGAAAAATGATATTCATGTTATTGAGTCCCGTGTGAGGCCTTATCCAGAAAATGAAAGGAAATTTTGAATATCTTGTTCATGAAACTCGACCACGAACGTGTGGCCGAATGGTTTTTAAATTCTTAAAAAACAAACAAAGTCTAAAAATCATGAGAATTGTTAAGATATCATGATATCATACGTGGAGGCTGTGGTAAAAAATTGAGAAGGTTTCGCATAATCTATCACGTACGATGTTTACAAACCGAAGTATCCCAGAAGAAGAATCCTAGCGTTGAGAAGGATTCAGTAAGATTTGGAGTCAAAGTGACGGTCGAATTGAGGTTTGACTTCAAAACTTTTTGTATAGGCAATAGAGAACATAGATTGATTCATGTGTAATTTTGGTAAATTTTTGGATCCATTCGATAATTTTAATTTGTTAAGTGCAATTATAGAATTTTAATTGATATACATTGAATTTGAGCTACAACTGCATGAAATAATAAATATTTTTTCCTCCCCTGACCTTGAAACTTTTTCTACACTCCACATACAACATGTGGTACTCCATGTTAAGATTTGATATATTTCTAGATCCGTTTACTATATTTAATTAATTTATTGCCTTTAAAGTAATTTTTGGTATAAGTCAAATTTGAACTGTAAGTGATTCAAATAATATAATAAAATGAGTAGAAAAATGATATTCATATTATTGAGTCCCGTGTGAGGCCTTATCCGGAAAATGAAAGGAAATTTTAATTTGTTAAGTGCAATTATAGAATTTTAATTGATATACATTGAATTTGAGCTACAAGTGCATGAAATAATAAGTTTGCTAACTTTGCCGAGTGTCCCTGAGATGGCACTCGACAAAGATGGGGTTTGTCGAGTGTTAGACCTGGGACACTCAGCAAACAGCTTCACGGACCCCACACATGCGCAGTATAGTTTAGGATTTGGAAATGGAAAAAAAATAAAACATGTTTGCCGAGTGCCCGCGATTTAGCATTCAGCAAACCTGTATTTTGCCGAGTGTCATAACTGGGACACTCGGCAAACAGCTTTACGGGCCCCACACGTGCAGTAGTTTAGGTTTTTAAAAATGAAAAAAAAACAAAACGGGGGTTTGCCGAGTGCTAGATCGCGGGCACTCGGCAAACCTCCCTCGTAACCATGCCCCGCACCTAGCCGCACACACACGCTCACTCTCAAACCCACAGCCGCGCCCAAACCAGACCACGCCGCCGGCCCTGAGCCCGCGCCCGCCCACACCAGCCCCCGGCGCTCGGCCTCCCGCTCCCGGCGCCCACCGCCGTAGTTTTGCTGCCCCGAGAGCCCGCCGCCGCCGCCATTTCGCCGCCCCAGGAGCCCGCCGCCGCCGTTTTGCCGCCCTAGGAGCCCACCGCCGCTTCCCCTGTTCTGGTCACCGCGGAGGAGCTGATGCTGTTGCTGATTGAAGAACTGCTTTTTCCCAATGCTGCGGCGCCGAACCAAGAGGTCCTAGAGAAGGACGAGGAGCCCCTCTTGCTCGCCACCGCACCGCCCTCTCTGACCTCATCGCCGCCGATAAGCACCGCCCGCTTCCTCTCCCCCACCTACATTCTCTCGCTATGCATGCCCGGCCTTTGAGCTGCATGATTTTTTTTCTACACAAAGACGAACCCAAGCGCTGAGTGGTACGAAGCTCTCGCTCACTTGGCGCTGCTGCTCGCCGCGCACACCCACACAATCACGGCCTCTCTGCTGGCCACTTGCATGGCCGCGAGCACAGATGGCCTTGAGATTTAGGGTTCTACTCGATTCTTAGGTTGGAAACCCCGTTAGTGCTGATTGGTGATTGTAGTTTATCTGTGAATTTCTAGTATGTATTGCTTGTGAGGAAATTGGAATGAAATGATTTAGTCGAGGCCTTTGGATACTTGTATAGATGATTATGGTTTATCTGCTAATTTGTACTGTTGCTTGTCGTGAAATTGGGATAAATGCTTTAGTCGAAAAAGTGGATACTTGTATTGTTTGTTGCGATGTCTTTCGTAGATGCATGGGCGTGGGGCAATAATTAAAGTCCTTGAGATATTATGTTATTCGATTAATCGCATATGAATTTGAGCAAGTTTCAAGAAGAAGAACTGACTAAGCAATTAATCTAGGATTCTTTGGTACAAAGATAATTGCTATCAGCTTAGTGGTGTTGATTGATGTTTATGGCTTGTTTGTGAATCTCTAATAGTGTTGCATGTGAGATACTTTATAACTTATGAAGGTGGGATAAATGGGATTGGAATGATTTAGTGGAAGACACTTCTGTGATATTATTCATATTACAATTGATTAGGACCTATCTTCACCTATTAGACAGTATAGGAACTTGTAGATGCAATTGATTTTTATATTACTTGCTGATATGTTAGAGGATGGATGACCGTGAGTGGATGTACACGGGCCGCTCTAGTCAGGGTTCGTTCACCGATGAATGGATTGAGAAGACCGATGCTTTCTTGGAACTAGCATTTGCAAGGGTTAAAGGAGCGCGTGGCACTTGGTGTCCCTGCAGCATTTGTGCAAACATGCGTCGACAAACAAAGGTGGTCATAGGTAAACATCTTTGCAAGAATGAATTTACGGTGGACTATACCGGTGGATCTACCATGGTGAATCCGATCATGTGAGAGATGAGGTCGTGAGACAACGCATCGAGGATTATGATGCTGATGCCGGGGTAGGAGACATGTTAAATGACTATCATGAAGCACACTTTGATGAAGGACATAGAGAGGAGGAGCCAGAGCCAACCACAAAGGCGTATTATGATATGTTGTCTGCGGCACAGCAACCCCTTCACGGGCATGCCAAGGTTTCTCAACTGGATGCCATTGCATGCCTAATGGCCTTAAAGTCCTAATTTAGATTGAGTCTAGAAGCCTTCGATGTTATGCTGACAGTTGTTGGTAGCCTGCTCCCGGATGGTCACATCCTACCAAAGAGCATGTATGAGGCACAGAAACTCCTTCGTGCACTTAAAATGCCATATGAGCAGATACATGCTTGTCCGAAGGGATGCATCTTATTTACATGCGGAAGCAAAGTACTGTGTGAAGTGTGAAGTGTAAATCGTCTAGGTTCCTGGAGGTAGACTCTGGTGATGGTTAGAAGAGGCAACTCGCCGTCCCCATGAAGATCCTACGGTACCTTCTATTCATACCGAGGATCCAACGGCTTTATATGACTGAGAAATCCATGAAACAGATGACATGGCACAAATACGGACGTCGATACAATCCTGAGAAGCTGGTGCATCCATCCGATGGTGAAGCATGGACAAGGTTTGATATGATTCATTGTGAGAAAGCTCTAGAGGCTCTTAATGTACGTGTTGCGCTGGCAATAGATGGGTCAATCCTTATGGAATGGCGGCTACATCATACACTTGTTGGCCCATGTTCATTATCCCTCTTAATCTCCCCCCCGGCGTCCTCTTTCAATGACAAAACATGTTCTTGTCGTTGATAATTCCTGAACACCCGGGGAATAATATGAGTGTGTACATGGAGCCTCTGATTGATAATTTGGTCCGTGCTTGGGAGGAAGGGGTATGGACATACGACCGAGCTACAAAGACAAACTTCAAAATGTATGTTTGGTACCAGTACTCCCTGCATGACTTTCTGGCGTATGGGATATTCTACGGCTGGTGTGTTCACGGGAAGTTCTCATGCCCAGTATGCAAGGCGTCTCTGATGTTCATTTGGGTGACGAAGGATGGCAAGTATTCTTCATTCGACAAACATCGACAATTCCTTCCTCTTGACCATCCATTCAGACGAGACATCAAGAACTTTACGAAAGATGTAGTGGTGCTGACGAGGACACCGGAGACGAGGTTCAAAATGTGAAGGACTTAGAATTACTTTAGCGATTACATCTAAGCAATGACGGTGATGACGACATTCCTCCTTCAGAGCATGGGGATGATTATATCGACATGCATGATAGTGATGATGAGACTTATGATCCAGCTAATCTCGATCATGATGACCATTTCTAATACATGTATGATCCATGCTAGTTGATTTATTATTTGTCATACCATATTATTTTCTAAGTATATTTTGTTTATTTTGCATCTATTTTAATGTATTATCTATGCTAATTGGTTTACTCTTTTTAATTGCAGGTGATTGAACAATGGTGGGCGGTACAAAGAGGACAGTGTCGCTTTACTCAAAAGCGACAGCGACGCGTAAAGGGTCCGATGCAGCTGAGGGATCTAGGAAGAGACCTCGGGGTAGACCCAGGGGTCAAGGGAAGGGTGGAGGCAAGACGAGGCCACCGTCACCTGTACCTTTGTCGTCGTCTGAGTTACCTTCCGCTCACTCATCCTCGGAGGAGGAGGTACATGTGGTGGAGGAGGAGGCAGGGGGTGGAAGAGGAGGCAGGGGTGGAGGAGGAGGAGACAGGGGGTACCTCTTCCCCAAGTTTGTCGCGTGTGTGGTTGCGAGGTCCCTCGACCCTCCCGAGGCGACCGATACCTCTTGAGAGACACCCGCTGATTTGACCCGATGGAGACAAGTAAGTAACTTTACATGTTATCACTAATTTTTTGTTTGATATGTTCAAAATTACAATAGAAGCTAATAATTTATCTAATCACTTTGGGCAGGGGTTGGAGGAAGGTCGGTGGGGGTGACCACGCATGCCATGTGAATGGCATCCTTGGTCTTTTGATCAAGGAAAAGTTCCCTGGCCTGGTGCAGTTCGGTGGAACTATCGAGCTGGCCTACATGTGGGCCCACTATGCCGTTGTCCTTGACACCCCTGATCGGGATGGTAGGGTATTCGCCAACAAGGCGCAGCGTGTCAAGGTCAAGCTTTGGGTAAGTCTTTCTCACACTACATTGCTCAATACATCGCATTGATTGGATATTCTTGAAATAATGACTGGATACATCACGTCTATATATATGCAGGATTTCTTTAGATGTGAGGAGGAATACGAGGCTAAGGCGGATGTTGTGGCTGACAAAGCCGCCAAGAAACTCGTCAAGGACATGCACTACGAGGCGCACATCCAGGCCATGATCCAATACCACGTGAAATTTCTTAGAGAGAGGATCCCTAAAAGGGCGGCAAGAACCATGAGGCTGACCTCAGAACAATACCTGAAGGTAAATATAGAACATTAACACTTTTTTTTTCTGAGATTAATTATGCTTAATTTCATCTTCTTATATGTCATATACTTGATGACGTAGGTGCCTCCATGGTGGTGCGCCTACGATCTGCAGTGCTGGGCCCGGATGGTGGACAGGTGGTGCGACCATGCGTGGGAGGAGAATCACAACGCTTGCTGGGAGCGGCGTTTGCTGATGCTGGGTGCACCACACCATCAAGGCAACCTCAACCTCTCAGAATACGCGGCTAGATGGGTACGTGAATTCATTTATTTATTCTAACGCTCAACTCTGCATAATTTCTAATCATATTTTTTTTGCAGTCGGCGGCACATGGTGGCGAACCTTGCTCCCAGTTCGTGGCATATGCTTTGGCCCACAAGGGGAAGGCGACGTCCGACGTCGCCTACAACCCGGAGGACCCACCCTCGGTGTACAGCAACGAGTCCGTCCACAGCCGCCTCGATGGATACACATCAATAGCAAAGGTGGTCCATGGCCCAGAGTACGATCTGAGCGCCCATGACCTTGATGGAGAAGTGGTCATGAGGACAGGAGGAGGCAAGAAGCATGGCCGGTTCTAGATTGGCGACGGCACAATCGACACGGCCAGTACTCCCACACTCTCCCAGATTCGAGCACGAAGCACGGGTTCCAGTCCGGCGATACGTCCACGGCCGGACTCTACACGGTTCCAGATGAACACACTCCAGGTTATTTCTGTTTTATTCATCGTTCATTCATTTTTACATACTTTTGCATTGCATTGTAACATTGGGATAAAATATTGTAGGCTCAGCTAGAACAAGAAACGAGACGCCGGGAGGAGCTAGAGGTGAAGATGGAGGCAGAGCGGTAGAGGATGGAGGCAGCAGATGTTTGAATATATGAGGGGTGTTTACACTGCAATCGGTTAACCTCCGCCACCGATGCCAGTCCCTCCTCCTCAACCTGCTCCAAACACTGTTTTCAGGCACTATGAGTCGCTTTACAACTAGTTGTGCAACAATCTCTTCTCCTTTGTGCAATCTTGACTCACACATGTAATCTCTTCTCCTTTGTGCAGCATCAATCGGCGGTGTCGAATGAGCCTCATGATCCAGCGTGGTCGCAGTGGAACTCGTGGCCTAAGTAGACTTGTGATTTTATTTGCATTTGCATTTGTGGATTATCTGTGATTATTTGTGGTTGTGAATGAACCTACTAGTGATTCTAAAGTTTATTTGCATTAATGTGTTGTCGATATATCTATTTGAACTTCCTGTGATGCATATTGTGAACTATCTGTGATGGATGTGATGTTTATTTGAATGTGGTACGTGGCTGTGACCAAACCTAATAAAATGATTATATGTGGCAGCTTTGCCGAGTGTTACACTCGGCAAAGAAGCCTTTTGTCAAGTGCCAGGGTTAAAACACTCGGCAAAGTGGACACGTGGCAAAATTCTGTGCATTCTGGGACTAAAATGACTTCTTTGTCGAGTGTCTACGCTATGACACTCGGCAAAGAAGCCAAAATTCTGTGCATTCTGGGACGTGTTTGCCGAGTGCCTGAACTTTGACACACGACAAAGGTAGAAGCTTTGCCGAGTGCCTGGAACATGACACACGGCAAAGGAAGAATCTTTGCCGAGTGCTTGAACTTTGACACTCGGCAAAGGAAGAAGATTTGCCGAGTGCCCGAACTTTGACACTCCGCAAAGAAGCATAGTTTGCCGAGTACCTAAGATTTGACACTCGGCAAACGCGCCGTAACCGTCTCCACTCCGTCACATTACTTTTTTCGCCGAGCGTCGGTTTCAGCTCTCGGCAAAATCTTTGCCGAGTGCCCGATAGAAAACACTCGGCAAAGAGCTATTTGCCGGCACTGTAGATGTCATGTGCTGTTTGCCGAGTGGTTTTTGGGCTTTGCCGAGTGCCCGTGGCACACAACAAAGCGACTGTTTTCGGTAGTGCCTACTAGATTAATAGCCGCATATTGTGGTCTATTATTATTACAACATATATATTGATCTTATCCTTGTGAAAGGGATAGGGAAGAAAGGGGCAGGGCTTGTTGATGGGAGAGCCACCTGTAAGATGCTTTGCATTCTAAAATGCAGCGATTCTTCTTCTGAGCTAAGCAATGCAAAATAAGCATAGTCAATTGGCTAGACACATATATGGAGGGATAAAGGGGCTTGTATACTCATCAGCTGTTAGCTTTAGCCGAATGGAAGCAATGAAGCATGCAAGAAAGCTGTCATATTTCTAGCTAGCTAGGCAAAAAGGAGTGTTGGTGCTCCATTTGTTCGTTCCAAACTAAACAGGAGTAGCAAATAAAGTTAGGATATATGCATAGGGTTAGTTGCAGGAAAAAGCAACAATATAAAATAGCTACAAGCTTTCATGGACCAGTGGATCGAGTCAGTGGCGATGATGGAGAAAAAAAACCTTAAAAGCTGCAAACCCTAATGAAGGACCCTGGATTCTAGTAGTATGGAAGTTATCTAGCCCTAATAATAAATTAAGAAATCATTTGTCATGACGCCCACCCACGCACTGGAATCACCAGCTACACTCCGTAGTGTGTTTTGTTTATTGCAACAGAACAAAGGGCCGTACGAGGAGAAGGTGCATCAGCCATGATTATTGCATATATTGCTTCCATTTTCACTCCTCTCTGGCTAGAGCCTCTCTACCCACAAAAGGTAAAAACTAGGACAGGTTTCAGCATAGGACTAGCTAAATATGGATCCCCCATTTTTTATGAGTGGTTAATTACCAAGACAATATTTTATTTAGGCTTGTTTTCTTTTAAAAAAAATACATTGTCTATTTTGAAGTAGTATATAGCATAATAGAAGATATGAATTTCTAGATATCGGGTACAATTAATGCATGGTAGAGCAAAAGGACTAGAGTTCTAGATCTAGTCGTACACGATGTCATTATCGATCCTGCAATCGCTCACGGGGTGGCTACCTGCAATACTGCCCAACTTAATTATGTGGGCTACCTCGAACAGCAATCACGTACGATGAGATGCTCTGCTAGCTGAACTATTGGCGCGCGTGAGTTAGCAGATGCGGTTGTCGTGTCATGTTTATCTTAGAGTCCATCAGTACATGGGTTAGGTAGCTTTCTCTTCTTTTATCAAAGAGAATGACGTGGTGTGGCTATTGTCAATGCCATATAGGTGGACGATTATATATCGTAGGTAGACGTCAATTTATTTGAGAAGGATAGGGACAGTGACAGACTCTAAGATGCCGTCCTGATGGACAATATGTGGTGTTCAATATAGTGTATTTTGAGTTTCTAGTGAGGAGAAAGCAGTGGGTTTTTCAATGGAGCGGCAGGAGAAAAAAAAGACGAGAGGGGTAGGAAAAAACCGTTTCAGCAGGAAAGGGAAGAGAAGGGGAAAAAAAAGGATGATGATGATAGCGTGGTGGCGGGCCCGCGGTGCCTGTGATGTGGGCAACAACTTCGTACCGCCCACTTTGAGCCCAATGCAGGCGGGGCCCAGCAGCCCAAACTTTCACGCGTCAGACACCATCGTTTCGCTGCCGGCTGCCGCGTCGTCGTCGGCCCCTCACCAAAGCGTGCATCTATTTCTCAAAAAAGAAAAAAAAAACTCAAAGCGTGCAGCCAATCACTCTCTCTCTCTCTATTGTCTCTCTCCTCCTGGCCATAGTCCCAAAATATTTATCTTTCTCTTAATAAATAACTTTAAAAAATATATATTAAAAAACATTAATATTTATAATAGATAATTGATATCATTAGAAATATCTTTGAATCTAGTTTTTTAATAAATTTATTTGGAAATATAAATATGTATGTATTTTTTACAAATCGAGTCATACTTGTGGAAAAAAAAAAAAGATAATTTAGAAGTACCTCTCAAAAGCTTACCGCTATGGGCCCACCATATACCCCTGGCCCCACCTTTCCCAGTCCATTCTGAAAACAACACAGCTGGGTTTTTTTTTTCTCTTTTCTTTTTCTTTTGTGGCAATTTCTCCTCCTGACCTAACGTTACTTTTTTCCATATATATATATATGATGAATGCCACTTTTTTAACACAATGGAATTAGATTTCAGGACACGCTGTATATATAATCATCCATGACTATTTGATACTCCTAGATAGCTAGATGTTTATTCTTTGAAAATATAAATGTTGATACTATTTTCTATAGACTTTTTAAAAAAAAATGAGACGTGCATTCTTTTAAAATGGAGAGAATAACCGGAAACAGAGGGGGCAGAAGTATGACCGATGGCAGGGTAGACGCTTTGATGATGTGAACATTGTGAAGGGTGATGCGGCCATGGACTATGCTGTGTGTGTCGGTGTGTCTCCTGCAAACTCATGTAGCACTGGTCCTTCGGGCGCGTCCATGCGCGCGGGCCACTGGCCACACATTTTTTTTAGAAAAAAAAAGATATAAGCAAAGTTGGCCTGTATGTTGATTTTAGAAAAATTCGAGGAGGTTTGCGCAAAAAATGATGAGAGGGTTTGTGGAGCGCGGGCTGATTTTTGACAAAGATAAGGGTTTTTTTGAAAAAAAAAACCCGGCAGCCATCTGTTCTAGACCGCGGGTTGATTTCAAAATAATTTGAGGTGTTTTTTGTAAAATATTCTGAGAGGGACTCCACTGAAAGCGCTGGGTTGATTTCATCGGAAAAAGAAGGGTTTTTTAAATGACCGCTGGCTCGCTAGATCTCTGGGCCGTCACTTACCGATCGAACGCCACATTTTAACAAAGAGACGACGTGGACAGCCTCAGCGCGCGTGCTGGCCACAATAAATGTAAACTTTAAATTTGCAAAAAAGGCACAAGTAATAAGTAAAGTGAGTTGAAAAATTTTCACCTTTTTACCTTGCAACAGCAGTACGTAGTACATTGTACCACCACAGTCTGCCCTCAGTTCTTGTGTCGTGTGCTTGACACAAATGCTCCCTCTATCCTCGAAAAAAAGACGTTACGAGACAGTAAAATTTTCTTGACTAAATTTATAAAAAATACATATAAATCTTCAAATAAGTTTATTATGAAAGTACATTCAACGATTTATCTAATGATATTAATTATGTATTATAAATATTAATATTTTTTATATATAATTAGTCAAAGTTTTAAAAAAATATCTTCTCGAAAAATGAGAATGTCTTCTATTTTGAAACAAATGGATATATATATATGGGTCCCATTCCTTTCCTTCGGCACAATAATAGCAATGTACTACGTAGATCCCCAGACCCGGCCCACTCAAATCGTCGATCGTTCGATCGATCATCTCTATGTCTGTAGTAGTATGCATGGTCCACTCCAAGTTGAATCATCTACCCGGGCACTGACTTCTTCATCATGAACTACCACTGCTCCTCGTCATGCTTGACATGTGAGATGCTGCTCTGCATCATATTCATGCCTTTGCTTGCAGCCAATCTAGTATTCCTTCCCCATATCATGGCTAGCTGATGCATATATACCATAACAAGTTACCATCAGCCTGTTCGGCTGGTAAGAACCAGGCTGGTGCTGGAAACCAGCTGGCACAGGGAAAACCAGCCAGCACAGTTCCATCCAGCCAGCACACATGCAGCCAACAGGAAACCCAGCTCATTTCAAACAGATGGCACGAACAGCACACATAACTGCATGTCTGAATGATCTGATGAACACTACGTATATATCATCAGAAGATATCATCCATTTATCTTATCTTATATTATATTATATATCACACACAAATAAATCTTGCATTGGTTGGAGAAACTTAACTTATTATTAACCACAGACCCACAATGCATATATGCATTTACTTGCGGGGACCAACTAATTAAACCTCTGATGATTACACAAATTAAGAAAAAAAGTAGGTGCTGATGAGGGAGATAAGATGCCTCCTGCATGCGCTTGCAGTTAGTTGTGTATGCATGAGAGATGGGAAAGACAAACCGGCTTCCTAGTGTCCGGACGGACGGACGGACAGGGCGTTCGGTCCTCACCTGCAGTAATTTTTCCGCACCGTTTCGCATGCCCACGTGGGGCCCATGCCATCCTGAACGTCACCAGCATCGAGAAGAGAGAGAGAAGGTGGCGGATGCCCAGCCGGCGTTGCGAAGAGAAGGAGACACCGAGACGATGCAGCAGAAGGCGAGGAGGAAGATGCAACACCCGATCTACTTTTAAAACATTGAAATATAACAATTGCAACATACGTCTGAAGGCAGATGAAATGTTTGAAACATGTATCTAAAATACTTGTAAAAACACCTGAAAACACTTGAGACTATTACAAAAATATACGCAATATCCAAATAAAACACTTGCAAACATACGTGTGAAACATATGCAACATCCAGATAATTAAACATACTTATAACATACGTGTGCAACTATTAATTATAACATTAATTAATATGCTCTGGTTGCAACCTCGGACGGGTCCGACGGACGACCAAACAGGAGCGTTAGGGAAACACAAAAGGCAAGCATATGCATATGCTCTAGCTAGCTGTTTGGATATAACATTAATTATAACTACTGCTTAAATAAAATATGGCCTGTTCGTCTCGGTGAAAAATTACGACTAAAAATACTATTTATTAATTTTTTATTTAAAAAACATTATTTATTCGTTGAAATAATATGACTCGTAAGATCAGCAACAAAGCCTATGCATGCGTGTCTCCTGCAACAAAGTGTATGTGCTCCGTACTAGGCATGTAGCGCAGTACACTCCTGTTGAGCCTGCCATCCATGTCCGTCCATCCATGGATTGGATCGGTTGGGGCCTTGTTCCGCTGTGTGGAAAAAACGGTTGTTGATGTTGATTTATCGTGTAAAAAAAATATTATTATTTTATTGAAAAAGTACCGCTGAGTTCAAACAGACATGACCAGATCGATGGCCTATTACGGCTAAGGGGCTGGTTAGTCCCCTCCAAAACGCCAAATTTTTCAAGATTTTTCGTCACATCGAATCTTTGGATGCATGCATGAAGCATTAAATATAAATAAAAAGTAAAACTAATTATACAATTTAGACGAAATCCACGAGACGAATCTTTTAAGCCTAATTAGACTATGATTGGACACTAATTACCAAATAATAACGAAAACACTACAGTGACGTTTTGTCAAAAATTTTGGCAACTAAACTGAGCCTAAGCGAGATGCATGTGTAGTAAGTTATTAACAGTGACATGGTACCAGTGGTCCACTGTACACTTATATTTTTTTACTGTGCATGGATCTGGCCCTAGTTTAACTTTGGTGCGGGGTCATGGGAAACACTGTTAATGCAAGTCCTCTGCATGCTGAGCCACTACTGATATGAATTTGTGCTCCAATCATTTGTACAACCTGCCTCCTAGCTAGCTACGTATACATACGCTTGTTAGCTACTTAATTAGTTGCAGCTTGCAGTGCCGTGAGTGGCATGGTAGTATATATATACATGGCGCGCAACATTAAGGTCCCGTTCGATAAAGTTCAGATCAGCTTCGCTTTAATTTGGCTCCTTCATGCACTATGCACTATAGTAAAAGATTGTTTTATAACTTTTTCAAATAAAAATAGAAGCCGATGAAACCACTATTTTCTTGTATTATCGACTCTGGCTCATCTGCACACTGTAGCTAACAAGTATCCAGAGCTATTTAGAGCCTGCTACACCAAATTTAACTCAGCCTAAAAATTGATACAATTCTACAAATTAGTGAGCAAACAAAATTACACATATGCCCTACTTTATTTTTCTACCAACGTGCACGACAGGCATGCATCTAGGTTGGCGCGCCCTTTGATCCGGCCACCGCCGTCCAACTTCCGCACACACTCCATCTTCTCGACGTCGCCGCCTCCATGCCCCTTCGATCTGGCAGCCACACACTCTTGCTCGGCAGCGGCAAGCTAGCAAAAGCGAGGGAGTGCGGGTCATGGAAAGCACTGTTCATGCAGTCCTCGGGGAAGAGCGTTGTCTTTAAGCAACTAAAGTCGAGAATATATACATGGCACGCAAAGAGTCAGCGGTGTGGCAACTATGCAAAGTCGAGCAAGAGCCGAGACTATGCATTATCGACTCTTTTGGCTTTATAAGTATAGAGCTATTAGAGCCGTGCTACACCTTTTCACCAACAAACAATATTTTTCTCTCACAATAAATCGGTAAATGGTCTTTCGATTCGTGGCAAACTTCCACACGCTCCATTATCAGCCAAGTGAACAGGGCTAGAAGAGGCGCAGCGAGGGGAAGCCGGACGAGGAGGTGCAGTGTAGTGGTGGAAGTTAGAAATGGGGGGAGGATGAGACCACACCCCGAAAATAGAAGGAGGAGAGCATGACGTAGCAAGGGAGATCGACGTGTCGGGCATCAGATATGAGGTGGACTAGCTAAGGTGGGAAGAGATTGGGGGAAGGATTTGTGGACACGAAACAGATAGGCAGCGTTTTTAATAATGAGATTCATCTTAGGGGTCATTTGGATCCTTTTATTTTAGAGGAATTTGAATCAACTTAATAGATTAGGCTGTTTGACTTGGAATTGGACAATCCACGACTTTCTCAAGTTCACATATAAGCCTATCTCAAATTCTTAGAATGAGAGATGAAAATTAATTTTATAGATCACCATGCTATTTTTCTACTCTCCAACTTATAGCACGTTCTTCAACTCGTTTTCCTATACAGTGAAAATGCAACATATAAATATCTTACTTGTATGGCTAACAATAATATATAAATATATTAAAAAATTATATTAGCTTAATTAATATGTGTCTAAATTGTAATTATTATAATGAATTCAATTCAAAAATCAAAACGGGCGTAGGCTACTTTATAAAGTTAGAATTGCATCTTTAACGGAACAATGGCAAGATATTAAAGTTATACAGTATATATGCTTTACGGACGTAACTGTCGCAGCCATAGTATGCTTCTCTCTGTGTGTGTGCAACCTAGGGAACAGGGGTACTAGTAGGTACCATGTGCTTGGACTCCGAGGAATAGTGGTCATGTCTGAAAAATAATGGTGGTGGTTGTTTGCATCACAGAGTTCGTCAACAACCGGATCGGAAATGAAAAGACAACAGTGCAAGTGCAGCCGATCGATGACCGATGCAAAGTAGATAGTAGATACAACCCGTAGTACCAGGAGCAACTCCAGCGGGGCACTCAAATCAGGTCCCTATTATACTCATCTCTATTTTTATTGGTCCAACAAATTTCTTCCACTCCAGCAGCAGTACCAAAACAAACATCTCGAACTTTATATCAGCAGACAATGACATAGGGTCTCACACATCATTGAGTTAAAACTTTCTTCCCCTCGTCCTCTCTCCACACACAGGCTAGGCAGGGGCGAGCGGAGCGGGCAAATCGTCCGCGAGCAGGCGCCGCCGTCGGCCATCTGCGTCCACGAGCAGGCATCACCACCGGCCATCCGCGTCCGCAAGCTGCCCCCGCGCGACGAAGGGGCCGCGAGCAGGGCCACAACGGCCATGGGATAGAGAGAGAGGGAGCCACAACCGGAGGAAGGGAGGAAGCCGCGAGATCTGTCAGCCATGTCAGAGGAGCAAGGGAGGCCGCCGAAAGGAGGGAAGGTTGCTCTAGTTGGAGGCGTCCTCGCCGGAGAGGAGGGGGCTGCGCTCCCTGCCGGGGTCTATGGCGGGGACGCCGAGCTCGCACGAGCGCACGACGACGCGAGCGGTGCGGTTTGGTACGAGCGCGGGGGAGGAAACAGGAATGGGGGCTGGGGTGTTGGGCTAACAGGAATTGGGTCTGAGAGGAAGATTTGGGTACCCACCCTAATTTCAGGGCTCTAGTAGAGGCCCTCTGGAGCTCGTTTTTTTTGCCAGAGCCCCCATATTTAGCTATGGGGGCTAGTAGGGGCTCTGCTGGAGTTGCTTTAACCGTACAGTGTGTAGGTTCCATTCCAAAAGCAATCAATTCCTAGTTTTGTCCGGTACGGAGTACTAGTTTTATCTTAAGTCAAATATTTCTATCTTTAACCATTAATTTTTTTTAAAAAAACTGTATACATTAACAAGATAAATTAAAGTTTATGTTTTTAGACTCAATACAAGGAATTCTTTCATAATTTATATCTCACGTGTTTTGTGCAACTATATGGATTTTTGAAATTGATGGTTAAATTAAAGTAAGAGGTGTTTAAACCTAAATACAACATGTAGTTTCTTTTAATGACGTACACGCCGGCTCTGTGCATTACTATATGTTTAGCGAGCTGACACCTAGCTACTTACTGGAGTAGCTCTCTAGCTTTCGTGACCTGGCTAGCTAAGCTAGTCGGCTGCTATAAGAGTGTTATTAGTATCTGACATCGTGTTAGTACGTCGATGATGCAGGACCACATGCAGTTGGGTCATCTGCAACAAGACTAGCTAGCTCAGATTTCTCTTTTGCTCCTCCCAATACACGCTATCCTATCAACGTACATGCAGAATCTAAGCAAGCAACTTAATCCCACACTTGTATCTATCTTTTTTTTTTTTTCTGAGAGAGAGAGAGAGGGTCACTTGTATCTATCTATGCTAGAATTCATGCTATGCTTGAATTCATGGTTAAAGCTCGCAAACGGCCCGTTAAAAGTCGCATGGCCAATTTAGCCCATACTAGTTGGGGCCCAAGGGCACGAGCCCAATTAGTACACACTCGCAGCCCATGAATTTGTATGTGTACGTGAATTAACGGGCACCGGCCAGCGACGGCCGTTCTGGCGCTCGTCTACTACGCTACGCTACGCCACGGCCCATGGTGTTCTTCCGCGACCACCGCCTTCGTCCCCGACGCCGACGCCGCCGCGCAGGCCCGTACGTGTCCCATGCCCGGCAGGCGGCAGGAGGTCGTCGGTGGCGACGGAGAGGCGAGGTGGTCATCATGATGACGTACGGGCACATGACGTGTGGCTGTCTGCACTGCCACCGCCCACCGTACCTGCAATCTGCATACATTTCATTTTTCATATGGCTAGCTCCATCTCCGGCCGACGACGACCATGCATGGATTGCCTTTCTTTTCTTTTCTTGGACAGCGCCGGAGATCCGGCGGCCCGTGTCCACCGGAAAGGATCGTGCATGGCGGGGGTCACACCGGAGCTGCCCGGCGTGACCTCCGCGGGCTGCGGCCGGAACGAGTAGCTTTCGTTGCTAGTAGCCGCCCAGCAGCTGGCATGGCAAGGTGGTCGCACTTCATTCAACTCACATTGACTTTGACTAAAAAAAAGACATATTTTAATCAAAATTGTTTTCTACAATAAACCCAGCAATGACAATCATGTCATATATCAACCTGCATATATAGATTTTCGTACATTACACTAAGAATAGTCTAAATTTGGAAAGAAAAAAAAAGTGTCGGCAAGAGCTCTGTCGTGCTTGCATTAATAATAGAGAAGGAAGTAAAATGGAATGCCATGTATGTACCAGCTGAAGCACTGCAAGTGACGGGCATGCAGTCCGGCCCATGTAGGGTGTGTGGCCGGTCCGATACAGACGTAGATGGTGTTCGGCCCAACATACCAGTAGTAGTGGGTCAGTCAATGCATGACTGTATTGTCCCATCGAGTCTGCGATCATGCTGTTAGTAGTGATCAACCGCTCCCCGAGAAGGCACCTTTCAGCACGTGACAAGCGGCCCGTGTGCGGCCACGCGCCCCAACTGGTGCCCCAACTGCCGGCCTCTGCGCGGCTCCGAGCCTGCCCTCGACGGCGGCCTCCGCGCCCGCGGCGCCTGCAGCCGGCTCCGGGCCGGCGAGCCCGCGCCTTGCCGGTGGTTCCCACGCGCCTCCGGGGCCCGACTGGCAGCGCTCGCGAGCCAGGCCGGACCAGCGGCGGTGGCACCTGCGCAGCCCCTAGGCAACTGCCCGGGCGACGAACTTTGTCTTTCCCCCGGATCGGGCGGATCCAGCGCTTGGCTTCCCATTCGCGGCGGCAGAAGGTCCCATGACCAGCCCGAAGCACGGCGAGGCGGCCGGCGATTCCGCCCAACAGCGACGAAAACCGTCGGTGCCTCCGTGGGGAATCCTGGGATAGGATAAGGCTGTGCATTTTGCACAAAACCCCCTATTTTCTGTAAATTCCATGTTAGTCCAAATGGATTATTAATATATTTCATATTTATGTTTTAACCCTCAGGTTTTAACAGAACTTTAGTGTACTATATTTACCTCGTGTAAATATTCATTTTAAACCTATGTTTAAAATAAATTATGATGCACAATATTTACCTCATGTAAATAAATATTTTGAGATCATACGTCATCAAAAATTGCATCATAATATGTACAGATGAGTTTACCACAGAGTAAATTCATACATTCCAGTTCCTTTATTTGCTGGAAATGTCTAGCAGTGTTCAAAAAGTTTGTCCAATAACAATCCCAATAACATATATCATCATAGTTACATTGTTCAAAGTGTTTGCCCATGTCAATTCCCAATAACATGTAACCGATGAGTTGAATATATTGTTCAAAGTGTTGTCATATGACATTCCCAATAACAATATATTTCACTTTATTCTTCTATGCAATTTATTTTATATATGCAATTTATTTTGCCCTTTTAATTAAGACCACTAGCTTATATCCTAAGCTCCAGGTGCTTAATTCATTTTATGCAAATATTTTATGTGATTATCTCATCATTTGTGTATAATGTTCTGAAACTTTGCATATTGGCTATACACAAGTAGTACCATAGTACTACTGCAGGATCTATACTGTGTTATACATAGTGATTATCCTCAACGTGCGTACCCACTATCAAATTTTAGAACAAATGACCTTCACCTTCACGGTGACTACTTTTGTTCATTTTTCAAAATTAGCCATATACAAGGTAGTACCATAGTGCTACTGTGGGATTTGATCCTCAGTGTGTGTACCCCATTTTAAATATGAACTGCAAAGGGTCTACACCTATAGGTGATTGCCATAATTCATCTTTTGGATTGGTCAGACACAAGCTAGTATCCTAATACTACAGCAGAATCTACACTATATCCATCACATAGTGACTATCCGCATGTGCTTATCCAATCTAAATATAAATTGCATATGGTTTACACCATTTGGGTGTTTACTTTCAAAGCAATGGTCTCATAATTTAAGGTCTACACAATGTTTTTATAAACATAGTGACTACCTCCAAGTTGAATCACCCAATAAAGTCTATGTCATGTTTCTAACATATGACTACCTTCAAAGTGTGATCAACCCATACTATTAGCATAAACACAAGGTAGTCGGATAACATCTACTGCATATATTTGCAGATTATGCTCCCCTACCACAAAGTCACCAATTTGGTTTGCACCTTCAATGTGTTAATTCGCTAATATATAATTATTGAGACTATATCTTGGCAATGATTATCGTTCACAGTGATAGTAGTGTTTTTTCTATCACCTATCCAACATGACGTAAACACTACATGTGATTCGAGATTTATCTTGACTTCACAATATTTTGCATATGCCAATTCAAGACTCATCTTGAATTTGAAGATATTTAAGTAATCATTTGCTTAAATAAATAGCAATCTATAGTGCATAATTTGGGGACTCCTTTCTATCATATACAGAGTCTATGTTTTGGAAATGATTTTACATCATCTCATCCAGTCCCACAGGAATGGATTCCAAAATATTAGCAGCGACTTTTGTCGTCTGTTTTTATAGAATGGTCAGTCTATAATCAAGTATTACCTTGAATAATTTTTGCCTTTATTTTTGTACTACTTACTATCAAAAAGTAAATCCATACATGATAAACTCATGTAGGACATGGCTAATATTTCCAATTTGAAATATTTCCAACCTCGCACTGGATGGAATTTATTTTCTTACCTTGAGCGTTAAGATATCTATTCATAATATCGTTGGGGGCATATGGCATCACTGCTATTGTTGCTCAACCCCAACAAAATGCTCAGTCCATTCTGGATATCGCCACACTTGTGTTTTTCCATTTTTTATGCAACTCCAATACTTGGATTTCTACAAATCCGTGTATTCAAAGGAGTGAGATCCATCTACCTTTTGCAAGTCCCTCATTAGGATTTCAACAAAGGATGTAATATTGCCCAAAAACATAAACGATTGTTTACTTATTCATTTACAAGGATCTTTAGTCTATGGTAATTATAACATAATGGATTCTCATAAACGCGAATGTTATTTTCCCTTAGAAAAGTGATAAAGTGTGACAAATCTCACATCACAAAAATGTGATTGCACTGTCCATGTACACAGAAATACCAAATCAAATATTTGGCTCAACTATACCTTGGAGGCAATCGAGTTCTTTGGAATAATTTGAAGTTCAATAAGCAAACACTTGCAAAAGTCTTTATATTTCAGTTGGAGATGTTATCATTAGCCTAATGTCATACTACCACATGTAGTATGTTGTCCATTACCAGATAATATCATGTACCTCATACATGGTATACATATTCTATATGAGTGCAAATTCATACTTGAATGTTGCCTAACTCTATATAGAATCATTGGAATTTAACCAGGTGGAAAGGAATCTTGTTTAGTGTACCATCGTACCGCTAACACAATTGTGAGAGACTACACTCTCTATGGGTATTCATTATTTATCACGGATTGTGGCAGAACCACCCAAAATAACACACATTCGGAGGCGCTTGTCTTCCACTAGACACTAAGCACCCCGAAAGCAAGCTACATCGGACGGTTCCGTCGAGCACACCCCAAGGGAGAACTCGAACCATCCACGTTTTTCCTCTAGGATCCAATAATGAGAACGAGTTTACAATACTTAATCTATTTCAAACATCAAGAGTTCTCAGAAATACATTATTCCAATACCAAGTTCAGAGTGCGGAATTTAAACAGTGGAATTATAATAAATATCTAACGATAAGATACAAAGATCCATCTGTGCCCACCAGAAGAATCCTCCACACAACAGCTACTCCTCAAGCTGCACTTGCAACAGGGATAAATAAACCCTGAGTACACAATATACTCGCAAGACTTACTCGACTAGTGGGAATAATTTCTCGACTCCAAAGGATATGATAAGCTTTATGGTTTGCTGGGTTTTCTTTTGCAAAAAGCATTACTAGTAATAAATCTTTATGTATGTTCCTTATTAGCAGTCCTGATTAGTTCGTTAGCTAACCATTCTATGTAAGCACATGTCCTAGTTTCAAGCAAGAGTGGAGCAATCAGATCCATTTTACCATCTTTTATCTTTCAGTTCTTACTAAGGTGCTAGATCATAGATAAGTCGTACCGTATTACACGGTGATTCATGAATCAATGTAGCCCAGCTGGGTACCCCAAAACACATGCCCCGCTTATACCCCAGGCACAAGCAGGACCAACTTACCACTCTCCTATCAAGGGGTCCAGGTCCCTGTCCAAACTTAGACTCTAAGCCCCCACACCTGAGTCCCGGACTCAGTGTGGTGCTTAGACCTCCACCATCCTTGCCTCCAATCAGTCGGTCCAAAAAGAACCGGAACCCATGACAAGAGAGCAACGAGCCTTCTCGCTCCTATAAGCAAGTATGTGCTCAGGATAATAAGTGTCGACAGAATATCATCGGCAGTCCCCCGAGGGTATCACATGAAGGTAGATTGATCGGTAGAGGTGCGTGTAATCAAGAATAAGAAGGCAACAGAGACATAAGAGTTAGACAGGTTTGGGCCGTCTACATGACGTAATACCCTACTCCTGTGGTTTGTTGATTTGTATTGGCTATCGTATGATATTGCGTGTGTTTGGAGGTGGTTGTAACAGAACCGACCAATTATACGAAATTAAGTAAGAAAATCATCCACCAGAGCAGACGATTGAGCAAACTTAAGCCCGTATAACCCGGTAGTCCGTGAAATCACGAAGGATTTCAAACCAACTCGTGTCCCAGCCATGATCGTAATAAGTTTAGCGGTCACCAATCACATATTACATAAAAGTTTGCATAACAGATACATCAGAGTTTAAACATAGTTATTACAAAACAAGTTCGAATAAAAGTAGCGGAAGTCATTTGTTTAAAACCACACACACTCACACGGGGTTCAAATATAGTGCCGGTGATGATCATCTCCAACAAAAGCATTAGGCGAGGCGTAAGGAATGACCATGCCCATGGTCCTAAGCATCACCCATCGCAGGATCTGAGGCGGTTGATACGGTAGCCATAGTACATCTCGCCCATCTCGCAACAAGTGGGAATAAAACCACGAGTACGAGAATGTACTCACCAAACTTACCCGACATAACCGAAAATAAATGACACCAAGGATTATGAAGGGCTTTATAGTAGGGTAGTAGTGACTCATTTGCAAAAAGAAGCATTTTTAGTATTTCAAGAACCTTTCTAAAGCATTATTGCCAAGTTAATTATTATTAACTGTCAACTAGATTTGCACCTATACTAGAGTAAACATGTGATTAAGCGAGATAATGATAATCAATGATCATTAAGCAACTTCCATCTTGTCATATTCATTATAAGCTGTCCAAGTGTTTCATAACATTTACTACGATGAAGTAACTCAAGTCAAGTGCTCACTATCCGGGAGCGATGGCGATTCGAATCGATTCCTAACCGGTGGTGATTTGTTCCTTACACAAACCTCACTCACCCGCTAAAGTGAGATATTGATCACCGAGTCAACTTTCCAGAATCTCGAGTTTGCCAGAACCACATGTACCGGGGGGCCGACCCATTGCACTTTGGCCTTATCATCCGCCCGTGTCCTACCACACACGCTTGACAAGGTCGTCATGGGCAATCCACTCGCCCAAAAAATCTCCCGGCTTCAGCGGTCGGAAGATACTTTATCCGGCCCGACTAAATGTAAGGCATCGTTCAACATGACTCGAGGCCCAACAACGGTCGGTCCTTAATCGATTACAGACGGAAACACTACACGGTCCAAAACTCGCAAGTCTCCGTCCGGTCTCAACTTCATTTAACACTTAGTTATACCATGACTTCATAGTCATCCAAGCAGATCCAGTAACCACCTATAGCTCGCAGTGGCAGAAATCACCCGACTTCTACCGGTCTAAGCCGACTAAGCATTGACTCGATTGCGGATACCGTGGTAACAAGGATATAGTATAACAAAGGTAAACAAGGTATAATGCAAACAATTTGCAAACAACTCCTGAACGTAATGCATCAATTAAAGTAAAGCATTTAATTAAATCATTGCAAACCGGGAGGAAAATGCTAAAGGGCTTGCCTCTCTCTCGAAGGAGCTAAGGCGGTGATCGGGACACTCCGGAAGTTCCTCAACGTCCTCCTCGTCGGTTAAACCACGGCACTTCCTGCTGCTGCACCTCGAGCTGCTCCTCGGGTATGACGACTGGGTTCTCGGTTTGCGATCTGTATGATGCAATGCTTAGCGTAAGGGATTATGCAAGCGGTGCATCAAGGAGATGAATGCGATGGATATGTTGAAATGCAAGGTAGTCAACATCATCTAAGAACTATACTACAAGCACATGTCATCTACTGCATTCTCTTCTACTACTAATATGTTAAGTTAACCTATCTTATGAAATGCTTCAAAGATACACCAAAGCTTTACTAATTTCTTAATCACACTTAAAGCAACACTTGCTTAAACCCTAATTAATAATAGGTTTGAATAGCAACCTATATTTCTGATGCTCCTAAAAATCTGAGAAAATTACAGTAGCATACTACTACCCTAAACAGACTACCATAAAATTTCATGGCATTTGGATAAGTAAACTATCCTACACAAAATGACAAGCTATAGCATAAAAATGAGCATGAATTTACTTTGTACTATGAAAAGTGTCAAACAACAGAATTAGTATTTTTCCTAGATTCTAAACAGTAAATAATCACTATACAAAAATTACCACATGCATGTTTTATACAAATTTTGCTCTCTAGCAAAAATAACAAAAATCAGCCATCTAAGGTACTTGAACTACACCTCAAAATTTTCCCACGGCACATATATGAAACATATTTTTCCTAGGAAGTACATGACATAATAAGATTAACAAACTTGGAATCATATTTTTCTGAAGACTAATGATTTTTCTACACATTTTTCAAGTTATCAGCAATATTTATGATTAAATAAAATCCTACAGAAAAGTATATCAAAAATGACATGCACTATTTTTCCCAAGTAGATCTGGTGATAAGGAACCTAGAAAAATTTGTTTCAACAAATTTGGAGCAACTTTGAGTATCCAAATATTTTGCAAACCATTTGCATTTTCAAATAATAATGAATAAATTGAAAACAAATCATTTAAATGCTCTTGGGGGTACCACGAAATGAAACTGGCCCACGGCCACAGTACAACCTCCTGCGTGGCTCTGAGCACGAGGGAGGGGACGGCCCATCGATGCGTCGACCCTCGGCTGCTTCGGCTTTGGCCACCGAGGCAGAGCGCCTTCTTGCGGGCGTATGTTGGCGCTGACTGACGGCTGCTCGGCTGGCCAATGACGGCCGCCGTCTCCGGCCACGGGCAGCGGCCATGATGTGAGCGCAGAGAGACGTCGGCGAGGAGAAAGCGAGCTCGGTAGGGTAGCTAAGCGAGGTGGAGGGGAGAAGGAAGACGGATTCCATGGCGGCCGTGCAGTGGCGCCATGGCCATGGCCGTCCATGAGACGCGGGAGGCCCGACCTGTGCTCGGAAGGCGGAGTAAGCTCGAGCGCGACCTCAAGGAAGGTGAGGCGAGCTGGGGTTGCGACGAATTGGAGAATGGCGTGTGGTGGGAGTTTGACGCCGGCGTGGAGTTTTCGGGGGCGTGAAGGGAGCTCGGGGCTCTGGAGGAGAAGGAGAGGAAGTGCTGGGCGTGATCGAGCGGCCGGGCTGGGCACCAGCAGTGAAGGCGGGCACGGTGGCGGCAGTGCAGACCATGCCACTGCTGCCAAGGCGGCGTCGTCATTGAAGTATGGCCACCTGCGGCGAAGCTCTTGCATGATCGGGATATGTGTGCACGTGCACGTCAATAATTGTGTGATGAGAGCCAGTGTGTGTTGGGCTGGGCAGCAAGCGAGTGCGTGGGGGCTTCATTTGGCCGGCTTATGGGCTGGGCGGAAAGGAGGTGGCGGCCAGCATGAAAATGAAACATTCTTTTCAATTTCCATTTTCAATAAATTTTCAAATAACAGTTTTCAAATATTATTTTGAGCAAGAAAATGACCTCTTTTGAAAATGTACCAAAAATGAAAGTTGCTTAGAATTTAATTCCTACAACTTTGCTTTTATGACCAAAGTCCAATTCTATCTAGATTTTGAATTATAAAAATCAAAGTCAATTTTAATTCAAAACCCTCATTTTGGAGAATTATTTTGAAAGTAAAATTTTGAATTACTTTAAATACAAACATTGCTCCAAAAATTGAACTAATTATTGCTAGCTGATTTACAATAGCAAGCCAAACATGTTTTACTAACCTAGCAAGAAAATTTGAGGGCAAAACAATTCTAATAAGTGTATGCATCATTTACTTTTCACAAACATGTTTCAGTATGTTTCAAGTAATGTTTCAGTTGTTATATGCAAGATTACGCATGTATGAATAGGATGCTTGATGATGCACGATATGTATGATTAGCAATGCCTAAATGCGGGCATAACACCGGGTGTTACTGGTCCTCCCCTTATAAAAATCTCGTCCCCAGATTTGGGTTACTGAACCATTTGTTATAAAATTCTTCATAAGCTTTTTGTAGATACTCTCCTGTTTCCCAAGTTGCATCTCCCTCATCATGATGATCCCACTGTATCTTGTATGTTTTCACCACACTATTTCGAGTAGCACGTTCCTTAGTGTCTAACACCCGGACTGGTTGTTCACAATACACCAAATCTGATTTGAGTTGGATACCTCGAGGTTCTATTCTTTCCTCCGGAACACGCAAACATTTCTTGAGATGTGATACATGGAAAACTGGGAAGACCGTACTCATTGCCTCAGGTAACTCTAACTTGTAGGCTACTGGGACCTCTTTGTTCCAAGATCTTGTATGGTCCCCTACGAATCTTGCGGCAAGCTTCTGCGGATTCCAAACCTTTTCTTCTTCATTGGCGTAACTTTTAGATAAACATAGTCACCAACTTCAAACGCAAGGGTCTCCTCCTTTTTATGCGCATAGCTTTTTACGGCGTGATTGGGCGCTTTCATATTCTCGCTGAATAATATGAACTTTCTTCTCGGCTTCTTCTACAAAGTCAATGCCATAATACCTTCTATCTCCGAGTTCGACCCAATTCAATGGTGTTCTACATTTTACGCCATATAAAGCTTGAATGGGGCCATCTTGATGCTTTCTTGATAACTATTATTATCTGAAAATTCGCTAACGGTAACCATGACTCCCATGATCCCTTGGAAGATAATACACGGGCTCTCAACATATCCTCCAAAACAGCATTTACTCGTTCGGTCGACCATCCATGCGAGGATGATAAGCGATGCATCATGAATCAAACTAGTTCCTAAGCCTTTATGTAAATGTTCCCAAAAATGAGCCGTGAAACTGTGAGCCTCTATCGAGATATTATGGTCTTTGGTATACCATGCAACCTCACAATTTCTGCGATATACTTCTCGGCATATTGAGGTGGTCGATAATCTGTTTTTTTGACCAAGCAAGAAATGAGCGGTCTTGGTAAGACGATCCACAATTACCCAAATTGAATCATGTCCTTTTTTGAGTAGTGGGCAAACCCGTGATAAAATCCATCTTGATATCGTCCCACTTCCAACTAGGGGTGATAAGGGTTGCAACATACTGGCGGGGTTTCATGTGAATGGCTTTCACTCGACAACATGTGTCACATCGACAACATATCTTTGTAATTTCTTTCTTCATTTTGGTCCACCAATATCGAGATCTTAGTTCTTGATACATCTTACTACTTCCGGGATGGATAGATAACTTAGAAAGGTGAGCTTCATCCATGAGCTTATTCCTAAGCTCTCGATCCTTGGGAACCACGAGGCGGTTGTCAAACCACAACACGCCCTGTTCATCCACTTTAAAGTGTTGAGACGGCTTTTCTTTTATTTTCTCTTTGATGTGGAATATCCCCTTGTCAGTTTTCTGACCTTCTATCATCTTACTCTCCAAAGAGCAACTAATCTGAATACTATTTAACACGGCAGGATGCATTAGATCGAATCCATCTTCAAGTAATGGTCATTTGCCACGGTCAAGTAATGTGACTTCTGCTCAAAGCATACGCCACTACATTGGCTTTACCAGATGATATTGCACATTCAAGTTGTAATCTTTGATCAATTCCAACCATCTACGTTGTCTCATGTTTAGCTCTGGTTGGGTAAAGATATACTTAAGACTCTTGTGATCCGTGAAAATATTGCACACATTACCAAGTAGGTAATGTCTCCAAATTTTTAGGGCGTGCACAACTGCAGCAAGTTCAAGATCATGTGTTGGATAGTTGACCTCATGCTTTCTCAATTGACGTGATGCATAAGCTATGACTCTCCTTTCTTGCATAAGTACACAGCCTAATCCGGTTTTTCGATGCGTCATAAAACACATCAAATGGTTTCTCAATATCTGGTTGTGCTAGAACAGGAGCAGTGGTCAACAGTTCCCGCAAAGTGTGGAAAGCTGCTTCACACTCTTCTGTCCACACAAACTTGTGATCCTTCTGTAGGAGACTTGTCATCGGTTTGGCGATCTTCGAGAAATCTAGTATAAAGCGACGGTAATAACCCGCTAGTCCTAAGAAACTCCTAATTTCAGGAACTGAGGTTGGTGCTTTCCAATTCATAACTTCTTGCACCTTACTTGGATCGACTGAAACCCCATTCTCTGACAGAATGTGACCAAGGAAAGGAACTTCCTTCAACCAGAATTCGCATTTGCTAAACTTAGCATACAATTGATGATCTCTAAGTCTGGTCAAGACAGTTCTCAGATGCTCTTCATGATCTTTCTCGTTCTCGAAGTACACCGAATGTCATCGATGAACACTACCACAAACTTATCCAATTACGGCGCATGAAAAGCGTATTCATCAAAAACATAAAGTATGCGGGAGCATTTGTCAAGCCAAAAGACATAACAAGATACTCATACAACTTTTGTATCGGTGGAAAATGCGTTTTTTTGGTATATCATGTGGCCTAATCTTAATCTGATGATAACCGGATCTCAAATCTATTTTTGAGAACACCTTGGCCTTGGATAATTGGTCAAACAGAACATCAATATGTGGCAAGGGATATTTATTCTTGATGGTCACAGCATTGAGTGGCCTATAATCTACGCACATTCTCAACGTGCCCTCTTTCTTCTTTTTCACAAATAAGGCTGGACATCCCCATTCAGACTTGCTTGGCTGAATAAACCCCTTTTTCGACAAATATTCTAATTGCTTCTTTAGCTCAGCTAACTCATCTGGAGGCATCCGATAGGGTCTCCTTGAAATCGGAGCCGTTCAGGGGACTAGCTCAATTCCAAACTCAATCTCCCTATCTGGCGGAAGACCAGGTAGGTCATCCGGGAATACATCTGGGAATTCACACACTACCGGAATCTGATGAATAGGAATGACTGCCGTAGCGCATGTAACACTTATCAGGTCTGTTCTTGAGGCAATGGTACTTGGAAAGTACCCTCACCTGAGGGATCCTTAAGGGTAAGTACTGGCTTCTTCGATATCTATGATTTGCTCCCCAATCCTTCATCCAATTCATCCCTATAATAACATTGAAAACTAATCCGGGCATAACTATCAAGTTCACTCGGAACTTCCGCTACCTAATTCAAGGGTTGCCCTCGAACCATCCGGTTGGTCAAAACATCAGACCCTGCTTTGAACTTATCGGTAACCATAACCCAATTACGTGCATAGTTGTTTATGTTTACGTGCAAATGCTTGACTCATAAAAGAATGCGATGATCCGAATCAAATAGAACAACTGCGCAGGGTTTTCGTTGATGAAAACTTACCAAAGCAGTGTGGGCTCTCCTCCGAATTTCATCCACCGTTGTACTATGCACTCTAGCATTATAAGTCTGGCCGCTTCTTCTTGGTAGTACGGACAAAACTTCGAGAAATGACCGGGTTGATCACGGTTATAGAGGTCCTTTCATCGTCGTGAGATCCCACAGCTCCTTTGGCGCGCTTTGTACCATGATTCTTGGTTGCTTTGTTGAGCTTATCTTGCCATCTTGTATGGCTTTTGAGGTCCACGGAAATTTTGGCTTCTTTGGTCGAGGTGGCACTGAATCTAGCGCCAGGTGCCGATGGGCGATAGGGAGGACGACCTCCCATTGGTGCTCTAGCTTGAGACGGCCCTCCTTCAAAGGCTCTCTTGCGTGTCTTGGCTGCGGTGCTGGCGTTGTTATTCTTCTCTGCTTCAGACAGTCGCTGATGAAGTCATTGAATCTGACGCGGTTGTTGGTACCAACATGCTTCATCATTTTTGGATTGAGACCCCTCTTAAAGCTGGCTATTCTCTTAGCATCTGTGTCAACCATGTCGGGAGCATAGCGACATAAGTTGTTGAAAGCATGCAGGTATTGCGTCACGGTCTTGGTGCCCTGGTTCAATGCCAGAAACTCTCCCAACTTCATCTCTGTCAGCCCGGGTGGAATATAGACTCCACGGAAGGCCTCAGCAAACTCTCTCCAAGAAATCTGAGCATTTGGAGGGAAGGTGGTGCGATGGTGCTTCCACCACATTCCCGCCGGTCCCACGCAATTGAAGTGCAAACATACTCCGTTTCAGCACCTCGGTCATCCTCAACACACGGAATTTATCTCCCATTGTGTTGATCCATTCCTCAACATCGAGTGGCTCTGTTGCTTCCTTGAATCTGGTGGCCCTGGTGTCCATGAAATCTTTGAAGCTGCTATATTGGTTTACTCCCATGCCACCACCTTGATTGTTACCACGTTGAGCGTTGTTGGCTATGGTGCTGTGAAAATCTTCCATGTTCTTACGGGATTGTTCTGCGTATTGTTGACTTCCGAAAGCATTTGTCGTGCGAAGAACATCTCGGGGTAAGCGGGGAGGAGGTGTGGCAAATGCGGCTCGTGGGGAGGCTCATTGTTGTTGACGGGTTTCCACCACCACCAGTCCCCTTGACCGTTAGCAGCAGGGCTCGGTGACTTCACACGTGGTTCGGCGAGTGTTTGTCATCGCATATTTCAAGCAACAAGTAGCGATTGAGTGAAGTCGTAATAATTGCAGTGAAGGAAAAATTATGCCGCGTCTTGGATTTCTTGGAGAGAATAAATTCATACAATAAAACAGAGGCACAACCATCGCATTCCAATTAAAACAACAACACTTAATCGAATTACTTAAGCGGCAAACATCGCGTCCATACAATCACATTGCGGCAAAGATACATACACTTTGGACTTTTTATGCATTCGAGATATCGCATTCGAGAATCAAGTTCCAACCACATGCCCGAGTCTCATACGTTGAAGCAACATACGATAGATTACATGCCAACAAAAGAAAGGTCATCGTGACGAGGACACGGATACTAGCGCCAAAGCAACTAGCCTACTCCTCGGGGCCATCGTCCGGGATCGGAGGCGTCACCATCGCCTCCTAGTGAAACTACTGAGGCTCGTTCGTTTGTAAATGCGTCGATGTCCATGCCGTGGCGTTCGGTGGAACATATGGGCCAACCCCATTGTAGAGCGCGTGAAACTCCTCGTGCAAAGTTGCCGTTGTATTCCTCTAACTCATCGACTCTCACGCGAGAAGGTTTCTTGCGTTCTAGGCTTCATTCCTTTCACGAACCAACTGTCCAATCATGCGGTGTCGCATTGTTGTTGGCTTGAGTCAACGTATGCACTTTCATTGCATAGCTCTATCACCTCTCTCAACCGCTTTGATCTCTCATTTTGTAAGTTCATATCACCAATAGCTGCTCCTGCAAGCTAGCTATGGCTCGTGCTGTCTCTTCTTACGCTTCTTCCTTTGAGCTTATCCTCACTATGCAAGCCCGGTCAAAGTCCAAGAGGTACTCTCGAGACCCTCATATGCTCGATGGCGGCAAACATAGCACTCATTGCACGGGTTGTCGCTAGCTTTGTCCCTCATTTGGACCTCGACCAATGCACTTCCACGAGGTTGAACCCAAATGGCATCGCGAGGATCATCCCTAGGAAAAGTACCACTAGAGCTGCAAGCAAGCTCATGGGAAATCTGCTCATCTTGTCCCAGATGACACGGAAGGCTGCTCCCTCTGCACCCTCACGGTGAGTACGACCCTCAAACTCCAAATGCCAACCATCCCAATCTGGAGCATCACCGAGGGCGAGGAACCGTGATCTCCACCCATCGCAAGTCCATCATCCGCCAAGTGGCTCTCATTCCAAGAGTACACGGCTCTTGACCCTCTGGGTACCCCACATCATGGAGCACTCTCCAAAGCAAAGTTGGCATGCCAAACTCGCTCAAGAAGGTGTCCGTGGTGCGGTGCTCCCTCAGGGCCAGCGGACGTCGGGTGCTCTTCCTCCGGTGGACTTACTGGTGATGCGCTTCGTGCGGGCCATCTGTAGCAAAAAGTTCTCTCTCTTATTACTTGGGAAACATATTTTAGGTGATACACTTTTATCAAAATGAGATAATCAATTTATAAGGGAGGTATGCATGAGATGAATGAGATGCACAAGTAACATGATGTATGTATATGCGTGCCGATGCGTTCTCACAAACTTAGGAAATAAATAATTTCTAACGACGAGTTCGGTGGCATACAACGATCTCTCAAGACGTAGCTAATACGTCTACACGATAAGCGTTGTTATGTACTGCAGAAGATTCATTTCAGTCAATTCCCAATGAATGCATAAAAGCGGTAAAGTTTTATCTACACGCTCTACACGAATCCCCGAGATCGTGTACAGCGGTAGTAACTACCGAACCATCGTCCTATTGACGGCATCGCCTCCACAGACGGAAGACCCATACATGGGATACCTTTGTAAAACATGCGTAGAACATGTAATCACTCCAAACATCAAATAAGCATTCACCCTAGATCGGCGGTGTATCCGATCATGCTCTCACAACTCACACTTACCGAGGCGTAGAGGCAAATGATCCATTCATTACCACTCAACCAAGTGGCACTCATACAATAGCACGCCGTATGAGCTTAATTTGAAGAGAAATATGATGCAAGAACCCGATCAAGATTTAATTAAGCCACCTAAAGTCCTTAATCGGGCATAAAGGATATGATCACGGCACACTTTATAGTTTTAAAATCACGTTTTCCAAATGCCTTTTGTTTTAAATACACTTGTGAACAATAACACGCTAAACCATGCTCGATGCCACCGTAATAGAAACCGACCAATTATACGAAATTAAGTAAGAAAATCATCCACGGAAGCGGGGCGATTGAGCAAACTTAAGCCCGTATAACCCGGTAGTCCGTGAAATCACGAAGGATTTCAAACCAACTCGTGTCCCAAACCATGATCGTAATAAGTTTAGCGGTCACCAATCACATATTACATAAAAGTTTGCATAATGATACATCGAGTTTAAACATAGTTATTACAAAACAAGTTCGAATAAAAGTAGCGGAAGTCATTTGTTTAAAACCACACACACTCACACGGGGTTCAAATATAGTGCCACCGGTGATGATCATCTCCAACAAAAGCCTTAGACGAGACGTAAGGAATGACCATGCCCATGGTCCTAAGCATCACCCATCGCGAGGATCTGAGTGCAGTTGATACAAGTAGCCATAGTACATCCGCCCATACGCAACAAGTGGGAATAAAACCACGAGTACGAGAATGTACTTTGCCGGACTTACCCGACATAACCGAAAATAAATGACACCAAGGATTATGAAGGGCTTTATAGTAGGGTAGTGACTCATTTGCAAAAAGAAGCATTTTTAGTATTTCAAGAACCTTTCTAAAGCATTATTGCCAAGTTAATTATTATTAACTGTCAACTAGATTTGCACCTATACTAGAGTAAACATGTGATTAAGCGGATAATGATAATCAATGATCATTAAGCAACTTCTATCTTTGTCATATTCATTATAACTGTCCAAGTGTTTCATAACATTTACTACGATGAAGTAACTCAAGTCAAGTGCTCACTATCCGGGGAGGCGATGGTGATTGAATCGATTCCTAACCATTTGGTGATTTGTTCCTTACACAAACCTCACTCACCCGCTAAAGTGAGATATTGATCACCGAGTCAACTTTCCGGGAATCTCGAGTTTGCCAGAACCACATGTACCGGGGTCGACCGAAGCGCACTTTGGCCTTATCATCCCGCCCGTGTCCTACCACACACTGCTTTGGCACAAGGCTCATGGGCAATCCACTCGGCCCAAAAAATCTCGGCTTCAGCGGTCGGAAGATACTTTATCCGGCCCACCTAAATGTAAGGCATGCGTTCAACATGACTCGAGGCCCAACAACGGTCGGTCCTTAATATATTACTGAGACGGAAACACTACGGTCCAAAACTCGCAAGTCTCCGTCCGGTCTCAACTTCATTTAACACTTAGTTATACCATGACTTCATAGTCATCCAAGCGAGATCGGTAACCACCTATAGCTCGCAGTGACGGAAATCACCCGACTTTCTACCGGTCTAAGCCACTAAGCATTGACTCATTTGCGGACCGTGGTAACAAGGATATAGTATAACAAAGGTAAACAAGGTATAATGCACAACGGTTGCAAACAACTCTGAACGTAATGCATCAATTAAAGTAAAGCATTTAATTAAATCATTGCAAACCCGGAGGAAAATGCTCTAGGGGCTTGCCTCTCTCGAAGGAGCTCGAAGGCGGTGATCGGGACACTCCGGAAGTTCCTCAACGTCCTCCTCGTAAACCACGGCACTTCTGCTGCTTTGCACCTCGAGCTGCTCCTCGGGTATGACGATTGGGTTCTCGGTTTGCGATCCTGTATGATGCAATGCGGCGTAAGGGATTATGCAAGCGGTGCATCGAAGGAGATGAATGCGATGGATATGTTGAAATGCAAGGTAGTCAACATCATCTAAGAACTATACTACAAGCACATGTCATCTACTGCATTCTCTTCTACTACTAATATGTTAAGTTAACCTATCTTATGAAATGCTTCAAAGATACACCAAAGCTTTACTAATTTCTTAATCACACTTAAAGCAACACTTGCTTAAACCCTAATTAATAATAGGTTTGAATAGCAACCTATATTTCTGATGCTCCTAAAAATCTGAGAAAATTACAGTAGCATACTACTACCTAAACAGACTACCATAAAAATTTCATGGCATTTGGATAAGTAAACTATCCTACACAAAATGACAAGCTATAGCATAAAAATGAGCATGAATTTACTTTGTACTATGAAAAGTGTCAAACAACAGAATTAGTATTTTTCCTAGATTCTAAATAGTAAATAATCACTATACAAAAATTACCACATGCATGTTTTATACAAATTTTGCTCTCTAGCAAAAATAACAAAAATCAGCCATCTAAGGTACTTGAACTACACCTCAAAATTTTCCCACGGCACATATATGAAACATATTTTTCCTAGGAAGTACATGACATAATAAGATTAACAAACTTGGAATCATATTTTTCTGAAGACTAATGATTTTTCTACACATTTTTCAAGTTATCAGCAATATTTATGATTAAATAAAATCCTACAGAAAAGTATATCAAAAATGACATGCACTATTTTTCCCAAGTAGATCTGGTGATAAGGAACCTAGAAAATTTGTTTCAACAAATTTGGAGCAACTTTGAGTATCCAAATATTTTGCAAACCATTTTACATTTTCAAATAATAATGAATAAATTGAAAACAAATCATTTAAATGCTCTTGGGCGGCCCACGAAATGAACTGGCCCACGGCCACAGTAAGCCCTAAGGCGTGCTTTGAAAGCACGAGGGAGGGGCGGCCCATCAGGCGTCGACCCTCGGCTTCAACTCGGCTCTCTTTGGCCACCGAGGCAGAGCGCCTTCTTGGATTGCTATTGGCTGGCTGCATTGACAGTTTTCGGCCAATGGCGGCGGCGGCAAATCTCCGCCACGGCAGCTTGAGTGAGCGAAAGCGAGGAGACGGCGAGAGGAGAAGGCGAGCTTCGGTAGGGTAGCTAGGCGAGGCTGGAGGGGAGAAGGAAGACGGATTCCATGGCGGCTGTGCACATGGCGCCATGGGCCATGGTCGGCTGGCGAGACGCTGGGAGGCCCGACCTGTGCTCGGAAGGCGGAGTAAGCTCGAGCGCAACCTCAAGGAAGGCGAGGCGTAAGCTGCGGTTTTGACAATTGGAGAATGGGCGGTGGTGCGGGAGTTTGACGCCGGCATGAGCTTCCAAGGCGCGAGAGGCGGAGCTCGGGGCTCTGGAGGAGAAGGAGAGGAAGTGCAGGCGTGGTGAAGCGAAAGGCTGGGCACCAGCCAGTGAAAGCGGTAGCGTGGGCATGCGGTGCGAACTGCCACAGCTGCCTTGGGCGCGCGTCGCCAATATGAGGTGAGGCTGCCTGGCGAGCGAGAAGCTCGCCATGGCTTGATCGGGAGACCTTGTGTGTGCGCGTCGACAAGTAGTTGTGTATGAGGAGAAGCAATGTGGTACTGGGCAGGGCCGGGCGAGGCGGTTGTGGGGGCTTCATTGGCCGGCTTATGGGCTGGGCGGAAAAAGGAAATGGCTGATGAAAACAGAAACATTCTTTTCAATTTCCATTTTCAATAAATTTTCAAATAACAGTTTTCAAATATTATTTTGAGCAAGAAAATGACCTCTTTTGAAAATGTACCAAAAATGAAAGTTGCTTAGAATTTAATTCCCTACAACTTTGCTTTTATGACCAAAGTCCAATTCTATCTAGATTTTGAATTATAAAAATCAAAGTCAATTTTAATTCAAAACCCTCATTTTGGAGAATTATTTTGAAAGCAAAATTTTGAATTACTTTAAATACAAACATTGCTCCAAAAATTGAACTAATTATTGCTAGCTGATTTACAATAGCAACCAAACATGTTTTACTAACCTAGCAAAAAATTTAGAGGGCAAAACAATTCTAATAAGTGTATGCATCATTTACTTTTCACAAACATGTTTCGTATGTTTCGAAGTAATGTTTCAGTTGTTATATGCAAGATTACGCATGTATGAATAGGATGCTTGATGATGCACGATATGTATGATTAGCAATGCCTAAATGCAGGCATAACACCGGGGTGTTACAGTGGTCCCCTACCCGCCTTATATAGTCGGGGGTAGGGTTACAAGTCAGTTAGATCTAGGAGATAACCGGTAAATAATAACAGATTATAAGGATCATGGGATCATAACATATCCTAATAGATTACGCCGTATCTTCAGGATATCTTTTCGGTGTCTTGCGGGACGCGCCGAGCAGCGTCGTGCTCCGCAAGGCTTCGTCTTGTGGGCTGGACCACCCCTGGCGGCGTAGCCCATGTAGTCTGCCATGGGTATCCGGAGTCATACTCCCCATAGCTAGTCTACGAGCGCCTTGTATCCGCTATTCAACGCCGTCTTGAGCTTATCAAGCAGGTGTAAACAAAGCCAAGCAGTCAGACTCATAGTCTGATCACCCTAATGAGTCGCCGAGCAGTTGTGGACCGTAACCGACCAGCTTAACTGTCTGGCCGAGCCTGGACTTACCCAAGTAAGGCTTGCCAGAAGGATGTAAGGAGCTCAAGTTCAAAATCAAAAATTTCCTCGCAGTGGACCAAGTGTGCCCACTTAGAGTCCGACCACGAGAAAGGGAGATAATCTTCTTCAACTTCAGGAGGCACGAAGTCTTCCAGATTAAAGAAAACACACTCACCGCAAGGTGAAGTGTGCCCACTTAGTCCTCGAGCCTGACAGTAGGTGATGTGGTCATGTGGTGCCAGGGTCCAAAAAGTAGAAAAAAAGGCAGAAGACCAGTCGAGCAGGCAACCAGTCCATAAACTGAGCCCTGAAATGAAAAGCGCACATTCACTGCAAGATGAAGTATGCCCACTTAGTTCCCGAGCCTGACAGTAGGTGACGTGGTCACGTGGTGCCAGGGTCAGAGATAATAGTAACCCAAAAAAAGTCCCTAGTATGGTGAGAAACCGAATCATAATGATGACATAGTCCCCGAGCCTATTGGAAGATTTTGAAGATATCTTGTAGCAAGATCAAAGATTTTTTAATGGAAGCTTGCCAACGTCATCTGCCATGTACTTCACAAGACCCCGGACGTGCTGCTCAAGATCAGCACCCTGATCCGAACAGCATGGAGCAACTTGATAGAACATCGACGAGACGCAGCAAAATCCGACCACCAAGGGAGTCCCTAGCTTAGCTGGCGACGCTTGCACGAAGAATCCGGACACCGAGGAGTCCCCAGCGTAGCTGACGATGAAGCCCATGCGACGTGTAGTCCAACCAACTGGTCGGCGGCGAAGTGAACGCCGAGCAGGAGTGAGCGCCGAGCAGTCCGACCAGTTGGTTGGCGGTGAAGTCCGTCTGATAGGTGGTTTGACCACCTAGACGATGATCATCTTGTCCAGTCTCTGAGCGTAAGCTCATTGACTGAACCGTGCCCCTACGAAATAAATGTGTAGAATGGGTAGTACATGATGTAAAAATAAAACATATGAACTCGATGATGAAGGCAGCAGAGCGGAGTGGATAAACATAATGTTTGTTTGAAGTGATCATATTTTAAATATGAGTAACTTCCTTCCAGTTAGTTCTATATCATGTTACCAGCCCTGACTAGCCCAAACTCTATAGCGTGGAGTGGTCGGCACCCGTGTATGCGTAAGAGAGAGAGCATTGCTAGGAGCCGCTACTGACTATCCATAACGAAGAGTGTGGCTCGTGCACGTGTAGGAGCGAAGTCGAGGACAATGCCGTCTCTGGGTAAGATGAATGAGAACATGACTGGTCGGCGAGTCTACGGAGAATAAATGGAGTGTCTTAGAGACATTACACATGGAAAACAATCGAAGTATCTTATACATGGAGAAATTAATTATGGAGAACGACCGGAAAAATAATAATTGGAGAAACACGGCGAGGAGAAAGTTGTATTAAATACAGATATAGGAAGAGTACTTATCTTTAGATAGAATGTCTGGTCGGCGGCGTATGTCGTTATCTGGTCGGCGTCGATGAAATTTATCTGATCGGTGTCGACGAAATTGCCTGGCCCTCGAGCTTTCCGGTCTGTCATCATGACGGCGGTCCTGATCATCATAGTGCCGTTCTTCGTGTTGGTCATCGTTACGACGTGGCACGGCTCGCTTGATGGCTCACTTCAAACGTAGTCAAACTTGGTGAGAAGAAATCAGGGTCGACGCCAGCGTAGTCAAACTCAGCGTTGCGCGGCTGCTGCACATACGATCCAGTGCGTATGTGTACGCAAGTAGCTTTTGATTGTTAGCTTGCTTGCGTCATCGCGTGTGCCTTGATGCACTCCTTGGCGTGATCGGCTTGGTGACGCAGTGCGATCGACCTTGAGCCGAGCTTGTAGGACAATTGCTGCGTGCAGTCACTGAGATCCGTGCCGCTAGCGTGAGACGACGCGGAACGACTATGAGCACAGTTAGATTCCTATCAAAATAATCATGCGCACATATGGAGGTATCTGGTTGCATACATATATCACAGGATTAATTGAAGATTTAAAGATTGACTTAGCTTTGTTCGGTTGCGCGTGGGCGTGCGTAGTGGCTGCATGCGTGACACATCCAAACGTACATGCAGGATTCACCAATATCTTGATTACTTAATTAACATGCATGGCTTCGTAGATCGCACATGACCTTGCTTGCTTGTTCTCGATTCGATGTTGATGGAGGCGTCTGGCTCAAGTGCGTTGATGGAGCCGTCGTTGGCTTGAGCACCACAGATCATCGCATACGCAGATCCATGACGTAGGGCGATGATGAAATTTAGGGGGTGTTTAGATTCCAAAAAATTTTGCGCAGTATCCGTCACATCGAATTTTGCGGCACATGCATGGAGTACTAAATGTAGACGAAAAAAAAACTAATTGCACAGTTGGGTGAGAAATCGCGAGATGAAATTTTTAAATCTAATTAGTCCATAATTAGACACTAATTACCAAATACAAACGAAATGCTACAGTGAGCCAAAATTCAAAAAAAATTTGGATCTAAACGCCCCCTTAGATGTAGATGCTCCATCATCTTGCATGGCCCCGAAGATTGCGTGTGCTCCTTGTCTGTTTGCTGTTGACGTTATAGGGAATTCCTAACTTCCCCGCGTGGCATCAGATGTAGGAGCAGAGGGATGCCGTGAAGATCATGTGTCACATCCACCGCTGGCCACAGCCGAATGATGCCGCCATGATGATCCGAGCCACCACGACGTCGCCGATGAAGAAATTCACATCTAATTTGCTACAGGATCAGCACACACACCTACATGGCGCGTCAACTGTCGACAGAATATCATCGGTAGTCCTCCAAGGAATATCTCATAAAGGTAGATTGATCAGTAGAGGTGCGCGTAATCAAGAACAAGAAGGTAACAGAGACACAAGAGTTAGACAGGTTCGGAGCCGTCTACACGACGTAATACCCTACTCCTATGGTCTGTTGGTTTGTATTGACTATCGTATGATATTGCGTGTGTTTTGAGGTGGTCCCCTACCCACCTTATATAGCCGGGGGTAGGGTTATAAGTCGTTAGATCTAGGAGATAACCGATAAATAATAAAAGATTACAAGGATCACGGGATCATAACATATCCTAACATATTACGTTGTATCTTTAGGATGTCTTACCAGTGTCTTACGGGGCGCGCCGAGCAGCACCGTGCTCCGCAAGGCTTTGTCTTGTGGGCTGGACCACCCCTAGCAGTGTAGCCCATGTAGTCTGCCATAGGTATCTAGGGTCATACCCCCCATAATAAGTTTGTGACCTGACTTGAATCCAATGCAACGACCGGTCTTTAACTGACACGGACAGAGAAAATAGTGTAACTAAGCTATGCCACTTTAGCCGTGGGACACAACCTCTTACACCCACCAATGCCCATACCATATCCCTACCCGGTCTCCATTTCCATTCACCATTTTATCATGAGAGTAATATTAATAATCACCTATTGCGAGTAACGACAGGTTATTCACGCTACCGAAAAACCTAAGCATAGCAGCTACGCGCACCTGTACTAGTAGGACTTATAGGACAGATATATTTATGCAGGTGGTTTTCATAAAATGCCTATAACGTAAATGCACATCACATATATATATTCAGTGATTATTTAAATAAGGGTTATGCACCGGGGCTTGCCTTGGGCAGACGGGGTGTCAGCTCAGTCAGTCAGTGGCGGCTCCGGGACCTCCTCCTGCACGAGGATCTCCTCCTCGTACTTCTCGATCACCTCCTCGAACTCATGATCTCTGATGGTCAGGATCTCCGCCAACTCGTTCTCTACATGCATGCAATGATGATGCAACACTTAGTATTTTAACAACAGCAGCTCCTAAAATAAGAATACACATGATAAACTTCTAAGCTAGCTCTAATGACTAAGATACTAAGCTAACTATTATCTTCATCAAGTAAAGTGTTGGATTCAACTACTAAACACCTATCTTTACAAATGAACAATATATCTCTTTCTCTACTAATGATTTAATGTATATTTAAAACAAAGAGCATTTAACAACCCTTATGTTAAGTCTATTCTAAAGCTATAAAAATTACAGTGAGCATATAATAATAAAATGAAGCTACTGTAACAAATTTTAGGGTTTTTGCTATCACCAATCTACCACAAAAATTACTACAATATTTAACCTAATAATATTAAACACTCTCAAATGATTTAATAGCTCCTGGTATCAACAAGCACATATATGAACTAAATACACTAACAGATAGAACACAATTTTAGGAACTTAACAAAATTTGTTTCATAATTTTTGAATATCTACATGATTTTATATAATTTACCAAAGATCAGCTCAGAAATACAAATGAAAAGCTATTTCTATTCTGTACGAAAAAGACAAACCGATTTTGGTCTAATCGCCATTACCTTTGCAGTTATGCCATGTGCATGCGTAACCAGCTGATGATGATACAGCGTACCTGCAGCAGCCGCCAGCCACAGGTCACCGCGGTGAGGCTCTCCGTATTGGCACTCTTACAAAAACACCCCTGGACTATGAGCAAAACAACCCGCAGTCCACGTTATTATTTTTATAGACCGCGACTTTGGTGAAACCCATGGAACTTTCTTCTCTTTATGGTGTTTCGACTGCAGGCAACCACGACCATCGCCTCGCGTTCGGCGAACGGCGGTAGGTGAGCGCTGGCCCTTAGAGATAGGCCAGGGGTCCCATGTCGGCCTATCTACAGAAGCCGGCTCGCTATGGTTCGATGTGAGGAGCGATGGGTGGTCGAGGACCATGAGTCGGGTAACAAGGAGAAAGTTTCGAGGGTTTCGTTGCAAAGTCGTTGTCTAGAAATAGTAACGTGGACTGTGGGTTGTTTTGCTCATAGTCCTAGGGCGTTTTTGGAAGAGTGCCAGCGTGCACGAGCTTCCTCGCCGCGGGCCGCCTCGTGTGTGTGGGCCGGGTACATGGAATAATATACTGCAAGGGTGGTGGCTCAAGATCGCTGCTGCTATGCCACTGCAAGTGGACCAAATCGGTTTGTCTTTTTCATGGAGAATAGAAATAGCTTTTCATTTATATTTCTGAGCTGATCTTTGGTAAATCATATAAAATCATGTAGGTATCCTAAAATTATGACACAAATTTTGTTAAGTTCCTAAAATTATGGTCTATCTATTAGTGTATTTAGTTCATATATGTGCTCATTGATACCAGGAGCTATTAAATCATTTGAGAGAGTTTAATATTATTAGGTTACATATTGTAGGAATTTTTGTGTAGATTGGTGATAGCAAAAACCCTAAAATTTTTACAGTAGCTTCATTGTATTATTATGTGCTCACTGTAATTTTTGTAGCTTTAGAATAGACCTAACATAAGGGTGGCTAAATGCTCTTTGTTTCAAATATACATTAAATCATTAGTAGAAACATAGATATATCCTTCATTTGTAAAGCTAGGTGTTTGTTTGTTGAACCCAACACTTTACTTGATGAAGATAATAGTTAGCTTAGTATGTTAGTCATTAGAGCTAGCTTAGTAGTTTACCATGTGTATTCTTATTTTAGGAGCTGTTGTTGTTAAAATACTAAGTGTTGCATCATCATCGCATGCATGTAGAGAACGAGTTGGTGGAGATCATGACCATCGAGAGATCATGAGTTCGAGGAGGTGATCGAGGAGTATGAGGAGGAGATCCTCGCAGGAGGAGGTTCCGGAGCCACCACTGACTCACTAAGCTGACACCCGCCTACCCAAGGTAAGCCCGGTGCATAACCCTTATTTTGAATAATAAATTAAATATATATATCTATGATGTGTATTTACGTTACATGCATTTTATGGAAACCACCTGCATAAATATAAATATGTCCTATGAGTTCTACTAGTACATGTGCGCATATCTGCTATGATTAGGTTTTTCGGTAGCGTGAGTAACCTGTCGTTACTCGCAATAGGTGATTATTAATATTACTCTCATGATAAAATGGTTAATGAAAATGGAGACCTGGCAGGGATATGGTATGGGTATTAGTGGGTGTAAGAGGTTGTGTCCCGCGGCCAACGGAGCATAGCTTGGTTACACTGTTTCCCTATCCGTGTTAGTTAAGGACCGTCCATTGTATTGGATTCTAGTTAGGTCACAGACTTATTATCCTCAGCACATACTTACTTATGGGAATGGAAAGGCTCGTTGCTCTCTTGTTGTGGGTTCTGGCTCTTTCTGGATCGACTGATTGGAGGCGGTGATGGTGGAGGTCTAAGCACCACACTGAGTCCGGGACTTAGGTGTGAGGGCTTGGAGTCTATGTTTGGACGGGGACATAGACGCCTTGACAGGAGAGTGGTGGGTTGGTCCTGCTTGTGCCTAGGGTACAAGTGGGGCGTATGTTTCGGGATACCCAGCTGGACTACATTGATTCATGAATCATGGTGTAATACGGTATGACTTGTCTACGATCTAGCACCGTAGTGAGAACTGAAAGATGAAAGATGGTAAAATAGATCTGATTGCTCCACTCTTGTTTGAAAGTAGAAAAGGTGCTTATATAGAATGGTTAGCTAACGAACTAATCAGGACTACTAATAAGGAACATACATAAGGATTTGCTATTAATAATGCTTTTTGCAAAAGGAAACCCAGCAAACCATAAAGCTTATTATATCCTTTGAAGTCGGGAAATTATTCCCACTACTTGGGTAAGTCTTGCGAGTATATTATGTACTCAGGGTTTATTTACCCCTGTTACAGGTGCAGCTTGAGAAGTAGCTGTTGTGTGGATGATTCTTCTGGTAGGCACAGACGAATCCTTATATCTTATCATTAGATATTTATTGTAATTCCGCTGTTTAAATTTTGCACTCTGAACTTGGTATTGGAATAATGTATTTCTGAGAACTCTTAATGTATGAAATGGACTAAGTATTATAAACTCGTTCTTATTATTGGATCCTAGAGGAAAAACGTTGATGGTTCGAGTTCTCCCTTGGGGTGTGCTCGACGGAACCGTCCGATGTAGCTTGCTTTCGGGGTGCTTAGTGTCTAGTGAAAGACAAGCGCCTCCGAAGGTGTGTTATTTCGAGCGGTTCTGCCATATGGATGCACCATGTATCCTGATTTTATTGATACTCCATGACGCTTTCATGTATTTAGTTGTATGGTTTCCAAACAGGAACTCAATACTAAGGAGTGATGTTGAAAATCTACACTCTACTTAGTGCAACATATATGGAAACAATATAATTTTGTAAATTCCTTCCATATATAGGGTGTATTACAAAATAATTTTCTCTCTTGATCCCATCAAGATTTTGCTTATTTGCTTTAATTATTCTACCTTTAGGATGATGAGAAAATTATTATCAATTCTATTGATCACAACATTAATACGAGCCACTAAATTTCTCGAAGAAATTCAAAAACATACACGTGACTCTATATGCCAATTTATAGACCATAAAGATACTATGTAATGCACATTTATGCATCTACAATGTTGTTCTAAGTGTGTGCCTTACTCATAAGGTACCACAAAAATCGCCAAACTCATTGTTCAAATTCTTCAATTTAGAGCAAACGATCCTGGACATGGGATCTAATCCATTTATATGGAAATGTTTGGTTTTAAGGACTACATCATTTAGTATTTTATGTTCATACACATAATGGCCCAACTGAATCTCTCATCGAGAGAATCAAGTTTGTCATTGATGGCCTAAAATAGAATTGCAATTTACCAACATCTAGTGGGTGGCATGTGGATTTACACAACGCATCATCAATCCAAATTTATCAACTGCATTCATATGGCTCCCTCCATTGTAGTTAGTACACGGAAATTTGGTCCTACAGCCAAAACATTTCCCATCTGTGAATTGGTAACGTTTTGCGCACGTACTGATATCACCGCCGCAGCATACATCAATGGGCATTTTGTAGGTCTACACGAGTATCATTATCCGTCATTCAATAATACCTCAGATCTCTACTTGGGGATTCATTCATTGCCCATATACTAAATACATCTTTGAGGAAGATTTCAGGCATTAGGGGGAGATACTTACCACACATAGAATGTCAGGAATCAGAAAGAGAGTATCACAATTGATATTGGATCCTCATATCCACATACTTAAGAATCTAAACCAATAGTTTAGAATATCTTATATTTGCAACACATTGCAAATAGTCTGCCAAATGCATTTACTTATCATAAAGTTATCACCAAATCTGATTCCCGTTGAATGTGCCAGAAAGAGTGGAGGTACCTAACAAAACCACTCAACTCATAAATCTCAATAAGAGGGAGAGAAGTATGGCAATACGGAGATATAGCTTCTTGCAAGCATTCTCGGATTAGGGGGAGAAAATTCTCCAAGACAGTACATGCATATCAACATCAAGTTGATAGACACTATGGATATTTACTATCCAAAGCCTATGGATATTTAACATCCAAAAGCCCAGCACAACTTGTGCACAAATTCAGGCACTGGGTCATTGGAACGCCCTAACTCTGTTATTATGGGAAATGACATGGAGTTTAAAGGGTATATATTTCCACATGCTTAATTGGTTCCATTGAATCAATCATACAAAAGACTTTAAATTGTCGACATACTCCTTAAAATTGCTATACACCTTATCTGGATCCAGACCACAAGTCCTAGGCAGAGTGTTCAAACACTCATATTGGGTCAACTAAAGTTGGCAATTAAGGAGAATTGCTTTCACTCAATAGTGAGAAGTCATTACCTCTGAAATGACTTCTCACAATGCTTTCCCTATGGAAGCATTATGGATTTTTCAAATCCATAAGGTGGTGAAACAGTGAGAGCTTGTAGCACATGGTTTCATGTAGAGACCTAGCATAGCATACCCATTGGTATGTGTGGAAATTATGTTCCTATATCGATAATTGACAGATGAAATTTGATTTAGATAGATTCAGATTATAAGTCCCAATGGACTTTGTATTTTGAATCAAAACACAAATCGCAACATACATTTGTGTACAAATCAAGTCACTCTATGACTTGAGATAGTCAAGTTGATTGTGGTACAATTAACTAGGTGAGTTCCTTCCACAGAAGGATGGCTCCCATCTGGATGATTTCACCTGTGTGATCATAATAAAATCCCAATTGAATTTTATACATCTCATATGACACATATAAAAATAGGTACTCATCATATAAGACAGAATTTGAGATATTATATTTAGATAAAACCAAATTACACTTAAGTCTATAGCTTAAGCATGTACATCGATCATCCAATATTCAATTGATATTGTCTACCAATATCCAAATAATATTGGACAATTGTACTTCCAACACTATTGGTCATTCAATCCCTAAATATGGATCAATATCCATTCAGACCCTAGGATAATAACCTTAGTGCCATCAAAGCGCTTATGTATCTTGCATATCGCAATAGGCTTGATATTGCATCTGTAGATACTTACTATAACTTGAAATAACGCAACTTCTATAACACCGAAAGGTGGGAGTCAAAAAGGATATCCATAGATATCTATATGGCACAAATGATCTTAATTTATTATTATATGAATTAAGATATGATCATAGTTGGATAAATAGATACTGGCTATTTAATTCTCATAAAGTCATATCACATATTGATGTTATAGTGGTAAAGTTCTCATGGGAGTCGTCAAACTTGACTCTAATGGCTACTTCCACTCCTCATTCTGAAGTATTACATTAACATGTATGACTTCATTGAATGTTCACTTTTGATTCCATCGAATCACTAGGCATTATCTCCAAAGATAATGCAACTTGTGTTGCTTGGATGTAAACAGGTTATATATGAGCAATATCACTATATTGCCTTATATAAATGTGTTATTCTCATGAAAGTGAGGAGATAAACACCTTGCAAAATAAATTAAGTGATAACTCTATAAGATTTTTTCACAAAGTCTCTACCAATTTTGACATTTCACAGTGTGTTATTGAGATTGGTACGCGATGACTTTGAGAGTTGCAAGGTTCAGAGGGAGACTCCTCTTGAAACTTTATAACCTGTTCAAAACATCATATTGTACTCTTTTCCTCTATGAGTTTTTCTCACATAGGTTTCTCATAGAAGGTTTCTAATGATGCAATATCAACACAAGTCCATATGTCATATCTCTTATTTTCCCCATTAGGGTTTTTGTATGGGGTATCTAAGATACAACCTATGTCATATCTTCTGTTTTCCCCCATAGGGTTTTTTGAGAAGGTATGAAAGACATATAATTACAATTATGATCCTTAGATCATATTTATTGTTATCTAAACTTGGTTATAGGTTTTTTCTTCTGAGGTTTTCCATATAAGTTTACAATGAGACAATAATCAACATATGCCATATCATTTTATCCTTATTTTTTCACTGGATTTTAAGGAGTTTTAATGGCATATCCATACATATTTCTCTGTATTTTTCCCATGGCATGTTTGGAGAAATTATTCAATACATTGATCTAAGTGATGGACGACGCTATTGATCAGGGGGAGTGTTATGATTCACTTTATTAGTGATCAACCGCTCTCCGAGAAGGCACCCCTTCAGAAGTTGTCCCTTCACATGTATATATATGTACACCATAGATCAATGGATAACAAGAGTTTCCACTCTCATTTATCTCTTGAGTCTCTTGCTTTACATCAAAGACACTTTACGCTAAACACATGAATTGTGTGTTGGTACTTGTTCCTGTTCAGTCTTGCTCCACTCCAAACTGACACGCAGGGGCCCCTTTTTAGCGACCAGGATACAACGTCCAACTACTCCTCCCGTCTCAAAAATAAATTGACTTCTATAAGTATCTTAAATAAATCAAACTATTTTTTGTTGGACACCGATGCAGCATAGCTTGCAGTACATACATATACCATGTATTTTCCCTACATACAAATGGATCACCACTACCTGGAACGGGAATACACTCGGCAAAGGGTTTGCCGAGTGTAACACTTGGTAAAGGGCACTCGGCAAAAATTTCATCGGCAAACTAACTTTGTCGAGTGTTTTTCGTCGGACACTCGGCGAAGACTTTGCCGAGTGCCCCAAAAACACTCAGCAAACATTTTTTGAAAAAAAATAAAAAAACATCAGCCGCTCCGGCGCTGGCCCACCACCGTCGCTCGTTGGATCCACCAACGCCCTGGATCCACCACCGGGGGGGGGCGCCGGCGCCCTGGATCCACCGCCGACGGGCGCCACCGCCCTGGATCCACCGCCGGAGGAAGGAGGCACCCCTCTGGATCCGCCACCAGGAGCTCTGGATCCACCGCCGGAGGAAGGAGCCACTGCCCTGGATCCGCCACCGGGAGCTCTGGATCCACCGCTGGAGGGCGGCGCTGTGGGGAAGGAGAGAGAGCTGAGGCCGGATCCGGGCTCTGGGCCGCCGGGGCGTTGCTCCTCTGGGCCGCCGGAGAGGGCGAGCGCCGCCGCTATGGGGAGGGAGCGGCCTCGCTGGGAGGTGCCTCGCCGCCTCGGTGGGGAAGGTGTTGGCCCGAGGGCGCAGCTCGCTGGGGAAGGCATGGCTCGGGGAGGGAGGAGCCGATGGCCTCACGGGCAGGAGCTTGAGCGAAGGTAGTGGAGGAGCCGCGCGGAAGCGTCCTCGTCGGGGAGGAAGCTGACCGATCTGTGACGGGAGGAGCCGTACCTCTTCGGTAGTGGAGGAAGCTTGCCGCATCATCGTCGTGAGGAACGGTGGGTGAGGGTAAAAGATTTGGGAGGTGAACCGTCGCTACTGCACCAAGCGAGCCAGAAGAAGAGGAGGGGGCGGCGCTGGATCCGGGCCGGAGAGGGAGCAGGGGAGGGCGCTGGAGGAAGAGAAGGGAGAGGGAGTAGGGGAGGGCGCCGGAGGAGGTAGAGGGAGAGGGGCGTGCAGGGTGACGGAGGGCGCGGTGTGCGGCTTTTATTTCCAGGAAAAAAAATGTTTTGCCGAGTGTTGTAGATCTAGCACTCGACAAAGGTTTTTTTTATTTTTTTTCTTCTCCTTTTTTTCAGAAAAAAGATTTTATATTTCTTTGCTGAGTGTTGCAGATCCAGCACTCGGTAAAGATTTTTTTTAATTTTTTTTCTTCTCCTTCTTTTCCAGAAAAAAATATTTTATATTTCTTTGCCGAGTGTCGTAGATCTAGCACTCGACAAAGATTTTTTTTTATTTTTTTTCTTCTCCTTCTTTTCTAGAAATAACATTTTATTTCTTTGCCAAGTGTTTTTTTTGACACTCGGTAAACCTGCTCTTTGCCGAGTGTTTTATTTTTTACACTCGGCAAACCCCTTATTTTACCGAGTGTTTTTTTTGCCGAGTGTTTTTAGCGCAGCACTTGGCAAATCACTTATTCGCCGAGTGCCCGAGGAAATATACTCGGCAAATATAAAAACACTTGGCAAAGAGCAGGATTCCGGTAGTGCACCCCATCTACGTGCTACCTGATGCTCATATGATATGGGAAAAAGTCTACTCCACCCCCAACTATTTCTTCATTCCCCTCAACTATGAAACGGTTTTCTAGAAAAAACCGTCTATTTTAGTTTTCTTTTACTCTGATAAGTTTTGCCTTTTCTTATTTCATTGAATCTTTGAAAAATCATAGTAAATCACAGAAAAATCATAAAATAAAAAATCTAATTTTTTGGACTCCACATGAGTAGATCTACAGTGAACATATAATATAGTACGCTTTAGTACAAAGTTTTTGCTGTAGCTTTAGATTAATTGGAAAATCCAATTTTGTCTGTAATTAATTAGAATAATTCATAGCTGCAGCTTCTATGGTCCAATTGTGATGAAATTTGTATGGTACGTTAATTATTATATGTTTAATCTATAGTAAAAATTTCGTACTCATTGGACCATGTATAACTTAGTTATAGATAAATTCCAATTAATTACAGACAAAATTAGATTTTCTAATTAATATAAATCTATAGTAAAAGTTTTGTGCTAAAGTGTACCATATTATATATTCACTGTGTAGATCTACTCATGTGGAGTCCAACAAAATTAGATTTTCCATTTTATGATTTTTTTGTGATTTACTATGATTTTTCAAAGATTCAGCGGAAATAAGAAAAAGACAAAACCACCGTTACTGTAGCAAAACCGCCGCTGAAAACCGCCTGGGGGTAAAATAGACGGTTTTAGAAAGTTCAGGGGTAAATCAGACCGTTTCATAGTTGAGGGGGTTATGTAGACCACCCCCATAGTTGGAGGGGTGGAGTAGACTTTTTCCTATAATATGTGCATGTATCGAACCGGACATGACCTCTACCGCGGTATTTCACATAAAACTAATCCCTTCATTCTAAACAGTGAGTCATTTTAGTTTTGTCTTTAATTAGCCATATACTTCTCTAGATTTGATCTAGCTTATAAAAAAATGCACAAACATATATAACATGAAATAAACTGGATCATTCATTAGATATATGATGAAATACATTCTAATGGTTTATTTATTTTGTTTGATACTGTTGATGTTAACTCGAGACAAAGGTAAAAAGGACTTACAATTTAGGACATGCTTGGATGGCTAGTCAATGTTAGTCATAATCCCTGGGCCTGCCGGTTTACATATACATTGTCCTTTTTTATTTATCTACTCTTGTCAAAGCAAGTTACTTTGGCCGCCAACTAGGCTGTCCACGTCATCCTAAAATCCTTCAGCCGTTCGATTCTACGATCGACGCTCCATATTCACTCCACCGATCGCTACAGCGTAGAGCCCCCTCCATGAAAACATCACCGTCTCTCCCCTCCTCGTCCCAGATCGCAAAAACAAAAGGATCTCCTTCGTCTCCCTCTCTCGGTCTCTCCCGAGGCCGCGGCCCTTCCTCACGCGACCCGCGTTATATTTCATGATTCATGATGATGTGTCGGCAAGTAAAGCTATGGATCACCTCTCTCGCACGACACCATACTACATACACAGATTGTGCTCGTACGGCATATATATCAGCACTTTAGTCTTTATTAGGAATGCACTAATAATGCCACGATATAAATAGAGCACGTTCCATCAAGATCGATGGCGCACAAATCAGGTCAGGTGTCATCAAGTGTCAAACAAGACTTGGCACCTAAGGTAAGGCACTACTAGCCCCAGCTGCTAGCTGGAGGCCTCCCAGCAAATTGAAGACGGCTAGTAATGGAATTAATTTGTCAACTAAACTTTGTAACTATAAATATCACTTTAGCCTTGCATTGTCATTAGTCAAATTTAACTAAATTTGACCAAATTCCGTGAGAAAAAAATATTTACATCTTCTGGGTCAAATAGATGCTCTAATTTGAAGTCATGGATGTCAGAGTATTTTGCAGTAGACTTAGATAAAATTAGACGAGCTTATTTGTAACACCCTAGGCCCGGCACACGGCATAGGCCCACTCTACCTAGGGGTGGGCCCCACCTACGTAGCAACCTGTTTGCGTTTTTGTCCTCGCTTCGCGCAAAATGATTAACCAAAGGTTACTACGCGTCCTTAGCCTAGCTATTTAAGCTGGATCGACGAACTCATAACGCATGATACGTAGCTACAGTGTTATCCAGAACTACAGCGTTTTGATTCTACAGTAACCAGAATTCGGTCCGGCCCACCTTGGACCAATGGGCTGAGTCTCACATTATTAACTTATGACAAAACTAATAAACTATAATATTTTTGAAAAGAGAGTTGGTCATTAGCTTGCTCGTAAAAAAAAACTGTGTTTTGCCCTGGACCTGAATTGCCCGAGTAAAGCAGACGTGATTTCGACGAGAGTTATAAACACAATCTTGAAAGAGAAAAATAGTACTAACAAAATAGTCTAGCCGAATTTGAAGGGAAAAAGGTTAGCAGAAGCCACCTGGAGTTGACACCTCTCAAGTCTCAAGCGAGAGCAAAGTGATTAGCGCGACGAGCCCACTAAATCCAATACACTTGCACTTGGGGCATGTTCGGCTGGTATTAAAGTCGGCTGATAAGTCGACTGAGCTGTTTTATTATGAGAGAAAAATACTGTAGATTTTAGTTGATAAGTCGGCTGATAAGTTCAAGTGAACAGGCCCCATTCGCGTCGTCCCACGTGTACACACGTAACTTTCTTTTATATATAATCATGATGTCGTTATAGGCCCCCTTTGGTGCAGCTCCGGGCGGCCCGGGCTCCCTCTGCTGTGCACTGTTCACGTCCCTGTGCGAACACTGTTCATCAGAGCCGATTTTCTCTCTCTTCGTTTCCTCTCTCACAGAGCCATTCTGAGAGGGAGAAGCTCATTTTCTAGGCTCCTCCAGCTCCGGCTACAGTGTCGCTACAGTGTAGGAGCCAGAGCACGCGGAAGCCTGGCCAAACGGGGCCATAGTCATGAAAGAAAACCAAACATAACCCCCTATCCCAAATAAATATAACCAACTTCTAAAATTATCCTAAGCCGAACTATCTTGGGCTAAAGTGCTAAATCAACTTTATAGTGAAGAATGTATAACACTATTTATGACACCAAATAAGTAGGTTATGAAAAAAATTATAATGTATCTAGTGACACTAATTTGATGGCATAAATACTGATGCTTTTATATAAATTTTATTAGATTTAAAATATTTTAACTTAGGGCAATTCTAAAAAAATATTTTACTTTGGGACAGAGAAAGTATATACAAGGGGTCACTTGGTATAGGTTAACTGACGAGTATTTGTGCACATGTACCCCGTTGGCAATATTAGCTATAAGTTATTATCTAGCTAACTATTAGCTTAGTTTAATATTAGCTAACAATTAGCTAAACTATTAGTTGGATCCGTCCGAATCCAAATGAGCTAATTATCGGCAGCTTACTATTAGCTGCTTGGAGCCAAATAGGATCTAACAATTATCGCAATTAGCCATATATTTGGAAAGAAGGGTGGAGCATTGCAACGTGCCTTGCTGTTGTGTTCGTTAAGTGCCATCATGTCATGTGACACCTTAATGGCTTTAGTCACGTATTGGAAAGAGGACACTTGTCGACTTCTCATAATGTGAGCTGTCCTGTTCATAAATAAATTCCAAAGAAACCCAAACAAGGAAGGATCGGAGGCCAATAGCCGGAGATGAACAGGTCAGACGTGGGACCCGGGTGTCATCCTCCGTTACTACTACGCTATACCTACGCAGTTTCGGGACCAGACGCAACGGGACGCTGCAGGAGCGGGACCATCGTCTTACTACTGAGCCCGACCCACGTCAGCCCGGGAGCTAGCTAGCCGTTGGGCCTTGCCGTCATTTTCACCATGAAGCACGTAGCCCCGCCGCGCGTCGAGCCGGGGGTAAAACGGGAGAAAAAATAGAAGGCCGAACTGAAATCCTGCTAGAGCTGTGGTGTCCGTTTGAGTTTGACCTCATGCGTTCTCGGCCATGCTCTGCTCTCCTTGCGTGCACACCGCTACCCAACACGAGGGGCCGCGCTGTCTCCAGGACCTGTGGGCCACGGCTGCCGTCCCATGCCGTCCCATGCCCATCGCCCGTGAGCTGTGTACGTGTGTGAGATGGCCCAAGCCTTTCCCCGAGCCTGTGTCCCACGCCTACACCTCTCACTGTCCCCGTAATGGGAATTATGCTCCGCGCACTAAGACCGCGGTAAAACGAGTAAACTCCATTGTTTACTCACCACAAAACGGACGTGCTACTATGATTTGTTCAGACTAACTAACTACTTTGGGGTAATTCCATATATGCGAACGCCATTCGAGGTGCAATTTTAACCTATAATAATTACCATTAACCTATAATCCTATATCAATCAGGGCATGTTTGCTTTTGCTCTTAGATAACATTGCTTGGTGTTCGTACTCCGGAGTGTTCCCAGTTGTCTGATTTTGGAAGCCTGGAGCTGGAATCGGTGCATGGTGTATGTGTTGTCTAGAGGCTTCGAAGCAAACAAAGTATTATTACATGTAAGATCACACCCTACGTGGCATTGACTAGCTTTGGTTGTACAAATTAAAAAAACATCCCCCCTCACGTAATTTGTTTCCCTTTTCATGCATTGCTTCTTTTACTCTATGCATTTTAACCTTTTTCAAGCTGTTGTATGAAAAGAGACAAATAAGGTAGATCAACCACTTGTGGATCATGTACCTATCGATACCGTTCGAGAAAAATCTCTAAGATATGTCTCCATTAAATTTTTGTCGTTTATGTATATGTGATCATATTAAACTGCCCGGTCTATGACCTTATATGTGCTAAATGTCTACATATATATTGTGTGTCTACATATATATCGTGCTTCCCCTGCACCAACAACCCTTGTTAGGGCGTTCCCGACAAGGGGTGACATCGCCAGCGGCCAGCCTGCGTCGGACAATGGATTTCGCGCATAAAAGGTAAATAGTAATATTTTTTCTATAATAGGCGCCACGGAACCCCCTCTTATATCTTATATATATAAAAGAAGATAGTATAGCTGACCAAGTACTCCCGTCAAATATAGGTCACCCAAGCGTGCGGGGTGCCTCTAGCAGATACGCCGTCCGGCCATCAAGAGCAGTCCCCCTTGTCTTTTTACAGCTGTTTTTGTTCCGTTTCCTCACGCCATTTTTCCCGATGAAAGTGTTCGACTGTCACTTATATAAATCGGTCTTAAGGTATAATACAGTATTTTTCTCCATCAAATCAACTAAATTAGTCATCATCAGCGGCAGCGGCTTTACAGACAGCCGAGCATGCTAACAGAGCCGAATCAGTCATCAGTGTAGTGTGCAAACTTTATTGTGTGCTTGCTTGCTTCCCTTGTACTGTCGGCCCTTTTCTCCACCTCCCCGATCCATCCATCCATCCATTACCCAGCGGATCCTTACCCAGCAAGCAAGCATTGCCTCCCCTCTCCCCCGGAGCGGAGAGCCGGCCGGCCGGCCTCCCATGGCTACCTCCTCCCGCTCCGCACCGCGCTGACGTGACGCCGCCGAGGGACCGAGGAGCGAAGACCTCCAGCTGGAGGAAGAGGATTCGGAAGAGGAAGGAGCGGCCGCGCGCCCTTCGCCCCGTCTTGCGTCGTCGGGGGGCCCGGCCCTTCGCCGGCGACGACGAGCACCCACCACGTACGCCCGCCACCTCCCCCTCCCCTTCCTGCCGCACTCCAAACCCTAATGTAAGCTATTTCTGTTCGGATCCGATCCACTCCCCAGTTACCGTATATCATACTCGCGAAAGCATTTTTTTTTTTTTTTTTTGCAAATTCTTCTCCCGCCTCTGGTTCTCTATCTTAGTTACTATGATGACGGTACCGACGCGACGCGACGCTTCTTCTGTGTAGGTTGCTGAGGGAGCAGAGATGTCGACGACTGGCGAAATCCTGCGGGCGGAGCTATCTTCCAGGACACCGCCGTTTGGCCTGAGGCTATGGATTGTGATTGGCATCTGCATCTGGGTGGCGATCCTGTTCATCCTAGGCTTCATGTGCTTCTGGTCCATATACCGGAGGAAGCCCAGCAAGTCGTCCTTCGACAGCACCATTACCATCCCGGTGTCCCAGATTCCGGACGTCTCCAAGGAGATTGCGGTGGACGAGGTGCGTGAGCACGCTGCCGTGCAGAGCTTCCATGTGCACGAGAGCAGCTCGCTGGCGGTGGCAGTGCAGGAGAAGCACTGCGAGAAGGATTCCGGGAAAATGCTGGGCCACCTGGTCAGGAGCAAGTCGAGCGACGCGGATAGTCTGAGCCAGTGCAGCTCGGCGTACCAGTGCGAGAGGGTTGCGAGCTCGTACTCTGGTGATGAAGGCAACTCGGGCAATGCTATTGCTAGGAGGCAGTACTCTCAGTATCCGACTGTCTCCGCGTCTCCGTTGGTTGGTCTCCCCGAGTTTTCGCATCTCGGATGGGGCCATTGGTTTACTCTCAGGGATTTGGAACATGCGACGAATCGGTTCTCCAAGGAGAATGTCATTGGAGAAGGTGGATACGGGATAGTTTACCGGGGTCGACTCATTAATGGGAGTGATGTTGCAATTAAAAAGCTTCTTAATAATATGTAAGAAGCTCTGATGATTGTTTTTACCTTAACTTTCGTATAGAACCTGAAATGGTCTCAGCATTTTGATAGTGTTTGGTATGTCACTGTAGGGGTCAGGCAGAAAAGGAGTTCAGGGTTGAAGTTGAGGCAATTGGGCATGTCAGGCATAAGAATCTTGTCCGCCTTCTAGGATATTGTATTGAGGGTATCCACAGGTGAAGCTATTTCCTGATCAAATGCGCTAATTGTTTGCAAGCTGTTGTCTCTGCTACCATATATATGTACTTCAATACAATGACTACTGATCCACATATAATTGCACCCTATGTTCATGTCCACATATAATTGCACCCTATGTTCATGATCAAATGTTGAAGCTCCAACCCTTACGAAATCTAGCGCTTGATCACACTTTGAGAATGCATCTGCCTTGGTGCATTGATTCAACTGTAACATTTCAGCCCTCGAGAATTTTATCCGATGATCATAGTAATCATTGTTATGATTTACCTAGCTTGCAACCAAGCCCTCAGTCAAGCATTCTCTCACTTTGCTTGACTGTTTTCTATTTGTTGAATACCATAATAAATAGTTTACAACTTATGACCAGCCTTTTTTTTTTTGAGAGGTATGACCAGCCTTTTTAGTACCCAATAGAAGTGTACGTCTGTTATTGATCCATCACCTCGGACGTATTACTTCTATTATTCATCAGTTTGTGTTGCGCTTTGTTCTTTACATACCTGCTGATGCATTTATGCTGTGAAACTTGTATGGTAGCTGTTATAGTTTGGCACAACATGGTAACAGATGGTATTCTTTTACTGGACGGAAGCGTTTTACGGAATGGTTCACTGAAATCTCATAATGTCTCGTGCCCCATTCTTTCTTTGGATATATCATTGCTCGTGGTGCTTTGAGAGGAATACAATAGGTCTTTGGCATTCACAAGCCTTATAGGTCTAACCAATGCATTACGGGCCTGTTTGGTTCCTGGTGTAGCCTGGGGGTGCTCTCCCACTCCCAGGCACGTCTATCTGGCCGACTGGCACTCAGAATTGACGGCCTGGGAGCTTCCTACCCAGGCAAATATGCCAGTCCCCAAACCAAACGGGCCCTACATCTGTAAAACTAGGAGCGTGAAGTATGGTACTTAACAACAGTCCTTAATTAGAAGCCAAACAGCCATGATTTACTGGCCTGTCAACATCATCATATTATACCTCTAGAAGCTCTTGTTCGCCAACTTTTGCGTTAATGTCTGATATAATGCTAAGAACAACTGTGCCTAATGAGAATATAAGTCTTCATAACTTCAGTTGACAACATAAGCAGGTTTTCTAAAGATAATTGATCATTTAAAACTTTACTGTTCTACTTGTACCTGCTACCGCATGTCACTTGGCACCCCAGATATGCATTTTTACTTTTTACCTAAAAGTAAAATAGTGTACATTTATGTTAGTAATCTGAAAATTGCTGTAAACCACTACGGTATTTCTTTTTCCATTTGATCCCTGTTTTTTTGTTGCTGGCTGATAGTTTGTCTGGTCCTGGTGTAGGATGTGTTGGTTGTGTGTGTTAGGAGTGGGTGCCCCCACCCCCCCCCTCCTCTATGTAACATCTCTTTCTTAATGAAACACAGTTCCCCTGTTTGTTTGAGAAAAAAAATCCGAATTGAAGAGAGCTGAGTCATGCTCCTTAAATTTGACTTTCTATCTCACTGCTGGCCCACTGATTCAATGAAACCTTGGCAATTATATATTTTTGTGAGGTGATGCTATTAGAGCCTTTTTGTTTTCTCCATCTAGGTTCAACCTGATTAAACATTTAAAGTGGACACCATTCAAATCTATCTGCTTCATACTTCCTATGGTTATTTAATCCATCTGAGCGTTCTCTTAATCATATCCTGTTATTCCAGGATGCTTGTGTATGAGTATGTGAATAATGGGAACTTAGAACAGTGGCTTCATGGTGCAATGCGTCAGCATGGTGTTCTTACTTGGGAGGCCCGGATGAAAGTCATTCTTGGAATTGCCAAGGCGTAAGAAATGACCCATTCATCATTTTGCATCTTTTATATGCATAGGTTTATTAATGTAAGATGTTTTCTGTAACTGAACAATATACAGGCTTGCTTATTTACATGAAGCCATAGAACCAAAAGTTGTACACCGTGATATCAAATCGAGCAATATCTTAATTGATGAAGAATTCAATGGCAAGCTTTCTGATTTTGGACTGGCCAAGCTCTTGGGTGCTGGGAAGAGCCATATCACAACTCGAGTTATGGGAACATTCGGGTATGTTTTTTGCATGTTTTTCTTTATGGGAACATTCTCTGGAGTAGGATTTTTCTTCACTAACTGGAACTTATGGTATTCACATGCAGTAGGGAGTTTACATATTTAGAGCTTTGTTTTCTATTTTTTAAAGAAGACTTAGCTCTGTACAGCTTTGTATGGAAACAGCCATTCATCTTTTATTTCACTACTGTTTCAGGTATGTGGCTCCTGAGTATGCCAATACAGGTCTGTTAAATGAGAAGAGCGATGTCTATAGTTTTGGGGTGCTACTACTGGAAGCAGTGACTGGGAGGGATCCAGTTGACTATGGCCGGCCTGCTAATGAGGTGAGCATCTGCTATTGTCGCATGCATATGCTGAAACAAGAAGTCCATACTAGTTGCCATTTGTTTCACAGAAAACAGTATCTGCTTGCTAGGAGGACAATATGCTTCAGGTGTATGTATATCTTGGGTTTATGACCTAGTAGCCCTTATGGCATTAGTACTTTTAAATTTATGCTTGGAGCTGTGTCAGATCTGAATGTTGATCAGCTACAAGCCCTATAACATGGTGGCTGTGCAGGTTCATCTGGTGGAGTGGCTGAAAATGATGGTCGGCACTAGAAGAACCGAGGAGGTAGTGGATCCCGACATGGAGTTGAAACCAGCTATTCGTGCTCTGAAGCGCGCACTTCTAGTGGCACTGAGGTGTGTGGACCCAGATGCTAAGAAAAGGCCCACTATGGGTCAGGTTGTTCGGATGCTCGAGGCAGAAGATGTCCCGTCACGGGAGGTTTGTACATCTTGAGCTTTGGTCCATCGATACAACTACTCCATAATTCTTGCGCAGTAGTGCTAAATCTTGTGCTGTGGTCTGAAGGACCGCCGGAGTCGGAGGGGCCACAGCAACAATGCAGATAACGAGTCCAAAGCAAGCTCAAGCGAGTTCGAGATAACCAGTGATCGAAGAGAGTCAGGACCGTCATCGAGGTTACAGCCCTAACTCCCAGTGAGAGAGCACAGCAGATCTCCATGTTCAAGAACTCGGTTTCAGTTCAGTTCGCCAGGTTGTCTATTGCCTGCGCACTCATGTATTCAGCAGGCTGTTCAGAAGGTTGACCTATTTGTGAATCTGCGCGGGTTTTCACACCGGTGGGGCTTTGGATGGTTGGCATGGTTGATACTTGGGCGCTTTGGATGGTGGCGGTGGGCATAGTTGGTACTGATAGAGATAGGAAGGACATTGCATTTTGTACTGTAGGTATTACCTTTCCTTGGTGGTAGCCAGAGTAGAGGGCAGAGTTGGATCGATTGAGACTTGTGGATCCTATTCGTGTTCTGTTTGTCCAGCAGCTTGTACAGAAACTTTATTCTCTGGTTCTTGGTTAGGACTCATCGTCGAGTAGAAAAAATGATCCGCTCTTTCCTCATGTGATGAGTGTGGCTTGAAGGTTGAAGCATTCAACCTTTTCGTATTCGTTTCCAGTGGAGTTGATGTTCTTTTATGTGTATTTTCTGTAAAATTCAAGCGAAACAACTAGTGTCCGGACGTCTGGCCCAAAGACGTGTCTGGACACAGCTCGGGGCCATTCGATTCAAGGAACAGGAGCCATCTGATCTCAGCGCATAAGAGAAGAAATGAGCGCACCCCCGCGTGACTCGTGGTGGCCTGTCGCGACACCATCCCAATATGCGTGACTCGTGGTGGCCTGTCGCGACACCATCCCAATATGCGTCATCAGCATCGAGAAGGAGGGGAGGGGGTGGCGTCTACCTGCGCCTCTAATTCAGATGCCCAGTCGGTGCCGAGAGAAGATGGAGACGCCGAGGCGAGGCAGACGAAGGTGAGGAGGAAGCGAGATGCAACACCCAATCCACTTTTGAAAACATTCAGATACAACATTTGCAACATAGGTCTCAAGACAGACAAAACACTTAAAACATGTATATGAAACACTTGCAAACACACCTCAAAAACATTGTAAAACATACACAATAGCCAGATAAGACACTTGCAACATGTGTGTGAAACATATACAATATCCAAATAATCACACGTGCAACACACATCTGAAAAAACAAATAAAACATTGGGAACATAAGCTTGCAACATACGTGTACAATCATTGCAACATCCAGTGTTACTTTTGCAACATCCTTATGAAACATTTGCAATATATATATATATAATATAGGTTTGCAACGTGCGTTTTTCATCTTTCTTCTTCCATACGACGCAGCGCAAGCGGAGGACGGGCAGGCGGAGGGCAGCGCCGTCGCGGCCCCTTTTGGAGGCGAGTAGAGGGGGCGGCAGGGATAGGCCGCCAGCGAGCTTTGGCCAGGATGCGGTCTGCCACCGTCGCAGGCGGGAGGAGAGGAAGGTGGGGACATGCCGCCACACGGGCTGTGACCGGGTGAGGGACGGGAGGAAGGGGCCGGCCGGCCGGGCGGAGGCACGATAAAGAGGCCTGCAGGGAGCTCTGGCCGGGCGGGGGATGGGAAGATGGGGCCGTTGGCAGGTGCAGCATCCGGCAACGGGCGGAGGCAGCGCGGGAGATGCGCGAGATGAAGGCGTCCCAGAGAGTGATACGAGGGGACCAGGATTTTTTTTTTACGTTGTTATCGTATCATTATCGAAATTCAAGCGGACGGAAGGACACTGGATTCTAGTACTAAGTGCTGACACTGGCAGAAATGAGAGCAGGTCTGCACTGGCAGAAATGAACGTCACCGGAACTCAATTCCGGCCGCGAATGGCGCACGGCGGCGCGGTGCGGCGTTGCGTTCGCCGCCGGCGCCTGCCATTTCCGTGGCCTGAGGCGCAGGCATGGGCCTGATTCTTTAACTTGTGGGCCGGCCAAGTAAAAAGACCACTTGGGTTGGGGCAGTACCACCATTGCGCCATTTGAGATCCCGGAAATATCTTCCACCGTCTCGTCTCGTCACGTCTCCTCCTCACCCAGTCCAGTCCCATCTGGCCTTCCGCTTAAACCCCACCCCACCCATCGCACCCAGCCGAGAAGAAGCCCTCGCCAATCGGCACCCATGGCCGCCACCGCCGCCATCCACCTGCGCCCGCTCCGCTCCGTCGCCGTCTCCTCCGCGAGGTCCCGCTCGCTCCTCCACCTCCTCGCCCGCCCCCTCTCCTCTTCCCAATCGGGATCGTCCTACGCCTACCACCCTTTCCCTACCCCGGCCGCCGCCGCCCCCAACCACGTCCACCACCCTCCCCACCAGCAGCAGCAGCAGCAGTGGGTGCCGCCAAGGAACCCGCCTCCCCCCGGGGCCCCTCCACAGTGGTCCCCGCAGGGACATCCGCCTCCGCCGCCCCGCGGCTATGGGCCTCCACCGCCGTACCAGCATGTGCCGCCTCCGCCGCCACGCGGCTACGGGCCTCCACCGCCGCACCAGCATGTGCCGCCTCCGCCGCCACGCGGCTACGGACCTCCACCGCCGCACCAGCATGTGCCGCCTCCGCCGCCACGCGGCTACGGACCTCCACCACCAGGACAGCATATGCCGCCCCCGCCGCCGCGCGGACCCGAGCCTCCACCACCGGGACAGCATACGCCGTCGCCTCCGCCTCCGCCGCCACATGCCCACGGGCCTCCACCACCGGGCCAGCACGTCCCTCTGCCTCCGCCGCCACACGGCCACGGTCCCCCACCACCAGGCCAGCATGTGCCGCCGCCTCCGCCGCCACGCGGCCACGGGCCTCCACCACCGGGACAGCATGTGCCGCCGCCTCCGCCGCCGCACGGCTACGGGCCTCCACCACCGGGACAGCATATGCCGCCGCCGCCACACGGCCACGGGCCTCCACCACCGGGACAGCATGTGCCGCCGCCTCCGCCACGCGGCCATGGGTCTCCACCACCGCACCAGCAGGCGCCGCCGCCGCCCGAACCTACGGCGGGGCCTGGGGAGCTGATGGGACTGTGCCGGGAGGGGCGGGTGAAGGACGCCGTGGAGCTTCTGGCCAAGGGTGCGCACGCCGACCCGCCTGCGTTCTACGAGCTCGCGGCCGCCTGCTCCAACCCTAAGCTGCTGGAGGAGCTCAGGAAGGTGCACGACTTCTTCCTCCGCTCGCCCTTCCGCGGTGACCTCCGGGTCAACAACAAGCTGCTCGAGATGTACGCCAAGTGCGCAGCCATGCCCCATGCCCGCAGGACGTTCGACAATATGCCTGACCGCGACATGGACTCGTGGCACATCATGATCGACGGCTACTCGGTCAATGGGCTTGGGGACGAAGCGCTGCGGCTGTTCGAGCTGATGAAGGAGTGTATGGCACCCACCAGTCAGACCTACCTGCTTGTGCTCAATGCTTGTGCCAACTCGGAGGCCATCGAGGAGGCGCTCCTTTACTTTGATGCCATGTCCAGGGACCATGGCATTGAGCCTGGTGTGGAGCACTATGTTGGGATCATTGAGGTCTTGGGGAAGTCAGGGCATCTCAATGAGGCTCTGGAGTTCATTGAGAAGCTGCCTTTCGAGCCCAATGCCATGGTGTGGGTGTCGCTCTTGAACCTGGCCCGGATGAACGGAGACATTGATCTTGAGGACCGGGCAGAGGAGTTGTTGGTGTCGCTTGATCCGTCCAAGGCAAACCCTAAGAAGCTCCCAACCCCACCTCCGAAGAGGCGCCTGGGAATTAACATGCTTGATGGGAGGAACAAGCTAGTAGAGTACAGGCTGCCACCAAAGATTGAAAAGAAGGTGGTCAATGAGCAGAGGTACGTCCCAGACACAAGATATGTGCTCCATGACATTGATCAGGAGGCCAAGGAACAGGCATTGCTGTACCACAGTGAGAGGCTGGCAATTGCTTATGGTCTGATTAGCACCCCAGCAAGGACTCCACTTCGCATCATTAAGAACCTGAGGATATGTGGGGACTGCCATAATGCCATCAAGATCATGTCAAGGATCGTTGGTAGAGAGCTCATTGTGAGGGACAATAAGAGGTTCCACCATTTCAAGGATGGAAAGTGCTCCTGTGGAGATTATTGGTGATAATGGATTAAAGTCGTTCTTCTCATCAGTATTGCTGCCATCCTTTATATGGATATATATGCTGGCAGCCGTGGTTTCAATTGATAATAAGCAATATGAAGGTATCCAATGGTGGTGCTAGTAGTTTCTCATCCTTAAATATGCTTATTAAGATCCTTAGCTGCAGGCACTTGTATCATGCAAGGTTATCACTTCTTGATGCACTAATCAATCCTACTCTTCTCTGTATCAGTATCATGTGCTAGTTTGGAATATATAACTATATGGTTGTAAGAGCTGATTCTTCCTTGCTTTAATTTGGATGAATGAACTAAAATGAATCTTATATATATTTGTGCACATAAATTTTATTTTCTTGTTTGATTATGTGCAGTCTATGTTGTGATATGCTACTGGTCATTTTAATTAGCATTTTTTCTGCTGTCACCATTGCTTGCCCACTAAACCAGAGTATCTAGTATTTTGCTTCAGCTGAACAATTTCTAGAGATAGTGGGGGCAACCGAGGGCAACAGTTTTCAGGGTTTCACCCTTAACCCTTTCTTTTCTTTCCCCCACTACAGGTGTAGTAGGACATGTTTATGAAACAGTAACAACTTGAAGCTGGCAAGTTAGGCTTCATGAACTTAATGTTATCATTGCTCAATTAGTCTTGTTCTTGTATCTGAAAGTGTTCAGATTTGTTGGCATAATAAAGAATAAAAGATGCTGCTATTTGTCTAGCTGTGGATCAGCCTCTTCAAGCAATCATGGCATCAATATATGTTGACCTTTATACCGTGCTGCCATCCTGTATGGATATATGTTGAAAGCCAAGCTTTCAATGCATAAGAAATGTTAAGATATCTGATGCTGGTGTTAGTATTTCCTCATCCTTAAACTTAAATGCTTGGAAGCATCTGTATGTATGCATAAGGTCCTTAGCTGCTAGGACTTCTATCTGCGCAATATAATCACTTCTTGATGCACTACTTGATCCCTACAGTCGTCTGCATCTATGTTATGGTTTTGATGGAAATAATGTGCTAGTTTAAAATATAACCAGTTGGTTGTAAGAGGTTCAATTCTCTCTCTTTTGGATATTTGAACTAGTAAGACTAGTTTTATAAATTTGCATAAAGCACATATTCTTTTATTGGTTGTGTGAAATCTACGTTGAGATCAGCATATGATGTCCAGTGGACTAGCATTTCCATTGCTTGGCCACTTGACCAGAGCATCTAGTCCTCTGGCCACTGCATCAGCTGAACAATTCCTAGGGGCAGTGGGGCAACTGCAACCATCAATTTTTAAGGCAGTGCTCTTTATTTTTGTCTCCCTCGTTAAAGGTTGCTCCACTTCTTGGTGCTTTACTTGATCCCTACAATCCTTCTCCGCATTGATATTATGGTTTTTGTGGAAATTCATGTGCTGATTCAGAAACGAAAACATAATTTTATGGCTGTAACTGGAAGAGGCTTAATTATATCTCTCTTTAGATTGATGAACTAGGAAAATCAGTCCTATACATTTATGCAAAACACATTCTTTTGTCTGACTGTGAAATGTATCCTGGAATCAGACAAATCAACATATGCCCTTGTTTCAGTAGACTAGCAGTTTTATTGGCCACCATTGCTTGCCCACTTGACCAGAGGAACATCATGTCCGCTTCATCAGCAGAACAGTTCCCAGAGAGGGGCAACCAAGACAATCAGTTTTCAGTACAACTATTTTAGTTTCTTTTTTTTTCCTCAGTAAAACCAACACATCTACTGTTTGTTCTGAGATAAATTCATGAAACCACGAAAGTTGAAGCTGACAATCTAGAAGGTTTACCACTCATTAGCTAAGATTGTCACTGGTGAAGATGTCTTGTCTCGTATCTTGAAATGGTTCAGGTTGGTGTAACCGTTGGTCAGTATGTTGAAGGGGCACAGCATTCTTGTATTAGGGCTACTTTACTTGTTTTATGAGCACTCTTATGCTCTTTTTTATTGTTAGCTTAGTTAAAGATTAGGGCTGCTTGTTTTATGAGGCATTCTTAGGTTGTTTTTATTGTTAGCTTTGTGACTTTGTCAGTTGTGTTGAACTGGAAGTGGCTAATTTATCTTATCTCAATGTCTCTACTCCTATTCAGTTCCTGTGAAGATTTGAGTTGAAAACAATTCTGCAAATGAGTATAGTTTTTTTTTCCATGTGTGATACTACTAAGAACTTTAGGAGGAAACACTTCTATCCATTTCTATGGAAACAATTTTAGGATGTCTCAGCCCCTGAAGTACCTGAAAGCAGATACCGGTATCCAACTCTTGATTGTTTTTCATCATATTGTGTTTGCTGCAAATATAACACATGTACACAAAGGTCCTATATTGGTGAATGTCATTACTGCAGTCAAGATGTTTGTTTTCTCGTAGTGTTGCTTATTTGTTAGTCCATCCAGTCCTATATTGGTGAATGTCATTACTGCAGTCAAGATGTTTGTTTTCTCATAGTGTTGCTTATTTGTTAGGCCATCCAACCTGAAATGTGTCATGTGCCATCACAACATTGATTTACTCCATGGTACATGTGGAGTGGTGGAGGTAATAGTCCATGTTGCCTGATGTTAATTTGATTCACATACAACTTTACTGTTTTAGTAATCACTAACTTCCTTACTGCTTTTCTTGATTGCTAGGCTCTCCGTAATTTACTGGGAACTGACAACTGTCATCTTTACATTATATTATTAGTTATTACACTTACTAGGATGCGCAGCATCTTGTGCTTTTTGGTACATACAGGTATACAGCTTAGTGGCCTGTCAGCTTCAGTTAATGCTTAATCCCCAAAGGTGCATATAACCAAGTGGTGTTTACCTGGATCTGAGGACCGCTGATGCTTGTTTATCTGAAGTAGGCCTTCTGAGTCTCCATGTTCCGTTGAAGAACATGATTACATGCCCTATCCTTTTGGCAAATTGATATGCAGTGTGTTTTGAACACTGCTTCTTCCTATCAGGCTATCAGATAGTGTATTTGACAGCTGGTTTGCTTCTGACAGAAGGTATTGGCAGACCCACTTTTACAGAGTTTAATCGAGTTCGGAGGAAAAGGGTCATAGTTTATTTAACAAAGTTACCTGGTCCGCTGTCACTGATGCAGAATGATGGGCGCATACGAGACACTGATGATCCTAGAAAAGGGACAGCCTGTGTATCTATTCTGAAGACAGGGTAGAACGACATGATGAGGTGAGGTGGTGCTGGTAGGATTGTGGATCTAACGATGTCAAGGAGGTGCAGTGGCGTAACAGGAGATATGATAGAGCGCTGTCGGATCGGATGAAGTGAACTGCCTGCTGCGGAGGTGGCCGCCGGAGAACATCCGGAGTTGAAAAGGGCTGCTGGCCACAGTTCACGATAAGTGTGTTGGCCGCCCCCTGATCTTTTTTTATTTCAATTTCAATTCGCATGCAGTTAGCCTGGTAACATGAAGAGACTTTTCCCTGTGTGCCATTATAAGAGATCGTAATCCCCTGTGTGCCCCTGGAAAAATTCAGCGGTCTTCAGCGCCACTACTCCAACTTTTTGGGTCCTCCATGTCACTTCCGTCGATTCGAGGCTCTACTTGCCGTCAAAAATGAGTCAAAAAGCGAAAATGCTCTTAAGTTCAAATATGTTATTAATTTTTTGAGCATCTTAACGACTTCAAATGAAAAACTCAAAACTAGAAAGTTGTATATCTTGTCGAGATCTATAATTTTCATATAAAAATATTTTCATTTAATTCCACAAAAAAAATATGATTTGATATGATTAATATATCTTAGAAAAATCATCATATTTTTTTACGGAATTAAATGAAAATAATTTTTATATGAAAATTATAGATCTCGACGAGATCTATAACTTTCTAGTTTTGAGTTTTTTCATTTGAAGTCGTTAAGATGCTCAAAAAAAATTAATAACATATTTGAACTTAAGGGCATTTTCGTCTTTTCACATCTGTAGTTTGACGGCGTTAGAGCTTGAACTGACGGAAGTGGCATGGAGGACCCGAAAAAGTTGAAGTAGTGACGCTGAAGACCGCTGAATTTTTCCAGTGGCACAGAGGGGATTACGATCTTTTATAATGACACACAGGGAAAAGTCTCTAACATGAACAGTGCCTGATCGCATGATTGGTATGTACGAAAGAGTGGCCGTCGTTTGTGTTTGAGTTCTTGAGTCACCTCATCGTTTAGAGAAAATTGCCTTTGGTTGTGTAGAGTAAATTTACTCTACTATATGCATCTTATACCTTTGTGTAATATCAGAAGAATCTATCTCATCTATTGTTGACTAAAAACATATATCGGCCCTCATCTCAGAAAGGAATGGTTTTAAGTTTGTGTATAAAGCAATCTGGATGTGATGCTTTGGTGTCCTTGACTGAAAAGCTTAAATCCTCATTCTGTCGGACCGCTGGTAGTGTTAGGTGTTTGATTTTGCATCGCCAAATATAGCGGTGGTATGAGAAGTATTAAGAGTAAATTGCACGGTCCTTCAAGGATTCGGCGGTTCTTATTTGGATCCTCAAATTATGAAATCGTACATTTGGCTACCTAATGTATTTAAGTGATTCCATCCAGGTCCAAAATAGATATAAGAAGGGTTAGAAGCTGACGTAGTCATCCACGTGGACATGATTTGAACAGAAAACCCATGAGACATGCAATGTCCCCATCGGTGGTGGCTCCCACAAGCCGTGCCCCATGCCTACGCTTGTCGCGAAGCCGGCTGTCTCCTGCACGGCCGTGGGCGGCGCGGCATCGCTGGGCCTCGGCGTCGACTTGGGCATGGCCATGGGCGCCGGCCTCGGGCCCTAAGCGTCCTCGTAGCAGCCACGGGTACACGGCGTTAACCGACGGATTCTTGTCGGCGACAAGACCTGCATCCATACGTCCCTCTTGGCCTCACGGACACGCGCAAGCGACGGGACGGCTCTGAGGTGCTCATCAAGACTTGGTCGGCCACCCGATTGAAGCGAAGGCGGAGCAGAAGGCGCTGCCGGCATCGAGGACGTAGACAGCGGCGTGAACCGACGGTCGAATTGGCGTTCTGGCGCGTCCTGTGTGTCCTCGTTGCAACCAACGAGCCGAGCACTCCGCCGCGCACTCGTTGCCGGAGCTCATGTTCCCCAAGAGCATGAACTTGTCCCGCACCTTCATGTTGGGCATCGCCAAGAACGCATCCCCCTCGTCGCAGCACGGTGCCAGCGCCTGACTCCAGCGGCAGCCTGCCGAGAAGACGCCGCCACTCCACTCCGCTTGGCTCGCCGGCTCGAAGCCGTCGAGGCATTTGCACGTCGCCATGGGCAGCGTGTTGTCGTAGTAGCCGTAGGCGCCGCAGCTACCATAGGGGCTGCAGGAGCGCGACGGCCAGGACTCGAGCGTGGTCCACACAGACGCGTTGCGGTTCCAGCTCAGGAGCTAGAACCTGCCGGCGCCGGTGACCACGTACCGCGTGGGCGGCGCGCCATCGTTGTGGAAGCACGACACAGCTAAAACAAAAGACGAGAGGACGAGAGCCTCATCGTAGCGGGCTGGCCACGGCGGAGATGCTTGTGGTGGCGATGACGGACATCAGCGGTGAAACTCCGGCGTACGGTCGATTTCGGCGGCTAGAGACGACGCGACCGGATCATGAAGAAGCGCAAGGATGTGAATGAGCTACGAGCGTAAGTTATTGGACTGGGACGGATCAACGACGATGGATTTTATCGACGGATTGAGGAGCTCGGTGGCGGTCGAGAAAGGGAAAGAGAGAGACGGTTGGCGGCTCGGGTTTTTAACGGTGAGGGTGCAGCGAGGCGTCCACGCTTGCCAGCTCCTGCTTGAAGGGTGTCCACGCGCGAGAGATCTACGCCTCCACGCAAGCAGCCAAACGGACAGCGGCGGCGGCTCGAGCCCACCAGTGCGACATCTCGAGCTACGGCTCCTGCTCTTGCTCCTCCGTGTCCACTGTCGTCTTCTCCTCCTCCATGCCCGTTGCCTCGTCCGAGCCACGCTCCTTGTCAAGCTTAGCATGTAGGTCGTCCAGCACGGCCACTGCGGCGACGGCGCTTGAGGCGTCGAGCCGCGACTCCTCCTCGTCCCCAACGACCTTCCCCACGGCAGGCGTGTCATGCGTCTTCGCCCCGCGTGGTGGCGCCGGTGTGGCTCGTTCCCTGGTGATCTTGTATGCGAACAAGGAACGCATGGTGTGGCGGTACGAGGTGATGGCGGCGTCCCCGTCGGCGGCGACGGAGGAAGTGGACACTGGGTACCGTGGGACCCTCGGCTCGGGTTTTTATGTTCAAATCATGTCCACGTGGACGACCACATCAGCTTCTAACCCTCCTCGTGTCTATTTTGGACCTGGATGAGATCACTTAAATACATTAGGCAGCCAAACGTGCGATTTCATAATTTGGTGACCCAAATGAAAACCACTCAATACTTTAAGGACCGGCCGTGCAATTTACTCAAGTATTAAAGTAGGTTTGGTTTGGGCCGCTAAACTTTAGTCCCTCATAAATGGTTTAGTTCCATTTAGTCACTTTAGAGTTGCTAGGGAGGATTAAAGTCATGTTAGTCTTATTTAATCATTGTGTTTGTGTAAAAAGTGACTAAATGAGACTAGATTTAAAAGCTCTTAGCTGAACCAAACATCCCCTGGAATGGAGAGGCGCATGTTGCATGCAGGCGCCACACGGGTGGGGTTTGCCATGTAGGGACTAAAGTTTAAGAGGTGTCTCATCGGATGTCACATGGGGTGTCGCATGAGGTGTTCGAATACTAATAAAAAAACAAATTACAGAATCCGTTAGTAATAGCGAGACGAATTTATTAAGCCTAATTAATTCCTCATTAGCACATGTTTACTGTAGCCCAACATTGTCAAATTATGGACTAATTAGGCTTAATAAATTCGTCTCACAAATTAATCTTAATCTATGTATTTAGTTTCGTAATTAGTCTATATTTAATACTTTATGTATATGTCCCGGACTTGTCAGGGCGTGAGCAGAAATGCTTAAATTGGCATTATTGCCCACAGCTCAGACGGGCTTGTATGTTTGCACTGTACTATAGACACAACCGACAATCATCATACAAACATACAAGGCTGTAGGCTGCAGCGTTGTTAAGTGATGATGACTACTGGCTAGCACTGTAGTAAGAAACAAAATTGCATTATGCGTTTAAGTGCTGTTCTTCTCAGAGAAACAAAATTTTCTTAGTATGGCAGTGAATTTTGCTCTTGTCGATGTACTCTATTCAGGTGCCACGGTCTTGTTAACAGGTGTGCACGTGAACTTGTTCCTTAAGAATGTTGGTTTCTGAACTAAGAGGTCTCGGGTCGATCTTATGTTTGGATTGAGTCCCTACTAAATTTTGTACAGTCCATGCCTGCCTCCTTGGTGGGTAATGACTTTACCTTATGAGCCTTTGCCCAAAAAATAATCGGGACGCAACACCTCACTCACTCACTTCGCACTCAGTCTCTCGCTTCCTCCTTCCTTCCGCGCTCACGGCCCGCGTCTACCCTGCCGCGTGGCCATGGCTGCCTACCTGGCCAGCGGTGACATGCTCCCCAACCTAGGCGTCATCCTTCCTCACCCCGGCGGCCTCCTCCCCCACTCACTCCCCTACCTCAGCGTCCTCCTCCGCCACCTTGTCATCCTCACCCACTCGGAGCGTCCAACGCGCGCGGGTCCGGTGGCCCTCTCCCCCACCCCAGCGAGATCCAAACAAGCCGCTAACCCTCCCCTACCCCGACCGACGGCGCCCACCCTAGATCAGGTAGTGTCTCCTCTCCCTCGGCCTACAGCGGGCATGGCGGGCCTGCGGGTGCGCACCATCCAACAAGCCCACACTACTGCAGTTGCCCACCAGGTAGGTCATGACCGCACGGCGATGTTGTGTTTTCAAATGTTTCTGGACGCTTTTCAGACATGTTGCAAGCCCATGTTTCAAGTGTTTAAGTTGTTTTAGATGTACTCCCTCCGTCCCTAAATAACTGTCGTCGTTGGTGTGCGTGGCACAAGTTTGACTCGATTTATAGAAAATACGTGCAGCATTTGTATCTCAAAAATAATTTTATTAAAAAACTAGATTCAAAGATCTTTTCAATGATACTAATTATGTACCCGATAGATATTTAGGGACAGAGGGAGTATGTTTTAATTGTGTTCATGCGGATGTTGCAAAAATAGATCGGGATGTTGCATAATGTTGCAATGATTGCACACTTATGTTGCAAGCGTCTATCCCCAATGTTTCATCTGCTTTTTGTACATGTATGTTGCACTTGTTTCAGACGCATGTCTCAAGTGTTTCATTTGTCTTCTTTTGTATGTTGCAAGTGTTGCATCGGGATGTTTCGAAATTAGATCAGGATGTTGCACATGTTGCAATGGTGTTTCAACTATATGTTCCAAATGTTTCATTCATTTTAGACGTATGTTGCAAATGTTTTATCTGGATGTTGCAAAAGTAGATCGGGGTGTTGCACGGCGCGACCGGTGGCTGTCGCTGCGCTGCTGGGGCGCAACCGTAGGTCAACCCACGTGGATTTCCCCGCGCGTGCGGGGGCGCGGGTCCCTACGACGGACGTAGGCGCCGGTGCAGAGGCGGGACGCGGGGCGGCGCAGGTGTCGGAGCCACGTCTGGACATGATGTCCAGGCACCTGATTATTATTTTTCTCGATCACGCCAAAGGTTTGCGCGTCTTTGTATTAAGATAGAGAAAAAGTTTAATACAACACGCCTTAGCAGCGTCCTAGGGGTCAGCAGAATTGTACAAGGACGCTTCGACCGACCCTAGTGAATTGAAATCTATGGTGTTACACTGGGAACTAATCAACCCGAAAAGAGGCGCCAGCTAGGAGACCTATGCCAGTGCAGCAAAGTGGCGGCGGCGCCGCTTGCCCACGCCCACATCGCCGTACGGCGGGAACAACTCATGAAGCGCCTCCATGTGACCGGGGTCACCGTCGTAGATTTCTTCATACGCCTTCATGGACGACGTGGATGGAGTCGACACCCCGCTGGTGAGTCCCAGCGCTTCACTTCAAGACAAGGTGCTCGCCTCGCTTGGCCACCGGGATGTGGGACAAGCTCTGCGTCGCTATCCGTCTGTTCCTCTTGGGGAGCGTGGGGGTTGAATCATCTCCGGGCAGCTCCAGGAGCAGTGGCTGTCTCGCCCTCGTGACTCGCTCGATGAAACTCTTGAGGCGACTGTCGACGGAGTCCGTATGAGGGAATGGAGTGCTGTTGACGATGTCTGTGGCAGCCACTACCGTCATGCCTCCCGAGGTGGTAGCCCTGACCAGCGCTGGGTCAAGGCACGCCTCGGCATGCACGACGCCAGGCTGCCCCCCGAGCGATAGTCCGACCTGTGGTGGCTCCTTCTGAGAGACGCCCACTGAAGCAGTCGAGCACGCTCCTACTGGGGGCTCGCCACGAGCGAGGCGACGAACTCCTCCAACATTGGGTCGATCCACGTGGGAGGCCCCGAGCACGCCCACAGCTCCAACGCCAGTGGATCTTGCTCGGAAGAGGGGAAGCAGCGTGCAGCAGCAGCGGCAGCGGCGTTCCCGTCGCAGTCGGCCGACGCGCCCAAGCTGACGTCCCTCGTCGGCTCACTCCAGCATCGCCACTGTCTTCCGCTAGCACCCCCACGAGACCCCCACCCGAGCTGCGGCGGGGCGCGTGCAGGGGGCGTCGGGTTGCCGCCATGAGTGGGGTGCCATGGTCGGCCGCGATCCTTCGCTGCCAATGCCGCCGCATGCCTGGGCCGTTTGCAGTACCTGGCAAGGTGGCGGAAGTCATGGCAGCGCAGGTAACCCGATGCGAGTAAGAGAGGCAGTTGAAGCATCTGCCGTGAACCTCCGCGGGTACCTTCCGGGTCTACCAAGCTTGCTTTGCGTCGCGACAAGGCTCAATCGAGGCGGTCGCAGGTCGAGCTTCCTGCCGAGGGAGGTTCTCCCGCCACTCGTCGGCATCGGGGGCGGAGACCCGCTCGCGGCAGCCGAGGCACTGGTGTGTCGGGATGCGACCCTCCACTAGCCGAGCAGGAATATCGCACACTAGCTGTGGCCGCGGCCGACTGCGTTTCCCCGCCTTCGCCCACGGCCCTGGCGGCCCACCACCGCTCCGCCATGGCCCGACATTAGAGTTTGGGCGCGCGTCAGGGACACAACGACCAGTTTCGGCGGGCGACGGCGACGTCCAGGTAGGTAGCTGGCGGGGTGGTCGTCGTCGGACTCCTCACCGTCGGCGTCCGCCCACCGGCGGCTCTTTGTGCGCCCTCCCGCGGGGCCGCCCGGGAAGAACGGAGCAGCGTCCTGAGAGAGGGTGGGCGAGCTGGGGACGCCAGCAGCGCAGGCAGCCTCCGGACCGCGGCGCGGAGACGCAGGTGGTGACGGCGGAGACCGTGCGTCCCGCTCCTCAGCACTGCAACCCGTGCAAGGGAGGGCGGACGAGCTTGGAGCGGCCTCCTGGACCACCGGCGGATGCGGATCCAGTCGCCTGGGGCCCACCCGCACGGGATCCGCCCTCCTCCATGGGCTGTGGCGGCGGGCGCGCCCCCGTGCCAGCACCGACGAGTTGGGCGGTCGCGGCGTGGCGGCCAGCGCCGGCGGCGCCTCCGGTGAAGTCAGGGGGGAGCCGCAAGCAATAGGAGTACGTATAATAATAGTGATTAGTAGTAGGGGGTGTTTGGTTCTTTAGTCGCTCCTAAAATTTATGTCATATCGAATGTTTAGATGCTAATAAGGAGCATTAAATATAGATTAATTATAAAACCAATTACATAGATGGAGGCTAATTTTCGAGACGAATTTTTTAAGCCTAATTAATGTGTCATTAGCATCTGTTTACTGTAGCAACACGTTGTCAAATCATGGACTAATTAGGCTTAAAAGATTCGTCTCGTAAATTAGTCGCAAGTTATGCAATTAGTTTCATAATTAATCTATATTTAATATTCTATGTATGCGTCCAAATATTTGATGCGACAGAAATTTTAGGAGAACCTACAGTAACCAAACACCGCCGTAGTAGTAGTACCGAGTCCGGCCCGTCATCAATTATGGGGCGGAGGGTATGTCTGGTGCCAAAGCAGCGTAGCGTAAGCCATAAACGAATGAAATGAATAAAAACGTACGGTGTGTCATGTGCGGCAGCGCGCTTGCGAGCCGCGAGGGAGTGTGGTGGAGAGATCACGGTCACGGGTTACACCAGGCCACCAATGCGCCGCGGGACGTACACACACATACTTGTGAAATACACAAATCCCGTGATGTCGATGAAATGAACATGCGTACTCTGTAGGAGTCGTCGCGTGTGAAGCCATGATGATGCATTGGTGAAGGAGAGCAAGCAAGAGGGCAGAAGCATTGGAGAGGAGAGTTGCAGTACGCAGGCAGACGCTCCTCCATGCATCTCGGCATGGACGGAGACCTGGACCGCGGGAGGACGGCCGGCCGGACGACACGCTCATGCCGCCGTACCACACGGGCCTGTTGTGTTGGCTACCTGCACCGCCACCGGCCAACCGATGGGTCTTGCATGAGTGAGGAGTGTGAGAGGGGAGCACGAGGAGGAGGAGGAGGCACAGGGAAGGGAACGCTTTTACCCAACCTGACCACGCACGAGGTAACGCTGCGAAGCAGACGAACCGGACTAGAGACCGGGCCCACCTATTAGCCTCCCCTATTCCATCCATTTTTTATACACACTCTGCAGACTGCAGAGTGTCATCGATCGCTGGCTGGCTATCGAGCTCTGTCGCCTCCACTGGCTGCTCTACTAGTCGTGCATCTCCCCCGACTCCCAAGGGAGGAAGTGTGGGCATTGTGGCAGGACACAGACACCCGCCACACAACCCGCTTGTCCTCTTCCTTCCGCGTCGGCCGAGGCCACGCACATGGCGCTGCTGCCTCTGCCTCTGCCACCCTCCTCCTCCTCCTCCTCCTCCTGGGAATGCTCGCCTCCCGGGCGCCGGCGCAGCAGCCGGCCACGCTGCACGAGCGCGACGCGGCGGCGCTGCGTGACCTCCGCGCCAGCCTGCGCGACCTCCCGGCCTCCCGCTTCTTCGACACCTGGGACGACGCCCGGAGCCCCTGCGCGTACGCCGGCGTCGTCTGCGCGCCCGACGACGCCGACGGAGACGGCGGCGGCGGCGACTCCTCCAGCACCACCGTCCTCCGCGTGTCGGTGCTGACCCTCGGCACGGGGCTCGCCGACTCCCCGGGACTAACTGGCACACTCCCGGACTCCCTCTCCACGCTCGCCGCGCTGACGGACCTGGTCCTGTACCCGGGCCGCGTGTCCGGTCCCATCCCATCGGCCCTCGGCGCGGGGCTCCGCCGCCTCCGGCTGCTCTCGCTGGCGGGGAACCAGCTGACGGGCGCCGTGCCGGCCTCCCTGGCGGGGCTGCCCGACCTCCACACGCTCGACCTCGGCGGGAACCGCCTCGACGGCGCCGTGCCGCCAGGGCTGCTCCGTCCCGACTCGCCCAGCCTCAAGGTGCTCATCCTCGCCAACAACGGCGGGATCTCCGGGGAGATTCCCGACGGGTTCGCGAGCTCCGGGCTGTTCCACGTCGACCTCGCGAGGAACGCGCTCGCTGGGGGGCTGCCGCCGATGCCGGCCACGCTACGGTACTTCTCCGTCGCCGGTAACGCAATGCAGGGCACCCTCGACGGGGCCTTTGGTTCTGGTGGCGGTGGTGGTGACGACGGCTCTGCCAGTCCACCACCCCTACCCGCCGACCTGGCGTTCCTGGACCTGTCCATGAACAACTTCTCGGGCCGCATCCCGGCGTCGGTGTTCGGTCTCCCGGGGCTGTCGTCGCTGCTCCTGTCGCGGAACAACTTCACGGGCGCGCTGTCCGTGCCGCCGCCGTCCCCGCAGCAGGAGTGGGCGGTGGTGGACGTGAGCCACAACGGCATCTCGGGCGAGGTCCCGGAGGCGCTGGCGGCGGCGGGGAGCCTGTACGTGAACAACAACCGGCTGTCCGGGGAGGTCCCCGCGGCGGTGGCGCTCAGCGTGCTGGCGGGGCGGATGACCACGCTGTACGCGCAGCACAACTTCCTGACGGGGTTCCCGGTCCCGCCTGCCGCGCCGCTCCCGGACTCCGCCGCGCTCTGCCTCTCCTACAACTGCATGGAGCTGCCGTCGGCCTCCGCCGCCGACGGGTGCCCCACCATCGGTGGCCCCCTCGAGGCCAGGCCCGCCGAGCAGTGCCGGAGCACCACCACCAGCGGAGGAGACGGCTGACGGGGGTGGCAGGACAGGTGGGGGCGCGCACGCTCGTCGGCACGGCACGGCACCCCGGCACGTCCACGGGCGGCGGTGGTTGGCGTCCTCGTCTTGTCTTGGGGACGGACACGGACACCAGGCTGGCAGCTGGCTGGGGCCGTGACCTCCCTCTCGCGTCGCTCCTTTGTCCGCTTGTTTTAGCTGGAGTAACCTGTAACCGTAGAGGTGTTTTGGTGGTGTGATGATTGGGATTTTGGATTTTGGGTTTGGGTTTGGGTTTCAAGTTTCAACGCAACGGTCACAGGGTTTGTCGTCCCGCGTCCGCGCGGACGGTCACAGGGCAACGCAACGGAACGCTTCTTGTGTGCTACTGCTACTCCCTCCATCCTTGACAGTCTTATTACAAACTACATTTTTAACCATTTATATTATAGCACTGTTATACTTATAAATTTATGATAAGTGTATAGTACATTTAGTTACATATCTAACTGTTTGTATTTATAGTAATTAAAAATTCCTAACTAAATCATCGGTCAAAAATTTTAAAGTTTGGATTTTGAAATAATAAAAAAAGAAGAGAGAATGCCAGAGTATTTATTTGGGAGTATTATTAATTTATTAATACTCAGCATGCTCAACTGGGTTGCCACCAACAGAGATATATACTCCTATAAGCAATACTGTACTATGCTTCGATCTTGTTGTGGAATACATGTGCACTAATGAGTGTCTGAATACATATACAATGCTGTCATCTTGTTTCGTTGACACTTGACAGACAGCCAAGCTCCCTCATCCTTTCCCATGGCACCTGTAGCCATTTTCGGCAATGCAACTTCTTTCTCCAGAGTCTTATTCATTGCCAAATCGGTTATCGGCATAAATAAATAGCATCAACCATTAAGAGCCGCCAATATGAGCTACTCCTATTTCCCAACCCCCTGTGTTTAGGAGTACTGAATCTAAACTGTCTGGATCTATTTCTGAATTCTACGCCTCTGAGTGTAACATGTTCAGGTTTATTAATTCAGTTATATCATGTTCAGTTTGATCGATGCCTGTCTGATGAAGGTTTGTTCAGATGTTTGATCATGTTCAGTCTGACCTACGCAGTTAACATGTGTTAATTAGTACTTGACAGCTCACTAGGTCGTTTATAATTAAAGGTTGCTCCACTTCTTGATGTATTACTACATCCCTCTACAAATAACCCTTCTCTCAGTTCATTCAGATGGCTGTAAGAGGCTTATTTATACTAATTATATCTCTCTTTGTATTTCCTGGATGAGCTAGTACAATCAGTCCTATACATACGTCTGTGCAAAACACATTCTTTTGCTTATGATCAGGATCAGCATATATATGCCATTGGACATTGGTCCAGGGGATAGGACTGGCGTTTTTATTGGCCACTATTGCTTTGCCCACTTGAGCAGAGAGCACCACGTTCGCTGCATCAGCGGAACAGTTCTCACTTGACAGAGAAAGTGGTACCGGGCAACTAATTACAACCGGTTTTAATTCAATACGGACTGACTCTTCTAAGATAAATCTATCAACTGTCTGCAACAAGATGAAGCCGGCAAGCCAGAAGAAGGTTTGTGCCTAACGAGTTAAGCCTGTCATTGCTGAAAATATCTTGTGTCTGAGAACGGTTCAAGTTTGTGCAACCATTGTCAGTCTCTTCAAGTAGGCATGGATGGCATTCTTGTTTCATGAGCATTCGAGGCTTCCTAGAAACTGCTGTGCAATCCAAAATACACTAGCGGTGTGCACATTCAGTATCTGTTTTAACTTAAGCGTGTATGTATGTACGCATGGTGAAGGAAAAGTTTGGATCTTCTTGAAATTATTATGAGCTGTTGTGCTTGCTACCGTGTTGTTTGGGCGATTTGCAAAAATAGGACTCGAAACATCGGTCGTTTGCAGATTTGACATTGGACCCATATTTATAGACACAGATGGACCCACTTGTCATCCACCCAAGTGTCATCATAATCAAGAGTCAATCTTTCGAGTGTCATTTTTGCAATTTTTTTCGTTGTTTATACGGCGCATGTACAGACAGGCCGTTCCGTTTGAAGCAGAACTGCAGAAGCAGTATCTAGTGGCAGGCAGAAAAAAGAGGCCAGCCAAACGGGGCGATTACTACGGTGCTCCAGTGCGTTTTTGTCTGTGGGCTCAAATTTTTCTTCTTTCGTGGGCCGCGCCTAGCTGCTGAATTATTTGTTTCCTGGACTGAGTGAGGGATTGTTCGTTTTCCTTTTCTTTTTGTTTGCGGCCCATGACAGCCCATATTTCAGAACGGGCCGGTTCATTTCGTTTTGTTTATTTTCTTTCCTTCTTCCCTATAATTTAATTTCGTTGCCTGAAATTTATTTCAAGGAATCAACTTTGATTATAAAAGTATCGATTACACATGGAGATGGCAATCCTACCCTTCTCTGCGTTCATATTGTGGTTTCTGTGGGAAATCATGTGCTAGTTCATCAAAGTATAAATATGGCTGTAAGAGGCTTAATCACATCTCTCTTTGGATTAATGAACTACTAGTATTAAATTTAGTCCCATAAATCTGTGCAAAACACATAGTACTTTTCTTTTATGTTTGATAAGTTTTTGAGTTGACAATGTTTAGAGTATCAAATAATCTTACAGATTTTGAGAATCAAACTTTCAAAAGTTCCAAACAATCTTGTATGGAGATATGCCTGTTACCAAAGTTGCAGTGCTCGACAAGATTTAGAATTATATGGTTGAAATTTATTTCATTGGAGATTCGTTTAGCGGCCAAACTATTCAATATGATATTATTAAATGTTAATAAAAAAGATAGAATCCTGTATTCGTTGACAGTTAAGTGTGTAGTGCAGTGCTAGAAAGTTATCAAGCGGTTTGAAATCTCAATCTTATATTATTAATTTTTTTACCAGTATAGGTTTCATGGTTAGGAGTAGTTGGCATTTTTTTTTGGGAAACATCCAGTTCCCCGGGAGAAGGTAGCAGTACAACTTGGTTTAGGGTCTGTTTGGTTCGCCTAGTAGCTATTAAATTTAGTAACTTTTAGTCACTTTAGTAACTTTTTAACCAAACACTATGATTAAAAGCTACTAAAAAAAACTTTAGTCCTCTCTAATAACTCTGAAGTTACTAAAAATGACTAAACCATTTAGTAGCTAAGTTTAGCGGCTCGAAACAAACATCCCCTTACATGCGTAATTAGTAGCGCTACCGTGGCCTAGGCTTCGTAGGTGTGGATTGCATGTCTTATTACTCGTTAGAAGGAGGTGGTCTAGGTTTGAGAGCTGTTCCCCCTGGCAAGGACTAGTAGGTGTAACAAACATCCTTGATCTCCTCAAAGATTGCTTGCTCTGTTTTCCTAGTGTCTCTAAAAATGATCGCGTTTCTCTGCTTCTAGATGCACCAAGATGTCAAGATCGCCAGAGAGTGCACCACCTTATTTTCTCTGCCTATCAAACTAGAGAACCAGTTCTCAACTCCTCAAGGTCGTAGTCCTCAGCTCACTTTGTAGGAAGTAGTAGTTGGCAATGGAATACCAAACGAGGCTATTCGTTACTTCATAGAAATATGAATATAAACAAATGATAGTTCATGTTGGATTACCATGTCGACAGAAGTGTTTTTTCTTTTATTTTGTGTGTGTGTGTGTGTGTGAAATTTGCACTGCAGGCTTTCAGTTCCAACTAGAAGCACATATAAAATTCCCGGTGTTTAGTTTTTCCACTAGTGAAAACCCACAGGCCGAAATGTTTATGATTGAAAATGCAGAATTTAAAAGTTACTCTCTGGTCTCCCTTATACGGTTTGATGGGAGGGATCCGAGTGGGTTTTATCTTCTACTCCCTCCATTTCAAATTATATATCTACTGGACATAATGTGTATAAATACATAGCAAAATCGATATATTTAGAAGGCTTATGCTCGGTACTCCTCTTCTAAAAATTGCACAGATCTCAAAGCGGCATAGCTGATTTTTTTCTGAAATTTTTCACCTGGATCCCGCGTGGGCCCAACCCGTCCAAGCCTAGCCCATACCCAAGGCGAACTCATTGTGCCCCCGACCCCCCTTCGTTCAGATTCCGCTCGTGCCGTTGTGTGCTAGCAGGCGACGAACGCTCCAGTCCAGGTCGATCTGATCATCTCCTGTGAGATCTTAGTTTTGCAGTGTCTATGGCACAACCATCGCCCTGGCTGGCATCCTCGTACACTTCTAACATGGGTAGCAGGCAGCAGGCAGCGGTGGACTTCCATCAGGATGAGGCGCAGATCTCTGAACGACGTCGCTTGTCGTTGTCGAGGAGGGGCATGGAGGCGCAACCTCCTTAGTCCTCTGCGCTGCCCGTACGTCGAGGACATGGATCCCGCGAACCTCCTCATCCCAAATCGAATGGCACCGCTGCCGGCTGCCAGCACACGAGACACGACGAAACGGATCGGCGGGGTGCGCCAGGTGCGGTGCAAGGCCACGCGCGCAGACTGGTGTGGTGTGGCACCGTCGAGGTCGAGGTCGAGGTCGAGCTATGCAGGGCCGTTGACGTCACCTGCTGCCGCGTCGTCAACGCCGCAGGGTGCGGCAGCGTCGAGGTGGCGCGGGCCATGATCAATTTGGCGTTCTGAGATGCTGTTGGCCTGAATAGAGAATGGTTCAAGGTCATATGCGATGATTACGTCAATCTGCAGCATTGAGGGCTTCAGGCGACGAGCTGAGCCGGGAGACGGCGACGCACGGAGCAGCGTTCGTGGAATTTGGGTTAGAGAGTTAGAGAATCTGTAGGCAAAATACTAAACTGCCCTTAATTATAATCCTTAATTAATATCGGGGCTAATAATCTTAACGGGAGGAACCTGTGGTTCCGCCCTAGCACCGTAACAAACCTCTAAGGGCCCGTTCGGTTAGGCATTCCCGGTCTGGAAGGTCTAGGAACATTTCCAGCCAAGTACAAAGTATGAAATGGATCCAGGCTCGGAACAGTTCCAGACCATTCCGGGCTGGAAACGAACGGACCCTAAAACGTTATATGCATCAGCCGAACAATTCCCAGTGATAATGGGGCAAACAAGACAGCCAGTTTTCAGTGCAACAATTTTAGGGTCTTTTTAGTACAACCAATATGTCTACTCTGCACATTGTTCTAAGATACATTTATGAACAGTACCCCCAAAAAAATCATTCTTTCAAAAAACATTTATGAACAGTAAGAAAGATGAAACCAGCATGCCAGAAGGTTTTGTTAAGCTCGCCACTGCTGAAAACGTCTCGTATCTGAAAATGGTTCGAGTTTGAGCAACCACTGTCAGTCTCCTGAAGACCTGAAGTAGGCATGGCATTCTGGTATTAGGGCCAGTTAGACTTGTTTCGTATGAAAGGCTGCACCTATGTTGAAATTATCGGGGAACTGCTGCGCTTGCTTGCTATTGCTAGTGAGTTGTTCATACGGTGCATGCACGTACAGGCCGGCGGTGACTGCAGCTCGTTTGAAGCTCATTTGAAGCAGTAGCAGGCAATCTGACAAGCATCAGGTAGTTCGTCGCATGATTTATTGATGACAAGAACTTTCTACAAAAATAAAATAACAGAAACACTATTTGATATACTCCGTATGTTGTACTCACAGTGAAATCTTTTATTACAGCACGGTTTTACTTAAAATAGACCTACTTTGAATTTATCATTAATTTTGGATGCATAGAATAGCATGAATAAATTAAGCATAGCGTACACGTTCTATTTTATACAAGGAGCATGAAGGTCATTTTACTGCACGCAGTATTTTTACTGTGTATATGTATATCTAGTATGAGAAGTCTAGTAATTTATTTCTGAAATTTTGGACCTCTATACAGACAGGTTATATATATATATATACATATATATATTTTGTAAAATCTTTGTTTAATTCAGAAAAAGAGGAAATCAAATAAAAAGGAAAAGGCCCAACTTGGGCTCGGCCATAGGCTTCGGCCCAGTCCGCGAAATGAACAGGTCCGTCCGAACGTCCCTGAGGAGAGGCGGCCATGGTTTTCCTTTCTTTTTCCTATTCATTCACTTGCCTCACAGGCTTTCGGAATTTGTATAGTTTTCAAATGAACTTTTGGAAAGAAAAGTAGTCTTAATATTTACTTGCTGCACTTGTCCATTTCTCATGTTCGTCCTAGTACTACTAGTCTTTTTTTGTCTGGGACAATGATTGTGTTGTGTTGATCAGGGTAGTCAGTCGTACGTAGGATTTGGAGTTAACGAGTGCTTGTTTAGCTCCCAAAAACTTTTCCAAAAAGTGCTCGTTATTAAGGATCAAAAAAAGGACTTTAATTCGTGCTGGAACATTAAATATAGATGAAAAAAAATTAATTCACAGATTGAAGCTGAAATTACGCCGCCGAATGTTTTGAGCCTAATTAAGCGATTGGCTAATTGCGGGCTCGCCACGAGGTGGATTCCAAAATGGAACTAAAGACTTTTTAAAGAATTTGATTGAGGGGTGTTTAGTTCCTTCAAATTCGAAATTTGGGCAAAAAAGAAGATTTCTCATTCTTCAAACTTGTAGAGCATGCATAAGTCTCTTAAATGTCATGAAGCAAAAACTAATTACGCAGTTTGGCCATGTCATCTTGAGATTTAACGTTTTGAACCTAATTAGTCAACGATTGGACAATTATTATCAAATAAAAACAAAACGACACTGTAACAACAGTGTTGCTACAGAGGCGGCGCCAACTCGGCGCAACTAAACGTGGCCTGAAGTTGAAGGTCGGGGCGGGATGTCATTTCGAACACAAGAGAAGAGCCAAGAGGGATGCATATTATGCATGTAAAGCGCCATGATTTGATTTGATTAAAAGCAAGCATCGAAGGAAGGAAGGAAAAAAAGGACTTTAGTTCGTACTAGTACTGTCCCCGAAGCAAATTGAATTCAAAGCTGAAGCTGCTGCCGCCGCCACCTCGAAGTAAGCGCCGGCTCGGGCTCGCCATGCCGATGGATGCCGATGGAAGAAGAGAAACGCATGCAGGCAGCCTCGAATTCAGGGCCTCCTTTTTTTTCTTCCTTTCTTTCGGAGTTCGTTCTTCAGTTGAGAGTTTGAGGCGGAACGGAATGGAATGGAACGCAGCGCGACGCACGGACGGGCGACCGAAGCGAAGAAGAGACGGGAGAGCGAGAGGCGACGGCGACGGCGTAGAACAGCAGGCAGCGACGGGCCAACGGTCGGCAACCACCCGCTCTGTCATTTCCTAGAGTAGTTTCCTGTCGTCCCTGCTGTACAAGAGGAAGACGCCGGACTCTACTCGCCGGAGGGGCCTCCGGAAAAAGAAAATTGATTTTTAGTGACCTCCACCTCCAGCAGCAGGAGAGAGAGAGAGAGAGAGAAAAGGGCAAAAAGGTCGGCTCCAGTTGATTGACACTGACACTAACTAAGCTAGTTCAAATGTTTGGTTGCAAAAAAACAGACTTGTTTGGCCGGGCTCCCGGCAGCTCCGGCTGCGGCTGACACCCTACGACGAACACTGTAAATATCACTGTAGCAGCGGAGCTGTTTTTCTCTCCCCACCTTTTCCCTCTCACTGTAGCGCGGCACTGTTCACGGAGCCAGTGAAGCTCGAATTTCTGGCTCGTCCGGCTCCGGTTCTGACACGCTACAGTATGTGAACAGTATAGGAGCCGGAGCATCTTGGAGCCGTACCAAACAGGCTAGAGTATCCATCAAGGCCGTGTTTAGTTGGAGGCCGGATTCGGCAGCACGGTTCAAACACTGTAGCATTTGTTTTTATTTGGTAATAATTGTCCCATCGTTGACTAATTAGGCTCAAAACGTTTATCTCGCAAAGTACAACCAAACTATGCAATTAGTTTTTAATTTCGTTAACATTTAATACTCCATGCATGTATCGCAAATTTAATGTGACGGAGAATCTTCTTTTTGCATAGTGTCAAATTCAGAAAATCTGGGAAACTAAACGTGGCCCAAGTACATGTAACCGTGTTTCATTCTTTTCTAATATAACTTCACTCTTTAACATGATTCAATTCATTATTGCGAGGAGAATCGAAGGGATTGCATTGGGCATTTGCATTGCATGCAAGAGATTAGAGGTGGATCATACTGGTATCGTGCAGCTAGGCATGCAGGGGGGCACTACTGGTCCGCTCTGAATTGATGATGGTCCTGCGCATGCCGAGTGCGCCCGATCGATAACTGAAAAGCTATCACATGCACGCAACAGTGCGCGGCCGTAGAAAGCAGTCAGTAGTGACTGATCGATGAACGTACTGGTCGTTGGTGTTGGCTCTCTAGTTAGTTAGGTTTTTACTGTAGTGTTTTTGTTTACCCATCGCTTGCAAAAGCAGCTAAGACCTAGCAGTGCCCACTTGATACACTGTGTGAGTTTCATTGCCATCTAAGATTATTTGCTAGTCAACTGAACGCTAGAACTTATAGTGTTTTTTTTTTGACTTACGATGACTTATAGTTTGGTGAAAGTTTAGTACTGTGTTGTTTTTAGGTACATGGACTAGTAGCTACTCATCCATGCTAGTTTGTCTTTGTCAACTAAAGAACCAGATTCAGATTTGAGAGGAAAAACGTTGATTTGTTGTGAGAGGAAAAACACCGGATCATTCGCTGAAAGTACTGTTGAAGTAGTGTTGAAGAATATGACAAGCATGTACTAAAAGTTAGTGTATCTAGTACTCCAACCATTTGAATAGTCTAGAGCTACATTTATTTAGTGCCTGTTTTGCGGGGCCTCCTCCGAAGAGCTCATCCTCTATACACATAAACGACCTCGTCTCCTCTTACGTAGACCAAAATCAAAGCGGCTTCTCTTATGGTGTTTGGTGTGGCTGTTCTGAGAGGCGAAGCTACAAGCAAATAGCCCCTAGTGCACTGTCTAAGTAGCATATACAATAGTATTACAGCAATATACGGTAAAAAAAGGTAATTTAGTGGTAGAAAACCATTTTTTGTTGTGGTGCCATGGCGGTAGGGGGCCATGACGAACGTGGCGTCTCCCATGGTCTTCTACTAAAGTTGCTGCCGGCGTCCATGGCCTCTCTGGTTCTTCACCTCTATTAAACTTACGGCTGGAGCCAGGGCTGTGCAAAAGAGGCAGAGTCTATTTTGCATGGTTTTACTCTAGTGCACTTTAGTGCCTCTCAAGCACGATCTCCTACGTATCGGAGGAGCCAGAGTTCAAGGAGCCACAAATTGCAGCTCTTCCTCCTTAAAAAAACCATATCCTCTTTCGTATACAACAAAAAAAACACGTCTCTTGCTTTGGTGTTTGTTGCGGCTCTTTCTAGAGGCGAAGCTACAAACGAAACCTTAGTGCACTGTCTGTTTAATAGCATATAAATAGTAATACCATAACATACAGTGACAATGAGACTATTAAGTGGTAAAGAACTATTTTTCTTGTGGTGTCATGGCACCGGGGACCATGAACGTGGGGCCGCCCATGGCTTCAATTCTCTGGCTCTTCTACCAATTAAAGTTGTTGTCTTTGTCTATGGCTTCCTTGGCTCTTCTACTAAGGCCCTGTTTGGCATGACTCCAGCTCTGGGTGGAGTTGGAGCTGTCTGATGGAGGTGTTTGGCTGGGAGGGTGTCCCTAGCTCTAGAGAAGAGGAGTTTGAGAGTAGATTGCCATTCTTGCCCCTGGTTCGACTTGAACTACTTCTCACAAATATGAAATGAAAGTACATCCAGTGAAGTCTAAAATAATAATAAATTACATCTCATTTGCCTAGAACCGAAATTACGAAATAAGTTCATAGTTCGAAAATAAGGTCGTTACAATAATCATTACACTAGTTCCATGCTAGGGCGATGGATGTAGCCATACTATCACGAAAGGTGTCCATAGTCACAAAGCTTGATTCCGAAGTTGATCCATCAGAGGCATGTTGAGTGTCGGGGACCATTACTAGGGTGCCTCGAAGAGGAGGAGCTAATAAGCATCAACATTGATTCATCCGAACAGTCAAGAGCGCGGCTACAACTCCAACCGACTCCTAGGTGCGCAAGCTCCGCCTCGCCCGACCTCTGGGGTGGGCTCCGCCTCGCCCGACACTAAGGTCATGGGCTTCGCCTCACCCGACACCGAGGCCGCGGACTCCGCCTCGCCCGGCCTCTGGGGGTGGGCTCTGCCTCGCCCGACACCGAGGCCGCGGGCTCCGCCTCGCTCGACCTCTGAGGGTTGGCTCCGCCTCACCCAACCTCTAAGGGCGGGCTCTGCCTCGCCCGACATCGAGGCTGCGGGCTCCACCTCATCCGACCTCTGAGGGCTAGCTCCGCCTCGCCTGGCCTTTGGGGCGGGCTCCGCCTTGTCCGACCCTTGGGTTTGTGCTTTGACTCGCTCGACCTCTAAGGGCGGGCTCCGTCTCGCCCGACCTCTGAGGGCTGGCTCTGCCTTGCCCGACACCAAGACCGTGGGCTCCGCCTCGCCCTGACCTCTGAGGGCTGGCTCTGCCTCACCCGGCCTCTGGGGGCGGGCTTCGCCTTGCTCGGCCTTTGGGGGGTCGGCTGGGGGATCCGTCTCGCCCGACGAAGACCCATACCGCCGCCAACCACTTCAGGTCCAAGCGAATGTGTCTGGGTCAAAGCTCTGACACCAGGGAGGTGACCGGCACGCCCCGATATAACCCGTTGCCGTGATGGGCCATACCTGGGGATTCACCTCAGGAACAGCGTCGGGCGTACCGGTGCTGTTCTGCCTAACCCTCGTACGAGTACTGACAGGAGCGTCAGTTCACCACGACGTCCTCCAGGACGGAGTGGAGCGCCACGACCGAGAGACGACACCTGCACATGGCGCCAATGACAGACAGAGCCGCGACGTGGAGCTATCCCTGTTGACATCTATAGGGTCGGTGGGACCCAAATGAAGGAAAAGAAGGACCCGATGATCCTAGAGGACTTCTTCTCCTTCTCATTCTCCTCTTTATCCCTTCATTATGACCCGTGATTTCCCTTGGCCTATAAAAGGGAAAGCAGGGTGTCCCATAAGAGGCATCGCAACACATCGCATCAATTCGGACTGGAACCCATCAAACCCCGAACTGATCAGAACACACAAGCACCCAGCCGGGAAGCGACCGAGCTCTCGGCATCCGTTCGCTCCTCCTCATCAGAGACTTGGGACCCGTCCCTCTCTCGACCGTTTGTAACCCCTACTATGAACTTTCAGTGCTAGTAACATGAACAGCAGCAACGAATTGGATGTAGGGACATTCTGTCCGAACCAGTATAAATCTCGTGTCCTCTTAGCACACCATCCGAGCCAGACGCGCAATATTAGAAATTTACTAGTCGATGGCAACTCGAAACGTCGACATTGAGACACGGCATACTTGTTGTAACTTTTTGGAATAGTAAGCATGTAGATAGGATCTCTATCAAAATTAGCAAAGTCCACATCAACACTAGCATGTTCCCGTATGAAATTGTGTAGGACCATGGTAGCAGCAACAATCTTCGTTTGTGTGACCATTGAATAACCGGGCATCTTGTAAAGGATTTGCCATTTCATTTTTAATACTCCAAATGAGCGTTCAATAACTTTACGAACAGATGAGTGTATACATTTGAACTTCTCTTTTGGAGTATTTGGTTCCATACCTCGATGCCACTCGGGTAAGTGGTATCTTTCACCCTTGTATGGAGCCAGGTACCCCGGACGATTAGGATAGCCCGCATCTACAACATAGTACTTGCCTACACATATGTAAAACAAGATAAGTTTGTGCATACAAATATGAACAAGAACATAAGGAAAAATATTTACCTTGAGGAGGATGTGGGAAGACATATACATCTGCTTCCAATGCATGGTACAATACACTTGTGTCATGCAACCCGGTTGACCCGCAGCCACATAGGTGAAGCGCATTTCAAAATCACAAACGGCAAGCACTTCGCCTTCTTGCCACTTCTTTCAACAGGCCTTGCCAATCTCTTGCCACTCGCAGGTGGAGGAGAAATACCATTCTCCTCCTCTTGTGTTTCAGCAACAAAATCATCATCTTGTGACTCATCTTGTGTGTCATCAACATTTTCTGTTGCTTCAACATTCACAACATGAGGAGACCAATGATCAATACCAACAGTAGTGATGTCAGCAAAACACTTGGTTAATTCATCTTTATTCTCAAAGCCCTTCTTTTTAAACTTTCCACAACCCGGAATGTCCTGAAATAAGCAAAACAACACATATTATTATAAGTATTACCAATAGAATTGACATATGCAAAACAAATATATCTAAAAATTTTAACCAACTTACAGCTCTAGCTTTTTTCCACCATTCATCATCCATAGCAATAGTCTTCTTTATAGGGTCCCAACCAGTCCATGTTTGCCTCAGCATTAGTTTCTTCCATGCCTTGAAAATCTTCCTTTCACTTGTCCCATTTGTTCTTGATCTGACTCTTGGTAGCCACAATTCCAGTCCTATCTTTGAACCCTTTCTCAACCACAGCATAACCAAGTGCATTCAAGTGTGTGTTCGGCAAACAACATACAGAGCACCCGAGTGTTCATCAAGTTCCAATCAATTTCATGCATCTATCGAACTCACAAATTTCATATTAGAAGCCATTAATCTACTTCACTGAAATGGTACTATCCGTATTTCTAGTACAGAGAACAAATTTTGGATTGCAAAATATCTACTGTGAATCTAGGATTGCAGTATAGCACACAGTTCACTCCCACAAATCTAGCCTCTAATCATACTGTGAATCAATTTTTGAATCAAAACTGAAAAAATACCTTGTTCTACGGTCGGCGGGGGATGTCGGTGTTGGTGACGAGCGCTTCCTGGGGTGGCCTCCACTGGGAGCGGCAGATCTGCGCGTCCTCCGCGCCGAGGAGGCTGCCGGGGTTCACGGCCGGGTCGGGGACGTCGGAGCTGGTGACAGGCGCGGCTGGCTTCGTCGACACGCACTACTCACTCGCGCTCGGATTGACGGCGGCGGGGCTTGGATTGACGGCGTCCGGGAGGGGCTCCGGCGTCCGGCGGCGTGGGTGGTGGCGGCCAAAACCCTAGCGGCGCCTGTGCTCAGGAGAATAAGCGAGTAGTTGGCGTTGGAGAAAACAGGCGCAGGACGGAGAAAAACAGGAGCGGGGGGAGTCTCGGAGGAAAAGAACGAACCATATTTTTATGTAACCAGTGGCATTGGTGGATAATTACCCACCAACTCCACGAGGAGGTTCAAAAGAGGTGGTTCTGGAGTTGCAAAAGAGGTGCTCCAAAACTTCACCCCATTTGCACTATAGCTCCGTGGAGTTGGTAGCTCCAAGGAGTTTTGAAGTTGGGGTATTTGGCTGGAATTTTTGCTGGAGTTGCTGGAGTTCTGGAGTGGAGCCGTGCCAAACAAACCCTGAAACTGGTGCCGGAGCCGGAGCCGGAGCTGGATTCAAATCCACCATGCAAACTAGACTGTCTTTGGTGTCAAATGGAGTATCCGTCGGCTGATTCACCTGCTTAATTAACCTTCTTGTAATAATGGATGAATCATGGGCGTCGGGTGTCGATCGCAAGTACATACAGGGTAAACAGAAGATGCCAGGAAGGTAGTAGTGGAGTGGACCTCACCCTGAGTCTGAGTGGCCCACTCACAATCTCCTCACATACCTGCAGCACTGTAGCACTAGTAAACAGGCAGTCACAACTGACAAACCCAAGTGAAAAGGGAAGAGGGCCAACAGGACAGGACAAGCACAGTGAAAACAGTGATGAAGGAGATCAACCCTGGGACTGGGACTGGGATTGGGACTGGGACTTGTTGGTCGCTTGGACAGAGATGAGCTGCTCTTGCCTGCTGCCTTGTCCCGATCGCCGGGTGCGTGCGTGCATCGCATTGCCATTGCAAATGCATGCAGAGTCAGTTAGGTGACAACTCCTCCCAGCCCCCACTCTCGTTCAACTGGACCCCGACACGTCAGCAACTTCTCCGAGCCCACCTTAGGACCAATGGCGGATGCAGGAGAAGGAGGCTAGATAATAAAGATTCAAGGCTAGAACTAAAAATTAATAGTAATTTGAGACTAACTAACCGTAACCGTAGTCTAATAAAAAATCGGATTCACTGGGTCTGTAGCCCCGGCAGCCCCTCCTCTGTATCCACCCCTGCATAGGACTAGGGGAGCCGCCCAAGTAGTAGTAGGGAGGGGCAGGTTCGGCCGGACGGGAGCTGAGCTGCCCCTGCCCCGTTGCTGGGTGGTGGGTCGTCCGTAGTAACAGCAACCACAGCAAAAAGACTTGATCGGTTTGTTTATAAACCGTTTTTATTGATTTACATGGCTGATTTATTGGAGAGAAAAAATACTGATAAACCGGCTTGCCGGCCGGAGCTCCTCCGCTCCGCTTCCGCGTCCACGAGGCACGAGGTGGGTCTCCTCTGACCTCCGTTTCCGTTCCATCTTCTTCTGTTGGGGCGGGTTCGTTGCTTTGCTTCCGTTTCGTTCCGGGAAGCGTGCAAATCGCAGCAGAATCCTCCTCTAATTCTGGAGCGAGCGGTTCCGAGCTGCCGGAGGGAGCGGGTGTTTGCTTTGCTCGCCATTTTTCGTTTCAGAAACGCCCGCCGTGCGCGCGCGTACAAGCCTGGGATCTGACGGGTCCGGACTCCGGACGGTGGTGTTTGCCTTCCCCTGTTCTGTTCCCCACCCCTTGCACTGCTTGCCGCGCCAGCAGGAGAAAATTGAATATTTGACACCCAATTCGGAGGCCGGTGAACATTTGACATCAATTTGCGCGTCGTTAGAAAATTTAACACTCTGGCTGCGAATTCGTTGAAAACAGATGTTTTCTCCTCCTTTTCTTCATTTAACATTTTTTTCTTTTTTCTTTTGCTTTCCAAGGCAACATACCTTGGCCGTATCCATCCATTTCTTCTAAGAAACGAACGCATCTCTCTCGTACTCATTTTTCTTCGGCTCTGTTCGTCACGCCACCGCCATGGGTGCGGAAGAGGCACGCCGGGCCTTGCCTTGAGCAGATCGGCCGATCTTTGGATGGATGAGCCATGCATGCGTGTGCATGGACGGTTGTTGATCTTTGGCGCGGCGCTAGGCTAGCTAAAGTTCATTCTTCGTCCGCTTGATGATGGCCGTCAGTATGACCCAGAGGCGCCGCAATGGTCAAGCAACAGCAGGCCAAGGTACTTTGGTCATTCAGCGTTGCCTTGGAAAGCAAAAGAAAAAAGAAAAAATGTTAAATGAAGAAAAGAAGAGAAAACACATGTTTTCAACTAATTCGCAGTCAGAGTATTAAATTTTCAACGACACATAAATTAAATGTCAAATGTTCGCATGCGTCCGGTGTCAAATATTCAATTTTCTCCGCCAGCAACCCCCCCACACACACACACACACACACACACACACACACACACACACACAAAAACAATCCGCAGCGGGCCGCACTCGGACGGGCCCCGCCAGGCGCCAGGTTGCTCCGCCTCCATCCATTCCGAGTAGTACGACCCGTCGCCTCCTCCTCCTTTTCAATTTTCAAGCTTTTTTCACCACCGGTTGATTAGATTGCTTCTCTGTCGCTTGTTTTCTTTTCGTCGCGTCCTGTCTCCTGTGCTGTGTGTGATTTTCCTCTCGGACGCTAGCGCCGCCAAGGGCCACCACCGCTCCTGCACTGCACTGTACTCGCTCCGCCGCCCTCTCCTCTCTCCACCAGCAACCGGGCTGGCATTCAAGTTCAGTCCACACACACAGTGGGTGCGGGGCGAAGGAGCTGTGTGGTGTGCCATTGCCTTTGTCTCCTTTCTCATTCTTGTCTCACTCACCGGGAGATGCTCTGAACCGGCTGGCAGGCTGGCAGGAGCGAGGTCGTCGTCCCTGCCGCTACGAGCGCGATGACGGACGCCGCCGCGGGCTCCGGCCTGCAGCTGCAGCCGTCGGAGAGGCCCGCCAGGGGAGAGGGAGCGGGTGCGGTCGTCGTGGTGGCTGTGCGCGCCGCCGCAAGGGAGATCTCCAAGACGGCCGCCGTCTGGGCGCTCACGCACGTCGTCCAGCACGGCGACAGCATCCTGCTGCTCGTCCTCATCCCGCCGCGGACCTCAGGTATGTGTATGCATTGCATATTCACCCCCTGTTCTTCAGTTTTTCATTCCTACTGCAACAATTGCTCTGTACCGGCCTCTGTCTTTCAAGCACTGCAGTACAAGTGTTTGTTACATTTACTCACACACAAGCAGTACCACAGTGCCATTAACCTGTCTGTCAGTATGGTCTGGATGTATGTACAAATAATTGTAATAATTACTCTATGGTTTGCATACACATGTACAGCAGGTCAGCAGCTAAACTTTCAAATGTTCTGTCCTTTTCAAGTGTTCTTTCCTTCTCCCTTTTACTTTTTTTTCAACGAATTCTCTCTTTTATTAGGCAGGAAGTTCTGGGGCTTTCCGTTCTTCGCTGGGAACTGCGCAAGTGGTCACAAGGCAGTGCTGAACCAGAGGTCGGATGTTGCTGAGCTGTGCTCTCAGATGATTCGAAAACTTCGCGATGTATATGATCCCAACAACAAGGTCTGGATAGCATCCTGTCGCCCACTTTTGTCGATTCAGAATCTCAACCGGCTGGATTTCTTACTTGGTTTGGTCACCGTTTGTGTTTGTTTAGACAAATGTGAAGGTTAAGATCCTCTCTGGATCACCTCCTGGTGCCGTGGCCACTGAATCCAAGCGGGCTCAAGCAGGCTGGGTTGTGCTGGACAAGTAATGTCACACATTAACTCTCTTCAGTGTTTCATATGCCGTCCTGCTGTTTTTGTCTCTTCTCTTGCAATGCATATACATCCCTTTCCTTAAGCACAGGTGTTTGGCATCTTGTTCAGGGAGCTGAAGCATGAGGAGAAGCGCTGCATGGAGGAGCTGCAGTGCAATATTGTGGTTATGAAGCGCTCTCGGCCCAAAGTTCTACGGCTGAACCTGGTGGGATCGCATGAAAAGGAGTCCAAACCAGCTCCTCCGGCATCACCTGAGCCAAGTACGTCAGTTGGTAACACCGTGAGCAATACCAAAGAGCAGCGGAGTCCGATTCGAGTGCCATCTGTGACACCTAACAGCAGCCCGGAGTCAGAAGCGCCTTTTGACACAACTGATGTTGGAACGTCTTCTGTCTCAAGCTCCGACCCTGCCGCTTCTCCATTTTGCGCTTCGGATACGAATAGCTCTTTGACGAAAGAGGCAGCCAAGGATAACATCCAGCATTCTGATGTCAATATATCTGACTCTGAGAGTGAGGCTTCAACTCCTCTGCCAGCCTCGTCCCTTCAGCCATGGATGGCTAACATTTTACAGGGGCCTGCTTCTGCTAGACTACTAGGAAATCGCCCTAGAAGGACACCTACTGCAGATTCTTTGCTCGAGAAGATTGCCAAACTGGATCTCTTGACTGAAATCAACGCAATCAGAAGCAGGTCTGACTTGAACTTCAGAGGCAATGTGAGAGATGCTGTCTCACTGTCCAGGAGTGCACCTCCGGGACCACCGCCTTTGTGTTCTATATGTCAGCATAAGACGCCTGTATTTGGAAAACCACCTCGGTGGTTCAGCTACGCCGAACTGGAGCTTGCAACTGGCGGCTTCTCCCGAGCAAATTTCTTGGCTGAAGGTGGGTTTGGGTCTGTTCACAGAGGTGTCCTTCCGGACGGCCAAGCAATTGCTGTCAAGCAGCACAAACTTGCTAGCTCCCAAGGCGACATCGAGTTTTGCTCGGAGGTGGAGGTTCTGAGTTGTGCGCAGCATCGGAATGTTGTAATGCTGATTGGTTTTTGTGTTGAAGATAAGAGGCGTTTACTAGTATATGAGTACATCTGCAATGGCTCACTAGATTCGCATCTTTACGGTAAGCATTTTGCATTCCAAAAACTTGGTGTATCAACTTAACAGGAAAAATAATCTCTTTCTGCTGTCATATTCTTCCTTGGATTTCTAATGATGACCACACCGTGCCAAAAGGGACTAAAATATTTCTTCTGAGTATAATATTTCTGAAGTCTGAACTATTTGTTGTGCCCCTCTAGATCGTAACAAAGAAACTCTGGAGTGGGCTGCCAGACAAAAGATTGCAGTAGGAGCTGCCAGAGGTCTGCGATACCTCCACGAAGAATGTAGGGTGGGTTGTATAATCCACCGTGACATGAGACCAAACAACATCCTTGTCACACACGATTTTGAACCACTGGTATGGCCCCTCTCGTTGTCATGCTTATTTATTACCCTGAAATTTACTTCTACTATTATGTGAAAATTGGGTTGCTATGAAATCTTACCAGTTGACTAGATCATGCTGTGTCTGAACAGCCATGCTTTAAGATGAACCGTAAAATGAGCATCAGGTTGTCTTGGTCTGCCACAACACGTTGATTTATTGTTTTCGTTTTCCACGGTAGTCACTATCATGGTCAATCAATCTTAGTTATCATATACACATACTATAAGTTGTGTCAGATTGAATGATTTTGTTCCCATCGGCATTGCCAGTTAATCTTTGTTTCCCACTTATCCTAGTATGAGATTGTGAACTTTACTTTTGATATCATGACAGGTTGGAGATTTTGGCTTGGCTAGGTGGCAACCTGATGGGGACCTGGGTGTTGAAACAAGAGTCATTGGCACATTTGGGTAAGTTTTCAGATGTACAACTTTGCACTCCTTGGTCAGTTATGACATGTGAAATTCTGCAAATCTGAGCCTCTGTTTTATTACTATGCACAGTTATCTGGCACCCGAATATGCTCAGAGTGGGCAAATAACTGAGAAGGCAGATGTCTACTCGTTCGGGGTTGTATTAGTGGAACTTATAACTGGACGCAAGGCTGTTGACATTAACAGGCCGAAGGGTCAGCAATTCTTAACTGAATGGGTGAGTTTAGCAGTTCACCTACATTATGCTTTTTTTTCTATCAAATGAATAATGTTGAACTGAGTATAACTGAGTGCTCATAGTTTAGCTGTTGAACTAGTTTTGTCTGTGGAGTTGGTGACTCGTATCTTTGTCATATCAGCAAATGAATAATGTTTTTCTAGCAATCAAATCAACTAGCTCGGAACTGTGATTGATATTTCTCTCATTCGTCATTATCAATGCATCCAAAATGGAAGCAAACAAATGAAGTTTTCTGTTTTAGTAAGAATCAATGCTGCGCCTGCCTTATGTTCCCCATTCATTTATATTTCCGTCGTCTGTAACAGGCTCGGCCTCTGCTGGAAGAGTATGCGATCGACGATCTGATTGACCCTCGCCTGGGGCGGCACTTCTGCGAGAACGAGGTCTACTGCATGTTGCACGCAGCAAACCTGTGCATAAGTCGCGACCCTCATCTGAGGCCACGCATGTCCCATGTTAGTCATTCTCCGCTATCATCACCGACTTAGTAGGGATCTTGATACTGGCCGGCAGCCTATCATGCTCACGCCTTGTCTCTTTTGGAATGTTTCTGAAGGTTCTGCGCATACTAGAGGGCGGCGACATGGTGGTGGATTCAGGCAGCGATGCGGGGAGCAGGAGCTGGCGTCTGCAGAACGAGCGGTGCCAAGAGCAGAGCAGCCCAGCTCAACGTGATGCGCAGTCACAGACCGCGGGAAGCCCATGGAGTCGAGATCGGCAGAACTTGTCTCACAGATACTAGCATTCGTAATCCCTGTGCAGGATCGCCGCCGTGGAATCTGTATCATTCCTAGCTTAGCTAGTCCTTTCTGAGTAGCGGCCTCTTCTTCCTCTTCCTTGTTCTTTCTCCATGGCGCCTTTTTTTTGTGTTATTATAAGTCGTGTGTATAGTGGTGGAGATTGTAGTGGTAGTGGTACGCTCACATTACATTACATATGATATTACATATTGTCATGAGCTATGGATTGTTTGTGGATCACCACGTGTCTAGAAGGTCTAAGGACAACATGGGCACTGAATGATGGGTCATGCGAGACGATTGTTAACATTACAGTGGTAGGCTCGCATTACATTACGTTACATATTGTCATGGGCCATCTCGGAAGATTGAGCCATGTTGGAAGATTGTTCACCTGTTCTTGCAGACCTTGCGGCCACTTTGGTTGGTGGTCTGGGATTGCTGCCTGGGCCAGGCAACATGTAGCCCCAGGCCACCAAAAATGGACATCAAGGTCTGATCCAAACAGACTCTGCATACATCATTCTGTTTGGTCCGTGCCTGCCATGCGCCACTTGGCCCAAGCAGCTATATCAGACGTCCGATTTGGGGCTGGGTGGCCGCTGCCTGGCCGTGGCTCCTAGCCTGGCTAGGGTCACAACCAAACAAGCCTCGATGCGTGCATGCATTTTGGCTCAACGATAATGTTATGAAATATGAATGATATAACGGTAATGCTACAAATAAAATATTTATATGGTCAGCTTAATAATTTATTTTTCCTGATTAACCATAGTCAACACCGTGCCAAAATTTCATCATGCACTTTCTTTAACGGTAATGCTACGAAGCGGGTGTCTGTTCGTCCGGCCGGACCGCTCCGCGCGCCCTGCCCGTGGTCTGCTCCGCGCGCACCGCGCCCCACACGCCCGCGTTGTTGCTCGCTCCTGCCCACGCAGATTCGCCTCGGCCGTCACGTGCCCCGCCTGCTGCAACCGTCTCGCAGGGCCGCGTCCACCACGCAAGTTCGCCGCACCGCCCGCCTTTGTTGTACCGAAAGCGTATATATGTTGTAAACATATGTGTCAATGTTTCAGATGTTCCACATGTATGTTGCAAGTGTTTTTATATGGTTGTTGCAAAAATAGATCTAGATGTTGCATACGTTGCAATAGCTATACACGTATGTTGCAAGTGTCTATTCAAATGTTTCATCTACTTCAGACGTATGTTGCAATTGTTTTATCTAGATGTTGCATATGTCGTAGTGGCTATACACATATGTTGCAAGCGTGTGTTTCAAATGTTTCATCTTCTTCAGACATATGTCTAGGAAGTGCTTTCATGTTGCAAGTGTTTCATGAGCAGGCGCAGGCGGTCCTCGTGTGCGCGATACGGATGTTGCAAAAGCAGATCTAGATGCCGCATATGTTATAATGATTATACATATATGTTGCAAGTATCTATTCAAAATGTTTCATCTACTTCAGACGTACATTGCAAGTGCTTTTTATCTAGATGCTACAATGGCTATACATATATGTTGCAAGCATATGTTTCAAATGTTTCATCTTCTTCAGACGTATGTTACAGAAAGTGCTTTCATGTTGCAAGTGTTTCATGAGCGAACGCAGGCGCAGGCGGTCCCCGTGTGTACATGTGTTTCATTTCCATACAAGGCCCATATATAGTTGGATGTTGCAACGTTAGTTAGGCAACAAAATAAAATGTAATCTACATAACCAACCTTTAACAAGAGAGGTCGATGACGCCATTCGTCAGTGAAAATGGCATAAGGTTACTATGCTCTCATTGTTTTTTGCTGTTTGCAAATTTTCTTGACATCAACACAACGAATAAACATGATCCAAGCACCGACTTTAGTCTCTGTACCAGGCGCAACAGCAGACTAGGCGCATCAGCAGAGCAGGCAACAGCAGGAGCGTGTAGCAGACGTGGGCTGGCGGTTTGGCACAACAGCATGCACTAGCGTTCGGATGTGCGCGTCTGTCCGGACATCCGGCGCTAGCCTAGCCCATGATATAATGGATTTTTCATTTTGTACACGAACACAATTGCTTTTTTGGAAAGGAAATCAATTTCTATTAATCAGACGAAGCTAAATCATCAACAATTACAAAATGTATATCCGCCGGTATGGGAGCGAAAATTTGATCTTCATTCGGATCAACAACATTGCCTAGAATAGCCAATTCTTGAGCTACCCTTTTGCAAGAGCTAGGGCGCTGCTGAGCTCGGCATAAAGTGAAGTTAAAGGCCAGAAGACTACATAGCTCCTCGGCAAGGTTGGTCACTCTGGACTCAAAGGCATTGGAGTAGACCACTTGCACAACCTCGACATCATCCGTCTCAATAAAAACATACTCATGCTGCCATCGCGGCTTGGACAACTTGGATGCAGGCGATTAGCTCGCCATGTAGCGAGTTCACACCAGAACCTCCGTTCTTCCTCAATGTGCTATAACAACGTCACCATCCGCATCTCTTAGAACACAACCCTAGCCGCCATTACCCGAAGCAGGATCGTAGACCACATCGCAGTTAACCTTGATGAGGCCTTGCTCTAATTTCTCCCATTGGCATACCCTTCTATCCCGGTCCTTGCTATGTCTTTCTTGCTTCCTCCATTCCGACATGCGCACTTGGATACTATGAGAAAGCCACACTAGGTCTCTCCCTTGTTCACCTTCTCTAATTCTATTCCTTTTCGATCAACAAAGCCAGAGCTGCTCTTCCTTCATCACCATTACTGCCTCCAAAGCCTCCCTTGCGGACGATTTCATCAATAATAAATAACTCTCCCAGCTTATTCCCAGGTAACTCCACACCTTCTCCATTGTTTTGCATATGAAGAAAAGATGTGCCCCATCCTCATCATTGAAACGATGACACACCACACATCTAGTGTCGAGCTCCATACCCCTCCTTTTGAGATTCATCAGGAGTGGGTGAATATTACGCCAAAACATCCACAAAAAATGCTTCATTTTGTTCGCTCATTGGGTGTTCCGGATCTTCTTCCATAATGACTCATATTGGACAATCAATTCGCTCGAAGATGAAAGCCTTGCCTGGCACCCGTGAGTGGAAGCTTGAAGATGTGTCCTGCTTACCTACAATCACCTCGCCTACGTCAACTACTTCGCTTACTTCGACTACATCAAATGTCTTCAGCGAAGGCTCAATTCTAAAAAGAAGGCATCAAGGGCTCAAGACCATACGAAGGAGCAAGCTGCCAAATACAGGGTCGTAGAGATTTGAGCGAGATTGCAGAAGACTGGACAAAGACAAAGTCATCTCCAAACTATCTTTATATAGAGGAGAGTCGTGTGATGGGTCTGAGTTGTACTTGGGCCACACTCATTTGAATTCAGCTATTGAGTCTTGTATTCCTGATCAAAACTAAATACCTAAGAGGCTACTGTTGGGAGTGTATTATATGTTGGGGATCCCATTAGAGTGTCCACACCCAATTACATAGCCAATGAGCTTGTGAGGTAGTGTTTAGAGCTCATTTGTAGTCCTTAGAGGTTTTTTTAAATACAAGCCCCACATGGAGAAATAATGAAATCCTCCTCTATAAAAGGGGAGGGGGAATGTGAGAAGGGGTCTCAGCTGCTCACTCATACGGATTTCCTTCCCTTTCTCCGGTCCTTTCTATGTTTGGTTGCAAAACCAGCAACAGGTTTGCTTTTCCCTAGACCATACAAAAATCTTGTACTAGCTGTTTAGCCTTTATAAGTACATAACCCATGTCCAAGAATCCATTTTTTACTATCACTGATGGTGTAGAGGCTAGAAGCTCTCTCTCTCTCTATGTAGTTTGCATCAATAACACCGTACCAAACAAAATATCTAATATGATCTTCAATGTGTTTGAAGTACTTTTTTTACTTCTTCATCAGAATTCGATGTTATTCCCTGCATTAACATATGTTACATATGAAAAAGAGGATAACGAAAATGAAATTTAACTTAATAGAATAACATAGGGAAAAAGTATCTTAAAATATTCTATTCTATTCCTCTTGTCTAATTCCAAGGCTCGAAGTCAGATAATAATTTAAAAATCTAAATGACCTGATCTCCTTTGTTTCAACATTTGTGACTTTGTAAATAAAATTATATTTTAGAATTTATTACAAAAGATTGCTAGCAAATTAAAATAAAAAAAATAATCTTATAGAGGTATGTCCTGAAATCTTCTAGAAACAATGACATACTCGATTTCCCCCTCTGTAGTAGAGAGTCAATACATGATAGTACTACATAGTTTTTCAATGAGACATGAAGTGGTGTCTCATTTTGATTATTTCTTATGTTTATATCAGCTCGAGTACCAGCAGAACCTTGCATTCACTAAATCCTTGTGTTCACTAGTTCGGCGTCATTCATCCTAGCAGTGATGTGGAAAGGGCTCTGGTCCAAATCATCCTTACAGGAAAAAAATCAATACCATGTCTAAGCAATGGTTCTACTATGGTTTTACCTGGTCTACCCTCTGGCAAATACAAATATCACACTATTAGAATAAAACATGTCCAATTGATAAAGAAAAATGTATCATCATTCATCATATGTAGTATATGACAACCACGTAAGATACACACAGGCTTATGATCAAATGTAGGTATTATTTATTTATTAAATACAACATAAGCAAAGTGAATGATTACCTTTTTATGCCATTGTTTAAAAGAAACTACGAAGCACAAAGCTCCTCCATCGCCAAGGTTAGCTCCTGGCTCAAGCAATTTCTATACGGCACATAAAAAACTAATAAATACCTACGTAACTCATACAAACATAATTTAAAAATAGTTTGATGTATCTCTAAATCCACTAATAAGCCCTTTTCTCATACTAAAAGCACTTCTCTCTTTAAGGGACATCACTAGCTCCATCAGAATCATCTTCTCCTAAAAGCCCTCAACACATCCATAGTCTTCGCCACCATCTGCAGAAGGAATTTCATTTTCATTTGTGGGCAACTCACGTATCCTGGAAAGTGCAAAAATATTGAGCATGCGGGTTCGTCCGCGAACTCGTGAATAGGTCATTTTTTTGCGGGATTGGTGAAGCCGTTACCGTAGGAGTGATAGCAGTGGACGAGCGTGCAAAAGTGGAAGAAATTGGTGTCATCGAGGAACATGATCGCCCTGCCATGGTGACTACCCGCCTCATGGGTAGCTCACCACATGGTCATGAACTGCATCACCGTGCATCCAACCACTCTATTGACATCGACACGGGCCTACACGCCGACGACATGAATAGCGAGCACCCAATGACGATGACCATGGTGTCCTGGTACCCTTTGTTGTAGCCCCCTTCGAAATGCCTGCTCGAGGTGTGAGGCGCAAAGTTGAAGCAAACGACGATGACGGTGATGACACGGGCATTGATGCATGTGGCGCAGAGCACACCCACCATCTCGCTGAGCTCCTTAGAAAGCCACCTCAACTCCACGACGGGCGTGAGGCTAAGGTTCGCATAGCACGCCCAGCCGAGAGCGCCTACTGCTAATCCGGGCTCAATAGTCTCTGTGGCGATGACCTTGCATAGGTAGCTGGTCCGATCCGAAAGCAAGAGCTCGACGTGGCACTTGAACCCATGCATGAATCCCTCATTGACAAAGAAGGTTTTGATGTCATAGTTCCACTAGATCTCATTCGCACGGGAGACTGCGTTGGCATTGAACCTAGGGTGGAAGTGCAACTCCTGGCCCTTGCTGGCACAACGCGATCGGGTGGAAGGTGAGGCCACATGGTCGGCAAGCTTGGGGATCTCGTTCGTTGCAGAGAGGTATGAAGGCATTGAAAGCCAGAAGGTTATGGCCATGGTGCATGAAGGCGGTGATACAGTGGCAGCTAGGGTCGAAGCCGGATCACCTACTTCGACAAGCAGGATGCGAAGATCGAAGGCTTTTATACCAATTGTTAGAAGTAGAGCACTAAATGAGAAGAACCTAACAACTTTAGATAGTGTGGGGGCTTCGCTTGGCCTCTACAATCGCTAGAGAATAGCGCGGAGGAGGCCGAGGGTGCCCCATAGGAAATGGAGAGCGAATGTTAGACTGAGCAGGGCTAAACGGAATGGCAATAAATTAGGGAGTAAATGGCCATTGACCCATACATTATGATGAAATTACAACTCACCCTCAACCGGCCGAGCATCACTCTACGTGGGTACGAGGGTGTTATGGACGTTTCATGCCTCCATCCCAACTACTCCTCTAACGCCGTTTAGAGCATTGCTTATGGGGACCTCGGTTCTCCGTCTTCCTCCACAGAGAATCAAACTTACCCTTGCCGGGGGCGTTCGTGAGGCGGCCCCACCGGTATCCTCAGTCGAGGATCCACATGACATGATAGGGCATATCTGCACTCAAAGACGAAGCGGCCAGGCACTACTTATACCCTCTATTACACGGCCGTCAACAACCCACCGTAATCATCCTAGGATCCAGCTATCAAGTCACTACTACCTTCTCGCCACGCCTCCTCTGATGCTGGATACACAACAGTAGCAGTCCTTGATCCTCTAACAACATGTTCTTGCAAGCCTTATTGCATGCATCATTCACTTGAGAGCCACTGTCCAAGGCCCAGTATGTGAACGGCAAGCGAGCACTTTAGCTTCGAGCTCAAAGTTGTTTCTTTCTTGCTTGCTTGCTTTTTTTTTTGTGCGGGTAACGGTTTTTGTCAGTTGTGGCCTTGCATTGAGAGAATGGGAATATATACAAGTGCCAGTGCGCTGTATATTATAGTTTTGTTCATACTGTATTCAACTGCACAAAGGCCTTATTTAAATTCAGGGTGTAAAGTTTTGGGGTGTCACATCGGGTATTACATGTGGGTGTCGCATAGGGTGTTCGAATACTAATAAAAAAACAAATTACAGAATCCGTCAGTAAATCGCGAGATGAATTTATTAAGCCTAATTAATCCGCCATTAGCACATGTGTTACTATAGCACCATATTGTCAAACCATGGACAAATTAGGCTTAAAAGATTCGTCTCGCAAATTAGTCGCAAACTGTACAATTAATTAATTTTTTAGTTTATATTTAGGATTAAGTCCACTTTTGACCCCTTAACTCTCATGTTGGTCTAATTTTGACCCCCAAGTACGAAACCGTCTGGTCTGGGCACCGAAACTTTCAAACCCATTCAGTTTAAGCCCCTCGGCGCGATTGAGGCGGTTTGCGCTGACGTGTTCCCGGTCTTGACTGGCCACGCTGGCGTTGACGAACACATGTAGGATCACCGCGCGCGTCAAAACACGAGCCGGCCCGCTCAGCTCTATCTCTCCCTCTCAGTTCCTCTCCCCCGAACCCTAGACGCCGCCGTCGCCGCCACCTCCATCGCCGTAGCCGCTACCGCATCCTCTCCTCTGGTGCCTCCACGTCCGTAGTCTCCCCTCCGCCTGGGAGTCCTCCGCCGCCGCCTTCGCAGTCGTATGGGCTTGGAGGATTGAAACAAACACGCTAAGGTACGATTGAATCCTTCTGCATTTCTGGATGTAGGGATGGAAGTACTCTTAGGTTAGTTACCTCAGATCCGTAGTCCTAAGACTGTACTATCTGTTGTAGGAATGGACCCTTTGGAATTTCTTTGTGTTCGATTTCACTTTGGTGGCGAGTTTTTCAATGATGGGAAGAAGCTTCATTATCTAGGTGGAAATGAGGAGATGTCATTCATCGAGCGTGACAAAATATATTTGCCTGAAGTAATTGGACATCTTAAAGACCATTACAATGCTTCAGAGCCTGTTCTTCTCCATTGGTTGTTCCCTGGCAAGGATTACTGAATGGGCTCAGAGTTTTGGTAGATGACAAGGCTTGTTTGGACATGTCTGAATGTGTTACTGATGGAGGGGTTGCAGATATATTTGTTGAGATTATTGAAGTGGAAGCTGATGGCATGGAGACTGAGGAGGAAGAGGATGGGGAGGACCAATGTAGTGACTGGGAGGAAGATGCTCAAATGGAGAGTGAAAAGGCAGATAGTGAAAGCACTGGGATGGAAACACCTCATGAAGACAATGTGGTGGTTGAGGATTTAGCTATAATGAACATGTCATCACTAGAACAAGTGAAGAAGGACTTAGCAGGTGCTACTAAGTATTTGCATTGGGTTAGAGAGAAAGAGGCTCCTGTACAGAAGTTAGTTATGCAAGAAGAAGTGTCTATTCATGAAGAGGCTCCTATACAGAAGGAACACAATTCAGATATGGATGATTCCAGTGACCAGGATTACTTGCCTGGTGATGATGAGAGCAGTGGAGAGGATGAGGAGGTAATCTAGATTAGAGCGGAGCTAAAGGATTTAAAGAAGAAATTAAAAGCTGGAGGCATGTTGGTGGTTGATGAGGAAAGGCATGAAGTCAATGTGGAATGTGCTAATGAAGAGGATGGCTGTGATTCCCATGCTATGGATACTGATGAAGAGGATGATTCATATGATGAAACATCTGATGGAGAGTTGGTTAGGAAGGAGAAGAAATTTCCCAAGTTTGATGCCAATGCTCCAGTGCTAGTATTCACTATTGGGATGGCTTTTAGTGATAAGTCAGCATTTAGGGAGGCTATCATCAAGAATGGGCTGGCAGAAAGGAAGGTGATTAAGCTTGTGAAGAATGAGAGCACAAAGTGTAGAGCAGTTTGTTCATGGCCAAAGTGCACTTGGGTTTTGCATCTATCAAAGACATCAAGGGCAAGTAGTTGGCTTATAGCCACATGTAAAGATGTGCACACATGCCCACCAAGGAGAGACAACTCTTTAGTGACATCAAGAAGAATAGCAGATAAATATGAGAAAGTTGATATTGGCTAACCCACAGTGGTCAGTTGAGAGTATGAGAGAAATAATTCAGGAGAAAATATTTGCATATTTAGTATTTCAAAGATTAAGAGAGCCAAATTAATTGTGATGCAAAGGATGTATGATGCAACCAAGGGGGAGTATGCTCTGGTGTTTGACTACCAGCTTGAACTGCTGAGAAGCAATCCTGGGAGTACAATAGTAGTGAAGCTTGACACTGAAGAACTTGAACCCATGTTCATGAGGTTTTATGTCTACTTTGATGCATGCAAGAAGGGGTTCCTTGCTAGTTGCAGGAAGGTTATTAGACTGGATAGTTGTTTTTAAGGGATTAACCAATGGAGAACTGCTTTGTGCACTAGGTAGAGATGCCAACAATCAAATGTACCCAATAGCTTGGGCAGTTGTAGAGAGGGAGACCAAGGAGTCCTAGGACTTTTTCTTATCTTTGCTGAGCACTGGCCTGCAGTTTGGTGATGGTGATGGCTGGGTATTCATTTCTGACCAACAGAAGGGGCTCATCAATGCTGTAAACAAGTGGGCACCTAAGGTGGAGCATAGGATGTGTGCCAGGCATATCTATGCTAACTGGAGGAAGAAGTTCACTAACAAGAAGTATCAGAAGCTTTTTTGGAGATGTGCAAAGTCTACATGAACAAGCTAAGGGCAGAGACACCACATGGGGCTGATGCTATTTTGAGAACTGATCCTGAGCATTGGAGTAGAGCATGATTCAAAATTGGGTCATTCTATGATTCTGTGGACAATAACATGTGTGAGTGCTTCAACCACTAGATTCGAAAGCAAGGTTCCTTCCAATCATAAGTATGCTTGAAGGTATAAGGCGCCAAGTTATGGTAAGAATCCATGAGAATAGGAACAAGGCAGAAAGGTGGACAAGTCTCATATGTCCAAACACCTACAAGAAGCTGATGACATATGTCACAGCTAGTGGGTTCTGCCATGCTATCAGCAATGGCAACAATTGCTATGAAGTAACCTACTAGGATCACAAATTCACTGTGAATTTGGATGAGAGAACTTGCTCCTGTAGGTTCTGGCAGTTGTTTGGTTTGCCCTGCCCTCATGCTATTTCCTGCATCTACTATGCATCCAGGCCTTTAGAAGAATTCATAGCCAAGTGTTATTCAGTTGAGGAGTACAACAAGACATATGCACACTGCATGCAACCAGTGGAAGGCAAGGCCTTCTGGCCAGTATCAAATAGAGAAAAGCCATTGCCCCCCAGGTATGTAAGGATGCCTGAAAGACCAAAGAAGGAGAGGAAAAGGCAAGATGGGGAGATGAAGAAGCCACCTCAGGGTAAGCTATCCAAGAAAGGAACAACTATAAGGTGCAGAGTATGTAAAGGGATTGGACACAACAGGACAACTTGTAGCAGGAGGACAGGTTCTGGTAATGCAAGTGGTGGTGCTTCACAGTCTAGTAATGCAAGTGGTGGTGCTTCACAGTCTGTTAGAGGAGGTGATGGTGCTTCACAGTCTGGTAGAGGAGGCTCATCAAAAAGGAAGTCATGCCCTTCATCTACTGCTGCTAGTAGCAAAAGACACTACAATGTAAGTTTAACTGGTTATTCCATGTGGTCATCCTTAATAGTAATATACTTTCTTTGTCTTAGTTATATACTTCCTTTGTCTTGCATGATGGGCAAAAAGCTATGAAGTCATCAGCAAGAGTGAAGACAACGCTGAAGGAAGGGGCTCGGGCTAAGGTCACCCTAGAGGCCACTATACCAGGGATGTCTGGAAAGCACAGTAAAGCAAGCCTCCAAGTTTCAGGTGCTTCTACCTCCAAGGTTGTTGTGTCAGCTGCAGGACCAGCCAAGCAGATTTATCCAGAGGAAGGAAGACCAAGTGCAACTAATCACAAGGGAGCCACTCCTTCTACCTTACTACTGACAGGCCCAAATCCTTGAGCCCATGTGTGTGTCTGTGTCTTATCTATGGTTTGTATCTAGAACTATTGTAATGAACTTGGATCTGTCTTTTCTAAGCTATCTGGAACTATTGTAATGAACTACTGTAATGAACTTGGTTCTATCCTTCTACCTTACTTCATGAGTCTGTGTGTGTGCAATCTGAACTATTGTAATGAACTTGGATCTGTGTTAATCACTGAAAGGCATGTGTAATCACTGAATGACATGTGTTGTATGGATCACTGGTTACACATATAAAAGAATTCATACATGGTCCTGAGCATTTCACTGGTTACACATATAAAATTTGACAAAGCTCACTGGTTACACATATAAAAGGATTCATGCAACCACATTTCACTAAAACATTCGGAAATGAGCATTAATCTGATACTCATACATGGTCCTGAGCATTATGCTCATGCATTAAGCTGATACACAACCCATAATAGAACCTGAATAGGTTCTCAGTACCAACATAGATCCTACTAACTACAACTACAACTACACCAAGGCTAACACCACATTGACTTACATGATCCAAGCCATCCAGGAAGTAGCCACTAATCCTACACACACAAATAGAGCACCAAACAAGAACTTCCTCTCCTTCTCCAATATCCCTATCCTCACCTCTAACTCAACTCTAGATTCAGCTCCCAATTGCAATTCAGCTTGCATAATGGCCACATCTCTCCTGGCTGCAACAAACATGGCCCCTCTGTCTTCATTGTACCTGACAGCGCCTTCCAGCTTAAGCTGCAGTCTTTGATTCTCCCTTGTTGTGCCTTCCAGCTGAAGTTGCAGTCCTTAATTCTCTCTTGTTGCACCTTCCAAGAGTCTTGCAGTCTCCATTCTTGCATCTTCCAAACTCTGTTCAGCTACTCCAGTTGCACGCTTCCAGTACTTCACTGCATCTCGCAAATCAAGCAGAAGTTGCTTCTTGAAACTACTGTTTGGCGGATCCACCCAATTATAAAAGTCGCAACCACCATCCTATGAAACAAACCAATAACTAATAAATCAGAGACACTCAATCACTGATGCATCTACAGACTATGAATCACGAAGAGAACAACTTACACGAGCCCGTGCACACTTCAGATACCGTAATCCTGGGTTCAAATCACTCCAAGATATGAACCTAACAGGTTTTGCATCGCATTTGCATAGCACAGCTGGGGTATACTCCAATGGTCCTTCACGATAGGGGATGGGTGAGGACGAATCGCCATGGGAATCGCCATGGCGACGCCATCGCGACTCTTGGGTCCCCATACTTCGGCTGGACCCGCTTGAGGTCGCCATGGCGGCGGAGGACTCCCAGGCGGAGGGGAGACTACGGACGCGGAGGCACCGGAGGAGAGGATGCGGTGGCGGCGACGGCGGCGTCTAGGGTTCGGGGGATAGGAACTGAGAGGGAGAGACAGAGCTGAGCGGGCCGGCTCATGTTTTTTAACCCGCGCGGTGATCCTTCATGTCCGTCAACGCCAGCGTGGCTAGTCAAAACCGGGAACACGTCAGCGCAAACCACCTCAATCGCACTGAGGGGCTTAAACTGAACGGGTTTAAAAGTTTCGGTTCCCAGACCAGACGATTTTATACTTTGGGGTCAAAATTAAACCGACATGAGAGTTGAGGGGCCAAAAGTGGACTTAATCCTTATATTTAATACTCCGCGCATGTACAAAACATTCGATGGGATATTATATAAACTTTTGGAGAGGAACTAAACAAGACCAAAATATACAAATGGTATGACCTCTGACAAGCGTGTTACAGGTACAATGCGACACACGACAAGGCGAGGCACCACGCAACGCACGTCGCTCAAGATGCATGCATGCGTCATGCGTGCGTGCACACAACGTACAGTCAGGAACAACCACGAGCCCAACAGGAGCTAGGAGCGGCGAGGGATCGGAGACCGGCGACGTCGACGTCGGTCGCCTTGGATCTAGGCCGTGACATCGATGCCACCGTCGTCCTCCACCACCTCGGCCGCTTCCCCCGCCTGCTCCTCCTCAGCTCCGACGACGACCTCGCCGGCGGCACGCCGGAGCACGCGCTGGAGCACGGCGAGCAGCTGCTGCGGCGCGACGAGCTGCGGGAAGTGGCCGACGGAATCGATGACCACCACCTCCACCTCCGCCGCCTTCTCCATCCTGCGCCGCATGTACTCCGCCACGGCGGGGGGCGCCGCGAAGTCGGCCGCCACCTGGACGACGGTGCACGGCGCGGCCACGGCGTCCAGGGCCCCGCGCTGGTCGCCCAGGAAGATCATCCGGGCCACCTCCAGCGCCACGCCAGGGTGCATGGACAGGAAGCTCTGCTCCAGCGCCGAGGACGCGGACGGGTCGCCGCCGGCGGCGTTGGGGACGAAACCCTTCACCCAGGCGCCGAAGTCCGACGACATGGCGCCCAGCATGCCGTCGATGCTCGCCCTGTCGAAGCCGCCCACGTACCCCTCCGACGGCGAGTCCATGTACCTGATCGACGACAACAACATCACTGGCTAGAATTAATTAATTCATAAAATGTGTGGCTGATCCTTATTTTTTTGAACTGTAAAATGCTCATCCGGTCCAATGCATCGGTTGGGTGGTCAGATTTCACGTTATTGTCATGCACGTACGCTTTCAAGAGATTAATTTCCCTTTATTTTTCTTGTGTTTTATGTCTATATATACATCTGAAATGTTCATCCCAACCTATAGCTGTTTTTCTTTGAGTATGTCTTCTTAATTTATTAACCGCTTCTCTAATTAATGTGGTACATTCTAATCCTTGAGAATAGACGTGGAGCCTTCTTTTGTCGACCAAATACGAAGACAACTATAAATTTGACTTAGGATAACTCAAAACCTCCTATATTAAGCTAACAAACTGTCTAGAGGCAACAAAGCACTACTTTTTTTTATATATAGAGCATCCATCATCCCTAAGGCACAAATTTAATGCACAAATTTTGGTGTTGGAACTTTCTAGGATGCTCCAATGATATTTAGTGCCTATGTGGTATGGCTCGTCTCATAGACACTCTATCAGAGGTGCCGGAGCTAGAGAGAGAGAAGCCACAAATTATAGCTTCGACTCACACAAAAAATGGCTCCACCAGCTCCTCTTTCATGCACCCAAAAATTAAAATGGTTTCGCCTTCTGAGGTTGTTTGGTCTGGCTCCTTTGCCGAAGCTCTTGTCGGAGCCGGAGCCGGAGTCGTGCCAAACAAACCCTTAGCTTTCCTCGCCTCCTGCCTTCCTGTTTTACACTAGTTTTCTCCTATTCCCTCTATCCCCAAATAAATGGACATCTCACATTTTGATGAGTCAACCAATCTTAAGTGACCAAATATATATAAAAAAGAACTAATATTCGTGATACTAAATAAACATAATTAGATTAATCATGCCATATATTTTTATAGTGAACATATTTGATATACAAATATCAATATGGTTCTATAAATTTAGTTAAACTTGAAATTAGTGGACTTTTCAAGACGCGAGATGTGCACTTATTTTGGGATGAACATTTTTTCCCAAAGAAAACTACATGTGTGTATGCATGTACGGACTATGGAGGGAGTAATCTTTCTTTTCTTTTCTTTTTTGAAAATACAAGTGGACATATCTATAAGTATAAGAATAAGAATAAGAAAGAAAATGTATGTATTGGTTGCGTCAGTGAAGGCCACTAGTCCTTTGGTTTCTAGAGGCTTCTCAATCGCTGCGATGACCATGACTTGTGCATGGCCGACTGCCTGCCTATCTATATGCTGAGGTGGACAGACGTTGACAGGCCATAATGATAGGTTTGTACATAATTAAGGCCAAAAGGTTGGAATGACGGATACAAGGAAGAACCGAAATTGCAAGCCTGTTATAATCAGTTACAAATACGGTCGTAGCGATAAGATGACCAGGGCAGTCTCAATGATAAACTACATATAGTTTCTATATCTATTATTTTCTATAAACACTACATATAAAAACTATGGTTTCAATGGATAGTTTCTACAGAATAATTTTTTATCCAATCACATACATTCTCTCTTCATTTTGTACCAATCACATCCCTTCATGTCTTGGTTCTCGTGTAGACATGGTTTCTAATTTAGACCCGGTTTCTATAATTTTTGCTCTTTCTCTTCAATAACCACCTTGCCACATTATCAAAACGCTTAGGTGACAGTACAATTAATGTCCATAAAAACTATGATAGTTTCTGCATTGGGAGTGCCCTCATGGTGTTCGTCTATGCAGATGTTTATGATCCAGTATGGAAATCAGAGGTCACCGGCCGAGAGTTCCACTTCCTTGGTTAATTAAACACACTTTTGCTACCCATGTCAAGTCAAGCATCACACTATAACTTTTGCCATATAATAAAAAATCAAAGATTTTTTTTTTTAAAAAATAGATCATTTATATTATCCATCTTCTATCTACAAATATTTTCAGACTGTTCGTCGGAACAGCACCCCAGGCCCATGCATCCACACTCGCAGAAAGCTATTACAGGCAGGCAGGGAGCACGGCAAGAGCGGAAGAGATCGATGATGGCATGCATGCAGCAGGAGTAGCTAGCTCACCTGGGGGACGCGCAGAGGAGGACGAGGTGGGCGAAGAGGTCGGGCCTCCGGACGGAGGCGATGCAGGCGGCCATGGCGGACATGGAGTGGCCCACCACCACCGCGCCCCGCACCCCCTTGTCGTCCATGAGCGCGATTAGGTCGTCGGCGAACCTGCCGAACGTGTACCGCGCCGCCTCCGCCTCCTGTTCGTCAGCGCCGCCGCCGGTGAAGTCCCAGTCGAAGAGGATGACCCTGTGGTGCTGGGAGAGGGCCGGCAGGAGCTTGTCCCACAGCGTCTGGTTGGCGCCGTAGCCGTGCGCCAGCACCACCGTGGTGTCGCCGCCGCCGACCTCCTTCACGTTCGCGTACCACCGCATTGCTTGCCTAGTCGCCTTGCCGGGGAAAAGGACAGGAGACTACTGTGCTAGCTTTCGCGTGCGCCGCGGTCTCTCGCTCTGCCTACACACCGTACAGGGGTGTATACATATTTATCGGCCAATTTATTAGGAGCTATTAAAAAAAGATCGTAATCCCCTGTGAGTCATTGGAAAAGTTCAGCGGTTTTCAGCGTCACTGTTTTTTTTTTTTTTTTGCTCTCCATGCCACTATCGTTAGATTGGGCTCTAACGATGTTAAACTGCAAGTGTGAAAAGTCGAAAATATCCTTAAGTCTAAATATGTCATTAATTTTTTTGAATATCTTAACGATTTCAAATAAAAAAACAAAAAACTAGAAAGTTGTTGATCTCGTCGAGATCTATAATTTTATATAAAAATTATCTTCTTTTAATACCGTAAAAAATTATAATTTTTCTAAGATATATTAATCATATCAAATCATATCTTTTATTACGAATTAAATAAAGATAATTTTTATATAAAAATTATAGATCTCGACAATCAAAGTCCAAAGTCCATCCAATCCAATCCCAGTCAAAGTCCAAACGGCAGAGGCGAGTGGACCCAGGCCCGAGATTCCGTTGCAGTCCCCAGAAAAGTCCTGCACTGTCGTGTAGCACCAACGGCCAACGGTAGTAGGTGCCATGTCACACCAACCCGTCCGCTAGCTGCTTGCCTTTTTTATTTTTTCTCTGTAAATAATGTAATTGATTGATCCATTCGGAGTCATCATTCATCAACAACAGCTGATGGGCATCTTGACTTAACGATGACGCATAAATATATTGCATAGTTTAATTTGTGTGTCCGGCTGGCTGGCTGACTGGCCAGCCCATTCACGCGGGGACTGTGCACATGAACAGCGTCTTTCAGTCAAAACAATATTTTTCTCTGACAACAATCCAGCCGGAATAGTATTTTGGCTTATTAACCAGCCAGCAGAACACTCCCTTAACCATGTAAGGCCGCCAATAGCTTCAAATTAAGGTGGAAACGTATGTCACACCAATATATCTATGTACTCCCTCTGTATACAAAAGAATGCATTAAGGGATCTATGCCGGTCAAATTAGCTCAAGTTTAATCAAATTTATTATGAATAGTATTAGCATTTATGTCTTCAAATAAATTTATTATATGAAAACATACAGTATTATGCAACTAATCTAATGGTACTTATTTTGTATCATGAATGTTAGTACTTTTTTATATAAATTTAGTCAATGTTCAAACGATTTGACTCCTCGAAAAGCGAGAATTATATTTTTTGAGACGGAGGGCATACATTGTATTTTGCTATAGATTTCTACCAACAGATATGAACACCAGATCGACATTCATGACTGCTCTCCTGTCTCTTGTCTTGCTTCTTCTTGTATTCTTACTATACATGACTTTTGAGATATGTAATAGTCCATTGTTTCTAAAAATAATATAAAACAAATTGAGCCTAGCTCAACTATAGTCTATAGGTTACTCGTAGTGAAGTCTTCGACTTGTTGTGGGTTCTCGTATTTTATGTAGTCTTTCGGAGGTGTTCAATTAAATAGGGTGAGTTTTTGTGCATATATACAAACATCCACGTCGATCTGTACTGTGCTATATTTGGAAAATTTAAAAAGGGTTATGATACACACTTTAATTTGGCAAAACAAAAAAGGAAAAAAACAAAGATAAGATGGATTCAGATCGTGCATGCAGTTAAGGCCAGTAGTGGTCAACACAAGACATAACATAGGCTGCAACAAGCTAGGCTGGTCATGCAAAGGAGAGCCACAAAAACTGAAAATTTGATGGAACAAATAAATGCTAAGACTGAGACTGGGCACAATGCAACCAACATACGTACTCCTTACATTGTTTGAGTGATCTGATGCATTTTCAACAAAGTCCGGCCATCCGTATCTATCATGCACGTCACAGATACGTTGCCAAACCGTTGTCTGCCATAATATCGTTTATATCCATGCATCGAATGCCTCCAAAACTCAACTTTTCGATGCATTGTTTATTAATATATAATATACAAATAATTGGTGCCGGCCGGCCTTTTCAATTGTGGTCCATGTCGTCACGAGTGAGACATGCATGACTTGACTATACCACTAGCTCGTGACAGCCAGATTAATACAAGAAGAGTACGTGTAAATAACGAAACCAATAGAAAAAGAGGGCCTTTTGTTTGGGAAAAAAATGAACTTTTATTTTTTTGCGAAACCAAAAAAAAAAATTCAATGAATGTTACCCAGTTATGCAATCATGTGTAGTATATATCTGCCGGCCGGCCGACCCCAACCAGAGGTATATATGCACTTCGTCTGCCGAGAGCAGTTGCACCGATCGAATCGAAATATAAAATTTCATCGTCTGTTTAATTAATCTGCCCAGGTAACTACTAGTCCAATTCTTAGTTAGAAAAAAACTAGTAAGCTTTTTTTTCGCAAAGACAATCTAGTAATTAATATGCCCTTACGGGCAAAATTAGAAAAATCCCGTTAATAACTGTGCTGCAGTGATGTGTACCCAAGCTAGGTTTTAATTAAGAGCCCGGTTTGATTTAGACGGCATGAGCATCTGCATCCAATTAGAATATTAGATTTGGGCTAAGTGTAGTTGAATGTCCGGAAGTACTAGCGAGAACCGTATACAGGAGAGATGACGTTATTAACGTTGCTGTCAAGCAACTACTCTCTCCATCCAAGAAAAATGCAATTCTAACACTGTAATATATTTTAGTATTTAAGTTTAACTAATTATAGATAAAAAAAATTATTAATAGTTATGATATCAAATAAATATCATCATTACATTAGTAACGAAATGTATTTTATAATAAATTAATTTAGGACCATAAATCTAAATATTATTCTTAGGAAATTTAGTTAAACGTGAGCAGGCAACGTGTAGTTGCGCTTTTTCTTGGACGGAGGGAGTTCAACCTGTTGCAGCTATCCACTGCAGTTATTTGGCGGCGATGAGACTCCAGAAATTAAGAAACACCTTATCTCTGTCTTGTCGATGTCAATTATTCATCTGTGCTGGCTTTCCATGCTACCTCTATTTCACTGATCCATCATACTCCTATTTCATAGGCTTAAGATGTTTCTCACCCTAGCCAGGCACTGACCCCTTCCAAAAAAAAAAAAATCACTTTGTTTCTCGCTCCTTGTCCACACATTCGTTTTCTTCTTCGCAATCACTTCATCGTCTATCCTCATTCTCTCTAATCCCCGTCAGAGGAGAAAATGCCAGGCCTCTCGTTCTATCCGCTAGCTCCACCCAATCGGATGTCCCGGACCACCTCACCCGCCACCTCCTCCAACTGCCATCTAGGTCCGGAAGCCACTAAATCCCTCCCAAACCCCAAACCACGAAATCCTAGCTCTAACCCAAGCTCCTCCGACAAGAGGAGATGGTCATCATAGAAGAAGAGGAGGTTGTCTCGGTAGAGTCACTAGAATTGTTCTATCGGATTTTGATTTCCTACTTCTCTCTTCCGCCCGTAGGTAGAGATTGATAAGTTATGATTGAAAGTACTTTTGCCTTATTTTGTGCGAGAGAAAAATATCGTTCGTTGGCTGAAAACAAGCCCAAGTGAACAGTGTGTGTGACCTGCCGGTGCCCGTCGTGCGAGCACTCACCGATTCATGCGCGGAATCGTGCTCTCCCGTGCCGGGCCGCGACTGCGACTGCGAACGCCGTTGTTTGCCCTCGCATGCTTCTCGCTCGGTCCAGTGCGTTCCAACAAAAGCTTGTAGTCCAGACAGCAGCAAGGTGCCGGCTTGGCTCAGCTGCTCGACACTCGGTAGCACCGCGCGCGGCAGCCGGCACGGCGTGAACCGCCAGGTCACAGGGTGTTGCCGGAACGACGCGCCGACTCTGTTCCTTCGCGCCACATCGCAGCAGGATGAACGCGACTAACGCCTTGTTTAGTTCCATCCTAATTTCTAAAAAGTTCTTCTGATCGCGCCGTGCATGGAACATTAAATGTAGACGAAAAAAACTAATTGCAGCAGGAAATGCGAGACGAACGTTTTGAGCCGTCCATGTTTGAACACTATTTACCAAATAAAACGAAAGACCGGTTTCGCTATTTGGACTGCCGTCCAGGTCCACAGGCAGAGACATGTTGGAAATCTTAACAGTAATTTGTGAAGACCTCAAACTGCGCTTAGCGCTCAGACCTTATCAGCAGGGGAATGTTGATATTTTAGTTCCAGTATGTCAGTTAGATGCAAAAAAAAAACATGTTTTTATTCTTTTTGGTTTCTAAAGGAAAAAAGGCTGTACGGACATTTTCCTCCACTCTCACTTGTTGGTTCCTTCCCCTCTCAATTGATTTAGAGATGCCAATTTTGGTATATGCTTAATTCTGAACTAATCTTGTAAACAGCAATCTTGATCCATACCCGAGTACCGAGCGCGGTGCCAGTGCGCCACTGAGGGTGGTGGCTCTCCATTGCATCATGTAAACTTGGGCTTGGTTCAGCAGTGCGTTTATATTAGATTAGCAGTTCTTCTGAGTTTGCTTGTCTATGTCAGCCTCTAACTATATTAGGATTTATCTATTATTCTGCAGTGAGTGAAGTTCGATCAGTTGCTGGGCACCTGAGTTTCATGCATGTGAACGCTTTTATTTTCACAGGATGTGGAATTGATGGGCTAATTCACCTTGATACTTATGAGTTGATCTTTCCCAATTATGTAAGTCACAGAAGCAAATGTTTGGTGAATATGGCAACATATTGCGCTTTTTATCATTGATATTTTTCCCTGAAAATAACTGGATCTCCTCACTGTTTAGAGAAAAAAAATGTAGTTAATTTAGCCAAAAGAAAAAATAATCTGGATAGGCTGGGATTTTGCTAAAACAAATGTCACTCAACAAAATTTCAGTCTGTTTTGACTAGACGGTTTTCTCATATGTATGTTTTATTTTATTTTGTATAGTGAAATCAAATTGGAGGAGGCTGTTATTCTGAATTATTACACATACACAAAGTCCTTGGACCTAAAATCAAGGTGTGATGGGTGTTGCTGCATGCCAACTAAAAGAGAAGACGTGAAATGATGTTTACTACTATCTTGGAATTTGATCAAATGTAATTTAGCTTTGTTCTAGTCTCTTCGGATTGTTGGGTAGCTGAACATACTTTCGTGTATGAACAGTCAGTTTCGTTGTCTTCGAAATCTCTCTTCAGGTTAGGTGCAAATGCCATCTGCAGGTGGTTTTTCTATATAGGAGTATTGATGATTGTCTTTCAGATGTACCAAAATTGGTTTTCATTTCAAACGTTTGTAATCTAGGTGTGCTTTGTTAAATGAAATAACGATTTTGTTTCCAGGTGGAGCACCATTGACATGTCTTGGAGCTGCAAATGCATCTGTCCCTTTGCATTCCTGTGGCTTTGCATGTGCAAGAGCATCAAGATTGGATGCAACAAAAGCGAAAGACTGAACAACTTCCTCCTTGTTTATGCTGTATAAGTTACGTGGTCGCTGCATCTTGTGTTTCTGTTTTCAAAATTTATGGATTATGGATATGATGGAACCTGCATAGTGTCTTCATATCTTTTTATGCTAATATTTGCGCCATATTTTTCAGCACTATTTTAGTAGTACTTTTCAGCGAAATGAACAGGCATTGATAGAATAAGCAGTACATGCAGGGGCGGACCTAGGTAGTACTGGGTGAAGGCACGGGCCGCCACTAAAAAATTGTTGTCAGTGATTTTAGACTACTTGTCACCATTGGTGCCCCCACACAAGTGAATACTAAAGACCTCCCACAATTAAGAAATGTAAGGTTAGCCTGAGATTTCAACGTCAATGTGCCTCCAGTCAAATTTTCTCCTAGGTTCGCCCGTGAGTACAAGGAGAGAATTGGCTATTTGCCATTACAAAGATTGGGCTTGGCAAAATTGTTAGTTCTTGCGCAATTCTGCTTGACTGCACATGCTAGAATAGAATGCTAAATTTGTGAGCCATATTGCACAAGCTAGAATAGAAAGGTAAATTTGTGGGCCATATTGCACGAACAGCTCGTAATCATGTGTTTGGTACTAATATATCCCACTGTTAATCTACATAAATAGTACTAATAGTGTGTGTGTGTGTGTGTGTGTATAGTAAAGTTAGCCAAATTAGAAAAAATGACTCGTAAAATACTAGATGGGCGGGGATCCCCCATGGTTTTTGACATATAAAACGAGATTTTTCTCTTTTTTGAGAGAGAGAGAGACAGATGGGCAGGATCTCCCCCACAGTTTTTGACATATAAAACGAGTTTTTTTTTTTTGAGAGAGAGAGAGAGGAGAGAGAACCGACATGGGCCGTAATTATAGGACGCGGAGGGATTACATAGCAAGGTTGGGTAGTGGCCCCCGGGTCTGGGAAAAGCGAAGGTCGACAGAGATATTGTTGGGCTGGTTCTCTGTTTGTTCGTTGCTTTGCAAGTGGGCCGTTAGTCGTTACTCATATTCGATGAAGTACCGGGCCTTATGGCCCACAACATGGGCCCGGCCTTTGTACCGTCTCCTTTGTTGCCAAAATACACTTTTTTCCAGAGATTTGGACCGCGTCACCCATTTCCATTTTGGGACCTTTTTCTTCTGCTCCGAGTCATTTGGACGGGCGCTGAAGAGGCATGCAGGTGCAGGTAAAGGTGCAGCACGAGACGAGACGAGGAAGGAAGAGGAGAGGAGGCAGCAATATGCTTGTGCTGGTGCCACGTATGGCTACGGAGCTTGCTTGGGGGTTGATGATCGAGCAATGGAGCAAGGTCGCCTGCCGGTGGTACGTACTAGGGTGGGAGTGTTTTGGATCAGTCGCTTCATTGTTAGCTGCTGATCTCCAGTCCTCGTACTACTTCTATTACTACTGCTACCTCACTCATCATCGTCCATTGTTGAAGTTGTTTGGTTGGGAGGACGTGGTGAAATGAGGTCTTAGTTGGATATCTTGGAGTAACAACTAGCTTGAGGCACGAGGATCCAAATAGAAGGACCAAAGGGTGGGCTAAAGTTTAGCCAAAGCCCCAACTAGTTATAAGCGAATCTAACCCAACTATCATGGACTAACAACTAGTTCTAATCCATAGAACTCAACAATAGACGCACGTCATGTTTCTCATTGAATCATTTTTTTTCTAAAAAAAGAACTAGTTATTTTAAAAAAAGTATCAATATTTTTATCAATAAATAAATTTATTATAAAAGTTTCTTCATGATCAATATAATGATACTTATTAGACATCATAAGATTATATATATATATATATATGGTCAAAACTAACAGAATTTGATTGCTTGGGACGTGACATGTGCATTTATTTTGGGACCAAGGAAGTATTTGTGCAGCAACTCGTGTGAAAAGCATTTATGCGCAAAACTAATAAAATTTATTCCTGTTCATGCGTTTTTTTGTGTGTGAAAAATGGACTAATCCTTATAAAATTTATGTGCAATTTATGTGAAATTTCAGCGTTTCAAACAGGACCTCAGCTTCTATGATCTAAACATCCTTCCACAGTCTATAGGCTATCCAAACATGGCCTAAAATTGGAGGTCGCGGCTGGAGAAACACACACACACATGGTGACGACCGACCGGAATTGAAGGCCCCGTTCGTTTCGCTGAAAAAACAAGCCGAAACACTGTTCCAGCTGATTTGTTGTGGGAGAAAAACACTGTTCCGGCTGAAAAAACAAGCGAGCCAAAGCTACTACTGCTTGGAGTGGATTGTGATAACCATTGCTCCCTCAACAGCTCAAATACAGTGTCAAACACAGTATTATGATGTGTTTTTCTCAGAAATACTGAATGCTATAAGATCTTTCTTCGTCGGACAGAGGAGTACTACATTACAGCACTATATATTTGGCGACCTACTAGTAAGCAAGCAATGGAAGCGTTAGCCTGAGTAGGTTTAGAGAAAGTTGGTTATTTGCCATGCTTAAGAGTAGACTTCGGATATTTGTCATTTTCAACGTTAGTTTCACAAATTTGCCACATAGTTCTTTTTATTTCTTCAATTTAGGCAATTTTAATACTACCTTCTAGTCCCTACGTTCAAATTTTAAGTTGTTTTGATTTTCCTAGATTCGTACTAGTTTTTAATATATGTTTACATACGATGTACTATATCTAGCCATATAACAAAATCTATGCACGTAGAAAAAAATAAATTGACTTGGAATTTAGAACTACTGTAAATTTTCTTTTGGATAGTTTTAGTAGATACTATAAATCTAGCTAGAATTACATCATTTTCAGAACAGAGACAGTCGTAACCTGCAACAAACAAACAAAAAAAAAGAGATGTAAGCTTCGTCGCACAAAAGGAAAAAGAGAGAGGGAGAAGTTATGTAAGGTGGCGAATGATTATTGTTATTATTAGCATGAGGCCATGCATGAGGTAATAAACATGTAATCTCGTGCTCATTATATTATCGCGAGCTGCTAGCTACTGCCAGGCCGGGTCGGCTAGACTAGAAGCTTTGCCAATGCATGCTGCTACGAAGCAGCAGCAACTGGCAACTAGTATACGGAGTACTCCAGAACGTGCGTGCTCATCAGCTCCTTCACTAATAGAGTAGGCCGATACTGACAGCGACCGTACCTTGTCTGATTCGGCCAATCCGTGTTGGTTAAAAATACCACCTTCCAAGTGCCAACCTTTGACTTGTACATGGAGTACTACTCCTACTCCTACTACGTCGATGTGAACACGGATCCGTGTTCGTTCATTCACTACCTCTACTTGTGATGGTGATGATGTCAAGTACGTACGTCAGCTTTATTTACCGGACCAACTACTTCTTCTCCCTCTCCCTCACTGTCTCTCTTGCACTTCAATTTTGTCGATGCGCCACTCAACTATACTCCCTCGGTAAAAAAAAAAAAAAAAACAACTCAGGAGTCAAACGAGTTTAAATTTAACCAAATCTATGCAATAAGTTATTAACATTTATAACACTAAATAAATATCATTAGATTAATTCTAGAATATACTTTATAGTCAATCTAATTAAAAACAGAAACGTTGATAGTTTTTCCTATGAACTTACCCAAACTTAGAAAAGTTTAACTTGTCTGAAACCTAGAATTACATTATTTTTGGGATGGAGGGAGTACGCGTATACATGGAATGCGTGTCCTTGCATCTTAGAATCTTCGTACAAGAATTTCGCACTTGAGTTCTAAATTCCAAGCCAAGATCACATAATGCAAGAGCAATTTATTAGGGCGTTGCCACGGCGCGAGCTCACCGCTCCCCACACATAGACAGTTGTGTACCTTTGTGGCGATGCCAAATTAAACTCCACGTGCATCATTTTCAAGAGGCACGTCGCCTGCTGATGAAGAATAATTAGCCAAAAAAAATGCAAGCACTCATCCTGGGTTCCAAACAAACTGGCCTTAGGAGGCCTAGTCGTCATCGTGAACCAGAAAACTAAACTTTTACATTGTATATGCTACTCTACTATGGTAAACATTGTTGGTTAACTCATGCCTCCTTTGGAAGCAGAACTGGGCTAGCCCAGCGAAGAGACGCCCCTCACCAGGATTTCAGTGGACAGTTGTTTCCTAGAATGGCATTCCCCTGTTAGATATTTGGAGGTGAAGACAACAGCGGCGGTGCTTCCTAGGGCGGTGGCGTGTTGGTCATTGCAACTTGCGTCTATACACGCCGATTGAGGAAGCCACACCCGAACCCTAACAGCGATGGGGAAGCATTGCCCCGAAGATATCACATGGGTCGGGTGGCTCGGCCCTTCCACGATGTCTTCCAAATAATGTCGGGCTAGTTTGGCCCGGAGCCAACTTCCACGTGTGTGTGTGTGGGTGGGGGAAACCCATGTTCGCTTGGGTATTTGGGGTTGCTCATGGAAAAGGTGGAATAATAAACCCGTGGATCGGGTCTTTCTATTAGCTTATAAGTCAAACCAGCCTAAACGAACAGGGCGTGGGTCTTTCTGTTCCAAAGGAGGCTTAGTAGCATGTTGAGTACTCCATCTGTGCACAAAAGAATACAATTCTCAAGTTTAAAATTTGACTAAATTTATATACAAAAAAGTATTAACATTCATGATACAAAATAAGTATCATTAGATTTGTTATACCCCTAGAATATACATATAGAGACAAAACGCTAATACTATTTACTATAAACTTGGTTAAATCTGAACTAATTTGACCGGCGTGAATTTCATATATAGTTAGGTTGTATCTTTTTGTGGATGGTGGGAGTATATATATGTAGCCGGGACCGTGAGCATGATTTTGTTTCGTTCAGGGTTCAGGGGGAGGAACTGAACCTGCTGATGAATCGCCAAGTTGGGGAGGTCGGCGTGGAGTATGATAAGGCAAGTGGCAGCACTTGAGTTGCATTGGACTGAGACAGACTCCAACTCTTGGGAGTTGGTCAGGGGATGGGGATGGGTACGGGGACGATGGATGACCAACACCAGGCCAACAACACCTGATCGAGCAGGAAACTCCACAACAAGCAAGCGCTAGCAAGTAGGCGTTGGTTTCGTCTGGAGAAGCAGCTAGCAGAGGGTTTTTATTATATTTTTATCTTCTACTAGTAAAGAAGAAAAGAAATGGGGTGCCAGAGTTATACCAGCCACCCCAGCCGATCTGAATTTTATTTTTATAATTAATTAACCATGAATGTATGATTGAATCCTGATCTTGCACGACATTGCATTGACTGGACTAACCACCTCCCATCCGGGTCAGGGCGGCTCAAAAGTAAGAGTAGCTTCGAACTGATTGATGATAATGGGACAATGAGAAAATACAACCATAGAGGAGGAGGAGTACTATATATATACTAAGATGCATGCTATTCTTTCTCGATCGATCTCTGAGCTTATCAGTAGTCAACTATATAGATTTCAAATTTTGTCTATTTTTAATTACAGTATATATTGTCCACTATGTAACAAATGCGTACTAGTCTCGTGACACCAGTTTTCAAGAAAAATATATATACATACTCGTATCGCTTATAAATGTACTATAAAACATATATTATACTACTGTGTAAAGGCAACACTTAAACACACAAGTGACGACGTGCAGTTAAAGTTTGGAACAGTAATTGACTTGAGTTCACTTATTTATTTACGGCTAAAATAACCCTAGTGTGCATGCATAATTATATGATTAAGTAATTAACTAATGTGCGCATGCATGCACAGGGGCAGAGCCCTCGTGCTCCCCCACAAGGTCCGTCTTTTTCGGCTGGGCCGGATTCAGGCATCTCCTTTCTTTCCTTTGCTCGGTGGACACGGATCATTGCCGTTACTGGCTCATTCGCTCGTAACGGCGGCTGACGTCGTTCACCCTGTTCGCTTGATATATGGGCTTATAATATTTCAAGTATAAGTATTCACGACCAAGTTGCTTGGGCACGTACTGTACTACTATAATCTCCGGATGTTAATCGCGTTGCGTGCATGCATTGGCCGCATTAGGCCTCTAGCTTGATCGAGCAGCAGTACCATCATTGGGATGATCGACTGTACTGTACTTTTCAGCTTTTGCACGTAGGGAGTACTGGTCGTATGATGCTCAGCGGTAGGAGTAGTAGCATGCAATGCAACAGCCAGGTCCATCCCACATCTGCCTCCGCTTCGACCCCGGCCTCCACTGCCGTTCCGTCAGGAGCCCGGTCCAGCAGAGTCAAGAAGCCCGATGTCCGCTATGCCGGCCCATCCTGGAGCAAGTAGGCGATAGACTATATGAGAGGAAAGAGTAGTGAGAACAATTTGTATGAACCCTAATTTTCTAATTTCAATCATTCATCTGAACTATCCCCAATTCTTGCTGCCTACCCCCAACTCCGATTCCTCACATGGCAGCCCATCGATTGACCTGCCCTGCCTTTGAGTTCAGTCTCGCTCCATGTCACTTAATCCCATGGAAATTAATGACTGTGCATCACAAGATTATACTCCCTGCTCGGTCCCTGAATAAATCAACCTAAAGAAAAATAGTCTATGAAAAAACAAACCACATCATTTGTGTCTTTGTCAGTTCTGCGAAAATGCCTCGCCGCATCATTTGTGTCTTTACCTAGTTCACAAACCACAAATGGACCATGTGTACAAATTATAAGGCAAAAAATAGTCTACGGACCGTGTGACACTACGTTTTGTCTTTCATACTCCAGGTACGTAGCTTTTCCAATGCAGCACATAGATATACTATATGTCATGATATATATAATAAAAATTGTGTACATAGAAGAGACAAAACGATCTATCTCTATAAATTAGAACGGAGTGAGCAGTAACTAAACTCTTGGGCCGTATTGCTAAATCTTTTGTACTAGTACTTATATATTTTTTTTTGAAAGGAACTAGTAGTACTTATATATAATAAACATGGAAAATAAAAAAAATCTATACCATTATGTTTATTTGATTCATCGCACATGTCAACTAATATAAAAGAAAACTCCTCCTACATTGAAGGACGTTCACACAGTCCTCAGTAATCCAAATTCGGCCTTCGTTTTTAGATCAAGCCAAATTGAAACATGCACTCTCTTCATCACAGAATTTGAAGCCGTTTGCACGAGCAAAAAGATTAAACAAAAAGAAAAAAGGACAAACTGGGTCCCATGGTTTAGTTGGAAAAGGAGAGATGAATCTTTAGGCAAGGCAAGTTGGTCCACGATTGGACAATATTTACCAAATAAGATGAAAGTACTACTATTCATCGGGTTGAAATTTTTTGCAATCTAAAAATGGCCCCAAATTCGAACCATCGTTCCTCGTCAAGCCATGAAACATGCTGCTGTGGTTGAAGAATGAAACACACGCACGCACAAAAAGAAGAAGGAAACAAAAAAGAAAATAGGACAAGCGTGTGGGTCCCGCGGACCGGGCAACGGACGGCACGCCTATAAATCGGAGGAGGGGAGACGTGCCTGTGTCTCCAGTGTCCTCCCGGCGCCCCTCGCGACTCCCTCTCCCTCCTGCAGGCACCACGCAGCAACGGCCGCCGCAGGCCGCAGCCACTGCTCTCTCTCTCTCTCTCTCTCAACCGCCGACTCGCGTCGCGCATCGCCTCCCGGTCCAATCTCTCCCTAGTCTCTCCGACAACCCGCCGCTACCGCCACCAGCACCGGTCGATCGGGAGCAGCAGATCGCTACTGGGACCTAGCTAGTAGCTAGTAGTCGCTCGCTGCGCGTCCCGTCGCCATGACGCCAGCCACGGCGGTTGCCGTCGCATCGGAGACGCCCGCGCCGGCTCCGGTCATCGCGGCCTCGGCGGCGTCGTCCACCACCACCGCCTCCGGGACCGCCGCGGCGGGCGTGGAGGTGGCGACCGAGTCGGGCAACGGCGGCGGCGGGGCGGAGCGCCGGTCCCGCTTCCGGCGGATCTGCGTCTACTGCGGCAGCGCAAAGGGGAAGAAGCCCAGCTACCAGGACGCGGCCATCGAACTCGGCAACCAGCTGGTACGTAGTACGCCCATCCCGTGCCGTGCATGATCCACACCACTTCTCTCCTCGTGTACTAGCAGTACTAGAACGAACGCAACCATGTTTTGGGGTTTCACTAGCTCCCGTTGTGTTCAGTTCCATGGGAGGGTGGGAGGGTGTTGCGCTTCCATTAGCCTATCGATTTCTTTGCGATGTGCTTGGAGGCGCACGATTTGTTCCTCTCTTAATATGCATGTTAGAGCTTATTGTACTTGTTAATTTGGGAGTCTCGTCGATGAGGATGAGCTGCGTGTGCGTGAGAGCATCATCGACGTCGTGGCCTCATGTCATCGACTACTACTTGGCCTTGCCTGTCCATCATGAGCTGCCTGCCTGCCTGCCTGCCTGCCTGTGTGGGGTGATGGAATCGTGCAGCAGCGTTGCATCCCACCACCCCGCCGATTCACGCGCTAGCAAGCCTGCAGCTAGTACTAGCTAGGAAAATCGCTGCTCCACAATGACCAGACCGACAGCCAGTGCGACGCCTTGCCATCTGCATTTCCTTTCCTTTCCCGTCTCCCCTTGGGGCTTGTGCTTCGCGTCATCACCCTGTGATGGCCCTGGCATCGCTTGCTTGCCCGAGCGCACAAATTTCTCCATGGCCCCCTCATACATTGCATTTGCATCGCTTGCATGCACCACGGTTCAATTTCGTCTTGTTTCTTCGATGGACGTGAACGAATTGACTAGGCAAGCAGTAGAGAGAGCTTTTTTCTTCCTGATGATGATTGCGTTTTCCTTCTGTTTCGCCATGAATTCAATGCAATGCAATGGCCGTGCAGGTGGAGCGGGGCATAGACCTGGTCTACGGCGGGGGCTCCATCGGCCTCATGGGATCGGTCTCCCACGCAGTACACGCCGGAGGTCGCCATGTCATGGGGTTAGTATCCATCACCATCTCTCATCTCTCTCCCCTCCCCTTCCTACCCGGCTATCCCGCCATTGCCGTTCTTGTTTGCTTGGTGCTTTTGTGGTGGTCTTTGCATGCCATGGCGCTCTCTGGTCCTGGGGTCTGCCCGTCTGGGCGCTTTGTTTCCAGGCACCAACTCACTGCACCAAAACGGCAGCCTTGGCTGCAGAAATGCCAGCTTTATTTCGTCGGTCAGCCAGCTGTTGGGGTCGTCTGGGCGCTCCATTGCCCGTTGGGGGAGCAGGGGGCAAGCCATGCCGATTGCATTCGTTTCACCGAAGTGGAAGCAACTTTTCGCTCTTCTTTTCGAAAGGCTAGTTGGTTCCATGCTCCAAATGGGCGGGTAGGGTGCTCGGCTGCATGCAAGCCGGCTCTTTGCCCCTCTCGTTGTGGAGTCAAATTATTGCACACCATCTCTCTAGCGGTCTAGCCCATTTCAAGTCTGTCCGGGCTTAGTTTATTTACACGGAAAAGGATCAGCTGCTTGCTCCTGTACTTGTTTGACCTCTTTTGCCAGAAATTAACGAGCCTTTTCTGTTTCCCCTCTTCATTTTGGCAGGATCATTCCAAAATCACTGATGCCCAGAGAGGTGAGTTGAGTCCAAAAGCCTACATATGTACTTTGTTGCTACTAGTCCATTACACTTTAATTAATTACTGTGTTCTATTGCTGGATTTGCAGGTAACTGGAGAACCTGTTGGCGAAGTTAGAGCCGTTTCTGGCATGCACGAGAGGAAGGCTGAGATGGCTCGGTTTGCCGATGCTTTTGTTGCCTTACCAGGTATATATATACTAGTCTACCCAATTTTATTCTCTAGTTAACATTTCAGAAAAACTGATTATGCGTGTGTAATTGTTTTCCCTTCCATTGAACTGGCAGGTGGCTATGGAACTCTAGAGGAGTTGCTTGAGATCATCACTTGGGCACAACTGGGGATCCACAAGAAGCCGGTAAAGTCCGAACCTTCTTTCGTCCATTCTAGGTGCTTCTAGAATAAAATTCATCCATTGTTACTCATCTGGAGGCAATCCACTTGTTTGTATGTGTTGTGTCGACACATTTTGCTTTCGTAGGTGTCATAAGTGCAGATTTGTTTACTAAAATGTTGTTAGAGCCGTTGTGATCTGATGCTCCCATCTTGCTTTGTTCACATGTGACTAAAAGGGTTTCATCCTTACCGCCACAGCTAGCCATCAAATTATTGAAACGATAGTTTAGTCAACATGTTGTGGACGTCACTGCATCAGAATATTGTCGAGACCTAGGGCATGCGATCTGCGTTCTCCATCTTTTATATCGCACTCTAATAAGATATTCATCATAGTTTATGAATATTCCCACACGGCTAATGGAATGATGGCTGGGGGATCTTAATACTGTATTACGTGTTGCACGCACAAGGCAATGTTTGGTCTTCTGTATGCTAAATAATTGGTTAGTGATCGAGATACAAAATGGGTGGGGTTGTGGGAGGATTAGAACGGTCAAGTCTATGCTTCTCTCTTCTTGTATCCCTTATCCGTCTCTATTATGAGCTCAATGGCCCCCACAAAGTTGCTATTTATTCATGTGGTGATATCATCAGATACGATTCTGCTGGTATATGATGGATCATTCACCAATCATGTCCAATATTACTACTGCTTTCATGTAATTTCTTGAAAATCTCGTCATCACCAGGTTGGCCTTTTGAACGTTGACGGATTCTATGACCCTCTTCTGTCTTTCATCGACTTGGCTGTCAACGAAGGCTTCATCACGGAGGCAGCGAGGCGCATCATCATCTCAGCCCCAACAGCCAAGGAGCTAGTTATGAAGTTGGAGGTTTGACCCAACCCCTAGCTAGCTACATCACTCTTGTTTATATTCAACGTTCCTACTTCCTAGAGTGATAATATGAAACTGCTTATTAGTTCACTGATTGTTCAGTTCAATCGGTTTTGTTTTTGGCCAGGACTATGTCCCGGAGTATGACATCGGCTTGGTCTGGGAGGAGCAGAAGCCCAACAGCTTGGTCCCTGAGCTGGAGTCTGGGATCACCTCATCCTGATGATCCATCTCACCTTCCAGCCTCACCCTGCTGCGTCATATCTTAGTGTCACATACATATACATATTATATATAAACCAGCCGGAATCCACTGTTCCCGGATGAAAATCACTGTTCACGCTCTCACAAATTCCTCTAGATTTCTTCCAGCAAACAGGGCCATATATATAACTAACCGTAGCCTGCCACAAATATTTTGTTCATCTTCTAAGTCTAACCAAAGGGTAATTCTTGGAAGGAATCAAGGGGACACCAGCGTGCTGTGCTGGTGACCTCTATTCTATGTGCTGGCGTTTTGGTGGCGTATTAGCATAGCATCATGATTAGCAGTCCAGTGCCGTAGATCTTGCTTTTCTAGAATGATGAGTATTAGCAAGCAGTCCAGTCACTAGTGCTGTAGACATCTTATTTTGATCCTGGAAGAAATATATATATAGTACATACATTATTATTTATATACTTATTAATTATAGCTATAGCCAGGTATTAGCAAGTCGTGATGCGTCTCCATGGTGTTTGGGTCTTTGCTGAATTTTGTATTGCACGTGGTCTTAGTTATGCTGCGTGCCGTGCGTGTCCATTTCCATCCTGATTGGGCGCAACGGTTTCTAACGAGCTCCAGCTGTGATTGCGCTTGTATTTGCACACGCATGATTGATCATGTGCCTCTTTGAGCTTGCCAGATACTGTAATACCAATAACCGGCCAATATGCGTGATTGGTAGTATGCTCTTGTATTATCCTCAGACAAAGCATTATTATCTGCCCAAAATTCCAACTTTCCAAGTGTTTCTAGAAGCCCAAACTCATGTGTAAAGCATTTTTCTTCCTTTGTCCCCACACATTTCTCTTAAAGCAGGAAAATGGCTAGCCCATTTTTCTGAAACCAGGAAAATGTGCCACCCACAACTCTTCTGGGCCTGAGAGGTCTGTGACTGTGACCCACGAGGTTAAGAAATTGGGCCTGTTTTTGCTTCAACGCGTCTGGCCCAGGAAGATGGCACGCTGTGACAAACACAAATCCAAAATCTTTGCGCGAATTCTAAATTCGAAACGTTTGTAAGCATTTAATTCGCTCAATCAAGAAAATGAGCAGTACTTAATCCCTGCCAGACCAATAAATCGAGCAGACCAAGTTGAATGCGATAAAGCCGATTGCCTATGTCTGCTAGTTCTGTCTGCAAATACTTCGGTTGGAGGCCGCCATTATAATGTGTACTGTACACTCGAGGATCAGTCACGTCAAAATTTCAATCACTCCAAATTTTGATAGAGACAAAATCTTTCAGTGAAATTTCTTTAAAAAATAGAATATTTTGGTGATAGAATTCAACTCATAAATTTTGAAAGTGCCAATCTTCAATCCCTTTGTCAACTGCTGGCATGCATGGCAAATTTCTTAAGCCTTCATGGTTTTCTGCACCAAGAGCTTGCTTGTTGGACTGCTCCGGTTCAGGTTCCAACCCAGCACACTGGTCATGAGCAGTAAGACTTTTCACGAACAGTACTGTCATGAACTTTGCAAATTTTACTTGAAGTTGAAAGCCTTGAACAATCGATAGTTTTTTTTATCGTATAACTTGACGCACACACTTCACACTCACCACACACGCACACACCCCGATACACTCCACACTCACACCACACACGCTTGTGCATGGGGAAAACACGCGGTACAACCGAACGTGCATGCGTGCGTGTACCTTAAATTTAAAAAAAAATCTATAAAAAGGTGCGACAACCAGAATTTAAACCCTGATAGATAGTACTAGACAACCCTACCACTAACTACATGCCCATTGGCATAGTTAATAGAGATTATGACTTTCCCGTAAACTGAGAATAAAGTGTATCTTTATTGCCACCACATTTCTGGTAGTTAGTGGATTCCTCCGATGGTATATCTTTAAGCTCTCCTCCAGCCATCACATTTTTAGATGTATCATCTCGTGTGGCACCATCACCTATAGGATGGCATTCATCTTTGTGACCATTTCTCCAATGATCTATTTGGCATTTGACGGTGCAGTACTTGACACTCTCTCCTATTCAGAGTTCAAACTACTTCTTCCGTCCACAAAAGAATGCAATTCTCGTTTTTCGAGAAGTCAAGGTATTTAAATTTTGACTGAATTTGTATAAAAATGTATTAACATTCAAGATTCAAAATAAGTACCATTAGATTAGTTATATAATATATTTTTATAATAAATTTATTTGAAAACATAAATATTAATATTATTTAAAATAAATTTAGTTAAACTTAAACTAATTTGACCGGCACGATTTTTATAATTACGTTCCTTTTGCGGATGGAGGAAGTACACATACACCTGAGACGTGCCGTCACGTCCTCCGCCCGGTTCACCCACTTTGGTGGACTCCCTACTGCCACATCACTAATACCCCCAGTCATCATCGCCGCCGACGAGGTCGCCGTAACAGGGCCGCCGCCAGTCCGCCACCAATGGAGCAGGGCCCTACCCGCACACCAAAATGCAAATGCATATGCGTAGGATTTCCGGCAGCCCTGCCCAGACGCTGCTGGGTCCTACCCGGCCCGGCCTGCCTGTCTGTGTTAGCGCCCCCACAACACATCGGTGGGCCCCACCCACCACCCTCTCCCAGTCTCCCCCCTGTCGCCTCTCTTCTCTCCCTGTGCCTTCCATTCCATTCCGACGCTCTCCACTGCCACTGCCATTGCCGCTCTCCTCTTCACCACGCCGGCTGCCACCCTCCTCACGCCGCTTCCCCCGCACCGGAGATTCCGATTCCTGTCCGGCTGCCGCGGACTCCTCGCGATTCGGAGTATTCCGTGCCTGCTGTGGTTCAGTGTGGCGTGTTTGTCTCGGTGTGAGCTCAGCGGTTGCAGGAGAGATGGGCGTCGGGAGCTCAGCGGGCCGGCCGAATGGGAGTCCGCGGAGCGAGCGGGGGACCGGAGGACGCCAGGGTTCCGCCGCGGTGTCGTGCTGGATCCGCCTCTGCGTCTCTTCCTCCTCCGCCCGCGCCAAGGTCGACACCGCCGCCGCGACCGCCCGTGCTGTCTCCGGTAATGCCTCTCCGATCCTCACGCTCTCCTCCTCTGCCAGCGTGTCTCGGGGGACGTATGTATGCTTGTGCCGCTTGTAGATTTTGTGCCTGCCGGTTGCCGCTCGGTATGAGGGAATCGCGGCTGCTTTGGGTTTGGGATTGGGAGCTCGGTAAATGTGTTGTGCTGTGTATGATCCATACACGCCATCTGTGTCTCTGCCACGGACAAAACACGAATGTGTATGATCCATATACTTTGTATGTGTGCCAGCGGCCTAGAAAGTAGGAATGTGTGTGTGTATGATCCATACATGCCATCTCTGTGTCTGTGTCCCAGGTTAGCAATGTGTATGATCCATGTACGTGCCATCTGCCATCTGTGGTGCTAGAGCTGTCCATCCTCTGCGCATGTGCGCAATGTGTGGCAAGCTAGTCTCGTACTGTTGGTTGATGCTTTGATGGTCAACCTGAAGGTGTGGCCTGTTTCTGTCACCTGTTTGCAATGCTGAATGTAACATTGGAACTGCTGTTTACTGTGCACGATGATAGTGACCTAGTGTGCTTACTGCTTAGACACAGGCACACAGTAGTTTTTGAGTGTTTTGAGGTGTATGAATCCCGGTCATTGTGCTCCAGGCCTCCAGGTTTGGGTGCCCTGTGTCCTGTTGTCTTGTTGTCTGATGAATGATCCCTATGTGTTTCATGGGTGTTTGTGCCCCATGTGTGCCGTTGAATGATCCCTATGTAATTTTTGGGTGTTTGGGTTGGAGGAATTAGGGTGTAAGCCTCGTAGATTGTGCTATTAGGGGATGATAATGTTGTGCTTATCACATTCCTGGCATGCTGGACTGCTCCTGTAAATTATTGCTTTGGCGGCTCAAGCTGAACTATGTGTCTATTTCACTTGCCTTTTTGCAATGCCGTAGGTTTGGAACTGTTTCATGTGCAGGGAGATGCTAATTTGGTTTTCTGGGATGTATGCATGGTTTGGAATGTTGTTCTAAGGTTTATATTTTCTATGGAAAGAACAAGAAAGTAGGGAATTATTCTTTGATTGGTTATGTTTCGCCAACTTGTACTATATATTGCTAAAATTGTAAATGTGTGGCATGCTCGTAGAATTTGCAACAACAAGATTTCTTCATACGTTACACTTTGTGCTAAATATGATGTGCATTTGCAGCTATACAAAACTAACGGAACATTGGACTTTTGTGACATTTATCCACGAGCTCATGCTAGGACCTGCATTTTCTGGGAATTAATTGGAATGTACGTGTAGGAAGCACTGGGCACCATAATTTTGCTTCAAGCCATTAATGACACGAATGAAGGCATATTTCCTTCTGTTTAGCTTCACAAAGCATCTATTTTAGCTTGTTGCCTCATGCTTGGAAAACAGTGTGCTTATTTTGTTTTAAGTCCCATTGAGTCAGTCCAAGTTATGTCTTTTGGTTCATTTTGCCAAAGGTTTGCCGATTATCGTAGTTTAATATTTATGTTTTTGGATGCAGAAACTAGAGGAAAGAATAATGGTATCCAGAACCAACATGTTCAACAGATAGCTCCTGCTTCGACATTGCCTAGCAACTCTGAAAATATTTCACCCCCATCTATAGTTGCAGATGGGCTGACGGTATCATTCCAATTGCGGAAGTTTACTTTCAATGAATTGAGGATCGCCACCAGAAACTTCCGTCCTGAGAGTCTTCTTGGTGAGGGAGGGTTTGGCCGTGTCTACAAAGGTTGGATTGGAGAGAACAGAACTGCTCCTGGGAGGCCCGGCACAGGGTTAACTGTTGCTGTCAAGACTCTCAATCGTGATGGGCAGCAAGGGCACAAAGAGTGGGTGGTATGTTTTGCTTGTCTTTGATACATAGAGGTTTGAACTAACATTCTTTGTATTCAAATCTTAAATGGACCTTTTGTTTTCTCAGGCAGAGGTCAACTTTCTAGGAAATCTGAAACATCCGAACCTGGTGAAATTGATTGGTTATTGTCTTGAGGATAACCAGAGGCAGTTAGTATATGAATTTATGCCCCGTGGAAGTTTAGAGCACCATCTCTTCAGGAGTAAGCATCTGGCATCTGTTACATCTTTATTTTAAGCATATGTTGCTAGCTTCCTAAGTCGATGAGTTATCTGAATTGGTCATTTGAAAAGTCAATGTATTGTGGAAGAACTTATATTGCAAATGGTTGCATTGTGCAAAGTGCCATCTGGAGGAACGTGTAATTGGCCAGATCACACCGCCAGACCGAAAATTTGTTGCTTCAGAAAATTGGCATCTATTGACCTGGACAAAGTAGCACGTATCATGCTATCTTTGACCCTGAGACTAGAGCTTATAATATGCCTTTTTATGATATTTTTTACAGTTTTTTCTTTCCTCAGTTGTCATAGACTACAAACTTCAGATGAAAATATGCCCCTTTCTTGTCAAAATCATTTTGTGACTGCAGCCAGCTACAATGATGGTAGCTCATGACCCCTGAAGTTTGCTGGTTATCATGCTCAAAAAAGTTTGCTGGCTAGGTATTGAAACGCATTTTCTTTTCTTTTCCTTTTCTTTTGGTGGGGAAGGTCTTGAAATGTGTTGACCCATGAAGTTTGCTGGTTGTGACTTGTTAGCTGTTACACACTCTCTTTTTTTTCCACTTTTTGTGTTATTTCTCCAAATATTGGTACTGTTTAATGCTTGATCCACTGAAATTCATTTTGGTTTTTATATTTATGGTGGATGTCAGTTAACTTGTTGTTTTGTGCAATAACCATGATTAAATAGAGTCAGTGCCACTTCCATGGTCCACTCGAATGAAAATTGCACTGGGCGCAGCAAGGGGCCTTGCCTTTCTTCACGAAGAAGCTGAAAGACCTGTGATCTATCGGGATTTCAAAACTTCCAATGTTCTACTTGACACAGTATATATCTTCTTTATGCCTTACCTTTTTTTAATGAAACACATTTACTTTTTTTTAGATCCTCATGCTTGTCCTTTGTTCAACATATTTTTCCATCCAGGACTACAATGCGAAACTTTCTGATTTTGGGCTTGCTCGAGATGGTCCCATAGGTGATATGACCCACGTGTCAACGCGAGTCATGGGAACCTATGGGTATGCTGCGCCTGAATATGTTATGACAGGTAAGGTGATCTTTGTCCTTTTTTAGTAAAATAATTGAATTTGTTGGTTGGGTAACTTTGAACTTGCAAACTATTGATGTCATCCTACTGAGCATATGCTGAAATTTGTATATCAAGATGTCTACTGATTTGCAAATTACTGTGTTATCTATATCTGTTTTGGCTATATTAATTTCGTACAAAAAAACTCCAGCTATATTAAAAGCTGTTAGTGACCGTTGGTATGTCAACTATAGCTTACCACCAGAGTCATCTAGGTTGAAAATATTGTTCCTAAAGAGATGGTGGTCCTTGACTAAACATTGTAGTGATTTGACAAGAAAGATGCAGTCTGTATGCAGAGGTGTTATATCTGCACGACACATTTATCGCATGTACTATGCCACACCATCTTTGTATTATGTGATTACAGATATTTATGGTTCCCATGTGCACTCTAGGTTGTGCACTAGCTGTCAAGTTTGTTGCTATATTAAGTGGTCAGAGAAGCATGATACTGAGGTGGCACTGGGTTGGATTAAATTCTCTGCTTTGAATTTCAAAATTTTTGGTTGGATGCCATTCAAACTAACAAACTGAATGGATACCTGTACACATCCTGGTATAGAATAAACACCATTCAAATGAGTACCATACTGAAGTTTTTTTTAGATAATGGAAGAGTGCCATACTGAAGTGACTGCATAGTTTGCATGCATAAACAGAATTTCCTAGTTTTCAGTACTGTTCTATGCATTGCTAAACTAGTTACCATTTCCAGGTCACTTGACTTCCAAGAGCGACGTGTACAGCTTTGGGGTGGTGCTGCTGGAGCTCATGACAGGCAGGCGATCGATGGACAAGAACCGACCAGCAGGGGAGCACAACCTTGTGGAATGGGCTCGGCCCCATCTGAAACAGAGACAAGGATTCCAAAGCCTGATGGACCCTAAACTTGGTGGGAACATCTCCCTGAAAGGCGCTTACAAGGTGACCCAGCTGGCCCGCGCCTGTCTCGCCCGGGATCCCAAGGCCAGGCCTCTGATGAGCCAGGTCGTGGAGATCCTCAAGCCTCTCCCTGACCTCAAAGACATGGTGGCATCTTCACCCGGCCTGTACCTGTCCTTGCAAGCAGAGCAGATTGCAAGGCTTGGCTACCCGAGTGGCAGCCGGAGCATGAGCCAGCACAGCAGCTTTGCAACTCGGAACGGACAGCAGCAGGTGAGGAGCCTCTCCCATGGCCGCCACGGCCATGGTTCTCCTTCTCCGTATCTGCAGTCGCCGATGCCGAGGACCAATGGCAAGTAGAGCTCCGGTGATTGACTTGTCATCGTCCCCATATGATTGAACTGAAGATTGGGAAATTGGAGAGGCGGGTAATTTAGGGATGTGATGCTGTGATCTGCTTCTGTGTTGTGACTTGTGACAGTCAACCGGGCAAGAGACTTTTCACGGTGATATCGATGGGGAAGTTACCTGCATCTGCGGACAGATTAGATTCTTGTGGCAGAGGTTTAGCTGTTACTACTAGCTCTTAACTTGAGTTGTACATGGTGTGGTTAGTAAGCTGGAGACGGTGGAGCTCAGCTCAGCTGGGCAAGATTTTGGCTCCCCTTGATTAAAAAAAGTTTTTCCTTTCCCTTCACCTTTTTCTCTTTTTGAGACATGAATTAAGGAGAAAGGAGTTAAAGCAAGTAAGCAAAGCGTCACCGTTCATGTTAGGGTGTTCGAAAGCAATTCTATGCTGTGCTATGATGCCCCATTACTGTTCATGTGTATCATTCACTCTTACTCGTGGCAACAGTGGCAGGTCCTTCTCGTTCTGGCAACATTGAGCACATTCCATTCACCCCTCTGCATTCTGGACCAACATGTTCACCGGCAGCAACATCTGAATTCAGGCAACATACATGACACAAGAACATACTGCAAACTCATGCTGCATTATATTTATGGTATTATCGGTTCCCTAAAAGATTAGATAAAGGTTCTCCAATCCCCATGCATCAAGATAACCATCCTAGCAGTAGCAGATGGTTCTTGAAAGCACTATATATGTTCCACACCTTGATCACCCCAGCTCCAGAGAAACACTGATGAGTGACGAACAATATAGACAAGCATCACATTGGTCTGACTGACGGTATCATATAGTATACTGCTACCAAGCTCCAGAAATGATCATGCTGCTCCAGTCAGCAACAGCAAACTAGTGCTGGGTGACAGAGGAGCCCTGAAGGAGGCCGTCGCGGATCTGCGTGGCGATGTCGCGCACTGCGCCTGGGCCATGTGGGATGAACACCGACGATGCCTTGGATGACGCGCCGATCTCCTTCATGGTGTCGAAGTACTGGGTGATGAGCACCATGTCCATGACGTCCTTGGCGGTGGTCCCAGGCACGTTCACGGAGAACCCCAGCACGCTGTCCCTCAGCCCGTCCACGATCGCCTGCCGTTGCCGCGCAATTCCCAGCCCAGACAGGTACTTGGCTTCCGCCTCCCCCTCCGCACGCTTGATCTGCACGATCTTCTCTGCCTCTCCCTTCTCATTTGCAGCCGCCCTCAGCCTCGCAGCTGCCAAATCGAAAGGGCAACAGCAACCACTAGAGTGTCAGTGTCAGCATATGATAGAAAACAAAGCTGGTCACTATGTCTAGTAGTTCTTAGCCTGTTTTTTTTAGCATAATAGTTCTTAACCTGTTAAGCGTCAACCAACGAACCTGCATTGATCTCATTCATAGAGCGCTTCACGTGCTCGTCTGGCTCAATGTCCACGATGAGAGTCTGCACGATCTCAAATCCATAAGCCGACATGGCCTTCTCAAGCTCTTCCTCCACTGCCCTTGCAATCTCGTCCTTCTGCTCGAAAGCATCGTCCAAATGGAGTTTGGGAACGCTAGCTCTGATAACTGTTGACAGCAACCAGAGACACCACCATGAGCAATACGATAGCGTGAGCAATTCCAAATATATACTTCCACAAACTAACAACAGGGAAAAAAACAGCACATAGATATAGACAAAGTGGTGTCTGATATGTTAAATCTTCAATTGTTCCAAGAATTCCTACCGTCAAAGACGTAAGCTTGGATCTGGGACCTTGTGTTGCTCAGTTTGTAGAACGCGTCACTTGCTTTGTCAGCCAAAGCGCGGTACTGAATAGATGCCACCACATTGACAAAGACATTGTCCTGCACAACTTCAGGTGTTAGCAGCGTTACCATAACTGGCAAATCAATATCGCTCATCACCATTCAGATACTAGACTTGTGAGCAAAGCTTCTGCATTTATTTTTTGAGCAAAGAGTAAAAAGCTTCTGCATATGCAGTATTCATATCATTGTTGTATTCTCAAGGCAGGTTAGCATGCATCTGATCTATAAATTGAAGGAACTTATCAAATCAACAGAGTACAAGCTTTCAGAAGGATCTAGTTTGTTTCACTACCTATCCTGGAACAGTGTCCTAGATTACTTTTATAACACTTTTGCCAAGCTTTATAACCCAGAAAGGACTAGGCCATCATTAACTTCATGCTCTCAAACTAATACTGCATCAAAATGACAGCTCTCCTCTTTGCTCATAAAAAGAATGAAGGGTATGCAGGTATCTGGCCATTTATCTTGACAGACTTTAGGACATACCTTTGTTTTGGTCTCACAGCGCACATCCAGTTGCTGCAGCCTGAGTGTGAGATGACCAGCTACACGCTTCCCGGCGAACCAAGGCATGCAGTGGCATCCTGGCTCAAGCACGCTGTCAAACTTGCCAAACTGCTCCCTGATGGCCACAGTCGACTGGTCAACTTGAACACAGCAGCACAGGTTGCCCATAGCTACAGTCCACGGATCACTTCTGCTGGCACCTGAATATTTCATATATCATAAAGCCAAATTGGTACACTAATCAGAATGATTCACGACAGCACATAGGAGACTGTAGCACCAGAATGATTCAATTCAATTTTTCTCCTATCATAAAGCCAAATTGGTACACTAATCAGAGAACAAGCATCCCTTTCCTCAGAGAAAAGCAGGACACCATCTAAACTTGTGCTTCCAAAGTAGCATCATGAATTTTCCTCAAAAAATGGAGTTGCATCATGGCCATGATTACTAAGGAGAACAAATACGTAACCATCTCCATAAACTCAAACTTTACTCTAGAACACATTCTCACTCTTAATTCAAGTTCCGCCGGCCTTAAATGATGTGTGCAGCTTAGAACCTAACGATTCCAACTCCATGAGGCATTAATTTTCTCTTCAGAAACTAAAACCTTGCTGTAAAGCAAGAGAATTTAAATCGCCTGTAAACATTCAGTACTTCAGAGGCTATAGGTTAATGCACAAACAGGGATGAACAAGTAAGGAGAGCTGTGTAGCCCAAGGTAACTAAGACCAGCTACCGTTATCAAGATGAAACCAACACCAGTTACTAGATCCACCGCACCATATATAGAACAAAGAGAAGGAAATAGCGACTTAGTTCTACAGCACACATCAAAGCAGAATGAAGACTGGAAGAATGCAGGAAGAGAACCTGCCCTCGTTGAAACGGCAAAGCAGGAGAGAAGACCCTGATGGTATATATCAGGACAGGGCGAAATGCCTAAATGACAGGGTGGCGTTGTTTGTGAGGCAGGGAAGGTATCTGCACTTGGCACCTTAAATAGCAACTAAACTCAGTAAAGCCTGCTCAATTATCACCTCGTTATTAGCTGTCTCCACGACGGATTCATCATATATAAACACATAAAAAGGAAGCAAACTGGGTGGGTCAGCATCATCTAGGAGGTTGACTGATCCCCACTTGAAGAATTAGAGCAAACATACAAGCAGAACATGTCGCATTGTCGCTTTTATTGTTTTATAAGGATGATGATGATGGGATATAAAATCGGCATGCAATTGCGTGCTAAGCGGTCGACCTCGACGTTGACGAAATTCACAAGACTTGCGGGGAGTGTTTATATACGACACAAAAACCTCTCCTTTGCCCCCCTTTTTCTTTCGAAGGGAAAACCTTGGAAATTTCGGTGCGTAGCAGTAGCTATCAAATAAGTTGAAATTTCCGGTGCTAGGCCTCAACTTAGGGGAAGATATCTGGGGGCAAATTCCAGGCACCTCCACACGTTTGAGAAACGGGGGGAAATTGAGGCCCCGGACACCAAAGGATATGACTGGGTGGATGGTGTCGGAATCAGAAACTGCAGCGGATAGAATCCAAGTTTGCAGTAGACTTTGGAGTCGTCGCGGCAAACAAGAGGAGGAGGATGTGGTGAAGAAGACAGGGCGGCTAGGATATTTCTGGGCGAAATTATAGAACAGGAAAAAGAAAAAGGTGGCAAAGTGGGGTTTTCTTGGAGGAATAGATTGGGGGTTTCTTGGCAGTAGACAGATTGCAGGCAAGTGAGGTGAGACTGCTAACAGGCAAAGCAGAAGAAGGCAAGCAGCAAAGAAACAGAGAAAAGGATTCAGAATTGGAGAGGTCCGCCATCGCCCTAGAGAAGAGGAAGAGAAGTAATCCATGGAGATGAGGGCAACCCAAAAGAAAAAAGCAAGATTGGGCAGAAGGCAAGCAGCAAAGAAAAAGATTGAGAATTGCAGAGTGGAACGATCCAGTACTCTTTTCATCAGTAAGCAAAACCTAAGAAAGAAAGAAACAAGGTGTAGAGAGAGGGGTGGCGAGTGCGGCCATTTACCTTGCCTTGCGGGGGGTCGTCGATGGCAGTTGGCAGGCAGAAGAGAGGACGACGAAGACGAAGGAGCGGAGCAGAGTGCGAATGACAAAGGCGGAGTGCTCTGCTATGTATAGTGCTCCCCTGCTGTCTGTCCAGACGTCCAGTTCATAGAGGGAGTAGTACACTAGTAGTACATGATGATGATCCTCTCAGTGACAGTAGAGAGTAGACACCACCGTTAAAATAAAAACTTAATGAAAAATTACACATGTATCCACATTTGTTAAAGGTGAACCATATCATCAATTAAATAATAAGCCTCTCATTAAAAGGATTGTATGGAGGCATGCTGAGCTAAAACATAAAGTTTTTTATGACAACTTTTTAATCTAGAACATCAAGTTTTCTAGGATGGATCGTGGATGGATGAACAGTGTTTGCATGACTTTGGCGGTATTTTTCAGCCAGCGAACAGTAGATTATAGCTCTTAGATTTTTAGAGCATATCAAGAAAAAAAATACAATGTCGAACAGCAATTCAGCCCGACCTCACGAAGAAACCATGGTTCTTTGTTTCCTGATTTAGCGCCACAGCGCGCATATATGCCTTGGTTTATGTATGAAGCTTCCCTATTTTTAGAATCAAGGGATAACGGGAACCCGATCCTATGTGATTGCGTTGCATCATATCATAGATCGACGGGTCTCGTCAAGCTAGTTCGTTGCACGCCACACGCAGCCTGAAACTAGCGAACGCGCATGGATCGTCGGCGATCCAAAGATCACACACAACAAGTGCTGTTACCGACCAACCAAGATTTAAAGTAACAAATTGCCTTTGTTCATTCATGCTACAAGTCAAATGCAACCACACACACATGTGCACATGTTATGTAAAAAAACCATTATACGAACCAGAGACTAACCCCTCGACGTTCGGACGCGGCGTCCATTTGGACGCCCTCGTTTGCTGTCCGCTCGTTTTCAATAATAATACCCTTAGAGCGTTTATGGATGTAACTCCGTGTTCAGCTTTGGCTCGTGCTCTGCGCCTGCTGTTTGCTTATGGATGCAGCTTCGCGCTCCACGCCTACTGCCACGCTAATGGATACAGCTTTGTACACTGTGCCTGCTGTCATGCCCGCTTTGCTTCACGCGCACGTGGGGACCGCTGCGCCGAGGGGACCACCTTCACATGTGCTCCCTTGCCACACCTCCTCGTGAAACACTTGCAACATAAAACATTTGCTGCAACGTACGTCTGAAACAAATAAAACATTTACAACATATGTGTATGGGTACTACAACAAATGCATCATCCAGATAAAACACTTGCAACATACGTTTATAACAGCTGAAAATATTTGAAACATACACTTGCAACATATGTGTATAGCTTAGTATAACATATGTAACATCTAGATAAAACACATGCAACATACGTTTGAAACAGCTGAAACATACACTTGCAACATTCGTGTATAGTTATTGTAACATATGCAACACCAGATCTACTTTTGCAACATCCAAAAAAACATATGCAACATATATCTAAAACACATGAAACATACGGTTGCAACATGTGCTCATCATCTAATTGCTGACCCCCAATGGACGCTCGTTGATGCGGAGCTTGATGCTAGCATGGAGCTCAATGCCACGGCGCTTAGGTCAGACCTCGGCTATGCGGAGCGCAAATACGGGCGGGAGGCGTGAGGTGCGGCAAAGCGCAACGCGAGGCGCGAGGTGTAAGCAGCGCGATGCACATGCGACACAAGGCACAAGGCATGGAGGCGTGCAAGGCACGAGGTGCTAGGGCAGGCGGGTCCATCCCGTCCGGCCGGCCGGCCGCTCGGCAAAGAGCATTACTGTTATATGAACTTGTCTGGTTGGAATTTAAATCATGTAGGTATGCATGCTAGTTATATTACCATATACATTATCCATAAAAAAAAGGACCGTTGTTTTAAATGAATCTGGACAAGGGGACGGAGGGGCCATTATCATACATATATGACATTCAAGGAAAGGATAATTATCTAGGAAGGCCCATTATTATATTATTACTGTTGATACTGCCCTGGAATCGAATCGAAAAAAAAAAAAGAGAGAGGATACAGATGCTAGCTGCTGGTATCCAGCTTACTGCTGGTATCCAGCTTACTGATAAGTACTAGGTAGTCTAACGTCGCCGTAAATAAATGTATTAATAATTAGTAATCGATAATGCCGGCGTCTAGCTCTATTCGCTTGGCTGATAAACCATGGCTGAAAGTATTGTTGGCTAATTTATTATGAGAAAAAAATATTGTTCGTTGGCTGAAAAAGTACGACTTATAAGCCAAACGAATATAGCATAGTTTAGTTGTCTTATTACTTGGAGTTTGTTTAGGGCCAGGCCAGGCAGGCAGAGATAGAGAGGGACAGAGCGGTATACCGTCTGATACTGCCATAAAATTGAAACAGCAGGGAGATGGACATGATCGCTGTGCTGGTTTTTGGTTTTGGTTTGCCGCTGCAGCTTGGCACATGCGTTGCAGCTTGTGGCTTTCTCCTTTTGGAGCCGGCATGGTCACAGCAGGATCCGCTGCCCGCTGGGGATAAGAAGGAAGGAACGAGGGGCAGAAAGGCCAAAGGGATGGCAGTTGGCACTGCCCAGGCAGCTGAAACTCTGAGAGAGCCTGAGAGAGAGAGAGCCACCTTCCTTTCTCCTCTTTCTTTCTTTCTTTATCCTTTGTTGACTTGACTGTACCTGACCTGGAGGTGGAGATAGATATTTCCAACCAACCAATGCATGCGAGCCCACGGGATATGATGGATGGACGGATGCTGCCAATCGTGTGTATATATCTCAGGAGCAGTCGCTGGTACCGTTGCAGCGAAGGAACCGTATTTTTTTATTAAAAAATCAACGAACAGTCAGTCATGGTTTTTTACGAAGCGAACGGAGCCACCAGCGCAAGACTCCTATGCCCAACGACAAAAATTCCCCTCTGGTCTCTCCGCACACCGCACCAGCTGCTTTGCTGGCTTGCCCATTGTTTCTGTTTCTCCGGGGACACGCAAATGTGCCAATCGTAGAGGGACCGAATGTGACGTGCCAACCCAACGCAAATGTTTCAGGATCAAGCACCATCCCATGACGTATATATTTTACACCCGCCTGCGGAGGCGCGCAACATTTTAGCTTTAGTGTGCCTCCTCTCGCAAGTCAAGTCGCGACACCCTGTGATGTGAATGCATTTTTACACCTGTGGCCACCTAAGTACCATACATGTTATATTAGCAATTAGACATGATGACACTTGATTATCATAAAAAGTTGGATTCTGAAAGGACATTTGATAATTAATTATATAATATAATGCATATTCCAGAGGGGGGGAAAAGGCTTGGGAGATAAATGGTCAAATTTGATGAAAATGATCTTAAACCCAGGCACAACATCTATCATAAATGGTGTCCTCCGAAAAGTCATTCACTATTCACTACAGAAGAGGAGCTACACAAGGTGATCCTCTCTCACCTTTACCTTTTATATATGTTAGCAGTTGACTTTTTACAGAGTATCTTGAACAAAGCAAAGGATTTAAAAGCATAGTCACAGGAAAATATGATAAACCCGTCGGCAAGGGATCACCTTATACAATATGCTAATGACACTGCAAATCAGCTCTTATGCCTAGAAGCACTCCTCAACACTTTTGTGGACTCCTCATGCCTTAAAGTTGTTTTCTCAAAATCAATCATGGTAACAATAAACATAGATTGAGGGTAAAATGAAGGTTCTTTAATTTCTCACTCTTAGCTGTATAGTTGGATCACTACCATTCACTTATTTTGGGTTACCTTTTCATCTTTTGTGATTGTGTTGCCCATGCGGGTTTACTACCAAAAAACTTTTGATTAAAAAAAATGTGCATGTTAAGGAATCAGCTCTCGTGTAGCTAGCTAGCTCTAGCTGGTTGGTTTTCTTGTGCTAGAACTTGCCCACTCGCATTTAAGCCCTTAAGGGGGTGTTTGCAACATGTTCGGCTGCTCAAGTTTCAGCTTATTCTCTTTCACAGAACACTATTGAATCATCCGAAATAATCCGAAATCTACTGTGCATTAAATATAGATTAATTACATGTCACATCGAATGTTTAGATACTAATAAAGAGTATTAAATATAGATTATTTCTCTAGAACTGGTTCGGACTTTTGGAGGAGCTATGAGGCCCGAGGGGTAGGTTTTTGTAAGTGCATTTATGTAAGGGTGAGTGTCTACACATGTAATGTGGTTTGAAAAAAATTCCCATGTAGCATTATGTATGTATTTATTTATACAATAAAAAAAAACCTTGTTATCCAGCAGACTGTGCAATGCAATTGCATCGTTCTGGAACCAAACAGATCATATATGAATGGGTTATTCTGCAAGTCAAGCGCAAGGGATGGCCCAATGAAGGAATGGACTGAAAGTCCAACACAAGGGGTGGCCCAATGAGATCTACCGCCTCGGCCCAACAGTGACCACCATCGTTGGCGCGTGCGTGCACCATCATCTCCTTTCTCCTCTTCTGGATTATTCCTAAGGGCGTGCTCTTTTTCTCTAGTCTAGGACTGTGACAGAACCACCCAATTTATACAAGATCAAGTATGGCTGTCCCCGCTAACACGTTGACACACACATACTTTCACTTATATAAACCCGGTAGTCCGCCGAGTGTCCCAAAAGACCTCGGTAAATCAATATCACAACCAAGATCGTATGATTAAGCAAATACACATCACATACGCAGAGTTGCAGCAGAAATAATATTACAAATGGGTTCACAAATAATAGTACAAGTTTGGGTTTTAAAACCGATTAGAGAAAACAACATAGTTTTCAAATGATTACATTAATATAAGTTCCAAATACATTGCTAGCATAAGTGACATACTCCGACAAAAGCATATAGATGAGAAGTAAATATAGAATCACCGAGCCCACCGGCGGTGAGCCACCATCTTCAGCAGGCCAAGAACTTCACCTGCAACATGGTGGGATAAACTCTGAGTACTCGAATGTACTCAGCTAGACTTACCCGTCATAAATCAGAAATAAAACGACACCAAGGATTATGCAAGGCTTTCTTTAGTGGGCTAGCTAACTTGTTTGCGAAAAGCATAAGCTATCATGAAAAAACCATTTTAAGTACTTTGCATCATCTTTATTATAACCTATCCATCTAGGTAAGCACCTGTACTATAGCAATCACTTGAGTAACCAATAACATCCGGTTACCAATTTAGATTTAGCATATCCTATACCATCCAGATAACCATCATTGTTCCATAATAATTACTACGATGCCGTAGCTCGAGTCAAGTGCTCACTATCCAGGAGCGATAGCGATTCGAATCGATTCCTAACCAGCTGGTGATTTATTCCTTACACAAACCACGCTTCCCCCGTCAGGGTCGCTTAGATCACCAATGACACTTTCCAAGTAGCCGCGGGATAACAGTCATGGACCGCACTACCCAGGGACCGCCCGACTGCCAGGACGCACCTTGGGCTCACTCTTCGCGTCCCCGTTATACCCTCTTCAGCACCAGTCTGCCAATCCGAGTTTATCCTGGCTCAAAAAGTGTCACTAGCTTCGCGGTCGAAAGGTACTTTATTCGGCCAGCTAAATGTGAGGCATGCGTTCAACATGACAAGAGGGACGAGCAACGATCAGTCCTTAATCGACACAGACGGAAAACTAACAGCACCCCAGAACCCTGTCTGGTTGTCTCCAACTTTTTTCCGTCCGGTCTCCATTTATTTCACATTACCAGGTTATGTTCCACGATAGCACAATATAGCCAACCATGATCAAGTTATCACCTATAGCTCGCAGGTGACAGGAAATCACCCGACTTCTACCGGTCTAAGCAGAGCTAAGCATGATAAACGTTCCTGGACTTAAATAGGATTCATGGTAGATATTTCTGGTCAAGGATTAAAAAGGTAATATCCAAACAACTCCTGTCATGTAATGCAGCAATACGAATAACTTTAAGTGACATTATTAAAATCGGGAGGCTTATAATGCTCCGGGGCTTGCCTGGGATCCGACACAAGTCAGTTCAGTTAGACGACACTCGCTAAGTGAGCATCTCCCGTCCTAGCACTTGTCCAGTCCTTCCACCTTCGGGATAGGTCCACCATACAGCGTCTTCGGGTTCGGCTCCAACATCACGTCCTTCACGTGGTTCATCTAGCGCACCTAGATGAGATGCAAGATGCAAGTGCATGAATATGAAGAATGGTAATACAAGATGCATCACATAAACATTCAAGATAAACACAAGATTATGCAAGACATAGACATCAATAGCTATTTAACTAACATCACACAACTAACTATAAAGAGCAAGCACATCAAGCATGACACCAGTTTAACAAAGTCACAAGTATCATAACTTGACCATCAACAAGGACATAAGCCACACTTAGCAACACATGGAGTAAACAACCACAACTAGCATATGTCTATTTCTGAACTAGAAACAACAGCTTCATGTTTGGATCATAACTAGAGTTATATAAATCCAATAGACATGCAACAAGACATTCTGGAAAGCTTATGAAATTTTCTATAATTCATCTTTAATCATCTTAGCATAATTCTCAAGTTAACTAAGTCAAATCTACCCATTTACAGAAACTGGTCTAAACAAGACAGAGAGCAATCAATTCTGTAACCCAACTTTAAATAGTTGTAACTCTTAAACTACTTGGCCAAATGACACCAAATTTTATCCGAAGCTTGATACATGAATTATATACAACTTTGTTATTCTCATATTAAGATAATTTTACAGTTAGAAGGGTCAACTAATCCAATAATTGCATCTCTGTTCAAAACATAGACAAAAACTGGCATGCCACTTTAAACAGCTATAAATGGAGTTATACATGTCCTATAAATGTGATTCTAGACTTTTTAGAAAGCTTAGCAAATTCTAAACAACTTTGTTGTAAACACCTAAAGCTAATTATACTATTAAGAAGGCCCCACAGTAAGAACAAGGAAACCCTATCTGGGTTTGGGCAGAAACAGCCACAGAGATTTAAGCAAGTATAACTCAAGATCTACTTAGCCAAAAATCATGATATTTAACTTTTTGGAAAGATTAAGAAAAGTACTACAACTCATGTATTTCCATCAAGTCATGATTCATAACTTAACTGAACCAATTAATTCAAACATGCAGAACTATTCAGAGTAGGAGCAAAGCATTACAGGGCATTTGTTATTTTTATAACTCTTAAAATATAAATCCTAAACTCATGAAATTTTTACCAGACAACAACAATCACCTGATGAGCATCTCATAAAAATTTTCCATTTATTTGAGTAAAGTAACTTCAGTTATAAAAAAGACAAGACACAACTAGTATTACAAACCTAACTGCATAAATTGATTTTTACAGCAAAAACTTTAAACTAAATCATGCCATATTATAGATCTAGGGCATAGATAATTTCACAAGGATTCCAAAAAGTCCTAATTTGCTATTTTACGAATTTCCTATGAATTACTATGAATTTTCAAAGTGGATCATTCAATTCTGCCTAAATCCAAGAAAAAGAGATCTAAATCTTACATCGGGGACCCTGCGGAAAATATAAATCAAACATCAGCGAAGAGGTCCTTATGAGTACTATTCACATGAGTCACTAGTTCTTCACTTAACCCCCTAGAGAAGCTTCTATTTCCGCGCATGGTCCACCTTCTCCTTCCTCACGACGGTGGAGCAGGGGAGCGGCCGGCTCGCGGCTCCGGCCGGCTGTGGGCGTCGACGGCGGCGGTGGAGTGGCAGGGAGGACCAGGGGTCCCGCGCGCACCCATAGGGCTGCCCAGCTCGGCCCGAGGCGGCTTGTGGCGGTGCGGCCACGGCAGCCAGCGGCGGCGACGACAGCAACTCCGAGGACGAGCAACACGGCGAGGGAGGGAGGTGGCTAAGGGGTTAGACGTGCACGGTAGGTGAAGGCGAGGGCGCTGAGGCTCATGGCTCTGGCCGAGGAAGGGTGGAGCGGCAGAACGCGGTGGCGACAGAGCTCGGCCGGCCGGCCATGGCGGACGCGGCTGCGCGCGACGTCACAGGACGAGAGAGGGAGAAATTGTGACTGGAGAGAAGCTTGGCGAGCGCTCTGATGCTCCAACATAGACGAGCAGGCTCAGGGCACGGTAGTGGAGGCAGACCATGCGGCAGTGAGCAGGGGCGCATGGTGGCCACGTCCACAGCACGCGTCGCCGTTCGGGCAATTCCCCGAGCACGTGGCGGGCGTCGGTGAGGGCGGCGTGGGGAGCCAATTTGGCCCGCTTCCGGGCCGAATTAGACAGTGGGCCAAAAATGAAGTTTGCTCAACTCTGATTACTCTCCAACTTTTATTAAGGCCGCATGGTCATTAGAGCTCTTCAACAGCGGGTAATTAAGCCACAAACTGCTAGTGTCAGCATATTGACAGCGACAAGCAAACGTTCAAATTGATGGTGAAAACGAGGTCAGATTGGTGCCATCTTTTTACATGCCCTTCTCCATGAACTTAGATCCAACTTCCATTTTGGGGTCAAGTCAAGTTGCTTAACGAAATTTGGAGAACGCGAGACGTCAATGCCAATGGCGATGAATTTCTAGACTTAGAATATTTCTAAGTGCTGAAATCAGCAGCAGGTTCCAACTTTGAGCCACCGCTAGACTTAGTTCTGAGCCAATCCATGGTATACTCCAAAAACAAAGTTTCTTCTACATAACATGAGCTTCAACTTTTATTTAATGTCCAACTTTAAAACAGGTGCAGAAGCTATAGTTCTACTTAGACCAAAGTACGGTCACGATAAAACTTAAATTATCCTTCGTGATCCATTGAAGCATTTTTTTGGCAATTGCTCAACATGAACATTTCATGACTTTCATTGTAGAGTTCATCTAGAGTCATTTGGGCATGGTTGTAAGATTTGGTTGACGATCGAGAATTCCATTCACTTTATAAAATAATTCAAGCAAGGACATAACTTGTCATTTCATGTGACCTCTTGATTCCAAACTTCACGAAACTTTTCCATGGATCAATATAGATGGGTATTGATGTGAGACACATGAAGATATTCGAATAACACCAGCCAAGCATATATCTTGAAAAGGGTCTATATGTAAAGCAAGGGTGCAATATCCAAGTTTAGGTTGGGGCTCATTTCCATAGGTTTGACCTTGCCATCTTCATCATCACTTAACATGCCATGTTTGAGCTCAAACCCATTGCTTAACTGGTGGCAAACACCTGGGGTATTACAAGGACTAGAGACTAAAACAGGAACTAAAACATGAACTAAAATGATGTTTGTTTTCAGAGACTAAAAGGGACTAAAGGAGAGGAGAGAGACTGTGAGGGAGAAGAGAGGGGGTGGGGTATGCGCTGTTTAGTTCCAATTAGCAGCCCCAAGGAACTACTACATTTTAGTCCCTAGTCCATATTTTAGCCCCTAGTGTTTGGTTCAAAGGGACTAATTGGGACTAAAATTTAATGTTTAGTCTCTTCTCCCATGCAAAAGAACACGCCCTAAACCTTTCTCTGCCCGCCCAAAGCAAGCTACCTGTTGATGTTGGAATTGGAACACTCCATCCTACTACTACTACTACTATCCTTAGCTGCATGAAAAGCCTCCCTCAGCATGTTTATTGATAGTTACTAGGTTTTTTTTCCAGCAATAACCGCGCCATATTTATTTGCATGCCTATTATTCATTCTATCCCATCCCAAATAAGCCTCACCATCTTTATTTGCATGCCTATTATTCCAATTTTAGAACAATCAGCCCCCCAAGCCAAGTTTGGAACGGACAATACATACAGTATGATATATATATATATATATATATATATATATATATATATATATATATATTATGGAGAGTATATTCAGTAGCCAGCTACAAAATAAGTTATTCTGTAGCCACCTCCATTTACGATAATTTTATATACTAATTTACGATAACGTCAATACATATTTACGATAGTTGGGTTACTATAACACATGGAGATATTTACCGTAACGTTATAGTAAATCACTTAGTAAGGAGTTACTATAATCTCGTAAATTAACATAGTAATTAGCGTAACTCAAAGTGGCTACAGGATAAGTTATTTTATAGCTAGTTACCGGATAGGTGTTCTCTCTCTCTCTCTCTCTCTCTCTCTATATATATATATATATATATATATATATATATATATGTGTGTGACAGAACCGTCCAATTTATACAAGATCAAGTATGGTTGTCCCCGCTAACACGTTGACACACCCATACTTTTACTCATATAAACCCGGTAGTCCGCCGAGTGTCCCGAAAGACCTCGGTAAATCAACATCACAACCAAGATCGCGTGATTAAGTAAATACACATCACATACATCGGGTTGCAGCGGAAATAATGTTACAAAGGGTTTAACAAATAATAGTACAAATTTGGGTTTCAAAACCGCTTAGTGAAAACAACATAGCTTTCAAATGATTACATTAATATAAGTTCCAAATATATTGCTAGCATAAGTGACATCATCCGACAAAAGCATATAGATGAGAAGTAAATATAGAATCACCGAGCCCATCGGCGGTTAGCCACCATCATCAACAGGTCGAGAACTTCACCTGTAACAAGGAGGGATAAACCCTGAGTACTCAAATGTACTCAGCCAGACTTACTCGTCGGAAACCAAAACAAATGACACCAAGGATCATGCAAGGCTTTCTTTAGTGGGCTAGCTGACTTGTTTGCGAAAAGCATAAGCTATCATGAAGAAACCATTTTAAATACTTTGCATCATCTTTATTATGACCTATCCATCTAGGTAAGCACCTGTACTATAGCAATCACTTGATTAACCAATAACATCCAGTTACCAATTTAGATTTAGCATATCCCATACCATCCAGATAACCATCATTTTTCCATAATAATTACTACGATGAAGTAACTCGAGTCAAGTGCTCACTATCCAGGAGCGATGGCGATTCGAATCGATTCCTAACCAACTGGTGATTTATTCCTTACACAAACCTCACTCACCCGCTAAAGTGAGATATTGATCACCGAGTCAACTTTCCAGGTATCTCGAGTTTGCCAGAACCACATGTACCTGGGGCCGACCGACCGCACTTTGGTCTTATCATCTCGCCCCATGTCCTACACACACACCTGCTCCGCACAAGGCGCATGGGCAATCTACTCGCCCGAAAAATCTCCCGACTTCAGCGGTCGGAAGGTACTTTATCCGGCCAGCTAAATGTAAGGCATGCGTTCAACATGACTCGAGGCCCAACAACGGTCGGTCCTTAATAATCGACATGCACGGAAACTAACAACACCCTGCACTCGTCCGGTTGCCTCCAACTTTTTTCCGTCCGGTCTCCAATTATCCATCACACATGGTTAATTCCAGGATATCATTCTTTCCATAGCTAAATTCTTCCAAGAACCACCTATAATGTAGGTGACCGGATATCACCGATCGCTACCGGTCTAAGCAAGGCTACGGTTATTCGATCCCCGACCTAACAGGTAAAAAGGTAATAAGGTAGGCAAGGATAGTAATAAATGCATCAATGGTTTCAATCAACTCCTACAACTTAATGCAACAATATATAACTCATATATAGAAAGAATTGCTTTTATAAATTAGGAGACTTATAATGCTCCGGGGCTTGCCTGGGATCCGCCACAAGTCAGTTCAGTTAGCTTGCACCATCCTGGTAACATCATAGGTCCTAACACTTGCTTAGTCCTTCCATCTTCGGGATAGATCCATCAAACATTGTCTTCGGGTTTGGCTCCAACATCACGTCCTTCACGTGGTTCATCTAGCGTACCTAGATGAGATGCAATATGCAAGTGCATAAATATGAAGAATAGTACCATGAGACACATCACAAAATAGCAAGCAAGACAAGCATAGTTTACACTAACACACTTAAGTACTTTGCGATGCTTAACTTAAACATCACACAATCTATCTTGCTAAGATGGCAAAGAAGACGACAACACCAATCATGACACAAGTTTCCCCAGATCTCAAGTGCTCTAACTCAGTCATCATTCAAGGCATACGTCACACTTAACAATATACCAGCAAGCACTATAATTGGAATCTGTCAATTTCTGGACATGCAAACAGCAGCTCCAAGATTTAGCTATAACTAGAGTTACACAAATCCAAATGACTTGCAAGAAGACATTATGGAAAGCTTATGAAATTCTCTACAATTCATCTTTAATCATCTTAGCATGATTCTCAAGTTAACTAAGTCAAATATATCCATTTACAGAAACTGGTCCACAATTGACAGAAAACAGCCATTTCTGAAACCCAACTTTAAACAGCTGTAACTCTTAAACTACTTGGCCAAATGACACCAAATTTTAATAGAAGCTAGATACATGAATTATCTACAACTTTTGTATAAACAAGTTTCACAACAAAGCACATTATCATGAAGAACTTTGCTAAGTTCCCAGATCTATCCATAAACCACATCGGCAAGAAAATAATTATTAACTTATGTTGCAAATACATAATTGGGCAAAACCAACTTTACCAACATTTCACACATGACTAAAGAACACCAGAAAACCTAGTGTCCATGACCAAATAAATTCTTTTAATGCATTTCTTAATTTATTTTAGATAACAAGGTGACTTAATGAACATATACCAAAAGTGCACAATAACTTCTACAAAAATTACAGTGGCTCACATATCCTCTCAATAGTCTACTGTACAAATTTCACTCCATTTGGATATGTATAGCAACCTCTATGAAAAAGACAAGTTGCTAAAGCAAGAATTCATGTGAGAGCAAGATAAACCAATAACTCACTCATACTTCATCCAATACTCATGAAATTTTTACCACACATCAACTATCACATGAGTAGCATGCCACAAAAATTTCACTTCATTTGGAGCCCTAGATCTACAGTTATGAAAAATAACAAATTCAACTAGCATTACAACCTTACTGCACAAATCTATTTTACCGCAAAATATTTAAACTAAAACATGCCATATTATAGATCCACTGCATAGACAATTTCACAAGGATTCTAAAAGTCCTCATTTACTCTTTTTACGAATTTTCTACGATTTACTATGAATTTCCAAAGTTCCTACAAAATAATTACAAACCAGTCCTTATGGCACTATTCACCGAGTCTATGACATTGCAGCTAGGCCCTTGACTTTCGTCGAATTGTCGCATGAGGTCCTTGATGGGGTGGAGAACAGAGGAGGAGGTGGTTTACGGTGGGCCGATTTTGGTGGTTGGAGGCGCGTCCTGGCCACAGAGAGGCGTGCTGAGGGCTTGGCCGTGGACCGCCGTGGTGGCTGCTCAAGTTTTGGCCTTGGCCTTGGCGGTAGCTAACAACAACGGCAGCCAGAATCAGAGCCTCGCCAGCCAGTGTTGTTGCCGGGCAGTGGCAATTGTCTGTAGGTGACCGCGTGACTGAGGAGACGGCGCAGAGGAGCAACGCGAGGCCAGGAAGAGGAGGACAAAGTTGGTTGGGGCGGCAGGGTGATGGTTGCTGGTCGGCCATGGAGCTCCACACCTTGTCCATGGTGGCCGCTTTCGAGCAGGAGAGCTGAGAGAGAGGCGCCTGGGTGCGAGAGGGTGGGGAGGCGAGTGAGGAATGAGAGGAGGCTCTGGCATCCATTCAAGAGAGCGCAGAGGCGCTGGGACGCACGTTGGCATGGAGCAGGGAGGTGGGGCGCGAGCTCGGCAATTTTGGCCACGTCCACGGACACGCGGCGTCCTTTGAGGCATTCTACCGAGCACGTGGCGGGCGACGGTATGACCGACGTGGGGAGCCGATTTGGGCCACTTCCGGGCTGAATCAGACCTTGGGCCAAAAACGAAGTTTTCTCACCTCGGACTGCTCTACATTTCTCATTTAAGGAGCCAAGTCATTAGAGCTCTGGATCAGCGGGTAATTAGGCTCCAAGTTAATAGTGTCGACGCATTGACGGCGATGAACAAAAGCCCCAAATTGAGGGTCAAAACGAAGTCCAACAAGTGCCATCTTTATACATGCTCATCTCCATCATGTACACTCCAACTTTTATCTTTGGACCAAGTTGAGTTGCTTAATGAATTTCAGAGAACGCGAGACGTCAATGCCGATGTCGATGAATTCTAGACTTAGAATATTTCTAAGTGCTGAAATCAGCAGCAAATTTGATCTTGTGACCTCGATTTGACTTACTTCCAAGATGATCTAGCTCTTAGTCCAAAAACAAAGTTTGTTCTACATGATATGGACTACAACTTTCATTTAAGGTCCAACCTCAAAACTGGTATAGAACCTGCTGTTCTACTTTGACCAAAGTAGGATCACGATGAAGCTTAAATTATCCTTTTTGATCCATTGGAGCATTTTCTTGGCATTTGCCCAACATGAACCTTTCATGACTTTTATTGTAGAGTTCATCTAGAGTCATTTTGGCAAGGTTGCAAGGTTTGTTTGACATCTCATGTTCTCATTCACTTAATAGTGCAATTCAAGCACTTTGCAAAGTCATTCCAATAAGGATATAACTTATCATTTCATGTGACTTTTTGATTCCAAACTTCATGAAACTTTTCGAGTGTCCAATATAGATGGGTATTGATGTGCGACACATGACGATATCCCAATCACACCACCCAAGCATATATCTTGAAAAGGGGTCTATAGGCGAGCAAAAGGTGCAATATCCAAGTTTAGGTTGGGGCTCGTTTCTATAGGTTTGACCTTGACATCTTCATCATCACTTAATATACCATGTTTTAGCTCCAACCCATTGCTTAACTGGTGGCAAACACCGGGGGTGTTACAGCCCTCCCCCCTTAAAGGAATCACGTCCCGAGATTCGATGCGAAAGACTTTTAAGGGAAGAGAAACATGTCATCCAGTTTCCAACATCAGTGATAGCATTAGGCTACTTAACTTCGGAGCATCAGAGAGGCTAATTTGGTCATGACATTTTCTGATACTTGTCCTTCGTAGTAAGTTTTGTCTGAAGAATTTCCTTCGTTGGCCTTCATGAAGTATTGTTACTTTGGGAGGAATCCAAGATAGCAATGTCCTACGTACTTCGTCCTCGATGTACAAAGAGCGATACAAATGTAGACTAAATACTTGTAGCATCTACTTCCCAAATGGATATAACACAGACCTTATAGACTTTGCACTAGATGATAATCTTCTGAAGGATACTCGTTGAAATGGTTCCATGTGTGCAGTTCTCTTTCTCTGATAACAATATTGTATGGTCTGAGTCTGCTGAGTGAGTGGTAAACATAGTAGCTGACTCTGTCGGCTCAACATTCTCGATGATCATTCCTTAGGGAGCCTTGGGATCCAAGTTGCAACAGTGATCTGGGTGGAATCTGATGCAACCTCTTGGGTAAAAACACATATAAGGTACCAAAGGCATGTCAGCATTGGATAACCATTGACGTAGAAGGATGTTAGCGAGGCTTGGAGGACAACACAAGTTGCAAGTAATCACAAAACTAGGGACGAGTTCACTACCAAGCAGGTTAAGTACAATTTGCCTTCGTGGTGCAGTTGCACAACAAGTTGGGTTGACTTGCATCGTAGCAAAACCAGCTTTCTTGAACTATATTTGACCTCGAGGCTTCCATTCTTAGGCCCATCAATATCTCAAAAACCATAATCTGAAAATCTGCGGTCTGACACCTTTCCAAATGCTTTCGAATTGCAAGGGCACAATTTTGACTTCTAGAACACTTTGACTGCTTACGCATTGCTGATCTAAGAGGGCAAAAGCAAGGCACATAGGGGTGCAATTAGTCTTCTCAAGGGTATGGAGGATTGTCTAATCAGCAATACACCTACAAGTTGTAATTTCTTGGTAGGAATGACAAACACAACTGTCTAATGCAAATGATGATCGCAGTCACAACGGAATTGCAGATTCTGTACCCTTTTGTTTTCTATTCATATCTCACAAACTACTGCTCCAATATGCACAAATTTTTGTGGACATGTAGATCCATGGGTCTTCTAACTACTCACCAAAATTCAACTCAAATGGACACCGTTTGACCATCCAAACAATTCATCTACCAAAACTGCTGTGTTCGGAAATGGCAGCAAACCAAGCCGACAAGATATCTCTCTAATCCGATGTTTTACTCAACCAATACTCAAACTAACTTAAGACATTGAAGGGTCCTAAGCAATGAATGAGATCACCAAGTTTGGGGTCAATCCAACTTCGTTTGAGTCACTAATTGTTGGCTTGAAGATGTTCGGTTCTGTACCTTAAAATGTAGACAGATTTCCCGTTCTTCTCTTTCTTTGCTTCATACGTTGCGGTGTGTGTTCTATACTCTCGAACTCTTTGGATAGCAGCAACAGCCTTTCCCTAGCTGAGGATGGAGGCTAGAGTCTACCTCACATGCTTCTTAGGTAACAATTTTCCGCCGTTGATCTAGATACCAACTTGACTATGCACAAGCATTGGACTTGTGGGCTGTTTTCGCAGGGCACAAAACATTATTCCACATGTAGGGCATTTCTATATTGACAAGGAACCATTCCTATATATCCTTCGGCACTTCATCCAATAGCGTCCGGGCACATGTGTTAGTGGCACCTAGGGCACAAAGATGCTGACTAAAAACTAGGGACGTGCTTTCGCTAGCTCCTACCTAGCCGATACAACGTCTTGTACTATATACGTCATTGTCAAAGATGTAATTGACTTGATAGCACATTTGGAGAAGAAGTAGCACTTGCATTGTGGGGCCAGGTTTGCTGTTTCCTTGATCAACATTGTTCTATGAGATCTGGCCTTCATAGTTACCAAATAGTCGTTACCTAACTGAAGACTAACTTTCCTACTGGTAACAAATCAGTTGTCCCTCAACACTAAAAAGGTTCCAAATCTTTACTCTTGACAATAAAAATTTGTGGTCGAAGCCTACAGATGGTCGCCATTGAAGTCAGCAGAAAGGGGTCACACCAAGAAGGTCGGTTCGTCTACGTGATCCTTATGCACCTAAAGATTGAGAACTTGGATAGGAACTCATATATATCAGGTGACCTATCACAGCACATAATATCCTGGTCCATTTACCTTTCGACTGATAACTTGTTCAACCTTAAGTGTGGTGCACCTTTCTGATCCAATGAAAAATGACATAAGTTGCTCACTAGATGATCGACGTCATTACAGGGACAGTCACGTCGAGTAGAGTTACTTGTCTACCCTCTTGCAGTCTGTTTATATTCCTGTTAGTGACCTGTTCTTCAAAGGTTAACCGTTGGACTACTCCAGAAGGAAGTCCTATTGCATCTAGTTCGACATATTGATCTCTTGACATGATAAGGAGAGATAACCAAGGAAGAGCTCAAGTGAGAATAACATGTCGGTGTAGTTCTGTAATGGATCATGACTAGAAACCTCGATACCAGCGCGTGCCGAGCAGCACAGCCTTGTGTGTGCACCCACAGGGGCTCTCGGTTTCATCGCGGCACCATAGATCGCTAATCGTGGCACCATTACTGAACATACAACCCACAAGAAATCTCACATGGCATAAATTGGGTTTCATAGGAGCAAGCACTATGCGAAGGAGGGATAGCAAACAAAGGTAGTCACAAGGTTAGGAGTCAACAAGCAGGGGATCTGAAGATTAAAACACAACGCAAGGGAGCATAGCTTAATTGCCAAAGACAACTGAGCAGGGGACTTCTTGCCAAATTTCCATATACGTCTTGTGTCCACCAAGTGATTACCAAAACTTGGACGTGGTTCTAGGATAGCGCTCTTCAACACTCGTATACTTACCGAGGACAAAAGGGGTGATAACTATGGCACTAATTAGATATCAAGCATACATACCCACCACTTGGCTAAACTAGAGGACATTAGAGGTTAAGCATGTAACCACAATTATTTCTAGCAAGGCTAAGCACACACTTTTCTCAAGCACTTCCTATTCAACCAACATGGAACAAGGCATTCTTGTTTAACTCCACACAAGGAAGATAGTGCAATACATCGACCACAAGTTACTTAGTACTCAGAACAAAGGAAGGGAAGCATATTTATGCACAAGCACAATCATGATGCATGCTCGTCCTATTCGTCCTCACGAAATTACCAGCCTAAGGTGGCAATCACGTTCTATGTCGGTGGCATAACACGTACTCTCTCGATATATAGCTAGTCGTCAGCTACATTCAATCTACGCATTCGTGGTTAGCGTACCTGCAGGCAAATTCATTGCAGCCCATTCCCATAAGAGATAAATAAGCACATAATGAAAGCAGTAAACTAAGATACTTTCCATATATACCTCCCCAGATATATATACTTCGGTATCCATAGCTACCCGGTAGATATACCCACAATTAAGTACCTTCATATATACATATGTGTAACATGTAAATATTCCAGTAACCACAGCTAACTCTCCCCTAGACCGATAGTTGGACGGTCATGCTCTCACAACTCACACTTACCTGGGCGTAGAGGCAATTGATCCATACATTATCATTCAAGTGAACGGCATCCATACAATAGCACGCCGTATGGACGACGAAAGTAAAAATTGTAATAAAGCACATCCCTCAAAGTTAGTACTTAGATAGCCACCTAATAGTCCTTAACTGGGCATAAAAGAAGATGTCGCTAGCATAGTTTTACGAATAAGTTTTGACAAATTTGTCTGTAGCTAAAGTTTTAGTTAAAATAGACATTTTAAAACCAAAACTTGGCTTTTAAAACTATGTACCTTACAGTATTATGCTTAATCTCGCTCTGATACTAGCTGTGACAGAACCGCCCAATTTATACAAGATCAAGTATGGTTGTCCCCGCTAACACGTTGACACACCCATACTTTTACTCATATAAACCCGGTAGTCCGCCGAGTGTCCCGAAAGACCTCGGTAAATCAACATCACAACCAAGATCGTGCGATTAAGCAAATACACATCACATACATCGGGTTGCAGCGGAAATAATGTTACAAAGGGTTTAACAAATAATAGTACAAATTTGGGTTTCAAAACCGCTTAGTGAAAACAACATAGCTTTCAAATGATTACATTAATATAAGTTCCAAATATATTGCTAGTATAAGTGACATCATCCGACAAAAGCATATAGATGAGAAGTAAATATAGAATCACCGAGCCCACCGGCGGTTAGCCACCATCATCAACAGGTCGAGAACTTCACCTGCAACAAGGTGGGATAAACCCTGAGTACTCGAATGTACTCAGCTAGACTTACCCGTCGGAAACCAAAACAAATGACACCAAGGATCATGCAAGGCTTTCTTTAGTGGGCTAGCTGACTTGTTTGCGAAAAGCATAAGCTATCATGAAGAAACCATTTTAAGTACTTTGCATCATCTTTATTATGACCTATCCATCTAGGTAAGCACCTGTACTATAGCAATCACTTGATTAACCAATAACATCCAGTTACCAATTTAGATTTAGCATATCCCATACCATCCAGATAACCATCATTTTTCCATAATAATTACTACGATGAAGTAACTCGAGTCAAGTGCTCACTATCCAGGAGCGATGGCGATTCGAATCGATTCCTAACCAACTGGTGATTTATTCCTTACACAAACCTCACTCACCCGCTAAAGTGAGATATTGATCACCGAGTCAACTTTCTAGGTATCTCGAGTTTGCCAGGAACCACATGTACCCGGGGGCCGACCGATCGCACTTTGGTCTTATCATCTCGCCTCGTGTCCTACACACACTGCTTCCCAACACAAGTCGGCTGCGGGCAATCTACTCGCCCGAAAAATCTCCCGACTTCATGGTCGGAAGGTACTTTATCCGGCCAGCTAAATGTAAGGCATGCGTTCAACATGACTCGAGGCCCAACAACGGTCGGTCCTTAATCGACCTGACGGAAACTAACAACACCCTGCACCTCGTCAGTTGCCTCCAACTTTTTCCGTCCGGTCTCCAATTATCCATCACACATGGTTAATTCAGGATATCATTCTTTCCATAGCTAAATTCTTCCAAAGTAACCACCTATAATGTAGGTGACCGGATATCACCGATCGCTACCGGTCTAAGCAAGGCTAAGCGGTTATTCGATCCACGACCTAACAGGTAAAAAGGTAATAAGGTAGGCAAGGATAGTAATAAATGCATCAATGGTTTCAATCAACTCCTACAACTTAATGCAACAATATATAACTCATATATAGAAAGAATTGCTTTTATAAATTAGGAGACTTATAATGCTACGGGGCTTGCCTGGGATCCGCCACAAGTCAGTTCAGTTAGCTTGCACCATCCTGGTAACATCATAGGTCCTAACACTTGCTTAGTCCTTCCATCTTCGGGATAGATCCATCAAACATTGTCTTCGGGTTTGGCTCCAACATCACGTCCTTCACGTGGTTCATCTAGCGTACCTAGATGAGATGCAATATGCAAGTGCATAAATATGAAGAATAGTACCATGAGACACATCACAAAATAGCAAGCAAGACAAGCATAGTTTACACTAACACACTTAAGTACTTTGCGATGCTTAACTTAAACATCACACAATCTATCTTGCTAAGATGGCAAAGAAGACGACAACACCAATCATGACACAAGTTTCCCCAGATCTCAAGTGCTCTAACTCAGTCATCATTCAAGGCATACGTCACACTTAACAATATACCAGCAAGCACTATAATTGGAATCTGTCAATTTCTGGACATGCAAACAGCAGCTCCAAGATTTAGCTATAACTGGAGTTACACAAATCCAAATGACTTGCAAGAAGACATTATGGAAAGCTTATGAAATTCTCTACAATTCATCTTTAATCATCTTAGCATGATTCTCAAGTTAACTAAGTCAAATATATCCATTTACAGAAACTGGTCCACAATTGACAGAAAACAGCCATTTCTGAAACCCAACTTTAAACAGCTGTAACTCTTAAACTACTTGGCCAAATGACACCAAATTTTAATAGAAGCTAGATACATGAATTATCTACAACTTTTGTATAAACAAGTTTCACAACAAAGCACATTATCATGAAGAACTTTGCTAAGTTCCCAGATCTGTCCATAAACCACATCGGCAAGAAAATAATTATTAACTTATGTTGCAAATACATAATTGGGCAAAACCAACTTTACCAACATTTCACACATGACTAAAGAACACCAGAAAACCTAGTGTCCATGACCAAATAAATTCTTTTAATGCATTTCTTAATTTATTTTAGATAACAAGGTGACTTAATGAACATATACCAAAAGTGCACAATAACTTCTACAAAAATTACAGTGGCTCACATATCCTCTCAATAGTCTACTGTACAAATTTCACTCCATTTGGATATGTATAGCAACCTCTATGAAAAAGACAAGTTGCTAAAGCAAGAATTCATGTGAGAGCAAGATAAACCAATAACTCACTCATACTTCATCCAATACTCATGAAATTTTTACCACACATCAACTATCACATGAGTAGCATGCCACAAAAATTTCACTTCATTTGGAGCCCTAGATCTACAGTTATGAAAAATAACAAATTCAACTAGCATTACAACCTTACTGCACAAATCTATTTTTACCGCAAAATATTTAAACTAAAACATGCCATATTATAGATCCACTGCATAGACAATTTCACAAGGATTCTAAAAAGTCCTCATTTACTCTTTTACGAATTTTCTACGATTTACTATGAATTTCCAAAGTTCCTACAAAATAATTACAAACCAGTCCTTATGGCACTATTCACCTGAGTCTATGACATTGCAGCTAGGCCCTTGACTTTCGTCGAATTGTCGCGCGAGGTCCTTGACGGGGTGGAGAACAGAGGAGGCCAGTGGCCGGCCGATGGCCGATTTTGGCTGGCTGGAGAGGCGTCGGCGGCCACAGAGAGGCGTGCAGGGGCTTGGCCGTGGACCGCCGTGGCCGCTGTAACACCCCAGGTGTTTATCATCAGTTAAGCAATAGGTTTGAGCTCAAACATGACATGTCAAGTGGTAATCAAGGTGTCAAGATCAAATCTACATGATGGAGCTTCAACTTAAACTTGGGCCACGCACATTTGCTTACATATGGACCCTTGTTAAGATTATGCAAGAGTAATGCTAAACACGCTTCTTCCATGTACATTACATCCACATGCATCCATCTAGACCCGTGGAAAAGTTTCATGAAGTTTGGAATCAAAAAGTCGCATGAAATGATAAGTCATATCTTTGCATGAATAGCTTTATCAAGTGGATGGAAACCTATGAAGTCAACCAAACCTTGGTACCTTGCTCAAACAACTCTACTTGCACTCATGAACAAATGTTATGAAGGGTTCATGTTGAGCAGGTGGCCAGAAAATGCTCCAATGGATCAAAAAGGATAATTTAAGCTTCATCGTGATCCTACTTTGGTCAAAGTAGAATAGTAGGTTCTATACCAGTTTTGAAGTTGCACCTTAAATAAAAGTTGAAGATTGAGTAGAGTAGAACAAACTTTGTTTTTGGAACAAGAGCCATATCAACTTGTAACTAAGTCAAACAGAGGCTCGAAAATTGAATCAGCGGCTGTTTTCAGACTTAGAATTTTTCTAAGTCTGGAATTCATCGTCGTCTTCATTGGCATTCCGCGTTCTCCAAATTTTGTTAAGCAACTTCAGTTGATCCAAATGTAAAAGTTGGAGCTTACATGATGGGGAAGAACATACCAGAAGATGGCACCAGTTGCATTTCATTTCGACCATCAATTTTGGATGTTTGTTTGTCGCTGTCAAATCACTGACACTATCAAGTTTAGTACTAATTATCTGCTAATCCAACAGCCTAATGGCTGAGCACCCTTAATCAAAATTGGAGAGCATGAGGAGTAGGTCAAACTTTGTTTTTGGCCCATTCGCTAAATCAGCCGGAACAAGCTTCAAAAACGCGCCCCACGCCAGCCCACTTCCTCACACGACATGTGTTCGGTGAAATGTCGTCGTGGCGACCATGCGATGCAGCCGCACGCCCACGCCTGCGTTACGCGCCCGCCTTGCCGAAGCGTGGTGGGGAGAGCCCGAGCTTCATTCACTCGCCCCTCGCCTCCCTTGTTGTCTCCGGCTCGCTCTCTCGCTCTCTCCACAAGACGCTGAAGTCGCCGCCGCCATTGTCGACAGAGGCGCTTCGCCATGGCCGACAGTGGAGCTTTCCCCCGCCATCGCCCACGCCTCCGCGCCTTTCCGGTCCGAGCCGTGAATGCGAGCCCTCACAGACGTCGCCGCACGGGCGTACCTCGCGCCCTCCCAGCCCCAATCTCTCCGGGGGCTCTTTGCCAGACCGCCACGACTGCGGGCAAGCGTGTGTGGCCGAGCCACCTCGGGCTACCTCCGGCTCAACCGAAAGCGGTCCCATGGATGCGTGTGGTCCCACCGGTGCTTATGCCGCTTTTCTCTCGGCTCACGCCGCCGGCCGCCGCTGCCAAGGATGGCGCGGTCACACCACTTTGCTCACGTGGCCGGGAGGCCATGGGCCACCTACAGTGGCGCGCACGACCGGCGCCAGGTGTGCCTCGACGCCTTGGTCCTCATCGGTAGCTTCCTCTCATGGCGTATGAAGCTTCACCATCCCGAGCCGGCCATCTTCCCTGTTCTCGGTTGTGGAAGCAGAGAGGGACCTCGGGCTTGAATTAGATGAAGTTGGAGGCTGAATCTGCGAACCCATGACTCTCGTAAATAGTCTTGACAAGGACCGGTTCGCTAGCATTTAATTTATGTTTTTCTGCAGGACCCCGATGCAAGATTTAAATTCCTTTCTTTTGATTTTTACAGATTTCTGTGCTGAACTTTGAAAATTCATAGTAATTTGTAGAAAAATCGTAAAATAGTAAATGTGGACTTTTGGAATCCTTGTGAAATTATCTATGCAATAGATCTATAATATTACATGTTTTACTTTAAAGTTTTAGCTGTAAAAATATATTTATGCAGCTAGGTTTGTAATGCTAGTGGTATTTGTCTTTTCATAACTGTAGATCTAGGGCTCCAAATGAAGTGAAATTTTTGTGGCATGCTAATCATGTGATAGTTGATGTGTGGTAAAAATTTCATGAGTATTGGATGAAGTATGAGTGAGTTATTGGTTTATCTTGCTCTCACATGATTTCTTGCTTTAGCAACTTGTCTTTTTCATAGAGGTTTCTATACATATTCAAATGGAGTGAAATTTGGACAGTAGACTATTGAGAGGATATGTGAGCCACTGTAATTTTTGTAGAATTTATTGTATACTTTTGGTATATGTTCATTAAGTCACCTTGTTATCTAAAATAAATTAAGAAATGCATTAAAAGAATTTATTTGGTCATGGACCCTAGGTTTTCTGGTGTTCTTTAGTCATGTGTGACATGTTGGTAAAGTTGGTTTTGCCCAATTATGTGTTTGCAACATAAGTTAATAATTATTTTCTTGCCGATGTGGTTTATGGACAGATCTGAGAACTTAGCAAAGTTCTTCATGATAATGTGCTTTGTTGTGAAACTTGTTTATACAAAAGTTGTAGATAATTCATGTATCTAGCTACTGTTAAAATTTGGTGTCATTTGGCCAAGTAGTTTAAGAGTTACAACTGTTTAAAGTTAGAGTACAGGATTTGTTGCTCTCTGTTTTGTATGAACCAGTTCTGTAAAGGTATAATTTCGACCTACTTAACTTGTGAATCATGCTATGATGGTTACAGATGAAATGTAGATAATTTCATAAGCTTTCCAAAATGTCTTCTTGCAAGTCATTTGGATTTGTGTAACTACAGTTATGCTTCTCTGAAGTTGCAATCAGTTTTATGTCCATGTCTGGACAGGTCTGAAACATCTACATGTTTGACCTGTTTAACTTTGTAATTAGCTTCTTATGTAAACATCAATCTTGTATACAATTTCTATGGATTTTCATAAAGTCTTAGATCATCCTTGTGGGATGTTTGTAGCTTAAGTTATGTTTGAAACAAGTGACTGTTTGCTGCTGTCCAAATCTGCTTGTATCTAGAATTGTTTGCTTCTACTTGCTCTTGTTTGTATGATTGCAAATGGTTATCTTGGACACCTAGAGTTAAGGTAGCATGCCTAAAATGTTTTGCTAAATTGTGAAGTACTTGATCATGTATAGCTAGCTGGTTGTATGACATGCTTATGTGTGTATAGTGTAACATATGCTTGTTTAGTATGCTTGTTGCATTCCTTCATGTGTATTCTTTATGTTCATGCATCTGCATCTATGCATCTCATCCTAGGTACGCTAGGTACAGCACGTGGACGTGGAGCACATGATGTGGAGACAGAGGCGATGGTGTATGGTGGACCTATCCCGAAGGTGGAAGGACTGGACAAGTGCTAGAGCGGGAGATGCTCACTTAGCGAGTGTCGTCTACCTAACAGCGACTTGTGTGCCGGATCGAGCAAGCCCGGAGCATATTAAGCCTCCTAATTTCGAAATGCGATTCTGATATTATTGTTACATATATATATTGTTGCATTAAGTTTAGGTGTTGGATGCAAACACTTGCTTTGCATTGGTTATCAATCCTTGTCCGGATATTGATACCACAGAATCCTATGTAGCTCGGGGCTCGTGTAGTGCTTAGCCCTGCTCAAACACGGTAGAAGTCGGGTGATTTCTGTCACTGCGAGAGATAGGAAGATACATATAGCACGGTTGGCTATATTTGCTATCGTGGAAAAGAACCGGTCTTAATTTGAAATGAAGGCCGGACGGAGGCTTGCTTGGGTTTGCGATGACTCGTGCGTCTGTGTAAACAGGGCCTGATTCTTGGAGCCTTTTCTGTTCATGTTGAGCGCATGCCTCTCTCTTAGTTGGCGGATGCGGAGACCGACCACGAAGCCGAGTAGCTCACCTCGGCGAGGAGTCGATAAGTATAAAGTGCGCCTCGGAAGGGAGCCGTGGCGTGAGTCAAGGCGAGGTGATTTAAAAGTCTGATAAATCTGGCGGAAGGGTAATCCACGAAAGTCTTGTGTTGATCGAACCATAATTTGGTTCTGAGATGTCCCAAAAGGTGACCCGGCTACCCTTGCAAAGTATGCGGGGTGAGAGTTAGGAATACCCCTCTCGGTGAGTTGTAATTCGATTGAGTCGCCGTCTCTCCCGGTTAGTGAGAACTTGACGGGCTTATCTCCAATGTAGATACACTAAATAACCTAATGGTTCGGAAAAGATGATATGATGATGACAGCCTTATTATACTGCTTTATGGTTAATATTGTTTGCTCCTAATAAGTGAGTGCTCTAGTATACAGGTGCTAATCTAGTGGATAGGTAAATGATGATAAGCTTGATGCTAAGTTTAAATTGGTTACTATGCTCATAAGCTCTTTTATGCAAAAGTGTCAAGCTAGCCCACCTCATAAGCCTTGCATGAACCTTGGTGTCACTTGTTTTGGTTTCCAAGCCAGGTGAAGTAAAGTGCTGGTGAGTACATTCAGTACTCGGGGTTTATCCCACCATATTGCGGTGAAGTTCTTGGCTTTGTGAAGATGGTGGCTAACCGCCGATGGGCTCGGTGATTCTATAGTTACTTCTCATCTATATGCTTTTGTCGGATGATGTCACTTATGCTAGCAATGTATTTGGAACATATATTAATGTAATCTTTTGAAAGCTATGTTGTTTTCACTAATCGGTTTTGAAACCCAAACTTGTACTATTATTTTTGAATTCATTTGTAATATTATTTTCATTTGCAACCTGCTGTATGTGATGTGTATTTGCTTAATCACGCGATCTTGGTTGTGATGTTGATTTACCGAGGTCTTTTGGGACACTCGGCGGACTACCGGGTTTATATGAGTGAAAGTATGTGTGTGTCAACGTGTTAGCGGGGACAACCATACTTGATCTTGTATAAATTGGGCGGTTTAGTGTCAAATCTTGCTCTGATACCAGCTGTAACAGAACCGACCAAATCATAAGAACGTAAGTACCAAAAACAATCACCGAAGCGATCAAATTCCTGTACTTAAGCTCCCATAATCCCGGTAGTCCGGAAATCACGAAGGATTTCACCAACTCTCGACATACAAACCAAGATCGTAATGATTCAACACAACACATCATTCGTTACGACATTTCACAAGTAGCATTCGGATTACATCCATCAGAGTTCAAATAAAATATTACAAACCAAGTTTGAGTGTGCGGAAGCAACATAGTTTAGTACATATCTTCATAGTTTCAATTACATTGCCAGATCAGAGTCATGTCCCACAAAAGCATTATCAGGTACGAGAACTAGTAGAGACCGTGCCCAATGGTCTAGTCTTCATCCCCAGCAGGGAGAAGGCAGTTCTTGCAGCAACCAAAGAAGAACGGTCATACGCAGCAGGTGGGAAATAAAACCACGAAAATGAGAAGGTACTCACTAGACTTACCGACAAAAACTAGAAATAAAAGACACCAAGGATCATGCAAGGCTTTTCGGGTGGGCTAGCTTGACACGCTTGCATAAAAGAGCTTATGATTACAAAAGAACCAATTTAAACTTAGCTTCAAGCTTATCATTATTTACCTGTCTACTAGATTAGCACCTGTACTAGAGCACTCACTTATTAGGAACAAACAATATTAACCATAGCAGGTATAATAAGGTTGTCATCATCATATCATCATTTCCGAACCATTAAGATATTAAGTGTATCTACATTGGAGATAAACCCGTCAAGTTCTCACTAACCGGGAGAGGCGGCGATTTGAATCGAATTACAACTCGGTGAGGGGTATTCTAACTCTCACCCTGGCATACTTTGCAAGGGTAGCCGTGGTCACCTTTGGAACATCTCAGAACCAAATTGCGGGTTCGATCGGCCAAGACTCTCGTGGATTACCCTTCCGCCAGACGATCGGGACTTTTAAATCACACCGCCTTGACTCACGCCACGGCTCCCTTCCGAGGCGCACTTTATACTTATCGACTCTCGGCCCGAGGTGAGCTACTCGGCTCCGTGGTCGGTCTCCAGACCCGCCAACTAAGAGAGAGGCATGCGCTCAACATGAACAGGAAAGGCTCCAAGAATCGGGTCCTTAAGCTTACAGACGGAGTCACCGCAAACCGGCAAGCCTCCGTCCGGTCTTCATTTCAAATTAAGATGGTTCTTTTCCACGATAGCAAATATAGCCAACCGTGCCACCTGATCATCCTATATCTCGCAGTGACAGAAATCACCCGACTTCTACCGCATTTAAGCGGTGGCTAAGCACTACTCGAGCCTGAGCTACATAGGATTGAGGTAACAATATCTAGACAAGGAATGGGTAACCAATGCGCAAGTGTTTGCATCCAACACCTAAACTTAATGCAACAAATATATATATATGTAACAATAATATCAGAATCGCATTTTGGAAATTAGGAGGCTTAATATGCTCTGGGGCTTGCCTTTCACAAAGTTGCAAGGACGGTGGTCGGGGCACTCAACTCGGCGACCTCGCGTCGGCACTTCTCCTGAAGGTCGCTCCTCCGAATCTCCGGTGTCAGCAATTGCCGCCGCTTCGATTCCTCGAATTCCAAAGAGGTTACTCCTTCCGGTACACCTATTGCATGTCGATGCACAAGATAAATATCATGGATGCATAAGGAATGACATGATGCTCATGATGAATGAATCACAATGGGTGTTTACGAAAACATCATTGGACACTCGTTTCTGAGAGTAATTAGCTCTATGCAAATCACTTTAAGCATGCATCCAACTTAACTTAAATAACAAGAGCAACTTACCTAACTTGCATAACCTAAGATAAAGATGCTCATCTTCAGTTAAAGGCCTAACACCTAGGAACAGTACCATGAACTTAGAATAGTAAAGACATACTTAAAATAACGATTAAAGCTTCATATGCAACAAGTAGTAACTTAATTCTATCATAACCAGAGTTTTATAAATCCAAATGACTTGCAAGAGGACATTCTGGAAAGCTTATGAAATTCTCTACAATTTATTTGTAAACATCAAAGCATGATTCTGAAGTTGACCAAGTCCAATTCCAGTAGACCTAGAATCTATCCCATGCAATGACAGAGGTTGCTAACTTAATTATTTAACGATGGTGCAAAAGCCTAATTTGACCAAACCAAGTTTACCAACTTGTTTTTCCTACCTAAGAAACATCAGAAAGTATAGTGCCAACTTCTAAATAAATTATTTAATATCCTTTTCCAATTTATTTAGTTAATTAGGTGATTTAAGCAATATATAGTAAAACTATTCATAAAATCTACAAAAATTACAGTAGCTATCTCATGCTGCACATAGACTACCATAAAAATTTCAAAGCCATTAGACCAACATAACTTGCTGTATCCAAAATAACAGATGACATGTCAATTTCTAGCATAATTAGGAAACCTTATTAAAAAGTGTCAAGCAACAGATTTCCCATTTTCCTAGCATCCTTCTAGCATAAGAATAGCACCCTTAAAATTTCACCTTCACTGGATCTATAGAAAAATTATGAAAATTCACACAAGATCCACCTATTAATAAAAGGAAATTCTATAACTTAAAAACTACACATGCACTAGCTCTGAAATTTTACCAGAGCTTCTAATAAACCAAAATAGAGGACCCACAAAATTTCATAATTTTTGGACCACAGAAACTCAAGATAAAATTCAAACAAGTTTGCATGCTTCTAAAAACACATTTCAAACTCCTATTTAATTCATCCAAGTTTTCTAACACATGTGCTCATATTATATTTTTATTAAGTACTAGACATGACCAGGAACTTAACAAAATTAGAACCATAGCTTTTGGATCTATATACTAGGAAATACATATTTTAGAATCATGCACATAAATCTGTGAAAACAAATAAACAAAACAAATAAGAAAGCAGAAGCGTGGAGCCGGCCCGGTCGGACACGGACCTGCGCCTGAGCGCATAAAGGCTGCCTGAGACAATGGGCATAAGCGCCAAGCTGGGCTCCCGCCTCGGCAGCGGCACGACAGGGAGGACCCGTGTCGTGAGACAAGAGGAGGGGCGGCGGCCGGTGGCGTAGCTTCGCCGACGGCGACTTCTCCGGCGACGAGGAGAGTACCTTCGTGACCGTCACGACCTCCCGCGTTGATTGGTGCCCCAATCACTCTCTCTACCGGTCCCTAGGTACGCCGGCCATGGCGCACGGCGGCTCGGTCATGGCGCACGGCGGCGCTCCGGTGAACCCCGGCGCTAGGTACCCAGGCAAAGCGCGCATCAGCTTCCAGAGACCAAGGCGGACCTGTCTATGCTACTGCTAATGGCCGTGGTGAAGTCGCGCGAGTGTAGCCATGTGATGTCACCGGCGGCGACCATATGGCGCTGCGGTGGTGCTTGTGCGGCGTGTTCTCGCTCGGCCGTAATGGCTTCGTCGGTAACGTCATAACTAGAGCAAATCGGACAACCTAGAGAAGATGAAAGCGAAGGCTAGGGGAAGCGGGGAGGCGGTGCGGAGTGCTGCGGCCACGATGACCCGCAACTCCGGCGAGGTAGGCCATGACTATGGCGTCGGGAAAATCGGCAAAGGTCCTCACCCTACGGCCACGATTGGCTCAGCTAGAAGGTGGGGAAGGTCCAGACGAACACGACGGAGCTATGGTGAAGGCGTAGTGCGGGTAGATGCAGCGGTGAGCAAGCTCTGCGACGGCGGAGCTATGGCGGAGTGGCTGCTTGCGGCTGCGCTTGCAGTGGCGAGCGGAGAAATGAAAAAGGACTGGCGAGGGCGTCGGCAGGCGCGGGGTGGCTTCAAGGCGCGTCTGCGACGCCAGGAGGCGCACGGCGCGTGGTAATAACGCGGTCACCGACCTTCGATGTGCAAGACACGCAGCGTCCGGCGTTTTTCAAAAACGCGACCATCTGTAGCTTCCATTCGATCGGGGTGAGCGACTGACGGTAGCGACTTCCTCGCATGTAAAGCTGGCTAATCCGTTGCTTGTTTGCAAAAAAGCAGTGTTCATGAAAAATGTAGACCAAACATCCATCGCAATTTACTTTCAAGAACCATCACCTAATTCGCCATGGATCAGAAGTTACAACAAGCCAAAGATGGCTCGATCACACTGAAATGACATCAATGACTTAGCAAGATTTTTTAGTGTTGATTAGCATGAAATTCTGACTTGTGGGACATGTTTGACTAGGTTCAAGACATTTTCATGAGTTGACCATAAAACAACTTTTGTTCCTTACTAAATTAGCTACAACTTTGCTTTAGGTTGCTCAAGCATGCATAGACTCTAAGTTACACTTTTTAAACAGTCAAACAGTGAGACTCCAAGGGTCAATTCAAGTCAAACTTGCACTTGAGGGCATTTTGGTCATTTTGATCTACATGAACAATGTCCCAACAAGTAACCTAAGTGTAGTTAAGGTGTATTAGACCATAATCAACCACTTTACAAAGTTGTTATACCACTTCTACTGATCACATGCGATAAAGAAAGTAAAACAAGCAATTCATACATATGTTTCAATACAATGTTTCACATGTTGCATGACCTTGTTGTTATCCTATACTTGTCACATTACTACCATATTGCCATGTTTCCAAGTATGAGAGTTTCATGTAACATTCACATGTTGCACTACTACCATTCACAACAATCAAGCATGAAACATACACGGTTGAAAATGTTGCATATGCACGTTTTTGAGAACAATGACATGATGACATAGATAATGCACATGTTTATGAAATGACATGCAATTTAGTGGAAGCCAAACACCTAGGGTGTTACAGCCCTCCCCCCTTAGAAAAATCTCGTCCCGAGATTTGGAAAGCGTACCATTTAGTATAGAAAGTTGGATGATTTTCCTTTAAATAATCTTCCCGCTCCCAAGTTGCATCCCGTTCACTATGATTACTCCAAACTACCTTGTATAACTTAACCACTCGTGTACGAGTCACTCTTTCTTGAGTATCCAGAACTTGCACGGGCTTTTCCTCATAAGAAAGATCAGATTTCAAGTTGACTTTCCTTGTTGCTATTCTTTCCTCGGGAATACGAAGACACTTCTTCAGCTGGGACACATGGAATACCGGAAATATAGCTCCCATCTCACGGGGTAGATCAAGCTTATATGCTACTCTTCCACTTTTCTCGATAATGCGGTAGGGTCCAACATATCGAGGCTCAAGCTTCCTTTTAATTCCAAAACGCTTGACTCCTTTCATAGGGGATACCTTCAGATAAACATGATCACCTACTTCAAACTCAATAGGTTTCCTTCTCTTGTCAGCATAGCTCTTTTGTCTAGCCTGTGCGGCAGTCATATTCTTTTGTATAGTTCGGACTTGCTCTTCGGCTTCTTTTATAAAGTCGATACCATAGAACCTTCTTTCCCCGGGTTCCACCCAGTTCAAAGGAGTTCTACACTTGCGGCCATAAAGAGCTTCAAAAGGAGCCATTTTGATACTCTCTTGATATTTGTTGTTGTTATAAGAGAATTCAGCGAGAGGTAACAGATCTTCCCAAGAGCCTTTGCAAGAAATAAGACAAGCTCTAAGCATGTCCTCAAGAATTTGATTAACACGCTTTCAGTCTATCTCGATGTTTGCGGATGATAGGCGAAGCTGCGGATTAGATGAGTGCCAAGATTTTGATGTAAGCACTCCTAAAAGCGAGCCGTGAACCGAGGTCCTCTATCGAAACAATGGATTTGGGTACACCATGGAGACGTACCACTTGTTGAAAATAAATCTCAAAGCATAATTGTGTGGGTGATAGGTAGACTTGACCAGGAATAAAGTGAGCAGATTTAGTTAGGCGATCTCTCGATAACCCGGATGGAATCACAACCCTTGTTGGTAGTGGGTAATCCAACAATGAAATCCATACTAATTTCTTCCCACTTCCAGCCTAGGAATAGAGAGTGGTACGCAACAGATCCGGGCCTTATGTGAATAGCCTTGACTCGCAATGCTTATCACACCTTGCCACATAAGCTGCGATTTCTTTCTTCATCTTGGTCCACCAATAATACTGACTTGAGATCTTGATACATTTTACTACTACCGGGATGGATGGACAACTTAGAAGAATGGGCTTCAAACCATAATTTGATTTCTAAGTTCTTTATCTTTTGGGTACCACAAGTCTATCATTAAACCAGAGAATTCCTTTGTCATCGACCTTAAAGTGCTTGGTCTCTTTTTTCTTTCATTTTCCGTTTGATGTGAAACACACCCACATCGGTCTTACGGAGTTCGATAATTCGACTTCTAAGAGAGCAATCCACAGTGATATTGTGAAGTACTACAGGATGAAGGAGGTGTGATGATGAAAGTCTTCACTAATTAAGGAATTGCAATGGGCCTTTACGCTTAAGGCATCAACAACAACATTTGCCTTACCGGGATGGTAGTGCACTTGAAGGTTGTAGTCCTTGATCAATTCTAACCAAGCGCCCGTTGACGCATGTTCAACTCGGGTTGAGTAAAGATGTACTTGAGGCTTTTATGGTCGATATAGATGTTGCACACATTACCCGAGCAAGTAATGTCTCCAAATCTTTGGGCATGAACAAGCTGCGGCTAACTCTAAGTCATGGGTAGGATAGTTGACTTCATGCTTTTGAAGGTGGGCTTGAAGCATAAGCAATTACTCGCCTTCTTCGCATAAGAACACACCCCAAACCGGTGCCACATGCATCACAATAGACATCAAAAGGCTTTTCGATGTCAGTTGTGCTAATCTGAGAGCGAGAGGTTAGCAAGGTCCGCATAAAGTGTGGAAAGCCTCTTCACACTTTGAGTCCACACAAACTTCTCATCTTTCTGCGAGAGGCGAGTCATGGGCTTGGCGATTTTGAGAAATCCGGGATAAAGCGATGATAATAGCCAGCCAATCCCAAGAAACTTCGAACCTCGTGGACCGTAATAGGTGCCTTCCACTCAAGGACTTCTTGCACCTTCGTAGGGTCAACCGAAATTCCATCACCAGATAACACATGACCTAGAAAAGGTATCTTGTTCAACCGAATTCACACTTTGCTGAACTTAGCATAAAGTTGGTTGTCACAAGAACCGAAGTTAAGACAATTCTCGATGTTCAAAGATGCTCTTCTTTATTCGAGAATATACTAGGATGTCATCAATGAACATGACGACAAACTTGTCCAATTCTCGCATGAATACGTAATTCATCAAGTACATAAAGTGTGCGGAGCATTTGTCAACCCAAAAGACATGACAAGGTACTCGAACAAACCATAACGGGTAGAGAAAGTCGCCTTTAGGTATATCTTCAGATTTAATTTTGATCTCGATGGTAACGGACCTCAAATCGATCTTGGAGAATACCTTAGCCTTAGAGAAGGCGATCAAGCGTAATATCGATGCGAGGAAGAGGGTATTTGTTCTTGATGGTAACTTGACATTTAGGGACGATAATCTATGCACATGCTAAAGATTCGTCCTTCTTCTTCACAAAGATAGCCGGACAACCCCAAGGAGAAGAACTAGGCGAATCAAACCTTTCTTCAATAGCTCATTCAATCGACTCTTTAGTTCGGCCAACTCATTGGGCGGCATTCTATAGGGCCTTCGAGATATAGGAGCCGTACACGGAATAAGTTCTATCTTGAATTCTACATCGCGGTCCGGAGGTAATCCGGGCAAGTCATCGGGAAGACATCCGAAACTCACGGACAACTGGTAGATCCTCAATGGCTTTGGCTAGGGTAGCATTGGGCTGTATTGTGAAGAAAGATATCACGAGGTAAGCGCACTAGAAAACCCTTCTTATCCACAGGATCCTCAACATTACCACACGGGTTGACGTGATCGATCAAGACTCCATTCCCACTCATCCACTTCATTCCTAGGATTATATCAATTCCTACCCCGGTAGCACTACAAGATCTGTAAGAAACTCTCGATCCCCAATTTCAAGCTTTACATCTTTTACTACTTGGTTAGTCATGATATTATTCCCAATGACACTAATACAATAACCACCCTTGACAATTGTAATCACATTCATCTTATGCTTAGATGCAAAAGTAGAACTCACAAAGGAATGTGAAGCACCGAATCAAAGAGCACAACTGCAGGGTGATCATTAACAAGAAACTTACCAATGGTGACCACTTCACCGGCAGGAATTTCCTCCACTGATGAGTGTAATGAACACGCCCATGACTGACGACGTTTTTCCTTGAGCATTCTTGGGAGGATGGGGACACCTATTTGCCCAATGACCAGGTGGTTCTGGTTCCAACACTACTGTTAGCTGGTGGGACATTGAGCTGCCCGCCTTGAGGTATTCTTTAGCAAGGAAATTGTGTACCCCTTGAAAAAACCGGTTTTAGCTTGATTCTTCTTACGAGGTGGGGGTGATGGGACATTAGCATTGGGTGGAATGCACTGGGCCTTGGATATCATTGGTGCCTTAGACCGAGAAGCACCTGAATCAAAGTTTCTTTTGCGGTTCTTAGAAGCGGCATATATCTTATCATTGTTCTCTTGAGTCGAGTGTCACTAATAAACTCATTGAAGGTGACACACTTGCATTTGCCCATTGACTTCATCAATTTAGGGAAAGTCCCTCTTGAAGCTAGCTATTCTCTTAGCGTCGGTATCGACAAACTCAGAGCATACCTCGCCAAAGTTGTTGAATGCCCGGAGGTATTCATTGAGACTCTTGTTGCCTTGGGTGAGCTTCATAAACTCAGTATGCTTAATGGCCATGAGACCGGGAGGAATAAAGTGTCCTCTGAAAAGTCGCTTAAAGCCGACCCCAAACTATCTCGACGTTTGCGGGGAAGGTGGTCTTGTGATGTGTCCACGGATACTGCAGGGCCTTGGAGCTGGTGTCCCGCATATGTGGCCTTCATACCCTCGATCAAGCGGAGCAATCCAAACCTTTGCTCTATCGTGCTCAACCATTCATCGACTTGTAATGGTTCTTACGCCTCACGAAAAGACAGGAGGCTTTGTATCCATGAAGTCCTTAAAGTTTGTTGTCTTGGTTTGGCTCGGGTCCTTGGCGGACTATGACGATCCTCTCGGTTAGCCATCGATGCATAGCCTCGGCCTAACACATACCGACTTTCCACCACTTATCTGCATTAGCTCGGTGGTGTGGGCGGCGGTATGAGGTGGTTGTTCCTCATTTCCCATGCCACGACCGCGACGAAGGTTATGATGAGCCATCTGCAAAATGTATAGCCAATGAGCACTGACGATGTGGAAATTTTTGTAGATGAATCGTATAATTATGCCCAAACTGAGTCCATTGGAGGAAATGCATTTAGATAATCAACAGAGGCACAATCATTCATCACAACCACACAACTCATCAAGCGCGTCAATGGACACATAAATGCGATGAACTTAACCAACCACTCGATCCATAGACCGCAAAGACGGAATTTATCAAAGGCTCACATACGTGGAGCATAATACGTTCGATAGGTTACATCCAAGCCATAGTGGTTCCAAACTTACATCCAAAGATAACTTATGGTTCGATATTACATCCCAACGATTACTTATTCCAAAGCTACTCGTTCATGCATGAGGATCAACAAAAGACTAGCTCTTGCGCATTAGCTAAGTAGTAAGCTAAACTACGCATCGTCCTCGGAGTCAGTGTTAAAGATCTCTCCTCCATCTTCATCACTAGCAGGCTCCAACTCCTCATCTTAGTCCTCATCAGGTGGAATGTCCTCAGGTCCATTGACCTCCATGTCATCATCACCTTCACCATGATGACACAGAACCCATCTCATCCTCATCCTCGGTGGCGAGAAGAGGGTGAAGTTGATTGTGTGTGGTGAACCTCCTCATGGAGATTGTCATTGTACTCCTCAAAGAATTGCCACTTGCTGCTCTAGCTCTACCTATCGTGCTCTCAACACATCCTCCTCGTGCAGAGCTTCATTCCGTTGGTTCATCACGTGAATCAACATGCATTCACAGATTGCGGTGAGCAGCTGTCACAACCTCTCGAACCTCAAGGGTCTCTTGGTCCCTTTCTGTGTTACTTGCTCCAAGCGGTCTTGAGCCGCATTCCTCTCGTGATCACCCGAGCAAGCTCGCGCCTCGGCCTTTCCTCCTCAAGAGGCTCGGGGCCGGGGCTCACGAGGAGCTAAGCGGTGATGAGGCGCCCGCCTCCAGCCGGACTTATGAGAAAGTCGTTTTGTGCTGGCGCCATCATCTGTAGCAAAAGTCACAACGTAAGGGGAGAATCATTTAAGGGATACGAAATTTAATTATTTGGGACAATCATATTTTAAAGGAGGGAGTAATGCAAGAAATGCCATGTATGCTTGAACATGATGCATGCACGATCCGTACGTCCTCACCATCCTAAAAAAATTTAAAGGCTAGCGAAATATACGGTGGCATACATCGTTCTCTCGTGATCACGGTAGCTAATCGATCTATAACGATACGTTGTTAGTGTACTGCAGAAAATTTCATTTCAGCCCAGTAATTTCCCAAAATGCATAAAAGCAAGCGGTAACTAAATACTTTCATACATACATCTCACGATGCACATACTCTAGTATCACAACTACCCGTCGAGAGATACCCACATTTAAGTACTCTCATAGATACATGATTGAACATGTAAATACGCGAGCAACCACAACTACTCTCCCCTAGACTGACGATTGGACGGTCATGCTCTCACAACTCACACTTACCCAAGCGTAGAGGTATTTTGATCCATACATTACCACCCAAGCGGATGGCATCCATACAATAGCACGCCGTATGGACGACGAAACAGAAACAAGCAGGAACCCCCAAGTTAGTACTTTAATAAGCCACCTAAGACTCCTTATTCGGGCATAAGGGATATGACCACTGGCAATACTTAGTATTTAATTTAGGATTTTCACAAATACTTTTGTTTTAAATACACAAATGACGTGTTTAGTGTCAAATCTTGCTCTGATGCCAGCTGTAACAGAACCGACCAAATCATAAGAACGTAAGTACCAAAAACAATCACCGAAGCGATCAAATTCCTGTACTTAAGCTCCCATAATCCCGGTAGTCCGGAAATCACGAAGGATTTCACCAACTCTCGACATACAAACCAAGATCATAATGATTCAACACAACACATCATTCGTTACGATATTTCACAAGTAGCATTCGGATTACGTCCATCAGAGTTCAAATAAAATATTACAAACCAAGTTTGAGTGTGCGGAAGCAACATAGTTTAGTACATATCTTCATAGTTTCAATTACACATTGATCGTCAGTCATGTCCCACAAAAGCATTATCAGTGCACGAGAACTAGTAGAGACCGTGCCCAACGGTCTAGTCTTCATCCCAATGAGGAGGAGAAAGCGTGCTTGCGACAACCAAAGAAGAGCGGTCATCTACGCAGCGGTGGGAAATAAACCACGAGTACGAGAAGGTACTCAGCTAGACTTACCCGACAAAAACCGAAATAAAAGACACCAAGGATCATGCAAGGCTTTTGGTGTGGCTAGCTTGACACGATTGCATAAAAGAGCTTATGATTACGATAACCAATTTAAACTTAGCATCAAGCTTATCATTTTTACTGTCTACTAGATTAGCACCGTACTAGAGCACTCACTTATTAGGAACAAACAATATTAACCATAGCGGTATAATAAGGTTGTCATCATCATATCATCATTTCCGAACCATTAAGATATTAAGTGTATCTACATTGGAGATAAACCGTCAAGTTCTCACTAACCAGGAGAGACGGCGATTCAATCAATTACAACTCGGTGAGGGGTATTCCTAACTCTCACCTGGCATACTTTGCAAGGGTAGCCGTGGGTCACCTTTGGAACATCTCGGGAACCAAATTCGCGGGTTCGATCAGCGCCAGCACTAGAGCACTCACTTATTAGGAACAAACAATATTAACCATAGCAGGTATAATAAGGTTGTCATCATCATATCATCATTTCCGAACCATTAAGATATTAAGTGTATCTACATTGGAGATAAACCCGTCAAGTTCTCACTAACCGGGAGAGACGGCGATTGAATCGAATTACAACTCGGTGAGGGGTATTCTAACTCTCACCTGGCATACTTTGCAAGGGTAGCCGTGGGTCACCTTTGGAACATCTCGGGAACCAAATTCATGGGTTCGATCGGCGCCAAAGACTCTCGAGGATTACCCTTACGCCAGACGATCGGGACTTTTAAATCACCGCCTTGGACTCACGCCTCACGGCTCCCTTCCGAGGCGCACTTTATACTTATCGACTCCCGGCCCGAGGTGAGCTACTCGGCCGTGGTCGGTCTCCAGATCCGACCAACTAAGAGAGAGGCATGCGTTCAACATGAGCAGGAAAGGCTCCAAGAATTAGTCCTTAAGCGACCTGAGACGGAGTCAGATCCTTGCAACCGGCAAGCCTCCGTCCGGTCTTCATTTCAAATTAAGACCGGTTCTTTTCCACGATAGCAAATATAGCCAACCGTGCCACTGTATCATCCTATATCTCGCGGTGATAGGAAATCACCCGACTTCTACCGCATTTAAGCGGGCTAAGCACTACTCGAGCACTGAGCTACATAGGATTGTGGTAACAATATCTGGACAAGGAATGGGTAACCAATGCAGCAAGTGTTTGCATCCAACACCTAAACTTAATGCAACAATATATATATATGTAACAATAATATTGTAACTGCATTTCGGAAATTAGGAGGCTTAATATGCTCCGGGGCTTGCCTTTCACAAAGTTGCAAGGACGGTGGTCAGGGCACTCAACGGCGACCTCGTCTGGCACTTCTCCTGAAGGCTGCTCCTCCAGAATCTCCGGTGTCGGCTGCTGCTGCTCGCTCAGTTCCTCGAATTCCAGCAGGGTTACTCCTTCCGGTACACCTATTGCATGTCGATGCACAAGATAAATATCATGGATGCATAAGGAATGACATGATGCTCATGATGAATGAATCACAATGGGTGTTTACGAAAACATCACTGGACACTCGTTTACCGAGTAATTAGCTCTATGCAAATCACTTTAAGCATGCATCCAACTTAACTTAAATAACAAGAGCAACTTACCTAACTTGCATAACCTAAGATAAAGATGCTCATCTTCAGTTAAAGGCCTAACACCTAGGAACAGTACCATGAACTTAGAATAGTACAAACATGCTTAAAATAACAGCTAAAGCTTCATATGCAACAAGTAGTCACTTAATTCTATCATAACTAGAGTTCTATAAATCCAAATGACTTGCAAGAGGACATTCTGGAAAGCTTATGAAATTCTCTACAATTTATTTGTAAACATCAAAGCATGATTCTGAAGTTGACCAAGTCCAATTCCAGTAGACCTAGAATCTGTCCCGCAATGACAGGGTTGCTAACTTAATTATTTAACGATGGTGCAAAAGCCTAATTTGACCAAACCAAGTTTACCAACTTGTTTTTCCTACCTAAGAAACATCAGAAAGTATAGTGCCAACTTCTAAATAAATTATTTAATATCCTTTTCCAATTTATTTAGTTAATTAGGTGATTTAAGCAATATATAGTAAAACTATTCATAAAAATCTACAAAAATTACAGTAGCTATCTCATGCTGCACATAGACTACCATAAAAATTTCAAAGCCATTAGACCAACATAACTTGCTGTATCCAAAATAACAGATGACATGTCAATTTCTAGCATAATTAGGAAACCTTATTAAAAAGTGTCAAGCAACAGATTTCCCATTTTCCTAGCATCCTTCTAGCATAAGAATAGCACCCTTAAAATTTCACCTTCACTGGATCTATAGAAAAATTATGAAAATTCACACAAGATCCACCTATTAATAAAAGGAAATTCTATAACTTAAAAACTACACATGCACTAGCTCTGAAATTTTACCAGAGCTTCTAATAAACCAAAATAGAGGACCCACAAAATTTCATAATTTTTGGACCACAGAAACTCAAGATAAAATTCAAACAAGTTTGCATGCTTCTAAAAACACATTTCAAACTCCTATTTAATTCATCCAAGTTTTCTAACACATGTGCTCATATTATATTTTTATTAAGTACTAGACATGACCAGGAACTTAACAAAATTAGAACCATAGCTTTTGGATCTATATACTAGGAAATACATATTTTAGAATCATGCACATAAATCTGTGAAAACAAATAAACAAAACAAATAAGAAAAGCAGAAGCGTGGAGCCGGCCCGGTCGACACCACGGCCCACGAGCTTACGCTGTGCTGGCCTGGACAATGGCGCATAAGCGGCCCAAGCTGGGCTCCCGCCTCAGCGAATGACGCCGAGGGAGGACCAGCGTGTCGGCCGAGACAAGCGGGGAGGAGGCGGCGGCGGTGGCGTAGCTTCGCCGACGGCGACTTCTCCCGGCGACGAGGAGAGTACCTTCGTGGACCGTCATGACCTCCCGCGTTGATTGGTGCCCCAATCACTCTCTCTACGGTCCCTAGGTACGCCGCCATGGCGCACTGGCGGCTCGGTCATGGCGCGACGGCGGCGCTCCGGTGAACCCGGCGCTATGTACCCGAGCAAAGCGCGCATCGCTTCCCGAGACCAAGGCGGACTGTCTATGCTATCGCTAATGGCTGTGGTGAAGTGCGCGAGTGTAGCCATGTGATGTCACCGGCGGCGACCATGGCGCTGGTGGTGCGCGGCCGTGTTCCGCTCGGCCGTAATGGCCGTCGGTAACGTCATAACTAGAGCAAATACGATAGCTAGAGAAGATGAAAGCGGCTAGGGAAGCGAGGAGCGGCGCGCGGGCTGCGCCGCCACGATGACCCGCAACTCCGGCGAGGTAGGCCATGACTCTGGCGTCCGGAAAATCGGCCAAGGTCCTCACCTACAGCCACGATTGGCTCGGCTAGAAGGTGGGGAAGGTCGAGACGAACACGACGGAGCTATGGTGAAGGCGTGAGCGGTAGATCTGTGGTGAGCAAGCTCGCGACGCCGGAGGCGACTGGCGCGTGGCTCGCGCGGTTAGCCGGCCCGACGACACGCGGCATGCAGCGGGCGCAGCGTCCGGTGTTTTCTCAAAACGACCACTTGTAGCTTCCATTCGGTCGGGGTGAGCGAATGACAATGCGACTTCCTCATGGTAAAGCGGCTAATCCGTTGCTTGTTTGCAAAAACAGTGTTCATGAAAAATGTAGACCAAACATCCATCTGCAATTTACTTTCAAGAACCATCACCTAATTCGCCATGGATCAGAAGTTACAACAAGCCAAAGATGGCTCGATCACACTGAAATGACATCAATGACTTAGCAAGATTTTTCAGTGTTGATTAGCATGAAATTCTGACTTGTGGGCCATGTTTGATCAGGTTCTAGACATTTTCATGAGTTGACCATAAAACAACTTTTGTTCCTTACTAAATTAGCTACAACTTTGCTTTAGGTTGCTCAAGCATGCATAGACTCTAAGTTACACTTTTTAAACAATCAAACAAAGTGAGACTCAAGGGTCAATTCAAGTCAAACTTGCACTTGAGGGCATTTTGGTCATTTTGATCTACATGAACAATGTCCCAACAAGTAACCTAAGTGTAGTTAAGGTGTATTAGACCATAATCAACCACTTTACAAAGTTGTTATACCACTTCTACTGATCACATGCGATAAAGAAAGTAAAACAAGCAATTCATACATATGTTTCAATACAATGTTTCACATGTTGCATGACCTTGTTGTTATCCTATACTTGTCACATTACTACCATATTGCCATGTTTCCAAGTATGAGAGTTTCATGTAACATTCACATGTTGCACTACTACCATTCACAACAATCAAGCATGAAACATACACAGTTGAAAATGTTGCATATGCACGTTTCAGTAACAATGACATGATGACATAGATAATGCACATGTTTATGAAATGACATGCAATTTAGTGGAAGCCAAACACCTAGGGTGTTACAGCTGTAACAGAACCGACCAAATCATAAGAACGTAAGTACAAAAACAATCACCGAAGCGATCAAATTCCTGTACTTAAGCTCCCATAATCCCGGTAGTCCGGAAATCACGAAGGATTTCAACCAACTCTCGACATACAAACCAAGATCGTAATGATTCAACACAACACACCATTCGTTACGACATTTCACAAGTAGCATTCGGATTACATCCATCAGAGTTCAAATAAAATATTACAAACCAAGTTTGAGTGTGCGGAAGCAACATAGTTTAGTACATAACTTCATAGTTTCAAATACATTGCCAGATCAGAGTCATGTCCCACAAAAGCATTATCAGTACGAGAACTAGTAGAGACCGCGCCTAACGGTCTAGTCTTCATCCCCGGCGAGGGAGAAAGCAAGACTTGCAAACAACCAAAGAAGAGCGGTCATCTGCAGCGGTGGGAAATAAACCACGAGTACGAGAAGGTACTCACTAGACTTACCCGACAAAAACCGAAATAAAAGACACCAAGGATCATGCAAGGCTTTTCGGGTGGGCTAGCTTGACACAGGTTGCATAAAAGAGCTTATGATTACGAGAACCAATTTAAAGCGATTATCAAGCTTATCATCATTTTACCTGTTCACTAGATTAGCTTTTGTACTAGAGCACTCACTTATTAGGAGCAAACAATATTAACCATAGCGGTATAATAAAATTTGTCATCATCATATCATCTTTTCCGAACCATTAGGTTATTTAGTGTATCTACATTGGAGATAAGCCCGTCAAGTTCTCACTAACCGGGAGAGACGGCGACTCGAATCGAATACAACAACTCAGGTGAGGGGTATTCTAACTCTCACCTGGCATACTTTGCAAGGGTAGCCGTGGGTCACCTTTGGGACATCTTAGGAACCAAATTCGCGGGTTCGATCAGGCCAAAGACTCTCGAGGATTACCCTTCCGCCAGACGATCGGGACTTTTAAATCACACGCCCTTGGACTCACGCCCACGGCTCCCTTCCGAGGCGCACTTTATACTTATCGACTCCCGGCCCGAGGTGAGCTACTCGGCGGCCGTGGTCGGTCTCGAGACCCGCCAACTAAGAGAGAGGCATGCGTTCAACATGAACAGAAAGGCTCCAAGAATCGGTCCTTAAGCGACACGCACGGAGTCACCGCAAACCAAGCAAGCCTCCATCCGGTCTTCATTTCAAATTAAGACCGGTTCTTTTCCACGATAGCAAATATAGCCAACCGTGCCATATGTATCTTCCTATCTCTCGCAGTGACAGAAATCACCCGACTTCTACCGTGTTTGAGCGGGGCTAAGCACTACACGAGCACGAGCTACATAGGATTCTGTGGTATCAATATCTGGACAAGGATTGGATAACCAATGTAGCAAGTGTTTGCATCCAACACCTAAACTTAATGCAACAATATATATATGTAACAATAATACATCAGAATCGCATTTCGGAAATTAGGAGGCTTAATATGCTCGGGGCTTGCACAGGATCCGACACAAGTCGGTGTTAGGTAGACGACACTGCTAAGTGAGCATCTCCCGTTCTAGCACTTGTCCAGTCCTTCCACCTTCGGGATAGGTCCACCATACACCCATCGTCTGTCTCCCACATCATGTGCTCCACGTCCACGTGCTGTACCTAGCGTACCTAGGATGAGATGCATAGATGCAGATGCATGAACATAAAGAATACACATGAAGGAATGCAACAAGCATACTAAACAAGCATATGTTACACTATACACACATAAGCATGTCATACAACCAGCTAGCTATACATGATCAAGTACTTCACAATTTAGCAAAACATTTTAGGCATGCTACCTTAACTCTAGGTGTCCAAGATAACCATTTGCAATCATACAAACAAGAGCAAGTAGAAGCAAACAATTCTAGATACAAGCAGATTTGGACAGCAGCAAACAGTCACTTGTTTCAAACATAACTTAAGCTACAAACATCCCACAAGGATGATCTAAGACTTTATGAAAATCCATAGAAATTGTATACAAGATTGATGTTTACATAAGAAGCTAATTACAAAGTTAAACAGGTCAAACATGTAGATGTTTCAGACCTGTCCAGACATGGACATAAAACTGATTGCAACTTCAGAGAAGCATAACTGTAGTTACACAAATCCAAATGACTTGCAAGAAGACATTTTGGAAAGCTTATGAAATTATCTACATTTCATCTGTAACCATCATAGCATGATTCACAAGTTAAGTAGGTCGAAATTATACCTTTACAGAACTGGTTCATAAAAAACAGAGAGCAACAAATCCTGTACTCTAACTTTAAACAGTTGTAACTCTTAAACTACTTGGCCAAATGACACCAAATTTTAACAGTAGCTAGATACATGAATTATCTACAACTTTTGTATAAACAAGTTTCACAACAAAGCACATTATCATGAAGAACTTTGCTAAGTTCTCAGATCTGTCCATAAACCACATCGGCAAGAAAATAATTATTAACTTATGTTGCAAACACATAATTGGGCAAAACCAACTTTACCAACATGTCACACATGACTAAAGAACACCAGAAAACCTAGGGCCCATGACCAAATAAATTCTTTTAATGCATTTCTTAATTTATTTTAGATAACAAGGTGACTTAATGAACATATACCAAAATATACAATAAATTCTACAAAAATTACAGTGGCTCACATATCCTCTCAATAGTCTACTGTCCAAATTTCACTCCATTTGAATATGTATAGAAACCTCTATGAAAAAGACAAGTTGCTAAAGCAAGAAATCATGTGAGAGCAAGATAAACCAATAACTCACTCATACTTCATCCAATACTCATGAAATTTTTACCACACATCAACTATCACATTATTAGCATGCCACAAAAATTTCACTTCATTTGGAGCCCTAGATCTACAGTTATGAAAAAGACAAATACCACTAGCATTACAAACCTAGCTGCATAAATATATTTTTACAGCTAAAACTTTAAAGTAAAACATGTAATATTATAGATCTATTGCATAGAGAATTTCACAAGGATTCCAAAAAGTCCACATTTACTATTTTACGATTTTTCTACAAATTACTATGAATTTTCAAAGTTCAGCACAGAAATCTGTAAAAATCAAAAGAAAGGAATTTAAATCTTGCATCGGGGTCCCTGCAGAAAACATAAATTAAATGCTAGCGAACCGGTCCTTGTCAGCACTATTTACAGGAGTCACGGGTTCGCAGTTCAGCCCTCCAACTTCATCTAATTCAAGCCCGAGGTCCCTCTCTGCTTCCACAACCGAGAACAGGGGAAGATGGCCGGCTCGGGATGGTGAAGCTCGCCGGCGGCGAGGAAGCGGCCGATGAGGACCGCGGCGTCGAGGCACACCCGAAGCCGGTCGTAGCGCCACCAGAGGTGGCCCATGGCCTCCCGGCCACGTGAGCAAAGCGGTGTGACGCGCCATCCCTTGCGGCGGCCGCGGCGGCGGGCCGAGAGAGAAGGGGCATGCGAGCACCGGTGGGACCACACGCATCCATGGGACTGCTTTCGGTTGAGCCGGAGGTAGCCCGAGGTGGTTTCGCCACACGCGCGCCATGATCGTGGCGGTCTGCGGCAAGCGAGCCTCCGGCGAGGATTGGGGGCTGGAGGGCGCCGAGGTACGCCTGTCTGCGACGGTGAGGCTCTCGCATTCACGGCTCGGGACCGGGAAAGCGCGGAGGCCGGGACGATGGGCGGGGAAAGCTCCGGCTCGTCGGCCATGGCGAAAGCGCTCTGTCGACAATGGCGGCGACTTTCAAGCGTCTGGCCGAGAGCGAGAGAGCGAGCCGGAGACAACAAGGGAGGCGAGAGGGCGAGTGAATGAAGCTCGGGCTCTCCCCACCACGCTTCGGCAAGGCAGGCGCGTGGCACGGGCGTGGACGTGTGGTCTGATGCATGGTCGCCACGACGACATTTCACCGAACACATGTCGATGCGAGGAAGTGGTTTGGCGTGGAAGCGTTTTTGGGCTTGTTCCGGGCTGATTTAGCGAATGGGCCAAAAACAAAGTTTGACCTACTCCTCATGCTCTCCAATTTTGATTAAGGGTGCTCAGCCATTAGGCTGTTGGATTAGCAGATAATTAGTACTAAACTTGATAGTGTCGTTGATTTGACAACGACAAACAAACATCCAAAATTGATGGTCGAAATGAAATGCAACTGGTGCCATCTTCGGTATGTTCTTCCCCATCATGTAAGCTCCAACTTTTACATTTGGATCAACTGAAGTTGCTTAACAAAATTTTGAGAACGCGGAATGCCAATGGCGACGACGATGAATTCCAGACTTAGAAAAATTCTAAGTCGAAAAAGCATTACCATTGATTCAATTTTTCGAGCCTCTGTTTGACTTAGTTCCAAGTTGATATGGCTCTTGTTCAAAAAACAAAGTTTGTTCTACTCTACTCAATCTTCAACTTTTATTTAAGGTGCAACTTCAAAACTGGTATAGAACCTACTATTCTACTTTGACCAAAGTAGGATCACGATGAAGCTTAAATTATCCTTTTTGATCCATTGGAGCATTTTTCGCCACCGCTCAACATGAACCCTTCATAACATTTGTTCATGAGTGCAAGTAGAGTTGTTTGAGCAAGGTACCAAGGTTTGGTTGACTTCATAGGTTTCCATCCACTTGATAAAGCTATTCATGCAAAGATATGACTTATCATTTCATGCGACTTTTTGATTCCAAACTTCATGAAACTTTTCCACGGGTCTAGATGGATGCATGTGGATGTAATGTACATGGAAGAAGCGTGTTTAGCATTACTCTTGCATAATCTTAACAAGGGTCCATATGTAAGCAAATGTGCGTGGCCCAAGTTTAAGTTGAAGCTCCATCATGTAGATTTGATCTTGACACCTTGATTACCACTTGACATGTCATGTTTGAGCTCAAACCTATTGCTTAACTGATGATAAACACCTGGGGTGTTACAGCCCTCCCCCCTTAAAGGAATCGCGTCCCGAGATTCGGTGCGAAAGACTCTTAAGGGAAGAAAAACTTGTCATCCAGTTTCCAACATCAGTGATAGTATTAGGCTATTTAACTTTGGAGTATCAGAGAGACTAATTTGGTCACGACACTTTCTGATACTTGCTCTTTGTCGTAAGTTGTTGTCTGAAGAATTTCTTTCGTTGGCGTCCATAAAGCATTGTTACATTGGAAGGAATCCAAGATAGCACTGTCCTGCGTACTTCGTCCACGATGTACGAAGAGTGATACAAGCGTAGACTAAATACTTGTAACATCTACTTCCCTAGTGGATATAGCATAGACCTATGGACTTTGCACTAGCCCACAGTCTGTTGACAGATATTCCTTGCAACGATGCTATATTTGTTCCCAAGGTTTGAAAAGCAGTTCTCTACTAAAGTGGTTTGAGCACAACTTCTCATAAAGGATGTGATCATAGACGGGGTAAACATCCTTTGAGGGTATGAGAAGCTAGTTAACCAATATCCAAACTAGTTGTAGCGGTGCAATCACTTAGATGTCACTGATGGAAAGCTACATAATGTTCCTTATATATAGTGCTCTTTCTCTGATAATGACACTGTATTATCTGAGTCTGTTGAGTGAGCGGTGAATGTGATAGCTGACTCTGTTGACTCAGCGTTCTCGACGACCATTATTTAAGGGAATTCTCATATCCAAACGGTAATAGTTATCTGAGTTGTATCTGAGGCAAACCCTTGGGTAAAACACATGGAAGACACCTTAGGCATGTCAGCATTGGAGAACCATTGATGCAGAAGGATGTTAGCGAGGCTTGGAGGGCAACACAAGTTGCAAGTAATCACAAAACTAGGGACTAGTTCACTACCAAGCATGTTAAGTACAATTTGCCTTCGTGGTGCAGTTGCACAGCAAGTGGGTTGACTTGCATCGTAGCAAAACCCGCTTTCTTAAACTATATTTGACGTCGAGGCTACCATTCTTAGGTCCATCAATATCTCAAAAACCATAATCCAAAAATCTATGGTTTGACACCTTTCTAATTACTTTCGAATTGCAAGGGCACAATTTGACTTCTAGAACACCTGGACTGCTCACGCATTGCTGATCTGAGAGGGCAAAAGCAAGGCACATAAGGGTGCAATTAGTCTTCTCAAGGGTATGGAGGGTTGTCTAACAGCAATACACCTAAAAGTTGTAATTTCTTGGCATGAATTACAAACACAACCGTCTAATGCAAAGGATGATCGCAATCACAGCGAAATTGCAGATTCTGTACCCTTTTGTTTTCTATTCATATTTCACAAACTACTGCTCCAATATGCACAAATTTTGGTGGGCATGTAGATCCATGGGTCTTCTAACTACTCACCAAAATTCAACTCAACCGGACATCGTTTGACCATCCAAACAATTCATCTACCAAAACTGCTCTGTTCTGAAATGGTAGCAAACTGAGCCGACAAGATATCTCTCAAATCCGATGTTTCACTCAACCAATACTCAAACCAACTTAAGGCATTGAAGGGTCCTAAGCAAGGAATGAGATCGCCAAGTTTAGGGTCAATCCAACTTCGTTTGAGTCACTAATCGCCGGCTTGAAGATAACCGGTTTAGTGCCACAAAATCTAGATAGATTTCGTGTTCTCCCTTTTCTTTGCTTCACATGTTGAGGTGGGTGTTTTGCACTCTCTAACCTTTCTCATAGCAGTAGCAGCCTTTCCCTAGCTGAGGATGGGGCTAGAGTTTTCCTCACATGCTTCTCTAGTTCCTTACGTAGCCGATACAACGTTTTGTACTATCTGTGGGATTATCCAAGATGGAATTGACTTGATAGCACAGGTTTTGGAAAACAAAGCAGTAGCTGCATTGGTAAACGGCTTGCTATTACATTGCTTAACATTGCTCTGCGAGACATAGCCTTTGTAATTAGCAAAAGTTGTCACCTAGCTGGAGGTTAAGCTTCCGACTAGTAACTAATCAGTTGTCTCTCAACACTCAAAGTTCCAATTTCTTACTCTTGACCACAATAATTGCAATCGAGGCTGTGAATGACGGTGCCGCCATTGAAGTCTGCGGATAAGGAGTCACACTAGAGATGTCGATCTCGACTGTGCGATCAGCATGCACATAATAATCAAGACTTGGATAGCCAGGTCATAATCATAATGTGACGTTCGATTCTTATCTGACTAACAACTTGTCCAACATTAATTGTTGTGTGCCTTTCTGATCCAACAGTGATGACATAAGTTGTTCACTAGGTGACGGACGTCAATGTTGGGACAACCAAGTGGAGTCACTTGTCTACCACCTCTTGTAGTCTATTAATGTTTATGTCGGTGACCTGTTCTTCAAAGGTTATCCTTTTTGTGACTTCAAAAGGAAGCTCTACTACTTTTGGTCTAATATATGGATCTTCGATAAGATATGGATAGATAACCAAGGAAGAGCTCACGTGAAAATAACACATCGGTGCAGTTCTGCAATGGATCATGACTAGAAACCTCGATACCTACGCGCACCCAATAGCACAACCATGTGCCGGCCGGCCACAAGGAGGCCCTAGGTTCCGTCGCGGCACCGTAGATCGCTAATCATAGCACCATTACTGGACATACACCCAAAGTGAAATTTCCAGTGGCACCAATTAGATTGTAAGAACAAGCATTGTGCAAAAGAGGGATAGCAATCAAGGATAGTCACAAGGTTAGGAATTAACAAGGAGGCGATCGGAAGATCAAAACACAAACAAGAAAAAGAACATAGCCTAATTGTCGAAGGCAACCAAGCAGGAGAGACTTGCTAATTTCCATATCGCCTTGTGTCCACCCAAGTGATTACCAGATAAAGATTAACATGAGATTTGGTCTTGTCGAGTAGCATCATAAGATCAAGACTGATAAACATCCAGAGACTTGAAAGGGTTGGAGGCAAATACATGAGATTCGAGGGACAGAGCCATTGCACTGACTAGAGATTCAGTTGATAAAGCAACGACATGATCTACGAGGAAGAGGTTCCAAGCCAAGGTAGATAGCGATTAGCGTTGCACTAGCTCACTAGTAGGAGAGAGAGCAATAAGGTCCAACAAGGATTTTTGAGCAGGGTCCTCCCACACAGGAGCGGGACAACCACAAAACATGCAAGCATTCAAGGGAACTAAGCTTGGACCTAAGGTCAAGCAACGGCATAAATAAAGTCTTCGTAGCACAACGTTCAAGGCTAGCAACCACGTGTATAGGCTCAGGCTCCCAAGAGAGAACCTAATTGGAGACAACAACTATGCGATTACGTAACTTGAGCGTTGTTTTAGGATAAAGCTATTTGACACTCGTATGCTTACCGAGGACAAAAGGGTGACAACTACGGCACTACCTAGATAACAAGCATCCACGCCTACATCATGGTCTTAAGCGAGCATTTCGAAACACTCAATCCAATTAGCTTAAATGGCTATTACTGAAGCACAAAGCTCATACATAACAAGCGCGGTCACCTACAACAACACCACTACACATCGGGCAAAACATGGTGGTAAAGGCTTTGTTATCTTTTGTTTCCTTTTACTAAGTAGGTGGATATCTCTACAAAACAAGTTTTATGTACATTTAGCAATTTAGTTTTCAAAGGGGTGAAGTTTTGCTAATTAATAACTTGTCATCTATTTCCTTTGGACCTTGCACATACAAGACGAGCTAATCACACACTATCTTCAAGCATAGCTATTCAAGCAAACATGGGACAAGACATTTTGTCTAGCTTCACACAGGAAAATAGTGACATCACATTGATCACAAGTTACTTAGCATTAGGACAAGGTGAGGGAAGCATATTTATGCACAAGCACAATCATGATGCATGCTCGTCCTCCTACTCGTCCTCACGAAATTGCCAAACTTAAGGTGGCAATCACGTTCTATGTCGGTGGCATAACACGTACTCTCTCGATATATAGCTAGTCGTTAGCTACATTCAATCTACGCATTCGTGGTTAGCGTACTGCAGAGCAAATTCATTGCACCCATCCCCACAAGAGATAAATAAGCATACAATGAAAGCGAAGAACTAAGATACTCTCCATATATACATCCCCGGATGTATATACTTCGATATCCATAGCTACCCGATAAATATACCCATAATTAAGTACCTTCATATATACATGTGTGTAACATGTAAATATTCCAAGAACCATGACTAACTTTCCCTAGACCGACAGCGGTGGGACGGTCATGCTCTCACAACTCACACTTACACAGGCGTAGAGACAATTGATCCATACATTACCATTCAAACGAATGGCATCCATATACAATAGCACGTCGTATGGATTTGAAAGTAAAAACCCCATGTTAGTACTTAGATAGCCACCTAATAGTCCTTAATCGGGCATAAAGGAGGATGTCGCTAGCATAGTTTTGCAAATTAGTTTTTGACAAATTTGCACAGTAGCTAAAGTTTTAGTTAAAATAGGCTTTTTAAAACCAAACTTTGTTTTGAAAACAATGTACATGACAAGATTATGCTTAATCACCGCCTCGATACCAATTGTATAACAGAACCGCCCAATTTATACAAGATCAAGTATGGCTGTCCCCGCTAACACGTTGACACACACATACTTTCACTCATATAAACCCGGTAGTCCGCCGAGTGTCCCAAAAGACCTCGGTAAATCAACATCACAACCAAGATCGTGATTAAGCAAATACACATCACATATGCAGGGTTGCAAAGGAAAATAATATTACAAATGAATTCAAAATAATAGTACAAGTTTGGGTTTCAAAACCGATTAGTGAAAACAACATAGCTTTCAAAAAGATTACATTAATATATGTTCCAAATACATTGCTAGCATAAGTGACATCATCCGACAAAAGCATATAGATGAGAAGTAACTATAGAATCACCGAGCCCATCGGCGGTTAGCCACCATCTTCACAGAGCCAAGAACTTCACACCGCAACATGGTGGGATAAACCACGAGTACTCGAATGTACTCGGCCAGACTTACCCGTCGGAAACCAAAACAAGTGACACCAAGGTTCATGCAAGGCTTATGAGGTGGGCTAGCTTGACACTTTTGCATAAAAGAGCTTATGAGCATAGTAACCAATTTAAACTTAGCATCAAGCTTATCATCATTTACCTATCCACTAGATTAGCACTGCATTACTAGAGCACTCACTTATTAGGAGCAAACAATATTAACCATAGCGGGTATAATAAGGTTTGTCATCATCATATCATCTTTTCCGAACCATTAGGTTATTTAGTGTATCTACATTGGAGATAAGCCCGTCAAGTTCTCACTAACCGGGAGAGGCGGTGACTCGAATCAATTACAACTCAGGTGAGGGGTATTCCTAACTCTCACCCGGCATACTTTGCAAGGGTAGCCGTGGGTCACCTTTGGGACATCTCGGGAACCAAATTGCGGGTTCGATCGGCGCTAGCACTCTCGAGGATTACCCTTACGCCGGGACGATCGGGACTTTTAAATCACCGCCCTTGGACTCACGCCTCGGCTCCCTTCCGAGGCGCACTTTATACTTATCGACTCCCGGCCTGAGGTGAGCTACTCGGGCCGTGGTCGGTCTCCGCACCAGCCAACTAGAGAGAGGCATCGTTCAACATGAGCAGGAAAGGCTCCAAGAATCGGTCCTTAAGCGACACAGACGGAGTCCTTTGCAAACCCGGCAAGCCTCCGTCCGGTCTTCATTTCAAATTAAACCGGTTCTTTTCCACGATAGCAAATATAGCCAACCGTGCCATATGTATCTTCCTATCTCTCGCATAGTGTGTGAAATCACCCGACTTCTACCGTGTTTGAGCGGGGCTAAGCACTACACGAGCTCGAGCTACATAGGATTGAGTGGTATCAATATACGGACAAGGATTGGATAACCAATGCAGCAAGTGTTTGCATCCAACACCTAAACTTAATGCAACAATATATATATGTAACAATAATATCAGAATCGCATTTCAGAAATTAGGAGGCTTAATATGCTCAGGGCTTGCACGGGATCCGACACAAGTCGGTGTTAGGTAGACGACACTCGCTAAGTGAGCATCTCCCGTTCTAGCACTTGTCCAGTCCTTCCACCTTCGGGATAGGTCCACCATACACCATCGTCTGTCTCCACATCATGTGCTCCACGTCCACGTGCTGTACCTAGCGTACCTAGGATGAGATGCATAGATGCAGATGCATGAACATAAAGAATACACATGAAGGAATGCAACAAGCATACTAAACAAGCATATGTTACACTATACACACATAAGCATGTCATACAACCAGCTAGCTATACATGATCAAGTACTTCACAATTTAGCAAAACATTTTAGGCATGCTACCTTAACTCTAGGTGTCCAAGATAACCATTTGCAATCATACAAACAAGAGCAAGTAGAAGCAAACAATTCTAGATACAAGCAGATTTGGACAGCAGCAAACAGTCACTTGTTTCAAACATAACTTAAGCTACAAACATCCCACAAGGATGATCTAAGACTTTATGAAAATCCATAGAAATTGTATACAAGATTGATGTTTACATAAGAAGCTAATTACAAAGTTAAACAGGTCAAACATGTAGATGTTTCAGACCTGTCCAGACATGGACATAAAACTGATTGCAACTTCAGAGAAGCATAACTGTAGTTACACAAATCCAAATGACTTGCAAGAAGACATTTTGGAAAGCTTATGAAATTATCTACATTTCATCTGTAACCATCATAGCATGATTCACAAGTTAAGTAGGTCGAAATTATACCTTTACAGAACTGGTTCATACAAAACAGAGAGCAACAAATCCTGTACTCTAACTTTAAACAGTTGTAACTCTTAAACTACTTAGCCAAATGACACCAAATTTTAACAGTAGCTAGATACATGAATTATCTACAACTTTTGTATAAACAAGTTTCACAACAAAGCACATTATCATGAAGAACTTTGCTAAGTTCTCAGATCTGTCCATAAACCACATCGGCAAGAAAATAATTATTAACTTATGTTGCAAACACATAATTGGGCAAAACCAACTTTACCAACATGTCACACATGACTAAAGAACACCAGAAAACCTAGGGTCCATGACCAAATAAATTCTTTTAATGCATTTCTTAATTTATTTTAGATAACAAGGTGACTTAATGAACATATACCAAAAGTATACAATAAATTCTACAAAAATTACAGTGGCTCACATATCCTCTCAATAGTCTACTGTCCAAATTTCACTCCATTTGAATATGTATAGAAACCTCTATGAAAAAGACAAGTTGCTAAAGCAAGAAATCATGTGAGAGCAAGATAAACCAATAACTCACTCATACTTCATCCAATACTCATGAAATTTTTACCACACATCAACTATCACATTATTAGCATGCCACAAAAATTTCACTTCATTTGGAGCCCTAGATCTACAGTTATGAAAAAGACAAATACCACTAGCATTACAAACCTAGCTGCATAAATATATTTTTACAGCTAAAACTTTAAAGTAAAACATGTAATATTATAGATCTATTGCATAGATAATTTCACAAGGATTCCAAAAAGTCCACATTTACTATTTTATGATTTTTCTACAAATTACTATGAATTTTCAAAGTTCAGCACAGAAATCTGTAAAAATCAAAAGAAAGGAATTTAAATCTTGCATCGGGGTCCCTGCAGAAAACATAAATTAAATGCTAGCGAACCGGTCCTTGTCAAGCACTATTTACTGTGAGTCACGGGTTCGCAGTTCAGCCTCCAACTTCATCTAATTCAAGCCCGAGGTCCCTCTCTGCTTCCACAACCGAAAACAGGGAAGATGGTCGGCTCGGGATGGTGAAAGCGCACATGGCGAGGAAGCTACCGATGAGGACCATGGCGCCGAGGCACACCCGAAGCCGGTCGTAGCGCCACCAGAGGTGGCCCATGGCCTCCTGGCCACATGAGCAGGCGGTTTTCTTTTGCGGTTCTTAGAAGCGGCATATATCTTATCATTGTTCTCTTGAGTCAGAGTGTCACTAATAAACTCATTGAAGGTGACACACTTGCAGTTGCCCATTGACTTCATCAATTTAGGGGAAAGTCCCCTCTTGAAGCTAGCTATTCTCTTAGCGTCGGTATCGACAAACTCAGGAGCATACCTCGCCAGGTTGTTGAATGCCTGGAGGTATTCATTGAGACTCTTGTTGCCTTGGGTGAGCTTCATAAACTCAGTATGCTTAATGGCCATGAGACCAGGAGGAATAAAGTGTCCTCTGAAAGCCACCTGAAACTGACCCCAAACTATCTCGGCGTTTGCGGGGAAGGTGGTCTTGTGATGTGTCCACCGGATACTGCAGGCCTTGGAGCTGGTGTCCTGCATATGTGGCCTTCATAACTTGATCAAACGGAGCAATCCAAACCTTTGCTCTATCGTGCTCAACCATTCATCGACTTGTAATGGTTCTTACGCCTCCACGAAAGATAGGAGGCTTTGTATCCATGAAGTCCTTAAAGTCTTTGTCTTGGTTTGGCTCGGGTCCTAAGCGGACATGACGATCCTCACGGTTAGCCATCGATGCATAGCCTCAGCTAACATCTGTTGACTTTCTGGCTATGCGCATTAGCTCAAATTTGGTGTGGGTGGTGGCGGAGGTGGTTGTTCCTCATTTCCCATGCCACGACCGCGACGAAGGTTATGATGAGCCATCTGCAAAATGTATAGCCAATGAGCACTGACGATGTGGAAATTTTTTGTAGATGAATCGTATAATTATGCCCAAACTGAGTCCATTGGAGGAAATGCATTTAGATAATCAACAGAGGCACAATCATTCATCACAACCACACAACTCATCAAGCGCGTCAATGGACACATAAATGCGATGAACTTAACCAACCACTCGATCCATAGACCGCAAAGACGGAATTTATCAAAGGCTCACATATGTGGAGCATAATACGTTCGATAGGTTACATCCAAGCCATAGTGGTTCCAAACTTACATCCAAAGATAACTTATGGTTCGATATTACATCCCAACGATTACTTATTCCAAAGCTACTCGTTCATGCATGAGGATCAACAAAAGACTAGCTCTTGCGCATTAGCTAAGTAGTAAGCTAAACTACGCATCATCCTCGGAGTCAGTGTCGAAGATCTCTCCTCCATCTTCATCACTAGCAGGCTCCAACTCCTCATCAGGTGGAATGTCCTCAGGTCCATTGACCTCCATGTCATCATCACCTTCAGCCATGATGACACTAGAACCCATCTCATCCTCATCCTCAGGTGGCAGGAGAGGGTGAAGTTGATTGTGTAACAGGTGAACCTCCTCATGGAGATTGTCGTTGTACTCCTCAAAGAATTGCCACTTGTCGCTCTAGCTCTACACCGTCGTGCTCTCAACACATCCTCCTCGTGCGGGCTTCATTCCGTTGGTTCATCACGTGAATCAACATGCGTTCTGATTGTGGTGAGCAAGCTGTCAACCTCTGAACCTCAAGGGTCTCTTGGTCCCTTTCTGTGTTACTTGCTCCAAGCGGTCTTGAGCCGCATTCCTCTCAAGTGATCACCCGAGCAAGCTCGTCCTCGACCTTTCCTCCTCGGTAGGCTCGGGGACGGGCTCACGAGGAGCTAAGCGGTGACTTCTGAGCAAATGCGTTTCGTCTTGGCGCCATCAGTAGCAAAAAAGTTACAACGTAAGGGGAGAATCATTTAAGGGATACGAAATTTAATTAGCCGGGACAATCATATTTTAAAGGAGGGAGTAATGCAAGAAATGCCATGTATGCTTGAACATGATGCATGCACGATCCGTCAACGACGTCCTCACCATCCTAGAAAAAAAAAATTTAAAGGCTAGGGAACTATACGGTGGCATACATATCGCTCTCTCAGATCACGGTAGCTAGTCGATCTACAACGATACGTTGTTAGTGTACCTGCAGAAAATTTCATTTCAGCCCAATAATTTCCCACAATGCATAAAAGCAAGCAGTAACTAAATACTTTCATACATACATCCTCTGATGCACATACTCTAGTATCACAACTACCCGTCAGAGATACCCATATTTAAGTACTCTCATAGATACATGATTGAACATGTAAATACACGAGCAACCACAACTACTCTCCCCTAGACCGACGGTTGGACGGTCAAGCTCTCACAACTCACACTTACCCAAGCGTAGAGGTATTTTGATCCATACATTACCACCCAAGCGGATGGCATCCATACAATAGCACGCCGTATGGACGACGAAACAGAAACAAGCAGGAACCCCCAAGTTAGTACTTTAATAAGCCACCTAAGAGTCCTTATTCGGGCATAAGGGATATGACCTTTGGCAATACTTAGTATTTAATTTAGGATTTTCACAAATACTTTTGTTTTAAATACACAAATGACGTGTTTAGTGTCAAATCTTGCTCGATGCCACCGTATGTGAACCGACCAAATCATAAGAACGTAAGTACAAAAACAATCACCAAGCGATCAAATTCGTATTTAAGCTCCCATAATCCCAGTGAGTCCGGAAATCACGAAGGATTTCAACCAACTCTCGACATACAAACCAAGATCGTAATGATTCAACACAACACATCATTCATTACAACATTTCACAAGTAGCATTCGGATTACATCCATCGAGTTCAAATAAAATATTACAAACCAAGTTTGAGTGTGCGGAAGCAACATAGTTTAGTACATAACTTCATAGTTTCAAATACATTGCCGGATCGAGTCATGTCCCACAAAAGCATTATCACGAGAACTAGTAGAGACCGTACCCAGCGGTCTAGTCTTCATCCCAAGAGGGAGAAGGCGTGCTTGCAAACAACCAAAGAAGAACCGGTCATCCGCAATGTGGAAAATAAACCCCGAGTACGAGAAGAAGGTACTCACTAGACTTACCCGACAAAAATCGAAATAAACGACACCAAGGATCATGCAAGGCTTTTTGGTGGGCTAGCTTGACACGGTTGCATAATAGAGCTTATGATTATAGTAACCAATTTAAACCGATTATCAAGCTTATCATTAATTACGTGTCCACTAGATTTTTTGTATTAGAGCACTCACTTATTAGGAGCAAACAATATTAACCATAGCAGGTATAATAAGGCTATCATCATCATATCATCATTTCCGAACCATTAAGATATTAAGTGTATCTACATTGGAGATAAACCCGTCAAGTTCTCACTAACCGGAGAGACGGCGATTCGAATCGAATTACAACTCGGTGAGGGGTATTCCTAACTCTCACCCCGACATACTTTGCAAGGGTAGCCGTGGGTCACCTTTGGAACATCTCAGAACCAAATTGCGGGTTCGATCGGCGCCAAAGACACTCTCGTGGATTACCCTTACGCTAGGGACGATCGGGACTTTTAAATCACCGCCCTTGGACTCACGCCCACGGCTCCCTTCCGAGGCGCACTTTATACTTATCGACTCCCTACCGAGGTGAGCTACTCGGCCCGTGGTGGGGTCTCGGTTCCGGCCAACTAAGAGAGAGGCATGCGTTCAACATGAACAGGAAAGGCTCCAAGAATCGGTCCTTAAGCGACATGACGAGTCACCGCAAACAAGCAACGGATTAGCCAGCCATCATGAGGAAGTCGCTGTTGTCAGTTGCTCAACACGCTTTTGTACTTAGAAATCAAATTATGGTGAAGCCCATTCTTCTAAGTTGTCCATCCATCCGGTAGTAGTAAAATGTATCAAGATCTCAAGTTGTATTATTGGTGGACCAAGATGAAGAAAGAAATCGCAGACTTATGTGGCAAGGTGTGATAATCATTGCTGAGAGTCAAGGCTATTCACATAAGGCCCGGATCATTGTGACCACTCTCTATTCTGGTTGGAAGTGGGAAGAAATTAGTATGGATTTTATTGTTGGATTACCCACTACCAACAAGGGTTGTGATTCCATCCGGGTTATCGAGATCGTCTAACTAAATCTGCTCACTTTATTCCGGTCAAGTCTACCTATCACCCACACAATTATGCTGAGATTTATTTTCAACAAGTGGTACGTCTCCATGGTGTACCCAAATCCATTGTTTCTAATAGAGGACCTCGGTTCACGGCTCGCTTTTGGGAGTGCTTACATCAAAATCTTGGCACTCATCTAATCCATGATTACGCTTATCATCCGCAAACATCAGACAGATCGAAAGGCGTGTTAATCAAATTCTTGAGGACATGCTTAGAGCTTGTCTTATTTCTTGCAAAGGCTCTTGGGAAGACTGGTTACCTCTCGTTGAATTCTCTTATAACAACAGTTATCAAGAGAGTATCAAAATGGCTCCTTTTGAAGCTCTTTATGGCCGCAAGTGTAGAACTCCTTTGAACTGGGTGGAACCCGGGAAAGAAAAGGTTCTATGGTATCGACTTTGTAAAAGAAGCCGAAGAGCAAGTCCGAACTATACAAAAGAATATGAGTGCCCTTACAAAGCTAGACAAAAGAGCTATCTTGACAAGAGAAGGAAACCTATTGAGTTTGAAGTAGGTGATCATGTTTATCTGAAGGTATCCCCTATGAAAGGAGTCAAGCATTTTGGAATTAAAAGGAAGCTTGAGCCTCGATATGTTGGACCCTACCGCATTATCGAGAAAAGTGGAAGAGTAGCATATAAGCTCGATCTACCCGTGAGATGGGAGCTATATTTCCGGTATTCCATGTGTCCCGGTGAAGAAGTGTCTTCGTATTCGAGGAAAGAATAGCAACAAGGAAAGTCAACTTGAAATCTGATCTTTCTTATGAGGAAAAGCCGTGCAAGTTTCGGATACTCAAGAAAGAGTGACTCGTACACAGTGGTTAAGTTATACAAGGTAGTTTGGAGTAATCATAGTGAGCGGATGCAACTTGGGAGAGGGAAGATTATTTAAAGGAAAATCATCCAACTTTCTATACTAAATGGTACGCTTTCCAAATCTCGGGACGAGATTTTTCTAAGGGGAGAGGTGTAACACCCTCGATGTTTGGCTTTCGCTAATTGCAATTCGTCTCATAAACATGTGCATCATTTATCTCATCATGTCATTTTTCCTGAAACATACATATGAAACATTCGCATATTCATTTTGTTTCAGTACTAGATTGTTTGTGAATGGTAGTAGTGCAACATAACAATGAAACATGAATTTCCCATGTCTTGAAGCATGGCAACAGGGTAGTAGTGTGACAAGTATAGTATAACAACTTTGTAAAATGGTTGATCATGGTCTAATACACCTTAACTACACTTAGGTTACTTGTTGGGACATTGTTCATGTAGATCAAAATGACCAAAATGCCCTCAAGTGCAAGTTTGACTTGAATTAACCCTTGGAGTCTCCTTTGTTTGACTGTTTAAAAAGTGTAACTTAGAGTCTATGCATGCTTGAGCAACCTAAAGCAAAGTTGTAGCTAATTTAGTAAGGAACAAAAGTTGTTTTATGGTCAACTCATGAAAATGTCTAGAACATGGTCAAACATGGCCCACAAGTCAGAATTTCATGCTAATCAACCTTTGAAAAATCTTGCTAAGTCATTGATGTCATTTCAATTGTGATCGAGCCATCTTTGGCTTGTTGTAACTTCCGATCCATGGCGAATTAGGTGATAGTTCTTGAAAGTAAATTGCAGATGGATGTTTGGTCTACATTTTTCATGAACACTGTTTTTTTGCAAACAAGCAACGGATTAGCCAGGCTACATGAGGAAATCATATTGTCAGTACTCTCACCCGACGGAATGGAAGCTACTGGTGGTCACGTTTTTCAGAAAACGCCGGACGCAGCGTGTGCGCCGTCAAGGTCGGGCGTGATACTGGCCGGCCCTGCCGTCGCGCCTCTGGCGTCCGCAGAGCGTGCCTTGAAGCCACCCCACGCCGCCGACGCCTCGCCGGTCCTTTTTCATTTCTCCGCTTCGCCCATCGCAAGCGCGGCGCAGCGACCACTCCGCCATAGCTCCGCCGTCGCAGAGCTTGCTCACCGCTGCATCTACCCGCACCACGCCTTCACCATAGCTCCGTCGTGTTCGTCGGACCTTCCCACCTTCTAGCTGAGCCAATCGTCTTTGTAGGTGAGGACCTTAGCGATTTTCCGGCGCCGTAGTCATGGCCTACCTCGCCGGAGTTGCGGGTCATCGTGGCTGGCATTGACTTCGCACCGCCCCGCTTCCCTAGCCTTCGTTTCATCTTCTCTAGCCGTCGTATTTGCTCTAGTTATGGCGTTACCGACGAAGCCATTCTCGCCGAGCGAACAACGACACGCGCACCACCGCGCCATGGTCGCCGCCCGGTGACATCACATGGCTACACTCGCGACTTCACCATAGCCATTAGCGATAGCATAGACAGTCCGCCTTGGTCTCGGAAGGCGATCGCGCTTTGCTTGGGTACCTAGCGCGGGGTTCACCGGAGCGCCGCCGTCGCCATGACCCGAGCCACCGCGGCGCCATGGGCGGCGTACCTAGGGACCGGTAGAGAGTGATTGGGGCACCAATCAACGCGGGAGGTCGTGGACGGTCACGAAGGTACTCTCCTCGTCGCCGGAGAAGTCACCGTCGGCGAGCTACGCCACCGGCCGTCGCTCCTCCCCTGCTTGTCTCGCTGACACGTGGGTCCTCCCTGTCAGCGTCGCTGCTGAGGCGGGAGCCCAGCTTGGGCCGCTTGCGCCATTATGCAGGCAGCGCAGGCGCGCTCGTGAGCGCGCCGGTGTCGACCGGGCGGCTCCACGATTCTGTTTTCTTATTTGTTTTGTTTATTTGTTTTCACTGATTTATGTGCATGATTCTAAAATATGTATTTCCTAGTATATAGATCCAAAAGCTATGGTTCTAATTTTGTTAAGTTCCTGGTCATGTCTAGTACTTAATAAAAATATAATATGAGCACATGTGTTAGAAAACTTGGATGAATTAAATAGGAGTTTGAAATGTGTTTTTAGAAGCATGCAAACTTGTTTGAATTTTATCTTGAGTTTCTGTGGTCCAAAAATTATGAAATTTTGTGGGTCCTCTATTTTGGTTTATTAGAAGCTCTGGTAAAAATTTCAGAGCTAGTGCATGTGTAGTTTTTAAGTTATAGAATTTCCTTTTATTAATAGGTGGATCTTGTGTGAATTTTCATAATTTTTCTATAGATCCAGTGAAGGTGAAATTTTATGGGTGCTATTCTTATGCTAGAAGGATGCTAGGAAAAATGGGAAATCTGTTGCTTGACACTTTTTAATAAGGTTTCCTAATTATGCTAGAAATTGACATGTCATCTGTTATTTTGGATACAGCAAGTTATGTTGGTCTAATGGCTTTGAAATTTTTATGGTAGTCTATGTGCAGCATGAGATAGCTACTGTAATTTTTGTAGATTTTTATGAATAGTTTTACTATATATTGCTTAAATCACCTAATTAACTAAATAAATTGGAAAAGGATATTAAATAATTTATTTAGAAGTTGGCACTATACTTTCTGATGTTTCTTAGGTAGGAAAAACAAGTTGGTAAACTTGGTTTAGTCAAATTAGGCTTTTGCACCATCGTTAAATAATTAAGTTAGCAACCCTGTCATTGCGGGACAGATTCTAGGTCTACTGGAATTGGACTTGGTCAACTTCAGAATCATGCTTTGATGTTTACAAATAAATTGTAGAGAATTTCATAAGCTTTCCAGAATGTCCTCTTGCAAGTCATTTGGATTTATAGAACTCTGGTTATGATAGAATTAAGTTACTACTTGTTGCATATGAAGCTTTAGCTGTTATTTTAAGCATGTCTGTACTATTCTAAGTTCATGGTACTGTTCCTAGGTGTTAGGCCTTTAACTGAAGATGAGCATCTTTATCTTAGGTTATGCAAGTTAGGTAAGTTGCTCTTGTTATTTAAGTTAAGTTGGATACATGCTTAAAGTGATTTGAATAGAGCTAATTACTCGGTAAGCGAGTGTCCGGTGATGTTTTCGTAAACACCCATTGTGATTCATTCATCATGAGCATCATGTCATTCCTTATGCATCCATGATATTTATCTTGTGCATCGACATGCAATAGGTGTACGGAAGGAGTAACCTGTTGAATTGAGGAACCGAAGCGAGCAGCAAGAACATTGACGCCGGAGATTCAGGAGGAGCGACCTTAGGAGAAGTGCGACGAGGTCGCCGTTGAGTGCCCCGACCACCGTCCTTGCAACTTTGTGAAAGGCAAGCCCGGAGCATATTAAGCCTCCTAATTTCGAAATGCGATTCTGATATTATTGTTACATATATATATATTGTTGCATTAAGTTTAGGTGTTGGATGCAAACACTAACGCATTGGTTACCCATTCCTTGTCCAGATATTGTTACCTGAATCCTATGTAGCTCAGGCTCGAGTAGTGCTTAGCCACGCTTAAAATGCGGTAGAAGTCGGGTGATTTCTGTCACCTGCGAGATATAGGATGATCTGGTGGCACGGTTGGCTATATTTGCTATCGTGGAAAAGAACCAGTCTTAATTTGAAATGAAGACCGGACGGAGGCTTGCCGGTTTGCGATGACTCCATCTCGTGTAAACAGGACTGATTCTTGGAGCCTTTCTGTTCATGTTGAACATGCCTCTCTCTTAGTTGGCGGGTGCAGAGACCGACCACGAAGCCGAGTAGCTCACCTCGGGCCGGGAGTCGATAAGTATAAAGTGCGCCTCGAGAAGGGAGCCGAGGCGTGAGTCCAAGGCGAGGTGATTTAAAAGTCCCGATAAATCTGGCGAAGGGTAATCCCCGAGAGTCTTGGGCTGATCGAACCCATGAATTTGGTTCTGAGATGTTCCAAAGGTGACCCACGGCTACCCTTTGCAAAGTATGCCGGGGTGAGAGTTAGGAATACCCCCCTCATTTGAGTTGTAATTCGATTGAATCGCCGTCTCTCCCCGGTTAGTGAGAACTTGACGGGCTTATCTCCAATGTAGATACACTTAATATCTTAATGGTTCGGAAATGATGATATGATGATGATAGCCTTATTATACCTGCTATGGTTAATATTGTTTGCTCCTAATAAGTGAGTGCTCTAGTCACAGGTGCTAATCTAGTGAACAGGTAATTAATGATAAGCTTGATAATCAGTTTAAATTGGTTCTTTGTAATCATAAGCTCTTTTATGCAAGCTGTGTCAAGCTAGCCCACGAAAAGCCTTGCATGATCCTTGGTGTCTTTTATTTCGGTTTTTGTCGGGTAAGTCTAGTGAGTACCTTCTCTCGTACTCGGGGTTTATTCCCACCATTGCAGATGACCGGTTCTTCTTTGGTTCTTTGCAAATCTTGCCTTCTCCCTTTGGGGATGAAGACTAGACCGTTAGGCGTGGTCTCTACTAGTTCTCGTACCTGATAATGCTTTTGTGGGACATGACTCTGATCTGGCAATGTATTTGAAACTATGAAGTTATGTACTAAACTATGTTGCTTCCGCACACTCAAACTTGGTTTGTAATATTTTATTTGAACTCTGATGGATGTAATCCGAATGCTACTTGTGAAATGTCGTAACAAATGGTGTGTTGTGTTGAATCATTACGATCTTGGTTTGTATGTCGAGAGTTGGTTGAAATCCTTCGTGATTTCCGGACTACCGGGATTATGGGAGCTTAAGTACAGGAATTTGATCGCTTCGGTGATTGTTTTTGTACTTACGTTCATAAGGGTGCAATTAGTCTTCTCAAGGGTATGGAGGGTTGTCTAACAGCAATACACCTAAAAGTTGTAATTTCTTGGCATGAATTACAAACACAACCGTCTAATGCAAAGGATGATCGCAATCACAGCGAAATTGCAGATTCTGTACCCTTTTGTTTTCTATTCATATTTCATAAACTACTACTCCAATATGCACAAATTTTGGTGGGCATGTAGATCCATGGGTCTTCTAACTACTCACCAAAATTCAACTCAACCGGACATCGTTTGACCATCCAAACAATTCATCTACCAAAACTGCTCTGTTCTGAAATGGTAGCAAACTGAGCCGACAAGATATCTCTCAAATCCGATGTTTCACTCAACCAATACTCAAACCAACTTAAGGCATTGAAGGGTCCTAAGCAAGGAATGAGATCGCCAAGTTTAGGGTCAATCCAACTTCGTTTGAGTCACTAATCGCCGGCTTGAAGATAACCGGTTTAGTGCCACAAAATCTAGATAGATTTCGTGTTCTCCCTTTTCTTTTCTTCACACGTTGAGGTGGGTGTTTTGCACTCTCTAACCTTTCTCATAGCAGTAGCAGCCTTTCCCTAGCTGAGGATGGGGCTAGAGTTTTCCTCACATGCTTCTCTAGTTCCTTACGTAGCCGATACAACGTTTTGTACTATCTGTGGGATTATCCAAGATGGAATTGACTTGATAGCACAGGTTTTGGAAAACAAAGCAGTAGCTGCATTGGTAAACGGCTTGCTATTACATTGCTTAACATTGCTCTGCGAGACATAGCCTTTGTAATTAGCAAAAGTTGTCACCTAGCTAGAGGTTAAGCTTCCGACTAGTAACTAATCAGTTGTCTCTCAACACTCAAAGTTCCAATTTCTTACTCTTGACCACAATAATTGCAATCGAGGCACAACAGACGGTCGCCATTGAAGTCTGCGGATAAGGAGTCACACTAGAGATGTCGATCTCGACTGTGCGATCAGCATGCACATAATAATCAAGACTTGGATAGCCAGGTCATAATCATAATGTGACGTTCGATTCTTATCTGACTAACAACTTGTCCAACATTAATTGTTGTGTGCCTTTCTGATCCAACAGTGATGACATAAGTTGTTCACTAGGTGACGGACGTCAATGTTGGGACAACCAAGTGGAGTCACTTGTCTACCACCTCTTGTAGTCTATTAATGTTTATGTCGGTGACCTGTTCTTCAAAGGTTATCCTTTTTGTGACTTCAAAAGGAAGCTCTACTACTTTTGGTCTAATATATGGATCTTCGATAAGATATGGATAGATAACCAAGGAAGAGCTCACGTGAAAATAACACATCGGTGCAGTTCTGCAATGGATCATGACTAGAAACCTCGATACCTACGCGCACCCAATAGCACAACCATGTGCCGGCCGGCCACAAGGAGGCCCTAGGTTCCGTCGCGGCACCGTAGATCGCTAATCATAGCACCATTACTGGACATACACCCAAAGTGAAATTTCCAGTGGCACCAATTAGATTGTAAGAACAAGCATTGTGCAAAAGAGGGATAGCAATCAAGGATAGTCACAAGGTTAGGAATTAACAAGGAGGCGATCAGAAGATCAAAACACAGCGCAAAAGAACATAGCCTAATTGTCGAAGGCAACTAAGCAGGAGACTCTTGCTAATTTCCATATACGTCTTGTGTCCACCCAAGTGATTACCAGATAAAGATTAACATGAGATTTGGTCTTGTCGAGTAGCATCATAAGATCAAGACTGATAAACATCCAGAGACTTGAAAGGGTTGGAGGCAAATACATGAGATTCGAGGGACAGAGCCATTGCACTGACTAGAGATTCAGTTGATAAAGCAACGACATGATCTACGAGGAAGAGGTTCCAAGCCAAGGTAGATAGCGATTAGCGTTGCACTAGCTCACTAGTAGGAGAGAGAGCAATAAGGTCCAACAAGGATTTTTGAGCAGGGTCCTCCCACACAGGAGCGGGACAACCACAAAACATGCAAGCATTCAAGGGAACTAAGCTTGGACCTAAGGTCAAGCAACGGCATAAATAAAGTCTTCGTAGCACAACGTTCAAGGCTAGCAACCACGTGTATAGGCTCAGGCTCCCAAGAGAGAACCTAATTGGAGACAACAACTATGCGATTACGTAACTTGAGCGTTGTTTTAGGATAAAGCTATTTGACACTCGTATGCTTACCGAGGACAAAAGGGTGACAACTACGGCACTACCTAGATAACAAGCATCCACGCCTACATCATGGTCTTAAGCGAGCATTTCGAAACACTCAATCCAATTAGCTTAAATGGCTATTACGAAGCACAAAGCTCATACATAACAAGCAGTCACCTACAACAACACCACTACACATCAGGCAAAACATGGTGGTAAGGCACTGTTATCTTTTGTTTCCTTTTTACTAAGTAGGTGGATATCTCTACAAAACAAGTTTTATGTACATTTAGCAATTTAGTTTTCAAAGGGGTGAAGTTTTGCTAATTAATAACTTGTCATCTATTTCCTTTGGACGCAGACATACAAGACGAGCTAATCACACACTATCTTCAAGCATAGCTATTCAAGCAGCATGGGACAAGACATTTTGTCTAGCTTCACACAGGGAAAATAGTGACATCACATTGATCACAAGTTACTTAGCATTAGGACAAGGTGAGGGAAGCATATTTATGCACAAGCACAATCATGATGCATGCTCGTCCTACTCGTCCTCACGAAATTGCCAGCCTAAGGTGGCAATCACGTTCTATGTCGGTGGCATAACACGTACTCTCTCGATATATAGCTAGTCGTTAGCTACATTCAATCTACGCATTCGTGGTTAGCGTACCTGCAGGCAAATTCATTGCAGCCCATCCCCACAAGAGATAAATAAGCATACAATGAAAGCGAAGAACTAAGATACTCTCCATATATACATCCCCGGATGTATATACCCGATATCCATAGCTACCCGATAAATATACCATAATTAAGTACCTTCATATATACATGTGTGTAACATGTAAATATTCCGAATAACCACCTAACTTTCCCCTAGGCAAGCGGTGGGACGGTCATGCTCTCTAACTCACACTTTACAGGCGTAGAGACAATTGATCCATACATTACCATTCAAACGAATGGCATCCATACAATAGCACGTCGTATGGACGACGAAAGTAAAAACCCCCATGTTAGTACTTAGATAGCCACCTAATAGTCCTTAACTGGGCATAAAGGAGGATGTCGCTAGCATAGTTTTGCAAATTAGTTTTTGACAAATTTGCCTGTAGCTAAAGTTTTAGTTAAAATAGGCTTTTTAAAACCAAACTTTGTTTTTAAAACAATGTACATGACAGTATTATGCTTAATCCTGCTCTGATACCATTCTGTAACGTCCTGCCTCCTCGAGGCCAGGCCCACTTACATCTGATAGCTTTTCTAGGACATAGACTGTCCTCACAGACCAACACCAGTCTTTTCTGCGCACTTTGTCCTTACTCATGCGCCCCCGGGAAGAACTTCCCGGTCGGTCACCCATCGCTCTAGGCCAAGCACGCTTAACCTTAGAGTTCTTAAGAGATGGGCTTCTAGAAAAGAAGTTGCAACTTGTTGGTACGAGTATCCTATTAATCCTATTAAGCCCTAGGCTGGGATGTTCTGACAGCCTGGCTTTGGCCTTGGCCTTGGCCATTGCGATAACAAACAAGGCCGCCATAACAGAGCCTCGCCGGGCCAGCGGCCAGCGTTGCAAATGTGGCAATTGTCTGCAGTGACCGCGTGTGAGGAGAGAGTATGAGAGGAGCAACGCGAGGCCGGAAGAAGGAGGACAAAGTTGGTTGGGGCGGCGGCGGTGATGGTTGATGGTCGGCCATGGAGCTCCACACCTTGTCCATGGTGGCCGCCGAACAGGGAGAGCGGAGAGAGGCGAGGGGTCAGAGGGAGTGGGGAGGCGAGTGAGGAATGAGAGGAGGCTCGGCATCCATTCAAGAGAGCGAGAAGGCGCTGGGACGCACGTTGGCATGGAGCAGGGAGGTGGGGCGCGAGCTCGGCAATGGTGGCCACGTCCACGGACACGCGGCGTCCTTTGAGGCATTCTACCGAGCACGTGGTGGGCGACGGTATGACCGACGTGGGGAGCCGATTTGGGCCACTTCCGGGCTGAATCAGACCTTGGGCCAAAAACGAAGTTTTCTCACCTCGGACTGCTCTACATTTCTCATTTAAGGAGCCAAGTCATTAGAGCTCTGGATCAGCGGGTAATTAGGCTCCAAGTTAATAGTGTCGACGCATTGACGGCGATGAACAAAAGCCCCAAATTGAGGGTCAAAACGAAGTCCAACAAGTGCCATCTTTATACATGCTCATCTCCATCATGTACACTCCAACTTTTATCTTTGGACCAAGTTGAGTTGCTTAATGAATTTTAGAGAACGCGAGACGTCAATGCCGATGTCGATGAATTCTAGACTTAGAATATTTCTAAGTGCTGAAATCAGCAGCAAATTTGATCTTGTGACCTCGATTTGACTTACTTTCAAGATGATCTAGCTCTTAGTCCAAAAACAAAGTTTATTCTACATGATATGGACTACAACTTTCATTTAAGGTCCAACCTCAAAACTGGTATAGAACCTGTTGTTCTACTTTGACCAAAGTAGGATCACGATGAAGCTTAAATTATCCTTTTTGATCCATTGGAGCATTTTCTTGGCATTTGCCCAACATGAACCTTTCATGACTTTTGTTGTAGAGTTCATCTAGAGTCATTTTGGCAAGGTTGCAAGGTTTGGTTGACATCTCATGTTCTCATTCACTTAATAGTGCAATTCAAGCACTTCGCAAAGTCATTCCAATAAGGATATAACTTATCATTTCATGTGACTTTTTGATTCCAAACTTCATGAAACTTTTCGAGTGTCCAATATAGATGGGTATTGATGTGAAACACATGAAGATATCCCAATCACACCACCCAAGCATATATCTTGAAAAGGGGTCTATAGGCGAGCAAAAGGTGCAATATCCAAGTTTAGGTTGGGGCTCGTTTCTATAGGTTTGACCTTGACATCTTCATCATCACTTAATATACCATGTTTTAGCTCCAACCTATTGCTTAACTGGTGGCAAACACCGGGGGTGTTACTATCCAGAAGGATACTATCCGTGCGCGATGGAGGACAGCGCAAAAGGAATATACAGTCACTCTACTGTAGCCAGGACAATTATTCTCCGTCCAGCTGTCCAGGCAACAGTACGAAGAGATAATTGAAGACTTCGCCTCGAAGGCTTCTTCTGACGATAAGGCTCACTCCTTCAGAAGATAAGAAGGAAGGACACTTCCTTCATGCTATAAAGGAGGACGCCGGGCGCATTCATTCAGCATCGAAGCATCAAGGTAGCAACACCACCGAAGAGCCACCGAATCCTCAGACACCCACTATCATCCACCACCCACTCCACCAACTCTCCATCCACACATATACACCATGAACACATGATCTCAGAAGCACTCTGAGGATCATCCACCATTAGTAGTAATCACTCCACCTACCGTTGTATCACTTCACCTTTGTAAATTAAAGAATAAGGAGGTCCCCGTTATCTTCCTACGCTTGTAAGGTAATCCCTCAGGTTTGTGCTAAGTGCTTGGGGTTTCCCGAAAGGGAAAGCCGTATGTAAGCTTGCTCTGTGGAAATGAATTAAGCTTTCCTGTTTTAATCCCTGCTTTCCTTTAAGCTCGTTCATATGGGCGACGTCTCTATGCTAGGGACCCTAGAGGAGAAACCTCTGCGTGTGTTGTTCTCGTGTTAGCCCTGGTAGCGGCGTTTGTAGAGAACCCTGTGTGCGTAGAGAAGTGTTCCCCTTGGGTGGAACTGCCTGGGGAGACGATAGGGCCTGAGTCCTGTGTGTTAGTGGCTGGGGATAGCAAGGGAGTAGACCGGGTTAGTCTAGTTCTGAAGCAAGTTAGTGATGCATACGGTGAGTACCGAGTAGGACTGTCACAAGCATAGTCGAACGACCGGCTGAACTGTTGGTCTCGCCAGCCTGCAAAAGATCCTTAGAAATAATCATCCGCATAAGCATATTCACTAAGCACTAGCTTAGCTAATCGCGAAAGCGACATATCAATATTTATATTCGCTAATCACTCGCTCACTCATCCAGCGTCTATAAAATATTCGTGTGTGAAAGCGACACTTGCAGAGGCCTCCAGCCTTGAATAGTAAAGTGGTTGGGCTGCCCTCGTGCACTGTTCATATCCCAAATTTGAATAGTAACCGTGAATTTGAATAGTGAATTTGAATTTGAATAGTGCTGTGAATAGTAACTCGAGATCTCAGGATTTGGATTTCGAATCCGTTCGAGTTCTCAGGTAATACTACACCCCCGCCGCAGTGGTATCAGAGCCTGGTTATTATATTTTGAATAAAAGGGATTTACCATAATATTCTGAAGATTGAAAAGTTACATTATCTAAATTTAAAAGTGAATACAGGAAAGACTGTAAACACTAAAGAGAATATAAATATAAGGTGCAGACTAAATAGCTCTGAAGAACATACTTGGCATACCTCTCACGGACAGATAAATGTAATAGTTGATTTGATACATAACTTTTACATATCTTGGGGAAAGAGGCAAGACGATCTAGAATTAAAATTTGATAGACTGCAAAAAGAACATAAGCACCTTGAAGAGCAATATTCAGCTACCAATAATAAATTAGAATTGGCTTTACAAATTTTAGAAGAGAGTAAAGTTTCTCTAGGAAGAATTAGCCAGAATAGTGATTATATTAAAAAGGATATAACTTATCTATATAAGAAGACTGATAATATTGTTGAGCATAACAAAGAAATTGTGTTGTCATCAGCAGGAATAGTTGAGTCCACTAGATCTTTAAACTCAGATAGATGGAAGTACCTGAGAGCCTCTCTAGAAGAGACAAGTCACTCCAGCTAATAAATAAAGACATAAGACCTCTAAGTTTTAAAGATAAACTAAAAGGAGGATGTGAGGATATTGAAACTTTAGAAGAAGTGATAGACTTAGAAAGAGATCTTGAAAGATATCAGAAAGATACTTTAAGAAAAATAAGGCCTCAACAAATATATCAAATGGGTTGGTTTGAAAATAAAAATGGATTATATAGAATATCTAGAGAAGTAGAATTAAGTGTAGTGATGAGAACCGGTTTCGCTAAGAATTGTTAGTAAACAATTTGAAAATGCTTTAAAATATTCAGGTATAAATATATACATCGGGGAATGTATATCATTGGAATTAAAGGAATGACAAGGAAGAAATTAGGAACCAAGGTTCTAATAACTTTATTAGACAAAAGATGGGACTCAATAAATAAAGCAGCCTTAGGATTTTTAGAAGGTGGTATGAATGAAAATATGTTGATAACATATATAGCTCCAGACTTAATAATGCCGATTAAAGAATTTATAGATAAGATGGCATTCGGATTTCAAACTAAAGGATATGAAGAATTTAAAGGAACGAATCTACTAGTAAGCATAGAATTTATAGGAAGGTTAACCAACAGAAGTGGAACCAGATATAAGGTAAATGTGAACAATGTTGTAGAAAGTATGCAATCTAAAGGAATAAAATTTATGAGTCCTCTCTAAAATAAGTTCGAAGAAAGAGCAGGAGAAGAATGGAATATAAGCTCATTAATAGAGCCAAAAATTTTAAAACAACCTAAAGATTACATAAGCTATGAAAATAATAGAGGGTTGACTAGTATTAGGTTTGTAGATTATAAAGAACAGAGTTTAGATGATTTAGAAGCATCCAGTTCAGAGGCAAAATTGGAAGAAAACAGAAGGCATAGCATATGTGAATTTATGGAAAAATTAGATATAGATAATGAAATAAATCATTATAAGCAAAAGCTAAGCAAAATTCATGATGAATACAAAAACTCTATGATATGTAAATGGGCTGCTATAAGAGAAAAAGAACTCTATTTTAGACGAGAAATATGTAGACTTGATAATATCAAGAAAGATAGAGAATTAAATGCTAAGAAATTTAGCATTCCAATAAAGAAAAATGACTTTGTGTCAAAACAAATAGATAACAGGGTAAGGGAAGTCCAAAAAGAATTAGAACATAGCAAGGATAAGATAAATGACATAGAAGATAATGATATAAGCAAAGATGAGCAATGGGAAATTAATAATAAGTTATTATTAGAAAGCTATGAAGAAGAGGATGAAGATACAATTGAGATATGCAGTAACTCAATAACCCTCATAGACCCCTTAGAAAATAAAGAGTTGTATAATAATAAAGCTATAGAAGCAATGGAAATAGATCCAAGTTCATCAAAAAGAAGACGAGGTCCTGAAATAAAGATAGAAGGAGAAAGTGAGAGACCAACTAGAAAACTAGGAACTTGGCCACCAGAAAAAGAAGAACCTGCATATAGATATATACCCGGACAATATAAGCATATGGGGTCAAAAAGAAGAGAATTTGAAAAGAAGGTGCAATTCCAGAATTATAAAAGTGATGGTGCTATACTAAATTTAGCAGCACATGATCCTATAGATTGGTCAAATATAATTAGCATATGGAAAGGATTGATAGTCCAAAAGTATATACAAAATCAACATAATATTGGAAATAGAGTAGAAGATATGATTACATATTTAGAAACATTTTTAGGTGAATCAGTCAAAGTTTTATGGGAACAATGGGTAGAAGCTTTCCCTAATCATTATGCCCAATTAAAAATGGCTGGTAGTAATCCATATAATTTTGCAAATATTATATCAAGCATTGTAATAGGTGAAGATCCTGAATTAGGATTCACTGTTTTACAGAATGAAAGATTAAAAGAAATAGAAAAATTGTCACTAACAAGCTGGAAAGGAATAAAGGAATTTTCTCAACACTATTTGTATAATGCTACGACTGCCAAGCAAGGCTATAACCAAGGTATAGTAGAAAAATATTTTAATAAACTACCAGAGCCTTTAGGTTCTATGATATTAGAAGAATATAAAAAGGAAACTATTGGTAAAGAATATAATATCTCTCAGGCTATAACATTCGTTTTCAAACAGTTAAGAAAAATATGCACCAACATACAAGCACAAAGATCAATGAAACAATCCGACTATAATTTTTGCAATAAAATAGTTCAAATACCCTTGACATATGGAGAAGAGAGATCTAGAAATAAGAAATATCCTAAGAATTATAAGAAAGGAAATGTAAAGACAAAGAGACGTTATTTTCTAAGAAGATCTGACAATAGAGCTCCATTCCTCCATAAGAGAAATGTGAGAAGATATAATCCTAGAAAAAATTATGATAGTACATGTAGATGCTTTATTTGTAACTCGCCAGATCACTTAAGCAAAACATATCCTAACAAAGACAAGAAAAGGTATTCCAATAAGCAAGAAGAACAAGAAAAGGTTCAAATAATAGATAGTGTGAATGAAAATATTTTAGTCTGTGATGATGATATAATGGACGATGAATCGATATATTCAATTATAGAGACAGATGAAATAGAATATGATGAAGAAAAAGAATCAAGTGACGAAGAGTTAGATTTAATTGATGAGTTAGCAGGATTAAAAATAGAAATGATGGATCAAATAAACTGCAAACACAAGTGGGATCATAAAAAAGGTGATATAAATTGTGTATTTTGCATATACAATCAAGATCCAGCAAAAAGAGCAACATGTAGGCTATGCTTAAGACAAGCATGCATGTCATGTTTAAAACAGAAAAGCGATATGAAAAGGAACTTAGAAGCTAAAATAATATATGAAGAAAATAGAGTGCAATCAGAAAAAGAAGTAATTCTAGAGGAAAAAAGAAACAAATATTTAAATAATATTCCACAAGAGTTTCTCATACCTAGATTAAGTTTTAAGACTGAACAAACTTTGTCATACTTTACTCTTGATATTATAGATCTAATTTGAAAGAAATATGCTGAAAGGCATTACAAAACCTTTCATGATATACAAGAATACTTTATGAAATTATACCAAGGCAAAGAAAGACATCTAGGAATAATTGTGAATGCAAATACTTTTCCTTTACTTCATCTCGATGATAAATTAATTGTTAAGCCTCATCAAAGATTCTTAATATTGAGGGCTGATATAAATTTAAAATATTTCAGAAGTATACAAAGAAATACTGGAGATGATATCTCTTTACAAACTATTATTGATCATGGGTTAGTCTATGATATATATGGTACACTTGAAGAAATACTCCAATCAGACCTTGGAATAGCTATCAAAGAAGCTTGTAAAAAATTAGCATGTATTCAAGGGAAATACAAAATTAAGTTTTGTTCTAATCCACCAAAGTTTACACAGCCAATAAGACCAGCATGCCATGATATATATATCACGAAGGGATCATACAAATTTCCTACCACATGGACTTCAGATTCATGGCAAAATTATGAAGAGATATTCATAAAAGACACGAATCATGATAATTGGAGAATTTTTAGTGAAGCAAAAGAATTAGAAGGAAATACCAAGTTTGCTCCTGAATATTATATGATGTACCAAAATAAAATAATAAAAGTATTCTTACGAGAATACTATGGAAGATATAGTATAATACAGAGAGAAGTTGGTAGGCTAATAAAGCCTAGTTATGGCAAAGAATGTCAATTACGAAAAGAATATCGTGAATTGTTGTCCTGGTATGAAATATGGCAACCTGAAGAAGTGGACAACGAAGAAAATATTGAAGAGTCAATATAGACTCAGTTCAATATCAATATATATATACAAGAATACCATGTTCTTTGATTATTACATGTCATGATCTTTGATTTGATGTTGCAACATCAATCATTCGGGCGTGGAAGACCATACCAAAGAATACCAAAGAATATCCAGAAGGATACTATCCGTGCGCGATGGAGGACAGCGCAAAAGGAATATATAGTCACTCTACTGTAGCCAGAACAATTATTCTCCGTCCAGCTGTCCAGGCAACAGTACGAAGAGATAATTGAAGACTTCGCCTCGAAGACTTCTTCTGACGATAAGGCTCACTCCTTCAGAAGATAAGAAGGAAGGACACTTCCTTCATACTATAAAGGAGGACGCCGGGCGCATTCATTCAGCATCGAAGCATCAGGTAGCAACACCACCGAAGAGCCTATATATATACACACACACGCATATTGCTATCTGATGGATCCAGCAGTAGCAGTAGCACACAGACGACACAAGCAGCAGCCTAAAAAAAGGCTTCAGGAGACAAGATTGCAGGGTGAGCGTCGGCCCAGCTCGAGGGTCCAAGGCCCACAATGGGTTGTGCCACTGGCCAACCAGAAGAGAGGCGTGAGGGAGTAGTATATGAAGTTCTCTAGAAGAGAGTTTTATCAATCAACAACAAATTGTATCTCACGTTGAGCACTCCTCTGTTCTAAGAACTCCTCCGATTTCCAATTCCCCTTGCTGTGCTGTTCTATTCCCTTTTCCGGTTCCGCTTGCTTACAGCCGCCAACCCCAGGCACCCCCGCTTCAGCAATGTCTTCCAGCTGCCCTCCACCTCCAACAACTACGGTATCACCGGACGCTTCGACGCCGAAGATCGATGATAGTGCCATTCAGTGTTTCAGGCTTTCACACTGACCGACCATCAGAAAAACGGACCAAACGATCAGCATTAGTCCGTCCAGAGCATCTCCTGAAATGGATGCTATAGGTTATTACATGATGATTCATAAAGGCTATCGTTTCCACTGGTGAAATTAATCTATCTGAATCTGAATGCAATGGATGTGGCCATGTGGGCCGATTGTAGCAAAGATTGCACACATGCAGATCGATGATACACATCACAACTGACACTACAGTAGTTTACAACATTTCATTATCCAGCGTGCGTCTAATTCTTCCAGGCTCCATGGAGAGATGATTCTTTTCAACCCAAGTATACAAAAGGCTGGCGTCTTTGCATAGCAGAACCACACGATCATCCAGTATATAGCCTGTTCGTTTCGGCTGGGTTAGTTTGAAGTACTGCTGACTAGTTTGGTGTGAGAGGAAAACATTGTTGGCTAGCCGATACATGTAATTACAGGCTGCCGAACGGGCTCATATACCGTCCGGCCTGGTGTACTGATCTTCTAGTCTATCTGGGTGCGGATGGGGTTGACCATCTCCCAGCTCAGCTGCTGCACGCTTACCTGATTATATTGCCGCATCTCCTGTGCTTTGGCCAGCCGCGCGCAGTCAGGTCCTAATCCACAAGAAGAAATCATCAGCGGAGAGCTACACATGGAAATCAGAGATGAAAGAGGGATCGCATTTTGATGAAAGAGAGTTCGAGGTAGTAATCTGTGTTTGTATCTAACTCTTTTGCGTGAGTGCAAAATGAAATGTTCAGTACACTAGCTAGTACTCTACACAATAGCATGGGCATAAGGCATAAGCATAAAAGGGAGTTGGATCTTGAGATATTGGAAACAAAGAGTTGGACCTGACCTTGATCCACATATCAATGGCAGCTCCACCAGATTTGTGCACCTTAGGCAAGTGTAATTTAGCTGCAATCAGTGGTGCACGTTTAGGACCAATATATATGCCGTTCAGCACGCAACCATGCGAATGCAAAATGAGCAAGAAATTAAAGCTTAGAAAATGTAACATACTGATTGAATTTGGCAGCACTCCTCTTTTGCCCTTGACACCAAGGGAAAGAAGCATCACAGCCTGACCATACGCCATGCTAAGATTGATTGTGTAAACGGGGCTACTAGCGCCTCCGGACGTCCACGGCTGCAGTCCATTTTCGCGCGTCCACACATGGGCCCGCGTCAGCCGGACGCTGCTCGTCTACGCGGGGACTGCTCGCGCCCCCTTCCGCTTCCAGGCACATCCTATGTGCAAACACTTGCAACATAAAAAAGTAGATGAAACACACGAAACATGGGTATGAGACACTTGCAAAAACACTTATAAACATTTAAAAACCATTGCAAACATATGCAACGTATAGATAAAACACTTTTAATATATGTGTGAAAACATCACGCTTGCAACATACGTCTGAAAAAACAGATGAAACATTGGAGACAGACTCTTGCAACATACGTGTACAATCATTGCAACATATGCAACATCCCGATCTACTTTTGTAACATCCGTATGAAACGCTTACAACATACCTCTAAAACATTTGAAATGTGCGATTGCAACATGTGTTTTTCACTCTTCTTCCATGCTCGCAGAGTAGAGCGGGGAAAGGATAGTGGCGCGGCCTGACAGCGGCCAGCTATGCCTGCGCTTGCCTGGGCCCGTCCAGCGACCGCCCCTCTCCTGGGGTGCCCCTAGCGATGTTCGTGAGCGGGAGGTCGACGCTGGGCCGTGCCACGTCGGTGGCGGAGGTCTTACTGGCCGCCGACTAGGCATCCAGACCCCGTGGTGGAGGCAGCAGCGGCTGCGGTCTCCCTCTCCACGGGTGAGCAGCGGTCGGGCAGCAACGCCGGTCGATCGGCAGGTTTGCCACCCGCGGCAAGCGGCCCCAGCTGCGGAGACAGCAAGCAAAGGGCGGGCGGTGTGGTGGAGGCGCCCATGGCGGTCGATGCTGGGTGGGGAAAGTATCGCTCTCTTTTCTTTTTCTTTTTTTTAGAAACCGTGTATATGCCGTGAGGTGAGGAGGACAGTGGGCGGTCTGCAAGATCAGTTAGAAGCGTCCGTTCGGATGGATGCGGGATGGACGCCAACGCTGGAGCATTAGTGTTGTGTGAACCTTGGATTTGCTTCGCTAGAAAACCAAAAAAATAGGAACCTACTATATTTTAGGTGCCTGAAATATAGCTTGTTTTCAGGCGACGGTACCATCAGATTCACATCCAACGACAATAATATGTGTGAAGTCACAACCAGCATAACAGGTCCGCGAAGAAACCCGGTATGTAGATCTCTTCCTTAACGGGTTAAAAAGAGACCTGTTAAACTTTTTTGAGTTGTACCGGGTACTTAAACATAGGCCCATGTTTTACACATTGAACTGGACTTTCGAGATTGGCCCAGCACCACAGAGAACGATGCAAATCTACACCTCAGTAAACCCCAGCTACAAGACAACAAAGACCTGAGAAAAAAATCGATAAACCAAAAAAACAAAGAGGAAAACTACAAGGAGGTGGAGAACAATGAAGCAGAAGAGGATCCGCCAAATGAAAAGGTACTTGCATGTAGAATTTGTTGTTCTCTTGAGTTCATCTCCTTGTCCTTTGTTCTGTACGTACTCGTGGGAACCAAAATCTGTGATGAGTGCATCCAACCAAAATGTTTTAGGATCAACCACCATCGCATGACGTGAATGATACGATTATTATATTACATTATTAAACCCGCCTGCAACGAGACGCTCAGCATTTTAGCGTGCCTCCTCGCAACTCAAGTTGCGACACCCTGTGGATGCACGTTTACATACGTGCCCACCTAATAGGTATCACATATAGGATGCCGTTTACGAAACTATACAAATTATCTTATGGCCGTCTTATTTTTAGCGAAACGAATAGTGTGGGCAAATCGTGAACACAGGTAGCTTTTTAGTAAAGCGAAAAAGACCTGTAGTGGAAAGCTGCTTCTCCTGCTGTGGCTCCTAGCCTCCTCACAAATCACTCTAGCCGGTGGCTGCAGCAACCACTTTCAGCCACAGCCAAACAAGTCCTATTTTTTTTTAAGTCCGGGTGGGTATCCACAGGTATAATTTAAGATCTGCACCTCCAATCGACTATGCATTTGTTATCAATAAAAAAGAAGAAACGATTATCCTAAAGTCGGATTTTGAAAAAGGCATTTGATAATTCTATGATGCGGAAAAAAGGCTTGCGAGATAAATGGTCAAATTGGATGAATATGATCTTCAACTCAAGCACATCATATATTCTTTTGAATAGAGTCCCTAGTAAAGTCATTCACTAAAGAAGAGGAGCCAGACAAGGCGATCCTCTCTCACTTTTTATTTTTGTGTTAGCAGCTGACTTTTTACAGAGTATCTTGAACAAAGCAGAGGAAACCATAGTCACAAAAAAATGAGATAAGAAACATCAACCCTCGACCGGGGAATCTCGTCCCCAACCCATGTACGCGGGTCATTTTCAACCCCGTCGTGTAAACAACTCCGTTCCTCGGTCTCATCGGCAAGGAAACTTTGTGACTCTGATTTAAACCTTATTAAATTAACGATAAACAGAGTTGTACGTGCATTTATATAGGGGTGAGAGTGTCTGCACATGTGATTTGGGAAAAAAAAAACTCCCATGTAGCATTTTATGTATTTATCCAACAATTATCCAGGAGATTGTGATTTTTTTTTCTCATTCTAGGGAACCAAAAGGATCAGAGATGAATGGGCTAACTGCAAAAAGTTCAGCACAAGGGACGGCCCAATGAAGGAATGGGCTAGTCTGCAAGTCCAGCAAAAGGGGACCCAACGAAGGAGGCTCCCGAGATCTACGGGGCCGGCCCGGCCCAATAATGACCACCATCGTTGGTGCGTGCGTGCACCATCTCCTTTCTCCTCCCTAGTTTCTCAACAAAACAAAAAAAAAAAAAACTCCTTTCTCCTCCCTGTCAGTTAAGCTATCTGTTCTTCTGCACAAAAGGAAAAAAAAGTTAAGCTATCTGAGGAAAATTGAGTAAATATTCCTCTCCTGGATTATTCCTAACCTTTCTGCCCGCCCAAAGAATTCCTCTTCCTCCTCTGGCTCCCATCCCTTGGAATTGGAAGTTGGAACTGGACCTCCATCCTATCCTAGCTGCAAAGCCTCACCATTTCCAGCAATGCAATGCATGTTAAGTAGTGATGAGCCCCCCAAGCCAAGTCTGGAACAATCCGGCCGTCATCTATCTTATATTTTTATTATATACAGTATGATATATATATACATGCATATTGCGATCTAGCTCTCTCATCTCATCTCACCATCCATCGGCGTTCCAGAGCTATTAGCTGATCGATCCGATCCAGCATATACAGACGACACAAGCAAGCAGTTAGCTATCTGCTATCACACTAGCTAGTCTGATCCTTCTTCCAGCTGATAACAATCCAATAATACTCCATGGCCACCGCCGGCAACAAGCAAGGAGGAGGCTGCTGCAAGCCGCCTGCAGCAGCAGCTGATCAGGAGTTCGACCCGAGGTACGAGTGGCAGGAGAACGCCACCAGCTTCATCCTCCGCATCCACCTCTCAGGTACCACACGCTAATGCTGCTAATGGTAATGGCTGCACAGTTCCTTAGCTGCATGCACATCCATTGCATGACTCTTGTGTTTAATTTCTTGCTTGTAAAAAGGCTTCAGGAAACAAGATTTCAGGGTGCAAGTCGACAGCGCCGGCCGCCTCACCGTCCGCGGCCAGCGCTCCGACGCCGCCGCCAACCCCAGGCACTCCCGCTTCAGCAAGGTCTTCCAGCTGCCCTCCACCTCCAACCTCGACGACATTGCCGGACGCTTCGACGCCGGAGTCCTCACGCTCACCGTGCCCAAGCGCCTGCCTGCGTCGCAGCAGCAGCAGGTCCAAGATCTGGCGGCGGCCAAGCAGCAGGCAAAGGCGCCACCGGCCGGGGACGCCAAGCCGACGCCGCCGCAGGACCAGCGCAAGGCAAAGGAAGACGAGGACGCCAAGAAGCCCAAGGACGACGCCATTCCCAAGCCCAAGGCCAAGGACGAGGATGCTACCACCAAGAAGCCCGCTGCCGAGCAGCAGGTGGTGGACGCCAAGAGCGGCAAACCGGAGCCAGAGCAGCAGCACAAGGCGGCGGCGCCACCACCACGGCCGTGAGGAAGGAGGAAGGCAAGCCAAACCCGGCGCCGCTGCAGCTGCACCAGCACCGGCAGCGGCAACCGACACGAAGGAGCAGGCCGCCACGCCCAAGCCCGCGCCGCCGCCGCCGCAGGCTGACGCCGAGAGGAAGGCGGTCGATCCGGAGAGCCTGGCGGAAGGGTGAATCGGCGCGCCGAGGAAGAGCGGGCCAAGGCTGCTGCGGAGGCGGCTGCAGCAGAGGAGGCGGAGCGCCAGAGGAAGGCGTGCCGTGGCTTCAAGGAGCGCGTGACGGAGGAGCTGCAGGGGCTGGCGGGATCCGAGTGGGCGGAGGGCCTCGTGGAGACGGTGAAGAAGAACAGGGAGGTGATCGCCGTCGCCGTCGCCGCCTTCTCCCTTGGCGTCTTCGTCTCCAGCAGGCTCTTCTGCAGGTCCAGCAGGAACTAATAGCCAAGCGTCCAGACATTTATGACAACGTAATATAGCTTGTCATATATACAAGCACAAACAAAAGTGAAATTTGTAAACATGTTTATACATGTATGTACAGTGGTGATGATTTGACAAAGCTAAGGCAAAACTTGAATTACTATAATATAAGAATTCATGTTTATACTTGTGTCAAGACCCATGTTCCAAAATATTCAGATACTGTACATACGGTGAAGAGAGAATTTCATGCATCAGTACACAAAACGAAACAAGCCAAGATGATCATGGCCATTCAGTGTTTCAGGCTTTCACATTGACCACCTGAAGAATGGACCAACGATCAGCATTAGTCCACAACATCTGCTGAAATGGATGCTATAGGTTATATGATGATTCATACAGGCTATCGTTTCCACTGGTGAAATTAATCTATCTGAATGCAATAGCTGCGGGCCGAGCATAACAAAGATTGCACACAGATGACACACGTACAACTGACACTACAGTTTACAACATTCCACTATCCAGCGTGCGTCTAATTCCAAGCTCCATGGAGATGATTCTTCCCAATCCAAGTATACAAATGCTGGCTTCTTTGGCTTCTTTGTATAGCAGAACCACACGATCATCCAGATGAGCATATACCGTCCTGGTGTACCTTTCTAGTCTATCTGGGTGCGGTTGGAGTTGACCATCTCCCAGCTCCAGCAGCTGCACGCTTACCTGATTGCCTCATCTCCTGTGCTTTGGCCAGCTGCGCAGTCAGATCCTAATCCACAAGAAGAAATAATTAGTGGAGACTGGAGAGCTACATATGGAGATCAGAGATGAAAGAGGGATAGCAATTAGCAAGATACCTTTGGCTTGAAAGAACCATCCAGTGAGTGCAAGATCGTATCAGCAAGTCCATAATCAATAGCCTCTTGTGCTCTGAAGTACCTCGGTCCCTTAAGGAATTCAGCAAGCTCTTCCTTTGGTTTACTAACTCCTTTCGACAATAGTTCGAGGTAGTAATCTGTGTTTGTATCTAACTCTTTTGCCTGAGTAAAAAATAACATATTCAGTGCACTAGTACACAATAGCATGGGCGTGAGGCATAAGCATAAAAGGGAGTTGGATTTGGATCTTGAGATATTGGAAAGAAGAGTTGGATCCGACCTTAATCCACATATCGATGGCAGCTCCACCAGATTTGTGCACCTTAGGCAGGTGTAATTTAGCTGCAATTAGTAGTGCACATTTAGGACCAATATATAATATATGCTGTTAAGCACACACCCATGAGTGAATGAAAAAAAAGCAACAAAACTTAGGAAATGTAACATACTGATTGAATTTGGCAGCACTCCTCTTTTACCCTTGACACCAAGGGAAAGAAGCATCGCAGCCTGACCATACGCCATGCTAAGATTGATTGTGTAAACCTTGGATTTGCTTCGCTGCCAAACCAAAAATAATAATATGCAAAAGTCAGAGTAGGCAGTTTTAGTTCTTTTATCCATGCTTCAGTTTGCTTCAAAGCAAATAAAATCTTAACAAAACATATGTCATGTGCCAAGATTCTTCAGCATAGTTATCAAAATGGGAGGCATGTGCTACTAAAATATAATATTTATCATTTGGTCCCTTGAAAACATTGTACTGACGGGCAGGACTTTACGCATAATGTTGCTGTGTGTTATAACTTATAAGCTACTACTACTCTGCCAGCGCCTTTCAGTTGAATTAAGCCCAAATTGTTTATGATTTGAATTAAGGCTGCCTTCCCACATACTAATTGAATCTGGTACATTAACTTCATCCCACATGATTATTCATCCTTTTTGTCGACTCAGTTTTAATGGTTCATTTCTCATGTTAGTTCGAGTGCCGACAGAATCAAAATGTGTAACAGAACCTAAAAGTTCTGAACAACAGACATCATCTCCAGCAGGCAACGATTTATCTTGCTTTCAAGTCTTTGGCCAAAAAAAAGATCCTTAAGTGTGCAACATATTTAATTGCTCTGGAATCTGGATTCACAGTCCTGATCACTGCATGCACTCAAGTATGCACAGAAACTCTTGAGATTACATTCAACCATAGATAAGAGTCCTAGGCATGATAATAACATCATTAACAATGGCATAAAATTATGCTGGATTATCAGTCAGAGATAGAAGATACAGCCTTACATTGATAAAATCAGCAATTGCATAAGCATCAGTTTCAGATGCAACAAGCTCATTATTCTCATCCTGTTACAGCACAGAAGATGTAGTCATATAAATAGTGGCAATATGCACCGGAAACATATGAAAGATGACATGATTTCTTATTTTTCAAACATTCAAACAACTACTTACCATAGTTCCAGTGGAGTTTATATACAGATAAATGGGTTTTGTGCGGTCATCGTAGTCTAGCCATAGAAATTGAGCAGCAATAAGCTCAGTTACTGCTGGAACAATCTGCCAGTATAACAATGGCACTGAATGTTACCATTTGTTGAACCAAACCTTCAAAATATTACTGATAATGAAATGAGGTAGAAAGTTGATCTCTCACAGGCATTCCAAGAAATATAATTCGAGAGTCCAGTAGCAATGATGGCAGATCTGGAGCAGAGCTTCTCATTCTTCTATACCCTCTCCCTCCTCTGCCCATGCTCATGCTCATGCTGCCCCCCATGCCCATACCCATGCTGTAACTTGCAGGTCCCTCATGCATGCCTGACAAGGTGTACATACCAAACTCATCGTAACTCCTAGCAGCAGATACGCTTTCCTAAAGTTCACAGGGAAAATACCATCTCAACTCTATTACATTGATGTAATGGAATGAACTTGACAAAATAGAAATGGGAAGGGCTGTAAATAACATCACTAACCTCTGTAACTTTCTGGGATTGCCGATTATAAGGATTGTCATCATTCATAAACATTTCCATCTGTGCAGAACTTAATCCGTAAAGGAATTGAGGAACATTCTTGTAATTATCCATCACTGCCAGAGGACAATATACTTTAAAGTGGTGCAAAACAAATAGCAAGCACAGAAGATTTGATTGACAAGATACAGAAGCAGATCAAGAAATTGGAATAACCCTCACCACCTAAACCTAAAATGTTGTGGCCGCTACACAAATTATGAACGTGTAAAACATGTAGAGTTTGATGGACTTTTTCTCAAAATAGGTCCTCCGGTGCATAGTAATTTTTTTTTTTAAAAAAAAGAAGGTGCAAATATCTATTTTAATTTTCTTATGAACCAGCTAGTAAATTTGGTCCTTTGCCCAAAAGTTAAACTACCACATGGAATATTCAACCCTGTGCCAAAGGTTTGCCCAAATCTAAAGTGAGGATAGCATATTGCACATCAGGGAACCTTGTGGACCATTGCAAGCTCGTTAAATTGGAAATCTCCAATTCAAAGCCAACATTATCTCTGAGGTCTAACACTTTGCAGTGGATAAATGAACATGTAGATACTACTATTTCGCTGAACTAGATGCCCACAGTTGAAAGCAGCTAATCTTTGAGACACTACCATGCAAGGCTTAGTTGGGCAGCGTTGGTGATCTTGCTTGGCTGTATACAACTCTGTGCATTTGTATCATCAAGCCAACATGTAATGGTCAACTATAGGCTGAAACAGTACATTGTTATCCTTGGATGACATGTTCTGCTGATTAAATACGCTGTGGCTGGCCTGATTAAGTTGCGCTAGGTACAGTGGTGTAGCACATATATACGGTAGCTGCCTCAAGCAAACATCCCGTATAGCACTCTCGGCAAGCAATTGCTCTCCCTAGTCAGACTGAATCATAGGCACATCCGCATATTGCTTATTCACTGACTACATAAGCAGGAGTATCAAGACACAGACCCTACACGGCTACACCTAGCAAGTAGCGGCCCCTGGGGATGAAGGCGGTAGCAAGTATGGGGGAGGACAGAGCACTCACATCCATCCTTGAGGTTCTCCTCGCGGAACTGCTTGGGGATGTGGTCGTAGCTCTTGCGGAATCCGCCGTCGCCGTAGTAGCCGTGGCACTTCCAACTTGCGGGCGGCCTCCTCGGGAGCCTCCCCGGCGGGGCCGGGGAGGACGAGGGCAGGAAGGGGCTCCGGGAGGAGGTGGCGGCGGGGGGGCAGCGCAGCGCGAGCGCCATGGGAAGCGGGGCGTGTGGACGGGAGTGGGAGGGGAGGGCGGCTGGGCTGCGCTTCACTCCGTCTTCCTCCCTCCTCTGCTTCTGCTGCGCTTGCGGGGATTGGAATCGGATGGATAACTGGACAAGGGTAAATTGGGTATTAAAAGATATAATAATAAGATCATCTTCCTTGCTTCTTTTTGTGCGAATTCACTCAGCCCAGGATCGCTTGTTCTAAGTGGGCCTAATCTAGCCCACAAGGCTGGATCGTACTAGTCCCGGTTGCAGAGGAAACTCCACGACCGATAAGGCCTGATTCCACTTGGAGTATTGGACAGGACACAGTCCGTGTCCGCACCGAGAAGGCTAGGCGAGACCTTCCCGATATATATGGCCCCGGAGAACAACGGCGGCGATCTTCGTCGATCGAAAAGCTCATGGGCGGTGCCATGGAGAACAACGGCGGCGAGTCACCTTCCGTTGGAGCCTCGAAGGTGAAGAAGGCCACCGATTTCTTCCCAAACAAGGCTCATGTCACCGACGCGCTCCGCACCATCCTGGCCCGCCTCGACGCCTCAGACCCGGTGCTTGTCTACGAGAAACAGATGCCGCCGTCCGACAGGAGCAAGGGCCAGAATCGTCTACTCATGTCGTGCAAATGCGAAAGCAAGAGGGCCGCTTTCGCTAGCATATTCACGGAGGCGGAGATGCCGCTGGTGCACCGGCCGCAGCCGCTGAAGACAGAGGACGAGAAGCACGACAGCAAAGACAAGGGCAAGGGCAAGAAGAAGAAGGAAGGAGGCGAGGACGACAACAACAGTAAGGTCTGCTGCGGCAACAACAATGGCAAGCACAAGATGACCGACGACGGCGGCGGCAAGGAGGACGCGGATAAGGACGATGAGCAGGGGAATAAGCAGAGGAGCACGGTTCAAGGGCTTGCTGTGGAGGCGTACGACTGCGACGGCAGAGCGTACGAGCTCAACCTCAAGTATCTATCGTGCAACACCGCCTACAGGATCATAGGGCCCGACTATACAGTTTTTCTGAAGAACAACGGCTTGTTGGTCGGTGGTGGCGGGGGCGTGACTCGAAAGCGATCTGGGAAGCGAAAGAAACGCCGGAGCAGTTTGCCAGACGAGGAACCAGACGATGAGCAGACAGCAGTGCGAGACGACGCCGACGACATCCTCATGGAGCTCTGGGCATTCCGCTCGCCAAAGCTGTCAATTGGGGAGAAAGACCAGCCGGACGGCGCGCTCGGGCTGTTGCTGCTGCACCACCGTGGAGGCGAGGCAGGGCAAGGGCAAGGGCAAGTCCGTGTTGGTGGCGCGGCAGCGACGGAGGAGGTGCGGGTTGCCGGGCCCCAAGAACCAGAGGTCGTCGTCGACGTTGAGCAGCCACAACAGAACAGTCATGGCGGCATGGCGACACAGGGCGAGGACATGGTTGCCGCGGGAGATTGTGCGGGGAACGCGGCGACCGTCGTGGATGATGCGACCGGCAATAAGCTTGGCGACGCGGCGCCGCGGTCCACGCGGGATATGCCCCTTCGTCCGCTAGAGAGGTTGATTGCAGTATGGCTGAGTTTCCTCAGTTCCGATGCTGATCAGAGTCACACGGATGTTAACGACAATGGTGAGGCAGATGCTCACGACAAGCAAGGGCCTAGCAAGGTTGATCAGAGTGATGAAGTCTAGATAATTTTTTTTTTCTGGAACATGGATTCAAATAGTGGGACTAGAATCGTTGTGGTTTTACCGAGTAACTTTATCTTCTATATAAACTTAGTTTTCTTACCAGAGTAGTAGTAGTTTTATTTCACAGTAAAGTAGTCCATGTTAATGCAAAAGAATAATTCTTAAAAAAAGGTCTTGTCATGATGATTGTTTGTTAGACTAAAATATTCAAGATTTAGGATAGTACTGTGCTACATGTGTCTCTCAATTGGCGGATCTCTATAGAATCTCTAAAACTAATAAAAAAATAAAGTAAGACAATGTGCGATCCCACAAGCGTCGGTCCGCCTTTCCCCTGCGATCCGCGAGTCGACGCTCGTACGCCCGCGCCCGCGAAAAAAACACAAAAGGAAAGAGGGTTTTACCCGTGTGCCATTATAAAAGTTGGTAATTACACATACGTCACTAAAAAGTTTGAGCGCACCTAGATGCCACTGGCCGAAACTTTTTTGTCGTCCACACCATTCCATCCATTTATGCCTCTAACGGTGTCCAATTGTGATGAGAAAAGTCTAAAATGCCTACCAAGTTTGAAAGACATGTAAAAGAGTTTCTTTCCTCTGGTGCCACTAACCTCCAACACAGTGATCCCTTTTGGCATGACGTGCTCAGCTGGCATCCTCGGCATGTTCCAGTAGCTCGAAGTGATGCCATCCATATCGGTGATTGTGCGAGAACGGACAAGCATAGCAGAAAGGGCATCAGGCAAGAAAGGGCTTTGGGACGTGAACACGTAGCACAGGCACCTAGGTGCAGGACTTGGGGAGCAGGTAGCCAACATACATGACCGTGGCGTTCTTGCACAGTCGCACTTGGCCGACGTGCCGTGGCATGGCACGCCACACCTGAGCATCACTGCCACCGGCGTCGACGCGTCGTCGTCGTGCCCTTGATGTGGACGTCGTACATGGTGCCGGTGAAGGTGACCTCCCTCGCTGGCGTACTGACCGGGGCTACCGACGCTCATGCCATGGCCGGGGCCTAGGGCCGCATCGCACGCGGGCGACGTCCACGTCGCCGTTGCCCTGGCCGATGGAGACGCAGTCGTCACCCGTCTTCAGGCTGATCTGTGCTCACGGCCCAGCTGGTGTGCGCTGAGTACACAGGGACTCCGGGAGCAGCTTGCTCTGGGAGCGCCATGGCCAGCATGTGGCTGGACACAAACGTCACCCACACGTAGGCGCAATAGGCGGTGGCGAGGCCTAAGGAGGTGCATCACGGTCGTAGCAGTTTTTCTATAGGTGTTCCAATGGCCATGCCCAACCCATGAATGGGGAGTTGTTGCGCTCGCTGCACCGCCTCACGCGGGACATGTCCACGGCCGTTGAGACGCCAGCCCCATTCCTGCGCGGCGCGCTCGCGTCCATCACCGGGCGATCCAAGCTCCTGGTCGCCGCATTCGACGACCTGGTCCTGTTCGCCACGGCCGGGGACATGCCGCGGTCCACGTCGCTGTGCCTGCGCAATATAGGAAATTGAGCGGGAGATCGTGCCGGAGCAGGAGAGGCTACAGGAGATCCTGGAGGAGGTGGGCATCAACGACCCAACAACCTACAGCGAAGATATTGAGAGCCTCGAGCGTGAAATCGGTGACCGTGCCTCACAGAGGTGGACAGACGCCAGGACACCGATGGGGCGAGGGCCAGGAAGCGGCGCTCTTGAAAGCTCTAGTTTGGTTTTGGTGAATTGATGAAACCCTTAGTGCTAACCTAGTTTATCAAAGTGATTATAAGATAGGTAGCACTACTCCAAGTGATGAAGCAAATGAAGATCATGACATGATAATGGTGATGCCATGGTGATGATCAAGTGCTTGGACTTAAAAAGAAGAAAGAGAAAAACAAAAGGCTCAAGGTAAAGGTATAAGTGATAGGAGCCATTTTATTTCGATGATCAAGACACTTAGCGAGTGTGATCACATTTAGGTTCGATAGCCTTACTATTAAGAGGGGTGAAACTCGTATTGAAATACGGTTATCAAAGTGCCACTAGATGCTCTAACTCATTGCATATGCATTTAGGATCTAGTGGAATGCCAACACCCTTGAAAATGTTTGTGAAAATATGCTAACACATGTGCACAAGGTGATACACTTGGTGGTTGGCACATTTGAGCAAGGGTTAGAAACTTCACCGATAGAGTGTTTGCCCGTAGAGTGCGGACAGTCCGACGGTGCCACCGACGCCCTATACAGAAAAGATAGGGGTTCACAGAGTGCACCGGACGCTGGTCTCAACTGGACTGGAGTGTCCGGTCAGTGGAAGCAGTGAAGACGCTAGCATCGGTCTTCGATCGGATGCTGGCGGGGTGCGTCTAGTCCTGCTAACTTGGCAGCACATAGAGGAGACAGTGAGTGACCGGACGCTGGGTGAGTCCGATCGGGCATGACCGAACACGTCCGGTCGCGAGTGGAGGCTTACTGAAAGTGACCAAACATTGGGGTCCTGCCTCCGGTCATGATCAAACTAACGCGTCTGGTCATAGCTGGAACCTTACTGGAAGTGACCGGACGCTGGGGTCCTGCGTCCGGTCGTGGCACAGTGCTGCGTCCGGTCATCACTTGACCGTTGGGATCGGGTGCTCAGTATTTGAAGAGAGGGATGACATGGCAGCCATCCGTTGACCGGACGCTGGCAGGGTGCATCCGGTCACCCCGAGTAGTGCCCAGTGAAGGGGTACAATAGCTCTATTTCATGGGGGTTTCTATTTAAGCCCCATGGTCGGATCTAGCTCACTCTCTTGGCCATTTGCATTGACATAGCAATCTTGTGAGCTTAGCCAAAGCCCTTCCACCCATCTTCATCATAGATTCATCATCTTTGTGAGATTGGGAGTGAATCCAAGTGCATTGCTTGAGTGTTTGCATCTAGAGGCACTTGATGTTCATGTTTCGCTGCGGGGTTCGCTTGTTACTCTTGGTGGTTGTCGCAACCTAGATGGCTTAGAGCAGCAAGGATCATCGAGCGTAGGTTGGTGATTGTCTCCGGCTTCGATCGTGGTGATTGTGAGAGGTTCTTGACCTTTCTCCGGGAGAGAGCCAAAAGGTACTCTAGTCAATTGCTCGTGGCTTATGTGATCCTCATCTTGTGTTGGTTGTGCGGCACCCTATTGAGGGTTTGTCGTGTGATGCCAATTAGTGCGTGAACCTCCAAGTGAGTGAATCACCACAACGAGGACTAGCTTGTCGGCAAGAAAGTGAACCTCAATAAAAAATCATTGTGTCATCATTTGATTCCTAGGTGATTGGTCTTTATTGGTATTTATTCTTGTGATTGATTGGTTCATTCCTCGACTCGGTGGTATAACCATCTTGCTCTCTCTCTTTATATTACCGCAAACTAGTTGTCAAGCTCTTTAGTGTAGCTAGTCGTGAGAGCTTATTAGTTTGGTTAGTGTGGCTCTTTAGTTAGCCTTTGAGAGCACACTAATTTAGTGTAGTGACATAACCATTGTGTGGATAGAAACTATATAAACTAGAATTGTGGTAGGTGGCTTGCATTTTTAGTAGGCTAGTGCAACACTCGTTTCGCCTCATATTTGTCTAACCGGTTTGCTAAATGTTGTTGTAGAAATTTTTATAGGCTATTCACCCCCTCTAGCCATTAGGACCTTTTAGCTCGACCTCCATCCAAGCAGCATGAGATTCATCATGTCATGACCCATCCATCGCGGGCGGCACTGGCGAGCTCAACACGAGGAAGGGCGGCAGCGAGAGCGGCGGCGCGAAGCCACGACGCAAGGACCACAGCGAGTAGTAGAGGGATTGGGAGAGAGGGAGGGGGTTATTTTGGACATCTTGACCGGCTGGACCCACATGTCAGGGCTAGAAAACGGCAAAGATCTAAAGGAAGATGGATGGAATGACATGGATGACAAATAAGTTTAGATGAGTGGCATATGTGACCGCTCAAAATTTTTAGTGGCTTGTAGGTAATTACCGACTTTTATAACGGCACACACGTAAAAGCCTCACAAGGAAACCTCGCCCCATGATTCATCCACCTGGCGTTTCATGACACTCCCATGATGGCGGCGGTGGCTCCCGTGATTCATCATGCGCGGCCATCATCGCCATCGCACGCAGCGCCCTCATCCTCGCTCACGCCCTCGCTCCACGCGTGGCCGGCCACCATTGTCCGCGCATCCCACCGCACCCTCATCGTCACCCTCACCCGCAGCTCACCACGCCCTGTGCCCTCACCCACCCCGCGGCAGCTGGTGAGGCAGCGCTCGAGGATGTACGGAGACGCAGAGGCGCATGGGGGCCAGCTCGTAGCCCTATCCCAGGCCGCACGATGACTACCCTCATCGGGTCGCGAGGAGTCACTTTCGCCGGCCCACCCTGTGCCGTGCGGCGGCGACCTCACTGCATCTTTGTGCTCCGCCACCTACAGGTTTTTCCCTCTCCCTTCCCTGAGCCCCTTCTGATTCACAATCCAATAGTTTGGTTTTTTTTTTTTTTGTGTGTGATCCATTGAAGGAGACTAAAAGCGATTATTGATGAGATCTTTAGATACTAGGCAGTATATTAATCTACGTTACGAACACGTTCATCTTGCCTTTGTCAGTTGTGCTGCATGATGTAGTGAATATGTGGAGTTGTTCCCTCACAGTTATTAGTTTTTTTGCTCCATCATGTAGATACGCAATGTCGCTGATGGCTAAATCCAAGATCCAGTCATACCCTGATCCACTCAATTTGATTTGATTCTCTTTTTTATCTTTGTAATGTTCGTTCATATTTCCCATTAATCTTATTGATCCATAAATTTCTAATTCTCTCTAAAACTATAGGTGGAGCCATGGAGGCATGGTTGTCCGGTGGCATTGCAATGGGGATCGATCTACTGGCTGTACTTGATTTGTTCTCCTTTGGTTTCTCTAACTTCAATTGATTCATAAATGCTAATTTCCCCTAGATGTGATTTGTCCCGCAGTCACCAAACTCATGGAAATAAAGGACAGATGTTCTCCATTTCTCCTAGATTTGAAGGAGTTAATAGTTGCATGAAAATATCATGTGGCGTCCACAGTTTCTCCATGATCAGATAGTTTTGCGGTGGACTGATGGGTGTGATTTCCTGGTGAGGAATTGCACCAAGGAGGAGTTTGTTCACATACTCACACAATTAATATAGCTATGCAGAAGAACTATGCTAATTGCTTGGCAGTATGATCTTTGTACATGCAATATCTTGTCTCATATGTGGTTTACCTTTTCATGTTTGATTAAACCACTTCCTGGTACTTTTTCATGTGCTAATTGTCTCACCGATAGATCATGTTTTGATTCTAGCTATGACAGAGGTGACCGTTTGAATTTACTCTTGGAAATGGCCAAGTGATAAAAAGTTATTGTCCTTCTCTATAACAATAAACTTTCTATGTTTATGTGTGGTCTAGTGTCCATACTAAACTGTATAGGGCTACAAGCATATGTAATCAAAAATAGATGAAACAGTGTGTGCCATTTATATCACACAATCTTAAATCCACCAACCGACTTTGTTGTTTTCATCTATAGGTTGGGACCAAGGATTGCTAGGCATGTGCGTTAGTGAAAAGCAAAAGCTAATGATACCCACGAAGATGGGTTACGGTGCGCAAGGCTCCCCACAGAAGATTCCAAGTATGGCTAATAATTTGTTTTCTTGCTTGTTGGTTCCATGCGAAAAAATTATTTGTGTAGATTCTCTCATCTTTAGCATGGCCATTACCTCATCTTGGATGCGCATTTTACAATCTCACCCATGGACTATAGAGCTGTGTAGGCAATGGCAGGTGCTGCTCCTCTGTGGCAATAAAGGAGACATACTCGTGCCTCTGTCGGCCCACCCTGTTTGATGGCGGCACGATGGTATTTTTTTAGAAATTTCCAACAACCAAAATGCTTTAGAGGATAATTTTGAAAAAAATAAGAAGTTGGATCAGTAGAACTTGTTTGTCTTTTGATGTTTGATGCCTTCAGTAATGTTTGGTTTGGGAGTATCATTTTGTCTGCGATGGTTGAAAGGTCCTTGTTTGATTTTGGTAATTAAGTGACAACCTTAGGTGGACTAATATGTGTTTGAGTGAGATACACAGGTAATTAGTCCACAGGTATATGTGTGTGAGCAACATATGCTATGAAGGTGAAATGGCTTGGACTTGTTGCAAAGCTTACACATGTGATGATGAAGGAGCTCATTGCACATGAAACATGACATTGAGTCATGTGATCAAGGTGGAGAAGATCGAGACATGACTTGGCTTGATGGACCGGTTGCAAGCATGAAGGGCAAGTTGAAGGCTTTGGAGCGATGGACCGCGTGGCGGTGAAGCTCGAGCAAGACTTGGCACCGATGGATGAATGCAGCGGTGAAAAACAAGTGAGGTCAAGATCGATGAACCAACAAGGTCACGTGATGATATGAAGTGGATCATATCATTAGGTGATTGGTTGGTGCATGTGTTGCATCAACGATGGAGGAGATGGAATGTAATGCGCAAGGCAATGGTATAACCTAGGGCATTTCATTTCACCGGTCATAGGTGTGTAGAGAAGTTGATGACCGGGTTTAGGATAGATGGCCGTACTATCAAGAGGAGCAAACCTATTTGCATATCTGTCATCTAGTGCCACTCAGCGATCTAACTTTGCATACGTGTTAGGATCGAGTGGCGTGGTGAAAAGAGTGCTAATACTTTGGAAAAATGTTTGTGAAAAGACAACACACATGCACAAATTGGTGAACACTTGGCGGTGTTGGCACATTTGCAAAGGAGATGAAGTTGGTGAAGAAAAGGAGGCGAAACCGGGCTTGGGGTGCTGCCTGGGTGGCACCGCCACCCCATGTCCGGTGGCACCGCCACCATGGTGGTGCCCACCTGGCCTCGGCCAAGACGGTGTGTTGGGGCTAGCACCACCATGCCTTGTCCGATGGCACCCCCACCCCTAGGGCAGTGCTTGTCGATGAAATCTGGTCGACGGTCTACCAAGGGGTATGCCCACGGTAGTAGATGAATCGGTGGAGGTGCGCGTGAGGAAACCGGATGGTGACACAGAACGCGAGAGACAACGTTTAGACAAGTTCGGGCCATTGACTTGATGTAATACCCTACGTCCTATGTCTTTGTGGATTGTATTATGTATGTTTTGATAAAAACGAGGGGGTATCTACCCACCTTATATAGCCTGGGGTGTATAGTTACAGATCGGTTGTTTTATCCTGATCGGATTTAAAAGATAGAAAGTTACAGATATCACGATAATCTATCATATCCGAGCAGATTTCCTAGATCACCGAGGATCTTCATGCAATCTTGTGAGGCATGCTAACTTACGTCGTACTTCACGCGATGTCATCTTGCATGCTAGGCCTCGACTGGCGGCGTGGCCCCTGCGTGGTCTCATGAACTGGGTCTCCCCTAGCGGCTCGGCCCATGTGCAGCCCTGTGGGTAACAGGGGTTATACCCCCACAGCTAGTCCCCATGCGCCTTGTATCCACCAAGCAACGCCGTCTTGAGCTTGTCCGAGCAGTCCAGCTAGTCACCGGTCATAAAAAGCAGGCGTCCGTCCAGATTGACTGGTAGCCGAGCTGTTGAAATAGGCGTCCAAGCTATTGAATATGTCATCCAAGCTATTGAACATGGTGTCCAAGCTGTAGAAATGGATGTCCAAGTATTTCAATCTAGGAGCCGTGCTCAAGCTCACTTGAAGCTTCAAGGTTTGCCGGCAGGATGTAAGGAGCTCAAGTAAAAAAAATTTGAAGTCTCAGCCAGTGAAGTGTACACACTTAAGTGCCTATTGCAATGGCTCTAACGATATGGTCATCAGGGCAGAGTGGAGGCATCAAATGGCAGACTTGACGAAATCGAAACACCATGGGAAAAAAAGCAGAACATGCACCACAAGGTGCATTGTACATGATGTAGTTCCTAAGCCTGCTGGAAGATGATGAAGGAATCTTATAGCAGGGTCAAAGAAAAATATCCAGACTAGGCAATCAGTACATTCACCGCTAGGTAAAGTGTACACACTTAGTCCCTGAGCCTAGCACTAGGTGAAGCAGTATCATGGTGCTAGGATCCAAAGAGGCAGTCTGCAGGTGCTGAACCCGTTTCTGTCTTAGCTAAGAAAAATAGTACAATCATCGCAAGATGATGTGTACACACTAGTCCCCGAACCTGCTGGAGGATGATAAAGGTATCTTGTAGTAGGGTCAGAAAATATCTTAACTTCGTTGAAACGATGCATAGCATTGGACTCCATGTTCAACGCGTAGTTTGATGCGGTGGCTTATAAGGCCCACTCGATGGCCCAATGACGTGTGGAGGTTTTAGGGGAGAATGCGGCGAGGGAGGAGCGGTTTCCCAAAAACCCTAGAAGGCAAAGGGTTAGGGGTCAAACCGCTATAAGAGTAACACAACCTCAGCGCACATTCCCCACCTTTCCTTTGCCACTTCATCTTCCTCCTCGCGCCCACACCGCATCACTTGGTAACTGCTCCACCATCAAAGTAACCAAAAGCTCGTAGTCTCCTCTAGGCCATAGATCTATTAGATGGCACCCAAAAGAAACCATAGCAACTCGAGTAGGGCATCACGCTAGCTCAATCGCGTCGAGGAATGGGTGAGCTCTGTCAGCAACGAGGCGACGCTCAACTAGTTGGTGGTGGACGGCGTGCTGCCCGATAGGGTGACTAGCGGGATGGTGTCCAACTCGTGGTGAGAGCTTTCCCACCCCACGTGGTGATGAATTAGTGGTTTTTGAAGATTACTTTTATCGTGGATTTGGTGTTCGATACATCCATTCTTTCATGGGTTGATTGACTATTATGAGATTAGTCTCTGTAATATGGGCCCAAATTCTATCATTCATGTCTCTGTCTTTATCCATTTCGTGAAGCCTATCTTGGCATTCTTCCACATTTTGATATCTTCCATCACTTCTTCTGTTTGAAAGCTCGAGGGGGATCTGGATCTAGGATAGTAGGTAGCACATACTTGCAGCTTCGGGATGGGATGGTTGGCTAGTACATCGCTACCTTGTTGAACACAAATGTGAAGTATTGGGCGCAGTGGTGGTTCTACATGCCACAGGGGGAACGCCATGTGGCATGTGACATTGATCATATTTGAGCAACGTGAAGTGGTGGGAGAGACCTGGTGTCAATGGAATGGAGCAAGTGAAGGAGCTCTTGACATTGATCAACCGGAGAAGGGTGGATGGGGTCATAGTAGTGATGAATTTCACTTTTCAGGCGATGCTAGCTATAGGATCTCTGGTACGCATAGAGGGGGTGAATAGGCCTATAAAAATTCAACTCAAACCGAAATTCAAATTCACCCATGGCACTACCACTCTATGAGCGTGGCACTACACCTGCATGAGAGATTAGTTCATAGTTCAAAATCTTTCCAATGAAATTTAGATTGGGTAAATTTCTTAGCTTCCTGTAGAGTAGCAGATCATAGATCGATCAGCTAAAAGTGGTGGCAACACCACACACAAGTAGATCGGCCTCAATCCTAGAAATCACCTCAACAACAACAAGAACACAAATGTAGCAACACAAGCACAAGATGACATAAGGATTTATTCCATGGTTCAGCTCGCCACCAAGGCTTGCCTAAGTCCACGTTGTTGAGGTATACCACTAAGGTGTTAGGGCTGTGCAACCCTACCTCATTCTCAAGTCAAGAGAGTGAACTCTTGAGATGAGGGATGATTTTACTTGTTGCAAGAGGTGGTTACAAACCTCCTGGGGCTGCCACACAAGTTGGCAAGCTCTCACGGACGATGCTCTAGCCGCCTAGGAGCCAAGCTCCAAGAGTAATAAACACAACCGCTGGCTAAAACATGAACCAAGTGCTCTTTAAAATTTGGGAATCAATGGAGTTGCTCTCTAATCAAGTTTTGGACCCTTTTTCCCTCAAGGATTGATGGGGAAATCAATGGATTTGCTTAGGGGCTTTTGGTCAACAATGGAGTGAGAGAGAGAGAGAGCTCTTGCTCTATTTTGGGCATGCTGAAGTAAGGAGGAAGAGATCAGGTTGGTTACCGTTGGAAAGGAAGGGGAAAGGTATATATACCCCCAGCCCCCAACGGTCACTTTAAATCATAGATAGCCATTGGTGAGGAAAGGAAAGGTATATATACCCAAGCCCTCAATGGACACCGCACCCAAGGGGTCAGACAAGAGGAAGCTCGTGGCCTCAAGGTCAGGCGAGATGGAGCCCGCGACCTCGGGGTCAGGCGAGCCGTATCCCATGACCCTAGGGTCGGGTGAGGCGGATCCCACGACCAAGGGGTCGGGCGAGCCAGATCCCGCACCCAAGGGGTCGGGCGAGCCGGATCCCGCGACCCTAGGGTCGAGCGAGGTGGATCCAGCGACCAATGGGTCGGGCGAGCCAGATCCCGTACCCAAGGGGTCAGGCAAGGTGGATCCCGTGACCCTAAGGTCGAGCGAGGTGGATCTGGCGACCAATTGGTCGGGCGAGCCGGATCCCGCACCCAAGGGGTCGGGCAAGACGGAGCTCGCACCATGCAAGACAGCAAGGGTAATAGTAAAGTACAGACTATCTTGGCTATGAATCTGAGGATGCTTGTGGTTGTTTGAGCACTTAGGTACCATATATTAGCTTAACCATTGTGCCCCCCTTTATAGTACGGCTTTTCCTATACTCAAATTCAATATATAAAAGAATTTAAACCTCCTTTGAGTTTGAAGCCATCTACATTTGTAATTGGGGGCTCCTATGTTTTGTGTAGCATCCTCAAATATAAATTCCCTGCTTGTTATCTTGATAAATCTCATTAGTTCTCTAATTACGTGGTCATTATCACCAAAACCCACAATTAAGGCTTGATTGCACTTTCACCAGCCCAGCAAGGAGAGGGCACATCCTACGTATGAATTCTGCAGGGATACTGATGGGACCCGAGAGGTGCCCAAGCCAATTGACCAAGATGAAGTCATGCGGTGGGTAGGGGTGTTGTTTAACCTCGCGGGTCACCGTAAGATCGATGACCAGCAGAGGCCTTCAGTGTAGGGAACCCCCACCATGGCTAAAAGTCTTATTTCTAATTTCGTTTGAATCCTTTTTTGGTGTAGCATAGTCATTCGTGCTCTTGAAGATTCATGGGCAGGACCGGGCGGTGTATTTCTCGGTAGTGCCATCAGCTGACTGGCCAAGGGGTGTTGATGCTCGGTCGAATAGTCCCTAGCATCGAGACAGCTTGAAAGCTGGTGGGGACAGTTCGGATGATCATGATGATGGAGATGGAGGTGATCGGACATCGCATGTCTATGAGAAACTCTAGGGGAAGCGGCCTATGGGTGAGGAGCCATCCCCGAAGAGAAGGAAAATGGGAGGGTCGTCCCTGTGAGAAAAGTGTCCGATGAGCATTAGTGCTTCCACTTAGCACTAGAAGCGGCAAATGGTGGTTTCAAGCTCGTCGGATGACGATGGGCCGGTGGCACCACCTTCTTCGAGGGTTGGGACGCCCCCGCCAGCCACGTCAGTAGGAGCAGAGATGCATGAGATGCCATGGATGAGGGAAACCATGGTGGAGACACTTGACAGTGTTTAGGAAACTTTGGCGACAACGACTCATGTGGCACCAGAGGCAACTGCTTGAGTGGCCCCTGTGGCCCCGAGACCACAATTACGCCCTTGTGGAAGCAGTGCGGGTGACCACCATAATCCCCGAGACCACCCGGGCGGTTCCGGTGGCGGTGGTGGAGACGTCGAGCGATTCACCTACTGGACAGACTGGTTCTAGGTAGGGGCTCCGGTTCTGGTCTACGCAGCGGGAGTCCCAATTGTGAGTGCCTTATCTTATTTGATGTATTTCTTCAATGCGATGGTTTATTTCTTGACAATTTTTGTTTGTTGAAGTGCGGAATCGATAGAGGACCTGCAGCCTTCTGCTGCCAACGACGGAAGGCACATGGAGGAGCCACGAGCTCCCCACGCCGAGCCAGAGCAAGCAAAAATGGATCTGGTTGCCCCCACCATGGAGCAACCAATGGTTGCAAGGCCGACCTCCCCTACTATGGAGGAGCCCTCAGCAATTGGACCGACCTCACCTGGCGGCGAATTGCATGACGAGGGTGATCCTAGAGTGCAGGAGGTGTGGGGTGCGGTGGCGACGTCAAGTGGCCTTGCTGCGTCAAGTGACCCGCAGGTTGCCGAGGAGTAAGTATGGATGCCCACCTATGGTGAACAAGTGGCGGCGAAGAAGGCGAAGCGGTGTGGGCGTAATAGCCCATATATGGTTGCTAAACGCCATTGTGGCGAAGAGAGGTGGAGGCGCCTCCCAAACTTCTCTGTATGGTCATTCAATGTGACAAAGAGTTTGAGATGCTGTAGGAGGGGGAGGTGAGTGTGGAAACAAAGAAGCTAAGGGTCGATCTGACATCATTGATTGGTTGTATTGAGGTAAGCTTGAAGAGATCTTTTTTGTCCCTTGAAGAGCGTAGTCTATTAATCCATTTGTCCTCTGCAGAATGTGATGAAGGCGTCCGAGTAGCACCGGTGGCAGCTGGAGGAGATGACTCTAGTACTAGAGGAGAATAAGAGTCTGCAAGCATCGGTGAATGACCTCTAGGCGCGCCTGCTTTGAGAGCGCCACCATAGGGAGGACCTAGAGGTGAAGGTTCTAGCGTTGGAGGAGCATCAACAAATGGAGGCGGAGGGCCAGTCGATGGCCAAACAGCTTAGCCGTAGCCCTGATCGGCAGAAAGGTATGTCTCGTAACTTTGCTTTGCTGGTAGTCGGCATTGTGAAATGTTTGCCAATTATATGCAGCACTAGAGATAGAACTTGGCCTTTCCTAGGAAGCCTTCAGCCAGCTTCTGGAGGTGAAGGAGAAAGCAGAGGAGAAAGCCGAGAAAGCCATTGAAGATCTTCAACGTGAGTATTTTTCACGCAATTTTTGACTTTGTGGTGTTAGGCGCATGCTTAGCATATGGCTATGTTGTTTGCAGAGTATTGACACCAGGCCCAGGCATAGTTCCAGGTGCTCATGGAACAAGTGAAGGCATGTGATGATAAGCTGGAGATGATGATCATAGGAATCTAGCTTGTGGTGGACCATGTCGGTCCTGAGCATTCCGAGGGTGGACGTCTGCCCAGTGATGGGTCGTACCAATCGGTCGTGGATCATTGCCGGACAGCGTGGATGGACTTAAAGGAGTTCATGTGCAGTGCAGCCCATGGAGCCATCGTCCACACGGTCACGCAGCTAAGGTCACACTATCCTTTGGTGGATCTTGCAATAGGTGGTGACTAGATACGCGCAAGGCACGAACACGGAGAAGATTGCTAGGCTGGAAGATGAGGCGAAGGAGCCAGCAAAGAGGTTGTTCAAAGATGTCAAGTTATTTGTTGAGGGGGAGAGCGGTGCTCTGTAGATTAGGAAAAACTCATGTTGGGTACTTGGCAATTTTTGTTGAACACTTGTAGTTATGGTATGTTTATGTTTATATTTGATATAAACCATCCAATTAGTATTGTGTAGCTGAGTCCCCATCCCTAGCTAGCCTATTAACCATAACGCGAGGCGCTGGGGACGTGTGCGTGTGGGAAGAATAGGGCATCACTAAGGAACCACTGTCAACCACCCATGATGCACTGAGGGAGGACACTCATGCATGTGCAAGGAGAAGTCAGAGACAGGGTCATTTATAGAGGCATCCGACCGTCAACGTGATTGATCGGGTATTTGCATTAGGCGTAGTTGGCGTGTCATCTTTGAGATGTTGTATGCAGAATCAGAATCACTTAGCGGAAAAGTGTGGAGAAAACAATATGGAGAAACATCAGAGTAAAAAACTTTATTGAATACTTAAATATGAAAGGTACATATTTTGAAATGCATGCTTTAGGGGTAGAAACATCTAAGCAGGTCGATGTGCCAAGAGTTTGGGACGTCGCTTTTATCCATGTCACACAGTCTGTAGGACCCTGGTCGAGTAACCGCCTTGATGATGAAGGGGCCCTCCCAAAGTGAGGAGAGCTTGTGCATCCTATCTGTCTTCTATTTTCTATAGAGTACTAAGTCTTTGACCACAAATAATCGGTCGTTGACATTATGGTTATAGTATCTTCGTAAACCGTTGAGGTATTTTGCTATTCGAACACAGGTGACCGGACGTTCCTCTTCTAAGTTATCCACTTCAAATGAGCCGAGCTTGGTCAGAGTTCTCCTTGTAATTCTCCACCCTGATGCTAGGAAGGCGATGTCAGCAGACAATACAGCCTCAGAGCCTAAAACCATGAAGAACGGGGAGACGCCGGTGTTATGACTGGGCTGGGTCCTTAGTCCCTAGACCATGGCTAGTAGTTCATAGAGCCACTTGCCTAGGTGTATTTGTTCCTTCTTGTAGAGCCATTTCTTCAATGCATCCAGGATCATACCATTGGCATGCTCGACTTGGTTGTTGGCCCTTGGGTGTGCAACGGAGACATACTTGACTGAGATGCATCTTTCGTTGTAGAAATCCTAGAAGTCGCTACCAGTGAACGTGGACCCTAGGTTGGTGATGATGTTGTTCAACATGTAGAACTGGTGGATTATGTCATCGAGCAGCTCGGCTGCTTTCTTCGCTATAGCTTGGACCAAGGGTTTGTATTTGATCCACTTGTAGAATTTGTCAATGCAGACATAGACCCAACAAAAACCTCCAGCGCGGGTGTCGGGGACCAATACTAGGGTACCTAAAAAGGAGGAGCTAATGACCATCAACATTGACTCATCCAAGCAGTCAAGAGCGTGACTACAGCTCCAATCGACCCCCAGCGTGCAAGCTCCGCTTCTTTCGGCCTCTGGGAGAGGGACCGCCTCACCCGACCTTTGGGTCTACATTTTGCCTTGCTCAACCATTGGGCCTGTGCTTTGCCTCGCCCGACCCTTGGGTCTGTGCTTTGCCTTGCCTGGCCTCTGGGGGAGGACTCCACCTCTCCCGACCCTGAGGCCGCGGGCACCGTCTCACCTGACCTTTGGGTCTACGTTCTGCCTCGCCCGACCCTTGGGCCTACGCTCTGCCTCACTCAACCCTTGGGTCTACGCTTCACCACACCTGGCCTCTGGGGGAGGACTCCACCTCGTCCGACCCCGAGGCCGTGGGCTCCACTTCACTCGACCCTTAGGCCTGCGCTCCTCCTTGCCTGACCCTTGGGTCTATGCTTTGCCACACCTAGCCTTTGGGGGAGGACTCCTTCTCGCCTGACCCCGAGCCCATGGGCATCGCCTCACCTGACCTTTGGGTCTGCATTCCACCTCACTCGACCCTTGGGCCTATGCTCCGTCTCACCCGACCCTTACATCTGCGCTTCGCCTCGCTCAGCCTCTAGGGAGGACTCCGCCTCACCTAACCCCAAGGTTGTGGGCTCTACCTCACCCGACCATTGGGCCTGCGCTCTACCTCGCTCGACCCTTGGGCCTACGCTCCACCTCGCCCGACCCTTAGGTCTGTGCTTCGCCTCGCCCAGCCTCTGGTGGAGGACTCCGCCTCGCCCGACCCCGAGGCTATGGGCTTTGCCTCGCCCGACCCTTAGGTCTGTGCTCTGCCTCACCCAGCCTATGGGGGAGGACTCCACCTCGCTCGACCCCGAGGCCATGGGCTTCGCCTCGCCCGACCCTTGGGTTTATGCTCTGCCTCACTCAACCTCTGGGGAGGACTCCGCCTCACCCAACCCCGAGGCCATGGGGTCCGCCTCACCCGACGGAGACCCATACCACCGCCAACCACTCTAGATACAAGCATATGGGCCTAAGTCAAAGCTCTAACACTAGGGAAGAGACCGACACACCCCGATGTCACCCATGGCCTTGACGGGCCATACCAGAGGATTCACATCAAGAACAGCGTTGGGCGTACCGGTGTTGTTCTTCCTAACCCTCGTACAAACACTGATGGGCGTGTAGTTCACCACGACATTTGCTAGGATGGAGTGGAGCGCCATGACCGGCATATGACGCCGCCCCTAGCGCTAGTGATAGATAGGACCGCGACCTCAAAGCCGTCCTTATTGACATCTACAGGGTCGGTGGGACCCGCATGAAGGAGAAGAAGGGCCCGGTGATCCTGAAGGCCTTTGGCTCTCTCTCTCGTTCTTGTTTTTCCTCCGCTGTAACCCATGCTTTCCCTTGGCCTATAAAAGGGAAAGCAGGGCATCCCATAAGGGGCATTGCAACACATCACATCCATTCTGGTTAGATCCGATCGAACCATTATGAACCCATCGAACCCCAAACACACGGCTGAGTAGCAACCGAGCTCTCTCAGCACACGTTCACTCCTTTCACCAGAGACTTGGGAGTTATCCCTCTCTTGCCCGTTTCTAACCCCTACTATGAACTTTCAGTGCTAGTAACACGAGCAAGCAGCAATGAACTAGACATAGGGACATTCTGCCCGAACCAGTATAAACCTCATGTCTTCTAAGCACACCATCCGAGTCAGACGCGCAATATTAGAAATTTACTTGTCGGTGGCAACTTGAAACACCGACAGCGGGCTTGAATGGCCCGATCATATCTAGTCCCCAGCATGCAAAGGGCCATGATGCAGGGATCGTTTACAAGACCTCAACTAGGGGTGTGGATTTGTTTGGCAAAAAACTAGCAGTTCTCACATCAGCTAACGAGAGCTTCAGCATCAGCTACAATTGAGGGCCAATAGAAACTAGCTTAGAAAGCCTTTTTGACCAATGTTCTAGAGGTTGCATGGTTGCCGCAGGTCCCTACGTGGATCTCCTTGAGTATATTCTCACCTTCTTCCATGGAGACGCACTTCTAGAGTAGCTCCCCTTTTGTGTTTTTGTGGTACAACTTCCCTTCAACTAGGATGTAATGCTTATTACGGCGAGTAAGGCGTTCTCTACTTAGCATTGGACATTTGCAGTGGTGAGGTATTTGATGAAGGGTTCCCTCCAATCATTGCTCGGCCTAGGGACCGTTGTGACTATCTACTCGACAGGTGGTTTTTCTTCAACGCTTTCTTGTTTCTACTTGATGGAAGGGGCCATAAGGTCTTGGATGAACACTCTGGCTAGAACTTCAGCCTAGGTTGATCCTATCTTTGATAGCTCATAGGCTACTTGAATATTGGCCTAGACCAAGTGGTGGTATTCGATGTCGTAGAATTTGTCTTCTAACTTTCTTATTGTGGCATAGTAAGCGTCCATCTTCTTGTTGGCGTAATTCCAATCCTTGTTGAGCTAATTGATTATGAGTGCGGAGTCACCATACACCTAGAGGCAGTTTAACGCCAAGCTCGATAGCTATACGGAGACCATGAAGTGATGCTTTGTATTCAAGCGGTATTATTGGATGCTCGGAAGTGTAGGTGGAGGACATAGCGAAGCTTATCCTCCGATGGCAAGATGAAATATACGCCTGCCCTAGCACCGTCGAGGTTGAGCGATGCATCGAAGTACATGGTCCAGTGCTCGGGGTGGTCGACTAGGACAGGAGTCTGCATGTCCATCCACTCGGCTATGAAATCGATGGCGGCGCCTACGACTTGATTGTGTGGCGGGGCCTGAAGTCGATGGTATAATTGCCAAGCTCGACCACCCATTTAATGATGCATCCACTGGCTTCCTTGTTGTGGAGGATGTCACCGAGCGGGTACTCAGTGACTACTACTATGTGGTAGGCATCAAAGTAGTGGTGGAACTTCGGGATGTGATCAAGATGGCATACAACAGTTTTTGGACCTGTGGGTAGCGAGTCTTAGACTCATTTAGGACTTTGCTAATGAAGTAAACTGGGCGCTGAACTTTGTATGCATGTTTGACCTCTTCTCATTCAACAACAATGGCGGTGCTGACTACCGGTTGATCGCTGCAATATAGATTAGTGAGGTTTCATCCTTTTCGAGGGCGGTCATGATCGGAGGTGTGGTGAGGAACCGCTTGAGCTTGGTGAATGCCTTGTCAACATCCTCTGACCAGACAAATTTCTCTTGAGCCTTGAGTAGCTTGAAGAAGGGGAGCCCCTTTTGCCCAAATGAAAGGTCCTTATTTGGTTTTGGTAATTGAGTGACAACCTTAGATGAACTAATATGTTTAAGTGAGATACACATGTGATTAGTCCACATGTACATGTGTGTGAGCAACATATGCCTTGACGGTGATGATGGCTCAAAGATGTTGCAAAGCTCACACATGTGATGATGAAGGAGCTTATTGCACATGAGACATGACATGGAGTCATGTGATCAAGGTGGAGAAGATCAAGACATGACTTGGCTTGATGGACTGGTTGCAAGCGTGAAGGGCAAGTTAAAGGCTTTGGAGTGATGGACCGCGTGGCGGCGAAGCTTGAGCAAAACTTGGCACCAATGGACGAAGGCAACGGTGAAAAGCAAGTGAAGTTAAGATCGATGAACCAATATGATCATGTGATGATATGAAGTGGATCATATCATTGTTGATTGTGGTGGTGCATGTGTTGCATCGACATTGGAGGAGATGGAATGGAATGAGCAAGGCAAAGGTATAACCAAGGGCATTTCATTTCACCGGTCATAGGTGTGTAGATAAGTTGATGACGAGTTTAGGATAGATGGCCATACTATCAAGAGGGGCAAACTTGTTTGCATATCGGTCATCTAGTTCCACTTGAGTGATCTAACTTTGCATTGTCGCTAGGATCGAGTGGCGTGGCAAGTTGAGTGGCTAATCCTTTGGAAAATGTTTGTGAAAAGCTAACACCCATACACATGGTAGTGCACACTTGGTGGTGTTGGCACATTTGCAAAGGTGAAGAAGTTGGTGAAGAAAAGGAGTTGAATGCGCTGGTCACACGCGGTGACCGGACACGTTCGATATGTTGACCGGATGCATCTAGTGTCTTCCCGATGTGACCGGACGCGTTCGATATCTTTATCGGATGCGTCCAGTAATCTGGCCAAGCGCGGATAGAGTTGCCAAGGTGATAGGACTTTGGCTCATAGCAGCTGACCATATGTGGAGCAATCACTGTGTGGCATCCGGTCGTGGTGACGTGGAGTGCTGGTGTTGGTCAGAGTGGACCAGACACAGGGGCGTGTCCGGTCGGCCACACCGGACGCGTCCGGTCAGAGTTGAGCGAGCTCTGGGAGGTCTCTAGACTCAACCGGATGTTGCCCATCCTACATCCGGTCGATCACACCGCACGTGTCCGGTCATGGTCGAGCAACTCTGGGAGATCTCTGGACTCGATCGGACGCTGGCTCTCCTACGTCCGGTCGACACACCGGACATGTTCGATCTGACATGTTATAGAGAGTCATTGGTGGCAACGACTAGTTTGAGTGGGACACATGGCTGTCAGGCAGTGATCGAACGCAGGCGACCGGATGCATCCGGTGCACACGACCTGCGTGTCCGGTTGTCCGAAAAATGCCCATTGAAGGGTAACGGCTATTTTAGCCCGTGGGGCTATAAATAGAAGGTGGTCTCGGCCATGGCTATAGCTAAGCACCTTGGGGGACTTAGTGTCCATGCTTGAGAGTGCTTGGGAGCCCTCTATCTCACATATGCTTGATAGTGATCATCCGATTGTGTGAGAGAGTGATTCTAGTGCGATTACATTATGAGGTTGCATCGAGTGGCACTAGGTGATTGAGTTACAAGCTAGTGGTGCTTGTTACTCTTGGAGGTTGCCATCTCCTAGATGGCTTGGTGGTGGTCTCCATTGAAGCCCACAAGAATCTTGTGCGATGCTCCGAAGAAGAGCTTTGTGAGGGGCATTGTTCTCGCCCCATGGGAGCCGCGAAGAGCAACTCTAGTAAAGCAGAGACGCGAAGGATGACAAGTGGTCCGACCGGGTCAAGTGCTAGAGCTTATGGTAAGCACTCCACGTGGGAGAGTGTGACTTGGGGTCACCACTAGCAAGAGGACCGGTGGCAACCTTGGAGCTTGTCTCAACGGGGACTAGCGTGTTGGCAAGCACGTGAACCTCGTGAAAAAATCGTGTCATCTTTGTATTCCCGTTGGTTTGCATCCTCGTTACACAAGCTTGTAATTACTTTCATATACATTGTGCTTGTGTAGTTGCTTTTGTAATTAGTTAGCTTGTGTAGCTCACTAGTTACCTTCTTGCTTGTGTAGCATAGAAGTAGCTCCCTTGCGTGGCTAATTTGGTTTGTGTAACCTTGTTAGTCACATTGCTTAATTTATGTGGCATTGGTTGCCTTGTTATTGAGCATCGCTAGTGAGCTTAGGTGGCTTCTCATTGCTTGAAGTACTAGTGGCATAGGTTTGTGACCTTGCTTCTAAAATTGGTTAGGTGAGCTCTAGCTAGCGTGCCACCTTACTTGCTTAATTGGGATCTTTGCAAGGTGCTAGAGAACATAGATAGAGGGGTGTAGTCTTGGCTAGACCGATAAATTTAATTCTGCATTTGTTTTGGTTAGCCGACACAATTAAAATTTAGAAATGACTATTCACCCCCCTCTAGTCGCCATCTCGACCCTACACCAAACGAGATATGAAATGACTTAAAGCCACCATGCACCCCGTTAACTTCTGGACATCCTTGACGCAGGTCGGTGGTTTCATGTTGATCACCGCCGCTATCTTCTTTGGGTTGGCTTTGATGTCGTGGCGACTGATGATGTTGCCTAGCAGGATACCGGATAGAACACCAAAAATGCACTTAGTGGAATTCAGCTTCCATCAATATACTTTTAGGGCTTTGAAAACTTTGGTGAGGTCAACGATGAGGGTGTCAGCGGTTCTAGACTTGACCACCACATCATAGACATAAGCCTCGACGTTCTTCCCGATCTGGTCCTTAAGCAGCGCTGGATGGCACTTTGATAGGTCACACCCGTGTTCTTTAGCCCGAAGGACATCATAGTGTAGTAGTAGGCGCCGAAGGGCATGATGAACGATGTCTTGATCTGGGCGGTCACCTTTTTGTCATGCGCGAATCATCGAAGCTTCTGTTTGATAGGCTTGGCGTCATCGCCGAGACATTTAAGGAGTGCTCGATCAGCTCCTGAGGCACACCAGGCATGTCCATAAGTTTTCATGCGAACATGTCAATATGCTCCCTTAGGAAGCTGGCGAGCGCATCTTCCTATTTAGGTTCAAGGTCGCCCCGATCCGAGCAGTCTTGGATTGGTCGCCGGGGATGAGGGTCACTTCCTTTAGGTCCTTGGACTTGGTCGAAGCTAGGGCGCCCTCCGTGGTTGGGATCTCTAGCTCCTCTAGAGAGATCAGCTATGAAGCCATGATGCAGTCCAGCATGTGGAAGGATATGTTGGTTGCCTCGGCAAGCATGAAGCTTTCATTCTCATAGTTGTAGGCGACGTCGAGGTTGGTGCGTAGGGAGAGGACCCCCGACTCCGTTGGCATCTTTAGCACCAGGTACGTATATGTGCGGCACGGCCATGAACTTGGCAAGAGCTGGTCGGCCATGAAAGGATGGCATGGTATGCCGTGTTGAAATCAGCGCAACGAGGAAGTTGACATAATCGATGTGTAAATGCTTGGCAGTGCCTGAACTGAACCGGTAGTGTAATCTATCTTAGGGGTAGGGACGCCTTCTTGGGAATGATTCCCTAGAACAGAGAGCCCTAGCTCCTACATAGATCGGTGAAGAGGATGTTGAGGGCGCTCCCTCCGTCGATGAGGACCTTCTAGAAGCTCACGTCCTTAATTATTGGATCTAGGACGAGTGGGAAATGACCTGGATATGAGATTTTTGACCAATCGAGGTATTTGTGATCAGTGATGGGTCCATCATATGTAGCGATCGACATGACACATCGGGCTACAAGCTTCTACTCCTGCTTGTCTTCGGAGACAGCTCTCCCACCGAAGATGGTGGCGATGGTCTTGGTGGGGTCCAAGTAGGTTGGGCCCTTGTTCTTGCCTCGTTCTCCACCCTAACCATCTTCGGTCTCATCGAGGTCATGCCATGGCTTCTTTGATGATTTGCCACCAAGCGCTGTCTTTAGGCCTCTGCACTCTCACATGGTGTGCTTAGCATCCTTGTGGATAGGGCATGGGCCGTCTAGCAGCTTGCCAAAGTTAGCATCGTAGGTGCGCTTAGCTCAAGTATTTGTGGTGTTGATAGTTATCAGGCCGGCGATGGCGGCCTTGTCTGCCCTCGAGCTCTCCGGGCGATCATCACATTGGAGATCACGATCGTCTTGGCGATGGTCATCGGTCGTCGTAGCACCTATCTTCACGTCGGTCATCGTTGTCGGCGCTGGTGGTGGGCGAAGTGGGTAACCCGTTCAGCTTCTTTGGCATCGGTGTACCCTTTTGCTATTTGTATCAGTTCACCAATGGTTGTGGGCCTCTTGCGGTACAACTTTCCATGGAGCTGCTCATGCCGGAAGCCCTTTGGTGAAGGCAATGATGGCCTTGGTGTTGGTGATGTTGGGAATGGAGTTTCTTATCTCCAAGAAGCGTCGATGAAATCACGTAGGGACTCCTCAGAGGACTGATGAAGCTTCTCCAGGTCATACTTGGTGCTAGGCTGCTCACACATCACCATGTAATTGTAGGTGAATACTTTCTTGAGGTCATCCCAAGATCAAATGGAGTTCTCCCGTAGGCTGAGGAGCCAATTGTTTGTGGACTGGTTATGCATGATGGGAAGATAGTTCGTCATGACATCTTTGTCTCCGCCTATAGCTTTCATAGCAATCTCAATAGAGTTAGCCACTAAGTGGGGTTGGCCTTTCCATCATAGGTGTTAACACCAACAAGCTTGAAACCAATAGGCCACCGGATGGCTCAGAGACTTTCGGTGAAGGGGTGAAGTCCTGATGCGCCGGCGTATGAAGTAGTAATTGATGGGTAGCAAATCCCTCATGTTCGGCGTTGAATTGTTGGTGATGTTCCATCTCTGCTTCATAGCGTGCAGACCTGCTATTTTCAATGCGGCCACAGACATCTATGCCGGCATTGATGTGGTCACAAAGGTCACGGGAGAAGGGTTGATTGACCACCTGATTACGGTTGCCACCCTGACCTCCTTGGTGGCATGGCAGGTGGTCATCGTCGTGGCATGAATGAGCTTCATAGTTGCCTTTGGATCCCCTATAGAGGTAGGGACTTCCGGCCATAGGTCGGGGACCATCGGCACCGTGTTGCTAGCCTCCTCCATCACGGCGAGAGTGGTGGCTACAAGGTGACACGGTGGAGTAAGATGGGGCATCATTTCAGAACTCATTGACTTGGACTTGCGCAGCTATGATATGTGATCGGACCTTCTTGACCTCTCTAGAGTGTGAGGGAGTTTGTTGAGCTCATTGAAAGCGACCGCTAGATTGACGCTCGGGGTCTGGTAGACTGGCTAGTCGCCCACCATGTCGAATGCTTCTTCTAGATTATGTTGATGGTGAGGTGGGCCGCGACCATCCTCGTCGGCCGCTTAGGCTACTTCTGCATCTCGGCGACGTTGGCGATCGGCGTTCTTCACCAGACGTGCTTCACGCTCTTCAATAGTTTTGTCGTCCTTAGTGACAGCTGTCATGGCTGACGTGGAAAATCATGCCCTCGAACCATGGAGGGAAAGTAGGGTAGCTTGACATGGTCTGGGTTGAGCCCTTAGGATAATTGTCGAGTGTCTCATTCAGAATGTTGTGGAAAGACTCAGTCGGAAGATCGGAATCACTAGAAAGCTAGCGAATAGCCACAATGTTGACCATGGGCGCAGGCTGACCGGAGTCAGTTGGGTCGATCATGTAGAGATCGGTGGTGTGGTCACGCTCAATGAGGTCAACGAAGATTTTGTGGATGGTGTTCTGGTATGCACCCGCACCCCAGCCCAAGGATAAGGCCTCAGTGGGTTCTCCGTTAGGGCCTCGTAGTCGCCAAGCGCAGGTCGGTAGCGGGAAGTGGTCGGCGCCACGCCGTGCACCCCTCTAGAGTAGTCATGATCACCAGATCAGAATTTGGTCACCTCAAATGGTGTGGCCGAAAGGGTCGCTCGATCACAGCGGCTTGGTGATCTTAGAGTGTAGGAAAATCATCACCCGCTCTAGATTGGTCTAGGACCGAATCCACGAGGAGCTGACATTCCATTAGGTGGTCAGTGACCCGATCGATGGATGCGATCAGATCATCACTGCTGATAGATCTCCTAACCCAGTGGTAGGGCACCGGGATCGGAGATGTCAATGCAGGTGTCGTGGTCGGTGCAGGGTGATCCTGCACCACCTCCATGATCCTCTCGTCGTTGCCGGGCTGATGACCCAAGTCATGGATCCAATCATGAAGATCTGGCTCGGCTTGGAAAGGGCCATGGAGGTCGAAAAGGTAACCATCTGATTGGCCATGAATTTAGCACCCACAACCCCTACTTGGCATGCCACTATCAACAAAATCTAGTAGGTAGTCTATCAAGGGGTATGCCCATGGTAGTAGATGAATCGGTGGAGGTGCGCGTGAGGAAACCGGATGGTGACACAGAATGCAAGAGACAATGTTTAGACTAGTTCGGGCTATCGACTTGACGTAATACCCTACGTCTTGTGTCTTTGTGGATTGTATTGTGTATGTTCCTATGAAAATGAGGGGGTCCCTACCCACCTTATATAGCCTGGGGGTAGAGTTGCAGATTAGTTGTTTCTATCCTGATCGGTTTAAAAGATAGGAAGTTGCATATATCATGGTAATCTATCATATCCGAGTAGATTTCCTAGATCGCCGAGGATCTTTACATAGTCTTACGAGGCACGCTAACTTACGCCGTACTTCACGCAATGTCATCTTGCACACTGGGCCTCAACTAGTGGCGCGACCCCTATGTGGTCTCATGGGCTAGGCCTCCCCTAGCGGCTTAGCCCATGCGTAGCCCTGTGGGTATCAGGGGTTATACCCCCAAAGTGCCCATCTAGCCCTGGTTTAGAGTAGCAGCAGTGGAGGTGGTCATCGCCGGTGATGGTGTACACCACCATGTGCAGGGCGGTGCACCGCCAGGACGTCCAGTGCCACCGCCACTTTCCTCCCAAGGTTGGCGAGTTTGGACTGGCGTGCAGGGGATCACCACCATGGTGACGGCAATGCACTGCCCTAAATTTCTAGAGAGTCGGTGTTTAGGGCACCGCCATGGTCACCGCCACCCCTATGGCTTTCAATGACAAACGTTTCTAGCCATTGGAATTCGACTGTTTTGAGGGGCACCGCCGTGTTCGGTGCCCTCATAGAAACCAGCAGCTTTGCTCCAACATCTCTATTTGGCTTAGGGGCTATAAATAGAGGTGGAGCTCGGGCTTAGGCTGGTTGCTGAGCACCCTTAACCCTTGGTGGCTTGTGTAGGTGTGCTTGGGAGCCCTCTAACTCACTTGTGCTTGATAGTGATCATCCGATCGAGTGAGTGAGCGATTCTAGTGTGATTGTATCGTGAGGTTACATCGAGTGGCACTTGGTGATCGAGTTGCAAGCCGGTGGTATTTGTTACTCTTGGAGGTTGCCACCTCCTAGATGCCTTGGTGGCTTGTGACTCTGTTGAAGCACGCGAGAAGATTGTGCGGTGCTCCGGAGAAGGATTTGTGAGGGGGATTGTGCTCACCTCGCGGGGATCATGAAGAGCAACTCTAGTTGAGCGTGTCATTGAGCTACCCTCACTTTTGGGATAGGTTCTTGCGGTGCCCAACATGTGGGCTTGGCGGCTGATGCCAATTAGCCGCCGAATCACCAAGTAAGCTGTCGACACAATGGGGACGTAGCTTGGTGGCAACCAAGTGAACCTCAGGAGAAAATCACTGTGCCAACATTGTCTTCATCAACTTCTCGGTGGTTTACTTTCCACGAAACACAAGCTTGTATTACTTTCATTTACATTGTGCTTGTGTAGTTGCTCTTATGACTAGTTTAGCTTTAGTAGCTTGCTAGTTGCCTTCTTGCTTGTGTAGCATAGATGTAGCTCCTTTGCGTGGCTAATTTGGTTTTAGTAACCTTGTTAGTCTCATTATTTAGTTTGTGTAGCTAAGTATTTGCGCTCTATAATTTGGCCTGTGCAGCCTTGTTATTGAGCTTTGCTAGTGAGCTTAGAAGCTTTGTGCTTTTGCTTACTAGATTGTGTAGGAGCTCTCCTGGTTGCCAAAGTACTAGTGCATAAGTTTGTGTGACCTTGCTCTAGAATTAATTAGGTGAGCTCTAGCTAGTCCGACACCTTTGTTGTCTAATTAGGATCTTTATAAGGTGCTTGTGAACTTAGATAGAGTGGTGTAGTCTTGGCTAGACCGATAGTTTTTAATTCCACATTTGTTTCGGTTAGCCGGCACGTTTAATTTTAAAAAGGACTATTCACCCCCCTCTAGTCCGCCATCTTGACCCTACAATGGTCTAACTAAAACCAGTTATTTGAGTAGGAATTTTGGATCAGAAGAACAAGGGGGGTTTTTGCATGTGTCTCCTCAAAGTCTATGTCCATCATAGAGAGAGATGATAGGAGGTATTGGAGCCACCTATCCACAGAGGAATCAAGGTACTTTGTTTTTGTTTACATTTCCCAATAGATGTACTCATTAGGAGCTTAAGATCGCATTCCATAAACTGTCAGGGTCATGATAAAATGAAATCATGGAATACTTTTATCATGACATGCTTTCATATGGTCTACTATATTTTGTTATATATTATATTGGAAGCTCTTTGTTAATTGCTTGACTTTTCTAATGTTCCTCAATAAGACAATAATATGATCTTATACTCCTCATTTGTCGGGTTCATAAACTCGGGGCCCCTCAGGGATCGGCTTCCCAACAAAGGCTCGGCCCAGCAAACAATATTGTGAACGACGTGCAACCCCTGGGCCGGCCCAAATACCTAAGTGATAGGTCGGAAGGGCGATCCAATCTCCGACCGGAAGTCCTAGCCGAGGAGAAACGACGTCCGCTTCCGACTCTAGCCCGCCTCTCCGACGGAAGGCCTCACTAAGGAGGAACAGCGCCCGCCTCCGGACGGCCTCTCCGACCAGAAGGCCTGGCCAAACACCACTTCTACTTCAACCCGCGTCTCCGACTGGTGATGCGTCAAACCCCTGCTTACAGCTCTTCTCCGACTTGCGTAGTCAGAGCCGACTGAGACCAACCGACCGGGGATGCCCGCTCGGTAAGGACCAAGAAACAGGCGGAGTAAGTAAGGCAGGGCACTCAAGTCAACTGCAATACCAAAGACCGTACCCTGTGCACCTACAGGACAGTACCCTGCAACCTCCCTAGCGTGTCAGAACCCAAGCAGTGTTGTGGGCGCTGACATTTTCCCTGCAGTGCTTTGGGCGTCATCAACTCCGATACCAGACAAACACGGTAAGGCTCCCCCCACATGCCTCTGGGCATCAACAGTGTTGTGGGCGCTGGCATTTACCATACCAGACGAACATGGTAAAACCCCCTACATGCCTGTGGGCATCAACAGTATGGCAGGCACCGACGTCTGCCATACTAGAAGAAGAAGACACAACCTCCCACGTGCATCTGACGTTAAACAGTGTTATGGACGCCTACAATCATCTTGTACCCGACGGCGTGGGCAATAAGACTTAGCATACGTACACTCTCCCTCTCTCACCTATAAGGCCATCCCCTTCATCTATAAAAGGGGATGCGCTCTCTCCCAACAAGAGAGAGACCTCTCAGTTCACTTACATCGATTCACCCTCTGCTAGCTTTTGACACTCAAAAGCTACACAGAGTGCACGCTTGAACATTTAGCACATAGCAGAGCTCCTGTCTCTCTAGGTCCTTTAGATCAGAGTCCGACCGGACCTCTTGTACCTTCCATCTTTCTCCCTTTCGTTTGTAACCCCACAACAAACTTCGAGCACATGGGCTCAGGAATAAAGTCACCGACTGACTCAAACTGGACGTATGGCACGTTGCCTGAACCAGTATAAATCATATGTCATTGAGTGCTAGGCCACCTCCGATCACAACGTACAACAAAACTATAAATATTTACGTGTTGGTCACTTTCTGCACCAACATCATTTTTTTTCGATGAGCATTTAATGTATTTCTTTTGTTAATAAACTGGTTGAAGATTTCTTTTCCCGGTACATATGTATTTCTTTCACATACCTACTCAGGAAAGAACTATGATATATTTCTGTGATGATTGCTGGTGTGTTCCCCAGTAGAATGCATGGGATATTCAGACACATTTAGATGTCATCAGTGCTGAACAATTTAACCAAATTGTCAGCAGCAATTGACAAATTAGCAAGCCAGTAAAGTACTTTGAGTATGATTGAGTTGTGTAGGACCATGATTTTTAGGCTGTGTGCTCTGTTAAGTGTTACTGAGCCTTTATACTGATATGTTATCTTTTGTGCCATTGTACATATATAAAATCCTGAAGCTAATCAGCATGCTGCATACATTCATAGTCACTTGAGTAACATCGGAAAGCCTATATGTGTACAGATGTACAGTTAACTTCATTTCTGCTTTCCTGCTGGTTCATACAGCCTATTCTTCCGGCTCCATTGGGTAGACCGCACAAGCGGATGGGCTGCCGAGGCCATGGCTCTGAGAATATCCACGGTTGGGACAACTTTCAACTTTAGACGATCAGCACACTGCATCCGAGTCTTACCTAATTAACGCTGGAAGATGGATCATTTACCATGTCAGTGATTTCATCATATCGAGTTCAAATGAGGTGATGGAACTCAAGTTCTCTACGATGCAGATTGATTGTATGCATACAAAACGAGGACTGTGTGTTGACTCAGTCTGTATATACCCCAAAAATCACGGATAAGAGGACTGCATATTCTGCCAGAAAATTTTGTAGGAGTGCTTGAATTTCTTGGCTAGCCTATTTCTTTTTTTCGGGTCATCCTTGTCCAAAAGGGTAGCGTGCATATTCTTTTTCTGAGAGTTGTGCATGAACAATTTATTTATTTTTTGTAAGGTCTTATTCTGTATTTACTTTATGTAGTGTTAGTCAAATAAGTAGGGAGGTCAGGAAGTAGATGTAGGTATATGATCGGAGCGCTTGACACGCGCGTGTAGAAACAGATGTTTCATTACATGTACAGAGATCTTGTGTTTATACATTGTTGGAGACATATGCTTCCAGAAAGTTTCACTTAATTTGGCCTCTGCAAGTATTTGTGTCTCGATGTCAGGGAGTCCTGGTTTTAATTTGAACACAAATGAAAAGTCACCGTAGCATCAACCAAGGTTGCATATGGTTTGTGATTCAAACCTGAATTGGAGGCAGTTGGTGAATGGCAGTTGATTCCTTTTTGAATGGTCTAGAAGATATCTCATTTCAATTGGATTATTGAGCTTCTCAGTACGATGATGTTTTTCGATTGTGGTCCTCTCTTTTCAATTGGATTAGTGATGATGTAAAAAAAGTTAAAACCCAATAATGTCTCTCCATCACATGTTTTTTTTAAAAACTCGGTGCTTAGTCAACAAAAATGTGGCTGGGCATTGCCTATTTGTTAATTATCCGAGTCAATAAAAATGCGGAAATGTCTATACAGTAGAGTCGGTGAGCCTACGACACCGCGCTCTTCGTGACGTGTTAATTTCACAAACTTTGCCTTTTGGATTAATGTCACTTTAACGTGGGTATTTAATTTTACAGTATTCTTATCTTATCGTTTGACCTGTGTGTTTTTAATATAAAAATTTAGTTGTCCCGTAGCAACGCTTGGGCACGCAGCCTAGTTCTTCTATATAAACTTAGTTTTCTTACCAGAGTAGGAGTGGTTTTATTTCACAGTAAAGTAGTCCATGTTAATGCAAAAGAATAATTCTTAAAAAGAGGTCTCGGCATGATGATTGTTTGTTAGACTAAAATATTCAAGATTTATGGCAGTACTATGCTACATGTGTCTATGAATAGCATTGGTAGACCTATATAGAATTTTAAAAAGGATATGCCACATAAAAAAATTATATACTATTTGGTGAAACTATATAATAATTTGGTAATAAATCTATATATATATTTATATTTATATATATACAACTAAAATATATTGAACGTAAATTTTCATCATAATAAATCTTCCATGGACATGCCCAGGGATGTTGTGCGCCAGCTCGCGCTAGGCCCACTGCACTGTACTGCCATGCCACACGCCAGAGGTGGAGAGGCCGAGAGGGAGAGGCCGAGAGATCCGGGGCCATCATCGTCGAAGGAGAACCTCGTGCCGCCCACACCGGGAACGCCGCTCGCCCATGCCTGCGCCTCAACGGAGGCTGAGCCAGGGACGCCTCGCCGGGGCATTAATTGTACCAATAAGGTAAGGGAGTGTTGGGCTGTTATTATAAGCCGGCTTATAAACTATGGTATAATATTTTTCTCTTCCAACAAATTAGCCCTATAAATCAGCACAAGCGGTTTTACGAGGAGCCGAACAGAGCCTAACATAGAGGAGAGGAAGAGACATTATATTGTCAATGGGACAGTTTCGATGGTAGTCAAAATTAAAGAGAAGAATGAATGCGGGACATGCCTCCAATATTTCCCGTCACATGTATCCTAGCAACAAATAACCTGCAGGATGATATAGATATATTTCCTTCATCCCTAAATTACTGTTGTTTTTTTGTTTTCGTGTCTTAAGTTTGACTAAATTTATAGAAAATACGTGCAATATTTGTATTTCCAAATAAGTTTATTATAAAAATAGATTCAATGATATATCTAATGGTATTAATTATGTACCATAAATATTAATATTTTATATAAAATTAATTAAAGTTATTTCTCGAGAAGTAAGAATGACAGTTATTTAGGGATGGAGTTAGTAGCTTGCATCGCTTTGGCTCATGGTTGCTTGTACATAAATAAATTAATTAAGACATAAGACTACTTAAATAGATTTTGTCCGGACACGACATCATCAGACGGTCGGGTCGACATGCATTGCCGGAGAACCCCTGCCATACAGCAGCGCGTGCATAATCCCGGCCCGGCAGCTAGCCACCAGCAAACCCAATCATCCAGACTACACATGACAAGCAAGAAACTTAATAATAGCTACACAAGCCGTATATAGGACTATGTATATATATAAAGTTTTGATTTGATGTTGCTGCTTTTAAAAACAAACTTTTTGATGATGCAAAGGTAGATAGGTTGAGAGTGTCGGACCCACCAATAGGACAAGGCAGGACGGTTGCCCTACTTACGCCGGTGTCGAACCTTCTTGGTATCTCTGTTTTCCGACAAGTTCAGAACGCCATAGATGAGTTTTGCCACGTCCTATTCCAGTTCCATGTGAGTCTATAGTGAAAAGTGTCGAGGAAGACAACCCCTAATGGCCAGTGAAAGGGTATGTTTAGAAGTAGACCATAGAAGTTAGCGAAGCCCATTAGCCCAGTCGATAATCCTTAGTCATCCTCTCATATTCTGTGTTTCTTGTCTGTTTGGCGTCGATCGTCCCGCACCTCTTCTTTCAGTGGCTCCATCCCTTCACGACGCAAAGGTAGGGCACATATAGGAAAACCCAATCACTGCACCACATCACCGCCTCGTACGATCTGGCAGCTAATCCCATCATGTCGATGTCTTTGGGGGAGAAGGCACAAATCAGAGAGCTATGGTGTAAGAATCTTTGGATGACCAGAGGGGTAAATAGTATAATTAAAATTTCTTGCAAGAATAAACACTAGACAAACACTACTACAAAAAGATTAATGGAGGCATGCCAAATTGATTAACGGAGGCGGGCAATGCAACTGCCTCCAATCAAAGGTCACGGTAAATCACAAACTATGGAGGCAGTTGATATGTCCGTCTCGGTTAATCAATAAAAAAACAAAAAAAGAAAACATGTGGATAAGCCTAGCAGGCCACCGGAGGCCCGCCGAGCCCATCCACGTGCCGCCGCTCTGCTCGCCGGATCCGGCAGCTGCTCGCTAGATCCAGCCGTCTACTCACCGAATCCGGTAGGTGCTTGTCAGATCCTGTCTCCAACGTCGTTGCGCCGCCGGAGGGAGAGAAGAGAGAGGGCGCGCGGGTTGGCTGGGGCCAGCGCCGCCACGCTCCTGTTGCCACCGTGTCGTGCGCCATCGGATGAGAGAGGGCACGCAGGCCGGCTGGGGCCAGCGCTGCCGTGTTCCTGGGCCACCACACCGTGCGCCGCCGGAGGGAGAGAGGAGAGAGGGCGCGGGCCTCGCATAGTGGAGAGGGAGATGGGCGTCGCCGCATGACTGAGAGGGAGAGAGGGAGAAGGCCGCGCCGCGTCTCTTGGGAGATGGAGAGGGAGGGGTCGGGCATCGAGTGTGAAGAGGGAGGAGCTGAGTGGTGGGTGCGACTGAGTGGTGGGAAGAATGAGCTAGGGTTTCTAACTTCTCATCTTATATATTGTGAAGTCATTACCGGGCCGAGATGGGCCATGCTGAGCGGAGTGGGCTCGGCCACGATTTACCGAGGCAGGCCTTTTCAAGAGGACCACCTCCAAAAATAGCCTGATTTTTGGAGGGTGACAGCATCCATAAATCGATTTTACGAGACGGGCAAATTTAACCGCCTCCGTAAATGAAAGCGATCGTCTCCGTTAATCGGCAGACATTTTATGAGGCAGGCAAATTGTGTGACCACCTCGGTTAATAAAAGGGCACTGCCTTCTAAAATCATTTCTGTAGTAGTGAAAGGCTTTAGACTACAAGAAGGCCCTAATAATTCTACACCTAGCTAGTTTTGCAAGCCTAGGGTGAGAACAACCTACAAAATTATAGTGATCAAGATATAAACTGAATAAACTATCTCAGTTTGCACCCTAGGATGACAAGTCCTACTATCTCTGCTCTATAAATTGAACAACACGAGTAATGCAAGAGTAGAGTGATCAGTTGATACCACAAAGGATGACACAAGATATATCCCCGTGGTTCAATGACTTCTCGGTCACCTACGTCCACATTGAGGCAATCCGAAGGATCGCCGACCCTCTATCAACTCAACACCCTCACAAGGTTGGCCGCAATGTGAGCACTTGATCTTGAGTTGGCTCGATCACAAGGTGCTCGATCTTCAAGGCCCTATTCCACAAGAGTGGTTCTTCACCTCCTATGGCTTAGATGAACCTAATAATAGCCCCTCACAATCACCTCTGGAGCACCTCACAATCATCAACTGAGTGCTTAGATGGAGTATGGCCACTCCAAGTCATCTAGGTGGTGTTAACCATCAAGAGTAACAAGCAAACCCGCAACAAACTTGATCTCTAGTGCCACTCAAAGTAATCTATCCAATCAAATGCACTAAGATCACTCCAATCCCTCCAAAGATGCAATCACTAGCAAGCAAATGAGAGTGGATGCTTAACTTGAGCTCTAGTGTGTGCGGATATCAGCTAGGGTTCCAAGAAATGTGCCAAGCTCGGCCACACCATCTATTTATAGCCCCCACATAAAACTAGTTATTGCACACTTAATACACAAAAAGGCCTCACTAGAGTTCCCACGCAGCCGGACCTTTCCAACTACAACTTCAACGGTCAATTTAAATAGCCGTTAAGCTCCGGTGCGCTCTCTAGTGCACCGCTAGAGAGCTTTGGTGCTTGTTAGCTCGCAATAAGCACAAAAATTATACTCTGGACTGACTCTCCGGTGCGCAACTCTAGTGTAGCATCAAAGAGCTTTGGTGCCCGATTTGAAGTTGTTGCCGTTTGAGTTGAGCAATGTTCCTACTCTCTAGTACCCAACACTCCGGTGCACTAAAAGGTACGGTGTACATGCCACTAGAAATAGCTTGAATAGAGCACTATAGTCAAGCTCTGGTGCCACCACTTCGTTGCACACCGGAGGGCTCGATGAGTACAAAATCACTTCGTTGAGCTTCTTTTCTTAAACCTTATCAAATAGATAACTCTAATAGGTCTATCATAGGATGACCAACACCTTTAGAACCTCTCTGGTATTGAGTAGCTCCTTGGTTATAGCTATCTTGAGATCAAACGCTCAAGGTACCGAGACAACCTTTAGGGGTTGGGAGCTTCATAGAGAAACGGTGATCCTTATAATTTTGAAAAAACATGGTATTGTTAACCTGTGGTCTTTTTGGAGGTTTATAAACTCCATTGCAAACCTCTTCATATATGTCATGGTTTTGCACGTGTCTCATATCTAAAACTATGGTTTCTTTGGTACCATGGTTTCTTATATCCAAACATGCCCTCCTTTCATGTGTCACTATAAAACCGTTCGGTATATATTGTGCATGCACCCACGGGTAAGGCATAGGGTTGAGAAGGCAGACTAGAAGGGGTGAATAGTCCTTTTATAAAACTTAATTGTGCCAGCTAACCAAAACAAATATGGAATTAAACTAATTGGTCTAGTTTAAGAATCTGTTAGGCACCTAGAGCCTAACAGACACAGAAGCATTGTGAAAGATCCTTGTTTGGTTTTGATAATTGAGTGACAACCTAGGTGGATTAATGTGTTTAAATATGAGATACACAGGTGATTAGTCCACAGGTACACTTGTGTGAGCAACTCATACCATAATGATGAAGATGGCTTGGATTTGTTGCAAGGCTCACATATGTGATGAATGAGCTCATTGCATATGAGACATGACATTGAGTCATGTGACTAAGGTGGAGAAGATCAAGACAAGACTTGGCTTGATGGACCGGTTGCAAACATGAAGGGCAAGTTGGAGGCTTTGGAGCGATGGACCACGTGGTGGTAAAACTTGAGCATGACTTGGCGCCAACGGACGAAGGCAATGATAAAAAGCAAGTGAAGTTAAGATCGATGAACCAATAAGATCACGTGATGATATGAAGTGGATCATATCATTTGTGATATGGTTGCATGTGTTGCATCAACACCGGAGGAGATGTAATGGAATGCGCAAGGCAAAGGTATATTTGTAGGGCATTTTATTTCATCGGTCATAGGTGCGTAGAGAAGTGCATGACCAAGTTTAGGATAGACTATGGTCATATGAAAGGATCTAAACAATGCCTAGAGGGGGGTGAATATGCGTATCTAAAAAATTATACACAAAACTCAAAGTCACTTGTCAGCAACTATTAGAAGTCCTAATAGTTTCGGTCAAAACTCCCGACGTCGTCAGAAGTCCCGGCGCAAACTGACAGAAGTCCCGACGCCTACGAAAAATGTAATACAAGTGCCAAAATGAATTTTGTGACTTATATAACTTACACCCCCACTTCCTAGTGGTAAGGTAACGCGTTGGGGTTGCTCCTTTGACGCCAAAAGGTCACCACTCCATAGATCGAGTCCAAACCCTAAGAAATTTTTTGGGGAGGACGAGACACGCAAGAATAAAAGTGATAGCACAAGTCTCAACAACAACAAGCATGCGGGACACAAGGATTTATCTCGACATTTAGCAACGCCACAAAGGAGCTCCTACGTCCTCGTTGTTGTGGTGACCATAAAGGTTAGAGTCTCTTTCACCTCCATGCCCCTCTCAAAGCAACCACAAAGGTCACTCGAGGTTTCCACTAAGAAATCAAGGGTAATACAAACTTCCTAAGGCTCTTCCACAAGATGGAACCTCTTGAGCGATGCCTAGCCGGCTAGGGGCAAAGACCCAAGAATAATAGACCCAAATCCAACCGGCTTGACGAAGAAATCAAGTGCTTAAACTTGCCAAAGTGATTTTCTCACTCAATCCACTCTCCTATCACTCAAATTCTTAGGAGAATCAAAGTTAGGAGCAAAGAGGAGAGGAGAGGGGAGCCTTGAATGCTTGAGAACTATTTTGGCCGTGAGTAGATTGCAATGAATGAGTTAGTAACGGTTAGAAGTGAGGAGAGAGCTATTTATACTCAAGGTAGAAATCCAACCGGTCAGATCTATGTCGGAAGTTTCAACGTAGATCTCGGGACTTCCGACCTATAAAGAAAATACTGTTTATGCAAGGTCAAAGTTCGCACGAGCTAGTCAACGTCGGAACTCCCAGCGTACGTTGGGACTTCTGACGCGCATGGTCTGTAGGGCAACCAGGTGGCTAGGTGTCCAGACTCCTGACCTGAGTTGGGACTTCCGACGGTCGGGACTCCTGACGTACATTGGTACTTCCGACAGGCATAGTCAGCTAGCCAGCTAAGTCCAGGTGTCGGGACTCCCGACTTGGGTCGGGACTTCTGACTATCGGGAGTTCTGACTCACATCGGGACTTCCGACGGCCGCAGCTACCGCGCAGGGTAAGTGACTGGGCGTTAGGACTTCCAGCGTAAGTCGTGACTTCCGACAGTCGGGAGTTTCGGCTTACGTCGGAACTTCCGACACCAAAAGTCACCAAAAACTATTCTACATGCTCGTGAAGTGCTAGAGTGTCTCTCTTTGATTTTAATTTTATACTTGAACACTCTATCTTCCTTAGACCAATTAAGTTTGCATCCCTCTTTATAGTACGACATACCTAAACTCAAAAGCATAAAATATAAACTTGAAGATCCGCTTTGAGTTCGACGCCTTTTTCAACTTCAATAATTGAGGGACACCATTTTATGTTTATCAATTCTTTAAATCTTTCATGGGACTAATTGCTACGACATATCTCATTAAGATCACATTAGTCCCTAATTTAGATGTCATCAATACACCAAAACCCACATAGGGGGCAAATGCATTTTCACCGTACTATCAAAAGGGGCAAACTTGTTTGTAAATCAGTCATCTAGTGCCACTCGAGTGATCTAACTTTGCATCGTTGCTAGGATCGAGTGGCGTGGTGAATTGAGTGACTAATCCTTTGAAAAATATTTGTGAAAATGCTAACATACTTGCACTTGGTGGTCTACACTTGGTCGTGTTGGCACATTTGCAAAGGAGAAAAAGTTGGAAGATCACTTGGAGTTAGCATCCTTTGGAAAAAAAGGTTTTTTGGTGTGCTCCAAACTATATGATGGTTCTTGGATTGGAATTCTATGTTGGTCCATTGTGCTTTGCATCAAATATGCATGTGGGATGTGTATCCCTTGCATAAGCTTTCCAAAATATCCAAGATCATCGAAATCGGACTTTGGAGCTAAGAGTTATAGTCGTTCTAGCGATGAACACTTTGCGACAGGACGTTGGCGGAGTCCGGTCAGTAGTGACCGGATGCGTTCGATCAGCAAAAGAGCTCTATGAAACCTCTCTTGAAGTGACCGAACTCTAGGAGAGTCAAGTCCGGTACAGGAGAAAGGCGAGCATGGTCATGTGACCGGAAGCGAAGTTCACTTGCGCGCGTTGGAGCCGTTGGCGCCCCACAGTTACATTCAAACGATCGAAATACATAGCGCTCGAAAGGTGACCAGACTCTATGACTGGACGCATCCTGTGCGACCAGACTCTGCGACCGGACGTGTACGGTCACTGCAGTAGTGAGTCCGGTCAGTGCGCAGACAGCCCAGTGAAAGGGGTAACAACTATTTTAGCCCTTGGGGCTATAAAAGGAGTGTGTGGCCGACCTTGGCTAGTGCTTGGCACCCTTGGGGCTTGGTGTCCATGCTTGGGGAGTGCTAGAAGGGCCTCTAACTCACTTGTGCTTACAAGAGTGCGAATCGATTGCGAGTGAATGATTCTAGTGCGATTGCACTGTGAGATTACATCGAGTGGCACTAGGTGTTCGAGTTGCAAGCCGGTGATGCTTGTTACTCTTGGAGGTTGCCACCTCCTAGACGGCTTGGTGGCGAGTTCTCTGTCATGAAGCACGTAAGAAGATTGCGCGGTGCTCCGGAGAAGGATTTGTGAGGGGTACGTGCTCAACCCATGAGAGCCGCGAAGAGCAACACTACTAGAGCATGTCATTGAGCTACCCTCACTTGTGGGTAGGTTCTTGCGGCACCTAACGTGTGGGCTAGGCTTGTGAACGCCTATTAGTCGCTGAACCACCAAGTGTACGATCGACACAACGGGGACTAGCTTGGTGACAACCAAGTGAACCTTGGGATAAAAATTATCGTGTCATCCTTGTTATTTTCGTTGGTTTGCATCCTCATTACATAAGCTTGTATTTACCTTTCATATATTGTGCTTATGTAGTTACTCTTGTAATTAGTTAGCTTGCTAATTATCTTCTTGCTAGTGTAGCACAGAAGTAGCTCCCTTGCATGACTAATTGGCTTGAGTAGCCTTGTTAGTCACTTTGTTTAGTTTATGTAGCTAGGTAATTTGAACTCTCTAATTTGGCTTATGTAGCCTTGTTAGTGAGCATTGCTGGTGAGCTTAGGAGCTTTGTGCTTTTGCTTACTAGTTTGTGTAGGAGCTCCCCCATTGATTAAAGTACTAGTTGCGTAGGTTTGTGTGACCTTGCTACTAGAATTGATTAGGTGAGCTCTAGTTAGCCCAGCACCTTAGTTAATCTTATTAGTATCTTTGTAAGGTGTTAGAGAACTTAGATAGAGGGGTGTAGTCTTGGCTAGACTGATAGTTTTAATTCCGCATTTATCTTGGTTAGTCGGTGTGATTAATTTTAGAAATGACTATTCACCCCGCTCTAGTCCGCCATCTCGACCCTGCACGCTGCACTGTCTGTCCATTCTACACAACTGCGAAGCACTATCGGCCACTCCCTTGGCAAGGTCACGCGACGGGTGCGACGCATCAGGACAAGGGACTCCCCAAACTTCAAGGGCAGAGGGCTTCGAGCCCGCTTATCAGCCCCTCTGGGCAGGGAAGGCACCTTGCACGTCAAGGAAGCCTCAAGAAGGCCCACCTGAGGGAGACCGCACAATGGCAGGCATCTCCTGACGGTTAAGCGCCAGACTGTGGTAGTGGCGTCATGGTGTACAACATTGTCGGCCGCCTCCTAGACGACAAAGAAGTACCAGACGATGCCAAGGCGAAGGGACGGCGAGCACTCGGCGAAGAAGCCTTAGGTTAGAACAAAAACCAACTTGTAAACATTGCCCTCCTCAGGATATAAGGGGAGGCATGCGCTTCTTCGAGGGGGATTGGGTCCTTGTTCGCTCAACGGAACTCGATAGATAAGAACCCTAGTAAAGGACCGCACAACCCCTTGCCAAAATCTCTCTCGATTCCTCTGTTGTGAACTCCTGATTGGGCATTCCTAACATGAAGAACACCATACTGCTGGATGTAGAGCTTAGAAGCCTCAACCAGGATAAACCGATCCGTGTCCCTTGTGTGTTTTGAGTGTCCGATCCACCAGAGACCCACACATCGACTTCTGAGAGCAATCTTGATGCTTGCCGCGGTTCCGAACCGGCGTCAGGTTGGTATATGGTGCGTATGCACCCACATCGGGAAAGAGAATCGCCATACGTCAGTTTTGGAAAGCTTTGAGGTGTTTAGATGTAACAACCATCGTGTAGTATTGAAAACCATGGTATTATTAAACTATGGTCTCGGTCTTTTGGGCCCCGTTCGCGTGTTTTTAAACCCGGTTTGATCCGCTTTTTTTTCATTCAGAACAGTATTTTCTTTAATAAATTCATCCAAAACCATCTAGATTCCTCCAAATTCCTCCGAGCGAACGGGGCCTTGAAGGCTTAAAAACTCCACCGAGACATTTTTAAGAAGCTGTGGTTTTCGCACATGGTTTCTTAAATAGCGGTTTTTTGATACCATGGTTTTATACAACAGTTACCGTGACATCTAAATATGACGTGTCATTTGTAAGCTGTCTTAGTATATAGGGTAATGCGCCGACAAGAAAAGAAATCTACAATAAATTATTATTTGAAAGCTTTGAGATATTTGGATGGGTAACAAAAATCGTACTTTTTTGAAAAAATATGATTTTGGTCTTGTCCTATGAGTCGTATTTTTTCAGCGAAGGAATAATATTTTTCTCTCACAATAAATCAGCCGACAATACTTTTCAGCTTGTCTTTTTAGCAAAATGAACATGGCCTTTGTCAGTCTGTGCTGTTGACGAGTGTTAAAAACTCTCTGGCATATTTTTTTTTATAAACTGTGGCTTTTGTTTGAGTTTGGTTTTTGAAATCGTGTTTTTTTATACCATCCTTTCGTACCACCATGACATCTACACAAACGGTCTATTTGATACCACGACCGGCACGATGCCCACAAACTCATCTTGACTTCTCTTCCTGTCTACCTGCCACACAACTTGTCTGAGAGCCACTGCACCCTCGTACATACTAAGCAATAATATAAGTAGAAAGGAAATAGTCGTAGAGTAGTAACTAATTAAGATGATTTAAGCTCTTGCTTATATTATTATTACGTGCAGAATAAGAAGCGTGGATGGTTTAAAAACTTTTGTGTATTGTCGTCAGCCATTAGCTCTACTTTCCACGATCGATAATGAGCTACTGCCTACTATTCCGAGAGGAAGAATATTCCACATGTAATGTACGTATAAGCAGTAGTAGTGCAGGAGTATGCAGGCATGCATGCCGTGTTGTTTCCACCATATAAGCATACAGTATATATATTCCAGAACTCCCTCAAATTAGCATTTCATATTTCGCTTTTTTTGCTCTATTGTTGATTTGACTATTATAGGCATCGAAATTACCCGCCCAAAAGTGGTATGGAATGAATTTTCTACCCGCTCGGCACGGGTAACCCGACGGATAAGATTTTGATCTGGCGGCGGGTGCGGTACGGGTGGCGATTACATCGCCAATGCACGTCTGCTGCCATCTTGATGCAGGAGTATGCAGGCATGCATGCCGTGTTGTTTCCACGGATTTACAGCTTTATTATTAGCTGATGACATCAAGGCATCGAATATAAGGCCCGTTCGGATGGTGCAAAAATTGCACTGTTTACAGATGAAAGTTATTGTTTACGGCTAATTTTTTCTCACAATTATCTCCAAATTTATACAGATTCCTCCAAACGAACAGGCCTAAAGGTCAGGGTTGCAGTCCATTGCATTGCTTCCAGTTTTTTTCTTCTTCGTGCCTGTTTATTCGATGGACAATTTGCCGTTTAGTTTGACCTAGGTTAACTACTTTTGTTGGTTGTACAAATGCCTCTCTCTTTTTCTTATTTTAATTGGTCAATGACAAACTAAGCACGAATTACGATGCTCTAAAAAGGAGCAGACAGTGAACAGGAAACCTAGGAGGGGGACGTGGTGGATGGATATGAACAGGGCAGGCGCCTCCACGCCACGGTGGCACGCACGTCCACGTGGTTTCATTTGGCCTATACTTGTAGATAGCGTGTGAGCATAAACAATGCGATTCCAAGTTTAATCGAAATGAAGATAAGTTAAATTTATCTGAATTTAGAAAAAAATTATTATAAAAACATCCTGTGATAAATCTAATGATATTTGTAAAGCATGAAAATCATTAATATATTTTTTTCTATAAAAACAGGAGCACAATTTTAAAATTGTCCTACAAGTGTACAGTCAGCAGAGCTGAGAGGAGAGTACACACCAAGAACCGAGAGAGAGAGAGAGCGAGCGCGTGCGCACGCGCCGAAATGGATTTTAGAGAGCGAATCAGAGAAAGCGGATTTGCGGGGGCAAATAAAGTAGTAGGAGTATTTAAGGTTGGAAATGGAAACCGGAGGCAGTATAGGATTTGCCCACAGGAAGAGGAGGGAGAGCGGTCTCCGGTCTCGCCTCCTTCCTTCCTCCCGTCGCCGCCCCGCCCGCTCCCGCCCCTGGTTTTCTACTGCACAACCCCCGCCCCCGATGGCTGGAAATATCAATCCACCCTCTCCGCCTCCCGATTCAGGATTTATATACCCACCCCAACCCCGCCGATCCCCTGCCTGCCTCGCCTCTTCCGGCCCGTCCTGCCGCCGTCCCCGCCTCCTGACCTGACCGACCGCGCCGGGGCCTTGCCTGCTCTCGCCGTGACCGTGACATGCCGGTACAGGTCGGAGGGAGCAAGGAGGCGGACCCCAGGGCGGCCAGGGTGCTGGACCTCTCGCCCACCGCCGTCGTCGGCGACAAGGCCCGCGCCTCCTCCAAGAAGAACCGCCGCCGCCACAAGAAGGCCTCCTCCCCCGCCGACGCCGCCGCATCTTCCATCTCGCCCATGCAGAGGCTCTTCGACACCAGCAGGGAGGTCTTCGCCAACTCCTACCCGGGCTTCGTCCCGCCGCCGGACGCCGTCGCGCGCCTCTCGGGCCTCCTCAGTACGTATCCTGTACTGCTGTACATCCCGCCCCGCCTTTGCCTTGCCTTTCCTTCGGTACAGACAGCAAAGCTGCCATCTTTGTGCGTGCCGTGCGATTTGATGTGTTTTTTTTATATATCGTATAATCGTGCGATTTGATGTTGATTGCCTGGAACACCCGTACTTGCCTGCCTCCTCAGTCCTCACCAGCACGTACTTACGCGCGTCCTCCTTTACAGCAGCATGTTGCCCGTGCTTAGGATGTAGAGACAGCGATAACAGCGTATTATCGATGGGTGGGCGCATCACAAGGATGGATGATCCACCACCCTTTCCTTTTTAATATTGTTGTCCGCGTCGTCGTCCTCGCTCCTTTCATTATCTCGTCTCGTCTCGTGATGAGGTTGAGAGGCGTCCGTTTTTGGTATGCATGCTTCAAAGCGCAAAGGCCTTGGGCCTCGATACTTGATATGGTTTCGCTGCTTTTGCTATGCATGTCGCGGCAAGTCCCCCATCCCATGGCATTGCAGGAAGAGAGTGATATTTTAACCAACTACTGCTACCACTCTGCCTGACAAAGTGTGCTACTATGGTTTGATGATGGTGGGAGCCTAAAAGCTTGCATTTTTTAAGTACACCTGTTTAATTAGAAATACTGTTCTTCTTCTTGTTGTCGTCGTGGGGGCTAGCAGCTAGCTCCAACCACGGACCACTCCCACCTGTATCCTGATTTGCTGAAGCTGCCATTCCTCAGTGATGGTCACTTGATCAGGTAGGCATGGGCCAACATGAGACAACTCCTACAATGCTGCTCTTTACATGGCTTAACTTGCAATCCTCGGTCCCTTTTTTTAACATAGCATTGTTCGGACTACCGTGTTTGTGTCTGTTCTGTTGAACATAAAATATACTACCGTTTTGCACTTACACTCTTGATTGATTGCGCACGACATGGAAGCATAACAGATAACTACTAATGCTATGTAGCTGACTATTGCATTCACTGCTTTTCTTCTAAACCTAACTAATGGAATCACTGTACTTTGTTGTTTGATACCTTGATAATCATGGGATGCATTTGTCTGATCGTTATGCTTTTGGATGCAGATGAGCTGAAACCACGTGATGTTCGGGTTGCCCCAAGTATGTCCGTCTTCAAGCATGCCGATCCTAAAAGCCCCCCTCCAGTTACTTATTTGCATTTCTATGATTCCTCTGAGTTCTCGGTAATTTAAACTCTCCATCTCTGTGTATCGCCTTTTGAGGAACTTGCTAGCAAATGCCTCTTGCTCAACCATTGAACTGTTCTTTGCAGTTTGGTATCTTCTGTTTACCGAAATCAGCAGTTATTCCCCTTCACAACCATCCTGGGATGACAGTGTTTAGCAAGATACTATTTGGTTCCATGCACCTCAAGTCATATGATTGGGCTAAAAGTCTGCCGGATAGTAACGATAATGCACTTCAGAACTCTGATGGTTAGTGCTGATACCTTTCCCCCTTTTTTGAGCTATCCAATTACAAGGAAATACTTATGACTTTTCTAGTCAATCACTGTAGTGAAAATGAAGATGTTGATAAACCTTTTATGGTTTGTTTCTTGTCCCAACCACAGGAGCTCGTCTGGCCAGGGTAAACACAGATGCTGTTTTTGACGCTTCATCTGAGACTGTAGTTCTGTACCCTGAAAATGGAGGGAATTTGCACTGTTTTACGGCATTGACCCCTTGTGCCGTGCTGGATGTGATGGGCCCCCCCTACAACCGTGATGAGGGAAGGGATTGCGAGTATTACAGTGAATCACTGTACTCAGGTTCATGTGGTGAGTTTCTTTTGCTACCAATCTCCTGCAGATGTAGAATCTAGAATGCCATTCAAATCAAAGAGTGTTGTTACTGCTCCTTAACATAATGTGGTAGGCTGGTAGCTGAGGAATATGTTGTGTGATTTCAGGTGGTGATGAACAATTTTCTTGGCTGAAAGAGGTTCATAGCACATTTGAGATGCAAGGCATAAAGATGGAGCAGAACTTCGTCCTCTAAGGCATGATGACTGGCATGGCATTGTGGCAACATCAGAAGACAAATGCTGGTAGTTTGATGTAGATATCTTTAGCTGCGAAGACAAACAGCAGGGGTTACAAGCAGAAGACTGCGCTGGGCCGGGTGTTCAGACTAGGAAACTTGACGTTTGTTTGGCTTATTTCATATGGGTTGAAACAGCTTCTTGTGATCTGGGATTGACTCTGCTTTTCTTATGTTACTGGAGTATCTGATAGCACAATTCGAGTCTGGGCTTTTTTGGGTCATGGTCACATTTTATGTTTCCCTGTAGACAGAAATGTAGGCAGGTGCTACTTTTTGAAGTGACCATGGACCAAATCCTTTGGGTCGTTTGGTTGGTTGGTTTTGTTGAGCAGGGCAGGGAGGGTAGTCGTGAACTTTTTGCCTGCTTTCATTCATGTTTCAGTTTCAGTTTCAGGGGCATATCTTTTGTTTCCTTGTTGAACAAAGAAATTTCTCTAGTAGCAGTTTGCATTCTCAGCGCGTGTTCAGTTCCAAAAATACTTCCAAAAAAGTGCTACAGTATTAGTCACATTAAATCTTGTGATACGTGCATGGAGCAGTAAATGTACATAAAAAAAAATTAATTGCACAGTTTGTTTGGAAATCGCGAGACGAACGTTTTAAGTCTAATTAATTCATGATTGAATACTATTTATTAAATAAAAATAAAAGTGCTACGGTACCTAAATTTTAACTTTTCCTCCCACTAAACACAGCCTCAGTGTCTTGGTGCACTAATAAATGGATGTGGATATGATCCAGGCTTCCAAATCAGGAGCTGTGAGGTACTGAGGTGATTGGGACGTTTGTACTCCTACTACTCAGGGCCTGTTTAGTTTCACTTCAAAATATCAAATTTTTTAAGATTTTCTATTACATCGAATCTTTGACGCATGTATAAAACATTAAATATAAATAAAAAATAAAACTAATTATATAGTTTAGACAAAAATCTACGAGACGAATCTTTTAAGCCTAATTAGAGTATAATTGGACACTATTTATTTGTAGTAATATTTCGCCAAAAAAAATCGGCATCTGCCTCAGGTGAGGTCCGACCCGAACCGGATGATATGTAGGGGGTGTGCGTTGTAGATTACTGTGGCTGCTACGGAACACTGCTCTACTAAAAATCCATCTCACGTAACGTAGTTCACGCTTTTGGTCTCTCCGTCCCAAAAATAAAACGACGGAGTTCTTGCTTTTCGTCTCGCCGTCTCAAAAAGAATGCAGTCTCATGTCCTCCTCCGTCTCCGTCCTAATAATAAAAAGAATATAGTTTTGTGTGTCTCCGTCCAAAAAAAATGTAGTCTTCACCATCCTCAAAAGAAAGTAATTTCTTCTCTTAGTCTCAAACAGAATAGAGCTTTTGTTTTGTAGAGGTCAAATAGTTTTAAATTTAACTAGATCTATATAAAAGGAATTAACATTTATAATACTACATGAATATTATTAGATTAATACATTTTTATTATATCTGTTTGGAATTATAAATAATTACTTTTTGATTGATAAACTTGACTCCTTCAATCAAACCTAGCTATATCTTTTTTAAGACGGAGTTATAGTATTAGAGTAGCTTCAGCGTACATTATTTGAGGGTGCTAGTAAGAGAGAGAGAGTAGATGAGAAGGTACAATACGCTGTGTGTTTTTGAGGATGCTAGCAAGACAGAAGAAGTGGATGAGAAGATGTAATACGCTCGAGTAAAATTTTCATCTAATGTTACGAACCCACATCCTTCGCACTTAGCACTTTCTATTGCTAAATCTCCGCCCATGGGTAGCAAAAATATCCATTGTAGAGGCTTCCAAGGCAATTGAGGCATGTTCGCTTGATCGTAAACGATCGTAAATTTCCAGTCAGAACAGTATTTTTCTTTCACACCAAACTAGCCAGCGATAATAATCTACGGTCGTATCCGATCGTATCAGCACCAGCCGAACACTACAGGCCTCATGCACTGTGCTTGTGACCCTCCTGTCTTGTCCCTACTCTGTAACGACACCAATAAATATTGATTATTTATGAGACACGATGTCATTTCAGATAAACCATACTGACCAATGCAGCCCCAACCAATATTGGTTGTTTATATTTCTAGCCTACTTCATATAGTCAAGTGCCAAACATACATAATGTTAGCATATAAACAATTCTAAAAAATTTAGCGCAATGGCGCTCAAGAGATATAGACGTTAGATCGTTTCACCATCACTACAGAACAACATTTCTTACTAACTTGTTATGGTTTTTTTAATCAAATTATATTAATTTATAATAACCCATTTATGGAAGTAATTGGACAAATTAATAAAGACACTTTATTTCATAGGAGCGAATGTGTTGAGTAGGTCAGTATCAATCAAATTCCTATACATAGATTGCACCCAAAAAGACCATTTCTAATATCAGATTGAAATAATCATGAGGTCTGGTTGGCCATTCATCCTAGTTTGGGCAATTATACCAAACAAAATCATACTACCAAACTAATAACTTACTTCCAGCTAATTCTCTATGGACATAAAATATAATGGAGCTGCACATCACATTAGTTAAGTACCATTTTTCTATAGACTATGTTATTATGTTCAATGAGAGTAGACATGAGCAACTTCGCCCCACCCTTTTAGAAAATTATGATGAGAAAAAATGGTGACAGATAGACACACATGTCATATTCATAATTTTGGCAAAAATTGGCATGGTAGCAAACCAAGCACTGTTTAGTCCCCTCAATCTTTACTAGCCAAGATTTGGTTTGACCATGATCCAACCATCTTCTTGTCTTACTATAGTTTGGCCTTGCCCGGATGTTTTTGTTGCCAAATTTGGTTTGAGTTGCTCATGAATCAAACCAAATAGATCCATGTGTGTGGGGGTATTAACCCCTATACCCTTACGGCTAAGCTTGGGTTGGCCTGGATCGATAGGTTCAGTCCACCCGAAAGATGACGTGCGGCCCAGTTAACCTGATCGGAGTCCCGCACAAGGAATCAAGACGGATTTGGCGACCAAGCAGGATCCTGGTCGATTAGAATAGGAATCCTTATCCAGCCACATATGGCAATTGTAACTGACTAGGATTAGTTTCCAGATCTGTAACTCTGCCCCCCGGACTATATAAGGCGGGCAGGGGACCCCTCTAAAAATCATCTCTCATTGACATACAGCAATACAAATCAGACGCAGGACGTAGGTATTACGCCTTCTTGGCGGCCGAACCTGGATAAAACCTCGTGTCTGTCTTGCGTCGCCGTCTTGTTTGGGACTTGCGCACCTGTCTGCCGATAATCTACTACCTTGGGCATACCCCTAGGTAGATTGCCGACCATATTTCGTCGACAGTGGCGCGCCAGGTAGGGGGTGTGCGTACTGCTCTCCAAGCGAACAAGATGGTCATCATCTCCGGCTCCATGGCTACGCCCAACGGCCTCACGTTCACCATCGGCCAGATCACTTGGACCACCGGCCCTGACGTCTCCATCACCATGACCGAGGCGTGTATTCAACCCGCGCCGACGACTACTTCACCTGCATTGGCTACGGCTCCGACCACGGTGAACGCGGCTCCGACCACGGTGAACACGGCTCCGACCACGGTGAACACGGCTCCGACCACGACGAACACGGCTCCGACCACGATGGATCTGGCTCCGACCACGGTACATCTGGCTCCGACCACGCCCTACAGCCACGCCGACAACCCGTCATCCGCTTCCCGCTCACGGAGGGAAGCGGATCGACGACACCGACCTGCTTTCGACTCCATCGATCGGGTTGGCATCAAACTCAGCTGAAACCCTAGCTCTGGTAAAAGCACGATTCAAAGCCAACCTAACGAAAGGTGTAATAGCTCCCCACAACAGATCTATCCGACCGGCTCGGGCGGTCGTCCGCACGCGGCTTGGAACAGATCTTGTGGTCGATCTACTCTCGAGGGCGCTCCGCTCGTCAGCCCCGACCGCCGCGACGGGCCTCCGACTCTGCGAGTACGAAGTCCCGACGGAGAACCACCAGGTCCAGCCCTACGGCCTGCGAAACGCCGCCTTCAGCTACGCGTGCAACCTACGACGCCGCTTGGATCTATGTCCTATACACCGATCTCGTCCGAAGCCATGCAACATCGTCAACATGGTCCGGATTGAAGATTATCAAGAAGGATCCATCCACACGGTCCGAGAGGGTGACTCAGCTCCTCATCCGGCATCGCATCCAACGCATCTGTCCACACCGAGCTTCAGCGTCACGAAGATGAAGGCGTCAAATACGATCTGGATCTACCAGACCACGCCCCGGGTTTCCCCCAATTTCCATCTTTCCCGCCAAGACGAGGGGATTTGATCCATGTTGTCAGCAACGACGAGCCGCCAGCAGTTGGCGAAACAGAACAAGAAAAGACTGCACGCGAAGCACGCAACATTGACCGGTTTAATCGCCGGCAAATCGAAGTCGAAGCGGAACCAGAGGCACGGCGCGATAAGGATCCAACCGCGCGACCTCAACAATGCTTTCGACGTGGTGGGGACAAACAAGTCTTCAAGACCCTAAGCGCCAACGTAGCGTTGTTGCCATGGCGACAATGCGTGGCACGCCCAACACTCTAGAAACCCAAGCAAATCGCGTGATGACATACAAGCATATCGACGGCTGCTATGGCTCGACCGCAGAGATGAAAAAAGCCGGGTCCCATCCGTTTGGTGGAATCAAGCCACGACCGCCAATACTCAAGTCGCTCACGGTACCGCTCAACCGAGCGTGGCTCGCGCAACAACGACCCGTCGGACAATCGTCAAGGCGAAAGCGGTGGTCATGATGGTGGTCGGGACGAAAACCGTCGTCGAGAGGATAACGAATCCACGACGTTCGAGGTGACAACCGCCGAGATAACGCGACAATCGCCGTGATAACCACGGTCGCAGAGCTAGTCCAGATGGCAATCGAGATCGCCGCGACGGCAATAACGATCTTCGCCATTACCTCGGCGGACGTGATCTGCGTGCTCGCATCAACCGAGAGAGCCAACGATCGTGCATCCCATGAAAGCTATCGCCCGTATGGAGTATGACACCGCCCACGGCCCTCCGGTCCAAGCGATTCACTCCACACCTTCGCCAAGTCATATGGCCCAAAAATTTCAAGCTCGAGAAACTTCGTCAAGTAACGACGGCAAGGAAACCCCCGAATTATGGGTCATGCTCTCTGAAAGCGCGTGCCGATCAGCCATGGTCGACGCGAGCACGTTATGTCTAACTACTTCCCGATCGTCGTTGGTCATGCGGGTCACCAATGGCTAGTCACTTTGCCGGCAAACTATTTTGACTCTTGGCGAGGAGCTCAAGCAGCCTTCATCGACAATTTCATCGCTACTTGTGAACAACCCAAGCAACAAGCACGATTCGCAATGGATCCGAGATCGGAAAGAGCGAACCCACTGCTGCGAATCGTTCGGCGTTTCTCGGAGATGCGCATCAAGGTCCCATCAATCTCCAACAACGAAGCAATCGAGGCTTTCGTCCACGGCCTCGCGTTCCACGACGCCCTAAGAGACAAGCTCCTCCGGAAAAGAGACCGAGTCGATCACGGCGCTCTTGGCCACCGCTAAGAAATACGCGGACGACAGCGGCGCTAAAAAGATAATCGTCGAAGAAGAAGCAAGGATCCCACGCTCCGACCACCCTCCACGCCGCGCGACGATTCTGCGAAGAACCGTGGTCGGAACGACAATTTTGACCGCCGCCGCAACCAACAAGAAGCGACTCCGGCGACCACCGTGATCAACGTAATCGGCATCAGCGCAACCGCCGTGGCGATTACAGAGCAAGCGTGTTTCGGGGAAGACGACGGCGAGGTCAATACGGTGAAAAAGGGTGGCGGACGTCGTAACTCACGAGGACGACTCACGCCAAAGCATTGAAGGCCCCCGCCAGCTCCATCCCAAGTCGAACCATACTATGGAGAATTGTCACGTCCTCAAGACTATCTACCGCGCCAACAGCTCGGATATGTCCGGCAAGCCTAATGACGTAAGGGAACAGCGTAACGAGGACAACGGCGGCGATGATGCGATGGATCCTCGTCATAAATACGTCTGCCGATCGATCGCGTGCACACCATCATCGGCGACAAGGTGTCCATTGAGACCAAACGAGAACGCAAAAGGCGCCGCGCGCTACCGCTTGAACATGGCAAAGAACGACAACCTTCTTACCGATCCGCGGCTTCCTCCGTGGTCTCACCGTGAAATCTACTTCAGCAGGAAGGACCAATGGGCCGCCATACCCGAGCAGGCGTTTTCCCGGTCCTTGATCCTTGTATCAACAAGGTTGATTCGACAGTCTTGATCGACGGCGGCGACTCCATTGATATCTTGTTCAAGAAACAACTGCCCGCTCTGAAAATAGCCCAGCGGACTGAAGCCGTCTGAGAGCGAGGCGATTCACGGGCGTTCTCCCGAGACGAGCTCCACACCTCTCGGGCGAGATCACGCTACTGTGCGGTTTGGGACTCGGACCACTTCCGCACCGACTCACGTCAACCGTGGTCACGATTTCGATGGCACCTACCATGCTATTCTTGGTCGACCGTCGCTCACCAAGTTCATGGCCATACCTCATTACGGTATCTGGTGCTCAAAATGCCCACTGAGAAAGGAGTTTTAACCCTCGGGGCAAGCGATATCAGCGGCTTATACTGCGAGGAGGACGATGACTTCAAAATAGCAGAGGCCCACGACCTCTCTATTCGCATGGCGAGACCATGCTCGACGCTAAGAAGACCACGGCCGACCACTTGGAGATCCCAGAGCTCGAGGCTCGCGCAAGAAGAACATCAGATCTAAGGAGCACAAGGCGATCCATTTGGTCGAGGGTGATCCCAACACAACGGCCCTCATCGGGGCCAACTGGATCCCAAATAGGAAGACGCGCGTCGTCGAGGTTCTTGAGGGCAACGTGGATGTGTTTGCATGAAACCTTCCGACATGCCCGGTGTACCTCGGGACTTGATTGAGCACTCCTTAAATGTCAACAAAGAAAGCCAAACCAATCAGCGAAGCTACGACGGTTCGCTCGCGACAAAAAAGGAGGCGATTAGGGTAGAAGTTACACGGCTTTTGGCGGCCGGATTTATCAAAGAAGTGTATCATCCGGAATGGTTAGCCAACCCGGTTCTTGTCACGCAAAAAGAATAATGAATGGAGAATGTGCGTTGATTGCGATCTCAACAAACACCGCCCTAAGGACCCCTTTGGCTTACCTCGCATAGACGAGGTCGTAGATTCAATCGCGGTTGTGAGTGCTTTCCTTTCTCGATTGCTACTCTGGTTATCACCAGATCGCTCTCTCAAAAGGACGACCAGATCAAGACGTCTTTCATCACGCCTTTTCGGCGCCCTCTTTGCTACGACTATGTCGTTCGGGCTCAAAACGCCGGTGCTACCTACCAACGTGCTATACAGGCTGCCTCAACGACGAGATAAAGACGGCCTCGCCGAGGCTTACGTCGACGATGTAGTTGTCAAAACCAAGGAAGCACATACCCTTGTTGACAATCCGAACGCACCTTTGCGCCCTTGTCGTTCCAATGGAAATTAAACCCAAAGAAGTGCATCTTTGGTGTCCCTTCGGCATATTGCTCTAAGAAGCAACGTCGTCGATTCTGACTGACACACGCCCTAACCCGGAGAAAGTCAAAGCTGTCTTTAGACATGAAGCCCCCAAAAAGGTGAAGGATGTCCGAAGCTCACCGTACGCATGGCTGCTCTAAGCCGTTTCATATCAAGATTAGGAGAAAAAGGACTACCGTTCTTCAAACCGCTCAAATCATCCGAGAAGTTTGAGTGGTGGGAGAAGCGAATGTTGCCTTTACGCAAATTGAAACAATACCTCACGTCACCTCGGTACTTATCGCTCCCCAGAGAAGACGAAACTCTCCTACTTTACATTGCGGCAACCGATCGGGTGGTTTCCACTACAATGGTGGTCGAGCGCGACGAGTCGGGCCACGCCTACAAGGTCTGTTGGCCAATTTATTTCATCGTTGAGGTACTCAACGAATCCAAGACCGGTACCCACAGATTTGAAGCCGCTCTCGCCATACCGATAACATCCCGAAAGTTGAGACATTACTTCGACGGATATCGTGTGGTGGTCATGACCGAGTATCCTTTGGGGACATCATTCGCAATAAGGATGCGACAGGGCGCATCGTCAAATGGGCAATGGAGCTATGCCCTTTTCCTTGGAATTTGCAAGTCGTACTACAATAAAGTCTCGGGCACTCGTCGATTTCATCGTCGAGTGGAGAGAATTTCACATCGCTGCTTTCTCCGAGATCCGAAGCGAATATTGGACGATGTACTTGACGGTTCTCTCAACATTATTGATCGGGAGCAGGAGTTCTTTGTATCACCATCCAAGGAGCAGCTCAAAGACGTCCTCGATTTATTTCCCGGCATCTAATAATGCCGCCGAGTATGAAGCATGCTCGCATGGTCTACGATTGCGGTTGAGCTTGGAGTTAAACGTCTCTATGTCTACGGAGATTTGGCTCTGGTCATCAACCAACTCAACAAGGACTGGGACACGACCAGTGAAAAGATGGACGCATATTGCAAATCGATAAGAAAGCTGGAAGGCAGGTTCTATGGCATCGAGTACATACACGTGGTCCGGGACAAGAACCAGCAGCCGGATGCGTTGTCAAAGTTAGGATCATCCCGAGCCAAAATCCCACATGGCGTATTCGTCAAGACCCGCTCACGCCTTCCATTGAAGACAAAGATTCAACAACCGACAAAGTTTCGGACCAAACAATTAGTGGCTACGGTTCGCGCGCCGAGCACAAACCGAGCCGCTTCGACCACTCATGAGCCGGATCGAGAACACCTTTTATCAAGTACTTAACAGACGGTAGCGGTTATATCGATCGAGCAGAAAATGAACGCTCTGATGCGTCGTAGTAAGCGATATCGCTTTCGTCGATGACAAGTTATGGCGCAAAAAGCGCTAAGGAGGAAATCTTGATGAAGTGTATAACCGGGAGGAAGGCAAGCATCTCCTAGACCAAATCCACTCGGCTCCTGCAGCAACCACGCTGACCCTCAAGAACCGGTCGGTAAGGCTTTCCAGCCGGGTTTTATTGGCCGTCGGTGGTGGCCGACGCAGAAAAGCTAGTCCGCCATTTGTGAAGGTTGTCGGGTTCTTCTCAAGAGAATCCATGTACCAAGACATGAGATCCAGACTATTCCGACCTCTTGGCCCTTCGTGCATGCCGGGACTGGACATGATCGGGCCTTTCAAACCAGCTCCGGGAAATTTACATGCGTCTTCGTACTAATTGATAAGTTTTCTAAGTGGATAGAATACATGCCTCCGATACGGGCATCCTCGAGAGAAAGTCATCACATTCCTCGACCAGGTCATCCACCGTTTGGCGTGCGCCAACAAGCATCATTCTCGATCCGGGTACTCGGTTCACAGGGCGCTTTTTGGGACTTCTGCGATGAAAGGAGCATAGTTGTAAAATACGTCTCGGTGGCGCATCCTAGAGCTAATGGACAAGTCGAGCGGGCAAATGGCATGATCTTGGGACGATTGAAGAAGAGGATGTACTGAGAAAAGCGATAAAGCTCACGGAAGATGGCTCAAGGAGTTACTACCGTTGTCCGGGGCCTCCGAACTCAGCCCCGTCGTAACACCGGCGTCTCACCATACTTTATGGTTTACGGTACCGAGCGATCCTCCCACCAGATATAGCTTTCAGATCAAGACGGTAGAGAACTTCGACGAAGGCAAGGTCGACGAATCACGGAGCTAGAAGTCAACGGTAGCAGAAGAGAAAAGGCTTGATTCTTGCGTGCACGAACGGCCAAATACCCTTTGTTGTTTGGCGCAGGTACTACAACAAGAACGTTAAAGAGCGTTTCTTTGTGGTGGGGACTTAGTCCGAAGTGGAAGACGAACCAGTGGTGTCCACAAACTCGCAACCCCATGGGAGGGACCCTTCATGATCAAGGAAGTCACGCGTAACGTCTTACAAAGTTAGCTCATCTAGAGGCAACGCGGACGCATCAACTCATGGCACATCGATAAGCTTAGACGCTTCTATGCTTAACCACCGAGATATGTACTCTACTTGTATTTTCGATTTACTTTACTAAAGCAACTATGATTTCTCCGACCACTCATGTGTCACTCCAAATTTTATAATCATTCTAACTTAAGCCGTATACAAGCCGACCACCACTCTTTCTACGGTTTTTGGAGCAAGGCCTGTCTCCGGTTCCTCCCAACACGTGCACGGGATCCGTTCTCTATGTTGCGGGTGATCGGCAGGTCCCCCCTGGTTTGACTTGTCTGCGTCCACGTGTGCACAGGTCATAGTACCTCATACTCCGACCACATGCCAGACTAGGGCCGCACAAACTTTTCAGGGTGACATGTCGAGCAAAACGGTACAACTAAACTGAACGTTAACACGTTCCCACTTAGTTACACCAACAAAAATTTCAAGCTTAAAGTGCGTTTTGTATAAAAAAAAACAAGCTTATAATGATATCTGCCACGTTATTACAAGCTTGCTCGAAAAGACTCAAGTTTACAATAACACAACTATGTCCTCCTTCTACTGACTCTAAGCCTATTACATTATCGGTTTGGCGCATGGCATTTCTTGCCCGCCGCCTCGATACCCTACTCGAGTCTCGGGGACTCTAGGGCTGGTCAAGTGAAGGGATGGCCCACGGTGTTCTGGTTGGTCGAGACCATGAGCTTCGTTGGTTGGCTTGCGGTGATGGCATTTCCAGCTAGCTTGTCGATGGCATACCCCGCGCACGGTGATGTCCCACCTCCGACAAAGTTAATATCGCCAATTATCTTTGACGACAAGTCCCGGTGGGCCGTCCAGAAGCTCTTCGACCTTGTGCGGGTCTATCTCCTTGGTACCCGGCCTCCAAGCGTTTGAGGTTGATCGGGGGTAGTGAGCACGCACCATGCTTAGCACATGGGCACCCGTGTACTCACCCGCCTCCTTCATGAAGTCTTGGAACCATCCCCATGCTCGCTTGCATCTCTCGACCCGGTCCGAAATGAGGCGTCCTTAGCTCTTCTCTGTGAGCGCCGGGTCGATAAGGTCGAGGACGGGCACAATGCCAGTTGCCATTTCTTGGCACCGTTTGCTCCACATGTCCCGCTCCTCGGTGGCCTTAAGGCATTGCGCTTTCCAGTCGTCACGCTCCTTGATCACGGCCTCAAGGTGCCTCTTGGCGTTGACTTTCAAAAGCGAAAACAAGTACAAGACATCAAGCGTGATGACACGACAAGGCAATGTGGGCAATTGAATGAGAAAGGTGGTCTGCAGTGCTTACCTTTCGGGTTGTCCTTCATTCGTTAGTGTGGTCTTGGAGTTTCGATTGGCGGCGTGCGATTTCTCGTTGTCCTCCTTGAGCGACCACATTCTCGCAAGCGCACGACCGTTTCTCCCCGAGGCGGGTCACTTCAGCTTCTAAACTCTGCATTACTGACTATTATGTCAAGAACAAAATAACACAAGTCCCGACTTGCTATGATACGGTGAACGCTTACCCGTTTTCTCCTGCTCTTTGTTTTCGAGCTGACCGACCAGGCTTTGTTTCTGTGCTTCTTGGTCTTTTCTCTCCTGGTCGGCGGCTTCAAGTTGGCGTCGTAGGCGATCCACTTCAGTCGTTAGCTCCTTATTGGTCATCATGATTCCTTCTATCTGGTCGAAGCACCTTTTTCGGTATCTTGCAGTTTTCATCAAGTCCGCACACAGACAAATTACGTCTGCAGTTCGACTACTATGAGGTCAACGACTAAAGCCAAATATACCTGGACTTCGGTCACCAGACGCTTGGCTGCCCGTTCGACTCTTATGGTCTCTTCGACCTCTGGGATTTCTTCGTGCATGACTCATTCGTCGTTCCGATAGCGCGACACATATACATGTTGTCGCCTATCTTGGGGACGGCCCAGGAATTCTTCCACTTCATCCTCTTCAGCCTCCTGTTCGGGAGGCGGCACTGGTCCGGGATTCACAGACTCCACGATCACCAGGGCTTTCCCACGAGCCGTCGCGTCGGCAACCATGTTCCGGGCAACTTCTGGCTGCTGCCCCTCGGCTAGATCCAGCTCCCTGGGCGCCGTGGTATCCGCCTCATCAGGGTTCGTGCTTGGAGCACTTGTATTACGCTTTCGGGGGTGGCGTCACGGTTGTCCACTTCTTTGAGGCCCAAAGCGGAGTCCTCGCCATGGGCTCCTCCACGGTGGTTCTTTGAGCGATTTGTCCCGCCATTGTTGGTAAGGACGTTCCGCACCCAGCTAGCTGGTCGGGGCTTTCGGTGGACGCCGATCTAATACATTCAGAGACAAATTCAGAAGATAATAGCATCCAATGCAAAACGCAAAGCTTACATCAAAAGTATAGATACTTACAGTTTTGACTTGCGAAAGGATGTGGCGAAGGAACGTCTCCTCGACCGCCCCTGCTCCGCTTGCTCGGCAGTGTCCACTGGGGCTTGTTCAACCTCCGGTACGGGCGTCGGAGTATGATGCGGCATGTTCCTTCGCGTGCTGCTCTCGTGTTGCGATGGTGGTCTTTGTGACCATCGCCGCACTGAGGAGCCACCCCGCCCGACGGTCCCCACCTTTCTCCTCTTTCGGGGACAAGCCGAAGATGTCCGCATCCTCGCCGCGTCGTCCGTCCGGTGGGGAAGATGGCTTGACGTCGTTTGCTGGCAGCCGGACGCTTGCCAGCGGCTCTGGTCGAGGCGTCCTCTACGGTCTCGAGTACCGCCCAGCGAACGTCGTCGGTCCGGGCGCTGGTCTGGGCGGCTGGCCCAGTAGCTTGTGGCCATTCTACACCGGGGGGAGGCGACACAAACACTCCTGCCCGGTCACGGCCATTACACTGAGACACAAAATGAAGTAAAAGACAGTTATTTTCTTGATGCAACATGACTCTACAGTTAAAAGGAGGCGTCATTTACCTTTGGGGGAGGGCGAGCCAGCTTGAAGGCGTGTTCGATGGCGTTCAGTGCAACATAATTGGGATCGGCCAGGTTGAACAGCTCTCCAATCCTGGCCTTGATTTCCACCTTGTCGAGCGGCTCCTTCACGGTCCTCGCCGGATCGGCGCCTCCTTGGTACTCGCCGGGGTGAATCCTTTTCCGGCGTGGCTGGATTCTTGGTGATGAAGTTGCCGACAACCTTTCGGGCCATCAAGCCTTCCCCACGGATCATCCCGAAAGCGAGTTCGGCGATCTGCTCCAAGTTCTCAAGCTTCCCGACCATTTGCTTTTCTTCTGGAATCACCCCACATCGCGCAGAGTGATGGTGTTCGGCTCTTCACGGATGTAGAACCATTTCTTGTACCACTCGTCCAAGGAGGTGTTCCGAGGCGGTCTGGGTATTGAGCCTTCATGCCGTCATGCGAGTTCAGTAAACGCCACCGGCGATCTTCGAGCCACCGCTCCCTTTCTTCGAAGATGAGAATAGGTGGCGAAAGAGGTCGAAATGGGGTGGAAGCCACCATAAGCCTCATGAGAGATGGATGAAGGTGGAGACAAGAAGAATCGAGTTGGGATGCGATTGCAAATCCCAATCTCGTAGTACAAGCAGAGACCACGAAGGAAAGGGTGCACTGGAATCCCAAAACCCCGTTTGAAGAAATCTTCAAAGACCACAATCTCACTGGTTGTGGATCGGGAAGCTTTCTCCTACCGGTGCACGCCATCCCATAAGTGCCTTGTTGTGGAGCACTCCCATGGCGATGAGGTCCTCGATGGTGCGCTTTCGTTGCTCTGCGATTTCCACCATTCCTTCGCCATGACCTCGCTTTTCTTACAGGCGTCTCTCTTCGCCATTAGTTCAAGGCGCTTACTAAGTGGGTGGATGCAGGAGACCGAGGGATTGGTGATGATTTTTTGGGGCAATAGGGTTCGGCGGGGAGGAAGAAGAAGGTTGCTGTGCGGCGGATGACAATGGGGAATGGTATGAGTAGCTTACGGAGATCGTGCATTATATAAAACAACGAGCACCGTCGTTTCGTCCGCCCGAGAATATTGGGAGTCGTGCGCACGCGCCGCAGGTGGTTGTTCACACAACCTCGAAATCTGCGCCAATAAACGCGCTCCTTTATTAACAGTGTACGCGCCTCCTCGTTGACGGTGTAAGGAGGCCCACACTGACACACCTCAATACAGGTGTCAACCGACTGTTTGCAAAAAAAAAAAAGAAGAAGAAGACAGAATGACGTACTGTACCTATTGACTTTTTTTGACCAGACGTGTCAGACTGGTCTTGGCAGAGAATAGAGAAAAGTACACAAAATAATAGTACAAGCAGCGCAAGTGATCGTGGATTTGTTTTGACCACTACTGTGCTTGGATACTGCCCAGACCACTTTTGTGCTCGGGGATCGCTCCGACCACGACCGTGCTCGGGGACTGCTCCGACCACTGCTTGAATAATGGTTCTCCTTGGCTACATGTGATTTGTACTCACATACAGTTAAGAGACTTTTCTTTTAGACCTTGCTACAAGGCTCATACTTTGCTTTCCAGCAAGCTCGGGGACTACATCGGCACGATGCACCCCTGGTGCATCTTGTATCGCCTTTGTCTGACGCAATTGGATTCTCAACCTCAGCGGAATTTCTTTTTTAGACCCTGGCACCACGTGCCTGCGTCACCTACTACCAGGCTCGGGGACTAAGTGGGCACACTTCACCTTACGGTGAATGTGTTTGATTAAATTGACCCTTGTGTTTTGAATGGTTATGAGGATTATTAGTATGCTCGGGGACTGCCCCGACCACTGCTTGAATAATGGTTCTCCTTGGCTACATGTGATTTGTACTCACATACAGTTAAGAGACTTTTCTTTTAGACCTTGCTACAAGGCTCATACTTTGCCTTCCAGCAAGCTCGGGGACTAAGTGGGCACACTTCACCTTGCGGTGAATGTGTTTATTTTTAAACCCTACTCTTACGATGTTTAAGGATGCTATGCTTCAAGACCACTTACATTTCTTTTCGTAAATACAAGTGGGCACACTTCTCGTGATGTAAATCTTTTTCTTTTTCTTAAGAGCACCATACATTCTTGGACAACCTACTTCTCCGGTGATGCGGTGGTCGGGGCGTCAAGAATTCAAGCCTTGCTTGTCGGAGAAGGTTAAAATGGCGTGTCGCAAAGATAATACATGATGCTCGGGGACTAGCTGTGGGGTATTAACCCCTATACCCTTACTTGGCTAAGCTTGGGTTGGCTGGATCGATAGGTTCACCCACCGAAAGATGACGTCTTGCCCGATTAACTGATCGAGTCCCGCACAAGGAATCAAGACGGATTTGGCGACCAAGCGAGGATCTGGTCGATTAGAATAGGAATCTTATCCGGCCACATATGGCAATTGTAATCGACTAGGATTAGTTTCAGATCTGTAACCCCCCCCGGACTATATAAAGTGGGCGGGGACCCTCTAAAAATCATCTCTCATTGACATACAAAGAATACAAATCGACGCCGGGGACGTAGGTATTACGCCTTCTTGGCGGCCGAACTTGGATAAAACCTCGTGTCTGTCTTGCGTCGCCGTCTTGTTTGGGACTTGCGCACCTGTCTGCCGATAATCTACTACCTTGGGCATACCCCTAGGTAGACTGCCGACCATATTTCGTCGACAATGTGTTATATGAAACTAAATCCTGGCCATCCACGCAATAATGTCTTTTGTAACAAATATTGCAAATAAAGTGCTACTTCCAATACCACCTGGGAAGAAGAACCAAGTGAGAGCCATGTCAGGCCAATCCTAATGAGTTGTTTCTTTTTTTTAAGAGTGATTTGAGCTCTCATGAATGAAAAAATATCTCCAATGCATAGTGCCATTTGTTGTTTCATATGTCGTTCCTAGCAATTAATTGCAATATAAGGGATGGACACAGTCAAATAAAATGAAGTGCCTTAATGCCGGTTTTGCTACGTTAAGTCCTGAAAACACTGTATATGAATTTTCATATAGATGGAATCTCTCCCCCGTCTTTTCATAACTTAGGGGGTATTTAGGACTGCTCCGCTCTATGATTTTTAGCCAAACAGGTTCAGCTCTACGCAACTCTACTCCAGAAAAAAGGTGGAGTTGTGAGAGCACCTAAAATGGTGCTCCTTAAACTCCAGTTTTTTTGTGGAGCTGCTTCACGGTGGAGTTTGTGGAGCAGAGTTCATGGAGCAGTCACAAACACCCCCTTAGTATTATGTTAGGTCATCATTTTTTGTTATGTGGCACCATGTTTAATGAGAATGAAACCACACTTCCTTCTCTCTTCGTAACCCTCGCATCATTTTTTTTCTTATGTCGCACCTTATTAATGAGATTGAGACCACCTTTCTCTTCATTTTTTATAACTCTAGTGCCATGTCACCACTTCTTGCTTATGTGTGCCATCTTGTTTAATGAGATTGAAAGTTGGAAACCCTAGGACTCACGTACCGGGGCAGGCCACCCTAGTGGCATGGCGGGGTGGCCGCCCTAGGTACTGGTGTGCTCACTCTACACCCTTCGCGCCTTCTTCCTTTGGTCCCACCCCTCGATTTTTGACTTTTTGTTGAACCAAGCTTCAGCACCATGGCTGCCCAGATGAAGAATGAGCGAGCGCGAAAGAGAAAGTGGCTTGCGTTGCTCGGCTGGACACCTAGACCTAATGTTGACTTCTTGGGTGAGCCCAACAACAACCCATATGTGAAGGCCCAATCCCCTAATGAAAATAGTCCACCCATTAGGCAATTACACATCCAATCCATTCATCCGCCACCAGCCGCCGTTCCCTACCTTGAACCCTACCTACCGCATGTCTTGAGTAGGATATATTAGGCGAGCTGGCAGCGGCGGCTCAAGTGCGCAGATCAAGAACAGTGGACGACAACACAAGCGCATGGAGCCATGGAGTAGGGATGGGCGATGGCGTCTCAAGAGTAGAACCACGAAGGCACGTTGCGGGAGGTTCATGAGAGCGTTTGATTGAGGGATCATGAGTAGCAAGAGCAATCAACATTGGATATGGTTGTGGCCACGGAAGTCCCTAGCAATGGTGTGGGGATAACAACTCTGGCAACAACCAAATTTGGATGAGGGCGATGTGTCATCCCAAGATCTATCAGTTCATTCTATAAATTTGAGGTAACATCTTAATCTTCACTCGAGTACCCTTGCTCATCCATCTTTTTACCATAATTTGTATGGTTTCAATACGTGAATGTTGCGTAAATTGATCCACATGCCTTGGTTGAGCTGCTTAGTCAAAGTCACCCCAACTTTTTTAGCTCAGCCACCAACAGATACAATGAATTTTGAGCAAGTCTGCTTATACAATGAATAAAATTATCACTAAAGAGTTGTTATTAAGAGATACAACTAGCTAGAATCACCCTAGTATAGGAAAAATGTCACATGTACCTTGGTTATCATGTCTACAAGGTAGTAAGCTTTGGCCATTATGAAACACTGCAACAAGATAAAAAATGTAAGGAATCCATCCCTATAGTATATCATATATTCAAATATGATCCCCACTCAAGAAACTATTCATAAGACCGTATAGTAAGTTCAGTATCATATTATCACCAGAAGAAATAATGCTAGGAGTTCACAAGGAAACATATAGCAAACCTTTGTTATAAATAGTTTTGCATCTTGGCGCCTTAGGGCTTTCCCAACACACCAACATGGAGTGTTGCCCCAACATTCATGTAGACATAGAGTGGCAATGTTATGCAGAGCATAGTGGCTCTGCAGGACGTCAGAGATATGTACAGACAATGGTTTGCTCTGATAAAAGACAATGAGAGTTACTGGTACGTGTTGTGACGAAGAACATCTAGCTTTTTTGAGGGGCCACATTCAGTCGATGCAACGAATCGTGATGGCCATGGAAAGACAATGGCATAATGGTGGGCTCCATGGGCTCAACACCTTATGCGACTTGCGTTGTAGGATTGACTGCCTTTGGTTGTTTGTTAGTCTAAATGGCGTCTCTCTTTTTTTAGACCACCACAGAGCATTAGCTCGCGTTGCTCATGCCCTTAGGAAATGGATTGTGCTCTTGGCCAATGATACGGAATGGTCGCCAAGAGGTACTTCCCCAATGTCCTCATGCACCCGAACTTGAATGTAAGGATCCTTGGGAGAAATCATGTCCCGTGATTAAAGGTATAAGAGAAGTTTCAATCTCATCCCTAGGAAATCGTATAAGAAATACAAAAACATTATGCCACTGTTAAATCTATATCCATCTATGATATGAACTCTTTCTTTGAGAAATGGAGCTTTTCTTGTATGTCGTGAGGAAGTACACACAAAATCAAAGCATGTTCTATCAACATAAAACAGATTCACAAAAAAAAAAACAAAAAGTAAGCTCATATGTGAACTTTTAGGTTTGTACATGTAAGCCATAAGGCATCTTTTGTTATGGAACATGGAAAGATGGTGGATAGATGCACGCCATAGTGATACTCGATTCCAGTTATTCCGATGTCTAAGCTTCGCTCCACCATTTTCCTGTCATAAGCCAGGCCTAAGTCAGTAAACTATGCATTAGAAAACTGCCTATCAATCAAGAAATGTTGGATCAAGATGATCAATATTATAATATGACAATGGATTGAAACAGCGAGTTGTGCTCATTGCACTCTCTAAACACGTGACTAAACATGCCATTCTGCAAAATTTCAGAGATTACATGTTAGGTTTGGAAGAAACTAAAAGGAACTGCATCTATCAAAATCACAATGTTTCTGATAATGAAAGAGGAAGATCAATATAAACAGAGTTTTTTTTGTACTATATAATGGTAAAGTAGTACACAAAATTGCTCATGCTATCTACCATTAGTTTCCTTCTGAAGATTTCATAAAACATAATTGTTTACATCCAATTGAATACAAATGGCAAAATGTATGATAGTTAACATATAAATTATGATATATGGTATATATATGTATATGTGTGTAAAAGCGTCCGTGTCTTTACTTCGATGATTAGAAAAAAAGAGTAATTTTTAAGGAGCTTTTGACATGCCTCCGATCGTGAATTTGATCGATTCCAAGTTTGAACGACGTTTAAAAGGCCCGGTCCAACAGCAAGATAACTGGGCCTATTAGGCCGCTGGCCTAATCTGCACCGCAGCAGTCCTATAGAAAAGAGTCCAGCTCGTCCCTCCTCCCTCCCTCCGTGTCACCTTCACCGCCACCACCTCCACCTCCTTCCCTCACCTTCCAGAGCCCACTGCTCCCCGGCGGCGGCGGCGGCGGCGGCTGCGGAGATGAGCGTGTGGAACTACGTCGTCACGGCGCACAAGCCCACCAGCGTCAGCCACTCCTGCGTCGGCAACTTCACCAGCCCCAACCAGCTCAATCTCATTATCGCGTAAGCGCGCTAGCTAATCCCCCACTCCCCTCCTTCCCCGTTTTCTCCCTCTCGGCGTACGATAACTCGGCGCTCTGCCCCAAATGCTCAAGCCCTTGAGATTGGGCGCTTTGCGGAGTCTCCTAGGGTTTTGGGACGGAGGTGGGGCGCGGCCTAGGGTTTGCCCTCAGCTGGACCACTCAGGAATGCGTGATTTCTCCTATCTCGTCTTGGTTGTTGCGGATTTATTTCTGCTCGGGATGATACAGGGAAAGGAAACGCGTCTAATTCCCTCCATATTCTTATTTTTTGATTGATCCCGGAGGGCCAATTGTTTTTTTGTACCACTAGTTATGCAGAATCTGAGACTAGCACAGTAAAACCCTACCTTGCAATTTGGCATTACCTACTAGGGTGTTCAACAGTTGAGCTAATACAAAGTGGCACATAGGCTGGCGTGAGTCTCTCTGTATGTGCAATTCGTAGCTCGTCAAGCGATAGACAGGAACGTCAGATGTAGCAACCATATTCTATATACATGTTGAGGCGTTTGTGGTGAAATTGCTGCCTAGAAATACTTGCAACGACAGAGCTAGGATTTCTTTTTTGTCCGTTGCCAGTTCAATTGTCTGTACAATCCTTTACTAAGGCACACATGCATCGACCTTTCAGGAAATGTACCCGGATCGAGATCCATTTGCTTACCCCTCAGGGCCTTCAGGTTAGTCATTTATAGAACTGTCAGCGTAGTATCACTACAATCTTCTGCATAATACCATAACGATTTTGTTTGCCTACCAGCCGATGCTTGACGTACCTATATATGGAAGAATTGCAACGATTGAGCTCTTCCGGCCTCATGTAAGCTAGTTTTCAGTTCATCCATCTGAGATACTTTATTTGTATTTGTGATGTATTTTTATAAATGGATTTTCTGTTTGTGTCTTATCCTCAGAATGAGACTCAGGATTTTCTTTTCATTGCTACGGAGAGGTACAAATTCTGTGTTCTGCAATGGGACGCAGAAAAATCAGAGCTAATTACCAGGTTGGACACTCTCCCGCCTTGTTTCTTTATAAAGCATGGATTTATGTTGCAAGTCCCACTTAATGTTGTCTGTAGGAAAGGATATTGTCATTCAGTAATATTTGTTGATTGAAATTTGAAACACCGGCGTCCCTATTTTGTATGGAAAATAATGGTTTATTTGTAATATGTAGAGCCATGGGTGATGTTTCTGATCGCATTGGCCGCCCTACTGACAATGGACAGGTGCAGATCTTTTTCAGTTTCAACCCCCTACATTTGTCACCTTAGAATGTTATGAAAATTTTCCTTCAATTTGAAATTTTAATTATCCATCATTTTACAGGGTTTTGCGCGAATAGAGAGAGCAATATTTTACCTGTAACGGTAATACTAATGGGTGGCCTTTTATTTATTGTGTAGATTGGAATCATCGACCCTGACTGCAGACTCATTGGCCTTCATCTCTATGATGGCTTATTTAAGGTAAACATATTGTCTGCTTCATTAGGTTTATGAATTCAGACTTGTTCTTATTATAAAGATGCACTCTACATATCCAATACACACCTCTTATTTCCTTTGCTATCCTTGCTTGGCAGGTTATACCATTTGACAACAAAGGGCAGCTGAAGGAAGCTTTCAATATCAGGTATGAGTGTTGAAATTTCTAACTGTTATTTATTTGCTGAAAAATATTCATGTGATCTGGAAATGTATGTAGTAATAACAATAAATATCGGAGCATGTGTGCACACTCATATTTCTGTCAATTGGTGGATATTTTTTTTTGGCACTCTTTACAGTTTAGTTAGAGATAACCTTAATGTGCACATCACTTAGATTTCTCCATTCTTCTATTTATTATCCATTTATCATTATCATAGAATTCATGTGGTTATCAATGTTATCAAGTTGTCTAGTCGATCCTAGTTGCCATGGGACTAACCAGGCGACTAGTCGCGATTAGTCGTCGACCAGGGTGACTAATCGGCCCTGACTGGTCCTAGTCCTATATAAACTAGGACTAATATACCAAATATATACTAATATATATATGTTCTAGAGTACAAATCGAGCATGAAGATAACTCTAGGGTGGTGGCTGCATGTAGGTTTGCAAATTGGGCTGAAAAACATGAGCCCAAGTGACCTAAGACATCCCAGATGCAGCCCATGTCTTAAGCTGCCCAACAATTCCATTCTATTTTTGGTCGTCCGACTAATTGTGATTAGTCGACGACTAATCGGACGACCAGAAAAATAATCGGCCTAATTGAGTCGTAGCCCCTAGTTGAGTCCAGGATACTGACTAGCTAAGTTGCACGGATACGGATACGCGTATCGGTATCGGAAGGATACGGATACGCGGATACGGCAATTTCCTAAGAAACCCGATACGCGGATACGTTTTACTGTTTTTTTAATAAATATGGATAATAGCGCATATTAAAAATGTGAAAGAGTGAAAGTAGTAAATTACCTTCCAATAGCAAATTAGCAAGTACCAGCCAAATCAAATTAGCAAGTAACAGCCAAAACATTGCAATAGGTGGCCACGTCGCCCTTAAAACATTGCAATAGGTGGCCAAATTCGTCCAGCGAGCCACGTCGCCCGGAATAGCTTCTCGTGGACAGCAGCTGGCCACGTCGCCCTTAATTCTCATCCAAAAAAAACCTCTCACTCCTCCCTTCCCCATCGCAAAAAAAAAAAAATCGCACCCATCCTCTCCCTCTCGGTCTCCCACGAGGCGCACCCACGCCTCCCGCGACCCGCGCCGCCGCCCCCGCCCCCGCCCCCGTCGTCCCTTCCTCTCCCTCTCTCTCCGGAGGTGGCGGTGCTGCGGCCGGCCCCGATGCCTCCCTCCCTCTCTCTCCCGGTGCGGCGTCCGCATCCACGCCTCCTCCCTCTCCCTCCTCTCTCGCGGCGGCGACTAAGGCAGTCGCCTTGCACGGCGGTGCGGCCCCTCGGCGTGGCAGCGCGGTGGCTCGGCGCCCAGGCGAGGCTGCCCCCCAGCGTGGAGGCCCCCGGTGTGGTGGCGCGGCGGCTCGGCGCCCAGGCGAGGCCGTCCCCAACGCGGCGTCCTCGGCCGCGGGCGAGCTGGCCACTGGCTGCCTGCTGCCCAGCCAGATTAAGGTGCTCTCTCTCTTGCTCCCCCTCCCCTTCAGCTGCAGATCCGTGGTTGAGAGATGTGACTCTGTTATTGGGCCGGGCCGTATCCCATAAGGCCGATACGTATCAGCCCACGTATCCAATATTCGTGAAAATTATTAAAATTCGGATACTCCGACGATACGTATTCATGGCGTATCGGACACGTATCCGTATCCGATACGTATCGGATACGCGATACGTGCCTTCCTGGACGTATCCGTGTAACATAGCTGACTAGGACGACTAATCGTGATTAATCGGACGACTTGATGACACTTTATTACTGTCTCTTCGCTTGATTGTCAATCAAGAAGCCAGTAGCTTCTTATTGCATCACGAGAGCATACTGATGTTCTTGCATTTATCTCATGCCATCTACAGATAGATATGTTAGCTACATTTACTCATTTGGAAAGTTCTTCACAAATCTTGATTTTTCACTAATGGTGATTAACTTTATCGAGATGAACTTTGATATTTTGAGTATATTGTCTAATAGTTAATGTCATGTTATTCAGACTATCTTACAGTTTGTATTTTCTTCTGTTAGACTGGAAGAACTTCAAGTACTGGACATCAAATTTCTGCATGGTTGTGTTAAACCTACTATTGTTGTCCTCTACCAGGTTTGTTTAAACTTCTTTATGACCTCTCCTTTGCTAGAAGAGTTTTGAACAATTGAACTGCATTTTGTTATGACTTGTGATAGTTGCTTTTGTTTATGTGATTTGCATCTTCTGTTTTACACTTCAGGATAATAAAGACGTGAGGCATGTTAAGACTTATGAAGTTGCACTGAAGGACAAAGATTTTGTTGAGGGTCCTTGGTCCCAGAATAATGTAGACAATGGTGCTGGTTTGTTAATACCAGTACCAGCTCCACTTGGTGGTGTGATAATAATTGGCGAGGAGCAAATAGTTTACTGCAATGCCAATTCTACATTTAAAGCAATACCAATAAAACAAGTAATCTCTTGCCTAGATCTCTTTAATTTTCTTTGTGGTGCCAACTTCATGTTGGTAGGTATCATGTCTACACTCTAATTCTTTTCTCCTTGATTTCTGATTTTTTGGCAGTCCATCATTAGAGCTTATGGACGGGTTGACCCAGATGGTTCTCGATATTTACTTGGTGATAATACTGGAATTCTGCATTTACTTGTCCTTACCCATGAACGAGAAAGGTAACAACTTGTGCATTATTTTGAAACAGAAAGGCTCTTGCTAACGATTTTTCTGTTTCACCTTTTGTCATTTTAGGGTTACTGGTTTGAAAATTGAATACCTTGGAGAGACTTCGATTGCATCATCGATTTCATATCTCGATAATGGCGTTGTTTATGTTGGTTCACAGTTTGGCGATTCACAGGTAGGTCAAATGCTTTTTTGCCCTTCCATTTCTCCATGTTAGATGTAAAAAGAAAAGTCCATGCCCTCTTTATATTGTTCTTTGGAACATGTCTCATAAACATTCTATTTTTCTGACAGCTGGTGAAGCTGAACCTCCAAGCTGATGCAAGCGGTTCATTTGTTGAAATTCTTGAACGGTATGTTAATCTTGGACCGATTGTGGACTTTTGCGTGGTTGACCTTGATAGGCAGGGTCAAGGTCAGGTGGTCACTTGTTCTGGGGCATTTAAAGATGGTTCCCTTCGGGTGGTTCGGAATGGTATAGGGATTAATGAGCAGGTATTTTTATGGCAGTTTATTATTGCCAACTTCTTAATTTGGAGAAGTTTTGAGTTGTTATTTCCCCCTCTCCTGCTTGATTAGGCTTCAGTAGAACTCCAAGGCATAAAGGGATTATGGTCATTGAAATCTTCGTTCAATGATCCATATGACATGTACCTTGTCGTGAGCTTTATAAGTGAGACACGATTCTTGGCGATGAACATGGAAGATGAACTAGAAGAGACTGAGATAGAGGGGTTTGATGCACAAACTCAAACCCTGTTTTGCCAGAATGCGATCAATGATCTTCTTATACAGGTGCCTGTTCTAATGACCATTCCGTCAATACCCTTTCTTGCATTTAGCACACTAGCGGCTAGCAAACTATTATTACCTCTGTCCACTAATGTAGTAAGGGAAAAGTTTTAGAAAGTAGATTTTAGCCATTTCTCTTACAATATATTATCAGTTGCTACAAAATCAACACCATCCTATAAGTAATTTGAATAAAGATGTACTGATGCAGCTTTTGTACGCTAAACATGCATTTAATTTGACTAGTTGTTTCCCCTTTTTGTACATTTTGACGTCTGCCTATTCAATTCAAAATGCCCTGTGTTAGTGGATATAAAAAATGTAGTGGGTATTTGAAGAAAGCTCCTTTTTTGTGTATGTTTGATAGATTAGTTTCCTGTCAGTTCATTTTTCATCATTTTAGCAGTTATGTGATATGAGTCATTTTAATCAACTATATCAATGTTTTACCTGTTGTTTTGAATGACAGGTTACTGCTAATTCTGTTCGGTTAGTCAGTTGTACCTCCCGGGAGCTAGTGGATCAATGGAATGCACCAGCAGGATTCTCAGTCAATGTTGCTTCAGCTAATGCCAGTCAGGTGCTTTTCCTTTTGGACTGCCTCCTGTCGCTCTTTAGAAATTTTGGTTGGGGACATCCCACGTTTCAATGAGACAACCAATTATTTTTTTTTTTTAAACCTAAAACTTTCCTGTCATTTTAGTAATATTGCCCTGTTATATTTCCCTAGTAGGTAATTACCAAATATGATCTGATCATTAGATGTGTAGTAATACAAACTTTGGGGGCTGTAGTACCCTTTTGCCTTGTTGTCGATGCACATGTTGACGTGCATCCAGGTCTTCTTTTATCCAACATAAACCCAGGAGAGGAGCTAAGGGGCGGGTATCATAAACAAGAAACATAGCGAGGTTATCAAAAGACTTTTTGTGTATATGCAATCATAATCTAAAGGTACCTGTGCATTTTGAGTAGGCTGGCAGCCAAATGGAGCATTGTAACTTTGTGTAGTTATTATAATCCAGAATTACAGTGTCACCTTTACCTATTGCTGTGATTTTGTGCAGACATTTTTATCATCAGCAACCATTAGTCCAGACATATCTTTCTTCAATGTTCTAAGTACAAATGGATTTGAATGATTGGATGCCAATGCTATTTATTTTCTCATACTATTTTTTAATTTCACATGTGTTGCAGGTTCTGTTGGCAACTGGTGGTGGCCATCTTGTTTACCTGGAAATTAGGGATGCTAAACTTGTTGAAGTGAAGCATGCGCAGCTAGAACATGAGATTTCTTGTCTTGATTTGAACCCAATTGGGGAGAATCCACAGTATAGTTCCCTAGCTGCTGTTGGGATGTGGACAGATATAAGTGTTAGAATATTTTCACTTCCAGATCTTGAATTAATAAGGAAGGAAAATTTGGGTGGAGAAATTGTTCCTCGGTCTGTTCTGCTGTGCACCTTGGAGGGGGTATGCTCTTGAAAAAGCTTTTCTAAGCTCATCAAAAACAAGAATGGCTACTTCAAGTAACATATACATGTTCTTTTTTTCTTTTTCAGGTTTCGTATTTGCTTTGTGCTCTTGGGGATGGTAACCTGTTCAGTTTTCTGCTGAATGCAAGTACAGGTGAACTGACTGATAGAAAGAAGGTTACCCTCGGGACCCAACCCATCAGCCTTCGTACCTTCTCATCAAAGGGTACCACCCACGTGTTTGCTTCGTCAGATAGGCCAACTGTCATCTATAGCAGCAATAAGAAGCTTCTCTATAGCAATGTCAATTTGAAAGAGGTTAATCATATGTGCCCTTTCAATACAGCCGCTTTTCCAGACAGGTTTGTTCCCTCTCTAGATTTTGTGCAATGGAATTACTTAATCTTTGAGTCAAGTACCTCCTGTCTGTACTTGGGAATTGGGATCATCTATCAATTTGGCCGAAATGTTTTCACAAGCCATTTTGCGTAACCATCTTATCTTTGTCAGTTCATGTATTGTGTTGGTAGACCTTAATTTCTTGACACTGTGAAGCAATCTCCTTTTAATTCTTATGTACTTATAAATCTTATCATTGACAGTCAAATTAGGGAAAAGAAATGTTTTATAGCCTGCTGTTTATGTCTTTTGATTTAATTGTTTTATTTTTTTTATTGTTGCTAGTTGCATTCTACTTGATGCTCTGAGCTTGTACTTCATTTGTGTCACTGGTCCAGTCTTTGTGGAGTTATGGTTTGAAAATGGTACCACTGTCTTAAGTTTGCTCTAGTTCACCCCTTGTTTTTCCAATGTCAGTCTTGCAATTGCTAAAGAGGGTGAGCTTTCAATTGGAACTATCGATGATATCCAGAAGCTTCATATCCGCACAATCCCCCTTAATGAACAAGCACGTCGCATTTGCCACCAGGAGCAATCAAGGACACTAGCATTTTGCAGTTTCAAGTGCAACCAAAGTGTGGAGGAAAGTGAGACTCATTTAATACGTCTGCTAGATCATCAGACTTTTGAGTCCCTGTGTGTATATCCTCTAGATCAATATGAATATGGCTGCTCCATCATTAGCTGTTCCTTTGCGGATGATAATAATGTTTATTACTGTGTGGGAACTGCATATGTTATACCTGAAGAAAATGAACCAACAAAGGTAATATATCTGAAAGCATGATGTTTTACTAATACTAGTTAACTCCCTTTTAATACTTGTTCAATCTACTGCTGCTTGTATTTTATTTCTCTGTGAACCTTGTCTATTTCTTGTGCACAAAATGCTTATGAATCGGCGCATCTTGTAGGGCCGGATCCTTGTATTTGCAGTTGAAGATGGAAGCTTGCAATTAATTGTGGAGAAAGAAACCAAAGGAGCAGTTTATTCGCTGAATGCATTTAATGGGAAATTATTGGCTGCTATCAACCAGAAGATTCAATTATATAAGTGGATGTCACGCGAGGATGGTTCACATGAGCTGCAATCTGAGTGTGGCCACCATGGGCACATACTTGCCTTGTATACTCAAACGCGTGGTGACTTCATTGTGGTTGGCGATCTGATGAAATCAATATCCTTGCTGGTGTATAAGGTGGGTCTTTTAATTGTTTGCTGGACTCACATTGCATTATCTGTAATTTTTTTGTGTCAAGTTTTTTTGTTGGGCTGATTGCTAATGTTTTTACTTTTGGGCAGCATGAAGAAAGCGCGATTGAAGAGCGTGCTAGGGATTACAATGCAAACTGGATGACTGCAGTTGAGATGCTTGATGATGAAGTCTATGTTGGGGCGGAGAATGGCTATAACCTATTCACCGTGCGCAAGAACAGCGATGCAGCCACAGATGATGAAAGGGCCAGGCTTGAGGTCGTCGGGGAGTACCATCTTGGGGAGTTTGTGAACAGATTCCGCCATGGTTCACTCGTGATGCGTCTTCCAGACTCAGAGATAGGGCAGATTCCTACGGTCATCTTTGGCACAATAAACGGGGTAATTGGCATTATTGCCTCCCTCCCGCATGACCAATACGTCTTCCTAGAGAAGCTCCAGTCGACTCTTGTGAAGTACATAAAGGGCGTCGGAAACCTGAGCCATGAGCAATGGCGGTCGTTCCATAACGACAAGAAGACAGCGGAGGCTCGGAACTTCCTTGACGGTGACCTGATCGAGTCGTTCCTTGACCTTAGCCGGAGCAAGATGGAGGAGGTGTCCAAGGCGATGGGCGTCCCCGTGGAGGAGCTGTCCAAGAGGGTGGAAGAGCTGACGAGGCTTCACTAGTAGATGGATATGTAGATGCTTTGCATGTAAGCCTGTAACTTGTTGCATGTACATCCTATGTTTAACATCTGTTTTGTGCTGTAGCAGTGTTGCAGTCGCATGTAGCAGTTCCCTGAGCTACCTCCGCAGTTGCCGCGGGTCGCACAAGCAAAGTGTTCGCCCGTGGCTGTAGCCTATACCTGTCCTGCATTGTTGGTTGACCCGAATACCTTTTGAGCTGCCAGTTTGTTGAGATTGTTTTTGTTTATTTGTGCTGAATGGAAAGATTAGTGGTGAATCCTGTGATGGTTCTAGTTGATGAGATGGATCGGCGTGAGTCAGGAGTAGATGGATTATAGATGGGGAGCAGATGAGGTGCTCCTAGTAAAGGGATGGATGACCGAATGAGACGGCAGTTGAGAGCTGTCTTGTCTTCTTTCTGGTAGAAGTAAGATAGTGGTGGTGGTCCAGTCCAGGCCCAATCCAATCATCAGTCAGGGCCAGCCTGGTCCATCTAGCTCCAGCAGGCAGTAAGCCCAGCGCTTTGATTTGAACCTGCCGCTGCGAGGACACCCCGTTTGGGGGGCAGCACTGCGCTAACGCGACAGCCACAGCCACCACCAGATCGAGCAAGCCGCCGACCCACCAAAACCACACCACAGCGCTGCGCGTGCATCTGGTCCCTCCCCCGTCTGTCTCTCTCCCTCTCGGTCTGCCCCCCGCCCAAAGCCGAGCCTCGCGCTTGGCGCTCCTGTCTCTCTTTCTCTCCCTCCCGCACGGGCGCACGGGGCACCCACGCCTCGCCATCCCGCTGTCCGGTCCACCGCCGCAACCTCTGCCACCCCGCCGATCGCGGGGGGCTCGGACTCGCCGCCGCTTCGCCCTGTCCCGCCCCAGGCGCCCAAACCCTAGATCTGGTACGGGATCCGCCGCGCTCGCCGCCATGTTCTGGCGCATGACCGGCCTCTCCGCGGCCTCGCCCGTGAGTACACTCCTCTCTTGCCTCTTGTGCTGTGCCTCTCGCTCTTCCATTCTGTTGGGAAGGAGGGAGGGTGTCGCCTCGCCAGCCGGATCGACGCACGCTGCTCTGCTCTAGAGCCACGCCTGCTGCGCGTAGGGTTCGCTGCTGCCTCCGCCGCGCGCTGTAACGTCGTAGCTTTGTGCTGTCGATACAGAGAGGCACACATTTCGTTTTTGCTCGCTGTCTTCTGTAATAGACTCCCTTACTTTTATGGCATTAACCAAACTTGCTTTTCCGAAGAAACAAAACAAGTTAGAGAAAAATCTAGATCGACAAATGGCATCAGCAGTTCAGCACCAGCAACGGTTCCGTTGATCTCCCTTTTGGCTTCTTATTGTTGACCGGCTGAATCCTCGGACGGGGTGGGTGTTGGAACAGCTTCCCTGTTCCGTGTTTTGTTCCTGCTGTATGCACACGCTCTGCGGATGTTCCCCAAGGAAGGAATCAGATAAGCCTGGCTGGAGCTAGTTTGAGCGGATTCCATCGGCAATCATTTCCGCTTCATAAATAATAAACATTTCTTTCTCTCGCTCTCTGCACACTGTTACTGTCTCAGTTGGGAACGTATTTTCTGTTTCTGTTGCATCTATTTATGGGACTTCCTGTACATGTGTCGGAAATTAATTTCATGTCAAGTATGCTTACTGTTCATTTATTTCTTCCTCCCTTATAAAGAGTCAGAACACTTTATTCTGTTCAGATAGCACTCTTAACTGTCTAGTGGATTGAGCATGTTTATTGGTGTGTCTTATTTATTTACTATGTTTTTTTACCATCTCAAGGCTGTTGTGAAAATTTACCAGCATACACTTGGACATCCCCATCCCACATGCCTAACTTTCTTTTTCTGTTGGCCAGGTGGATACAATTCTGGACAAGGAGAACTTTACGTTGGAAGAGCTTCTTGACGAGGATGAAATCATCCAGGAGTGCAAAGCACTGAATACTCGACTCATAAATTTGTAAGACCATTACCTGTTTTCAAGCTGCTACAGTTTTCAGCATGTCTAAGCTTTTGTTTTATCACTCTATGAATTTTGCATGTATTGCTGGTTTACTGGCAAAGGAGTCCATTTATGATTTATGAACGAGTAAGATAGCAAAAGCCGTACTTACCATATTCACCTGTCCTTTTCAGCCATACTTAACTCCTATATGCATCAGAACTGCCTATGGGGTTCTCTCATGCAAAGCTGAGAAACAGCTCTAATTGCAATTGATCTGCACATACAACCTTTTCATTTCATTCAAGATTGCTTTGCAATTTACTTCTGCCATTACGCTATGTAATTAGCTTAGCAGCATTGCATGCTGAATTTGTTCCTTTAGTTTCTAGGGAACAGCTAAACACATTCTCCTTTTCCCAATTTTGTAAGCTTTTGCATAGTAGATTCAGCTTAATCATCATTTATTAAATTTGCTTCATTTTCTCATCTATTTCAGATGTTTCAACTGCTGTTAAATGAGTTTTTTTTTTCTCTGTGGTGAAACTAAGTGTTTATTTATGTTGAACTCTGCCTTTTTTAGTTATATAAGTGTTCAGTCTTGAAAAATCTAGTAGTTTTATATGTTATAACAGTATATAGCGATTAGTGTGAACACACCGCGTAGCTTTCAACTGCACTCCACCTTATTGTAGGCTTGTTTCCCTGCCTAAAATGTTTGAATTTTTGTATCTAGCTTGCGAGATAAGGCCCAAGTGCAGCAGTTACTTCGTTACATTGTGGAAGAAGTTCCAGAGGATTCAGAGAAGAAACAGTCTTTCAAGTATGCTATGTATATTTGTTGTTCATTGCCATGCCATATATTAAACTAGTTTGCTGATTAGCCTTGTCAAACTTCACTTGTCTACCTCTTGCAGGTTTCCATTTATCGCTTGTGAGATTTTTACTTGTGAAATTGACATTATTTTGAGAACCTTGGTAGAGGATGTTGAGGTAAATATATTCACTTGTTAGCACATTTCTTTGGAACATTTTACTCCACAAGTTTATGAACTTCGTTCTGTCTAACAATCTCCTTCCTTCTGTTACAGTTAATGGATTTACTTTTCTCATTTGTAAAACCTGACCATCCGCATAGCACCTTGTTAGCTGGTTACTTCAGTAAGGTACCCCCCACCTCGTCTCCTCTTATTCCTGACCTCTTAATCATGGATAAAGTTGTCTTCAAGACCTCTGCAATGTACTTTTACTTCTAACCGTCACATGGGGCTTCACAATTCCCTTCTCTTGTTGCATTATGATGAATTATGGAGCTCAACCAGGTTATTTATCTTTTTAGGTGGTTATATGTTTGATGCTACGGAAGACTGCTTCTCTTATGAATTATGTTCAGGTATTGCTGATCTGTTCTGTAAAATGTAGATTGGTTCTACTGTGCCTTTTTTTCAATGTGTTGCTAGGTAACCTCGAGCTTGACCTGTTCTGCCTGCTTTGAATGCGCATTCATATTCTGTTTTACCAACCAAAGATTGCTGATTGATTGTTTGCCCATGTCAGTGAACTTATTCGTGTAAGTCTTGTTGTGCTTACCTGCTTCTCCTTTGTTGTGTATGCTGTTGCCTTGCTCTTGCAGACTGACTGGCATCCATGATATATTATGTTGTTGACTTTGTATGGGTACATAGAATATGACTTATGGTCTATTGATATTGGAATCCTTTATTTTCTTTGCGATTGTGATATCTCAGTTCTGCTCATTGCCCACACTGTCTTTGGATGCTATGCTGGAAAGATGGTGTCATTTGTGTACATTCCAATTTATGTTTACTTGTCTGTTTTATTTTACCTTTTTGTAGGAGCATCCAAATATTGTTGTCCAGCTTGTCGACCTCATTGGTATCACATCAATAATGGAGGTAAGTAGTTATTGAACTCATTCCCCGTCTAGTTTGGTGAGTGCCTTTGGTTGGTGTTGGTCATCAAATTGATTGTAAAACAGGTGTTGATGAGATTGATTGGCGCTGATGAAACCATATACTCGAATTTCGCGGATACATTGCATTGGTTAGAGAACACAGATGTACTGGAAATGATTGTGGATAAATTTAGCTCATCAGTAAGTACACTTGATCACTCAGTAACAGTGCTATACAACATTTGTTGGGCACTAAACCATGTCATTATTAAGCTTTGGTGTGTGTAGAGTGTGTGGGTGTTTGGGTTCTTGTCCCGTATTTTCTTCTTAATAATAATGAACCGCAGCTCTCCTGCGTTTTCGCGAAAAAAAATGTCATTATTATGCTGTACTTGCAGTGGTTATGGAGGTTGGTTTGTTGTCTCAGTAGAATTCATATGTTTTTTTGGATATATTTCTAGTAAAGGGCTCATATATCTATGTTGCCTTGATCAAACAGGACTCTCCTGAAGTGCATGCAAATGCTGCTGAAATCCTTTCCGCCGTAACTCGATGCGCCCCTCCTGCTCTTGCTGCGAAAATATGCAGCCCAAGGTTTGTCCTTTTCATTTAATTTTTGTGCGATCAGAAAATGCAACTTTTGTGCATCATATCGCTTCCTTTGTCAGCTATTATCATGTTCATTTTTCTTTGCTTGTTCCTGGTATCAGTTTTGTTGGTAGGTTGTTTCGTCACGCTCTTGAAGAGTCAAGACCAAAATCTGTTCTGGTTCATTCATTGTCAGTGTGTATATCTTTGTTGGACCCCAAAAGACTAGCATCAGCCTCATACCAAGCATTTAGAAGCAACTTAACTCACGAGACGCTGATCACAGCCAGTCCAGAAACAGTTGATGGTATGCTGGAGAGTTTAGGTGAGTGCTCTGTGCTTGATTCTTTCTACTTAATGCTACTTGTATTGTTTATATGCTTTTCACTTGTTACACCCTTGCTTTCTGTCACACACATTCTCCTTGTCATGTGCACACCTGGCATGTTTAATGAAAATATGAAATGCTTGATTGCCTTTCCGAGGACTTAACAGTATACCTGTAATCACATCTTAGGTGACTTGCTGAAGTTACTGGACATTACTTCTTCTGAAAATGTTTTGCCTACAACTTATGGATGTTTGCGTCCGCCTCTTGGAAAACACCGTTTGAAGGTATGCTCAGACGCTGTGGATCTCTTGTTTTTAGTTTGAGCATATATGATTAGTTTTCGTTTGCTTAAGACATTTTTTCCTCCTGAATAAATTATTCTTAACCTTCCAGTTATTTGATGGAAGCATTAATGCTGCCTAGGGATTTTTAGACTTTACTGTTATTTAATACCATGCATGAGGATATATGATGGGGTAATTTCTGAGAGAGATATGCTTTCAATCTGAGTTTGATGGCCTCAACTGCTGTCCACCTTGCATAACTCTGCAGTTAGGCCAGGCTCAGAAGGTCCAATTAATCGTTTCCTTCATTCAACGTGTCTCTTCAGAGCCCTTTCCTGTCTATTTTGTTTTAATAAATTATACTTCTGTTTCTTTCAGATTGTAGAGTTTGTCTCTGTTTTGCTAACAATTGGTAGCGAAATTGCTGAGAAGGAGCTAATAAACCAATCAGTGATAAAGCATTGCATTGATTTATTTTTTCTGTAAGTGGGCTACTGTGTGTTTTATTCCTTAACGGTCACTGTTAATGGCAAATCCTCATACATTGCCTGGTGCTGCAGGTACCCTTATAATAACTTTTTGCATCATCATGTTGAGAACATTATTGTTTCTTGCCTTGAGGTTAAAAGAAATCAATTGACTGACCATATCCTTAATGACTGCGGCCTTGTCTGTAAAGTCCTTGCTGCTGAAAAAGGTCCATCTCTGCCAGTGGAGTCTAATGGGGTAAATCTATTTCTTGATACTTGTCATCTTGTTTTTTTCTTTGCTGGGCTATGTCGCCAGTATTTTGATTGTGCCTTGTGTTTGTAGCCAACGTTACCGTCAGAAGGGAAAGAACCTCCAAGAATTGGGAATATTGGACACATAACTCGAATAGCGAATAAGCTCATTCAATTGGGAAATAGTAACAGCATGATCCATAGTCACTTGCAGGTATTTCCAATTTCTGTTTCATCTTTGGCCAACAATTTGGAACTATTGTGTCATATTCATTTACATTTATAAACTTGTGTTTATAGGAGAACAGCGAGTGGGCTGTATGGCAAACAGATGTCCTGGTCAAACGCAATGAGGTGGAGAACGTTTACCATTGGGCATGTGGGTATGTTTTTTTCCCATCCTGGGCTTTCTGATTCTTGTGTACACTGCTGAAACACTTGTGATTTCTCTGTGGTAACTTGTATATTTCTTCCTGACCGTTGGCTAATGTTTTATGCTGCAGCCGTCCAACTTCTCTACATGATCGTGGGAGGGATAGCGATGATGACGACTTCCGAGACAGAGACTATGATGTGGCAGCACTTGCTAATAATCTGAGTCAGGCATTTCGATATGGGATATACAGCAATGATGACATTGAAGAGGTGATTTTCGTCAGTTTTTTTAGCAAGATTTTCTTGAGTTTTGAACATCATGTTCTTTTGTAGCATGCTATAATTTTGTAGAGTGGTATTTAGAAAAAAAGTTGTGTTCAATTTCAGAATCTGTTATAATATCTTCACTGTTGCTGTTTTACTACTAAACATTTCAACCATGTAAAAATAAAACCTTGGGATTCTCCCAGATAACTGTAATATACTAATATTACCTTCATTGCTAACATTATAACGTATTTCATGTTTGATTATTGCAGGCACAAGGATCCCACGAACGAGATGATGAGGTATGCTTACAGTACTACTTATGTAAATATTTCTATTGTTTTACTTCAATACAGTCAATGTAAGATTGGTAAATGGTCAATAATTTTGATTTGATAATTAAAAACATATTGTATCATGCTATAACAAACATGGATTATCTATGAGCTTATTCCTGTCCATGTATTTCAGGATGTCTACTTTGATGATGAGTCAGCTGAAGTAGTAATATCTTCATTGCGTTTGGGGGATGATCAGGACAGGTAATTAATATTTTTCAGTGACCTAAATCTTACTACAAGTAAGATGGCTTATAGTGTGCGCATTCTGCAGCAGTTCCCTCTTCACGAATTCAAACTGGTTTACGTTTGATGGTGATAGAGGAATCAATGATCGCCTAGCTGCCTCTGTTCCTTCATCATCCCCCAATTCTGAAGAGATTTCCTTGAACGCGGAGGAAACTGATGAAGTGCTAACTGGTGAAACCACTGGCACCGAGTCACTGCTGGAAAGTGCATCCCTTGAAAATGGTCCTGTTGAGGAGGCCAAGGAACTAGCAGAAGTTGCTAACGACAGTGATGCTACCACGGTCAGTGAGAAATTTTTGTGTACAGAAGAGGATAGTGCATCCCATGAGCCTGAAACCTCTGAGCGGCCTGTGGATGCTCAAGAGGGCCAGACTGGAGGTGCGGCTGAAGCGTCAAGCACAGAGGGAGCAGCGAATGAACCTTGCAGCTCTTCTGAGCCTGGCAATGCCTTGCCTGAATCTGGTGACACTGATTGTCGCACTGCCAACTCATCTGAGCCTAATGAGATTGCCCATGAATCAGGATCACCTGTGGAGGTTGATGATGAAAAGAAATCTGAGATTGCCACAACAAATGAATGAAGCGTATGGGCTGGAATAGTACCACAAACCAAGGCAGGATCGCCGACCAGATTCTTTTGCTGGTGAGCAATGCCACTTTGTTTTGCATCGCATGCTCAGGGACCACGGACTACCATGCTGAAGCAAGGGTGCCGTACAATTTTAGCGGCGCTGCTTTGCTATGAGCAGTCGATTGTTACTGCTTGGATGAGCATATTCGTGCAGCTGGGCACGCTCTGTTATGATCTCAGCTCATCACCATCCCACATGAACTTATTACGCCGTATTAGCTGGTGGTTGGCGCACGGGGCGTTTAATTCATTTGGTGGTTCCTGATTTTGGCTCAGGGGGGGTTATTTTCTTTTGCTAGGGTACTCGAACTGTAATATCTGCAGTGAGTTTTTCCCTCAATTCTTATATTATTGTTCCTTTCTGATTAGCTGCCTCTGTAATTGTTATTTGTTCAAGTGCAAAATCTGCCTCTCTTTGTTTCTTTAAAACATGTAGTTCCATAAAAAAAATATACTGGAGTAGGTACAAATGATTCTGGACGACCTGCTTAAGGCTGAGCCCAGCTTTGTAGCCATGGTGTGTCAGTGAAAGTTCGGATATTCTACGGCCTATCGCTGCTCACATTAGTAGCAGGCAGCTGCCAAACAGCCAAAATATCTGAGGTACACGCATCAACGACCCGTGGAATGTAAAAGGCTATTAAAGCACGCAGGATGCATATATATTTCTAAGTTTGAGGGGGAAATTAAACCACAATGATAGGATTTGAAGTGGAAAATTATACCAGAGAGAGTTCAAGGAACCTTTTTTTTCTAAATTTAAAAGGAAAATTAAACCACGTTTAAGTCTTGTTTGGATGTCCATATATTCATCTTAATCTATGTGTGTTGGAGTGAACGTATGGGTATCCAGACAAGCCCTTAATAGAAAATTAAACCGGTGGTAATTTCAAGAGGTAACCGAAACTTTTTCGTAAGTTTGAGGCAGCAGCGATAGTTCAGATGTCTTTTCCTAAGAAAATAGTTCGCACGTGACCCCTGACGGCCCATAATTTGTCATGTACTACCCTCTGAAAGAATACAATTAGCACAGTATTATGTTTTAATATCTTAAGTTTGATTAATTATAAATAAAAATATATATGTTTATGACATCAAATAAATACTATTAGATTAATTACGAAATATATTTTTATAATAAATTAATTTAAAGATATAATTGTGAATATTATTCACTTAAAACTTAGTAAAACGTGAACTACTTTTCGTGACACATAACCTGTTTACATTCTTTTTAGGACCCAAGTAGTAAATCACAACAGCGGCCCAAATAATGGTAGGGGCCACTAGACGTCGCAGAAAGACCCCTCTGATTTAAGTACCCATTCAGGTTGTTCATGATAGAAAAGCAAACAGAAGCGCTAAAATAGCCAACACGTGAACAAAAGAACAGACTTTCCAATAGCATGTATATTACACAATTCGTTGCTGCGAGGCTTGAGAGTTTCATGAAAAGTACAGTTCAAGCCATGAAAAGCAAAAGTTAAGGGACGGCACAAAATCTCATTTTTCATGTTATTACAGAATGTGGTTGTAAAATGAAGCGCCTTCCGAGCAAATTACAAAAATCAAACCGTATCAAAATTGGTAACCCTCCCTGGGGAACTCCAGTGTAAAGATGGATGTGGCGCCAAACAACCTCAGCCTCGCAACTCCCAAATTTTACTGCTTTGCCAAAAAACCTCAGCCTCGCAACTCCCAAATTTTACTGCTGATATCAAGACAGTCAGCCTTCCCCAATTATCAGTAGAGACTTGTTTCCAGGCGGTTGCCGATTCATGGCCAGGTGGGGGTGGGGTGGGGTGGGGGGCTTCTCATTGTATCTTCAATATTGCTTTCAACTTTACAACAAGTTTCCAGTCTTCAATAGACAAATCCTCCTGCATTTTAATAATTAAAGGAGGAAAAATCAGAAACCGGTACTGATTTACGTGGCACACATGAAAAATAAGGGGGAAGAATTGGACTTGCCCTGTAGTTTTGTTTCAAAATATCGATAGATCGTCTTGATATCCGGCTGACAAGTTCATCTTCCATATCAAAGTGTCTGCCGAAGCTCCTCTGCTGCTCATCAGAATTGTTTGCGATAATCTGTTCACAAACCCAGCAAACGATTATATACTAATAATAATATACAGAATCCAGAATAACAACTTGGAATAGTGACGCAGATGATGGCACCAACCTTAATAGCGACCTTTTGCCCTTTTGTTGCCATATCAACTTGCTTGTGATTGATTTCAATTGAGGCAATCTTCCCAATATCAATATATTCTTTAGTGGGTATGCAGAGAGGAGTTCCCACCTAAATGACAGGGAAAAACAAGATATCAGGGCAACATACATATCTGAAAATCCAGTCAGTAGTCATAATTTGGTATCGGAATGCCAAAACATAGTAGCTTGACTGGCACAGGAAAGTCATAAGCCGTGGTTAGTACTTGGCGGCCCCACTGATGAGATGGCTGATTCCCCCCAAAACAGTGAACATAACACTCAAGCCTCTGAATCTTTATACAAAACTTTAGTTCCTAGATGAGAGCATATTGGATTCATTCGTGCCTTACTATTTATTAGGTCTAACTAATTAATAAAGCAACATGGAAAAACAGAGTAAGAGTAGAATCCTGATGATAACAAAATACCTTAGCTATTCCTTCAAGGACATCGACACCCAAAACGATTGGATCCTTCTTGTTGAAGACACAGTTTGGCATAATCTTAAGAACACAAGGGAACACAGCTTCTTCAGCGCTTTCCTTCTTCTTCTCTTCCTTGAGGTTCTTAATGTATGCTGTAAATTGGTCAAACAGGTGGTATATTATATCAGCCACAAAGATCCTCACACCGGACTCTTCTGCAAGCTCGCGGGCATCAGGCATCACTTTGACATCAAAGGCCAAGATAGTTGCATATTCTTTCTTTCTCTCAAGCATAACACTAGCCTTCATAACATCCTTTTTGTGCACTGGCCCTATACTAAAATCACAGAAGGGAATATTCACAGCAGGGCTCTTCAAGAACTCAGTGAGAGCTTCCAAAGACCCAAGGGTAGATGCCTGTACATAGACACCCTCACCACTCTTATCAATCCGGCTCCTAACCTGTGTCATCTCTTCCATAACAGCTTCCTTCAGTTTGTCTAAATCATCATCAGGTCCTAACACGTAAAGAGCTGTCCCTGCAATTGCATGTTCGAAACCCTAAAGAAAGCAATCGTTAATACACTGCCATAAAACTTAGAAATGCCAAACTAAAAAACTGTATCCACCTGAGCAGATATTTTGACTCCTTGTGCAGCTCTGATCTCCTTATGATGTAGGTAGGTGCCCTGAAAATACGAGTTTTTAGGTGTATTACTTCAATTTGAAGCATTAAACTAAGAACAATTTAACACTGGTCAAATAAAAAATGAATGGCATTCAAGTGACGTAAACTTGAATGGTCAAACCATATAACCATCTAAAAGTTATCAACAAATCAACTGGCAGTTGGAAATTGTCTATGCTTCATAGGTAAGCATGGTAATGTGAAAGTAGGTATTCTTAAATGAATTGGGGCAGCTGATGAAATACAGGAATGGCAAGGCCAGTGACACCAGTACAATCTTTGACAACATCCACTGCTCAAGAATGTAGTCTTTAATTCTCTTGGTAGAGGAACTACACTTATACCAACTGTTTTGATTATTCAGAACTCCACAATGAACATAAATCAAACCTATCCTATTTTTATGTAATGATGGTTGGCTGTTTAAGTATTAGCTGCACCCACATTTTTTTTCATTGGGCCCAATACCAGCAAAACCATAACATAACCCCACAATGGTTGTTTACCAAAGATAAGAGCAGTAACATCTGTGTGGCAGAACCTACATTATCTACCAACCAAAGTGTAACCAATAGTAATCCTCCCAGAATAAAATGATTTTCACCCGACCATCCAAGAGTATCTTGCTGGGTGTGAATTGATATCCAAATAATCAAAGCTGCAACATTATCAGATACTCACCTTAACTCGAAGCTCTCTCATTGGGTGTGGTGTTAACAAAGCCCTGACAGTTGTCACAATGGGTCCCTATATAAAAATACAAGAACATTAGGCACCTTAAAGTTCTGTTCCAATTTTGGCACTTAAAATATAAATTAAAACACCTTCTACCTGCATGCCACAAACAACTATTTGATCTCCTTCATGCAGTATACCATTGACCAAAACAACATCAATTGTAGTACCATGACCTTCAACGACCTTGACTTCCAGTACAGTACACTGAAACAAAAGAAGATAATTAAAAAGAATGCATTTTTCTGTAATGGCACAATAAAGATCAAAGTACATTACCTGGACTTCATCAACAAAAGTAAGTTTTTCTTCCATTGTCTTCTGTGCCCATTGAACCAACAAAAGAAGCAAATCAGGAATGCCTTCACCACTGGTAAGAGCAGTGCATAACATGTCAACGTAAAGATGGCAATAATATGAGATGCAATGTAACATATAGTGCATAAAAATAGACGAAGCAGTAAGTTAATGACCAAACCTTACAGCACTCGTAGGCACTATGTTAAAGGTATCTTCCATCTCCTTGTTCTTGTAGTACAAAGCTGTATTCACTCCTTGCATCTTGAATTGTGTAACAATCTGTTGGGCAACACAAGCACATGTTTTAAACATGGCACTGCATGATGGTTTTTTCTGCTAAAAAAGAAAGGGAAACAAAGAATGCGCTGCTCACTCACATCTGTAAGTCTCATATTGAACTCCCTCTTAACATCTTCATTTTGCTGTTTTAAAGCCTTCACAATAGGAGCATTTGGACATTTCTTCCAACCATAAAGACGATCAACCTTTATAGAGTGAAAATAAACAGATTAAGTAATGAATAAGTAACAAAAATAGTAAGGAAAGCCAAAAGTCAAAGAGCAACTCTAGAAAACATACCTTATTCAAAGCAACAATGAACACTGCATCTCGACTCTTCAAAAGATTCAGGGATTCAATTGTCTGAGGTTCAAGCCCATGCATGATGTCAACAACCAAAATGGCAATATCACACAAACTTGAACCTCTAGAACGCAGATTACTGAAGGACTCGTGCCCAGGGGTATCAATAACAAGCAGGCCTGGAACCTTGAGTGTAGCATCAGCTTTCAACTCCCTAGTTCTCTCTCTAATGTTTTCAGTAGGGAAGTATGTCGCTCCAATCTGTTGGGTAATACCACCAGCTTCGCCTTCTTGCACATTAGTGCGTCTAATACAATCTAGCAGCTTTGTCTTGCCAGTATCGACATGACCAAGGATGCAGCAGATTGGTGATCTGAGGTCACTACCATTCTTAGAGTTATCCTCTTTGACAGGTCCTTTCTTTTTGTTCCTCTTAATATTTCCATTATTGGCATTGGCACCACCACCATCAGTTTCACTCTTTTTGGAGTCTGCAACAGGAGGGGCAAGCTTTTTGACAGCAGGCATCGCAGGTTGAGCTGTCTTCTTGACAACAGGCTTTGCCTCTTCCTCATCAAAAGCGCTTGTATTAGGCAAGTTGACATCAATATCATCCCAGCTCTTTGCATCCCACTCATTCTCATCTTCCTCTTCCTCTTCTTCTTCTGGTTTTGGCTCTTCAGTCTCCTGGTCAGGTTCAGTTTTCTCCTCGGATTCCTCAACCTGAGATTGTGATTCCTGATCCACGAGCACATATTCTTCCTCATCATTGTTAACTTCATTGAGTTCTTCCTGTTGTTCTTCAACTACCTTTGCAGTCTCTGTGGCCTTTGGTTGAGCTTTCTTTTTCTTAGAATCGTATATTGGCCTCTTCTTGGTCTCAGGGGCAGCACCCTCAGCCTTTTGGAGTTCACTCTGCTCAAGGAACTGTCTCCTCATGGCTTCTAACCTCTTCGCTTCCTCCTTCTGCTTCCCAGTCAAGAGCTTACCCTCCTGCTTCTTCTTGAGCAGCTTCTCCTTTTCCCTCTCCTTCTTCCTCCTCTTTGCTTCCTCCGCTTTCCTCTCCTCCTCCTCGCGTCGCAGCCGCTCTTCCTCCTCCTTCCGCAATCGCTCTTCCTCCTCTCTCTTCTGTCTCTCCTCAGCTTCCTTCCTCCTGGCAAGTGCCTCCTGCATCTCACGAACATGTTTAGGGAGCTTCTTCATGTCAACCTTCCCTTTAGGTGCCTCTTGCTCCTTCTCCTCTTTCTTAGCCTCCGCTCCCTTTGCTGCAGCCTTTTTCTCCTTCTCCTTTTCCTTCTTTTTCTTCTTCTTCTTGGCAGCAGCAGATTCCACCTCTCCTCCTTCCTCAGCTTTGTCCTCCACATTACCATCCTCTGCAGCTCCAACATCCTCCTTGGCCAATGCAGCAGATTGTGGTGCCTGCGCTGGCTTGTCCTCCGCAGCAGGAGGGACTAAATCAAGCTCAGCAAGAACCTTCTCCAACTCCTCTTCTTCCTTTGCTGTCCTTCCACTTTTCTTCTTTTTCTTCTTCGATTTCTTCCCTTCGGCATCATCCACAGGGGCATCAGCAGCCACAGTTCCGTCATCATTGGTGTCCTTGGGCTCAGGCTCCTCTGCAGGAGGCGGGCGGCCCTCTATCCCCGCAAGGATCTGGTCGATGTCCTCACCATCCACATCCATTGTAAACCCTCCCTTCTTTTTCTTCTTCTTTGATTTCTTTCCCACGACATCATCCGCATCAGGGGCAGCCACAGAATCCTGAGTTTTCACCTCCTCTGGCTCAGGCTCATCTGCGAGATGAGGATCCTCCTCCATCCCCGCAAGGATCTCGTCGACGTTCTCACCATCCATCATAAACGCACCCTTCTTTTTCTTCTTCTTCTGCTGCTTCTTTGCCGTTGCTGCAGCAGTCACTGAGGGTTCCTCCTCCTCCTCCTCAACCACAGGTTGGGGTGGCGGGGTAGGATCGTCGTCCTCGTCTTTAGCAGGCGCCGAGCGAGGCCCCTTGTCCTTCTTCTTTTTCTTCTTCTTGGACTTGCTGAAGTCGTAATCGAGGTCGTCGTCGTCCTCGGCTGGATCGTTGCTGGGCTCCGGCTCGTCCGCGGCAGCCGGGGCGGGGTCCTCCTCATCCTGGTCCTCGTCCTCCTCGCCGAGGGCGCTGAAGGAGGCGGCAGGGGCGGCGCCCTTCTTCTTCTTCTTCTTCTTCTTGCCGGTGAAGACGAGGTTGACGGGCTCGTCGTCCTCCTCCTCGTCGGCGGCGGGCGGCGGCGGCGGAGGGGGCTCGTAGTCGTCGTCGTCGTCGTCGGGCGCGGCGGCCTTGCCCCCCTTCTTGCCCTTCTTGCCGCCCTTCTTGGGCTTCTCCTTGTCGGCGGCGGCGGGGGCGGGGCGGGGGGGCGGGGCTGGGTCGGCCGCGTCGTCGTGCGGGAAGGAGTACTCGTCGTCGTCGATGGCGACGTTCTTCTTGCGCCCCATCGGCGGCGAGCTTGGAGGCCCTAGGGTTTGGGTTGGGGGCGGGAAAGAATGCGGCGGGCGGGCGGACGGACGGAGATCGACGCGGCGGGGGCGAGGTGGAAGAGAAAGGAAAGCAAGGAAAACCCTACTCGCCTTTGCGTGGGTGATGATGCGATGCGATTGGAAAATGGAATTGGGTTGCCAAACGGATTTGAGACTTGGAGTTTCTTTTTATTTCTGCAATCAAACACATTAGATACATATATGCAATTTACTTACATGTCCGCACACTGTATTTGCATACTACGTATTAATATTCACATACGTACACCCTATTGACAAATGAGAAGTGTATTAGTACTGTCGTCTTCTCTCCCTGAGTTTTTTTTTAATAAAAAGACAAGGCTTATAGAAACGTGTGGATTTGTTGGCTCCACACAATGCTACATCTCATGGACCCTTGTATTTTCAAGGGACGAGAAAAAAAGAAAAAAAAGAAGATACATAACTCGAAGTCTAATGTAACTTAGATTTTCTTTAACAGCAGGACTCATGGTAGCTCCTGATATTAGGACGTGTTTTGTTGGTGATGTCATTGCACCGCATCCTTGCCACACCTCATACGTCAGGGGTGAAGCTACATAGTAATTGTGCAATGCAGATACACTTCCTCTAAATTGTAAAAACAATGGTTATAATTAAAGGCTTTGTTCGCTTGAACTTATCAGCCGTACCGTTTCAGCGAAATAATATTGTTTTTCTCTTACAACAAATCAACATCAACATTAACATCAACATCATCCATTTTTCTAGCCAGCCGAATAGGGCCAAAATTTACTATATATGCATCCTCTATGATTCAAGACTATGTATCCACAAAACAAGCACACCTCTCTCCAATTAGCTCTAATTTCACCATTTCCTCTGACGAAGCTTAGGCATGTCGCATAACTATCACAACCCCTAGTTCATTTTTTTGTAGCAAAGTGTGTTGCACACAAAGTGTGGTGAAGGTTTGGCGGATGTTTCGTTCGCCACAGCTAGGGCATGGCCACATGGGCACCGGTGTGGCATGGCGCACTCACAACAGCTGTCTAAATTCGCCCTTAGTAATGTGCTAGTACTTCGCCTTTAGTAGTGTGCTAGTACGGGCAGCTTCTCTAGCATGTGTGTTGGACAGAGGGTTGGAGTGGGTTGAACTCAGTTTTCCCCTGCTGTTTGGTTAAGAGTCCAGCAGATTTGGGGCGAACCCACAAGGGCCTCGCTAGTGTATTTTGTGAAGATAGAGAATCAGAACTATTTGCTACAGTGCTTGCAGTGAAAGAAAGCCCAAGCAAAAAAGAATCATGCCATAGCGAGTGGCATGGTCGGCTTAGAATCCAGTGAAAGAAAGCCAAAGCAGCCCTGTTCACTTGAACTTATCAGCCCGGCTTATCAGTTATAGTATAATGTTTTTCTCTCACAACAAATCAGCATCAGCTAATTTATCAGTTGAAATCATCAGCCGAATAGGTAACAGCCGAATAGGTAACAGGCTGCTAGGTTTTTGGGTGGAAGGACCGAAACCACGACCAATCATGTGATCAAAAGTAGCTCGATCGTGGTCCTTTCTGGTAGAGTTTTTTTGTTAAGGTTTGTTTACCGGCTTAATAAAAAAAATCCTAGCAAACGAGCACATTAAAACTAAAGAAAAAAAAGGTAAAACCAAAACTGTTTTAGGGCCAAAAGTCGAAGCCATACAAATGTAGTCTTTTCTGGCTTCTTCGTTTTTTATTAAATGCTCAAGATTTCACTCTGAATATCTTAACCTCTTGGCAAGGAGTAGTTCGTTGCGTAAGATTTTTTCCCTAGTTTTGTATAGAAAAAAAGAGGGCTTAACACTCCATTTTTGTTGAAAACATGATCGTAACCCCAGACTGGAGACATTGTTTGCACCTTATCCACGTTCACCAACTGAACGTACGAAAGTTTGGCGGTCGTCAGTTTCAGGACAACACTAGTCCAAGCACATCGAGAAGACTGCACTGATGTTGTCGGTTGTTAACACGCTGCTGTCGATGCAGCTTGGATTCCGAAAGTTGCATAACATGCTCCTCAGACTGTCAAGTTCACTAGTTATCAGCATGGCTGAGTGGCAGAATAAGATGCATCAGCATGACAGAATGGGGTGTCATCCTCATCAGCAAAACAATAATTCTGTTGGCAACCGAATTAATAACCTCGGTCGCCAAGAATAAAGTCCTGTTACAGACGATGTCGTATATGATACAGACACATCCCATTTGTTGCAGAAACTACTATGATATAGTAATCTTGCACAGCTAATCTGCTACAACACATCAATATATCTCAAAGCACAAGTAGCACAGGCAATTTAGTGCTAGCAGTTTCTATTGTACCTTTACCTGTTAATAACAGAAACAATGCCCCAAACCCAATCAGTGACAGCTACTTGGAATCTACATATGTATGCTATATTTCAGATTTGGACCCTAGAATCAACCACCTTACCTCGTCAGCCCAATCTCCAGCCAGATTAGATCTGTGTATGAATCTGTAGTTCTGTACCCTGAACAAACGTGGCAGCCTACATGGTTGTGGAAAAAGACTAGTGTTGGGCTAACCAATGTACATGTGCAGCAGACTAAACAGGAGCCTTTTCTCCACCTTTCGAGCGTCCTAGTAATAACTATTGTTATTGTCCAAGTCTCCCTGAATCCGTGGCTATGTTCTGCTCTTGAACTTTCTATGTGACTTGAGGTCGACTACAATGACGGTTATGTTGTCCTTGCTCCCCTTCTGGAGAGCCAGCTTCGACAAATATTCAGCAGCTGCTTGAGCTGCTTCATCTGCCGAATCACCGCTTCTTTGGGCTGACGGTGAGGCGTCTGCATTCTTCTTGTGCCACAGCAGTATGCGCTTGCGAGCAGCATCACATACCTCCTCGTTTGACATTACATCCCAGAGGCCATCACTGGCAAGAATTAGACATTCATCATCTTTTGCACGGGCAACAATTGTGACCTCAGGGACTGGGATTATATATGGCTTCAGGTACCTGTCCCCTGCATATAGATCAACAATATGTCATCTGGCAATCAATCAAAATTACATCATCATTCACCATCACCGTTATCATTTGTCTATCACTCTATCTGATGTTGGGAGAAATAAACAGTCAAAAGAGCAGTTGGTTGATGGTCACTTTTTCATCCACATGTCTATCTGGTTGTAGTCAAGTTTAAGTGAGGTAGACTGGAACACTGAAACAAAGGCAACAAAACAGTACACGAGGTTCTAAAGGTTCAATAAAAGTAAAACAAAGATCATTGGGCCTGACCCTCTCCTGTGACTGCAAGGAGTCCATGAATATAGAACATAGGCCCAAGCAGTCAGTCCTCGGTCCATGTAATGAATAAGATTAACTGAATTTGTGGACTCCTGTGGGTGAAGTGAAAGGAAATGTTGAAGCTCAACAGATGCGCACAATGGTCTAATTTTCTCACAAGCCTGGAAGCACTACCAATTGTTCTGTAGTAACCTTCCAGTCTGCACCGCATAGTCAGCGAAACATTCCAAACCACACAACTGTTTGTTATCCAACAGAAGTCCATACCATTTCATCCAGTAGCACTAATTAAAACCGGAACTCATTAGGTTTCCATAACGGACAAGCAAACTTTTGACTTTACTGAAATTAAAGCATATATATCCCTAAAGCAAAACTGCAACAAATCAAATAGCCAATAATTTGTCAAAGAACAGAATGGACCAGTCAACAACATTCCAAGTGGTGATAGCTACATATTGTACCCTTTGTTGTAAGTAGTCTGATTAACTAGTCTGTAGTTTTTCAGGAATAACTGTGAGGATGTATACGGCATCATAAGCCAACGTTGCTCTCATGACACGAAGAGGACAGGGACACGTACCAATTGACCGGGACATGGCAAGAACACCGAGAACTCGATAGCCATTCCAATTGATGACCTTGCCTCCCTGGGCCTCAATCCTTGCATACTCATCTTCCCTGTTTGGCTGTAACAACAAGAACAGCAAACGAGCAATACATCATACAATCAGGCTAGCACCCAGACAGAATCAACAGATTGAGTGAAACAAGTAGAAGAGTTGACCCAAGAAGAGATGATGGCTTACTTTATGGTCCACGGACAGCGCCAGGGGCTGCTTGCCCCGGCAGAGCACCGCTCGCGAGTCGCCGCAATTGGCAACGATGACGTGCGATGAGCAGACGAGCGCAACCACCGCTGTTGACCCCACGGTGTCTGGAGCCACAGGCTTGCCTTCGGTCGCCGTGTTCCCTCCCACCTCTGCATCAACACGGCTAAAGCAGTCCACAAAGGCCTTCTCCCAGTGCTTCTGAGTATTAGGGCCAAGACCACTCAAGTCAGCGTCGGACGCGGCCTCCTCTGCCTTGGTGAGCTCCTCTGCCAGTACCTTGTGGATTCTCTCACGGCAGTAGTTGGCGACCTGTAGCAGTGGGATTCATTGATCAGGGAGCTTGCAGCTGCAGTAATAATCGAGTGCTATGCGTCTGGTCTGGGACGAGGTGGTGGCGGTGAATCGAATGAATCATGTGGAGACCTGAAGGCCGCCGTGGCCGTCGTAGACGCCGAAGAAGTGCGTGGGGAGGCGGAAGGAGGCCCGGTCGAGGCCGTCGACGGGGGAGTCGCCGGCGAGCATCCAGAGCGGGACGTGGAAGAAGCTTGGCTGCACGTGGGCGGCGTCCTCCATCTCGGGTCGTCGGCCGCACACGGACTCGAGCCCCCAGCGCGGCACGCAGTCGAGCGCGAAGACGCTCCTGGCGGGAGCGGCGGCGGCCCTGGGCCCGGAGGCGGGGAGAGGGGTGGCGGAGGCGGAGGAGACGAGGTCGTCGAGCACGAGCGCGGGGCCGAGGTCGGCGAATCCCTCGAAGTCGGCGGTGGCGACGCTGCTGCAGTCGCTGGCGACGGAGCAGGGGCTCCCGGGCGCGGACTCGGGCTCGGGCGCGGTGCTGGCCCCCGCCGGCTGCGGCGGCGGCATCGCGGGAGCGGAGTCGTCTATGAAGTCAGCGACGGCGGCGAAGAGCGCGAGGCCCCCCGCGGCGAGGTCGTCCATGGGCTCGGTCAGGGCAAGGAGCCATTGGCGGCGGCGGCAGTAGTGGTGGCGCTCCCCTCGCGTGATGCGCGTCGGGGGGTAGTGGTGGTCATGGGGTTGCGGGGTGGCGTGGCGGGGGCTCGCAGGCAGATCTGAAAAGGGTGGGAGAGGGACGGGACGGGACGGGCTGGATGGGATGGAATCCAGGAGTAGGTGAGGGGAGATCAGGGTGTCACGGGCGGTGCCCTGGCGGCGACGGAAGCCGCCCCGGCGCGAGTGGAGTGGAGCGAAGCCGCGCCGCCCCCGCCCCCGCCCCCGCCCGGTGGAGCGAGCGAGCGAGTCGAGTGGGCGTACGGAGGGAGGGGCTGGCTGATGCAGGGAGGAGTGGCTGGGCAGGCAGGCAGCGACGGGGACGGGAAGAGGCCCACCTGGCAGTGGCGGCCATGGACGGATGGATGGATTCGGTTCAGGCGCGGCGTGGGGCCCACCGGAAGGAGCGTAAAACGTGCTTCCTTTTTGGGGAGGGTGATGATTGATTTGTTTGTAGGCAATAATGATGTCATGGCGTCACGTGGTGACGTCGGGCCGTTGAGGCAGGCAGGCATCTGGTCTGGGCCCTCTCCGTCCGTGATGGGCCAATGATTAGGGGGAACGGGAAGCGGGACGGAACTGACCGACCGAGAGACAGACGGCCACACGCCCCACGGCCCACCGCCCACACAGCAGAAGGAAGGGGACGGCACCGCCCCGGCTCCGGATGATGCACGGCATGGGCCCAGCAGTACTCGGACGCTAGCGTCCTGACAGCGCACCAGATAACGACTATAGTCGGTGTTGTTGTTTTTTTATTTTTAAAATTTAACTGTAATTACCTAACTTTCAGGTGAATTGATATTTTTGTCCAGATTTGAGCTAGCGCATGGAGGAAGAGTCGGATGAGTGGCTTTTTAATGGGCCACTAATTTTCTTCCACGTGGTCAAGATGCACTACCCTATAAAGGTGTATAGGCAGTTCGAAAGATTGCAGCCATGCCCACCGCCGTTCTACACAATCAACAGAAAGTTGCACGGATTCGACGACTATAACATAATAATTTAGCAGTCATGTGTATACATACAACCACTAACTTACGTTAAACTTGTAGGTACGATCGAAGAAATAGGTACAAGGAGAACAATTGGGCCGTGACGCATGAGGGGTACATCCACGACTCGAAGAATAGGCAAAGGGTCCTGATCGCCGAGAAACAACCGCACGACCAACGCAACTTCGACCGCTACCTCCAATGGTTGCATAGGAATACCCGTACACATATGCAAGCCCCCTACACTAACAAGCCAAATTGATGAGGACGAAGACGAGGATGACATCGTTGATGCATACGACGAGGCGATAAGGATGGAGACACAGCTTCAGAGAGCCCCGCTATAGAGATACGTTGTAAGAAATTTAAATTTCAATACAACTGCACGTCGATGTTCCTATGAATTATAGTGATACGAACTTACCTCGATTGTGTATGCAAGCAACACAGTTGACAAGTATGTCCAACGAAGCAGCCTTGCGACTTCACGAGACCAGAGGGGAGCCGCACGGCATTCTACACATCTTCGTCGATGTACATTCTATTCTCAAAGCCATGACAGTGGTTAAATGGTTCTCATAACTCATTCATCCGTATTTTTTTGCAGAAAGTGAGGAGGAGCTGCAAGAAGCTGGCACAGAAGCTCAGCTGCGTGGATACTCCGAGGGAGATGCCCTATGACCCAGACCTATCTAGTTCCTTACGCTCGAGCACTATACCGACACGAGTAGGTTCCTCCGACATGATGGCTGCTGGGACCTCTTATGTTTGTACTCCCGGCAATGCAGGTAAGGGTCCTGCGGAGCATGACGTTGAGGAGGACGAGGATGAGGAGGACGAGGACGAGGATGAGGAGGAGGACTACGATAAAATTGGGATGTCTCAGCTTGGTAGTGCACCATTTTCTACACAGTTCGATGAATAGGTACTTGAAACAACCCTTCGCCATATACGTCACAATTACTTAAACATTATAAGTAACGATACCTACATTGTAATTACAGGGTCCTAGTTACACTCAGCAGTACCGCCGGGTGTACCACCAGCGAGACCGTACTGACATTGGGTTCACCCCTAACATGCTGCCTTCACGTCCGAAGATGCAGCGACGTCCGCGGTACCCATATACTCCTGGGTTGTAGGAGTTCTTTAGGATAACATGATGCAATTGTACTCGGACACCTATATACTTATGGAACATGTAGTATATCGAGTAATGTTGAACCTATGTATTGATAAACTTGTGTCGTAGTTATGACTTGTTGAACTTATGTCGAACAGAGGTATTATCGAACTTGCGATGAACTTGGGACGTGTACAAGTTAGTATTGCTGAACTTGTGTATTGATTGTCTCGTGCACTTAACCTTCCTGCTGACCTATTCATTAAACCGACACGATGAAATAACTTAGCTCATGTGAGAACATAATAGAAGTGCCTTGTTCCATCTGCTGTCGCTTTGACCGCCATGCCATGGCTGGGGACGCGTCAGCCTTACCGCGCCATGGCAGCTGGCGTGTTAGCCTAGCCGTGGTGTGGACGGTGGCACGACAAACCCATGCTGGGCGCTGCCTAGACTCCCTTCTGAGCGCATCAGCAGCAAGATTTTGATGCATATAATTTAAGGGGTTTGAAAGATTGCAATGGTGAGACCAATTTTTATTTATTTTTTTTAAAACAGTGCATAGACATGACACAAGGTCATTAGTGAATGGTACAGTCTTCTAGATAATGTTTGGACAAGATGGGCACCAAACTAAAAGGAATATGCGTGCCATGTCTCGTGGCTAATGTTTCCCTTGGTAACACTGGTACTCTATAGATTGTGGAAGAAACCTCTTTAGCAAACCCCTCTATCAGATATGCTTCATCAGGACACTACAGACCCAGGCCAACTTCATTGGTCACCAAGCTTCTATCGCCTAATGCTAGCAGGCACAATGAGATACACTAAGACCCAAAAGTAATACCCGAATATGTGACAATGACAAAAGCAAAAGCATTATATACCGAGAACGTAACAAATACATACAAATTGCGGTATTGTAATACTATTTTTTGTGGCAAAAGTTTTATGAGATAACACAATGTCCGTTATAAAAATTAAACAGTGTTTATTATATAGGTACAATACATAAATAGTTCAAATGAAACACAATGCAGCACCGAGAAAGTTCTACTACAATACAAATATCAAATCTAAAGCATTGAACTAGCACACCTGTACCAATCCTCTACCACACCTCTACCAATCCTCAGTCTAAAATATACTGAGTAAGCAACTCATTGTCCGAGTACCAGTCCTCTATCACTATCTCGTTAATGTGGCTAGGCTCACCTGTATTGCCCTGATCTGCCTGTCGCCTGTTGTAAGCTGCCTCCACTTCACCTGCGGCCTCTGCGGCCTGAGTCAAGAACGTGTCCTCCTCCATCTGACTCAAATAGCTAGGCTCATCTGCATTGCCCTGATCTGTCTGTCGCCTGTAGTAAGCGGCCTCCACTTCATCTGCGGCCTGAGAGAAGAACGCGTCCTCCTCCACCTGCAAACCCGCATCTGCTTGAGCAATAAGCTCGCTAAGTCTGCCAGTGTCTTCCTTAGCCTCCTCAGTCTGCAAGCCTGCCTCTACTAGAGCGATGAGATCGCTCAACCTGGCAGTGTCGTCCTCATCCTCGTCCCCATCATCGGCCAACACAATCGAAGATTGGACGGTGCGACACGCTCACGTTCTGTGCTCATCTAACTTATTTTTCTCATACCTTGCACGGGCCACCTCTACTGCATGGTCCTCGCTGCATCCAATCCCTTCATGTATAAAACGCAACCAGTTAAGAATGCGATTATATTACATTTAAAATCAGGCAACGAAAATAAAAAGGCTTTCAAGCACTCAATGGCACACAATGCAACAACATGGTCATTCAAGACCTGCATCTGTACTCTTGTCTCCTCCCATGCCTCTTTCCTTGTCCTCTCATCCTCTGACGCCCTCCGTCTCTCCAACCCCCATTTGTCAAGCCTAACATCGATCGGGTTACGAATACCGCGTTGTCTAGCAAACACACGCATCTTCTTTTTATGATGTTTAATGAATAGGTTGACGTAGTCAGGTCCATATCCCCTCTTCCGTGCAATTACTTGCCTCCCCTTCAGTTCATCCAAGAACATAGCATGACCATCATAATATTCACACCTGCATTTCCTAGTGTTATGTTCAAACGAAAAATTATATCATATATGTCTTAACAAAAGAAATAAAATACGATTTTATGTTTACCACAAAAATAACCAACCTCACCATAGTCAACCATATGACCGCAATAATGGTATATTCCAAGCTCCGAAGGGACTAGACCGTAGTTGAATTTAACATCACATTCGCACATGACTGGAGGTGCTTTGTAAATTAATCTTTCTTTCTTCTTTTCCTTTGCCTTTGGTGGCTCCGGCCATTGATTTTTAGGACCATAGAGCCACTCATTGAAACGACACTTCGTAAATCCATAACGCTACTAGAGAATACATTAGTACACGCACACATGTAGAGATAAACATTTATATAGATACACTTTCCACTTACTTCGTGCTTGTTCGGACACATAAACTTCAATATATTCTCAGGGTTTATCACAGCTCGACCTCCGTGTTCGCATAGAGGAGGTTCCTCGAGTCATCTAACTGCGACTAGGTGCTTCTCCTTAGTCGTCATTGGCTGAGGGCTAGGGGGGTGGAACCCACCGCTCGAAGTGCTCACGTGGATGTCTCCCTCTACACCAATCGTCGAAAAGGAGGTACCTATGATCAAACTTGTCTAGACCGTCGATCCACTGAAAGAAAAAGCACCTCTCATGGGCCTACACAACAAGATTCCAACAAAATATTAGTAGCCTACTTACATAAATAAAGAAAAAAAGATAGTGGAAATAATTACTTACATTAAAATAACTGCACGTGTAGAAGCAACGTGCCGTTGTGTCTGGATGTCTCGATTAAAACACGTCGGCCGAGAAACCATAGTCACAGTTAGGGATAGGGAAGTCAGGAGGGACGAGGGTATCTTTGCTAGACGCGTCGGGGTATAATTCTCTAGTACGACTCCGTTTTCGCCAAAACCCCTTCCGAGACATGTCTTGCATCTAACAAAACGGTTGTAATTTAACAAATAAAAATAAAAAATCACAAATTAATGTCAATGAGAACCATTTGCATTACAACAAATAAAATATAACCTACACTTTGGTGCAAACTCTATCTTAGATATAAACATGCAAACTATATAAAAACTATACTCTGATCACTAAAAAATAAAATTTGGTACATCAACAATGTGTTCATATATTTATTCACATATAAAAATTGAGATGCAAACTCAAACAAGCAAAATTCATATAAAAATTGACCTTAGAATACATGGTAATCATAATTCTAAGTAATCAATTAACCTTAACATTGGCAATTCTAATCCTAATCCTTCGATCCAACGTTCTAACAAACTCATATTTTCCTCCATACCCTAACTACTCATTCAAATACTTTGATCCACCGTGGAGGTCGAGAAGGAGCTCTATTACCTTGACAAGGCCAAGGAGGAGCTTCGGTGAAGGTAAGGAGGGGGCCAGCAAGGGAGGGAAAGTCGGTGGCCGGCCGTGGGGGAGTCGGGAGGCAATGGCGCGGGCGCCGCGAGCGGCCTCACCTCGAGTCGGGCAGACAGACAGAGGGAGAGAGCCAGCGCCGCAACGGGTAAGTAAAGCCTCGCCGCGCCATGATGCACGGTGCGTCGGCCCCGCCACGTCAGCGGTCGCCACGGCCGTTGACCGCCCCATGCCGCGCTGCCATTAATGGCGCGGCAGCGTGAATTTGCCGCGCCATGCAAATAGAGCGAGTCCAAAAGTGTTATTTTTGCAAAAAAAACAGTGTTAAAATTAAAAATAGTTAAAAAAGTGTTCAAAATAAAATAGAAATCGTGAGTGACTCGCGGCCGGCACACGCACAACCGCACTGGTACACCTGTTTTGGAATGGGAAGTGTACTCGGTCGCTCTGGCGGGCCGGGCCGGGCCGGCAGGCAAGAGGCAGCAGCGTCGTGACGAGGAAGGCGACGCCGCGACGGTGACGTGCCGCGTGGTCCTTCCTCAGTCTCCCTCGTCCCGCGCAACACGTTTCCTTGCCTTTCTGCTGGATGGGCCCCGGTCCGGCCCGCTACAGGCACTGCAGGATTGCAAGTCGTTACCGTCTGCGGCCTGCTCCATCCATCCATTCTGGTTTCGCTGCAGCTGCACGGCATGTCGTCGTCTGCGCGAGCAGATACGGACATCATCAGAGCCGGTGCGTGCCAAGATACGCGTATCTAGTAGATTAGTACTAGTACACCGCCCTCCTCTTCTCGCTCGCGTGATTTCCATGCATCTTTTCACTTTCTTTTTTTTTTCCCAACACACCAGCCGGTCGAGAAATAACACCGACCCGGCCGGGCCCTAGAGCAAAAGGGCCGCCAAAATGTCGTCTTCTCCCCGTCTCTCTCCCCTTCCGTGACGAAGCCGCGTTTTATCATATCATTTCATCATTCATTCACAACAATCCATGTCGTCTTTTTCCTTTTTTCTTTTCTTTTCTTTCCCCCTTGCTTTTATTTGACTTTACGGACAGCGCCGTCGAAGAGTTTCTACTGAATCTACCTCTTCAAATTTCTCAAGAATCCATACAGCTCGACAATAGCTGCTAGTTGGATGGATAAACAGACGCAAACCGACCGAGCGGGCGGGCCAGGAATTTTGCAAGGTTGGAGGAATTTGGATGGTTTGGAGAAATAGTGGAGAAATTTATGAAAGAAAAATACTGTTCCGGATTAAAAAAAAAAAAGCGGATCGTCACCTCGGAAGACAGTACAGCACAGACCAGGGAATGTCAAACGGTTCACACCCAGTCTTGCACGGAAATGGGAAATGGGCTACCAAAACCAACACCATTGCAAGTCAACACAACCCCACCTCAGCAAACCAACTCAGGACATGTTCGGCTGGCACTTTTTTTCTGAACTGCAGCTGTGGCTGGATCATCCAACCAATAAGCTACAGCCAGCCGCAGCAGCATGCAGCCAGTAGGTGACCAGAACCAAGATTCAAATGACAGTCAAGCAATTCAAATTTTGGTGCCAACCCAACATAAATACAAAAGTTGACGCCAAATGACAACCAAATCAAACAACTGTAAATGACAGTTCAAACACACAACCTCCGCTAGCATTTTCTTAAGAGCTAGTAACAGTGGATTACAACTACGAATCACTATTACATTACACCTAAGAGGTCCATACAAGCCATTACAATTACAGTTCTTTACAAAGTTCCGAATTACATGTACAAACATCACATACTACATAGGTTCAAGGTCATGCAGTGCAGATTACAGTACCATTACAACATTCAAATTGTTAAGCTTGTTGGTTTCAAATTAGCCAAAACCGGCCAATCAATGATGTTTTCCTCTCACAAAAAAAAAGACACCAAGGTGGCCCAAACCAAAGACCAACACCACCAAATGACAGGTCCATTCTCTACATAGGCATGACTAGAACATGTATAAAAATTGTAGCCATTCGAACAAGCTACATATTGGACAGCAAGAAGAAGAGAGGCATATACCAAAACCTCCATCTGCACCCTTCTCTTCGTGCCATCGTCAACTCCAACCACACCATGGCCTTACTACTACACCGTCACCTGCATTATCACGCAATCGAATAGCAATGAAATATGTGCACACATACTGTTGAACTTGTATCACAACTTCAACAATGCAACACCCAAAATTGCCATACATGCCAACTACCCTGCCAAGATACCAAAGGCGATCCAATCTCGCACATCAGACATATCATTACTAGCATTTGCTGCCACCCATGTGTCGGCGTCGTAATCTGCATCTCTTTGCCATATCCTCTGTGAAGCCCTTCCTTCGCCGTGTTTCAACTCCCAATTGTGCAGCGCAAAGCATGCAATGATAAGCTTTGTTTGATTCACTCTCTCAAAATACGAAACTAGGGAGAGAATGTGCCACTTGCCTTTGAGTCGCCCAAATGTCTGTTCGATGACATTGCGCAGACTTGAATGGCGGAAGTTAAATTGCTCCTCATAACCTGTAGGAGCTGCGCTGTCCTTGAACTCATCAAAATGGTACCTTGCATTTCGATAAGGGTCCAAATATCCTTTTTTCACAGCGTATCCCGAGTCGACCAGATAGTACTTCCCTACAAAACAACATATATCTCCACCATTACTTACACATATATCTCAACAAGTATCCAAGCAATCACGTACAACTAAAAAACTAACCTTCTGGTGGGTGCGGATAAGTTGGTGTCTCCAAACACTCTGTCAGCACCGACATGTCATGACTGACCCCCGCCCTCCCCGCACCGACATATGTGAACCTCATGTCCACGTCGCATATGGCTAACACATTGTAGCTTGTATAGCCTTTCCTATTTATGAAGTCCAATCTTGACTGACAACTAACAAGAGCTCGAACGTGAGTCCCATCTAGAGCCCCTATGCACCCATCAAAGTAAGGTGCATACGGCAACAGGTCTCCATGTACTTTTCTAAACTTCGGATCCTTGGGACTGTAACACCCCGGTGTTATGCCTACATTTAGGCACTGCAAATCATGCATCATCAAGCATCCAAATCATACATGCTTAATCATGTGAATAACAATTGAAACATTGCTTTGAAACATCTGAAACATGCGTGAAACTTGAATGTTGCATACACCTGTTTAAGAATTGTTTTGCCCTGAATTTTCTTGCTAGGTTAGTAAAACATGTTTGGATACTATTGTAAATCATCTAGCAATGTTTAGTTCAATTTTTGGAGCAATGTTTGTATTCAAATTAATTCAAAATTTGGCTTTAAAAATAAATTCCCAAAATTAGGGTTTTGAGCTAAACGTGGACTTTGATCTTACAATTCAAAATCTAGAAAGAATTTGGCTGTGGTCCTAAAAGCAAAGTTGTAGAGAATTAAATTCTAAGCAACTTTCATTTTTGGTTCATTTTCAAAAGAGGTCATTTTCTTGCTCAAAATAATATTTGAAAGATGGCATTTAAAAATTTCCTTGAAAATATATTTGGAAAAAGGATCTTTCTCCTTCGCGGGACACCGCCTTCGCTTCTGCCCCTGCTGCCGGTTGCCTGCCCCAGCATCCCTCAGCGCCTCGCCTCGCTCGGCCCCCTGACCCAGCAAGCCTCACTTGCCTGCTTTCCTAGCACACTTGCCTTGGCCTTGCCTCGACAAATGTCGTGGCTTGCCCTTTTCAATGCGTGGCGCCGCCGTCGACGACGCTGACACCGCGATCCCCACGCGCCATGCAGCTTCTGCACTGCTAGCCATGACTTGAATCATCACATGCCCACCGCATTCAGCGCTCCTCACTTTCTCTCACTGCTACCGCCATTGCCATCACCAAGACCGCTTGCTTGCGGAGCTTCGCTCGCTTGCCGGCCACCTCAGCTTCATGCCGGTGACCACTCCGTCTAGCCTATGACTCCGCCGTCACCCCTTGCACCCGTGCTCTCATTTTTTTTGCCGTGGTAAGCATCCCGTCCTTGGGAATTGCTCGCCGGAGCACGGCCGAGCTCGCTGGTGAGCTCCGCTCCCGTGGACTCCTCCTCCCCGCTCCTCTTCCTACCTTTACTTCGCGCGCACAAGCACCGCACGGCGACGTTGAGTCTCCCGAGCGCCTCCTTTCACCATGACGTGGCTGGAGATGCTCCACCGGCGACTACCCGCGCCGCCGCTCCGCCAATACCGTCGCCGAGCCTTTTTCCCCTGCACTGCCCCTCCCTATTCACCTCTATCCGACACGGTTTGGCATGGGGAGCACGTTGGTGCCCTCCGTTTTGCCGGGGACCTCGCCGTCGGCGAGTTTCACAGCTGCCGCGCCGTCGTCCCTCTCCGTCCCCTGTTTTCTCTCGCTGGCGTGCGGGCCCCGTTTGTCAGCCGCCGCTGCTGCGAGGGGACTGGAGATGGGCTGCGCCGTTCTGGGCCATGTGCGCGCACAGTCGTGGGCCGCCTAAGCCGTTCGGGCTGGCCCAGTAGCGTTTGAATAAAGGATTTCAACTTATTCTTTATTATTTGAAATTTGAAATGGTTTGAAAAATGTTTGGGTACTCAAATTTGCTCCAAATTTGTTGAAACAAATTTTGCTAGGTTCCTTATCAGCAGATCTACTTGGAAAAATTATTGCATGTCATTTTAGAGATACTTTGCTGTAGAATTTTATTTAATCATGAATATCGCTGATAACTTGGAAAATATGTAGAAAAATATATAGGCTTCAGAAAAATATGGTTCCAAGTTTGTTAATCTTCTTATGTCATGTACTTCCTAGGAAAAAATAGGTTTCATGCATGTGCTGTGGAAAAATTTTGAGGTGTAGTTCAAGTACCTTTAATGGCTGATTTTTGTTATTTTTGCTAGAGAGCAAACTTTGTATAAAACATGCATGTGATAAATTTTGTACAGTCATTGTATGCTATGAAGAACATAGGAAAAATACTAATTCTGTTGTTTGACACTTTTCACAGTACAAAGTATTTTCATGTTCATGATCATGCCATAGCTTGTCATTTTTGTGTAGACTATTTTACTTATCCAAATGCTATGAAAATTTTATGGTAGTCTACTTAGAGTATTACTATGCTACTGTAATTTTCTTAGATTTTTATAAGCACCAGAAATATAGGTTGCTGTTGTAGCCCTAGTTTCAAATGAAATAAAATAATCCTCTTTAATGCAAGTTAGTTAATAATGTTAGCTTTGGTGTATCTTTGAAGCATTTGATAAGATGTGTTGACTTAACCTATTAGTAGTAGAAGAGAATGCAGTAGATGACATGTGTTTGTGGCATATTTTCTTGGATGATGTGACTACCTTGCATTCGAACATATCCTTTGTATTCATCTCATCCGATGCACCGATTGCATAGGCACTTACACGCATTGCATCATACAGGATCATAAACCGAGAACCAATCGTCATTCCCGAGGAGCCCGAGGAAGCGTTCGAAGTGTGGCCAGAAGTGCCGAAGCCGACGAGGAAGGACGTTGAGGAACTTCCGAGTGCCCCGATCACCGTCCGAGCTCCTTCGAGAGAGGCAAGCCCGAGCATCTTTTCTCCGGTTTGCAATGATTTCATTAAATGCTTTACTTTAAATTGATGCATTACGTTCAGGAGTTGTTTGCAACCGTTCTTTGCATTATACTTTGTTTACCTTTGTTATACTATATCCTTGTTACCACGGTATCCGCAATGAAGTCAATGCTTAGTTGGCTTAGACCGGTAGAAGTTGGGTGATTTCGTCACTGCGAGCTATAGGTGGTTACTGGATCTCGCTTTGATGACTATGAAGTCATGATATAACTAAGTGTTAAATGAAGTTGAGACCAGGACGGAGACTTGCGAGTTTTGGACTGTAGTGTTTCCGTCGTGTCGATTAAGGACCGACCGTTGTTGGGCCTCGAGTCATGTTGAACGATGCCTTACATTTATTTGGCCGGATAAAAGTACCTTCCAACCGTGAAGTGGGAGATTTTTCGGGCCGAGTAGATTGCCTGCAGCACAAGCCTTGTGCGGAAAGGTGTGGTAGGACACGGGCGGGATGATAAGACCAAAGTGCGATCGGTCGGCCCTGTGTACATGTGGTTCTGGCAAACTCGAGATAACAGGAAAGTTGACTCGGTGATCAATATCTCACTTTAGCGGGTGAGTGAGGTTTGTGTAAGGAATAAATCACCAGCTGGTTAGGAATCGATTCGAATCGCCATCGCTCCTGGATAGTGAGCACTTGACTTGAGTGACTTCATCGTAGTAAATGTTTATGGAACACTTGGGACGATTATAGTGAATATGACAATATGGAAGTTGTTTAATGATCAGTGGTTATCATTATACGCTTAATCATATGCGTGCTCTAGTATAGGTTCAAATCTAGTCGACAGGTTAATAATAATTAACTTGACAATAATGCTTTTAGAAGGGTTCTTGAAATGCTAAAAATGCTTCTTTTGCAAATGAGTCAGCTACCCTACTATAAAGCCTTCATGATCCTTGGTGTCATTTATTTTCGGTTATGTCGGATAAGTCTAGGTGAGTACCTTCTCGTACTCGTGGTTTTATTCCACTTGTTGCGAGATGGGCAGATGTATTACGGCTATTGTATCAACTGCCTTTATCCTGCGATGGGTGATGCTTAGGACCATGGGCATGGTCATTCCTTACGTCTCGTCTAATGCTTTTGTTGGAGATGATCATTCGCTGGCACTATATTGGAACTCCGCGTGAGTGTGTGTGGTTTGAACAAATGGCTTCCGCTACTTTTATTCGAACTGGTTTTGTAATAACTATGTTTAAACTCTGATGTATCTGAGATTGCGAACTTTTATGTAATATGTGATGGTGACCGCTAAACTTATTACGATCTTGGCTGGAATGGAAGTTGGTTTGAAATCCTTCGTGATTTCACGGACTACCGGGTTATCTGGGCTTAAGTTTGCTAAATCGTACTTCTAGCGGATGATTTTCTCACTTAATTTCGTATAATTGGTCGATTCTCACATACGGTTGGTATCGAGCATGGTTTAGCGTGTTCTTTTGTTCACAAGTGTATTTAAAACAAAAGGCATTTGGAAAATGTGATTTTAAAAATATAAAGTGTGCCGATGATCATATCCTTTATGCCCGATTAAGGACTTTAGGTGGCTTAATTAAATCTTGGCCCGGGGTTCTTGCATCATATTTCTCTTTCGTCACTCATACGGCGTGCTATTGTATGAGTGCCACTTGTTTGAGTGGTAATGAATGGATCAATTACCTCTACGCCTTGGTAAGTGTGAGTTGTGAGAGCATGATCGGACACGCCCGCCGATCTAGGGTGAATGCTTATATGATTTGGAGTAATTACATGTTCTACGCATGTTTTACAAATGTATCTCATGTATGGGTCTTCCATCTATGGAGGCGATGCCGTCAATAGGACGATGGTTGGGTAGTTACTACCGTTGTACACGATCCGGGGATTCGTGTAGAGCGTGTAGATAAAACTTTCATTGCTTTTATGCATTCATTGGGAATTTTGAAATGAATCTTCTGCAGTACATAACTTGGCGCTATCATGTAGAACGTATTAGCTACGTATTGAGAGATCGTTTGTATGCCACCGAATTCGTCGTTAGAAATTATTTATTTCCTAAGTTTGTGAGAGAACGTCTGCACGCACGTTCATACATCATGTTACTTGTGCATTTCATTCATGTCATGCATTCCTCCCCTTATAAATTGATTCTCTCATTTTGATAAAAGTGGTATCACCTAAAAAAATGTTTCCCCGAAGTAATAAGAGAACTTTTGCTACAGATGGCCCGCACGAAGCAGACCGCCCGTAAGTCCACCGGAGGAAGAGCACCTCGACGTCCGTTGGCCCTGAGGGAGCACCGCACCACGGACACCTTCTTGAGCGAGTTTGGCATGCCAACTTTGCTTTGGAGAGTGCTCCATGATGTGGGGTACCTAGAGGGTCAAGAGCCGGTGTACTCTTGGAATGAGAGCCAGTTAGCAGAGGATGGACTTGCAGTGGTGGAAATCACGGTTCCTGCTCTCGGTGATGCTCCAGATTGGGATGGTTGGCACTTGGAGTTTGAGGGTCGCACTCCAGCTGAGGGTGCATAGGGAGCAGCCTTCCGTGTCATCAGGGACATTATGAGCAGATTTCCTAGTGAGCTTGCAGCAGCTCTGGCTGGTACTTTTCCTAGGGATGATTCTCGTGATGCCATTTGGGTTCAGCCTCAGGGAAGTGCATTGGTCGAGAGTCCACCAAGAAGAAAGCTAGCGACAACCGTGCAATGAGTGCTATGTTCACCGCCATCGAGGCGTATGAGGGTCTCGAGAGTACCTACTGGACTTTGACTGGCTTGCGCAGTGAGGATAAGCTCAAAGGGAAGAAGCAGAAGAAGAGACAGGCACATGCTATAGCTAGCCTGCAGGAGTAGTTGGCTGATATGAACTTACAGTGAGATCAGGCGGTTGAGAGAGGTGATAGAGCTATGCAATGAGTGCATCACGTTAACTCAAGCCAACAACAATGCGCACCGCATGATTGGACGGTTGGTTCAGAAAGGAATGAAGCACGGAACGCATAAGAAACCTTCACTGCAGAGAGTCGATGAGCTAGAGGAATACAACGGCAAACTCGCACGAGGAGTTTCACGTGCTCTACAATGGGGTTGGCCCATATGCTCCACCGAACGTCGCTGGCATGGACATCGACGACGACAACCAGGACGAGCCTGTAGTTTCACCTAGGGGCGATGGTGATGTCTCTGATCCCGACGATGGCCCCGAGGAGTAGGCTAGTTGCCTTGCGTTAGTATCTAGGTCTGTCGCAATGACCTTTCTTTTGTTGGCATGTAACCTATTGTATGTTGCTTTGAACGTATGAGACTTGGCATATGGTTGGAACTTGATTTAGAATGCAATATCTTAACGCATAAAAGTCCAGTGTATGTATCTTTGGCAATTGGATTATATGGACGCGATGTGGCCGTTGAAGTAATTTGATTAAGTCTTTGTTGTTTTAATTGGGATGCATTGTTGTGCCTACGATTTATTGTATGAATTTATTCTCTCCAATAAATTGATGACGGCATAATTTTTCATTCACTCGCAATTATTACACTTCACTCAATCATTACTTGTTCTTTGAAAAATGCAGATGCGAATACTACGCCGAACCACGTATGAGGTCGGCTGAGACCGGTGCTAGCAGTGCGGGGACCGGTGGTGGTGGTAGTGAAGGTGGAAACCACGGCAACAACAATGAACCTCCCCATGAACCACATTTGCCACCTCCTCCCCGTTTACCTCGAAATGTTCCTCGCTTACGGTTGTTTCGGGAGTCGGCCGCAATGCGGAACAATCCCAAAAGAACATGGAGGATTTTTCGCGAACCATCGCCAACAATGTTCAACGTGGTAACAATCAAGGTGGTGGCATGGGAGTGAACCAATATAGCAGCTTCAAGGATTTCATGGACACCAGGCCGCCAGTATTCAAGGAAGCAACAGAGCCACTCGATGCTGAGGAATGGATTAACACGATGGAAGATAAATTCCGTGTGTTGAGGATGACTGAGGTTCTAAAAACGGAGTATGTTGCACTTCAATTGCGGGGACGGGTGGGAATGTGGTGGAAGCACCATCGCACCACCTTCCCTCCAAATGCCCAGATTTCTTGGAGAGAGTTTCTTTGAGGCCTTCCATGGAGTCTATATTCCACCCGGTGACCGAGATGAAGTTGGGAGAGTTTCGGCTTTGAACCAGGCACCAAAACCGTGGATTTAATACCGCATGCCTTCAACAACTTGTGTCGCTATGCTCCCGACATGGTTGACACAGATGCTAAAAAAATAGCCAGTTTCAAGAGGGGACTCAATCCAAAAATGATGAAGCATGTTGGTACCAACAACCGTGTCAGATTCAATGACTTCATCAGCGACTGTCTAAAAGGAGAAGAATAACAACGCCACAGCACTGTAGCCAAGACACGCAAAGAGAGCCTTTGAAGGTGGTCCGTCCCAAGCTAGAGCACCTATGGGAGGTCGTCCTCCATATCGCCCATCGGCACCTGGCGCTAGGTTCGAGCCACCTCACCAAGAAGTCGAATTTCCATGGACCTCAAAAGCCGCATACAAGATGGCGGTACAATTAACAAAGCAGCCAAGCTGCAGTACAAAGGCGATTCAAAGGAACTGTGGGATCTGCCGGGACAGTGAGAGGACTCTGCTATAATTGTGATCAACCCGGCCATTTCTCGAGGTTTTGTCCGTACCCGCCCAAGAAGAAACAACAGACTTATAATGCTAGAGTGCATAGTACAACAGTGGATGAAATTCCTGAGGGAGAGCCCGTCATTGCTGGTAAGTTTCCTGTCAACGAAAACCCTGCAGTTGTTCTATTTGATTCTGGATCATCGCATTCTTTTATGAGTCAAGCATTTGCACGTAAACACGAACAACTATGCACATGTAATTGGGTTATGGTTATCGTATAAGTTCAAAGGGTGATGTTTTGACTAACCGGATGGTTCGAGGGCAACCCTTGAATTAGGTAGCAGGAAGTTCAATGAACTTGATAGTTATGCTCGGATTAGTTTTGGATGTCATTATAGGGATGAATTGGATGAAGGATTGGGGAGCGATCATAGAACTTTGGAAGTCGAGTACTTACCCTTAAGGATCCCACAGGTGAGGGTACTTTCCAAGTACCATTGCCTCGGAGAACAGACCTTATAAGTGTTACATGTGCTACTGACGGTCATTCCTATTCATCGATTCCTAGTAGTGTGTGAATTTCGGATGTATTCCCGGATGAGCTACGGTCTTCCGCCGGATAGGGAGATTGAGTTTGGAATTGAGTTAGTCCCGGAACAGCTCTCGATTTCAAGGAGACCATATCGGATGCCTCCAGATGAACTAATTGAAATGAAGAAGCGGTTAGAAGATTTGTTAAAAAGGGGTTTATTCGCCAAGCAAGTCCGAATGGGGATGTCCCGCTTTGTTTGTGAAGAAAAGAAAGAGGGAACTCGAGAATGTCGTGAGATTATAGGCCACTCAACGCCGTGACCATCAAGAATAAGTATCCCTTGCCTCATATTGATGTTCATTTGACTAATTATCCAAGGCCAAGGTGTTCTCAAAATAGATTTGAGATCCGGTTATCATCAGATCAAGATAAGGCCACAGGATATATCGAAAAGCTGCATTTTCCACGGACACGGGTTGTATGAGTATCTTGTCATGTCCTTTGGCTTGACAAATTGCCCTCGCATACTTTATGTTTTTGATGAATACAGTTTTCATGCGTAATTGGATAAGTTTGTGGTAGTGTTCATCGATGATATTCTCGTGTACTCGAGAATGAGAAAGATCATGAAGAGCATCGAGAAGCTGTCTTGACCGGACTTAGGGATCATCAATCGTATGCTAAGTTTAGCAAGTGCGAATTCGGTTGAAGGAAGTTCCTTTCCTTGGTCACATTCTGCCGGAGAATGGGGTTTGATCGATCCAAGTAAGGTGCAAGAAGTTATGAATTGGAAAGCACCGACCACAGTTCACGAGATTAGAAGTTTCTTAGGATTAGCCGGTTATTACCGTCGCTTTATAACAGACTTTTTGAAGATTGCCAAGCCGATGACAAGCCTCCTCCAGAAGGATCATAAGTTTGTGTGGACAGAGGAGTGTGAAGCGACTTTCCACACTTTATGGAAAGCTGTTAACCCGCTTGCTCCTGTTCTAGCACAACCAGATATCGAGAAACCATTTGATGTGTTTTGCGACGCATCAAGACTGGATTAGGATGTGTTCTTATGCAAGAAAGGAGAGTCATTGCTTATGCATCACGTCAATTGAGAAAGCACGAGGTCAACTATCCAACACATGATCTTGAACTTGCTGCGCAGTTGTGCACGCCCTAAAAATTTGGAGACATTATCTCTTTGGGTAATGTGTGCAACATTTTCTGATCATAAGAGTCTTAAGTACATCTTTACCCAACCGAGCTAAACATGAGGCAGTAGCAGATGGTTGGAATTGATCAAGGATTACAACTTGAATGTGCAATATCATTCGGAAAAGCCAATGTAGTGGCGAGATGCTTTGAGCGAAAGTCACATTACTTGAATGTGCGACCATTACTTGAAGATGGGTTCGATCTAATGCATCCTATTGTGTTACATAGTATTCAGATTAGTTGCTCTTTGGAGAGTAAGATAATAGAAGGCCGAAAACCGACAAGGGATATTTCACATCAAAGAGAAAATAAAAGAAAAGCCGTCTCAACACTTTAAAGTGGATGAACAGGCGTGTTGTGGTTTGACGACCGTCTTGTGGTTCCCAAGGATCGAGAGCTTAGGAATAAACTCATGGATGAAGCTCACCTTTCTAAGCTATCTATCCATCCGGAAGTAGTAAGATGTATCAAGAACTAAGATCTCGTTATTGGTGGACCAAAATGAAGAAAGAAATTACAAAGCATATGTTGTTAGATGTGACACATGTTGTCGAGTGAAAGCAATTCACATGAAACCTCTTTGGTATGTTGCAACCCTTGTCCGTCCCTAGTTGGAAGTGGGACGATATAAGTATGGATTTTATCACGGGTTTGCCCACTACTCCAAAAAGGACATGATTCGATTTGGGTAATTGTGGATCGTCTTACCAAGACCGCTCATTTCCTACTGTCAAAACAACATATCGACCACCTCAATATGCCGAGAAAGTATATCGCAGAAATTGTGAGGTTGCATGGTATACCAAAGACCATAGTATCTCGATAGAGGCTCACAGTTCACGGCTCACTTTTGGGAACATTTACACAAAGGCTTAGGAACTAGTTTGATTAGCAGATACCGCTTATCATCCTCAGACGGATGGTCGGTGAGCAGTGAATCTTGTTTTGGAGGATATGTTAAGAGCTTGTGTATTGTCTTCTAAGGGATCATGGGAGTCATGGTTACCGTTAGTTGAATTTTCTTATAATAATAGTTACCAAGAAAGCATCAAGATGGCCCCATTCAAGCTTTATATGGCGAAAATATAGAACACCATTGAATTGGGTCGAACACGGAGATAGAAGGTATTATGGCATTGACTTTGTAGAAGAAGCCGAGAAGAAAGTTCATATTATTGACAGAATATGAAAGCTGCCCAATCACGCCGGAAAAGCTATGCTGAGACAAAAAGAAGGAGACCCCTTGCATTTGAAGTTGGTGACTATGTTTATCTGAAAGTCACGCCAATGAAAAAGAAAAGGTTTGGAATTCGAAGAAAGCTTGCCGCTAGATTCGTAGGACCATACAAGATCTTAGAACAAAGAGGTCCGGTAGCCTACAAGTTAGAGTTACCTGAGACAATGAGTACCGTTTTCCCAGTTTTCCATGTATCACATCTCAAGAAATGTTTGCGTGTTCCGGAGGAAAGAATAGAACCTCGAGGTATTCAACTCAAATCAGATTTAGTGTATCGTGAACAACCAGTCCGGGTGTTAGACACTAAGGAACGTGCTACTTGGAATAGTGTGGTGAAAACATACAAGAAACAGTGGGATCATCATGATGAGGGAGATGCAACTTGGGAAACAGGAGAGTATCTACAAAAAGCTTATGAAGAATTTTATAACAAATGGTTCGTAACCCAAATCTCGGGACGAGATTTTTATAAGGGGGGAGGGCTGTAACACCCCGGTGTTATGCCTACATTTAGGCACTGCAAATCATGCATATCATGCATCATCAAGCATCCAAATCATACATGCTTAATCATGTGAATAACAATTGAAACATTGCTTTGAAACATCTGAAACATGCGTGAAACCTGAATGTTGCATACACCTGTTTAAGAATTGTTTTGCCCTGAATTTTCTTGCTAGGTTAGTAAAACATGTTTGGATACTATTGTAAATCATCTAGCAATGTTTAGTTCAATTTTTGGAGCAATGTTTGTATTCAAATTAATTCAAAATTTGGCTTTAAAAATAAATTCCCAAAATTAGGGTTTTGAGCTAAACGTGGACTTTGATCTTACAATTCAAAATCTAGAAAGAATTTGGCTGTGGTCCTAAAAGCAAAGTTGTAGAGAATTAAATTCTAAGCAACTTTCATTTTTGGTTCATTTTCAAAAGAGGTCATTTTCTTGCTCAAAATAATATTTGAAAGATGGCATTTAAAAATTTCCTTGAAAATATATTTGGAAAAAGGATCTTTCTCCTTCGCGGGCCGCCGCCTCGCTTCTGGCCCGTCTGCCGAAGCCGGCCCAGCCAGCATCCCCCGCGCGCGCCTCGCCTCGCTCGCTTCGGCCCAAAGAGACATCATGCTGCCTGCCTTTGCCTCCGCCCGCGCTGCTGCGCGCCATGCCGCCTTGACGACTCAGCGTCGAGGGCTTGCGCTTGGCGATGGCGCCGCCCGTCGACGGTGGCTTTGACACACGCGTCCACGCACTGCATGGCAGCTCACTGCTGCTGGCCATGACTTGAATCACCTGCTGCGCCCACCGCATTCCAGCGCCTCCTCACTTCTCCTCTCACTCCATGCGCCACCGCCGCCGCCACGCGCAATCACGCGCGCTTGCCGCGAGCTTCGCTCGCCCGGCCACCTCAGCTCGCCGGTGACCACTCCGTCTAGCCCTCTGACTCGCCGTCACCCCGCGCACCCGTGCTCTCGCAGCTTTTCTTTGTGGTAAGCATCTGTCCTTGGGAATTGCTTTCACGGAGCACGCGGCCGAAGCTCATTGGTGAGCTCCGGCTCCGTGGACTCCTCCTCCCGCTCCTCTTCCTACCTTTACTTGGCACAAGACAAGCACCGCCGACGGCGACGTTGAGTCTCCCGAGCGCCTCCTTTCACCATGCTTGTGGCGGAGATGCTCCACCGAGCGACTACCAGCGCCATTGCTCCGCCATTACTGTCGCCGAGCCTTTTTCCCCCCGTGCCCTCCCTATTCACCTCTATTCGACGCGGTTTGGCATGGGGAGCACGTTGGTGCCCTCCGTTGCCGAGGGACCTCGCCGTCGGGTGAGTTTTCAGATTCTGCCTGTGCGTCGTCCCTCTCCGTCCCTCGTTTTCTCTCTCATTGGCGTGCGGGCCCTGTTGTCGTGCCGCCTTGGCTGCCGCGAGGGGATCGGAGATGGCTGCGCATTGTTCTGGGCCATGTGGCTGAGCAGACGTGTGGGCCGCCCTAAGCCGTTCGGGCTGGCCCGATGAGCGTTTGAATAAAAGATTTCAACTTATTCTTTATTATTTGAAATTTGAAATGGTTTGAAAAATGTTTGGGTACTCAAATTTGCTCCAAATTTGTTGAAACAAATTTTGCTAGGTTCCTTATCAGCAGATCTACTTGGGAAAATTATTGCATGTCATTTTAGAGATACTTTGCTGTAGAATTTTATTTAATCATGAATATCGCTGATAACTTGGAAAATATGTAGAAAAATATATAGGCTTCAGAAAAATATGGTTCCAAGTTTGTTAATCTTCTTATGTCATGTACTTCCTAGGAAAAATAGGTTTCATGCATGTGCTGTGGAAAAATTTTGAGGTGTAGTTCAAGTACCTTTAATGGCTGATTTTTGTTATTTTTGCTAGAGAGCAAACTTTGTATAAAACATGCATGTGATAAATTTTGTACAGTCATTGTATGCTATGAAGAACATAGGAAAAATACTAATTCTATTGTTTGACACTTTTCACAGTACAAAGTATTTTCATGTTCATGATCATGCCATAGCTTGTCATTTTTGTGTAGACTATTTTACTTATCCAAATGCCATGAAAATTTTATGGTAGTCTACTTAGAGTATTACTATGCTACTATAATTTTCTTACATTTTTATAAGCACCAGAAATATAGGTTGCTGTTGTAGCCCTAGTTTCAAATGAAATAAAATAATCCTCTTTAATGCAAGTTAGTTAATAATGTTAGCTTTGGTGTATCTTTGAAGCATTTGATAAGATGTGTTGACTTAACCTATTAGTAGTAGAAGAGAATGCAGTAGATGACATGTGTTTGTGGCATATTTTCTTGGATGATGTGACTACCTTGCATTCGAACATATCCATTGTATTCATCTCATCCGATGCACCGATTGCATAGGCACTTACACGCATTGCATCATACAGGATCGCAAACCGAGAACCCAGTCGTCATTCCCGAGGAGCCCGAGGAGCAGTTCGAGGTGCAGCCGCAGGAAGTGCCAGAAGCCGACGAGGAGGACGTTGAGGAACTTCCGGAGTGTCCCGATCACCGTCTGAGCTCCTTCGAGAGAGGCAAGCCCCAGAGCATCTTTCTCCCGGTTTGCAATGATTTCATTAAATGCTTTACTTTAAATTGATGCATTACGTTTAGGAGTTGTTTGCAACCGTTGCTGCATTATACTTTGTTTACCTTTGTTATACTATATCCTTGTTACCCTGGTATCCGCAGTCGAGTCAATGCTTAGCTGGCTTAGACCGGTAGAAGTCGGGTGATTTCCTGTCACCTGCGAGCTATAGGTGGTTACCTGGATCTGCTTTGATGACTATGAAGTCATGATATAACTAAGTGTTAAATGAAGTTGAGACCGGACGAAGACTTGCAGAGTTTTAGACTGTAGTGTTTCCGTCTGTGTCGATTAAGGACCGACCGTTGTTGGGCCTCGAGTCATGTTGAACGCATGCCTTACATTTTGCTGGCCGGATAAAGTACCTTCCGACCGCGAAGCTGGGAGATTTTTCGGGCCGAGTAGATTGCCCGCAGCGCACTGTGCCGGAGCAGGTGTGGTAGGACACGGGGGCGGGATGATAAGACCAAAGTGCAGTCGGTCGGCCCCCGGGTACATGTGGTTCCTAGCAAACTCGAGATACCTGGAAAGTTGACTCGGTGATCAATATCTCACTTTAGCGGGTGAGTGAGGTTTGTGTAAGGAATAAATCACCAGCTGGTTAGGAATCGATTCGAATCGCCATCGCTCCTGGATAGTGAGCACTTGACTTGAGTGACTTCATCGTAGTAAATGTTAATGGAACACTTGGACAGTTATAGTGAATATGACAGTATGGAAGTTGTTTAATGATCAGTGGTTATCATTATCTGCTTAATCATATGCGTGCTCTAGTATAGGTGCAAATCTAGTCGACAGGTTAATAATAATTAACTTGACAATAATGCTTTTAGAAGGGTTCTTGAAATGCTAAAAATGCTTCTTTTGCAAATGAGTCAGCTACCCTACTATAAAGCCTTCATGATCCTTGGTGTCATTTATTTTCGGTTATGTCGGGTAAGTCTAGCTGAGTACCTTCTCGTACTCAGGGTTTTATTCCCACTTGTTGCAGATGGGCAGATGTATTACGGCTATTGTATCAACTGCCTTTATCCTGCGATGGGTGATGCTTAGGACCATGGGCATGGTCATTCCTTACGTCTCGTCTAATGCTTTTGTTGGAGATGATCATTCGCTGGCACTATATTGGAACTCCGCGTGAGTGTGTGTGGTTTGAACAAATGGCTTCCGCTACTTTTATTCGAACTGGTTTTGTAATAACTATGTTTAAACTCTGATGTATCTGAGATTGCAAACTTTTATGTAATATGTGATGGTGACCGCTAAACTTATTACGATCTTGGCTGGAATGGAAGTTCGTTTGAAATCCTTCGTGATTTCACGGACTACCGGGTTATACGGGCTTAAGTTTGCTAAATCGTCTGCCCTGGCGGATGATTTTCTCACTTAATTTCGTATAATTGGTCGGTTCTGTTACAGGGACAAATAACATACTGTGCCAATGAGAACAGGCAATTCACAACATGACCTATCTTCCTACTAACTGTGTCCAAGGACCGGTCAAATCTCTCCCTAACCTGTCTATACGGCTGTCGACATGCACAAATCCAGACAAACATAGTTAAAGCTTCCCTGGACACAAGTTCTTGTGTACTTTTGAGGCCATGATCTCTCACTAAGGTATCATGCAACCTAAGGAATGCGTCCGGATACATACGGAAGTTGTCATAACACTTAAGTCGGTTGCGCAAATTCAATTCAACCCATTGCGCACCTGTGGGCTCGGGCAAAGGGATGTGAGGATTCATGTGAACAGGTTCATTAGCACGCTGCTAGTTTGGGCCTTGAGCCGGTCCATGTACTTCCCTTTCAACGCATTAACTTTGTTCTAGACCTGCTTGTTGTCATACACAGGACCTATGTGATCGGATAACCGGCGATACACGTTATTCCATCCCAGCTTAGTTAACCCCCTTTGATTCCAGTGCAGAAGGTTCTTCTGTTCAATGCATAGGTCCAACAAATAGCTCGTCGGGGCATCGTCCCAATGGGGCAGGATTGTTGGACATCTGTTCCCAGTTTTACAAGATATGATTTGGTATATGCGGTACGTATATGGTACATACAAGGGATGGCATAGCACACGGGCAACAAAAAAACACCGGTGGATGCGCAAGTAAAAAGCAGCAAGCTTGCCTTGTGAGATCGCTTGGCGTGTTTGGCACGCAGGTTGTACAGCCTGGCTTCTTATGGAGAGTAGGGAGAAGAGTACGATGGTGCCAGTGTGGGCACCGTTGAGGAGCACGACCTCTAGCCAACTATTGCGCTGTAGAAAACGTGGAAACCATAGTGTCAGTTCATATTATAGACATATAGTGAAACCCTAAACCCAAATGCGTTGGTGTGAGTGAGAGCTCCTGAAACCCTAAACCCAAATGCTGAAGACATTGGAGGCAACGTACCTAGATTCACCGGATCCGGCGACGCAAGAGAAGATGATGGCGAGGAGCGGGTCGGATCCAGCAGCGGTGACGGTGAACAGGATCAGCAGGAGGACGAGCGGGTCGGATCCGGAGCGGGCGGGGCTACCTTGACAGTGCCGCGGCCTGTCCACGGTCGCTGGGGGCTGATGTAGCCGGGGCCCGACGGCGTGCAGCTTCGGCGGGGGAACGGGGGCGGTCGTGGTTCCACGGCCGGACGACCCCGACGGTCTCGGATCCGAAGCAAGCGTTCGTAGGATGGGCACGGTATATCGGGGCAAGGGCGGGACGATGGCGAGGGGATAGGGGCTCACGCCGGCCGCAGCTCGCGCCGAGAGCACGCAAGCGGTGGCGAGCTCAAGTAAACCCTAGAGGTGAGGAGCTTGAAAAGGGAATGAGAGAGGGAGAGCCGGCCGGGCTGCATGGGGGGCTTTACATGACCGAATGGTCTTTGTTTATTGCCGAGCAACGGCTGGGCTAATCAGCCCAAGCAGAAGCAGCCCATCAGCCAGCAACACAGTAGCCGAACACGGCCTCAGCCAAACCCACACTTGAACTAGTCCTATGCTGTTGGGATACATGGACTACTGACATACTAAGAGCAAATAACAGCAACTAGTTTATACACAACTAAAAATTAGCCCACCTTTTCATTCACCCGTCTAGATAGTTTAAGACTAGTCTAATGATCCAAACAGACCTTTTGAGTACTTACCTGCTTTTAAATACTTCTGACACAAACGAATAAACGTCCCGTTCGTATGGGCTTATTTGGTGATTTGTAGCCTGTTCGCTTCGGCTGAAACGATAGTGAATTATGGGAGTGTTCGGCTGGCATTAAAGGTCTACTGTAGCAGCGGGAAAACACTGTTCATACTGGAATTTGGTGAGAGAGAAACATCGCTCCTCATTGAAAAAAAAGGCCACCATGACCACCCGAAGGTGACCCAACCGAATTTCTGCTGGCTGGCTGGTTTGGTGTGAGAGAAAAATACTATTCTAACTTATAATCCACGATCATTTACGACCAAGCGAACAGGCAGTTGGTGGGAGAAAAATTGCCAAGTTTGCTACTAGTGCAGTAACAGTTTCTTTCTCTTCCTTCATAGCTGGATCTTTCACATGAGGCGATAGTATTTCAATTTTCCCTCCTCCCCCTCCTTTTTTTTTCCTCTTATCAGAAGAGATTTCTTTTCCTTCGATGAAGAGCTCAGTCTTTGCACACGATGATACCAATGCCATAGGTAAGCACAAGGAAAACGCACGGGATCGGATGGGATGTGCTTCTTCTTCTTGCTGTTTTTTACTTTGCTCTTGGATACGTTTCTTGAACAACTGTAGTCTGTGCTAGTACTAATAAACTAACAAAAAAAAATCCTATGATAAAAAACCAACCCGGCCCACTCTTTAATCTCTCTTTCCCTCTGTGTGTTCAGTGTTCTACGAGGATGAGGATGATGAATTTAGGGTGATCTCCCCAGTACAGTTCAAACAATAGTAGTAGTAAATAACCCAATGAATAATCAATTCCATGGATGGATGGTTCCAACGAGGGAGACGACCCGTGGAGACCGAGCAGTAGCATAGCAGAAGAAGAATCTGATGGAGCGAACCGACGACGACGAGGACGATGCAGGTTGCAGGTTGCAGGTTGCAGGGGCGAATTGAATGACTTCAGAAGAATTTGGTGCCGGCTCGTCCACTATGGAGCAGGTTGTGCGCGATGTCGTCCCTGGCCTTGGTGGCGCCGTCCGACCGCACTGGGTTCTCCGGAACCGTCTCGTCGTCGGCGATGTCGCAGCGGAGCGCGGGGTCCATGCCCTCCCCGCGCGACTCGCAGATGTTGTGGAGCACGCAGCAGGCGCCCAGCACCACGGGGAGGTCCTGCAGCTTCACCTCGGTGCGCTTCTGCAGGCACGCCCACCGGCCCTTGAGGCGCACGAAGGCGTCGACGGCGACGCGGCGGACCTCCGCCACCTTCTCGTTGAAGGCGTGCTGCGCCCACGTCAGGTTGGCCTGCGCGTAGGGCGCCAGCACCCAGTCCGTGAGCGGGAAGCTGGCGCCGCCCACCACCCAGGACCCCGCCATCATCCCGGCCGCCGCGCGCTGCTGCAGCGCCGACCGCTCCAGCACCTGGTCGTCGGGCATGGACCCGGGCCACCCGATGCAGACGTCGGTGAAGGCGCCGTCGGGGCCCACCACCCCTTGGAGCGTGACGGAGTAGGACGTCTTGTGGTTGCGCTCCGTGTGCCGGCGGTTGAAGTAGGCCGCCACCGACGTCTTGGGCGCGATGATGGGGATGTGGGTGGTGTAGATGGCGCCCACCACCCCCGGGATCCCGGACTCCGCCTGGAACCGGGCCTTGAACGCCTCGGCGGCCGCGGCGTCGGGCCAGCGGAGGAAGCGCGGCATCAGGAGGCCACGGATGGCGGCGCACACCTCCAGGACCAGCTTGTGGCAGGTGGAGATGCCGAGGCCGAAGCGCTTGGACACGAGGCGGAGCGGCTCCCCCGTGGCGAGCCGCCACACGCACACCGCCACGCGCTGCCGGACCGGGATGGCGGCGCGGAGCGCCGTGTCCTCCTTGGCCACGGCGGAGCCCAGCGCGTCGCAGAGCATCGCGAAGGTGGCACGACCCATCCGGAAGGCGGCGCGGAAGTCCGCCTCCGGGTAGTCGGCGCTGCTGCACTGGTCCCACCACGCGCGCGACCGGTCCTTCACCCACAGCCGCCGCTGCTGGTGCGGGCCGTGGCCGTTGCCCGCGGCGGCGGCGGCGGGCGCGGACGATGACGAAGACCCTGGTCCTCCTCCTCCTCCTCCGCCGCCGCCGCCCCCGCCGGTCACCTCCTCCTCCTCTTCCTCTTCGTCGTCGTCGTCCTGTCCCGCCTGCTGGCCAGGCCGGCTGAGCTGGAAGAGGGGGAGCTCCGGGCGCGGGGCGTCGTTGACGTCCAGGGAGGTGAGCACGCTGGTGGCGGGCCTCCTCTTGTTGCTGGCCTGTCCGTCGGCGGCGTCCCCCTCGTCGCCGCCGCCGCCGCCGCGCTTACGGCGCCGGCTCGTCGTCGTCGTCGTCTTGGGCATCGCGGCCTGCTGGAAATTGGAATTCGGAAGGGGGGATGGGATTGGGTTGGGAAGGGAGGAGGAGGTGGAAGTGGTCGGCGTCTCCGCTCCGGACCGCAGCAGGTAACGGGTAGGAAGGAGCTAGGAGGAGCAGGAGTTGGAGAAGAGAGGACCGACCGCGCCTGGCCTGGCTGGGGTCGGAGCGGAGCGGGTTGGGTTAGGTGGGTGTGAGCGCGCGCGAGGAGGAAGAGGAGCAGCAGGCGCACGGGGACATCGCTATCGGCCCGAGCGAGACTAGTGTGGAAGGGGGGAACTGGGGAAGCTGAGACTTCCTTGGAGTTGGAGCGTGAGGACGCTTTCTGGTTTTGGAGCGTGCGACGGGGACGGCGACGACGAGGGGTGCCCCGTGCCCGTGCGTGCATGGGTGTAAACGCCCGGACGCCGCGGCGACGACGGCTGGCAGTGGCATCCAGTGAGTTACTGCTTGCTCCTCTCTCTTCTCTACTCTTGGAAGAAATCGGGCAATGAATTGAATTCGGGTTGCGGGCGGCTGAGCTGGAAGAGTATCTTATCCAAGTTCTTGCCCAATTTCAGAGGAGACAAGTGGATGGCGTTGCCGGTTTCAAGTTCAACAATTGCACCCCCAGCAGTCCTTCTGTTCTTGCCAGCTTGTTCTCCTTGTCTAGTCTCAAGCTTGATTTTAACTTATTTTCTCTCATAGAACAATATTGAATCAACCGAAATCAGCTGAAATAAGTTTCAAAATGTGACCAGCCAAACACCACAATTTATGACAAAAAAAACAAAAACAAAGCACACAGAAAATATGTATAAGGTTTGTTTTGTCGATCAGAACCGATCTGGAACACGGAAATTTCACATGAGCCCCACAGAAATCCCATAGGACTTAGGTGGTGTTTAAATCCAGGGAGTAAAGTTTTAGGATGTCACATCGGGTATCACATCAAGTATTTGGATAGTAATAATAAAATAAATTATAGAAGCCCTCGGTAATCCGCGAGACAAATTTATTAAACCTAATTAATCTGAAATTAGCACATGTATATTATAGCACCACGTTGTCAAATTATAGACTAATTAGGTTTAAAAAATTAGTCGCAATTTGTGTAATTAATTATTATTTTTAGTTTATATTGTTAAACATCCGATGTGACATGGAGCAAGCTGCACGGAGAGGAACTGAACAACGCCGTAGTTCAGTTTCAGTCATGCGCTCCAAACACGGGCTACGGGCAACCCAATCAGGCTCCATATTTGTGGCTTTCATGCGCATCCTTCGGAAAGAGGACAAGCAGGCTCTCATTCGCAGCTGTTATTCCAAGGGATGGCCGGTAGGCAGCAGCTAGTTACTCTCCAGAACCAGAATGTTTTAAAACACATTCCAAGGGAAAAAGCGTCTGCGCCACAAACCCAGAGCCTAGCTAGCTCCATATTCCAAAAAAAAAAATTCATCTGAGAAACAAACCAGTACTTCGCAATCCAAATTTGAGTTAACTTATTTCACATGGCTTTTATTGTAAATAAATATAAATCCAGTAGCCAACTGCTACAGACACATGTTATCCACAAAGGCTTTTTACAAGGCACTTCCGAGGTGCAATACTGCAAGGAAATAGGTGGTCAAGAGAGCGGAGCCACCCTTCAGCCATTCCATAGGTTCCTCAAAAACTACATTATTGATCAGCTGATCTCTCTGATGTGAATTACAGGATCACATGAACCGATAAATCAACAAAGAATTGGCGAATCGCAAGTAATATACATGATCATTTCGCTTGGTTTCAACAGCTGCTTCGGAATATTGCCTGGGCCACAGACGGCTAGGCACATACTGGTCTCAGACAAAATTTATGGTGAAAGAGACGTAAGGGTGCGCCTCTGTTTCACCTCCCAGACCGGCGACGCCTACATCGTCTTCGGATTTCCAATAAAGACTGCGTTTCAAATGTTGTGTTAGTGGAAAACATGTGACTCAAAATCCAATGGACCGCAACCCAAAACACTGAATTTACCTATGGGCATTGCCACAGAGCTCCTCTAAGATGCTCCTTACTTTCTTCTCACTCTTTGTAGATGGTGCAAGAACAGCAGACTGATGCAAAACATATGATCAGACGAGAAATGGAAGTATAATATTCACCATAATAAACAACCGTCTGAGCGAATTACCAGGAATGATGGAGGGAGACCATATCTAAGGATGCTCTCTACAAAGACACGAACAGCACAGAAGTGCATCCAGGAACTGAATACCTGTACCATAATAATTGCAATTCACAAGCAAGAAATGAGATATGAGTACGAGAGAGAAAGAAGGCAAAACAAATTCAGCAAACCTAACCACACCAAGAAAGCACTTGATTCAAAAATACTACAGTCATGTCTACTGAAGCAACCATCAACGACATGTGCCTGACCAATATTAAAAACCTAGCCAAGGCTCAGTAAAACTAAGAGTTTCACGACCCTAAAAACAACAAAAAGCAGGATAGCAGTTTTTCTGCTTCACTGACTTTCCAAGAATTAGAGTTCCATATCATGCACAGCTTATAATAACATAATAAGGCCAATTCATAGCTTTAACTAACAAATGGCGATGCATCCTAATCTGACTTAAAACATTGTGATCAATGCGTTACCACCATACGAATTTTTCCATAAATAACAAGGTTGTATCGGTGAAATATTAACATAAAGCAAAAACCAGTTCCAGCATGCCACAGAGTCAGGATTCACAACAAATGTCCTTACTTAAAATTTCAAATAAGAGAAACCTATCAATTCTAATGCAAATGAAGACAATAATGACAGGAAACATTAACGGCATAATGGCTTTACATAGAAACATGGCCTAAAATTTCCATTCAACATTAGTGACACTTACAGCAGAAACGTAACCAATAGAATCTTTAAGGAAAGAAAATACAGTCGTTGTTAGGACCACTAGATTATGTAGGAAAAGACAAGTACCTCGCTGTAGCTGGCATAGCACCATTGAAGAAGAGTGGTCCTCATAGCTTCTTGGTCTTGCAGTAGCTTCTCCATCTCCTGCTTCCAACTTTCCTGTGCTTCAGGACTGTACTCAAAATCACGGACCTGGAATCAAATGACATAAAACTTAGTGGATGACAAAAGACTAAAGCAGGATAACCAGATTTAATGTAAAGTGTAAACAAAAGACTCTCAAGGAAACCTTACCTGAAAACCCTTCTCGCGGGCACGGACCTTAAAGTTGTCAACAACCTTGGCAAATAGTGTCACAGTGTAGAGAGCATATTCGTTATCTTCATAGAGCTTTTTAGATGACCTAGGTACCTATAAAATTATCAGTTAGCTCATATGAATGGGGCAGTCAAATCAAGTATGAATATAACCATATAAGGAAATCAAGGACATAATTTACACAACCTTGACAGGTTTTAATTAAAGTAAAATTCTCCTAAGGATAGTTAAAAACATTATTCAATTCTCTTCAAAAGTAAAGTTATAAGAAAAATATGTCAATTTGGGAGGTTCTAACAAGCAGAAAGCATGATAAATGAAGAGCACAATAAAAATTTAACCTTACCACAAATGTGTCAAGTGTCTCATAGCTTGACAACCAGTCTTTTTGGGAGTACTTGGGAACAATCGCAAGAAGGGTCACAAGATGTTCCGAGGTGATCATATCCTCCGGTTTTACCAGATTGGAAAGATCACGAACCGCTAAGCTTTCACACAATAAAAAGACAAACTAATTAGTATAGGAAAAGCAACAGATGAAATGAATATATCATTCAGTTCCGCTCTCCTGTTCCTTTTACAATAAACAAGAAAGAAAATGCGTAATGGTCTTGGCATCAAGCACTTCCTCTAGGGTCCGCACACACAAGTATGAGTGTATGACAATGCAATTTACCTCCCACTTTGCTTTCTGTTGATTGCACTAAGCTGGCTCCTTACATTATTATATTCCGCTGCTCGAACCTGGGGAAGAGAGTATTTTTTTTAGAAGTTGTGAATTAAAAATAAAGCATATAAGTTATTGACGAGATGTATCAGTACAATAAAAACGAGAGTCATAGAATTGAAGGCAAAGATAAAACCACAGCCAGAGAACCAAATGGTATTTTAGCTGAGAAACACGATTTTTCTTTGTCCTGAGTCCTGACAAAATCTGGGATCAATGGTTTCTCGTCACTTTGCATCCTAGTGGTTCCGTAATTCTGTATCAGAAGCATGTGACAACTCTATGCTAGGACAAGTGGCAGTAGATCTAATAGTCAAACAAACAGTGGTTAGAACAATGTAGTGATAACGGTAAATTGACATGAAAGCAAGCAAAATCCCCTAGAATGCACTGTCAACCGTACTGAGCTCCTTTGAAATTTACACGTTTGGGAAACAAGTATAAACATGGCATCTTATTACACATATATGAGTATGGTTGTATATATTTCAGTTGTGACGAAGTCTGAAGAGCAACCTTAGCTCCTAAATCCCAACCAACAGTAGTAAATAAACTTTCCGCGAGTCTAGCTAATGAATTGATGTTGCTATACAAGCGACAAATTGGGGTAGGACAGGACAGGACACAAAAAAGGATAAGCAAAGAGGAGACTAAGACGTGCAAACAGACCTTCATATCATCCTCAATCTTGGCAACCTGTGACTGAATGCTGCCGACAATCTCCTTGAGCGGAGACATTGTGGGGTACTTGCCCTCATCCCACACGAACCTGCACGCGCAGCCAACACAGAAGCTTTTAAGCTAAACAGAACATTCATCCGATCGGCTGGGCAGTATATTAGTTTGCAGCAGACCTAGTGAGGTAGGTGTCGACGGGGACGCCATCGACGGTGAGGGTCCCACTCTCGACCCCTCCGGCGCGCTCGAGGTCCTCGATCTGCCTCCGGATCTTGTGCGACACGCCCTCCACGAAGACATTGGACTGCAGGCAGGGTATAGATGGCATTGAATCAGAGGCTAGTGCTCGGGGCAGCATAAGGGAGAGGGAAAAAGAAAGAAGATCGAGATCGTGCGGGAAGCGAAGGCGGGGAACCTTGACGAGGTCGTCGCTGAGGGCGAGGAGCGAGTCGAGGGTGCCGACGCGGAGATCCGGGACGTTGAACTGCGCGGACAGCGGAGACGGTGAGGCGACGCGAGATTAAATTCCGGCGGGAAGAGGGGGGAGGGGTCGGAGAGGATCGCTTACGCGGTAGAGCGGAGTGTCGAAGGAGTGGCGGGAGATGGAGTCCTGGAGGCGCGACCACAGGGAGCTGGCGGTGGCGCCGGGCGACTGCACGGGCAGCGACACGATCCAGTAGCGTGTCGCCATGGGCGCCGGCGGTGAGGATCGGGGGAGGAGGCGGTGGTTTGGTTCGTGTGATCTGGTTGACGCAGGAGCTCGGTTCCGACCCGCGGCTTCGCGATGGAGATGGCTCTGCTGCACCCGCACGGATCAGGATTCAGAGGAGCAGGACAGGTCGGCTTCTGTCATGTGGGGCCCATATGTCGGTCGCTGAAGTAAGTTATTCTATTTCTTTTGCGAGTAGTGCTACAGTAGTAAGTAGCCAAGATCGTAAAAAAATCCGTGAGAAAATCTCTCCCGAAATATTTCATCATTAAGAAGAAATACCGATCATAGCGTCAAGAATCCCGGCATGTTCTCAAAATTCGTAATTAGCGCAGTTTCTAGGTCACCCGTCTTAAATTCACGTCATCTGGTAAAAAACATTTTACATTAGCGCGTGTTCAGTTCAAAAATACTTAAAAAAAATGCTATAGTACCCGTTACATCGAATCTTGCGATACGTGCATGTAGCAGTAAATGTAGACGAAAAAAAAATTAATTCACAGTTTGGTTGGAAATCGCGAGACGAACGTTTTGAGCCTAATTAGTCTATGATTGAATATTATTTGCCAAATAAAAACGAAAATGTTACAGCACCCAAATTCTAACTTTCCCTCCAACTAAACACAGCCTTACATATGCAACGCCAGCGTCAACATCTCTGCCATCAGCCCATCAAGCCACACTTGTCAATGCCTAGATCGCCAAAATTTAGACCAAAACAGTAAAACAGTGGCGCTTCATTTCTTTGCCAATGTTTAGCCAAGCATGCGTCCAATAATATAGTTTTCGTTACTGAACTGGAAATCATTTCATTGTTAATAATAAACCGAGAATAATAATAGGAATTAGTGTTTAGGTGAAAACCACAAATCATTTTCTCTTAACTTCGTGCACGTCGAATAACTAAAGACCTCAACACTTTGTGCAACCTAACTCAAAAGTCATGACAAGCATAATTTGACATTTTAAAAATTGCCACACATAAGTATGTTTTTTTTACCAAATTAGCGGTACCATTTCCAAAATTTGAATCATGTGTTGCACTCAAAACTTTACAATTATATAGCTAATGTACTAATGTGAGTAGTAATGTGAGCTCTGTATGCAAAATCTGGCCATAATGAGATTTTCATCTGTTGTTGAAGAACATAGCCCCGCAAGCTATCACCACAATTGCAGCACGCATTCCCTGCGCACATCAGATAACATTCATAATGAGTACAAGTTCATCATCTTTTCCTGGCTAAAACTAACAACAAACTCTACCAGAAACAAACTTCCCATGACTCGCCTGATTTATCAGCCACCCGTTTATCATCGGGAAACCACCGCTTCGAGTTTGAGCAGCGGCAATGGATTCGTCGCTTTTGTTCTGCTTCACAGATTAGACACCAGGTCACAAAAGTTAGGAGCAAACTTCTCAGTAATAACACTAACATGACAGTTACTTCCATACCTCTTGGATATCTTCCTGTACATGCTGGCTTTTGCCAGTGTGTTGGATATGAGCAAGCGAGTTCAGAAGCTCAAGTTCAAGGAGGTCTTTTATGTCATGGTCGGGTGCACATATTCCAGGCGCCGCCGGGCCCGTGACGTGCGCCGCGACGCGGAGCGCGCAGCACGCGCACGAGGCGCGCACGAGGACGCACTGGGCGCGATCACCATTAGTGGCTGAGAGGGAAATTAGAAATAGCTTTCTATTATTAGTTCCTAAATTAAAGGAGCATGTTGCTTCGGTTGGTTGAGGCCAAGGGCCATATATATATATCCCTGCAACAGACGTGTGGAAAAAGAGGAGAAGAATATTACCGATCTAATCTTCCTCCTCTCTTCAACCAAGCCTGCGGCAGAGGATTAACCTCGCCGGAGAAGACAGACCGAGGCTACGAGCTACGTAGCCGAGGTCCAGCTACTCGAGGGTTCAACGCCCTTGACAACCTGGTATCACGATCCCGGCGATCCTCGCCTTCCCGATCCACCTCACCACCAGCCGCCACCATGCCACCACCTCCTACAGCCGCCGCACCACCATCATCCGCTTCGTCGTCTGCCGCGTCGTGTCCAGCCGACATGGGTGATGTTAATGACCTCAAGGCCACCGTGGACTCCCTCACCAACGCCATGAAGACGCTGCACGCCACGGTCGAGGCCAACGCCAAGGCCATCGCCTCCCTCACCTCCGACCGCACGTCGTCCTCGGGCTCCAAGCTGGGCTCCGGCGAGCACCACAATGATCGGCCGCCAAAATTCTAGAAGATGGATTTTCCCCGATATGATGGCAAGACCGATCCCCTCATCTTCATCAATCATTGCGAGTCCTACTTCCACCAGCAGCGGATCATGGAGGAAGAGAAGGTCTGGATGGCCTCCTACAACCTCGAGGACGGGGCGCATATGTGGTATATTCAGGTCCAAATGGACGAGGGCACTCCGCCGTGGCGCTGGTTCATGGAACTGCTCAACCTGCGCTACGGCCCCCCTCTCCGTGCTGCTCCCCTCTTTGAACTGGCGGATTGCCGTCGCACGAGCACCGTTGCGGAGTATCAGGATCGCTTCCAGGCGCTTCTTCCCCACGTCGGTCCCTTGGAAGAGGCGCAAAGGGTGCAGCTGTTCACGGGCGGGCTCCTTCCACCGCTCAGCCTCGACGTTTAGGTTCACAATCCACAATCCCTTGCGGCTGCCATGAGCCTGGCGCGCTAGTTGGAGCTCCGGGAGTAGTACGTGCCAGCACCCGCCAAGGCCATGCCCCGTGGCCTGCTACCGGCCCTTGCGCCGCGCCTGGCCCTCCCTGCGCCCACGATCGCTAAGGTGGACGCGCCTGTGGCCGAGGTGGACGGTCGGCCGCCGGTCAAGCGCCTGTCCCTGCCGGAGCAGGAGGAGCGCCGGCGACAGGGCCTCTGCTTCAACTGCAAACGAGCGGTACACGCGCGGGCACAACCGCGTCTTCAAGCGGATCTTCTTCATCAACGGCGTAGACATCGCCAACGCCGAGGACGCGCCGGACGCGGAGGCCTCGGTTTTCTCCTTGCACGCGGTCGCTGGGGTCCCCATCTGCAACACCATCCAGCTCCAGGTGCTCCTGGCCGCCGCCTCCTTCGTCGCGCTCATCGACACCGGCTCCACCCACAGTTTCATCGGGGAGGCGGCTGCGCGGCGCACAGGCCTGCCCATCGAGCCGCGCCCATGGCTCACGACTACAGTGGCAAACGGCGAGCGCGTCTCCTGCCCCGACGTGATCCGCCAAGCCCCGATCCTCATCGACGGCATGGAGTTCCACATCGACCTCTTCGTGATGCCCCTAGCCGGATACGATGTGGTCCTCGGCACGCACTGGATGGCCACATTGGGGCCCCTCGTCTGGGACCTCACTGCTAGGACCATGGCGTTCCAGCGGGAGGGGCGCACCGTCTATTGGCGTGGCGTGGCACCACCAACGGCGCCGGGCCTCCATGCCGCCACGACCGACGACTCCCTCCTCGAGGGGCTACTCGGCTGAAAGGTCCTTATTTGGTTTTGGTAATTGAGTGACAACCTAGGTGGACTAATTGTGTTTATGTGAGATACACAGGTAATTAGTCCACAGGTACATGTGTATGAACAACATATACCATGAAGGTAAAGATGGCACGGAGATGTTGCAAAGCTCACACATGTGATGATGAAGGAGCTTATTGCACATGAGACATGACATTGAGTCATGTGATCGAGGTGGAGAAGATCAAGACAAGACTTGGCTTGATGGACCAATTGCAAGCGTGAAGGGCAAGTCAGAGGCTTTGGAGTGATGGACCGCGTGGCGGTGAAGCTTGAGCAAGACTTGGCGCCGATGGACGATGGCAACGGTGAAGAGCAAATGAAGTCAAGATCGATGAACCAATATGATCACGTGATGATATGAAGTGGATCATATCATTGTTGATCGTGTTGGTGCATGTGTTGCATCGACGTTGGAGAAGATGGAATGGAATGCACAAGGCAAAGATATAACCTAGGGCATTTCATTTCGCCGGTCATAGGTGTGTAGAGAAGTTTATGACCGGGTTTAAGATAGATGGCCATACTATTAAGAGGAGCAAACTTGTTTGCATATCGGTCATCTAGTGCCACTCGAGTGATCTAACTTTGCATCGTTGCTAGGATCGAGTGGCGTGGCAAGTTGAGTGGCTAACATCCTTTGGGAAATAATTGTGAAAATGCTAACACACATACACATGATGGTGTACACTTGGTGGTGTTGGCACATTTACAAAGGAGATGAAGTTGGAGTTGATGTGGATCAACTCGGCGATGAAATGGAGACGAGAAGAGTTAGGAACTCCATCGGCGGAGTGTCCGGCAGCATCTCCGTCTTCGGATAGTCCGACGGTGCCATCAGCGCCCTAGTTAGAAAAGACAGGGTCTCACATAGTGGACCAGACTCTGGTCACGCAGTGACCGGACGCTGAGTTCCAGCGTCCGGTCAGTGGTGGTAGAGAGCATGCAGCGTCGATCTATCGACCGGACGCTGGCTCTAGAAGTGACCGGACGCTGGCTGTGAGCATCCGGTCAAGATGATGTATGGTGACGCAGGCAGAGCAGAGAAGCTGCGAGTGACCGGACGCAGGTGCTGCGTCCGATCGCGTTCGACCGGACGCGTCCGGTCATGTCCGGTACCTTACTGGAAATGACCGGACGCTGGAGGCTCAGAGTCCGGTCAGTTGTTGCTGGAGCGCCCGGTCGACATATGACCATTGAGATCCAGTGAACAACGTTGGAAGGAGGGGACATGTGGCGAGTATCGCGTGACCGGACGCTGAGGTCCAGCGTCCGGTCGATCAGACCGGAGCGTCCGGTCGTCCCGACTTTTGCCCAGTGAAGGGGTAACGGCTCTATTTGTTCGTGGGGTTATAAATAGAAGCCATGGTCGGCCTTGGGCCGGTAGCTGAGCACACTAGAGCCTTAGTGGCTTGTGTAGTAGTGCTTGGGAGTCCTCCATCTCACACATACTTGATAGTGATCATCCGATTATGTGAGTGAGCGATTCTAGTGTGATTTCATCGTGAGGTTGCATCGAGTGGCACTAGGTGATCGAGTTGCAAGCCGGTGGTGCTTGTTACTCTTGGAGGTTGCCACCTCCTAGACGGCTTGGTGGTGGTCTCCGTCGAAGCCCACAAGAAGCTTGTGCAGCGCTCCGGAGAAGTGCTTTGTGAGGGACATTGTGCTCGCCCCGCGGGAGCCGCAAAGAGCAACTTTAGTAAAGCGTGTCATTGAGCTACCCTCACTTCTGGGGTAGGTTCTTGCGGCGCCCGACGTGCGGGCTTGGCGGGTGATGCCAATTAGCCACCGAACCACCAAGTGAGCGGTCGACACAACGGGGACTAGCGTGTTGGCAAACACGTGAACCTCGGGAGAAAAATCATCGTGTCAACCTTGTTCTTCCTGTTGGTTTGCATCCCCGTTACACAAGCTTGCAATTACTTTCATATACATTAAGCTTGTGTTGTTGCTTTCATAATTAGTTAGCTTGTGTAGCTTACTAGTTACCTTCTTACTTGTGTAGCATAGAAGTAGCTCCCTTGCGTGGCTAATTTGGTTTGTGTAACCTTGTTAGTCACATTGCTTAGTTTGTGTAGCTAAGTAATTGTGCTCTCTAATTTGGCATTGGTTGCCTTGTTATTGAGCATTGCTAGTGAGCTTAGGTGGCTTTGTGCTTTTGTTTACTAGCATGTGTAGGAGCTCCCTTGTTGCTTAAAGTACTAGTGGCATAGGTTTGTGTGACCTTGCTCCTAGAATTGGTTAGGAGAGCTCTAGCTAGCCCTGCACCTTAGTTGCTTAATTAGTATCTTTGGAAGGTGCTAGAGAACATAGATAGAGGGGTGTAGTCTTGGGTAGACCGATAGTTTTAATTCCGCACTTGTTTCGGTTAGCCGACGCGATTAATTTTAAAAAGGACTATTCACCCCCCTCTAGTCGCCATCTCGACCCTTTCATCGGCTCCTTCGACGACGTCTTCGCCGAGCCGAAGGGGCTGACCTCCAGCGCGCGCCCGTGATCACCACATCGTCCTCAAGCCTGACGCGGCCCCGGTGGCTGTGCGGCCGTACAGGTACCCTGCGGCCCACAAAGATGAACTGGAGCGGCAGTGCGCCGCATGATCGAGCAGGGAATCGTCCACCGCAGCAACTCAGCGTTCTCCTCTCCCGTCCTCCTCATCAAGAAGTCGGACGGGTCATGGTGGTTCTGCGATCGACTACCGCGCGTTGAATGCGCTCACGGTGAAGGACGCGTTTCCGATTTCGGTCGTCGATGAGGTGCTCGACGAGCTCCACGGTGCACGGTTCTTCTCCAAGCTGGACTTGCGCTCAGGGTACCATCAGGTGCGCATGAGGACGGAGGACATCCACAAGACGACGTTTCGCACCCACGACGGCCTCTATGAGTTCTTGGTCATGCCGTTCGGGCTATGCAACGCCCCGGCAACGTTCCAGGCTCTCATGAATGACGTACTCCGCCCATTCCTTCATCGTTTTGTGCTCGTTTTCTTTGACGACATCTTGATATACAGCAAGTCCTAGGTGGATCATCTTCGTCATCTTCGCGCCGTCCTCACCGAGCTGCGCCACCAACGCCTCTTCGTCAAGCGCTCCAAGTGCGCGTTCGGTGTCACCTCCGTCTCTTACCTCGGCCACATCATATCGGAGGCAGGCGTCGCCATGGATCTAGCCAAGGTGCAGGCCATTCACAATTGGTCGGTTCCTCACTCGGCGCGAGCAGTGCGCGGCTTCCTCGGCTTGGTGGGCTACTACCGCAAGTTCGTCCACAACTACGGCTCGGTCGTGGCACCGCTGACAACCCTCCTCAAGAAGGATGACTTCTCCTGGAATGACGATGCGGCCATGGCTTTCGGTGCGCTCAAGGCCGCGTTCACTATGGCTCCCATCCTCGCCATGCCGGACTTCACCAAGACATTCGTCGTCGAGTGCGACGCCTCGTCACATGGCTTTGGGGTGGTGCTCATTCAAGACGGACACCCGATCGCCTTCTTCAGCCGCCCCATGGCACCCCGCCACCGCGCCCTCGCCGCGTATGAACGGGAGCTCATCGGGCTGGTCCACGCCGTATGCCACTGGAGGCCATACCTCTGGGGCCGCTGCTTCCTCGTCAAGACGGACCATTACAGCTTGAAGTACTTGCTGGACCAACGCTTGGCTACCATTCCACAACACCATTGGGTGGGCAAGCTGTTGGGCTTCGACTTCATCGTCGGCTACAAGCCGGGTGCGGTGAACGCCGTGGCTGACGCGCTATCCCGGCGTGACACAGAGGAGGGGGCGCTCCTCACGCTTTCGGCCTCGCGCTTCGACTTCATCGACCGCCTCCGCCAAGCACAATAAACCGACCGGCTTTAGTTGGCCTTCGCGAGGACATCAGCGCCGGCTCCCACGGGGCGCCCTGGTCGGTTGTAGACGGCATGATCCAGTTTGTCGGGCGGCTGTAAATACCGCCAACCTCGCCTTTGCTCTAGGAGATCATGGTGGCTGTCCACGAGGACGGACATGAGGGGGTTCAGCGCATGCTGCACCGACTGCGGCGCGACTTTCATTTTCCTAACATGAAGCAGTTTGTTCAGGACTTGGTGCGCACGTGCGTCGTCTGCCAGCGATACAAGTCGAGCATTTGCACCCGGCTGGCCTCTTGCTTCCCCTTCCGGTGCCCCAGGGGATTTGAACTGAAATCGCCCTCGACTTCATTAAAGCGCTCCCTCGCATCCGTGGCAAGTCCGTCATACTGACCGTGGTGGACAGGTTCAGTAAGTATTGCCATTTCATTCCACTGGCGCATCCATACTCCGCCGAATCTGTCGCTCAGGCATTCTTCACCGAGATTGTACGACTACACGACATGCCCCGATCCATGGTGTCGGACGAGGACCCGGTCTTCACGTCGGCGTTCCGGGCGCGCGAGCTCATGCGCTCGATGGGTACCTAAGTCGCACATGACGATGGCGTTCCATCCTCGATTCGATGGGCGGTCGGAGGCGCCAACCCGCGTCATCATCATGTACTGCGGTGCTCTCACCGGGGACGAGCCACGCAGCGATGGCTCTGCTACGCTGCTGCCTCGGCGGAGTTCGTCTTCAACACCGCCTACCGGTCGTCGCTGCGGGACACGCCCTTCCGTGTCGTCTATAGGCGTGATCCACCGTCCATCCAGTCGTATGAACCGGGCGAGATGAGGGTGGCTGCTGTCGCCAAGAGCATGGAGGAGCGCGCAGAGTTCCTGGCCGACATCCACTACTAGCTGGAACAAGCTCAGGCGACGCAGAAGCTGCACTATGACAAGGCGCACCGCCACGTCGAGTACCGGGTGTGGGCGGCTGGCGCCTCCGTCTCCAAAGCAACGCGGCGGCGTTGTCACTTCCCCAGGCTGTCACCGGCAAGCTCAAGCCGCGCTTCTTCGGGCCGTACTGCGTCATCGAGCTAATCAATGACGTCGCGGTCCGCCTCGCCTTGCCGGCCCGAGCTCGCATTCACGATGTGTTCCATGTGGGGCTGCTCAAGAAGTTCCAGGGGCCGACGCCGGACACTCCTCTGCCCTTGCCGCCTCTGCATCATGGCGCCGTCGCCCCTAAGCGTAACGTCTTTGTCGCTTCCATCCGCTCACATGGGGTGCACCGAGTTCTTGTCCAGTGGAGGGGCGAGTCGGCGACAGATCCGCGACACAGGAAGATGTTGAGCCGTTCCACGCCAAGTACGCGGAAGTCCAGCTCGAGGACGAAGTTGCTCCTCGGCTGGGGGGAGATGTCATGGTCAAGACGTATTCCAGCAAAGCGCGCCGCCGCGTCTTGCCATAGCGCTGAGCGCCTTGAAGCGCGTCTTGAGGCGCAAGACGAGGACGCGCTAGGCGCGATCACCGTTAGTGGCTGAGAGGAAAATTAGAAATAGCTTTCTATTATTAGTTCCTAAATTAAAGGAGCATATTGCTCCGGTTGGTTGAGGCCAAGGGTCATATATATATCCCTGTAACAGACGTGTGGAAAAAGGGGAGAAGAATATTACCGATCTAATCTTCCTCCTCTCTTCAACCAAGCCTGCGGCAGAGGATTAACCTCGCCGGAGAAGATAGACCGAGGCTACGAGCTACGTAGCCGAGGTCCAGCTACTCGAGGGTTCAACGCCCTTGACATTTTAGTTGTTTGCTCGCGCTTGTGACACAAATGTGTGGGTGTATCCAGGTGCTTGATGTTGCAACCAGATAGTTCAAGGGACGCTCAACGTAGTCTCTTGAGTGCATCTGCTCCGCCGAATAGGAGGGACCAATGGAGCGCTGATGCTTTGCTTGGGGTCTCCTCTTAGTTCTGATCAGCTCGTTTTCTCTTAGATTTTGCTTGCTTGCTCCGTCTCGACTACTAGATCTACGACTTCTTCCGCTTTTAGTTGTTTTTGGCATCCCAGTCTGTACAGGTGCCCTCGTTTTTATATGCTGAGACGAAACGGTTTTTCCTGACCTGTAATTTGAAGCTTTATGATCATCATCAAAAGGGATGACTGTTTTGCCTGCCTGCGCGCTGCCTGAGTCGGTGAGTGTGGGTGATACACCAGTTTTAGAACTATGGCTTCTTTTGCTTTCAGTAGTTTTTGGCATCCCAGTTTGTACAGGTGCACTCGTTTTTATATGCTGAGATGAAACGGTTTTTCCTGACCTGTAATTTGAAGCTTTATGATCATCAAAAGCGATGACTGTTTTGCCTGCCTGCATGCTGCCTGAGTCGGTGGGTGTGCGTGATACACCAGTTTCAGAACTACGGCTTCTTCTGCTTTCAGTTGTTTTCGGCATCCCAGTTTGTACAGGTTCACTTGTTTTTATATGCTGAGACGAAACGGTTTTCCCTGACCTGTAATTTGAAGCTTTATGATCATCAAAATGGATGATTGTTTTGTCTGCCGGCGTGCTGCCTGAGTCGGTGGGTGTGGGTGATACACCAGTTTTAGAACTACGGCCTCTGCTGCTTTCAGTTGTTTTTGGCATCCCAGTTTGTACAGGTTCACTCGTTTTTATATGCTGAGACGAAACGGTTTTCCCTGACCTGTAATTTGAAGCTTTATGATCATCAAAAGAGATGACTGTTTTGCCTGCCTGTGTGCTGTCTGAGTCGGTGGGTGTGGGTGATACATCAGTTTCTGAAATGATACCCTGCAGGTCCAGGGAGGACAGAGTTACCATATACGTATTTCACATCAACCAATCATATTTGGCTAACACTACTAGAGACAACAGATGGCATGTTCCTGATAAATGAAGGTGATTTGTTTTAAAATGTTTGGATGAAAGACAAATGAACACCATGACACCACATCTAGTCTGATTAGTCTATAACATGAAAGCATATCGTTTGTGCAACAGATCTCCAAGTGGTTGCTTGCAACTAACAAAAATGAAAATGTGACCAACCTAGGAGGAACTGGGCGATTTTTCATTATTAACAAAGAAATAAGATACCCAAGTTCGAGTAGAAGAGGACTTAAACCTGCACCCAACCAGTTGAGCTAGGTTCACTTTCTATTGCTTGCGTCTAACATAAGACACAATTTGAATAAGCAAACATTCACAACCACAATTTTAGACTTCTCCTAGTGAGGTGGGCTTCTTCTAGTGTTTTAGCATTCAAAATTTAGTATAAATTTTCCCTACTAAATGCCTCATAGTGAGATTCACATGTGCTATGAGTAGTGGTAGTATTTTATTACTACTTAAAAACACTAGGAGAAGTCCACCATTTTTGTAGTGATTACTAGTTTACCTGGAAAATTGAGTTCATTGCCATCCCCAAGCAGCTCTTGCTGTTTCCTTTTCATTGCAGAATTTCTCTAAATAAATAGTACAAGACAAGTTATATACATTACTTTATATTATTGAAATTATCAAGAAATTTGCCCCTGGAGTTTTAACAAGGCATCCCAGAAGGAGCCATCTTACCATTTCTTGGATTCGCTTGCGGTCATCATCATTGAGTAAGAACTGAACCTGAAGAATTATTTTCCCTCCACTATCAAGAGTAAATACTGCATCCATAGTTCCTGACTCCACAATTGCTTTTGTCTTCAGCTCTGTGGTGATTTTGAAAACATATAAATCAATAGATGTTGGTAAGTACAAAAAGAACGGTGAATAACCAGCTAAAAAAACCTGATTTCGATATCAATTCCTTGCCTGCATTGTACATCATTATTACCATACTCTCCCGAAGTGATGTAACAGGGCTGCACACCACACATATATTTGGTTGTGATGAAAATAAATGAATGATGCACTAGTCAAATATCAATTAATGGAATATATGAAAATGAGCTTACAAAGATAAATCATCTTGTTCTATGTTCCCACTGTATTCTCTTTTGCCCACAGCGACTGCATGGAAAATGTATTTTACATATAATACAGAAAATTAGCAAATGGAAAGCAAAACGAGGAAAGAAAGTAGAATTCGGAGATTCAAACCTTGCAAGAACAGAGGGGTGATGACTGGTGGTTGAGTGGCTACATAGTAAAAAGGAAAATGGAAAAAGAAAAGGATCACAATCAGTTCTTGCTTCCAACAGAACAATACGAGAATTTTTTTAGATTTTCAAGTAAAACATAGTTATGAATGATAGGACAAGAAATTGCCTGATATGTGGATGCTTCCAGGCATTCTTTTCTGAATTCCTGCTTGGTGCTGCACAGAAGCCCTACAATACTAATCTTCTAGAGCATAGAGAAGAAGATACACCAGCTAGTGGATGTTGTTTGGGCAAGCTGGAGTTGTGGCTGGCTATCCATAGCCACTGGGTCTCTTGGGACCACAGGAAGAGTTGAAGTTTGGCTCCTTCTGTTGCTATCAAAAGACATACACCCAAAAATTGTGAAGAGAACACCACATGGTTTGCATTAAGTGGTTAAGAATATTCTGAATAGGATTGGGGCCCAGTTGCAGTCTCAGCAATATGTTACATGGCATTCGATGGGCTTACTCATCACCTGAGAACCACAGAACATAAATGTCAACAGAACAAATCGTGGATGGAACAAAATAATTTCACACAGAAGTTTTTTTTTTCTTTTTTAGTCTTGAAGAATCTCTAGAACCAATGCACACAATACTAGTTTGCATCCACACAACCTTTGGATCGAGGAGGCTAAATCATGGAGACATAAGTTTACAAGATAGCACAGTACTGTGCTTGTACACAATCCAATCAGGCCCAACCACCTTCCTGGTGGAACACTAGACACAAAAGATCCAAAAAGACAACTGGTGAGCTCATAAGCTTGGGAGGGATCCTGCTCGGATGAACTCCTTGAGAAGGGCCTTCTCCTCATCAAGTTTCTTCTTCTCGGCAGCATTGCGTGGCTTGATCTTCCGCTTCTCTTCCAGCATCCATTTGTAGAGCTTGCGCTGGTCATCTTCAGGGATTGGTGGGAGCTCCTTTCTGGGCACAGAGACTGGTTCGGCAGGCTTCCCAGCAGTTGCAGCAGATGCAGTAGCAGGATCAGTGGTTGAGTCCTTTCCTGAGTCCTTTCTGTAGCTCCGCACGAGTACATAAGCTACATGTTATAGAAAGAATTCAGTAAACCAACCCATCTAAAGATTTGATTTGAGCAAGCAGCCAAGCACAACCTTCAGAACTGGAAACAACAGCATCCCAGCACTTAAGTCTAGTGCATATTTATCTATTTGATGAAAGAAACATGCTGGCGTAATCATGAACAAAACATCTGCGCGTTCATAATTGGCGAGTGTAACCCAAGACCTGAGTCATGTTTTTGTCAGATCAATTGAAAGCATTTGAGCCACATTTGGAACACCAGATAACACCACTATGATCAGGTTTCTGTTTGTGGAAAAAAATGGAGTATGATCGGCCCACTATATACGTTGCTATACTAAACACATCACCTTCAATTATGGTTGCATCTCATTTTTACAGGTTCTTCATTGCTTTCTACTGTACCATATTCTAAGCAGAAAGAAAGCTCAGCCTACACTGTAGGGGGTAACCAACGCTAACTGCTGATTGATTATGAAGCCAAGTAACTAGAAAAGTGATTCTGGTACATAATTAAGTGGGTGGAGTAGCAACCACATGCGAAAATCGAAGTCGCTAGCAGGAACTTGCTGGGTCAAAACTCAAAATGTAGAATCAGCCACTACAGCCAGCAAGTAGAGCACCAGTCAATAAAAAGAAAAAGAAACCAGGAGAGCAGCTCGTAATCCATAACGCCTAAGCACGTTGCTGCTTTTCTCACTAGAATTGGATTCAAAATAAGATCTCACAAGCGGATCTTAGATAGAGCAGACTCCGAGGACAATTACGCAGCGGCACTCAAACCTAGTCAGACTGGCACGGGCAAACACCAAACGGGTGGGATTGCTCCTAACACGGCATCTTATGGGTACCAAACAGCGAGAAATCGCGGGATGCAACCCAAATCTAGTGACCCCAAAGCGAAGCGAACTGATGAGCGAGGGGAGGGAGGGGGAGGGGGAGTGGAGGCAAGCTGACCTCCGCCAAAGAGGTTGGCGGCTAGGAGGAAAGGGAGCATGCGGCGCATGAAGCCCTTCCTCGCCTCGGGCGGCGGCGGAGGTGGGGGCGGGGGCGGGGGCGGTCCGGCTAGCTTGGGCTTGCCGTGGGCGGCCATCCGGTGGAGAGTAGACCTTCTTCTGTGTTCGGGGCGAGGGCGACCGCTGAAGGGCTGCCCCGTGGGCTGCAAGTTGCATGTTTGTGGTCGATGACCCGCAAGCGAGCCTGGCTTTCCAGAGCAAAAATCGATCTCTCCGTCTGGCTATGTGAAAATGACCGAAACCCTCATTTCTTTGGAACCGAGCACAAATCTGCAATGCCTTGAGGCGATTTTGGGCGGCGGCCGGGATAGCTCATGTGGCTCTGGCGGAAGGAGAAACATCTTGTGGCGTGCTCTCTCTCTCCGCCTCCTTCGCATGACGAAAGCGAAATGGCGGGCGATTCGCCCGGTCTTTATATCTGGTTCCCACTCTCCTCTCTCCTTCTTTCACTCGGTGCTTGCTCTTCCACCTCCCTCGTGAGAGAGACCGGCGGTGAGTTGTGGTGCGTGGCGGTGGCGGTGACCTCTGGTGGTTGTGGGTTAGAGGTCACCGTGCGCCGAGGTTCTTCGCCGTGTCCCGCTCGGTTTCTTCTTTGGGACTCCGTGGCAGCGGTGTTCCTCTTCTTCTCCGTCCGCATCTGTTTCATCTTCTTCCCGATCTGCATCCTCTACTTCCAGATCTGCCTCCTCTCCGTTGTTTGGACCCCAAGCTAAGGTGAAATTGACCCCCAATCTTCTTTTTTGTGGTGCTTCTTGAAGTTCTTAGGGTTTCTTGTTCGTTGCTGTTCATGATCTGTTAGGGTTCCGTACTTGTTATAACTGCTTCATGCTCCTATTAGGATTACTTGTACCTTGCTGTTCTTGATCTGTTGGGATCATGATCTGTTAGGGTTGTTGATCTGTTTTGATTAGTATTGTACATTCTTTGTTCATAAGCTTTGTTTGATGCGGTTGTTAGTGTTACTTGTACCTTCTTTGTTCTTGATGTGTTAGGGATGTTGATCTTTCGATTACTATTGCTCGAGTTTTTGTTCCATCATTGGTCGATGATGTTGTCCAAATTTAGTACTGGGAGGCATCACATACAAGATGCAGCCATGCTTTTGTTGGCATGCATTCATTTCACATTCATGTTGATGCCTAGCAGGGTACATTAAGCTAAAATCATGTTATATTTTTACATGCTTGTAGATGGATTTGTCTTTGAGCTGTGACATGCTGTGTAGGAAGGCAGCTGCCTTGACTGTTGTTATGGTTACCTTTGTATCCACTAATTTGAAAAGGAAAACCCCTAAACACGAAACCCCACTACCCGATCCTATAGCACGGTACGATTAGGGATGAAAATGAACAAAGACAGACAGAGAACACCGAGAATGATATACAATTCCACCGATTGAGTGTATTTCTATGATTAGGATGAAGAGAGTTGCTTTTTTAAGTTAGTGAGAACTTTTAGAGAGAGGAGTCTTGTCACTGATAGAGAGGGGGTGTCAGTAGAAGAGCAGGTTGCCATGTTTTTACATGTTGTTGGGCACAACCAAAGATTTAGGATCGTCTACAGGTCCTTTAGGAGGTCCATCCAAGCGGCCACAAGCACTTCCATCGGTGTTGTATCTTTGTGGGTGAGCTTAGGAATGAAATGATAAAGCCAGCTAGCACTACCACTCACCCAAAGATTCTTGGAAGCCATACATGGAATCCATATTTTAAGGTAATTGTATACCTTGGGTTCATTAGTTACATTAGACCTGTTGCAATGACTGACCCATGCTTTTTAGGATGTCATTGGCTTTATAGATGGGACTCATTTCCTAGCAAGGGTTCCTAGACGCATGCAACAAGCTTTTAGGGGTAGGAAAAAGGATCCCACCCAAAATATGATGGTAGCTGTGAATTATGATCTGAAATTCACTTATGTCCTGGCTGGCTGGGAGGGCTCTGCCCATGATGCAACTGTTTTGGCAGATGCTGTAGGCAGGGAAGATGGCTTGAGTTTGCCAGAAGGTAATTGCACACCAACACTAATTACATATTTCATGGCCTATTAACACACACTCTCACAGTAGATGTCTTGTGTAGGTAAAATGTTCTTGGTAGATGCTGGGTATGCATGCAAAAATGGTTTCCTACCTCCCTAAGGGGGGTTAGGTACCATTTGTCTGAGTACGGCCCAAGGAACAAGCCCACCAATGCAAGGGAGCTCTACAACCTTAGGCACTCATCACTTAGAGTGACTGTGGAGAGGGCTATAGGTGCAATGAAGGGCAGGTTTAGGATCTTGGACAACAAACCCTTCCACAAGTATAGGACACAAGTGAAGCTTGTAGTTGCCTGTGCCATTTTGCATAACTGGATCCTAGGTTTTGGCATTGATGAAATAGTGCCTGATGAGGAAGGTTTCACTACTTCTGCTGATCCAACCAACCTGCCCCCAGCCCATCTGGACTAAGACTCTGTTGATATGACTGAAATAAGGGATGCCATTTGCAATGCTATGTGGGAAGGGAGGGGAACAAACACTAGTTGATGTAATATGTTCTTGAATTTAGTTTCTGTACCCTGCTATGGAACTCATGTGTGTGTCATGGTGATGTAATAATTTGGTGGACAAAGCTGAGACCAATTTTATGCTTCATTTATTATGTTCTTGAATCATTATATTCTTCATAATCTGTCAGTCTATTGTTTATTCATACAACTGTTAATATTGTTGTCAGTCTGTTCTTGACTAATTCTGTTGTTGATTTCATTACATGCTAGTCCTAGGATGGATTCAGGTGCATTTGAGGGTGGGTTTGTTGCTGGTACTTTAGTGATGGAGTAGCTCATCAATGGTGGTTCTGCCCCTGTTGTAGCTGGTGCTGGTGCTGCTCCAGGTGCAGCAAACCCTGTTGATGTTGCTGCTCCTGTAGCTAGGAATGGGGCTGTGAGGGCAACGAGGTGGACCAACACCACCTCTGGCTTTGTGCTAAGGAGGATGGCTGCCCTTGTTAGTGATGGTAGCAGGCCTGACAAGGTTTTCAAGGACAAAGATGTGAATTCTGTGGCCAAAGCCCTCAAGCTGTTCTGTGGGGAGGTTGTTAGCCCAACTCAAGTATACAACCACTTAAGGAAGTGGAGGCAGAAATGGGCTAGGGTGAGCAAGTTGAAGGACCTTAGCGGTGCTCTTTGGGATGACCAGGCTCATGCTATCATGCTTGAGCAAGAGCACTACCTTGGCCACTGCAAGGTAGCAGTTTGATCTCGTCTTTGCCTTGACTACCTACATTTGCCTTTCTTAAACTATATTTACCCAACTCTGCAGGACCATCTGAAAGGTCCTTGTTGGTTTTGGTAATTGAGTGACAACCTAGGTGGACTAATTGTGTTTATGTGAGATACACAGGTGATTAGTCCACAGGTACATGTGTGTGAGCAACATATGCCATGAAGGTGAAAATGGCTTGGAGATGTTGCAAAGCTCACACATGTGATGATGAAGGAGCTTATTGCACATGAGACATGACATTGAGTCATGTGATCAAGGTGGAGAAGATCAAGACATGACTTGGCTTGATGGACCGGTTGCAAGCGTGAAGGGCAAGTCGAAGGCTTTGGAGTGATGGACCGCGTGGCGGTGAAGCTTGAGCAAGACTTGGCGCCGATGGACGATGGCAACGGTGAAGAGCAAGTGGAGTCAAGATCGATGAACCAATATGATCATGTGATGATATGAAGTGGATCATATCATTGTTGATCGTGTTGGTGCATGTGTTGCATCGACATTGGAGGAGATGGAATGGAATGCGCAAGGCAAAGGTATAACCTAGGGCATTTCATTTCACCGGTCATAGGTGTGTAGAGAAGTTTATGACCGGGTTTAGGATAGATGGCCGTACTATCAAGAGGGGCAAACTTGTTTGCATATTGGTCATCTAGTGCCACTCGAGTGATCTAACTTTGCATTGTCGCTAGGATCGAGTGGCGTGGCAAGATGAGTGGCTAACATCCTTTGGGAAATGATTGTGAAAATGCTAACACACATACACATGGTGGTGTACACTTGGTGGTGTTGGCACATTTACAAACGAGGTGGTGTTTGCAGGGGTGAGATGGGTTTGGGTCCCTCTCTCCCTCCCGCCGAGCTTGTGAGGCGGGATTCGGTGCTTTCGGGAAAATAGAATGCCTATTTTCTATTGGACCGGATGCAAAATTCTTGTGGTTAGCACATTGGAGCAAGGGTGAAGAAGTTAGAAGTGAGAACGAGTTGGTCGCGAAGATCTTTGGCGTCGATCAACCGGCCCGGACTGATCTGAATGAATGCATTATTTGGCAAGCTGCGTCCGGTCGTGGCCGACGTGGAGTATTGGAGAGTGACCGGACGCTGGCTGCGTCCGTCGGCGTTCGACCGGACGCGTCCGGTCATGCTCGGAGCTTCTTGGAAACGACCGGACGGCTGGGGGTTCTGCGTCCGGTCGGTTGAATCTTCGCGTCCGATCGGCGAGATGACCGTTGGGATCGGAAGATGACCGTTGAACGAGGGACACGTGGCGAGTATCGCGTGGCCGAATGACTGTAGTTCAGCGTCCGATCGATCGGACCGGAGCGTCCGGTCGTCCCGACCGTTGCCAAGTGAAGTGAAGGGTAACGGCTAGTTTAGCCCTTGGGGCTATAAATAGAAGTGGCCCTCGGCCATGGCTGGTGTTGAGCACCTCAAGGGACTTAGTGTCCATGCTTGTGAGTGCTTGGGAGCCCTCCATCACACACATACTTGATAGCGATCATTCGATTGTGTGAGTGAGCGATTCTAGTGCGATTGCATCGTGAGGTTGCATCGAGTGGCACTAGGTGATCGAGTTTGCGAGCCGGTGGTGCTTGTTACTCTTGGAGGTTGCCACCTCCTAGACGGCAGTGGTGGTCTCCGTCGAAGCCGCAAGAAGCTTGTGCGGCGCTCAGGAGAAGTGCTTGTGAGGGGCATTGTGCTCGCCCATGAGTCATGAAGAGCAACCTTAGTAAAGCGTGTCATTGAGCTACCCTCACTCAAGGGGTAGGTTCTTGCGGTGCCCGGCGACGTGCGGGCTTAGCGGGTGATGCTAATTAGCGCCGAACCACCAAGTGAGTGGTCGACACAACGGGACTAGCGTGTTGGCAAACACGTGAACCTCGGGAGAAAAATCATCGTGTCAACCTTGTTCTTCCGTTGGTTTGCATCCCCATTACACAAGCTTGCAATTACTTATATATATATTAAGCTTGTGTAGTTGCTCTTGTAATTAGATAGCTTGTGTAGCTAGCTAATTACCTTCTTGCTTGTGTAGCATAGAAGTAGCTTCCTTGCGTGGCTAATTTGGTTTTAGTAACCTTGTTAGTCACATTGCTTAGTTTGTGTAGCTAAGTATTTGCGCTCTCTAATTAGGCGTTGGTTGCCTTGTTATTGAGCATTGCTAGTGAGCTTAGTTAGCTTTGTGCTTTTGCTTACTAGCATGTGTAGGAGCTCCTTGTTACTTAAAGTACTAGTGGCATAGGTTTGTGTGACCTTGCTCCTAGAATTGTTTAGGAGAGCTCTAGCTAGCCCGGCACCTTAGTTGCTTTATTAGTATCTTTGCAAGGTGCTAGTGAACATATATAGAGGGGTGTAGTCTTGGCTAGACCGATTGTTTTAATTCGCATTTATATCGGTTAGTTTGACGCGATTAATTTTAGAAAAGACTATTCACCCCCCTCTAGTCCGCCATCTCGACCCTTCAAGTGGTATCGAGCCCGGTCTCTCATTTGTGGTCTTCACCGACCGAGAGGATGGCGAACTTTGGGCTAGAGGTTGTTTGTGACACACACATTTTGATGGCACAAACTATGCATGGTGGAAAGCGTCATATGCTTGATCATTTCCGTGAATTGGGTCCCAAGGCATGGTGGATCATTGTTGTTGGTTTTCTCGTGATGCTTTGGATAAGGACAACCTAACCCAAGCACAAGAGGATTGCTTACAACTTGATCATCGTGCTCTTTATTATCTAATATGTGCTTTACATGATGATGTTTTTAGACGTGTGTGGGACTTGGAGAATGCACATGATATGTGGCTAGCACTCCAAGCCTTCTACGGTGATTCCTCCACATGGGACGAAGGCAAATTCAAGAAGGAGGATGAGCCTAAGAAGAAGGTGCATGAGTGTGTTGAGCATAACCACAATTTGGTGATTGTGGAAGATTGCTCCACCTCATTGTCAAGTGAGGATGATGATGATCAATCCACTACAAGTTCACTTGACAAGGTTGATGATGATGCCACAAGTGTTGCAAGTGATGTTGCTACCCCATGCACACTTGATGGTGATGATGATTCATGCTCGAGCCATGATGATAATGCTACTACAAGCTCTCCATCTACATCACCACATTGCTTCATGTCACAAGGTGACACTAAGGTATCAAATGATAATGTGGTTGATCATGTTGAGTCATATGATGAGCTTGTTAGTAGACTTGCTAGCATGACCATGTCTTTAGAAAATGAGAAAGCTAAAACATTGAAATTAGAAAATGAAAACTCATTTCTAAAGAACTCTTGTGAAGAACATAAGAAATTGCTTAATGCTTATAAATCTTCACTTGATGAGCTTAAATTGAATCATGAGACACTACTTGCATCTCATGATGAATTATTAGAAAAACAAGCTTCTCTCATTAAAATATTTACAAAGAAACTTAAAAATAATGAGAACTCATCACATGGGTCAAATGATCAATCACATGTTGTTGCTAACCCTTGTGATGTAGGCAAGAAGCATGTATCCACCTCTCATGATGATTTATTAGATATGCCATGCTCTTCACATATAGATGCTTGTTCTACTTCTATGTCTTGTATGACTAACATTTTGAAGGAGAACAATGAGCTCAAAATGAAGTGAAGAAATTGAGAAATAAGTTAGAGAGGTGCTACAACTCAAAAGTCACCTTTGAGCACATATTGAAGACTCAAAGAATCTATGGTGACAAGTGTGGCCTTGGCTTCGAGAAGAAGATGACAAAGGGCGAAAGAAGAGAGAAAGAAAGATGAAGAAGATTCAACAAAGAAAACTCTCTCACACCATGTGCTACCGGTGTCATGAAGCGGGACACCTTGCAAATGGTTGCCCTAACATTGAGAAGCTCAAGAAGATAAAAAGAAGAAAAGAGGCTCAAGAATGTGAAGTGCTTCAAGTGCGTGCACTTGGGGTCATCTTACCTCAATGTGCCCAACCAAGCAATTGGTGAAGCAACTAGTGAAGCCTCAACCAAAGCCACAAGTTGAGCAAAAGAAGACACCCCAAGAACAAGTCAAGATCAACCATGAAGATGGTGGTGATTTGATGATAAAGAAGAAAAAAACAAGAAGGGGTGGAAAAGGAAGGCATCCAATGCAAATCCAAGATGCCAAGATGATGAGCAAGAATGAAGATGAGAAGAAAGTCTATGCTCACATCAAGTGCTTCAAGTGTGAAATACGGGACACTTTGCCTCTAAGTGTCCTAACAAGCTTGAGAAGAAGGCTCAAGCAATCCATGAGAGGCAAGGCAATGAGAAGCACCACATGAGCAAAGAAGAGAAGGCTCAAGCAAAGAGAAAGTGCTACTCATGCCGGGAAAGGGGACACATGGCACATTCATGTCCCCTAGGTAAAATTTCTAAGCCTATTTCAATTGATGATCATGATATGCTTAGAAAGGATGGTAATGGTACCTCTATGGTTGCTATTGCAAAACATCCCGCTACTCATACTAAGGCATTGGCTAAGTATGTTGCTCCTAACTTGAGAGGACCCAAAGTTGTTTGGGTACCATCAAAAAGTGGATGAATGTGTGTAGGTACCATTGGCATTGGAGGCTTGATTCAATTGTCTTCATAGTGATTATCATATGTTGAATCAAGATATGAAGTTTAGTGCACATCCAATCCCAATGCCATGACAAATTAAGTGAAGTCCAAATGTGCTACAACATACAAGTGAAAATTTCAAGTTGTTTGTGATTCATTGGATATATTTGATGACTTGCAAATAATTGAGTTGAAGCTTGCTAGTTGGATGATCATGAGCTAACTAAGATAACTTAGTGAAGCCCATCTCCACCAAAATTCGTGGTATTTGGATTTGTACCTTGGGATATATGCTTATTTCTTTGAAGGGTACAAAAATCATGGAAAAGTGACAAATGTTGGATTAATCAAGAGTCACTTTGATTGAAAGGTCCTCAAGTTGGAAACATGTTTACAAGTGTTTGAGGTACCTAAGTTTGTTTTGATATAATCTAGAAGCATGACAAGTAAAAGAGTACAAGGCTATTTGATTGTGGAGTGTACTTTGCACATTTTGGTACTCAAATTGGAAGATCAAGATCAAACTCAAGATGAAGATGAAGTTTAAGTTCTAGATATGATTGGAAATCATTTGGTAGAAAGAAAGGACTTAAACAAGTAGAAAGAAAAGGACTTAAAGAAGGAATTAAGATTACTCATCAAGTTAAGTCCATAACTAGGATCAATCAATCAAGTCATTTCAAGTGAGTATCAAGAATGGTTCTTGGAGAGAGGTCACTTCTCCCTAAGTGTAGGGGCTTGCCGCCTAAGTGTAGGTGAACCAAGTGTGGTACTTGGAAGGCTAACATGGAAGTGGTGATCCGAGGAGCATTTGAGATGCTTAGTTGAAGCAATCAAAAGGGTTGATCAAGGAAAGCAAGCAACACCCAAAAGAGAGCTAGTCATGATATTTCAAGTGGTATTCAAAATTGATGCTCTCATGCAAGCTAAGATCAAAAGATGAAGCAAGTCAACCACAACAAGAAAGTGCACTTGATCATAAGTGGTATTCATTTCATATGGGTGAAGAATGAGATTCAAATTGGTATCTATCGGTCTTCACCAAGCTTATAATTGGACTTCGTATTGCTATTGGAGTAATGAATTGGAATCTATGTGACTATCCTCTACTCCAACATAGCAAAGGTATCATTGTAATGTGCATGATCATTTCATCCCTTACTAGTATGCGGTTAGTGCATATAGTACATGCTTCATAGGATCATGCATAACAAATGAAATGTTTAAATTCATAGCCTACCACTATTGTTTGAATGATTACTTGATCTAGTGGTTAGTACATGAATTTGTTCATGAGCTAGTGAACCCAAGTACTTGACTTAATCTGGATTGCTAATAAGTGACAAGTACAACATTGACAAGATAACCCTTAAAAGAGGTGTGAAGAAGCTTGTCATTGGTTCAAACCGGACTTGGATGCTTAGGCAAATCAATTTAGTTCAAGTCAACTTAAAAGCTCATGATAAGGATAAGAGTACAAGCACAAGACAACAATGCAAATGGATATCTAGTTTATATATTTCAAGTGGTATCTAGACTCAAGTAGTTCATCATGATTTCACAAATAATGTCTAGATCAACTCACAAGTGATATCCTATAAGTGGTACTCATGAAGATAGCAAATGTTCAAGAAATGGTCTTTATTGATAATTCAAACAAGTGGTTCCATACTAGAAGATTCTTTCAAATGGTATTCACTTCCTACAAGTGGTATCTATACATAGTATCAATCATGCAAGATGATGGTTCCACAAGTGATCCTCAACTTTAAGTGATCATAAAATGAAGAATGCATCCCTCAACTACAAGAGTTCAAGTGTATCAAATGGATGACCCATGCATAGAATGATAAGATACATGTAATACAAGTTACAAGTTCTAAATGGTATCTACTTGTAGTGTCATTCCGATATTCAAGTAATGTCCATCAAAAATGCAAATCTCAGCCATCTACCCCAAAGAGTACACCCTTGCATCAATAAGAAGCATACCTTTTATGGAAATTAATGACAAAGGGGGAGAGATTGTACAAAGATATGAAGCTTGGGGAGAGATTGTACAAAGGAGGAGAGATAAGAAGATAAGATATGAAAGAGGTTGGACATGAACTTGGACAAAGAGGGAGCAACATTGAAGAAAAGAGATGGATCAAAATTCTTGGACAAGAAAAGCACACAAGTAGGGGGAGCAAGCTCATAAACTTTGATTGATTGCATTTGATATGTGCATAATCATGTGCTTGCTTGCATTGCATAAGTTTTTAAATTCAATATGCATGCTTGTGTGGTGTATGCTAGTTATAGAACTTGAATGATGATTTGATAACTAGCATGCATAGGATGATAACTAGACACTTGGTATATTCTTTAAGTAATGCTAGTACCTTGATTTTAATGTTGATCTCATGAGGTATCTAGTGCTTTTATTTCCAAGTGATATCTAGCTAACCATGGTGCTAAGGATGAACTTAAAAGGTGCAACTACGATTGGTACACGCTTCAAAGGTTTATTCTATACACCTTAGCATCATTTTGTAGTATTTACTCTCCCACAATTTCAATCTATGCATATGTGCAAGCTTCAAATTAAATACACTAGCACATATGTAGGGGAGCTAATACTACCATTTGGGTTCGTGGTACTTGTCCAAAATCATTTTCACATGGTAAAATTGCTTGGGCAAGCAACATGAATCCAAAAGAGCTTAATTTCTATATCTTTGTAGAGTTGTCATCAATTACCAAAAGGGGAGATTGAAAGGTCCTTGTTGGTTTTGGTAATTGAGTGACAACCTAGGTGGACTAATTGTGTTTATGTGAGATACACGGTGATTAGTCCACAGTTTACATGTGAGCAACATATGCCATGAAGGTGAAAATGGCTTGGAGATGTTGCAAAGCTCACACATGTGATGATGAAGGAGCTTATTGCACATGAGACATGACATTGAGTCATGTGATCAAGGTGGAGAAGATCAAGACATGACTTGGCTTGATGGACGGTTGCCTGCTGTGAAGCGTGAAGGGCAAGTCGAAGGCTTTGGAGTGATGGACGGCGTGGCGGTGAAGCTTGAGCAAGACTTGGCGCCGATGGGACGATGGCAGCGGTGAAGAGCAAGTGGAGTCAAGATCGATGAACCAATATGATCATGTGATGATATGAAGTGGATCATATCATTGTTGATCGTGTTGGTGCATGTGTTGCATCGACATTGGAGGAGATGGAATGGAATGCGCAAGGCAAAGGTATAACCTAGGGCATTTCATTTCACCGGTCATAGGTGTGTAGAGAAGTTTATGACCGGGTTTAGGATAGATGGCCGTACTATCAAGAGGGGCAAACTTGTTTGCATATTGGTCATCTAGTGCCACTCGAGTGATCTAACTTTGCATTGTCGCTAGGATCGAGTGGCGTGGCAAGTTGAGTGGCTAACATCACTTGATAAATGATTGTGAAAATGCTAACACACATACACATGATGGTGTACACTTGGTGGTGTTGGCACATTTACAAAGGAGGTGGTGTTTGCAGGGGTGAGATGGGTTTGGGTCCCTCTCTCCCTCCCGCCGAGCTTGTGAGGCGGGATTCGGTGCTTTCGGGAAAATAGAATGCCTATTTTCTATTGGACCGGATGCAAAATTCTTGTGGTTAGCACATTGGAGCAAGGGTGAAGAAGTTAGAAGTGAGAACGAGTTGGTCGCGAAGATGCTGGCGTCGGTCAACTGACCGGACGCTGGATCTGAATGCACCGGACGCTGGCAGGCTGCGTCCGGTCGCGCTGACGTGGAGTGTAGCAGTAGCTGGAGAGTGACCGGACGCTGGCTGCGTCCGATCGCGTTCGACCGGACGCGTCCGGTCATGCTCGGGAGCTTACTGGAAACGACCGGACGCTGGGGGTTCTGCGTCCGGTCAGTTGAAGTGCTGCGTCCGGTCGGCAGATGACCGTTGGGATCGGAAGATGACCGTTGAACGCAGGGGACACGTGGCGAGTATCGCGTGACCGGACGCTGTGGTCCAGCGTCCGGTCGATCGGACCGGAGCGTCCGGTCGTCCCGACCGTTGCCCAGTGAAGGGGTAACGGCTAGTTTAGCCCTTGGGGCTATAAATAGAAGTGGCCCTCGGCCATGGCTGGTGTTGAGCACCTCAAGGGACTTAGTGTCCATGCTTGTGAGTGCTTGGGAGCCCTCCATCACACACATACTTGATAGCGATCATTCGATTGTGTGAGTGAGCGATTCTAGTGCGATTGCATCGTGAGGTTGCATCGAGTGGCACTAGGTGATCGAGTTGCGAGCCGGTGGTGCTTGTTACTCTTGGAGGTTGCCACCTCCTAGACGGCTTGGTGGTGGTCTCCGTCGAAGCGCGCAAGAAGCTTGTGCGGCGCTCCGGAGAAGTGCTTGTGAGGGGCATTGTGCTCGCCCCGCGGGAGTCGCGAAGAGCAACCTTAGTAAAGCGTGTCATTGAGCTACCCTCACTCAAGGGGTAGGTTCTTGCGGTGCCCGACGTGCGGGCTTAGCGGGTGATGCTAATTAGCCGCCGAACCACCAAGTGAGCGGTCGACACAACGGGGACTAGCGTGTTGGCAAACACGTGAACCTCGGGAGAAAAATCATCGTGTCAACCTTGTTCTTCCCGTTGGTTTGCATCCCCATTACACAAGCTTGCAATTACTTATATATATATCTTAAGCTTGTGTAGTTGCTCTTGTAATTAGATAGCTTGTGTAGCTAGCTAATTACCTTCTTGCTTGTGTAGCATAGAAGTAGCTTCCTTGCGTGGCTAATTTGGTTTTAGTAACCTTGTTAGTCACATTGCTTAGTTTGTGTAGCTAAGTATTTGCGCTCTCTAATTAGGCGTTGGTTGCCTTGTTATTGAGCATTGCTAGTGAGCTTAGTTAGCTTTGTGCTTTTGCTTACTAGCATGTGTAGGAGCTCCCTTGTTACTTAAAGTACTAGTGGCATAGGTTTGTGTGACCTTGCTCCTAGAATTGTTTAGGAGAGCTCTAGCTAGCCCGGCACCTTAGTTGCTTTATTAGTATCTTTGCAAGGTGCTAGTGAACATATATAGAGGGGTGTAGTCTTGGCTAGACCGATTGTTTTAATTCCGCATTTATATCGGTTAGCCGACGCGATTAATTTTAGAAAAGACTATTCACCCCCCCTCTAGTCCGCCATCTCGACCCTTCACCATCCTAAAGATGCAGAGTTTCTTAACTACCCTATTAGGTTCTACACTGAGATGGAGGCTATCTTTGCTAATGCCATGGCCACAGGCAAGTTTGCACTTGGGTCTAGTGAAGCCTTAGGGCAGAACCAGGCTGACAGTGTTGGTGCCAAGGCTGATGGTCCTCCTTTGACCCACACCACAGTTCCCAAAGTGAATGAGAGAGGGATAGCAAGGCCACCGAATCGCTTCCTACCTCCTCATTGCTTGGCCCAAAGAGGAAGAGAGGAACTTCTCCGAGGAGGAGATGCTCATGTTGACTAACATGTCAGATGCTGTGAACAATGTGGCCAATGCTCTTAGGGAGACTGGACCTGCCCATGTTGATGCCAATCCGTACCTTGCTGTGATGGAGATGCCTAGCTTTAGTGAGGAGGCACTTATTGTTGCCTACACCTTCCTCCTGGACAACAAGGCCCAAGGCAGGGGCTTTGTGAACATGAGTGATGCCCACAGGGCCCTTTGGCTTAGGACCTTCTGGCCAAAACTACTATGTGTAGTTCCACTACACATGAAGGGCTAGAAGGCAGGAGGGGGTATTTCTGAGAGATGTATAGTTCCTCCATCCCCTCACCCACTCTCTCTCTTATTTTTGACAATAGGACCTTTTGTGCGGTCTGCTTGTTCTTTTGACACCGACCTTGATGGTGTAGTTTGCCTAGGAGGGTGGCTAACAATAGGCAAGGATTTGGAAACATTTGAGCCCTTGGCTGTTATTGAACTTGGTATTGTAAGAAACTTATTTGTAGCCTCTGTTGGCTACTTTTTATTTGATAACTAGTTGCCTATTTGTGTTGTTTATGCCTCTAGTAGTAGCTGTGGGATTTAAAGGCCTATGATGCATAAAACAAACTTGAGGTGGCTACCTTATTCTTGTTTTGATGGTTTTGTTGTTGTGCTTTCTTCTTTATTTGCCTATCCTTCTATTCTACACTTATGCTCAGCTTGTACTCCACAAAGCAACAACATCCTCTTGTGATGCACGATGGCGAGTGAGTGCAAGCCCGATCAAAAGGTCTCAGATGATGATGAGTGCAACTGTTGTTTATTTGCCTCTTTATTTGGTTCTTATAATTCTTGGTAGCCACCAATGACTAAACAAGGAAGAAAACCACCAAACTACTAAGCTGAGGCTAATTTTTTTATCAAGTAGCCGATGATGTTCACCATCATTGAAACTGAATGGTCGATTGAGGCATGTCATTCAGAAGCCACTTACATGTTCTACATTTGGTTGGTTTGAGAGAATGCCTCCCCGCTATGTGGTATTTGAAGGAAAAAAACCGGGATTTATTTTACATGGTATGAGTGTGCTAAGCAAGTGCTTAGGGAAGAAAGGGCTATCTATGAAGTACAACAACTATGATGATGCTCTTAGAGATTTTAATGCAAGGGTACCTCAAGAACCCTTGTTGTTACTAATTCATGCCCCTCATGGGGATGCATCAACATCCCATGAATCGGTGATGACTCAAGGTTCTGAAATCTATCCTCATTCACTGAAGTGCAAGGTGTTACAAAAATGCTCATCATCTTGATCTTGTTTATGGTTGTAGTTGGTGCATCATCACTCAAGTGTTTTATGTGCCCACAATTTGTTGTTTTAATTAGGCCGATGATGACACAATAGGATATTTGCATTAGTGGCTACATGCTTTCGTTAACTTGTTGCCCTTCTCGGCTTGCCAAACTGTTAAATGTTGTATTTTGACCAATGATGACACAATGGATCGATGCATTAGTGGCTACATATCATTTTCTTTGCCTCTTATCTGCTTTGAACTTTTTCGTTTGTTGGCTTCAAAACTTGACTAGCGGATGTCTGTTTTCTTCTTCTATGACTTTGATTATCCCATGTAGCCGTGAATGCTATGAATTGTTAAACTAACATGTTTGAGGCCAACTATTACATCTTTGAAACTTTGATTTGTTGTTGTAGCAGTTATGGAAGAGCAACCTCATGCTCCTTTCATTCATGTCCATTTCATTTTGTTGTTATGGGCTGGCCGACCACGACCAAATGACAAACACTATCTCGGTGTGGCGGTTGGTGGCGGTTAGCCTCTCATTGACCGCCTCTTCGATGACAAACCTGACCTACCGAGTAGGGCTCACTGGTATACATGATAAACAAGAGCAGTTGCACCACTTAGGGCGAGACACGCAGTGCGAACTGGGTCGATTGGGCTAGCCAGGCCGGCCAGGTACAAGGTCGCAAACACGCCCCAAGTTGCCCTCTCGTCTCACGTGACCTCAAGGCAATCTCCCACACTGATACCTCTATCAAAATATTCTAAGGAATTATGCTTCTACCTCTGTAAAAAGAGCTCACCTTGTCTTAAAAAAAGCAATTCTACTTAAAAAAGTAATTATACCAAAGCAATTCCAAGGAACTCTCTATGTCCTTCCTTCCTAATTTATAGAAATAGATAGTTTGGTAAAAAAACCCCGAAAAAAACCTTTTAAATTGGATATCTAAATATAGATATCCTCTATTACGGATTTCTCGATATTCAAAGATAGAGAGCAAGGATGACTATGTAGAGTGTGCTCAAAAGTTAGAAAAGTTATTGAAATACAAAGGTATAAAAATCGATTTCTACTCTACCAAATGGTGTTGGGAATTCTCTTCCAGGAGTCTTTTTTAAATTAAGTCTCTAGAATTGAGTACAGTTCTACGTGCACTCTTCATTAAAGTATTTAAAATTGACAGTATTCATGTTTTTGACACTAAAAATAAGTATTACTATAAAATATATCTCATAAAAAAAACTAATGATACCTATTTGATATTATAAATGTTGATATTTTTATATATGTTTATATAGTTAATTAAACTTAAGATATTCTAATTTAGCATTGTGCTAGAATTATATTCTTTTCTAGATAAAGTACAAACCACATACCAACGGTGTTTTGTCATGCCATGCCATATTATAGATGAAGTACAAAGCACATAACAATGGCTCCGTTCGCTTCGCTGAAAAAACAAGTCGAAACACTGTTCCAGCTGATTTGTTGTAAGAGAAAAACATTATTCCGACTAAAAAAACAATCTAAAAAAGACGGATTATAAAAGAAGCGAACATGACCCAAATAACTTTAGAAACTATACATACTCCTGGCTACCTATGTAAAAAAAGTATCTGTCATATTTGACTTTGCGGCTGCGTTCGCTGGTTTACCAGATCAGTCGGCTGGTCCTCTCACAACAACCAGCCAATTTTAGCCAGCCGCTACAGTATTTCTCTCTCACAACAACCAACCAGTTTCAGCCGTTACATGCCAGCCAACCGGGCCTGCATGATCTCCGATGTATAGAGTGATTGTGCCATTTTTTTTCATCCAAGAAACAAAAAGAGAGAACTTCCGGGCGGCGCGAGGGCGGCCGCACAGTCTGGGTGTAGCTGCGTGGGCAAGGACCTCCCGGCGGCGCAGGGGCGGCCACGCGAGCACCTCTTGACAGCATGAGCGAGGCGGCCGCCGACAACGCAAGCGATGAGAAACGCGGCCGCTCGAAGCGTCAAAGGAAGAAGATAAGACCGATGGAAAAAAAGAACGAAAAGAAAAGCCGGAAACCGTAGATTAGGAGGTTTTTTTTAATAAAAGAAAAGATTAACACATGGGTCCCACCAAACAGTGCCTAATAACGCTGTTAAATACAGCACCCATCCTATTTCTTTTCATCCCCTCTAACAAACACGAAGCATCCTGTCCCTGCAACCAAATAGATAATAGGAACCTGTGCCGAGTCTCCGACCCAAACACTACCGTGCAGCTAAAGGGGAGAAGACGTTGGAAAAGAGAAAGCTGAGTAAGGTCACACGTAAAGGAGCGGACACTGAGCCGATAGAGTCGTTTGCAGGATTATAAACCAGCAACCGAGCGAAAGAAAAGTGCAAGAACGCACTCAACTGAATGTCAAGGACTACATCCATTCGTTGGAGCCCTGCCTCACTCGTCGCTAGAACGAGCTGAGCGCCTGAGCCTCTAATTCTGTTTCGATTAAGAATGAGCAACACCTTACTTGTTATAAAAGCACTAGCACATGCAGCACTATTTATATACATACAATAGATAAAAACAATCCTGACTGACTTGCCGAATCTAGAAGCATGGACCTAATGCCAGAGATATACGAATGGGCTGGGCCCAGTTTCTGGGTTACAAACAATCCAACCACCACCTCCACCTACATTCTACTAGACTGCAACCTATCCCAGCTTCAGAAGGTAGGGCCTAAAATGAGACACGAACAATTAATTACCTAATCTACCTGACATTAAGGTGAGTACAGTTAGCTAGCTCCAAGTAAGATTAAGCACTGTCGTCCACAGCTTCCAAGGCACGGACACCTACCACCACCAGATCAAAACATCACAAGATTAGCAAGCAAAATCGCAAGAGTTAGTGACTCAAAATGTGCTCCTAATGGTTTCAAAAGTTTAACCTGCAGCTCCAAACCCTTAATATGCCCTCTTACTGACAAAGAACACTAGTGCTTAATGTGCAAGAAGGTGGATCGAAAAATGAAACAGACAAAAAACAATGGAAATCACGTACCTGTACAGTAACTTTACAATGGAAAGAAACCTTACTATCTGAAACCGACAAACCCGAAATAATTAATGATCAGCCAGGCCCAGAATTTGGAGGAGCATATACACTGCCTTGAACAACTGGTCTCTGCTGATGCTGAGACTGCAATTGCTCTCTGGCTTGTTGGTTCCACTGGCCACCAACACCATGAGCCTGTATAGGGAAGCCACCAGAAACTTGCCTTTGCAGCATGTCTTGGCTAGATGATGGCAACAACGTTTCGTACCCAAAAGAAGTATCTTGAGGAGAGCTAAGCAGATTAGACGATGAGGTAGCTGAAGTCTGATTGAGTGATGCCTCACGCTTCTGCTGGTTCACAGATGCCAGTACAGGGCTGCACGAATCTGCACTTTGTGGCATGGATGTTGTAACCATCTGATTGTGTCGGACCTGACCAACATGCAAGTCTATCCTACAGTCAAAGTTCATTTGGCGGTTCTGTTGCCCCATTGCTCTCTCAATGCTGTTCTGTGATGGATTAATCTGCCGCTGCTGCAGTTGAGTGGTCAATGGCGATTTGGAATGATGTGGAGGTTGTTGCAAAGCTAACAGGGTCTGACTTGAAGAACCCTGCATTAAGCCTTGGTTACCAAGGTCTGCCACCTTTGGTGACTGAGGCAATGAAGTGACTAGCCTAGGTTGATTCCCAGGTTGAGGCATTGACGGTGTTGGTGCTGTATTAGCAGGGAAAAGTCCTTGGCCATGTTGCACCAGTTTTTCAGACACATGGTTCTTTGACAGAGTACAAGCAGCATTGGATGGTGTGCTGTCAATTGGAGTCTGGGGCATCATGTTTCCTCGTCCTAAGCTCTTCATAAGCTTAGCTTGTTGACTACCATGGTTCCTTTGTGACTGATTTTGTCTAGACTGTTGTTGTCCCTGTTGTTTCTTCTGCTTCTGTTGTGTAGTAGTGGCAGGTTGGTTGGGAGATGAAGAGCTATCTGGCAGATTTTGTGCCGCTTGCTGTCGCTGATGTTGTGGTTTTGAATAAGGGACTGGATTGGCAGACGAGGCTTGGTTCTGCTGCAATATTTGAGTACTATTCTGCACATTGGGTACTGCACTAGCTCCAGAAAGATCACTATGCTGTTGAGGTGCCATATGTTGCATTTGTCTTTCTTTAGCCAAGTGCACAGCATATGCCTGCTGTTGTGAGCTTGAATTAGTTCCCTGGATCTGAGAATGGTGTGGATTCCCAAACATGTGTAACGACTGTGACATCTGATGTGGCCGTTGGGGTTGCTGAACAGGTGAAGAACTCGACAATGATGGATTCATGCTGCTAAACTGGACAGTGGCTTGGCCACTTCCCTGTGAAACTGGCATGTCGAACTCTGACATCTGCCTATGCTCTTCCATACCCTGACCAGGCTACAAGAAAATTTACTATCAGCAACGGCACCAATTTTTCATTAAAGACTGCTTCTCTATAGGCGTAGTTATTAAAAGCTTGATGCAAGAGTTGAACCACCATTGAATTCAACTTGTACAACAGACAAGGAATCCCTCCCTAGCTATGATGGCATTTCAGAGTGTGTGAAGATTTTTTTTCCAGTTTCGGCAGGTAACACAAACAAAAGTATAAAGAACATCAATCAAATGAAACAGCCAATAAACAAAATCTCAAACAGAGAAATGAAACAGCAATCCAATAACAAAAGAAGGGCAGTAAATTGCTAGAAAAAAACATATACTCCCTCCGTTCCAAATTGTAAGTTATTTTGGCTTTTCTAGATTCATAGATTTTGCTACACACCTAAATATACACTATGTCTAGATATATAGTAAAAGCTATGTATCTGGAAAAGTCGGAACGACTTACGATTTGGAATGGAGGGAGTAGCTTGTAAACCACTATTTTGGATTAGCAATGGATACTTTACTATCTTATTAGCAACAAACTTTTTCCTTGAAAATACTAGAAAGGCCTATACGCCTTTTTTGGTTTACATAAGTACAGCTAGTTGACTTTGTGCAGTAATAAATAGCAAGACACACTCAAGCTGAGCATAAAACAGCAAAGTGTGGCGGAGATGGTGAAGATAGTGGTTAAAAGTATCACCATTCAGCAGTTTCATGCATTTGAGGCAATTTATAAGCATATGAAATGTAAATAGCAACTCACACGAAATGTTTGCATAGGATCACGTGGCCTCGAGATTGAATTGCCAGAACCAGATATGGCTCCAGGATGGACACTTACTGCACTGAGCACACCTTGCTCACTGTTGGGCAACAGATTTCCAGACGGAACTGCATTTAGCATTGCTGGTGAACTAATCCTTGGAAAGCCTGCCCTGGCACCAGGCATACCTTGATTTAGTCCTGCCACCATTCCCGTACGAGGGGCAGAAGGCATCATACGGGCACCTGCACCACAATCAACCCCGGAAGGAATAGTTCCAGGAGCAGAAACTCCAGGCTGATGAAGATTTCTGCCATTGACCATCTGATTATATTGAATCTTTGGTTGTTCGTCACCCTGTAAAGAGGTAGGTCTGGGAACACCATATTTCTGAGCATCCCTATACCAGAAATGGCATGGAGAACAACATTATATACGAACTCTACAACATGGTCCATTTAACACCTCTAGGTATAGATCATTTACCTAGGACTATTCAATGTTGAAGGTGACGGTGAATTGCTGCCCAAAACCATAGCAGGAGAACCTGGTAACCTGGAATTCAGATTTGAAGTAGGAGTAGAAGGACCAACAGAACCCTGATGGTTCGGCAGTGTTATCCCATTTGTATGAGAACCTGGGTACACACTGCCAGGTGTAATTGAATCAAGATTTGGACTTGTTACATCACAGAGATCAAGGGGCCTGTTTAAGTTTAGACAAAAAATATAAAGACGATGTTTAGATGCTGGTTAATGGGTCTGGAGTTGTAACAGAAACTATATAGCACATAAAGGTGACATATTTCAGATATGTCCACAGAAATGAAATTCAAAGCCGTAGTTCAAGTTGGCAATTACATACGTCAAAGTGCCCCCAGAAATTTTGTTCAGACATGCTTGTGAAAGTGCGATAACATGGGAACCATGTGGCTGCATGATTGGCTTGAGCTCCTGGCGATTGCCCTTCATGAAAAGAAAAGACAAGGCATAACCATAAGAGATAGTATCAATACAGTTAAAATTGTTTGCAGCAGGATGTAAAAAATACATCATTCTCAAAGGTGATTGGAACTAATGAGAGAGAACCTAACCCAGAGAAACGATCCATCACCACACCACATTACCAAATAGAGTATCAGAAAAAGGAGAAGACTGAAGCTGTAACTGAAAACTTCTCTCCCATTTTGCCTATCCAAACTCTTTCTTGAAGTTTGCATTTATTTTTCTTGTGCCCCACGCGGGCACATGTAAAACTGTGTTTCATCGCTATGGCAAGCTGAAATCCCTATTGATTCTATGTACTGGCAACTGGCAATAAACCTTATTGTCCTTCAATAAAGCGGGGTAGAAACCAGTTGCAGTTCTGTTACTGGAGCCAAAAGCTAGTAGTTTTATGGAAGAGTCATCAGAAATTGTAGTTCCTTGTTACAATGTCACATAAGTTCTAATTTTGCGAAATTAACTGTGTTAGGAACTCCCATACTGAAACACCAAGTTACATCGACATGCTATAACAAGTACTCAATTTCACCCAAAAAAAATCCTAAACTTCTGCAAGTGAGCTATAATAAAAACAAATGTGCAGCAGAATTTACCAATCCTCCATTATAAACATAATCAGAAAGATAAGAGAAAATAATAACCTGTCTATGTCTGGCATGCCCTTGTTGCATGAGTACTATAATTTTTTCAAAATGTGCCTTAAGATTCTCTTCGTCAAATGGTCCTTGAAGTCGCTCAAATAATTGCCTTGCGCTGCCCTGGTGAACATATAAATACCAATGTCAAGAATTTTAAGAGACTCAAGAGTCTGTAATGCACACCTCCAAATAAGTCTGAGATTACAATGGTGTTAATAAAAGCAGACTCGATTTTTAAGGAAAGTATGGCAGGAACTAAAAATGAAAGGTTGAATGTTACATCTGTGTGAGTTGCACCCCACATACATGACAGGCAGTAAAGAGTACCCACAAAACAAGGTGGTGGGAGAACATGCCTTTGGAATGCCCGGCAATGTATTATGGTAATGCTGAGATGAACCGGAGTCATCTGCACTGTCACCACAATCACCAGAGCTTCTATCCACAAGAACCTTGTGGCGCTCCTTGCACTCTTTAGGCTGCCTATGTACACACTGCAGAGAGAAATAAAACACAAAAAAAGCCGAAGATTCAATTTGGTGAATAAGACAAATGGTGACCAAATTATCATGATAAAAAAATAATGCCACAGGAAACATTAGAGAATATATGGGAAAAAGTAGCAACTTAGCTACTGCAAACAAGGCACACATATAAGTACATAACGGAAACAAACATACTAAGTGCTATTAACTGGGCTACAACCAGAAAACATGTAGAACGTAGGTCTTGTAAGTAAAAAGATGAGCATATTGCATGTCTAAGTGACATGACAAAGCATGTTACATAGCAAAAGGTCCGTTTATCGCAGAAAAAAAAAAATACCTTGAACTGCACGATGCTGTTGATTGCATCACTAACTAGTTCCCAGTTTTCACCCATATCATGGACAAGGACAACAAGTGCCTGAAATATTTAAGATATTTAGCCATCACCACAAATCACAGTCAAGAATAAATATATAATAACTTCAAGCACAAAAGAACCTGATCCTCAAAGCTTGACCATCCACCAGAAGATGTCATCTGCCAAAAGCACAAAACATTTTGATAAGCATACTAGCAAATTATGGGAAAGATTACCCTCTCCTATCATGCAATGATACACAATTCGCCTACTTGTGAAAAAAAATATGGGAAAGAAGATTCTACTTGTGAAGCATGTGGTGTCCAAACAATATGATGCTTGAATGTACACAATACAAGTGAAACCTTAACAGAAACAATTCTAATGATTCTGATGCAATAATCCAACCACGTGCCCACAATAAAAAAAACAAAATAAAAGGGAGAAAAAGAAGCGTTAGAAAGAATGTGTCACAAATTCATCTACCAACACTTCAACTGATTAGACTACACTATGAAATGCGCTGAGTAGCATCAATCTGGTGCTCCCCATTAAATAAATGGAAAACCAAAGAGCATAGAAAACAAAATTTCACTTGAGACCACAGAAGAGGGGTTAGAAACAGCTTGCAATAATTCAACCAATTCTTAGCTATAAAAGGTAAGATGAGGCAGCAGCAAAATTTTCTGAGCACGTAGTCTTTCTTACCCTAGTCTATCCACAAGTTTCATCAGCAATCCATTTCTAAATCTTCCTAGTTTCCCCATTATACAACTATAACTGCATGAGCCTGACTAGGCCAGTCAAGAACACGCATTGACAAAAGTTGCTTACTGCTCTATACCAGTAGTAGGACCACAGAACCTAGCAAATGGACTATATATATAATTCCTACCATTATGTTGGCACATAGGGATCAAATAAAGAGGAAACACAGTTGACAAAAGGTTCAATCCAGTATACATGACATCTGGCATGGTTACAAACTACAAAGGTAATGACCAACAAAGAGAGAAGCTTATGACTCTAATCTAAGGAATGCTAATACCTTTAGTGCTTTGCATTTTCTCCCACGATCCCTATTAGCAATGAACTTTATAAATCTAGCAGGATTTGCCATGTTGCTCATCTGTGACGCAACAGGAGAAGCTTCTTGTGAAATATCTATCCCTTGCTTCCCCATTTTAAGCTTCTTAGAAGCATGTTGACCACCATATGCAACTATGGATAAAATCAAAACACAAAATGGTCAGAGCCATTTGTCATCTCCCAAATAATATCAAGAGCATGTAGCTAGTCCATATATGGCGTAGGTGAAACATGCACTATATATAAAATGAGGATGAAGCTACCACTGTTTCCATTTGAATCATATTGGTGGACATCTGCTCTCTTCTTGAGATATTCCTTCTAACAGAAATTTTGAAGGGAAAAAAGTTAGGCCTAACAGCCAATATATCATCGTTAATATCAACAGAGGGGGTGGAGATTGAACCTGCTCATATTTATTAACCAAGTCAACTTGCATTCTTGGATCATAAGTACGGCCCTGCAACTTTAGGAGAATAAATTTGCATCAAGGAAACATTGGAAATACCAGCAGTAAGTCAGTAACAGGGGAGCGCCAATGAAGCTTGAGAAATTAACCTTTATGGAAGTTGGAACATATGAATTGGCTGCATTTTGAGCAATTTTGTATCCTGAGTTCTTCATCTTTTTCTTCTTGATGGCTTTAGTGCACATTTCGCCAGCATCATAAGGCAGTTGTCTATCAGAATCAACTGTAGATTCAAAATCTGTGTTCCTCCATGCCAAAGACACTCCATGCAACGAACTTTGATCCTCTTGGTAGGAGTTTGTGTCACCACTTGAAACATCTGTCTTACTTGTGACTTGGGGTGGTCCACTAGCACCAGCATGAAACGGGCTTACAACTCGTTGCCTGGCAGCTGTGCGGGTGCGCTTCGGAGGAATTGCAAGGAAAGAAGTAGGTCTTTTGCCATTCGATAACAATGGTTGGTTCCTTGACTTGCTTTCTATGCATGGTTCATAAGGCACATAGGTACCAATTTCATATGGCCTTGCAATGCTAATCCTTTGAGGCATTACGTGTTTCTTCTTGTGTACCATATTCGATACGAAACCACCATCATATGCTTTAGGAGAAAGATAAGTACACGTCTCACCTTCATCCTCCTCATATGCATTCTTCTCCTGGGGCAAATCTGAACAAACTGTGTAGAAGTTAGAACAGATATGAATTAAGTGCATAACAACATATAACATATTTAAGGTACTGATACATTTTACCTGCAACAGAATCACACACAGATGCTTCATAGTCATCGTTGAGCTCAGCATTGCCAGCTTCCTGAAATTAGTAACTAGTAAATATGTTTTACAAAAGAAATGCTAAATGGTGAATATAGATACGAAAAGTAAAACAGTGCTCCAGTGCTGTTGAAGGTGCTAACTACTACTCCGTCCAAATATGATCAGTGCACTTGTTTGCATCACCAAGACCAAGAAGTAAAAAAACATAGGTCAAGGGGAGTCAGCGTGGTTGCTTGTAAGGGACCGGTTCAAAAAGGGGGAGAGACCTCTCTTTGACTTCGTCGTAAAGTAAGGGCCCACCAAACCCTGGAAAGCAGGCAGGAACTTCCCACGCGCTCGCTTCTTTGGTAGCCACAGACTTATCTGCACTGTTACAGACCAAGGAGAGGGGCACACGACCCGTGCAGCACCAGGGCTCGAACCCAGGCAGGGAGCGCCACACCTGGGTGCCCTACCACCGCGCTATCAGCGCGTCTGCGACCAAGGAGAAGTAAAACTCCCACAGCGATCCATTTATTCTGCATCAATTTAGCCGATGCTTTGTTGCATGCACGCATGCAGATTGAATGTGTTGTGCGAAGGAGAAGGGCAGCAGCTGATTAGCCACACATTAACTCCGCATGCAAGACAAAGGGGTGCTAGTGTCGTAACCTAGAAAAGGAAGCATGTGCGACAGCAACAAACTGTTACATGCAGTTCATTTTTGGAATCTATTTTTTGGTAACACGCACATCAAAGCTGGACTTAGGAAGTAAAAAGTAAATAGTACATGAAGAAAATGTCTAAAAATGAAGTCGTTAATAGATAAAAAGATGGTGGTTTTGTTGGGTCAGGTCATGGTATGATATACAAGGCGTGTTTGTTTCCAATATGAGAGAGAGAGAGAGTTATGTGTGTATGTGTCGTGGGTGTGTTGTAAATTATTTATCTCCTCCTTAATGCAATGATACGCAGCTCTGCGTATTCAAGGGGAAAAAAAATAAATGCCTAAAAAACAAAGAGGTAAATTTGGCCAGAAATCTTCCATACAGTGCACAAAAAGCAGCTCAGATTATTTTGCTTATAGAACAGCAGGAAAATTGAAAATCTTTAACTAAAGTAAGCTAAACTGCCTTAACTCCTTCGCTAGGTGTTTACACATAAACTTGCCAGTCCACCTTGTGGTTCAACAATTTAACAGAAGTCCCATAAGGGAAGCTAAAGGGAGGAACCAAACTGTGATCACTAAAGTCTTGGGAAGTGTACATAACGCTTCTCTGTACCTTGTGATACACGAAAAGAGATTCCAGAGACTCCCTGTATGCCAGCACTGCCCCAGGTGCTACTGTATAGAAGAGACTTTCCTGAAAATTGAGAAAATATCAGAATACGATTCCATAGCTATTTGTGCATGTCCCCAGCTGGCAAACCAGAGGACCTGTTTCCATGAGTGCTCATCAGGGTAAATAATGAAAGTTAAGGAAATCAGTCATAAAACACAAAATGTTTCGATGATTTACTTCTGAGAGATGATCAGACACTTTCAAGATTCCAAAGTCATTCAGCCTGTCAGGAGTTGGTGGGGCTTCAGGCAACACATGAAAATCAGATGTTCTACTGTTATATTCAAGAAATCGAACTGCATAATCATGAATCTGTGACCGTTGCTGGCTGGATTCTTTGGCTTCCAGTGAGTTGTGACCCTATACAGATACATGGAGATTACAACAATAAATCAAATGGTAAAAAAATAGTGTCTACCAGTTAAACTGGCAGGGCTAAAAAGTAACTGATGAGTAATTCGATCCTCCATTTTCTACTAAACCGAAATACCGAAACCGAAGTGACAAAACCCTTCAATACATTGGCATTCAAAATTTGAATATATGTGACGGAATGAACACAATTACAAAATAACCCATGAGAAAAGGTTATTCTAGAGTACTTTCATACTTCTACTCACCTGTTCTTTTCCAGCTTTGATTCCAGAAGGATCTGTCTCCTCCAGCATAGTTGAATTGTGTTGCATCATTTTAGCTGTCCTGTCAGCAGTCTGTAAAGCCTCAGCTGAACGCCAGAAACTCATGATAGCCTTTGCAATGATTTTTATAACAGCTTTCTGCTTTTTCAGAATGCTTGCTTCTTCAAACTTGGCACGACCATCAGAAGCAATCCAATGGCACAGCTGAGCTGCAGCCACATTTTTCCAAAGTCGTTCCTATTTTACAGAGACAACGTATCAAAGAAACAAAGTAAGACTATGCACATTAGCCAAGGGTAGTAATTAGATTAACATATTTACAAGTGTGACGAAGAAATATGGAGATAACTTGCGAAAGTACCTGCATGAAATCATTAGCCATCCAAGCCATCTCCTCAAGAACAAAATCCCAGTGGCTCTTTCTCCTCTTCTCTAAAGCAATGTTACAGGGAGATCGTTGACCAGACTTTTTAATATTTACCTGAGCAAAGTTATTCTCTCAGAAACAAGAACATGCCAGAGAAGGAGAAATATATATATATATATAAACAAACTATACCTCTATAACACGAGCGTTTTTAAGAATAGAATCTTCATAAGCCTTCTTTTCCATCTTATTCAAGTTCTCCTCAGATTTTTTAATCTCACTCTCCACATTAGATTCATCATTTTTTGGTGAAGACAAGGCATCAGGCAACTTAATGCCTACAGAAATAGGATGTGCAGAGTTTGAATTCCCAACATAGCTATTTTTCCTAACCAAAACTGGACCTTCCTCAATGTTCATGCTGCGGCCAGAAGACAAGCACTCTGTGTCTTTCTGTGCAACTATTGCACTGTTACAAACTTCCATTTCATCTTTCACACTAGGAATATTACTGGCTTCAGGTTGTACAAGATCGGAACTTTCCTTCAAAGAAGTAGGCCTGCTGAAATCTACGGATATGCCACTTCCTTTGAGAACCATGTTAGAATGTCTACTATTATCTAGGTCTTCATGAGAATCAATCTTCCCTGCAACAAGATTGATGTCCCCATCTGCATGCTCATCAATAATATTCACGGTGCCTTCGCAAGATGGGCCCACTACATCTTTGTGTGAAATAGAAGCTTCTACAACACAAGCAGGAACTGTCCTGTTGTTATCAAGTTCCCCTTCATGGATATGGGCCATACATTCATCCAGGTGTCCATCATCAGCCTTTTCGTCGACAGCACATGACTCTTTCTCATCATATGTAGATGCACTAGAATAGCATGGCCTTATAACAACTTTTAAATTGGTATCAGGGGTTTCTGCAGATGCAACTTCAGCAGCAATCTCATCACACCCAACAAGGAGATGGTCATGATTTGCGTCATTTGATGACAAATCTTTAGCTTTGCTATTATTGCCAGCTTCGTTTACTTCGTCATTCACAACACATTCACTTTCAAGAATGGTTTGAATCCCATCCAGCTCCATTGCTGCCTGGTCATCAGAAGATGTATTCTTTGGTGCATTGTCATGGTTAGATCCAGACTGTTTTACACTAGAAACGGACAATACACCATCATCACCTGTATTGTTTTTTTGTGCTACAACCTTATCATCTTTTGGCTCATAGACTTTAGCAGGGATCGTAGAAGATCTAATAGATGTGACATTCCCACTCTCCCTACTTGGCTTTGACCTATTGCGCCGAACATATGCCTGGCTTTTGACACCAAGGCGTGACAATCCAGAAGCAGCAGGTTTTTTCGCATTTTTGTGACCATCACTGGGCAATGACTGCTTGGGTTGGGCTGCATTTAATCTTTTGGTTCCTCTTTTTACAACCTTTTCTTCAGCAATGTCGTTGTTACCTCCACCCAAAAGCATAAGATTGTCTGCTGTGTTGATTTCGCGGCACAGTGAACCTCCTGGTTTGTCGGTACTCTCGACTGAATCTCCAAGAGGTGATGCAGAAAAACTACGTTTAGCGTCACTGCAAATGAAGGCAAACAAATGGCTCCTAAGTGACATTATGATTTTGATAACTGCAATGAAATGATACATCAGGAAGCAACCATTACCTTATCACAGTTTGTGCTTCTATTTGATTTGTGAGAGAAGCGGAGTGTACACTGACTGTTTCTAGATGTACAAAATTGAAATCCAATGGGTTGCCTCCCTGCAATAAATAGAAGTAAGTAGGTACAGTGAAGGCAGAAATATAATCTAAGAGATAACATGACGCGGGCATACTTTCTCTAGAAATTCCAACTCTCTCCTACGCTCGTCGCGAACATCAGACTCCTGCCTGAGCTCCTCCTGAGCTTTCTCAATGGCCATACTGCGTGGTGAAGATTTGGTGCCGATACCAACACCATAATCCATAATTCCACCCATCGAGCACGGCTCCGCATTCACCATTGAAGAAAAGCAGAAGCATGCATCGCCTGCACGTCACCGAAAGCGGCAGTTCATTCTGACGGCAGCAGCAAACAGATGTATCCTTCCAGTGCGAACCACTGAAAGCAAAATCCGAAAGAAACAACACAAAAGACGGCATAAACAAAGGACGAGAAGAAAAGGTTACACAACAACATTTTAATTAATGGTAATATAAGGCGCATTCAAAAGCCTGCGTTCTGACAGTACACCTGAGCGCGGAAAAGGGAGTGCTGCTTGCAATAGGCCATTGCCAATTTGGCATAGGGCAGCATCACAATGCACGTATGGAGGTTACATACACTACATTTAGGCATGTGGTTATCATCATGCAAGCGCACTTATCCACAGCTGACTGATGGAGCATCCCATGGACACCAACGAGACTAAAAATGAAGCAGGGGTCATCACCTCCAGCCAAGGCCAGAGCTTCTCTGACAGGAGTGGCTCAGTCAGTGGGCACGCTCCAGCCTCGTATAACCATTGCCCACACAACCCAACAACGCCTCAGGCGACCCTGGGGCGCCGAATTGGGCCTAAAAACGGCGTGTGAAGGAGGATGACACGTACCTCGAGTAATCACCGGCGCACGGACCTAGGGTTAGGGTTTGGGCAGAGGAGGGCGGGCAGCCACGGAGGGGGTGCAGACGGGTCGCGGGGGCACTGGGGAAGTCTGACGGAGGATTGTGCAGCGGAGGAGGCCCGCGAGGCGGCCGCCAGAGGTGGCCGTGGCGCCGGTGGGGTGGGGCGGGGCGTGGAGGCGGGAAGGAGCGCGAGGAGAGGGAAGCAGTTCAGGCCCTGTGTCTGTGCGTTGTTGTCCGGGCGGGGCGGGCGGGTGCCGAGGCCCGAGGGGTCCGCGCCGCTGTCCGCTCGCCCTCAGTTGGCCATGCAGCCCGAGCCCACACGGCCCAAGGGCCAATTTTTTGGCCCGGCCCGACGGCTAGCGGGCCCGGGCTGGCCCGGCACGGAGGAGCAGGTCGTGTCTGGGCCCCCAGGCACGTGGTCCGGCACGGCACGGCCTGCTACAGAACAGGCGGCCCGCTAGCGGCCCGGTCTGCTAAGTGCCCCTCGGTGGTGGCGAGCCGCACTCCCTCTCGGCCTCTCCCTTGCTCACCCACACACCGACGCGCTTCTTCTCCCTTGCTCACCCGCACGGCGCCGCACTCCTCTCCCTCCCTCATTCCCTCTCCCTCGCCATGTGCTGGCCACCCTTCCTCTCCCTTCTCTGGTGCGCTCGCCTCCCTCCCTCCTTCCCTCTCCCTCCTCTGGTCCACTCGGCTCCCTTCTCTTCCATGGCGGCAACGGCACATGGCCCTAGAGCAGCGGCGCGCGGTCCTCGAGGAGCGGCGACGCACGGTTCTCGAGGGGCGACGGTGCGGCCAGGAGCAGGCGGTGCATCCACCGAGCTCGTAGCCCCGACGAGATCCGGATCCGACGGCTTCGCGAGATCTGGCGCGAGGAGGCGGAGGACGACGAGATCCACGCGCGAGGAGTGTGGCGCTCCCCGGCGACGGATCTAGGGTGGGCGCGCTCACCGGTGGCGGATGCAGGGCATGCCCGTCCTCCGGCAGCGGATCAAGGGTGGTGGCATCCCCTAGCGGCGGATCCAGGGCGTGCTCGGCCTCTGACGGCGGATCTAGGGTGGTGGCGTCCCCGACGGCGGATTCAGGGCGGGCGCGACCGGATCCAGGGACGACGAGCGTGGTGGCTGGCCTCGAGCGGCTCCTCTGGATCCAGCTTCGAGGGCGTCAGCCTCCTCGGTGGTGAGCGCGCTGGTCTCCTCCGGATCTGGCGTCGATCTCCTCGGCGTCGACCCTCTTCCCCTCTCTCTCTCGGCAGCCAGTGGGTCTCGGGTTGGCACGGCCTGTGAATTTGGTCGTGCTTCGCGGGCTGGCCCGGCACGGAAATCGGCCCATAGTGCCGTGCCTAGGCCGGAGGCCAGGCCCGTGGCCCTATGAGGCACGGTGTGCCATGCCAGCACGGGCCCATGCCGGGCCGGGCCGAGCCGGCCCGTTGGCCATCTATACCCTCGCCTCGTCTCGACCCGATCGCTCTTGTGTCGGACTTTCGGCTCCACTCTCTGCGTCTTCTCTTGCTACAGTACATCCAACCAACGGCTAAGTTTTTTTTAAACACTCTTCTCTGTTCGTGAACAATAACTTTTCTATAATTGGAATAAGTTAAACTTTTTGTGTTTAACTAAAGTTATAGAAAAAACATAAATATTTATGACACTAAATAAATACATTATAAAAAAACTATTTATGATGTATCTAATGATACTGGCCCCGTTCGCTTCGCTGAAAAAACAAGCCGAAACACTGTTCCGGCTAAAAAAACAAGTTGAAAAGTATGGATTATAAGACAAGCGAATAGGACCACTAACTTAATGCCATAAAGTTTTGGCACTTTTTTCTAAAAAAGCGGAGTGGTTGTTCCCGGTGCCTAGGACTCTTCTTGGCATCTCGGGCGGTTGTGGCGTTGGGATCGTCCTGTGTAATTCGTCTCTTCTTTTTCCTTCCACTACTCGATCCAAGTCCATCGCTGGGTTTGGAGTGTAGGATTTCCCCTGTTGATCGGTTTTCACACTCTGATCGTCTCCTGCTATGTCCACTTAAGAACAAAAACTTAGTTTGCTAGCCGGTTGTCTGTGCCTCCCGGTGGAAGATCCCAGCGCGGTGGGGGTTCGTCCCCTCACCGGCGAGGATGGACGACGTTGAGGGGATGTTGAAGAGTATGCAACTGTCGGATCAGGAGAGGAAAAGCGTTAAGATCAGGTTTGAGATGGGGGTTGGTGGCAATGATCGACAACCGCAGGCGGTGGCAAGGCTGTTCTTAGAAAAGCGACTCCGCCCGGAAGTTCTCGAGCAAACTGTGGGATGGATTTGGTGCCCAGCAAGAGGGATTACGTGCAAGGATGCTGGAGACAATGTGTTCTTGATTTCTTTCAACCAGGCGGCGGGGAAGCGAAAAGCACTAAAGGATGGGCCATGGATGATCTCGATGGAGCTGTTGGTGCTGGCGCACTTTAATAAAACAAAATCTTTGGAGGAGATCGATTTCTCCTATACCCCAATATGGATCCAGGTGGATGTCATACCTGGTTTTAAAGACAAAACCAGATACACACTATATGTGAGCCCAGGAAGTCAAATCTCACATATAGCCACAAATAAGGGTAATATCAATAGACAATGCTTAAATACATAATGTATTAGTATAAAGAATATAACCTCAGAGTATAGACAGCGGAAAGACAACTCCGATCTTCAGGCGAATACTCCAAATCCACAGGGACGACTGACTAATTGACAACAAGCCTAACTCCTCTAGACTAGCAATCTGGTACCCATCCGGGATTTTCATTGGATGTAAAGCAAGTGTAAGCTCACCATGCTTAGCAAGTGTCGGATACCATAGAAAGGGGTACCCTAAGCAAGAACCGAAAATATTGCTTAGACCTTGCAAAAATCAAAGCCAAGGAACAACCACGAGGTCTCGATTGATTCAGCGATTCGTCCAAAGCCTGCGTCGCAAAGGCCTCGAGCGAAAGGCCAACCCTCCGCCTTGCTGAGGCCCTCTCGCTGAGGCCCCCTTGCCGAGGCCCTCTCACCGAGGCCCTCCCACCGAGGCCTCGCCCCGCTCGGCCTCGGATGGGTTACCGATTCTCCGATTCGCCCGAGGCCCTACGCATAAAGCCTCGAACGAAGTACCGATTCTCCGACTCGCTCGACGCCGGCTCGGCAACAACCTCGTCGCCTCTGCCTCGACCGACTTCTCTAACAAAATGTCACACGTCCAACCACTCCTGCAACGTCAGCCGCACATCGACGCAGTGCAATAGAGCGGCCGACGGGATGGGAGACATGACTGAGCAGGGGTTACCGGCCACTGTGCTCAGCACTGCGCCCATGACTGGTGCCCGTACTACACTGTGCCACCTAATCCCTACTCTAGGAACAGCGCAGCGTGGGGAGTCAGGTCCGGATCACTATAGCCTCGGAATCAGTGTATATGACCAACTGCTCCCTCCAAGCCTCGGCAATCCACTTCAGGGGCTCGACAGCCTCGGGATTTGCGCCCGCCGAGCCACTACAATGGCTCAGCCTCGGCACCAACTGAGCTTTGGCTCTTTTCACTATCAACGCATAGCGACTGGCACGACGACGGCCATACCCTGCGCCAAGCTATCACTGGGGCTCCCACGTCGCACAAAATCGGGTGTGACCGGCGCGTTGCTCCAGTGCATCACGGACAAGACCACTCTGTTGACCATGCTGCCATAGTAGCAAGCTACAGGACTCAGACACACCACCTCCGCTTACAAGACGCTGCAAAGCAAACACATGTATCGCCCCTGTCCCCCCTTCAACTATAAAAGGAGAGGCTGGGGCCGTTTCTAGAGACAGGAGAAAGATAGTCGAGCACTCACGTAGGCTCACGTAGATTCAGACACACGCTTCCCCGCTGCCTGAGAGCAATGTCTCAAGCAGCCCGCACCGCTCCACGTAGAGACCTACGACTAGCTCCCTCTCACCCAGCTTGTAACCCCCTACTACAAGTACTTCGGTGTAAGGAATACAAGATCGATCTCTCAGACTAGACGTAGGGCACCGATTGCCTGAACCAGTATAAACCTTGTGTCTCTTTGTATCACCATCTAGGATTAGGGGCACGCAGTTCAAATTCACTAGTTGGTTGAGGACCCCCCGGTCCGAAACACCGACAACAAGTATATCAAAGGGATCTATAAGGCTTAAAAGGCTTGACACTGTTCGACTGCGGTTCGCAATTTTAGTTGATCAAGTTTTAGCATCCTGTATCACTACTTTAGTGAACAATCCCAATTCCCAAGTGATATTAAAGTATAGTCAATTTTATCTCAATTCCCAGCCATCCACCATCCACAGTAACCACTAATATTGAAGGATCCAGACCGCTCGTATCCGTGAGCACGACTGTTATAACATGTCAAATATTTCTACAGAAACTGTACATCTTTACCCACCGAGTTATGATTCCCAATGTCGGGGTTTGCAAAGCCCACTACACCTCTACCTAGAAAGTGTGGCAGGGTTTCACTATGTAACCCTTAGCTGGTCGCACTAACAAGTCGTAGCTACTAAGGGGTGGCACGCGTGGGCAACACAGCACGGTACACACATCCTAGCAGAAAAAGAAAAGATACCCTCTTATCCTTACTAGAAGCTACAGACGAGCTAGTACAATCTAGTTAACAAGTTAAAGTCAGAGCCATATGACACTCGGGGTTGTATGGAACCTCCTGGGTTGCCGCTTCAGGATTAAGTCCTTATGGAGAGGCACTAGAGTACTCAACCCCGTACTCTAGCCCCCTATCTGTTGCTAAAAAGCTTCATGTTATCATATTGCATACTGCCTTTAGTCATGTTTAACTATTATTCTATGTTCAGCGCTGCAGCATCTATCCAAAATACATACCCAAACCCTAGGTAACAAGGATATGTGGTACAAGTATTCATCTAGGTAAAGTCCTTAAGGGTATATCAAATTAGACACATGCATGAATATGAAGTGTAATAATTCATAGGTACAAGGGGCCTTTGGTACACTTGCCTTAAATACCGATCATTCGGTAAGCTTTAATCTTCAATGTCCTTCTTCTTCTGAATCACCACATATATCTCACTGACTGGACGTAATCGTAGAACACCACAGAACATCCATACACATACATGCATAGCATACAATTGCATCTAGATCAGAACAATACACCAATCATAGAAAAATAAGTAAAAAAGTTTGAAATACGATTCTACGCATCGCTACGAACATACAGTCGTGAGAGGCACGCTAATCGGAGCTACGATTGAAAAGATACATCTACCGAAAGATTTTGCTTATAAAACAATATAATAAAAGAGTGAGATCATCGCTAAAATCACGGGAACGCAAGAATCACCGATAACGGAACTATCATTAAAATGAAACGACTATCGGGATTTTGTATTATAAAAAGAGAGAAAAATCTATATGCTTGATTTATTTTAATTGAGCAAAACTATATGAAACATATTAACTCAAATTATATAAAATCACATTTTATTTTAAAAGCCGAGTTGAACTAGTCATATTTTATACATAAACATGCACATATCATTTAATCAAATTAACATTAACTTTGCAAGAGAAAAATATATGTGAAAGCATCTTAACTGACTTTATATAAATCATGTTGAACCTAAGCAAATTATAATTAATAAATACATATTTAAGTTGACATTAATTAACAAGTAATTATAAAAGGTAGATAATGTGCTAGATTGCTGTTATTTAGAAACAAGTTTACGTAATTATTAATTAAATTAATATTTAAATTATAATATTATGAATAAGGGATGTGATAAACATTGCTACTAACGCGTACCTTACATTGGCACGATTTAACACGACAAGAACGAAGTCAACCCTATGTAGTTGCTTTTAATTAAAAGCTATTGAATAAATATAAATTAAATTAATACCTTATATTAAAATTCATAAACATTTGTTATATTGGATGCTGCTGCTAACACGTATCACACACTGCACTGAAACTCGCACAATCGAATCGAAATAAAAAATCTAAATCGGCTTTAATTAAAGAGCGATTAATTAATTATAGACACAATTAATATTTTAATAAAATAAATTTATAAACATGTGATATATAAACTAATAACTCTACTACATAGATCTTGATGACACAAAACTAACGCAACTAGAACGAACTAAAACGGAGCTAAAACGATTAAACGACGGGGATTAACAACAAGATGGTAAAACTGTAATTACTGCATCTTCTACCTCTCTGTTCTTCTTCCTGTCTGTGTGCTCTTGCGTGGAGTGCGTACGTGGCCATGGTGGTGCTACTATGCTCGCGCAGAGAGGGCTGAGGACGGCCGGCCTGGCCGTCCAGACATCGACGGCACGGGACCGCACGACTCAGGGGCCCAGGGCGACGCGAGGTGGAACAGGGCCCACTCGACCGAGGCGAAGTGGGTCGGCTCCTACAACGCGAGCCAGCTCAAAGTGGTCGGCGATCACGACACAGGTCTTGGGCTATGGCCCCAAGAAGCCTGGCGCGCACCAGGGGCGGCGGTGGGCGTGGCCGAGGATGGCTGTGGAAGGGCCCCAAACGATGAAGAACGCAGGGAAGCGAGGTCAACCTTGCCGGCAATGGAGGTTTCTCGCCGGAGATGAAACTAGAAGATTCAGAAAACGATGAGTGGATCACGTATTTGCGAAAATGAAGGCATGATGGCGTAGAGGAGATCGAGAAGAACCTCGTGGTGGTGACGGTTTTCGCGGAGGACGCTGGAGATGGCCGGAAACGCTCGTCGAAGATTCGCCGGAAAAGTTCGTCGGAAGCGAGATGCAGAACTTCGGCTTTAGATCTGGGAGGCTACGAGCGACGGCTGGGGAAACGGATCATACTTCTGAAATCCTCGCGTCGAGGGCTACGCCGGCATATATATATATATATACACACACACACACATACATGGGTTTGGAGATTTTGGAAATTCAAGATATTTTAGGAAATAATTGATTTTCAAAATTAAAATAATTATAGAAAATCAGGAAATACTATTTAGGCTTCGAAAAAATATCTCTGAGCTCTAAAAAATACTAGAAAAATTCCTAGGGATAGATGAAAGAATGAGGGACACAACCAAAGTGGTTTTAGCTCCCGAAAAAAACTTTTGCATTGATCGAGGAAAAAGGCAAAGCTCCAAGAAATAGAAATTTAATCTCGAAAAAGGTCGAAAAGATTCCCAGAAAGAGGGGCATCGTTCTAACGCATCTTAAAACCTTTTCCAAGCCTTTGGATTTTGAAAACAAGGCATCTTATCTAACTTTTGTTTTTGTAAGTTTTCAAATTCTTTTTAAACCACTACTTGAAACCAATATTTTAAAGATTGAGATTTGAATTTATTTTTCAAACCACTCATCACAAAAGTATCAATGCAACGGCATGTATGCGCAAACATGTTGCTACCCTTATGTTGGATTTTAATTTAAAGAAAATTTTCTTTTACCTATGTTTTTATGAGCACAAAACAATTAACAGAAATCATTTTACTCTTTTTAGAAAGTAGCTAATTTTAGGGTGTTACAATGGAATGCCTACCCCTTGGTCTGATGAACAGAGGAGCAGCGAGGACTATTGGCAATGATATTGGTGATTTCCTGGAGGTTGATGTTGGTGGTGTGAGATGGCAGCTGGTAGATCACTCTGCCTCAAAGTCTGAATTGACATCCAAAAGCCGTTACGGGGAGGGATCATTACTAATTTGGGGAAAGACAGAGGTGAGCGGTGGTGTCCCATTTCTTATGAACACTTGCCTGATTTCTGTTTACATCTGTGGAGTGATTGGGCATGTTTATCGTGCTTGCTGTAAGAAGTTGGGAAAGGATGAACCTGCATCATATTCTAAGGTTTTGACACAAAAATATGGTGATGTGATCAACATATAGCAAGCCAAATGATCTGAGTGGAACGAGACTAGAGATCTGCTTGGTTTTAATACAGAACCAGCCGATTATGAAAACCCAACGACGTTCTGCGATGACCACCACATCCGGGTGGTCTAGTCGGCCGTAGGACACCCTAGGACAAACAGCCAAGTAGAACGTGCCAACAGCATGATCCTACAGGGCCTTAAGCCAAGGATATACAACCGGTTGAAGAAATTCGGCAAGAAATGGCTGGCCGAACTCTCGTCGGTCATCTAGAGCCTGAGGAACACCCTGAGCCGAGCCACAGGGTTCACGCCGTTCTTCCTGGTCTATGGAGCCGAGGCCATCCTCCCCGCTGACTTGGAGTATGATTCCCTAAGGCTACAGGCCTACAACGAGCAAAGCAACCGCACTGCCCGCGAGGACGCCCTCGACCAACTGGATCAAGCCTGAGACGTTGCGCTGCTACATTCGGCCAAGTACCAGCAAGCCCTACGACGCTATCAATCCCGGCGCATTCGAAGCCGAGACCTAAAGGTGGGCGACCTGGTGCTGAGACTGAGGTAGAGCAACAAGGGCCACCACAAGCTGACCCCGCCATGGGAAGGGCCGTACATCGTCGCCCAAGTGCTAAAGCCCAGGACCTACAAGCTGGCCAACGAGAAGGGCGAAATCCTCACCAACGCTTGGAACATAGAACAGCTACGTCGTTTCTACCCTTAAATTCCCAAGCATTGTATACATTGTTTCTCGAAATACATTAAAGAAGCGTTCTTTACTTGTTCTAATTTTTCGAGAAACCCCCCATCGACGGGGGATCGACGTTATGATAACGCTATAAGGGAAACCCGGCTTTGCCTCTATAGAACCGAGCCTCCCTCAGGGGCTAGAAGGGGGGAATCCCCCCTAAGTCCCAGGCACCATTTTTTAATCGTTTTTTGAATAAATTTCTACGCCAAACTCTCTGGCATGTTCTGTCAAATCGAGTGTAAAAAACCTAAGGACCGAAAGTCTGTCTCAGGGCCAAAAGGCTGGCCGAGCCGCGAGAACGGCCTACGCCTTCGGGCTATGGCTACTCCCTCACCACCTTTTACCCGAGGGGTAGCGTAGGCTCTGAGGAAGTTTTCTGCAAATGATATGTTCAGAGGCGAGACAGAGGGCAGAGGCTCGAAAATGCAATAAAATTATTAAAAAGCGTATACACATAAGTACGTTATAAAGGCCTCGACGGCCACAAGCGTCATGGTACGATAATGATCTTAATCTGTTTACATGGCCCCTTTGGCCCAGGTCAAGGCTCAGGGTCTCCCGCATCGGCGGTCGGCGCGGGAGGAACCACCTCCTCTTCGAACAGACTGGCCAGCGTCGTGCCAGGGGGCTCAGCCGCCTCCATCAGCTTCGTGACCTCCTCATCGACCTCCTCGTCATCCTCAGCCAAGACGTAACCATCGCTGATAGCCTCGAGGTCGACGCCGGCGTAGTGCGACGCGACGACAACCAGGGCGCGCTTGACGCCCATGTGCATCGCTCCCCGGAGTCGCTCGCGCACTTGGCCGCTCAACGCGGACAAGCGGCTCTTAAGGGAGCTGCCCGACTCGACCCCCTCAACCTCTAGGGCCTCGCAGGCAGTACGGGTGGCGCTCTGCAGTGCGTCGTGCTCCCCGATCTCAGCCTCGAGCACCGCCTGCACTGCGACAGAGGCCTCGGCTGCCCGCGTGACCTCCTTCTCCAACATTGCGCCAAAACAAGCAGGCTGCGGTTAAGTGCAAAAGAAAATATGCCAAACAGGGGCGGAGGCCTACGGGACTCACCCTCGGCCTTCTCTTTCTAGCGCTGGACCTCGACCCGAGAGGCCTCAGCTTTCTCTTTCCAGTGCTGGACCTCGACCCGAGAGGCCTCGGCCATCCTAGAAGCCTCCTTCTCCAGCTCTGTACCACATCGGGGAGTTAGGGGTCGAAAGCAAGAAAAACAAATAAAACAAGGGAAACAGGACTCACCCCCAGCCTTTGCCTTCCAAACTAAAGCCTCGGTCCGGGAGGCCTCGGCCACCTTGAGGGCCTCTGCCAGGGCACCTTTCGTCTGTAGGTGCTCACCCTGCTCCGTCCCTAGCTGCCCAGCGATGGCCTTGGCAGAGACCGTCGCTTCTTCAGCCCGGGACCTGAAGGTGTCCCGCTCACCAGCCACCCGGGTCAGCTCCTCCTCCAGCTCCTTGATCCGCGCCGCCAAAGGGGCGGCCTGCTCCCAAGCTGTGGCTACCTCGGCCTTCATATCAGCACAGCGAAGGCGGAGGTCCTCCGCCTCCACGCTCGGCGCCGACAGAAGCTCGTTGGCATTGGCGAGCAGGTCCTTCTGCTACTAGAGCTGGTCCCAGACGTCCCTCTCCTGCCAGAGGAACAACGACTTCCCGAGGGACTGGGCCTCGAGCTCCTAGATAGGCAGAACATGGGTCATGCACTGCGAGGAAACTCAGAACAAGACAACACCGCACAAGAAAAGAAGATGCATACCTAGGCGACGCCGGGCAGATCGTCAGCCATGACGGACAGCGCTGTCCACAGCGACCGCTCCGCCAGACGGTGGTATTGCTTGAAAGCACTCCAGCGCCTCCCCTCGACCGCATCCTCGAGGGCGAACAGAGGCTCCCCCTCAGGGTCGTCCCTGCTCCGCCACAAGACACGCAGGTGGTCCCACCCGCGGGGCTCAGGTTGTACCCGCACGAGGGCCACGCTTCCCTCGCCAGGGGTCGGAGCTGGCTGCTCCACGGTGCTAGCTGCCTTGGCATCCGCCACCCCCTTCCCCCAGGAAGTATCATCGGAAGGGATCGAATCGACCCCCACTTCCCGAGTGCTCTCCTACGACGGCGGCGGGCCTTGAACTAGTGGCAGTACTGAAGCTTGCCCCACCCCCATATCCGCATCCTAGCCCACCGGCTCCACCATGCCCAAACTGGCCTCCGCCGCCTCAACCTTGGTAACCCGGGGAGCCCCGACACCAGCCGCTATGGCCTTCGAAGCCCTAAGGGCCTCAGCCCCCATTGCCTCGGCCTCGGAAGACCTAAGGGCCTCGACTTCGACCTTGGTGGCCTCAGCGACTGAGGGCGCCCTGGCCCCATCTGACTCGGGGGCCTCGACCTCGCGAGGCGTAGGCTCTTCCTCCTCCGCTTGCTCCGTGGCCACCCCGGTAGCCTCTCCTTGGGCGACCGGCTCCTTCGGGTCGGCTCTCGTCGATGCCACGCCACGCTGCATGGCAGCTTGCGCCTCCACCACCCATTGGGCGGTGGAGCTAGTGCTCACCTTGAGCACCTTACATGGCACTAGGGCAGGCACTTCCGCCTAACGCTTCTGGCTGAAAGCAGCACTCTGACAAGGTCAGCATACGACCAAGGAACGGATGGGAGATGCTGCCAACTCCGCCGAAAAGACACTCACCTTGAACGGGGATGCAACCACTTTGGCACTGCTACCCTCCTCTGCAACGGTGGTGGCGGCAGCGGTGGCATGGCCTCTGTATCCTCCGGTGCTAGCCGGCCCTCGCCGAACTCCGATGCCCCCTCGATCATCTGCGGAAACGGTTGCGTCGCCCCGACCGCCACCTGCTCCACCTTTGTCGTCGAGCCCACTGGGCTAACGGCGTGCTTCCCTAACGCTTGTGCCTCGGGCGTGTCGGCCTCGGACCCGGGGCGGGCGATCGCCGGCCCCGAGGCGTCCTCTCCTCCTCCACCTAGAAACGCCGGGCTGTTCGCCGATGTCCCAAGCGCTGTCCCCCCGACATCGAGGAGATGGTCCAGGGGACCCCTCCCCACCTTGCTCTCATCATCTTCACCCGAAGAGTCTGCCGACAGCGACGACGACAGAGACGCCTCCACCGGGAGACTGTCCTGCCTCTGCTGCCAGCGGCGCTTCTCTAGCTCTTCGCGCTCAAGGTTCTTCCTCTTGCGCTTTGCCTCCTCGGCATCCTTCTTCTTCTGCGCCTTGGCGTGCGCCTGGTTCACCGCCCGCCGCTTTGTGTCCTCGAGAATGGGCGGCGGGGAGGCTTTCGCACATCCCTCATCCCCTACAGGGACGACAAATGCAATAAGGGAACAGGAAAATACAAGGAGCAAGAAGGCCTCAAAGGCCGCAACAATGCGTGACTCACTAGAGATATGTACCCCCGTGATGGGCACATCGGGAACGGGGACAAACCGCTGCTCTTCGTCCACCCATCCACCGTCCCTTTTACCCGACGAAGAATCTCCTCATCAGAGGGGGCGGCGGTGGACAACCGGACACCTTCGATCGGCTCGTCCGGTGTCATCTCGAATAGGCGCCGCCACCGAGCCATCAGCAGTAGCACCCCCCGGCGGTGGAAGGCCACCACGACCATAGCCACCGTAAGGCCACGGCCGTGCAGCCTCTCCAGTGCCTCTAGGAGTGGCCGCAGCTTGGGCTGATCAGCTATCGCGACGCCGTACCTCCACTTCTCCGGCTGGCTCTCCACGATTCACCCGGTGTAGGGGGGAAGACCGCCATCATCGTTGTGGAGGTAGAACCAGCTGGTGTACCAGCGGCGATTGGTCGACGCGAGCTGGGCTGGGATATAGAGGAGCTACCTGTCTTGGCACACTTGGAGAGTGCAGCCGCTGGCCCTCATCGCCTTCCTCGTGCCCGTCGGCTTGGTGGTATGACCTGCCCGGAAGAGGTGGAGCCACAGCTCCCAGTGGGGGGGCAATGCCCAGATACCCCTCGTAGACGGCGACGAAGATGGCCACCTACGCAATGGAGTTGGGGTTGAAGTTGTGGAGCTCCACACCATAGTAGTGCGGGAGCGCTCGCTTGAACCGATCCATCGGCAGGCCGAGACTACGCTCATGGAAGGACATGAAGCTCATGATGTAACCATCGCGCGGCCTCGGTTCCAACTTGGCCCCCGGAGCAATCCACTCTAGCCTGCTGGGGTCGGTGACCGGGCGGAGAAGGCCATCGTCGATGAGCGACTGCAACGTCTCCACAGACATGTCGGACGAACCCCAAGGATCTACCTGATGGACTACAGTGCCACCGACCATTGCGCGGTGAAGAATGCGGGCTACGGTGGTAAGACTCACCCTCTCTCTTTCTCTCGCCCTTCTCCCTTCTTCTCCCCGGCGCTCTCTGTTCTTATCAACGGCTTGGAGGCAGAAAAGGCAAATGCAGGCAAGGTAAGGAGGAGAGGGGTGAGGCTCGCCACGTATTTATGTAGGAAGGGGACGAAATGGACGGGCGATGAAATCGAGGAAGTTTCCCTCAAATCTGGCACAGTTAATCCAGATCCGATTTAACCGCCCACGCGCCCACCTTTTCCTCATTAATCGCACGCACATTTATGTCCCATCCGCTGACACCGTGATCGCATCCGACTGCAGCAACAGCAGGCCCCGAGAAACCGCCTCAAAAGGCGCGCCTGCCGTTGTCAATCGATGGGAGGGGAATATCCCCCACCCTATTCCTTTTAGACTAAGGAACTGGCCGCCGAGCCCATTACGGTCTAGGGGTTCGAAGGCTGGGCCCCTGAAGGTCTCGACAGCCGCCCTAGGACAACAGAGTCAGGGACAACTATGGGCGAGCCTATACATGGCCAAGGCCCGAGCAAGCGATCGCTCGGGATGCCCTAAGTCATGTCCGAGACCGGTAGGGAGGTCTCCGAATGGGATCCCACCGTAGGGAGGCGCCGAGCCCCCGGGGCCAATCGAACGGCCCTGGGACCCACTAGAGAAGCCCTCTGGTACTTTTAGAGTGTGTCTTTGGACTGCTAGCCGACCCCTATCGAATGGGGCATGGGCCTTCACTCAGACTTTCCCGATAACAGCTCACCGGAAGTGTCACCGCTCGCGCCCACCGAGGGTAGCCTGACATATTCCACCCCTCCTTCCGAACGAAAAGGATGCGCGACGGTCGCACAAAAAGCCAGGGGAACTCCTGATCACCCTCTCGCTCCGTGCAGAGGCTCGGGGGCTCTTCCTGCAACTTTGCCGAGACCCAGCGACCCAGGCTCGCACTCGAGGGCTCAGCAAACAACCCCTCCTTCCGAACAAGAAGGATGCGCGAGGGTCGTACAAAAAGCTAGGGGAACTCCTGATCGCCCTCTCGCTCCGTGCAGAGGCTCGGGGGCTCTTCCTGCAACCTTGCTGGGACCCAGCGACCTAGACTCGCACTCGAGGGCTCGGCAAACAACCCATCCTTCCAAACGAAAAGGATGCATGAGGGTCGCACAAAAAGCCCGTACATGGCCAAGGCTCAAGCAAGCAAATGCTTGGGATGCCCTAAGTCTTGTCCGAGACCGGCAGGGAGGTCTCCGAATGGGATCCCACCGTAGGGAGGCATCGAGCCCCCGGGGCCCATCGAACGGCCCTGGGACCCACTAGAGAAGCCCTCTGATACTTTTGGAGTGTGTCTCTGGACCGCTAGCTGACCCCTATCGAATGGGGCACGGGCCTCCACTCGGACTTACCCGATAACAGCTCACCGAAGATGTCACTGCTCGCGCCCACCGAGGGTAGCCTGGCATCCTCCACCCCTCCTTCCAAATGAAAAGGATGCGCGAGAGTCACACAAAAAAGATAGGAAAACTCCTGATCGCCCTCTCGCTCCGTGCAGAGGCTCGGGGGCTCTTCCTACAAATCAAGACAAGACCCAGCAACCCAAACTCGCACTTAGGGGCCCGGCAACCCGATAAAACTCCTCACTCAATAGAGAAAAAGCCCCCGGATAAATAAATCCACTCCTCCAGGGCCTCAGGGGCTACACCCGGTGGGTGCGCTCGCGCGCACCCATCGAAACCATGAGTACAAAATGCAAATCCCGACGGGAGCTGCCACCTATGGCCTTTTGAGCCAAGTCTCAACAAAACCTTAGGGAGAGTGCTCGCACTCCCCCCCAGGCTTGGGGCTACTGTCAGATACCAGAAAAAGGGGTACCCTAAGCGAGAACCAAAAAAATTGCTTAGACCTTGCAAATATCAAAGCCAAAGGACAACCACAAGGTCTCGGCCGATTCTCCGATTCACCCGAGGCCTACGCCGCAAAGGCCTCGGACAAAAAGTCAACTCTCCGCCTTGCTGAGGCCCCCTCGCCTGAGGCCCTACCCCGCAAGGCCTCGGACGGGTTATCGATTCTCCGATTCGCCCGAGGCCCCGCGCATAAAGCCTCAGACGAAGTACCGATTCTCTAACTCGCTCAAGGCTGGCTCGGCAACAACCTCATCGCCTCCGTCTTGACCGACTTCTCTGACAAAATGTCACGTCCAATTAACGTGTCCAACCACTGCTGCAACGTCAGCCGCACATCGGCGCTTGATACATCGAGTGGCCGATGGGGACGGGAGATGATCTGGGCGGGGGTACCACCGATCGTGTTTCGGCGATCGTGTGCCCATAATCGACGCTTCGATCTTGCCTTTGTGCTATCTAACTCCTGCTCTAGGAACAACGTGGCGTGGGGAGTCAAGTTCGGGTCACTATAGCCTCGGAATCAGTGTATAGAATCAACTGCTCCCTCCAAGCCTTGGCAATCCACTTTAGGGTCTCGGCAGCCTCAGGATTCATGCTCGCCGAGCCCCCCATGATGGCTCGGCCTCGGCACCAACTGAGCCTTGGCTTTTTACACTATCAACGCACAGTGACCGGCACGTCGTCGGCCATGCCCTGCACCAGGCTATTACTGGAGCTCCCACGTTGCACAAGATCGGGTATGACCGGCGCGTTGCTCCAGTGCATCAAGGACAAGACCGCTCCGTTGACCATGCCGCCACAGTAGCAAGCTACAGGGCTCAGACACGCCACCTCCGCTCACAAGACGCCGCATAGCAAACACATGTATCACCCCTGTCCCCCCTTCAACTATAAAAGGAGAGACCGGGGCCGTTTCTAGACACAGGAAGACAGACGAACTCACGCATAGGCTCACGTAGATTCAGACACACACGCTCCCCCGCTGCCTGAGAGCATCGTCTCAAGCAGCCCACACCACTCCACGCAGAGACCCAGGACTAGCTCCCTCTCTCGCCCAGCTTGTAACCCCCTACTACAAGCACTTCGGTGCAAGGAATACAAAATCGATCTCTCAGACTGGACGTTGGACATCAATTGCCTGAACCAGTATAAACCTTGTGTCTCTTTGCATCACCATCCGGGATTAGGGGCACACAGTTCAATTTCACTAGTTGGTTGAGGACCCCATGGTGCAAAACACCGACACTACTCTTAAGATTAATCATGATAATCTTGTCATTGCTCAAGAATTTTTATCCAATGAGCCACATGATGCTACTAACAATGTTGTTAAGATTGATATAGCTACATCATGTGATGATTTGATCATTGAGAGCATTGAGCAAAGTTCTAGTAGCAAGGGCAAGCAAGTGGTTGAGGCCGATGATTATGATAAGTTTGTCAAGCTCAAGAATGACAATGAAAAGCTCAAGAAAGATCTTGAAGAGATCAAAAGCCACAACACTATTGTGCTAGAAACTCTTGATCATGATGGTGATTTGATTCTTAAGAATGAGAAGCTCAAAGAATAAAATAGGAAGCTCAAGGAAGAGAAGAACAATGATGCTCTCAAGGAAGAAAACAAGAAGCTTAAGTTGGAGAAAGAGCATCTCAAGATTGGATTGAGCAAGTTCACAAGAGGTAAGCATCTTCAAAGTGAGCTACTTATGAATACCGTCATGAAGATGGATAGAAGTGGCATTGGGTACTTGGCAAACCAAGAGAAGAAGGCTCAAGCTCAACAACAACACAAGTCAAAGCGAAAGCCAAAGAGATGTTTTGAGTGTGGACAAGAATGCCACTTTGCCCATGAGTGCCAAACTCTACCACCACAACCCTTGCCCAAGCATGCTAGACCTTTTGCCTTTAATGCTCATTACATGCTTCGAAAGAATTCTAGTGAAAAGATGAAAGTCATGTTCTTAGGACCCCAAACAAGAATAGGCCTAAGAAAATTTGGGTTGCTAAGTCACTTATTGAGAAGGTGAAGGGCCCTCAACAAGTTTGGGTTCCTAAAGCTTGATCTCTTGTGTGTAGGTGAACTACAAGACCGGTGGAAGTCATTGGGTTATTGATAGTGGTTGCACACAATATATGACTGGTGTTCCTTGTATGTTCACCTCACTAGATGAAGAAGTAGATGGACAAGAAAGAATCACATTTGGATATAATTCAAAGAGAAAGGTTAAAGGATTAGGCAAAGTGGCAATATCAAATGATCATTCTATCTCAAATGTGCTATATGTTGCTTCTTTGAGTTCCAACTTGCTATCTGTTGGACAATTATGTGATCTTGGCTTCCAATGCTTGTTTACCGAGAAGGAAGTTGTTGTATCTAAGAAGGATGGTGATCATGTGATATTTAAAGAATTTAGATACAACAACCTATATCTAGTGGATTTCACCTCCAAAGATGCTAACTTGAAGACTTGCCTATTCACCAAAACAACACTTGGGTGACTATGGCATAGAAGACTTGCTCATGTTGGGATGAGCTCACTCAAGAAGCTAATGAAGAATGATTTGGTAAGAGGGTTGAAGGATGTGAAGTTTGAGAAGGACAAGCTTTGTAGTGCATGTCAAGCCGGCAAGCAAGTTGCAAATACTCATCCAACCAAAGCTTTCATGTCAACCACAAGAGTGCTAGAACTCCTTCACATGGACTTATTTGGACCAACAACATACAAGAGTTTGGGAGGAAATCTTTATTGTCTTGTGATTGTTGATGACTATTAAAGGTATACATGGGTATTCTTTCTTCATGACAAATCCAAAGTTGCATCTTGCTTCAAGAAGTTTGCCAAGAGAGCACAAAATGAATTTAAAGTGAAGCTCAAGAAGATTAAAAGTGACAATGGGAAGGAATTTGACAACACAAATATAGAAGCCTATTGTGATGAAGTTGGGATCAAGCATGAGGTCTCCGCAACATATACTCCTCAACAAAATGGTGTAGTTGAGAGAAAGAACCGGACATTGATCACTCTTGCAAGAACAATGCTAGATGAGTACAACACCCCTAAAGCTCTATGTGCGGAAGCTATCAACACCGCATGCTATGTATCAAACCGCCTATTCCTTTAAAAGTTCCTTGGCAAGACACCTTATGAGTTGCTCAATGGGAAGAAGCCAGACGTCTCCTTCTTTAGGGTGTTTGGTTGCAAATGCTATATCTACAAGAAACGGCAACACCTAGGGAAGTTTCAAAGATGTTGTGATATTGGTTTTCTTGTTGGTTACTCATCAAAGTTCAAAGCATATAGAGTATTTAATCATACCACCGGCTTGGTTGAAGAAACATATGATATAGAATTTGATGAATCTAACGGCTCCCAAGGAGCATATGCGAATCTTGATGATGTAGGTGATGAACCATTGAGGGAGGCTATGAAGAACATTCCGGTTGGAGACATCAAGCCTAAAGATGATGAAGATGATGTACCAGTGATTGATCCACCCTCTTCATCAAATGTGCCACAAGATGGTGAAAAAGATGGGAGAGTAGAAAATGAAGATACTCATGTCTCCCATGAGCAAATGGTGGTACAAGCACAAGATGTTGATGCTCCACAACCTCCCCCTCAAGTGGTCAATAGAAGAAATACACCCCTACTACAAGATCATCCGCAAGATCTCATCATAGGGAGTCCATCAAAGGGTGTAATGACTTGCTCACAAAAACTTGCTTTATTTGTTGCACATCACTCTTTTATCTCTTGTTTTGAGGCTACTAAGGTAGAAGAAGCTCTTCAAGATCCGGATTGGATAAATGCAATGCATGAAGAGTTGAACAACTTCACCCACAATGAAGTTTGGACTCTTGAAGAGTGACCAAAAGATGTAAGAGTCATTGGAACAAAGTGGGTGTTCCAAAACAAGCAAGATGATCAAGGCATTGTTGTGAGGAACAAGGCAAGACTAGTTGCAAAGGGGTTCTCTCAAGTTGAAGGTTTGGATTTTAGAGAGACCTTTGCACCGGTTGCAAGACTAGAAGCCATCCGTATCCTCCTTGCATATGCATCACATCATGAAATGAAACTATATCAAATGGATGTGAAAAGTGTATTTTTAAATGGCTTTATTAATGAACTAGTCTATGTTGATCAACCTCCCGAGTTTGAAGACCCTAGATATCCTAATCATATTTATAGGTTGTCCAAGGCATTATATGGGCTTAAGCAAGCCCCAAGAGCTTGGTATGAGCGCCTTCGAGACTTCCTTATTGAGAAGGGCTTCACCATTGGGAAGGTCGACACCACACTATTCACCAAGAAGCTTGATGGGCATATCTTCATTTGTCAAGTGTATGTTGATGATATCATCTTTGGATCATCAAATGAAGATTCTTGCAAAGAGTTTGGTGAAATGATGTCGAAGGAGTTTGAGATGTCAATGATTAGAGAGCTTACATTCTTTCTTGGTTTTTAAGTCAAGCAAATGAGAGAAGGGATCATCATCTCTCAAGAGAAATATACAAAAGATCTTCTTAAGAGGTTTAAAATGGATGAATGTAAGCCAATCAAGACACCAATGCCAACTAATGGACATCTCGACCTAGATGAGGGAGGTAACACGGTTGATCAAACTCTCTACCGCTCTATGATTGGTAGCTTGTTATATTTAACCGCATCTAGGCCCGACATCATGTTTAGTGTGTGTATGTGTGCTAGATTTTAAGCTAATCCTAAGAAAACTTATTTGATTGCCGTTAAAAGAATCCTTAGGTATCTTAAGCACACACCAAGCATTGGCCTTTGGTATCCCAAAGGAGCTAGATTTGAACTAATTGGCTATTCCGATTCGGATTATGCCGGGTGCAAAGTTGATAGAAAAAGCACATCTGGAGGGTGCCATTTGCTTGGTAGATCACTTGTGTCTTGGTCCTCTAAGAAAAAAAATAGTGTGGACTTGTCCACCGCCGAAGCGGAATACATTGCCGCGGGTGCTTGTTGTGCACAAATACTTTATATGAAACAAACTTTGCTAGACTATGGTGTAGTTCTAGAAAAAGTACATCTTTTATGCGACAATGAAAGTGCGGTAAAACTAGCAAATAATTCGGTACAACACTCTCGCACCAAGCACATAGATATCCGACATTACCTTCTTAGAGATCATGTTGCAAAGAATGATATGTCACTAGAAGGTGTAAGGACCGAGGATCAATTGGCGGATATCTTCACTAAACTGCTAGATGAGGCAACATTTTGTAGATTGCGGAATGAGCTCAATGTGCTTGATTTTAGTAACTTCACTAAAAAATGAGCTTGTGTTGTCCCTTGCATTGCATTGTAATATACAACATGTTTAATTTATGGTAATGCATATAGGGCTTGTCTAACATGGTTATGATAACCGCCGAAAAGCGAGTGAAGAAGCTTAACCTTGGATCAAACTTGACAAGCAACAAGATTTACTTTCAAGTATTGCATTGCATATGCATGAATGTTGCTTTCTCGTTTATCTTCAATTGCCCTCTTATTGCCTATTTTTCTTAAAAAGAATTATAGCCTAAGGTAAAATATTTTTGAAAAATTTGAGGGTTTGAGAGAGGTCACTCACATCAGTCTCAATTGGTGTTTATTTGGATCTTATTAGAGTTGAGACTTGATTGGGAACAGGCAGCATGAAGGACATTGAAGATTTGCTGGAGAAAGAGTGACCGGACGCTGCACCGGACTCTGAAGTCTAACGTCCGGTCAGTTCATAGGAGGTGAATTGCTGCTGAGAAGGAGTGACCGGACGCTAAAACAGTGTTCTCCCAGCGTCCGGTCAGAAGGCGATCCTGCGTCCGGTCAAGCGAAGAAGATGAAGTCAGGATCGACCGGACTTTGGCTGCATCCGGTCAATGGTGATCGGACGCGTCCGGTCGGGATTCCAGGGGTTTTGGACCTCTCTGGAATCGACCGGACGCTCGCTGCCATCGGAACGTCTGGTCAGTAGAAAATGTGTGGGTTCAGGACTTCTTCTCCATTTCCTTTTCTGTCTCGCGGGGGACCCTCATATATTGTCGCGCCGTTTGACCTAAATACGCACGCACCGCGCCGACAATGCCGCGCCGCCCAGCTCCCGTACCCATGTTGCACTCCCGCATCCAAGTCACCGAGCCGAGCCGCCACCGCCGCATTGCGCCTCCCCACTGTTTCGGCACCGCCGTCATCTCCAGCACCGCTGCGCCGAATCATTCAGCGCCCGCGCCGCCGCGCTCGCCCACGCCACTGCTCCCAGCGCCACCTCCAGTCCGCGCCGCCATGCACGCACTCCCGGTGCCCTAGCCACTGCTCACCGCACCCCTTCACCACAGTGCACCGCCGATCCACGCCACTGCAAACCCTAGCCGACCCGGTGGTTCCCCGATCCGTTCCTATTCTCACCATTTCGCCGGTTCGTCAGGTAGCAAGCCCTCGATTCAATTTCGTACCTAATTGCTTACTTTCTTAGGGTTTCGTATCTCTAGATGAATAATTAAAATTATTTGTATACCCTCTATTCTATCGTGCAGCGAGTCGGTGCCATTGAGGTTCTATTTACAGTTGTCAGTCAACTTAGGGCCAAGCTCGCGAGTATGGATCGAGGCCAAGCCTCGAAAGTGACAGTTGACAGTTGATCTTTGTTAGTGGCAGTTGTTCTTTTTAGATCTATCAGATGGCTCATGTGAAGAATGTCGAAGAAGGTCCCGGTGATGAGGATCCGAGGCTCCCGCCTCGCCCGGCAGATTCAAAAGGCAAGGCGACAAAGAAGCTTGCAACAAAGAAGCAGAAGTATCTTGATGCAGATACAGCTAGAGCAGCCACAGTTGTAGACATCGTAGATTGTGCTGAGAGAGGAGGTGCTCGCAGTGGTGTTGTTATTGCAGATCAGCTTCCACCAGCGACGAGAGAAGCACTTAAGCAGGTTGAGCGTCGTCATGGTGGTCCAGCTGGGAATGTCATGCTTGCAGGACGGCGTGTTGCTATTGAGTAGAGTCAGCCTCAGGGGGAGTCACAGCAGCAGCCACAGCCAATAGAGCAAACTCAGGAGGGAGAGTAGGCCAAGGAGACAGAGCCGACATCTCAGCCACAGCTTCGCCACTCTGGTCATACTCGCACCTAGGTGACACCGAGGCTAGAGACACAGCGGAGGGGTTCTCGTCCACCTCCTAGACCACAGGGTCCGCCTCCAATGACTCACTTGGACTTGAGGGCCGCCACGGCCAAGCAGGTTCAGTAGCTCAGATTTGTGGAGTTTGAGCAGTGGTTCCCGTCGAGGAGGGATGACAGAGCATCAGAGGGCTTCTACACACCACTACAGGAGGATTTCTATAATGCATATCTTAACAGTGGAGCAGTTTCACATCTCAAAGGGTGTGCTATATTGAGTCCATAGTGGCAGCAGTTGGAGAGCACATTCACCACTACCTATCTTATCTGCCAGGGCTGACGGACTTACTCGGATGGATAGGCTTATATGTTCCATCTTGGGTCCAAGAGTTCTATGCTACACTTTGGATTGATCCACTGCATAGGTTTATACACTTTGCATTCAGAGGGAGAGATTACAGACTGATGAGCTCTAGGGTCAGAGATACTCAGGCTTCAGGAGCAGCCCATCCGGCTACATGAGGTGTGCTATGGTCAGACAGCGCCTCCCAGACTTCCACATGGCGGTCTTGTGCCTCCGATAGATTTAGTCCGCCATTGCTTCACAGAGCCTTTTGGTGAGGGGTCGAGCAGGGACCCCAGTGACCTCACTCCTACCGCTAAAGTGCTTGAGGCTATCATGAGGAGGACACTGCTTCCAAGGATGGGATATCGCGAGGGCTTGACTCACATACAGTTATGACTTCTCAACTCCCTAATGCAGCAGACGGTATTTGATATTTGGGATCTCCTTCTATCAGAGATGGAGGATACTATTACTGAGGGGTTCAGAGGTCACCGACAGTTGCCCTATGCCCACTAGATCACTTTTCTTATTCACAGGACAGTTACAGTGATGCCACCTAAGATGCTAGCTGAGTACAGCGGTGCTACTACAGAGTTCCCTGCTTACAACATGACTCAGATGATCCGTCATAGCAGGCCACAGGCACCTAGCCAGCCGCACCGGCTATAGAGGAGGAGCAGCTTGATGCTCAACAGGAGGGCATGGTAGAGAGCGACCCTAGTGACAGTTCAGATGATGACTACTAGCCTATTCCACAGATGCCTCCACGATGACATGATGCTGAGGCCGGTAGCTCTAGTTCAGGTCCACCTGCACCACAGACAGACCCCGCTCTCCTTGCCATACTTGAGCGGATGAGGTAGGATTAGGCTCGCTAGGCATAGGAGACCGCTGCTACATTTGCATAGTTCTAGACTCGGCAGGATGAGTTCCAGCGATAGCAGCAGGCGATACAGCAACAACAGCAGACCATGCATTAGCAGCAGCTTCTCATGCAGCAGCAACTACTTGGGTTTATGCAGCATGTTGTGACAGCTATTGGGGCTCCACCACCACAGCCTTCGCCCCAGTTCGGCCAACTTGCCACCACTTCTATGACTCCAGCATTACAGCCTAGTGGGCTTCAGAGTCAGGGACAACCACCAGCACGGTTTACTTCACCTACAGAGCAAGTGTCCCAGTGGTTTGCCTCGCTAGTGCTAGCCCCGCAGTTCACACCTCTTTAGACGGGCTTCACACCGGCATAGACATCGTCGCTGCTAGTGCCAGACACTTCAGTCTCCAAGAGCCTTGGTGCTTCCTTCAGTCAGTTGATAGGGCAACCTACTCCTCCATACTTACATGTCCTAGGTCCTTCTATAGTTGCACCTATTACCGGGACTACAGAGACACTCCCTTCCTTAGTGGCATCATCAGAGCCGGCTGCTACAATCATACCTGCACAGTCTACAGCAGCTCTAGTCCCTGATCCGACCCAGACCGCTTCAGCATCGCTTCCAGCTACAGAGGGTCAAACAGCTCAAAGCTCAGAATCAGATGATGATGGCACGCAGTTTTAGCTTGCTCCTTGTACCTCAGCTCCCGGCTCGTCCGCTGCAGCCCCGCCGACCGACCCTTAGGTTTTGGTGTTTGACACCAAAGGGGGAGAGGGTTCGAGTATGTTAGTCTCAAGGGGAGCGACTTATCTAGGGGGAGCTTAGTTTATCTATTAGCTTATCTATTACATTTGAAGTTTTATGTGTGATACACTATTATGCATTCGCCGTGTGTTTACTTTTATGCATCAAACTATATTTATGTGATAGTGATATCTACGTGATCGTGATATATGACATATGTGCTCTCTATTTTGAATTATTTATATGTCATATCACTTGTGTTGTGCTCATTTGCTTTGCTTCCGCGCTTTACTCCGATGCAAATGAGCTTTATTACTTGTACTCATGCTTATTTCATATCCTTTGAGTACATCATGTTGGCTTGGGTCATATAAGCTTACCTTACTCCTTTGTTTTTATTGACAAAAGCTTATATGAACCAAGCATGTTAAAAACCTCATCTCTTTCACATACTCGAGGTGGTATTGTCATCAATCACCAAAAAGGAGGAGATTGAAAGCATCTAGGCCCCTAGTTGGGTTTCAGTGATTAATGACAATACATGATTACTGTGACTAACGTGTGTTTTGCAGAGGCAATTAAGTTAGGTCACGGTAATGGAGATCGATTGGGAAATCATGATTGTCATGCCCCTACGATGGAAATCATTTCGGTTTTCAAAGGATGGACGACAAGGTTAAGGATAGACTAGTTCTAAGTGTCGATTGGAGTTGGAGAGACACTTAGAGTAGTTTAGGACTTTGTTTTTCCTTTGACCGTACTATTAAGGGGGGTATGAACGGGTAGCTTGACCTAGGTGAGTCTAGTGGGTTAGGTGTGGTGCACACTTGTTAAAACTAGCACTAGGTAGCTCCTAAATAGCCCTTAGATCTAATGGAACAAACTTCATTCACATATGATCGTGAGTTGGAAGTGAATGGAGGATCAAATACTGACCGGACGTTGCCTCCGGTGTGATCGGACGCTGGCGCAGAGTCCGGTCAGTTCATTTGATCAAGGTTAAATCATTTGGTGCGACCAGACGCTGAGAGGTGAAGTGACCGAATGCTGAGGGCCAACGTCTGGTCGACTCCAGTAAGGTCCCAGAGAGGGAGAATCCTGATCGGACGCGTCCGGTCAGTGCTGACCGGACGCTGGTCAGGTTCTGGCTACTGACCGGACGCTGAGCAGCAAGTGACCGGACGCTGAGGTTCCAACGTCCGGTCGACATTAGTAAGGTCCCAGAGGAGGAAAATCGTGACCGAACGCACGCTGTCCAGCGTCCGGTCACAACTTAAACACTGGAAGTCAGGGAGAACTAATCGGAGCACCTGGTCAACATGATCGGAGCGTCCGGTCAGCCCCGTAGAGGCACATAACGGTTCATTTTTTAGCCGGTATTATAAATACTTCCGCCATTCATGTGTGGGGGTACTTTTGCTCATTCCAATAGCTAAGAAACACCTTAGAGAGTGCCAAGAAGAGCAAGGTCCTAGTGAGGTGATTGAGATTTGAGAATCCCAAAGAGAGCCCTCATTAGTGAAAGTAAGAGTAGCAAAGTGTGCATCCACCCTTCTCATTAGGCTTGTCGTGGTCAAGTGAGAGTTCGTGCTTGTTACTCTTGATGATCGCCATCACCTAGATGGTTTGGTGGTGATTGGGAGCTTGGTGATCATCCGACGGAGCTTGTGGATGACCCAACTCAAATTGTGAGCGGTTGTGGGTGATTCACCGTGACGAAATGTCAAAGAATCAACCCATAGAGAGCACTTGATCCTTGCGCAGATCAAGGGGGAGCTACACCCTTGTGTGGGTGCTCCAACGAGGACTAGTGGGGAGTGGCGACTCTCTGATACCTCGGCAAAACATCGCCGTGTTCCTCCTTCTCTCTTTACTTTGAGCATTTACTTTGAGCAATTCAATTCTTGTCATTTACATTCATAGAATTGCCATGCTAGAGTAGGATTGGAACATAGGTTGCTAAACTTTTGTATGATAGAACATTAGAAACACTTTCTAGGCACAAGGGGTTAATTGGGCTAACCGTAGGGTTTAATTATTGTAAAGAAATTTAGAATTAGTCCAATTCACCCCCTTCTTGGGCATCTTGATCCTTTCACCTTTTTCTTAAATTCATCCCAACTGGGTTCGAGAAATGAGGAACGAAATTCCGATTCCATTAGCTGTTGTTCCTAATACGTATTATCTCGGGCCCATGGGTGACCCTGATCCATCCGATTTCATCAATTAAGAAACAACCGAATCCCCTTTAAATAATCTGTAGTAGATTTATCTTCTTGGAACACCAAAACTACCTTTAGAAACTGGCCCAAAATGGCTAAGGGATGGAGGGATTGTTTCCATAGGGTATCAGAGAAAAAGGCTAGAGATTGAGAAATTTATGACTTGAATCAATGCCCGACACTCTCACTGTCTGGAATGAAGAGGAATGACTTACTTCTGATTTCTGTATCTTACTTTTGGTCCAACACTTTAAATGCTTTTGTTTTTTGTCACGGTCCAATGACCATCACTTTGGCTGATATTTACATGTTGATCGGCCTTAGAATAACAGGATCAATGCAACCCTATGATTTTTAAGTGCTGGGTCCAAGAAATTAGCCAAAATATCAGACTGCACAGGATGGGCAAGCTATATTCTGAACTATATTGGAGATGGGTCGACTGTTGATGAAAGAGAGCATGTAGCTTTCCTGAACATGTGGCTGAAAAAATTCATCTTTTGTGGGTCATCTTATGAACCAACTTATAATCACAAATACATGGCAGAACGTCTAGCAGCCGACAATGAAATCTCCCTTGGAAAATATCTGCTGGGGTCTGCTTATCACCTGATGCACCAAGTGTCCGTTCAATTACTAAAAGATGAACCAATGCATAATATCAGTGGCCCTTGGTGGTTAATATAATTGTGGCTAAATCTGTATATGTATAAAATTGCAAGACCTAATCTTAGGAATCTGAGCTTTCCTTCTTCTAACTTTGCTAAAGATTATAAAGGAAAAGAAGGAAGAACTCGACAGTATATAAAGGAAAAGAAGGAAAATAAGGATGAGTCCCTAATCTTGGAAACGCTAGAGGGAACATCCAAATGGTTTTCATGTGAAGTACTTTCCCCTGTAGAACCAAACGAGATCATTCTTGTGTACTCATGATCTAGTCTAGCATATCTAATTTTTGCAGCAGCTCTCGAACGATTTCCTCGTGGAAGGGCAACTGGTAAAAACATTTTTGTAGAATCCAATGCCGAGCCAAATGGAGTCGTAGCAAGTTGTACCCAATTACTAAAATACAACCTCATGGCGTATTCAAGGTCCTTCGAGTGGCTTTCGCAATAGTTGAGACAGTTTTGTTTGTTAATTAATGTCTTTGTATGCTAGACTAGATTGTTAAGCTCGAGTGCATTTAATAAATATAAGCATGTCCGAACACCAATAACCTGAAGTAGAAGTTTCCAAGCCCTTTCGTAAGACTGAAGAATATCATCATTTGACTCCAAAAGTAGGTTCGAAATACAACTGCATTGCATCACCTAATATTGATGTTGGCCAAAGTTTAGATGGGGTTGTTCCAATTTGAACTCCTAGTGTTGCCAACCTCAAGAAGCTTCTCCTAAAAGAATGAAATGAAATTACACAGTTAATTAAGGAAGCCCAATAAGAGATACCTAAAACCCCGCAATGAGCACAATACTCATGACAACAAAGCAGAGCGCAACCTTTTCTTGCTTGGTGATAATTTGGTTAATTTATAAGATTATCAAATGTGTGATACAGCAGTACCACAATTAAAACAAAATGAACGCTGAAAATGCATACCGGTGTTCGTATGGCGAACGATTTAATGTAAGTAATACTATGTCTCATAAAGGCCACAAGGCGGGGTGTCGCAGTAGCTAGACCATAAGGGTTCTCAATAGATGTTAGTCGGTCTTCTTGCTCAAACAATCTGAGTTGCTTCGTTTAGATCTAATTCTCCTTTTCCCCAGAAGTCATTGCTTTGTGCCAAGCATCTTTGGGACCATCTCCAGTCGAGAATATATTTACGCTAACAAGTTCATTACTTTGAAAATGAAAATGAAACTATGAGATGAGATAACAAAAGCATTTCCAATGACATGAATAGAACCACTTAAGAGGAAGAAAATGACAACAAACAAGTACACAAAAGCTCCACAGATGCAACAAAACTAATGGTAATCGGCGACATGAATAGAGTCCACTTAAAGGAAGAAAATTTCAACAAACAAGTACACAAAGATCCACAGATGCAACAAACCTAATAGTGATAGGCAGCAGGTTTCAGAATCAGAAGAGAAAAAAACAATAGAAATTTGAAAATAAAAAGGCCAAGTGGCTGAACCTGCCCACATTATTCAAACATATTGATTTGCAGATAAGGGAAACAGGATTTAAGTATACCTGCTTGTAGATGGGCTTAAATCATCAAGGTCAAGCGATATATCCCAAAGCAACATCACAATTGGACGCAAAATTTGGTCATTTTGCCTAACTAACGAGTCAAGAAATGGAATCGGGGCTTCTACACAACGCGCTCGGACATCATCATCGTGGTCCTCGGACCGACTTTACAAGCATGAATGATATAGTCAAGCAAATCTTTAAGCATTTCTGGTCATGAAAGAAATAATATCTTGTTGCATCACCAAAAGGGACAATTTTGTTCAAGAAGATTACTCCCTCTTTTTTTATGTCATATTAGGTTTGTCCTAAGTCAAACATTCCTAACTCGACCATCAATTTCAATATATCCATGTAGTTTCACAAAGATGTGAATTATACATTATGAAAGCATTTCTCATAGTGAATCTAAAAACATAGATTTTATGTTGTTAACCTATACAATTTTTTAAAAATTTGATGGTCAAAGATAGAAATGTTTTACTCAAGACAAACCTAATACGAGATGTAAAAAAACAGAGGGAGTACAAGACAAAGGGTTATGTCCTCGTGAAACATTTAGGCGGGCAACAAGCCCAACTAGAATTGCCACTCGATATTATGTACCATGGTTAACAGACTTAGGTAGGCCATCAATTCATCAAATCTTGATTAGCAATTACGGAGAACAAACAACTAAGTATTTAGTGCCAAGAAGGCTCCCATGACGAACTTCCCACTCTTATTCTGCTTTTGCAAGAACAAAAAAAGAGAGAGAGAGATGGTAATGATGAATTTGAATGCAAGTGTTTGAAAATTTGAGGCGATGAGATAAATGACTACAAAAAACACACTGCATCTGCAGCAAGATTTTGAATGTATGACATACTAAAGAAGGGTGCATGTACTTCAAAGACAACACCAAGAGCTTGAGCGCAAGTTTCACTTAACTGGGGCAACAACTTGATCGGATACATAATCACCAAAGCTAAAAAAAGCGAATAATAATACAGAATATATAAGGCTAATAACAAAGATGATAACGTATTAATGATATATCCGGAAGTAAAGCATACCGGTCCGGAGAAAGTACACAAAGGAAGCGGATTGCACAATCTGAAGAAATTCCCAATTCTTCATATATGAGTATTTGGCTAATTTCATCGGTTTCATGAATTTTGAATTTTTTTACGGAGCATGTATATGAGAACTTGGATGTGATATGGAGTAGAGTTTTTCCTGTAATGATTTACATGTTGAATCTTCTTTAGCGGGTCGGTTGAATCATCAACACCAAGCTCGAGCTCAACTTTTACATGAGTAGAACTTGGTTCACCATTAATACATCGGGGACATTGCTCGGATCTCCTTCCGTTTTTGGATAATCACTTTGTTAACCAACTCCTTACCATAATCCATATACACACTTTCGAACAATTTGGCTCTTTCTTATGCCTCTTTTTTATTTGGTTCAAGGTGTTCCACACGAACATCTTCATTTAGATCAATACCATGTTCCCTTTTAAGGGAATCAAAGTTGGTTTTACCATCCAAATCAGCGGAGAAGGCAAGCTCAGATCAGGAAAATATACTCCAAAGACAAGCACCATGATGTGTCAAAATTTCCCTTAAAGCCATAATGGAGCCATGGCGAACTTCCCAAACTAAAATGCAACACAAGTAAAACCATTGTGAGCAAGACAACAAAAGACAAGAAGATACAAGGCATATTCAGGGATCGGATGGGCTTACTAGGGTCAAACATATCATGAATAAGCTGATCCACAAATTGTTGAAAAGGCCATCTTCCATTCTCTTTGTACTCTAGATTGTCTTCATCGGCAATTTGTATCAAATACATCCTGAAAAATGGTAATGGAAATGACTAAATAACCCACCAAATAATGCTCTGGCAGGAGTAATATGAATTCCCAAACAAAGCAACAGTCACAAGTCAACATATTTGGTGGCGTGTCAAGACACATCCATCCACACATGCAAGAGAACACCGCCATATACCAACCGTGCTAGCAATTGCGTAAAGAGAAAATCTGAAGTAGAAGTTCTAAATTTTCTAAATATATAGCTGCACGAAACTTTCAAGAGTTGAGCGGATAATAGCTGCACTAAGCCTCAAGATTTATCAGAATCTGTTGCAACATTAAATTGTCATATTTCATGATCATAGATCCCATTCAAATAAACACTTCAAAGCAGATTTGCAAGATCTAAAGAGATAAAATGGCACGGTGACCAATCATACATTTTGTGCACCAACTTGTTCGAAGAAGCTCCATCGGAGGGCACAGATCCTTTTAGTGTAACCTCATCATCCTCGAATCTGACATTTGTATGATCTTTTGCATTACTCTTTGCTTTACGCTTGACAAAGATATTTAGCTCCCGGCACTTAATCGTCTAGAGCGAAAATTAGAATGCTTGGGATACCTAGGAACCATGGTGGAAACCAACTACTGAATATTACGACCTGAATTAAATGAATGGAATCCATTATTCATACATATGAACCCCAATAATTTTTTGGGCAAGAAGATCCTCGTTTTGATAACATCACTAACATCCATAAACCGCTCACATACATCCGGTCTGCACTAGAACAAAAAAAAAAAAAAAAGTTTAAGCATTCGAACACTAATGTATACATGCAAAGATGTTAGTCCTTGTATTCACATCATCAAGACAAGATGAAAAGACATCAACAATCCAATGAGAGGGTGGGGCCATGGGGGCACTTCATTCGACTATAGTATTACTACTCCAAGATTTAAAGTGGCGGGAAATTAGGCATCTACTACCACTTTTTAAGCAAGATTTCAATCTTTTTAAACCCTGCATACCTCCAAATTTCAGAGAAAATCAAATAGATCTAAGCAAAGAAGTGAAGATGCTTGACTTGAAACTTCAAATTCTTTGGACTTTTAGCAATACCTTATATGTACATTCGGACATGAATGCAATGTACTCCCTCCACATCATAGTATAGGAGCTCCTCTAGATTTTTCTTTTCAATAGAACCAATAAAAGCCTAGGTACTATTCAAAGTTCGGCTAGGCGGCGACTACGCGCGCCTAGTCGCTGGAAAAGCTTGTCAGCTGCGACTAGGGGCATAGTCGCGCATCGCTTGGCGCTTAGCGGCGGCGCTTGGGAGGCGATGCTAAGGCGGCGCGACGGCTTGGCGCAGTAGGCGCGAGATGATGAGCGTGAGCTCGAGGGCGGCCAATTTTGGCGCGCCAAATCGGAGCGCGGGAGGAATTCCCGCGCGGCCACGAGACCCAGGCGCGGGAGGATTAGAAGGGAGCGCGGCGCCATTCGCTCGTCCCCGCGTAAGATTTGGTCGTCCCCGCCGCCGGTCCTCCCTCGCCCGGCGAGGTCCATCCCGCCGGGACGACCTCCTCCCCTTGGTCCTGCGCCTCCTCCCCCTCCCCGCTCGTCCAAGCTCGTCCCCGACTCTTGGCCTGGTCCTGGGCTCGTCGACGACGCGCCGCCGCCGCAAATCCTGCGTCTGCCTCTCGATGGAACCCCTCCCCGCCGGCCACCCCAAGTCCCCAAGGTGAGCTCCCTTCCTCCCATGCTCCTCTCCCCCCCCTCCCATGTGGCTCCCCCCTGCTCATCTCCCATGTATGACTGAATTTGCATGTGTTTGTTCGGTGAAGTCTTTTGTTTCTTGAATGAGTCTCTGAATATGAGACTCTGCTTCTTTGTCATCATTAGTTAACAAAATCACCGATGTTCTCTTGTCTAGTGATACAACTGAAGCTCAAGGTTTTCTCCAAGAGGGTGGGGATGATTGTGCATTAGTTGACTTTAGAGATGGGGAGGAAGATGAGATGGAATGTCTGAGGATACCTTGGTCTGTCATTGAGAGGCGGTGGGAGCGGATGAACGACTTGAGCTGCGTAGAAGTGCAAGAGTGAGGAAGCTCTATGAAGGAGAAGAATTTGAGTCTGAAGAAGAAGAGTATGACGATGAGGATGTGTACTACTGATGAAGAAGAAATATGATCTGGACCATCTCCATCTAGTAGTGAAGCCTTTTGTGATGCCCTAGTCTTATGAGCTGCGGTTGTGTCACTTTGTGTCTGTGTGTCTTCTTTTGTGATTTGTGAGACTGAACTAACTATGTGCTTGTGCTGTCCTTTATTTATAAATTGTGTTGTGCACTTGTATTACGGTCATATCCACTTGTATTGTAATTACCAATTTCTTGATATGGTGTGCTCATGGATGGGAGGCTGCTGAAATCATCCAGATAAGTCACAACTTAGTGTTTTTTTATGAACGACTAGCTGTCTATTGACTAATTTACTAACTCTCTGGTGTCAAAATATGTTGCGAGAGCTAGGAACATGCAAGAGTAAGTGACTTAGAATCGAGATATGTCTCATTGGCCCTTTTTTATACTTCTTGTCTCATATATAGTAGTTATATACATATATATAGTTATATACATAATATATATATAATTTATGGCTATATTGTCAAAACGCCTAGAAAAAAGCGTCTAGGAGGCGCCTAGGACCGAGTACTCCCAACTAGGCGCTAGGCAATGGGTCGGCGCCTAGATTCCGCCCTAGCGCCTAGCTAAACTTTGGTACTATTAAATATGTTTTGCCACTTTATACCCCTTACGAAGGTGTTATAGGCTTATAGCTATGCCAACCTTCTCTTTAACAAATTCATTGGGGTAAGAATGTTGTAATGAAGCACTAATACATAAGGGTAAGCTGTGAATTCAGACCTTTAATTGACAAAAAGCTAGTCGAGCTTTTTAAAACAACAAACCAAGCAACATGTAAGTAAAATCTGAGATTACGAAAAGACTTAAACATGGAACATGCTCAAAATATTGAAATTGACCTTTTCGTACTAATATAAAGAAAAACTAACCTAAACGACGCCGAAGATTTTGCTTTTGGCGAGCTAGCTAGCGCTCTCTTTGGATTCTTGCCATTATCAAGCAATGTCGTATTCCTAGCGATCAAACACAATCAAAATGTTAGCAATTTCACGTCATCATGATATGAAAAAAAGCTGAAAACAGATAAGATTTAAAATGGAGCGCTCAGTTTTACCCTTACAGGAAACTTTAATAAAATGCATGTAGATACGGACCAAATGAGGATATTTGAGATGCTCTTGTGTGTAGCTCCAGTTGAAATATTAGAAATATTCTTTTTTATTACAATGAGTTGCAGGTCATGTTGCCACATTTATCTACCCTAATTTTAGTACTCTACGACGTGTTTCATGACAACGAAGAGAGCTGAAACCTATCGATGAATTCCCAACGATCAACCTATGATAACCTACACTGTGTCTTCGTGCTCTCGCACTAGTGTTTGAGGAGTGATCGATCCATGCTAGTGCGAGCAAGAGTCGTTCATGGGCAGCGCTACTTCGACGTCCAAGGCTTACTTCCTGTCGACTTTTGTGTCTTCATTTTATTTAAAAAAAATAGCCGCTCTAAATTTTTAAATTCGCTCTACAACGGATAATAGATGGCATTCTACGTCAAACAAAAAAACCGCACTTGATTCGGGCTCCAAATGGATAAGTTTTGTACATTTAGGGTGATGGACACAATTTTGATACTCTACGACGTGTTTCATGGCAATGAAGGGAGTTGAATCATATTGATCAATTCCCAAAGATCAACCTATGATGACCTACACTGTGTCTTCATCCTCTCGCACTAATGTTTAAGCAGTGATCAATCCATGCTAGTATGGGCAAGAGCCGTTCATGGGCAGCGCTACTTCGACGCCCAAGGCTTACTTCCCGTCGACTTTTGTATCTTCATTTTATTTTTTAAAAAATAATTGTCAACACAGAATTTTCGTCCCGTGCCGAGGACACACGCAGCAAACCGGAAAGGTCCGCTCGATGGAGCAGATCCGCCTAGCTTCAGCGCAGGGATGGTCGATCCTACGCAATCCTCCCGAGGCGTGCCAATCAATTTGACCCTACAATTGACAAGGAGAGAAAGTTCATCAGTAATTAAGGGCGGAACTTGCTGATGTTACCAGACAGTCCCGAATGTGCGGTTATGAGAGCCGATATGAAAGGAGATCGACTAAATAGTCGATTCCAGCATATTCATGAGAATAAATCAGTTAAAGCTCATGGAGTTATGTAAGAAGAATCAATTATCATTTAGGATAAACATCATTGTTTGAGCAAATATGAATCAATGGCAATAAGATATCAATGATGATTGGTTTATGTCAAGCCAATGATTACAAGTAACCGAACCTCTTTTTATGTAAAGAAATAATTCAACACCACTTAACCGTTTAGTAAAGATAAATCTAATGAACATGTTAGATCTCATCTATCACCATGACCAGTGGGGCATGAGGCAGAATCATGCAGGCCGTAGAAATGACAATAGACTCGACGACCCTAACTCATTACTAATACCAGTGGGGCATGAAGCAGAATCATGCAGGTCGTAATACAATAATAAGATCATGGGACTAACATATCTTTCAACATATCTTTACTTCAACAGTCTCGTGATGCGAACAGTTCGTGAAAGCGCCTGATATCGGCTAAAACAGCCGATTCAGACATAACGCACAGTTAAAGTCATGTCATACCAGGAATAGATCTACTAAATAATGATCCCCACTCCGCGGTGCTAACAGTGGGGTGTGAGGCAGAATCACACAGGCCGTGATAACAGGCCATGGAACGGTTCTCGCTAGCTAATAGATTTACTCGAGACACAACATGCCTTAGCCGCACGTTATGCACGATTAAGATTGATGTAAAATAGCCAATAAAAACGTAACTCATCGTTTAAGGTGTAGATTAGATCAGTTTTAGGTTAGCAAACGATGGGTCAAATAAGATATAAGGCCGATCTAAATCAATCTTAATCGGGCAGAGTGATATTGTTGTAATTAGATAAATAATGAAAGCAATAAGCAATATCGATAATTTAATGAATCTACCAAAGACTGCCATTCTAAGGTAGAGCTGATAACTTGACCTTAATCTAATTCAAGCAGTGGGGTATGAGGCAGAATCACACATGTCATACTTGAATTAAACAAGAGTCGAGAACTAGCTTATACCAGAGCCGCAGTGGGGGTCGACCGGATCGATGCAGCCATACGAACAGAGGTATAACCATGATGGTACTTATAGACAAGCAGTGGAGGTCGACCGGATTGATGCAGCCGTACTCGCTGAAGAACTCACCGAGATCTACTCTACTCCTACTCCTAAGGGTGGCCGGAGCCGAAAAAATAATTGACTTGTATTTGGATTGATTGATGTCCTTTTACAATAGCCGGGGCTTTGATATTTATACCCGGGACTTGTGCATGACTCTTGTCTAAGCACGACTCATCACAATTTTTGACCCTACAGAAAACATTCCTAATTTTAAGATAACTTGGACTCTAATCTTTCCCTTTTTTAGAGTCCAACATGTTTCGTCCTGGCACCGAACGCAGTCTTTGTCGTTGTTTGCTGGTGCTATCTGAAGAAAGCTAATTTTAGTTTTTGCAACCGAAATAGCTGGTTCCAATCTGCACGCGATTGACTCCTTAATGACACGATCTTGGGAGCTTTCGAGTCCCTGCAACTCTTCTTCTAAATTTTGGTGTAAACAATAATAGTCGCTCTAAATTTTTAAATTCCCTCTACATTGGATAACAAATGACATTCTGCATCAAACAAAAAAACCACACTCGATTGGAGCTCCAAACGAATAAGTTTTGTACATTTAGGGTGACAGACCACAATTTTGGTACTCTACGACGTGTATCATTGCAACGAAGAGAACTGAAACCTATTAATCAGTTCCCAACGTTCAACCTATGATGACCTACACTATGTCTTCATGCTCTCGCACTAGTGTTCGAGCAGTGATCGATCCATGCTAGTGTGGGCAAGAGCCATTCATGAGAAATGCTACTTCGGCACCCAAGGCTTACTTCCTATCGACTTTTGTGTCTTCATTTTATTTTTTTAAAAATAATAGTCGCTCTAAATTTTTAAATTCGCTCTACATTGGATAACAAATGACATTCTGCATCAAACAAAAAAATCGCACTCGATTCGGGCTCCAAACAGATAAGTTTTGTACATTTAGGGTGACGAACCACAATTTCGGTACTCTACGACGTGTATCATTGCAACGAAGAGAACTGAAACCTATTGATCAATTTCCAATGATCAACCTATGATGACCTACATTGTGTCTTCATGCTCTCACACTAGTGTTTGAGCAGTGATCGATCCATGCTAGTGCGGGCAAGAGCTGTTCGCGAGAAGCTCTACTTCGGCGCCCAAGGGTTACTTCCTGTCGATTTTTGTGTCTTCATTTTATTTTTAAAAAAATAATAGTTGCTCTAAATTTTTAAATTTGCTCTACAGTGGATAATAGATGGCATTCTATGTCTAATAAAAAAACACGCTCGATTCGGACTCAAACGGATAAGTTTGGTACATTTAGGGTGATGGACCATAATTTCAGTACTCTACGATGTGTTTCATGACAACGAAGAGAGCTGAAACCTATCGATGAATTCCCAATGATCAACCTATGATAACCTACACCGTGTCTTCATGCTCGTGCACTAGTGTTTGAGAAGTGATCGATACATACTAGTGCGGGTAAGAGCCGTTTGCGGGTAGTGCTACTTCGGCGCCCAAGAGTTACTTCCTGTCGACTTTTGTGTCTTCATTTTATTTTTAAAAAAATAATAGTTGCTCTAAATTTTTAAATTCGCTCTATATTGGATAATAGATGACATTTTGCGTCAAACAAAAAACTGCCCTCGATTCAGGCTCCAAACGGATAAGTTTTGTATATTTAGGGTGATGGACCACAATTTCGGTACTCTACGACGTGTTTCATGGCAATGAAGGGAGCTCAATGAAGGGAGCTGAATCCTATTGATCAATTCCCAATGATCAACCTATCATGACCTACATCGTGTCTTCATGCTCTCGCACTAGTGTTTGAGCAGTGATCAATCCATGCTAGTGCGGACAAGAGCCGTTCGCGGGCAGCGCTACTTCGACGCCCAAGGCTTACTTCCTGTCAACTTTTGTGTCTTCATTTTATTTTTAAAAAAATAACTGTCGCTCTAAATTTTTTAATTCGCTCTACATTGGATAAAAATGACATTCTGCATCAAACAAAAAAAACCGAGCTCGATTTAGGCTCCAAACGGATAAGTTTTGTACATTTAGGGTGACGGACCATAATTTTGGTACTCTACGACGTGTATCATTGCAACGACGAGAACTGAAACCTATTGATCAATTCCCAACGATCAACCTATGATGACCTACACTATGTCTTCATGCTCTCGCACTAGTGTTTGAGCAATGATCAATCCATGCTAGTGCGGGCAAGAGCCGTTCGCAAGAAGCGCTACTTCGGCGTCCAATGGTTACTTCCTGTCGACTTTTATGTCTTCATTTTATTTTTAAAAAAATTTATTGCCCCCGGTCTTGGATGCGTTATCACTAAAATCCTTAAGCATCATGTTAGTCTTAATCAAATCTCTTGGTCCCTTACCAAGCTTGCGAAAGGTAGTATAAGGCATAAGATTAACAGAAGCACCTCTATCCACCAACATTTTGCTCATCGGCTTCCCATCAACAAAACCTTTCACATATAAAGCCTTCAAGTGCCGATGCTTGACTGGGTTATCAAATATAGCTTGTTGTATCACTATCAACTTGACAACTATCTCCTCATATTTTGATTCATCAAAACCTGAATAGATTTCTTGATCTGCTGGAGCTCTAAATTCTGACAGCAAAAGAAAAACCATTTGAATATTAGCCGATGGTTGACCCTTATCGGCTGTTTGTTTAGCATGCCATATTTGAGGTTCACCAGATTTCTGAACTTGTTCTAACTCTCTATTCCTTAGGCGTTGTACCATTCTCTTCTGACTTCTTGTTAAACCTCCTAGACACCATTGCCTTTCCTGCTAAACATACTCTTCCTCATCACCTTCTTCTTTATAATCAGCCCAATTTTGATCAACAACTCGCTTCCCAAGCCGATCATGAACACTTTTATTTTTTAATCGCTAATCCATATTATCATGATGATATTCAATTCAAGCATGGATAGACTGGCGATTGGCTTGAGATTGCCTAAACTCCAAATATTGTTCACTACACTTTGGGCAATCATTTCTAGTAGGTAATTTCAAACCTCTATTCCAACAATGTTTGAAAAAAGAACAATTCTAATGTAATTCAACTTGTTCTCTTTCATACCTCTCCTCTTCTTGTTGACGCTGATATTCTTTCTCTTCTAACCAACGCTGATAATCCTTTTCTTTCTGTCGTTGTCATTTATTCAACAAAATTCAAGATGTAACACGCAGTCTCATCCCCCCATTTCTTGATGTCTCTCCCTGCTCATATCAGCTATTCTGTTGGTCACGACACCTTTTAATTTCTCTATATTCATTAGCCGATATTTGTATCTCTGGATCAACTGTTCCAGTTTCTTTGGCCCTAGTTGATGTTAGAATTTTAGTCTTTTCTTTAAGCAACTTAACATCAACCATATTTTGATCTTTTGTGAAAGGATTATCATTAACTTTCATCTTTCAAGGTGTATCAAATTTAAGCTTCCCTTGCTGAATAGCCCTCTGTATGTGTTGCTGGAAAATTCTGCACTCATTAGTAGAATGAGAAGTAATGTTATGAAATTTGTAGAACTTCTTATTCTTCAACTGATCAGGAGATAATATAACATGATTGGTGGGCAATTTGATCTGTTCTTTCTCAAGCAAGAAATCAAAGAGTTTGTCTAATTTTGTGACGTCAAAATCATAACTTTCTCTAACTCCTTTTCCCCAATGATTTGGAAATTTTACCATCTTCTTACCCCTAATTCCATTCAGCTGCAACAGTCTCCTCTTCTTCATTATCCTCACTATCATCATCAACTAAATATGAATTATAAGCTTCAGCAATTGCGACATTCTTCTAGAATCGGGTATCTCTGTGCATATTCTGGAATTGGCTATTAAGTGTTGCTACCCGTTGAGCCAACTGGCCTAAATTGTCAAACTCTTGTCCAAGCAGTTTTTCTCTCCATGTTGGCAACATTCCATGAACAGCCAAAGCAACTAGCTAATCATCAGTCAGATTCAATGAAAAGCACAAATTTCTAGTTTCTCAGAACCTCTGAAGAAACTCAGTACCCGATTCATTAGTTCTTTGCCTTATGGTCATGAAATCTGTGATTTTCTTTTCTCCTGTCCTAGTATATAAATATGTATGAAACTTCTTCTCTAGGTCAGTCCAATTGACAATAGAATCAACTGGTAACGATGAAAACCAGGTGAAAGTTGGCCCTGACAGGGACAAAGAGAAGAAACAAACTCGATAAGCTTCTTCAATGGATGCTTCACCCAACTGTGTAAGATACTGACTGACATGTTCTATTGTACTTATGCTATCTTGACCAGTGAACTTAGCAAATTCCGAAAGCCTATAATTTGTAGGAAGAGCAACCAAATCATACCACTCTGTATATGGACGTTTGTACGAAATGGTCTGGCCTTTTGGTTTTAAACCGAACTGATTCTTCATCATTTCAGTTACTCTAAGCAACAATTCATCAGCATTTGAATTTGGATTTCTTTGCAATTGCTGATCCATCCGCGGATTAAAATTTTGAGTACCTTGATACCCTGAATTTGGAATCATATGAAGGGTATTATAATCTGTGCCATAATGATATCCTTGTGGAATCTCTATCTATTGAGTCCTTTGCTGATTTGTTGCTTGAAGTCTCTGATTGTAAATGTTGGGATCTGTATCTCTACGAATCCTTTGGACTGATGGTGCTATTTTTTGAGCCGACGGTGGTATTTGGCCTGATGTGCCAAAATTAACCATTTGATTCTGAACTTGCCTTGTCGGCTATTGCATATGCTGCACTGATGATCCAGGATTATATTGTATTTGATTAGTAGTAGTACCCTGAACTTGCTCAGATGAGCTCTGAACTACCTGGACATCAGCATTGCTAGCTGGTACTAGCCTACCGGCTTGATTAGTCCCCTGATGAAAGGTCTTAATATGGCTAGAGGGGGGGGGGTGAATAGCCTATTTAAAAATCTACAAATCGACTAGAGCAATTTGATTAGTATAACAAATAGCGAAATGCAAACTTGCTCTAGCTCTATAAGGGTTGCAAGCCACCTATCCAACAATTCTAGTTGTTATGATCACTAGGCACACAATTTACTAGGTCACTACTCACTAAAAGCTCTCACAATTGCTACACTAAAGAGCTCCACTAGGTGAACTTAATCCACAAAGCAAGCTCTCAATTCTAGCTACACTAAAGAGCTTGTTGTAGTTAGTTTGCGGAAATGTAAATGAGTAAGTGAGGTGATTATACCGCCGCGTAGAGGAGTGAACCAATCACAAGATGAATACTTTATCAATCACCGGGAGAATATCAAAGGGCAACAGACAGCCAATTTTCTCCCGAGGTTCACGTGCTTGCCAACACGCTACGTCCCTGTTGTGTCGACCAACACTTGGTGGTTCGGTGGCTAAGAGGTGTTGCACGAACCTCGTCAACACAATTGGACACCGCAAGAACCTACCCACAAGTGAGGTAACTCAATGACACGAGCAATCTACTAGTTACCTTTCGGTGCTCCACCGGGGAAGGTACAAATCCCCTCACAATCACCGGAGATGGCCACGAACAATCACCAACTCATGCCAATCCTCCTCCGTTGCTCTAAGCCGTCTAGGTGGTGGCAACCACCAAGAGCAACAAGCGAATCCCGTAGCAAAACATGAACACCAAGTGCCTCTAGATGCAATCACTCAAGCAATGCACTTGGATTCTCTCCCAATCTCACAATGATGATGGATCAATGATGGAGATGAGGAGGGCTTTGGCTAAGCTCACAAGGTTGCTATGTCAATGCAAATAGCCAAGAGAGTGAGCTTGAGCTGGCCATGGGGCTTAAATAGAAGCCCCCACAAAATAGAGCCATTAGCTCCTCACTGTACTGAACACGGGCCGACTGGACGCACCGGTCAGATTGACCGGATGCTGGACCTCAGCGTCCGGTCACGCGATGCATGCCATGTGTCCCCTCTCTTCAAATACTGAGCACCCGATCCCAATGGTTAAGTGATGACCAGATGCGCTGCTGTGAAGTGACCGGACGCTGGACCTCAGCGTCCGGTCGTTTCCAGTAAGCATCCAGAAGCGCAAAATCACGACCGGATGCGTCCGGTCATGCTCGACCGGACTCACCCAACGTTCGGTCACTCAATGTCTCCTCTGTGCGCCGCCATGTCAGCGGGACCGGATGCACCCCTCCAGCGTTCGGTCACTAAGTGACCCAGCGTCCAGTCAAAGACTGACGCCAGCGTCTTTACGCTTCCACTGACCGGACACTCCGGTCCAGCAGATGACAACGTCTGGTGCACTCTGTGAAGCCCTATCTTTTCTGTCTAGGGCGCCGGTGGCACCGTCGGACTGTCCGCACTCTACAGGCGGACACTCCACCAGTGAAGTTCCTAACCCTTGCTCAAATGTGCCAACCACCAAGTGTATCACCTTGTGCACATGTGTTAGCATATTTTTCACAAATGTTTTCAAGGGTGTTAGCACTCCACTAGATCCTAAATGCATATGCAATGAGTTAGAGCATCTAGTGGCACTTTGATAACCGCATTTCGATACGAGTTTCACCCCTCTTAATAGTACGGCTATCGATTCTAAATGTGATCACACTCACTAAGTGTCTCGATTACCAAAACAAAATGGCTCCTACCATTTATACCTTTGCCTTGAGCCTTTTATTTTTCTCTTTCTTCTTTTTCAAGTTCAAGCATTTGATCATCACCATGCCAACACCATCATCATGATCTTCACCATTGCTTCATCACTTGGAGTAGTGCTACTTATCTCATAATCACTTTGATAAACTAGGTTAGCACTTAGAGTTTCATCAATTAACCAAAACCAAACTAGACCTTTCACCTGAGTTGACGGATGTGGAATGTTGTAATAAGCTGGCCCAATCTGATCAATTAGATATCCATGAAACACCTCCTTCATGGTATTGTGTAATGTGTTCAAGAAAGTTGTATTATGATTCAACATGGCATCATGAACATATTTGTTGACAGCATCTACAAAGAAACGCCTATCATCAGCTTCATATGTATCTGACTGCCCATGTATTAAAACTCTTGGTAGTGGATACTTCTGAACAACTTTATTATCACGTGTCTTGGTATAGGACAGCAAACACTTGTTCTAAAACTCCTCTATAACATTACTAATGGCATCTTTATCCTCATCAGGTAAGTCTTCATAAGGCACTATAAGAATGTCCTTATTGTTGTGAGCTGCCATGACGATTGTGGTCCCACCGGGCGTGCCGGAACACGTGCCGGTGCAAAAACGTGTGGCGATGCGCCTGACACGCAGCAAGCCAAAACGATCTGGGTGGAGTCAACCCGGAGATCTTCTTGTCTTCAACACAGGACCGGTCGATCCTAAAAATCCCGAAGGCGTGCAAGTCAATTTGACCTGCAATTGATAAAGAGAGAAAGTTTTATCATTAATTTAGGGTGGAACATGCCGGTTTTGCCTAGGCAGTTCCAAGTATGCTGCTTCGGGAGCAGCCAAACAGGGGAATCGACTAAATAGCCGATACGAGAAAAAATCGACTGTTTAGGGACTGTGATGCTTGTAGGTCATGATTGATTTATAATAACAAGTACAATACACCCATATATAAGTAATATAAAGAAACATCATCAGCTAGATGGATATAACCAATATAAAGTATTGAGCCGATAAGTTTAACGAGAAGGGATATAATATGCGAACAAATCGACTGTCTAGTATAAATGGATCTACAAACGCACTGAATCTAATCTATTACCATCAATAGTGAGGTTCGACCTGATCGATACAACTATGATAATGATAACAAATTAAAGCCAAAGAATCCATAAAATCATCTATATATTGACAGGCTCATGAAAGCATGCCATATATGTGAAAGCACAGGCGAATCGGCTAAAATAGCCGATGCATGCATAGCAAACAAACAGAGTACATATCTCGACCATGAACAAAACCACTAATCGATAATCTCTAACCCAAAGTCTTACTAGTGAGGTTCGACCGGATCAATGCAGCTATGGTAGTGTCATTAGATTGGATCTCATTAACTAGTGAGTTTATTCAGGATTGAAACATGTCTTTGAATGCATACTATGTTTGATTTGGAATAGAGATAAAACAGCCGATCTAGCAGAATCAAGTCATCAATCATAAGATTCAAAGCGTGACCAGACTAGAAGATGACCAATTGTAATGATATGATGTCGATCTATCTCTATCTCTATTTGGTGATTTGTTATAATTATAACAAGATTGATAACTGGTGAATCAGCCAAAAACAGCAAGGAAAATCTTACTAATCTTAGCAGATTTGATAACTGGTGATATTGTATTGAACAATAAATTGTTTAACACAAGATCGATAACTTTGATCTATATTATGATTCGTAAGAGATCAATTAGCTGATGCAGCCTTACGAATAATGATACAGATCGATAACTAACTTATATTATACTCGTAAAAGATCAATCGGCTGATGCAGCTTTACAAGTATGATACAAGTCATGACGGTACTCACAGATAAGCCGGAGGTCGATCGGTCGATGCAGCCCTGCTTGTTGAAGAACTCGTCGAGATCTACAGTACTCCTACTCCTAAGGGTTGGCGTGAAGCTAGAAAAGTAATTGTATTGATTGATTGGTTCTTTGTTTTACAATAACCGGTGTCTAATATTTATACCCGGAACCTAAACATGAATCCTACTCAAATACGACTCATTATAATTCTTGGAAAAAAAGAAAACATTCCTAACTTAAGATAACTTGGACCCAAATTTTTTTCTTTTTGTGGAGTCCGACATATTCTCCTCGACACCATCCGTATGTAGTCCATTGACATTGTATGCTGACGTCATCTATAAAATAGCCAATTCCGACCCTGCATCAAAACCAGCCGATATCAATTCACATCCGATTGATTCCTTGATGATACAATCTTAGAACCTTCAAGTTTCCGCGTTCTCTCTGCTAAATTTTGGTGTAAACAGACATCTTCACATTCTTCATCATCTACCATTCTATCCATAGCGGTAGGGCTCCTGAAGCTTCTCTTTAGGCTGCCCCTCGTCTAGCATAGGTTCTACCACCTCTTTCACCATTCTTACACCCCCATTGTAAGAACTTCAGAGCATTCAAGCGAGGAACACGCACTCGATCTTCTTTGAGACTGGACATAGGGCTCCGGCCTGAACCAGTATAAATCCTCGTGTCTATTGGATGCTACCATCGTCTTCCTAGAGCAGCGCGACAATCGTATAAATTTACTAGTCCAGTTTATGAAACATCGACAGGTTGATAAATAGCAAATAACAATATAATACACACTCCATCCATTTCAAATTATAAGATACTTTGGCTTTTCTAAGAAAGGATAATATATCTTATAGTTTGGAAATGAGGGAGTACCAAATTTACATGACTTTTTAAGGTAAAATTGTTGCTTTCTTGTATGTGCTTTATATATAGGATGAAGAGAATATATTTACATCAATACATCCAACTTATTTCCTTTAAAGCATCCATGTCTCTGGTATCAATCTAACTAAATTATCGAATCGTGTTGGTCAATGTAAGGAAAATGGACCATAGGCCCATTTACTTTGGATTTTGGTGTTTGATGACCAACACAACCAAATTGGACTAAATATTTTGCAAGTGTTTATTTTGTAGTTCAATAGGGTGCAAGACGTGACTTGGACAAAGGTGACATGATGATCCGATCATCAACACCATAAGCAAGACCCCAGAAGCACAAGAGAAGACCCAATATATCAAGCAAAGTCCAAGCACGAAGATAGGAACCAATCCATACGCAAGATCATGTAGAAACGAGCTCACAGAGGTGACCAGACGCTGGACCGAACGCTGGCGGAAAGTGATCGGACGCTCCGATCAAGAGGCTCGACAAACAGGCGTCACCAGCAGCGACCGGACGCTGGACCGAACACTGATGGCAAATCGACCGGACGTAGAACTACAACGTCCGATCGAGTACAGAGAGGTTCTAGAGCGGCAAAATTGCGACCGGACGCGTCCGGTGGCAAGTGACCGGACGCTGGTAGTGTTCGATCAGTTGATCACGGCTCCAACGGTCAGGATGACAGGACACGTCTGGTCAGGACGTGATCAGCGTCCGGTCAGTAGCAGAAAAGCGGGACTTCGTCCCCAACGGCTACTTTCTCAGTGGGGCTTATAAATACAACCCCAACCGACCAAATGAGATGTGTGGAGCTGAGAAAAACATATCAACGGTGTTGATACACCATTTTAGTGATCTCCACTTGCATAGTGCTTAGTGATTCATTAGGTGATTAGCATAGGTGCTTTGCGAAGTGCTTAGGTTGATTAGACCACCGCTTATGCGCTTGCTCTAGGTTTAGGCCTAGTATTTAGTGAGGTTTGCACACCTCTTACTACCTAGTGCTTGCGCGCACCATTGTTGTACATCAGAGGGGCTTGTAGTCTTATGAGATCACACCAACCGCGTTTGTTGTGGTGTGGCCGCCACCGTGTATCGGAGTGTTTCGACCGAAAGTTTGATAGTGAAGACGGCGGGCAGCATCCGAGAGAGGCTTGCCGGAAGGCACGTCGGAGACCCACTTGCGCGTGGGGAAGGCCCGAGGCTATCCACGGAGTTACCCGACTGGGAGCTTGGCCCTTGCGAAGGATTCCTTGCGAGGGGCTCCAACGAGGACTAGGGGGAAGCTTGCGCGCTTCCCGATACCTCGATAAAAATACCAGAGTCATCGATAGGAGTTTGCATATCTCTACCTTGCTCTTTAGCTTCCGCATTTACATTGATTACATTACTCCTTTTGCGGTAGAGATAGCAATACACTAGCAAAACCATAGTTGCACATTTAGATAGTTTATCTTTTGCATAGGTTTTGCTAGGGTTAGAAAAAGAGGCCATAGTTTAGAGTTAGAATTTTAAATTGCCTAATTCACCCCTCTCTTAGGCGTCACGGTCCCCTACAAGTGGTGTCAGAGCCGGTTGGCTCAATTTGGACCTTTGGCTTAACCGCCATTGAGCCGATGCTATTTAGAGTGGTTGGGATGGATACCTCTATGCCTCCGTACTTTGACGGCACTAACTTCCCTTATTATAAAGCTAGAATGGCTTGCCACCGTGAGGCGGTTGATTTGGGTGTTTAGAGAGTCACTCGTGATAGGATGAAACCCATTAAGAATCCCGAGAAACCCACGAAGAGTGAAGAAAAGAAAATGCATTTCAATGCTAGAGCTAAGAATTGCTTGTTTGAATCATTTAGTATGGATGTGTTTAACCAAGTGTTCACTTTAAATACGACACATGAAATTTGGTTAAAATTTCAAGAGCTCCATGATGGCACATCTAATGTCCGTAAGCAAAAATATTGTCTAGCTAAACAAAAATATGATTCATTTACAATGAATGATGACGAGCTTGTTCGTGATATGTATTCTCGTTTGAATCTAATTATCAATGAGCTCCATTCAATATGATTAACAAAGCTAGATGATGCGGACATCATGAGGAAGATCATCTCCGTGCTACCACAAAAGAAATATGCAAGCATCATCACCATCCTTCACAACATGGAGAACTTGAGCACCATGACCCCGGGCATAGTCATTGGCAAGATAGTGGCATTTGAAATGTCACGTAAGATGAGTCAAGACGAAGCCTCTTCATCGAGCAAAGGCAAAGCTCTCTCATGTAGCAAGAAAAAGAAGATGAAAGGCAAGCAAGTTGAGACAAGCTCAAGCTCAAGCTCCTCAAGTGAAGATAAGGAAGAAGATGAGGATAATGATGATGATGAAGAAAATTCAAGTGATGATGATCAATCTTCCTCCTCCACCTCCGACCTTAATGAAGAATCAATCAAACTTATCAACAAGGTGAACAAGATGATCCAAAGGCTCAATGTCAAGGGTGTGCCCATCCAAATCCAAGATCTCATTTTTACCAATCAAAGAAATGAGCAAAAAAAGAGAGGATGCTATGGATGCGGCGAGATGGGGCATTTTGTGGAAGTTTGTCCAAACAAGCCCACACCCTAGACAAAAAGAAGAAAGCATGCAAGAATCAAGCCTTCACATCAATAAGGTCATGAGATGATTCTTCAAGTGAAAAAAACACCATCACAAAAGGCAAGGGCGCAAGCACTCATCATCAAGCTCTTCTCGTATGTGCTTTATGGCACGAGGTAACGAAAGCTCATCCTCTAGTGAGAGTGATAGTGATGATGAAATGCCTTCTTATGAGGAAATTGTGCAACAAAATCTTAATTATGCTAAAGTTTGCACTAGTCAACAAAAGAAGCTCGAAAAATTAAAAAGAAAAGTTAAATAGTTCACAAGAAGCATACAAAACTTTGCTTGAACAATATGAGAACTTTGCTAATCTCAATGTTAAACTATCTACTAAAATTGAGCAACTTAAGGCTAGTGCAACAACAAATGTATGCACAATCAATGATGAGCAACTTGTAAAGAAAAATGAAAAATTAAAAGAAAAGTTAGCTAGCTCACAAGATGCTTATAAAAGTTTGCTTGCTAAAATGGAAACCATGTGCAAATATTATGATGAGCTAACTAATAAAGTTGCTAATCTTGAAGTCGTTAGTACAACTCCCACCAAGTCATCTAAAAAGAAAAGTTCTATCATTAACATGTCTAAAAAGGATGCCTCTACTTCTAGTAATGATTTATATTTAGACTCATCTTTATGCAACCAAGTTTGTGTTGAGAAAGTTATTGTAGATACATGCACACAAGAGGTTGCAAAGGAGAATGAGCAACTCAAGCAAGAAGTAGCTCGCCTCACCAAGGACTTGACTCAAGTGAAAGGCAAGGCAAAGCAAGCCCAACTTCATCAAGATAACACCGTCAAGGGAGTAAAGAAGCTTGATGAAGGACAAACCGTGGTTTGCTACGTGTGCCATAAGGAAGGTCATAAGTCCTATGAGTGCAAGGTGAAGAATGGGGGAGGAGCAAAGAAGAAAGAGAAGAAGCAAACAAGCAAGCTTTCCAACACCTACACCAACAAGGTGGACAAAAAGGCCTCCACACCTTATCTCTTAAAGAAGAAGAAAAATGACAAGGTGGTGGCCATCAAGGTGAACAAGCAAGCCATCAATGGGGTCAAACATTTTTGGGTGCCAAAGGAAATCATTTCCAACATGAAGAGCGCCAAGAAGGTTTGGATCCCGAAAGGGAAGTGAGAAGTCCAATGGACTTCGAGGAATTTGGAGACTTGGCAAAGTATGGGTGCTTTTTACGGGGTGCATCATAATGGACAAAATCATTGCCAAGTGGGTTAGTGAATACTATGGACCCAAATTCCTCTTCCCATGTTAGGTAACTAGATTCAACTTCCTTTAAGTAGTATCAATTTGCATTTCCTACAAGTGATATTTCTTACAAATTGGTATCTTTAAGCATCTAGTTATTTTTCATGCCTATGTCTGCATTTGCATGCTTATATCTTTTGTCATGCATACACTAAGTATATCTTATGGTAGGCTTGTTCGGTTTCATTCTTAGCCCTTGGAGCAAACCTACATGGTTTAAACTTGTTTAGGAGCACGGCACATAGCTTGTCTTTCGATTGTTCATCTAATATGTGCCAAAGTCCAAATTATAGATAATTCTTCCTGAATATCGCCTTCAAAAATGACTCTCACATTCATGTGATGTCATCTTTCAAGTGGTATTTTTTATTCTAAAATTAATGTGCATATTTCCTACAAGTATTCCATACTTGTGTGCACAAATTTAGGGGAAGGTTACTCTACAAGTTGGATGCTTTGAGACTAACACCTTTTCAAGCTTATCATGTGTGTAGTAGTCTCATTGTAAGGAAAATGGAGTCCCCGGAGTTAAGCATCATACTTCAAATATTCACCACCTATTGCAAGTGGTAGAAATCAAATTGGTTTCCACATGTGGTATTTCTAAACCGATATCATCATGTTGATTTCATTTTGATAATTATATGCTTTCTCCATGCATTATATGGATTAAATTCCCATGAGCAATAATTTACCAATTATGCATATGCTTTGCCTTCTATCATATGTATGCATATATTTAGGGGGAGCTTAGTCTATATAATGTGAGAGTCAAATTTTATGATCTATTCACTCTACACACAAAGGATCACAAAGTTTGACCCTCCCTTGTGCTACTAATGTTTTCCTTTTCGGTGTTTGATTCCAAAGGAGGAGAATTTAGAGGAGGAGGCAAGCATTAATTTGTATGACCAAAAGCTAGATCATAATAATTTACAAGTGGCAATGGTCTACAAGTGGTGTCTACAAGTGGTAATGGTCCGAGAAAGGGAGGATAGTGGATTATGGATTGCCTATGTAATGGGGAGAATTTATAGGAAGCAAGGCTTAAATCCATAATGCCGCATGGGGACATTTGCAAGGGCAAGATAAGTGTTCAAGTGGTATCTTCTAGTCTTACAAGTAGTATCTTTTAGCATCATATAACCTTGCCCCTTGCATTGCATCCTAGCAAGTAGGTAGTTTTCAAATTTGCAAATTTTTATTATTTGCTTGCTTTGGTCGTGTTGTCATCAATCACCAAAAAGGGAGAGATTGTAAGGAAAATGGACCCTAAACCCATTTACTTTGGATTTTGGTGTTTGATGACCAACACAACCAAATTGGACTAAAGAATTTGCAAGTGTTTGTTTTGTAGTTCAATAGGGTGCAAGACGTGACTTGGATGAAGGCGACGTGATGATATGATGATCAACACCATAAGCAAGACCCTAGAAGCACAAGAGAAGACCCAAGATATCAAGCAAAGTCCAAGCACGAAGATAGGAACCAAGCCATACGCAAGATCGCAAAGAAACGAGCTCACAGAGTTGACCGGACGCTGGCGGAAAGTGACCGGACACTCCGATCAAGAGGCTCGGCAAACAGACGTCAGCAACAGCGACCGGACGCTGGCGGCAAATCGACCGGGTGCAGAACTGCAGTGTCCGATCGAGTACAGAGAGGTTCCAGAGCGGCGAAATTACGACCAGACGCGTTCGGTCAATTAGTTGATCGCGGCTCCAACGGTCGGGACGACTGGACGCGTCCGGTCAGGACGTGATCAGCGTCCGGTCAGTAGCAGAAAAGCAGGACTTCGTCCCCAACGGCTACTTTCTCAGTGGGGCTTATAAATATAACCCCCAACCAACCAAATGAGATGTGTGGAGCTGAGGAAAACATATCAAGGGTGTTGATACACTATTTTAGTGATCTTCACTTGCATAGTGCTTAGTTATTCATTAGGTGATTAGCATAGGTGCTTTGCGAAGTGCTTAGGTTGATTAGACCACCGCTTATGCGTTTGCTCTAGGTTTAGGTCTAGTGTTTAGTGAGGTTTGCATACCTCTTACTATCCGGTGCTTGCGCACACCATTGTTGTACATCGGAGGGGCTTGTAGTCTTACGAGATCACACCAACCGCGTTTGTGGTGTGGCCGCCACCGTGTATCGGAGGGAACAAGGCCCGCGGCGTTTCGGCCGGAAGCTTGATAGTGAAGACGGCGGGGAGCATCTGGGAGAGGCTTGCCGGAAGACACGTCGGAGACCCACTTGCGCTTGGGGAAGGCCCGAGGCTATCCACGGAGTTACCCGACCGGGAGCTTGGCCCTTGCGAGGGATTCCTTACGAGGGGCTCCAACGAGGACTAGGGGAAAGCTTACGCGCTTCTCGATACCTCGGTAAAAATACCGGAGTCATCGACGGGAGTTTGCATATCTCTATCTTGGTCTTTAGTTTCCGCATTTACATTGATTATATTACTCCTTTTGCGGTAGAGATAGCAATACACTAGCAAAATCATAGTTGCACATTTAGATAGTTTATCTTTTGCATAGGTTTTGCTAGGGTTAGAAAAAAAGACCATAGTTTGGAGTTAGAATTTTAAGTTGCCTAATTCACCACCCCTCTTAGGCGTCACGGTCCCCTACAGTCAACATGATAGATTAAAAAAGCCTTGATCAAACAAAGAAATAATAAAGTTCATACTCTAAAAATAAAAATCCATGCTGGTCAACATGGTAGAATAAAAAAAAATCCTTGTTTATCAACCAAAGAAATAAAATTCATACTCTAAAAATAAAAATCCGCATCCATGATGGGTTCCAATGGAGCTAAACAATTATCAGGTCCAATAATAATCCATTACACCAAAAATTTCCAAGATAACTTATCCGATTACCTAAGAAACAAAGCATGGTTCATTAAGATGAATTTGTAACTATTATTACATGTACATGATAGTTTGGCACAATAAATATAAGAGCTTATGATTCCCCCTCTATTGTACCATAACAAAGATGGGGCCTAATAGGTCTACAATCCATGGGAATGGAACAGTCAGCTCGGTTGTTCTAAAGGCTTCTTCGAGCATAGAATCGCTCATGGGACCAACAAGTTTTATTTCCAACACAAGAAGCTTAAGTTAGGTTATGCTCTTGACAGCCAACACGTTTCCTTTTGGTAAATATCATACTCTAGTTTAGAAATAAAATCCACATTGTGATCGGTTCCGAATTTCCCATGGAGGTAAACAATGATCAAGTCCAATAAAACAATAGACAAAATATTTCCTCATTAAAGCTTATTATTTATCTGATAACCAAAGAAACCAACCATGATTCATGAAGATTAATTTGTAATTATTGTGCACATACCCTCCCGTATCGCACATGGAGCCGATAAGCTTCATTTCCAACACAAGAAGATTTAAGTGAGGCAGGGCTCAAAAGTAGCGAGATGCCAGTGCAAACGCACAACCAATCAGGACTTAATCACAAGACATGGCCAAGGAGAATTGTAGAAAACACGAGCAAGCAAGGGAATTCTGTAAGGATCAGAGCTGCAGCTTTGATTATAGGTAAGCAGAGTATATACAACTCCTCAAAACTTTACAGCCCCTGATGACCAGCCCTAAACCTCCTCCTAACAGAAATGAAAACAAAAATTGAGATCGTAACCCCAACCACCTATATGTTAGCCATGTCGCATCTAATCTTTGCGAGCTTCTCTTTTCCTTCCCTATCAAACAACAAAAAAATCTCCTGAGGTTGGCAACAAAATCTGCGAACCATCTAGATCACACGTCCCAAATTACTTTACACTGTACACGAGCTGGTGATCCTCTATGCTCAGCCGTTCAGCTTCGCCAGGAACTGGTTCAGATCATACTCATCAGCATACTGCGACTGATCCCAAAGCTCATCCAGCCCATTAAGAATTGACTTCAAGCCTTTGCCACCAGATTTCCTCTTGGAATCTTTACTCTGCTCGTCGCTTGAACCACGTGGAAGGACCGATGCCTGTCACGGGCGAGAGAATGCATTAGAAACAAAACATTTCCACGTCGCAAAAGAAAGAAAGAAATGCCTCAAGGGGTTTACTTTTCTTGAAGCAGGGGTAGATGTGAACAGATCAAGCAGCTGGTCAGTGTTCATGGTCTTCAAGCTCGAGTTCTCAGCATTAATGACAGCATTGGCGACTGACACCTTGAACCTCTGGAGAGACATCACCTTCTCCTCAAGGGTGCCACGCATGATGAGACGGTGAACATTCACCACTTTCCTCTGACCCAACCGATGTGCTCTGTCCATAGCCTATAAGAGCAGAATCATATTATTTTAGAATATTGCTGTAAGACACGTGGGGGTGGGGGGTGGATACAATCATGCAACCAAGGATTCACTGAACCTAAAGACATAATCGATGCCAAAGCTAGTATAAAAGGGCAGACCCAGTGCCGGAGGCTCCCACATGAGTAGGGTCTGGGGAAGGGAAAAATCGATGCCAAAGCTAGTATACAGAATGAAAATACTGACATAGCTATACATTTAATTTGCTGAATAGACTAGGTTATGACTCATGAAAGAGTAACGAATTCAAGGCATCAAGACAAATAGCATAGCAAAACCTAAATGAATAGGTAGCATATCATCTTCATGAATGGAAATAGAAAAACAAAACTTACTTGAAGATCCTTCATTGGGTTCCAATCATGTTCCATGAACACCAATGTGTCGGCAGATGTCAAGTTCAAGCCAAGCCCGCCAACTGCAACAAAGAAAGAATCAGAGCAAGCTTTCCCAACATATCAACGAACAATCCCACAGTTCTCTAAACATACCATGGGTTGTTAGCAGAAGTACATCAATGGTTGGGTCTGAATTGAATGCTTTAACAATTTCAAATCTCTTCACTGGATCAACAGAGCCATCCAGCCGCAAATATGTGACACTGCAAAACATCAAGTTTTCTTAATTAGATAATTTGCTCAAAAAAACACTAGCAGAAGAAAAATCATAGCCATAGCCTATGTTGCCAAAACCAAGTATAGCGATGAAGAAATACGAAATGCATGCACTGATGCACATCAAAGCTGCCAAATCAGCAAAGGGATAGCACTGATGACCAGAATACTAGATCAACCTCACAGATTAAACAAGTTCGTTGTGGGCTCGTGGCACTACAATATAATGAAGTACAAAGGCACATAAAACACTACAACCAAAGAAATGCAGCAGAATCTCATACCATACAGCAAGATCAACACACACCCAGCACAAGAAATAAAATATCATAGAACTCACCTTCTCATACGAGATTGAAACAGGTCCTTCTCTATGATGTCGAGAAAAGCCTGAAGGAAAGAAAGTAGGATCATGAGACAAGATTTTTTTTTTCCACTTGAAAGGATGACAGAACGAAAGGCCTTGGAACAACAAAATAGACATCCCAAATTTCGATAGGCTTCATACCTTATGCTGTGCAAAAATCAAAACTCTGTGTTGCCCGACAGCTGTTGAAGCATCAGGACTAGATATTTCTGATCCTATACCACATTCTTGAAGTATTTCTTGAAGAGCAACAAGCTTAGGTGAGTGGTGAAGCTCATGAAGCTCACTGCCAGATCCCACGCCTATTTCTTTCAGAAGATCTACAAGATGATTAGGGGGGCTCTCTCCAGTTACAAGTAAAGGATGGCTGCAGAGTTTTAATAGGTACTGCAACGCCTGCATTAAAACGTAAATGTAGTTAGAAAGCAATCCCATTAAAACAAAAAAAATGTAAATGGATAACAAGGATATGAGATTCAACTGCAGCACCTGAAACACATGACGAGTTGCCTTTGGTTGAGGTGCAGATTCCTGTGATTCATTTGCTTTTACTATAGTTGAAATCTCTTCTTTTGCGTTGGAGCTGGAAAATTTGTCATAAAGTTTGAGCTGCAATAGACTGAGATCGCAATATCTATCCTGGATAATCTTCTCTGGAAGATCAGATAAAACTTCATCCTTTGTTCTTCTCAGTAGAAATGGCATGACCTGGTACAGCAGGTTCGAATTTATTTATCTATATACAAAGGTCATTTGTAAATACAATTATAAATAACAAATACCTGCTTATGCAGTGCCTCCATTGCAAGAATACCAGCTTCAGCATCCTTTGCTGAACATTTAGAATCTTTGGCGGCTAGCAATGGTTTTCCATACGTAGCTTGGAACTGTAAAGAACAACGGGCTTCAGTACAATATATCTTCAGACAAGAACAGACCCAGGTAGATTCAAAGAGAGAACATGTACTTCAGCGGAGGTAAGCATGTTATATATATATAAAAAAAACTCGGACGGCGGGGGAAAGACTGCCCCCACGGTATCGTTTGAAAGAGGAAACATTCGTCTTCAACCGACCGAGAAACACCCCAAACCCTGACAGTGGCAGAGCCTATAGCATCGCACCATAACCTAGGCCACTGGCCACAGCCACCAGGTTTGGAGTCCCGTCACTACCCCCAGGTAGGACCGCAGTGAGGGATGTTTTTCAAACAGCCCTGAAATTCGCTCCACGGGGAGTCAAACCCAGGAGCTGGAGGTGCTACACAGGAGTCGTAACAACTAGGCTATGAAACCTTTCGCAGATTAAGCACAATTCAGTTTGTTTATTTACACTTCATTTAAATCATCTTATGTGAACCTGGATTAATATAACAGACTTCTGTTATGAAAAAACTGGATCGATCTCTGGAGCAAAAATACAGATTAGAAAACAAATGAGCATTCCCAAACAAACCGACTAACTGAGAAGCTAGAGTAAAACTAGTAAAATTATGCCTAAAACTAAGCTTTTGTAAGGTACTAGCAGAAGGTACTGATTGCGTAGCTTTTGAGTTTCATATAGAGCAACTTGTATACAAAACACAACTTACTTGTTTTTCTGTCCCAAGAAACCCAGGCATAAGGAAGTCAAATAAAGACCATAACTCCAACACATTATTCTGCAATTCCAATTCCAATGTGATGTGTCAAAGTCAAGAGAAGGTAATAGAAGGTCATACAAATAAAGAACAAACAAAGTCAAGGCGGTGTGCCACTCAAGAAAATAGAAGGTCAACAAGAGTTTCAGTTGAAGCTTTAGTTTACCTGAATAGGTGTGCCACTCAAGATAAGGCGGTGTTGTGCTTTCAGCTGTTTCACAGCAGACGTTATTTTAGACCTTGAGTTTTTTATTATATGCCCTTCATCCAGAACACAATAGTTCCAAGGGATATTCCCAAGAAAATCAATATCCTTGCGTATAATATCATATGATGTTATGATAACGTTAACCTTATCAAACTGACTACGGAGTGTCACTCTGTCCTGCGAAGAACCAACGTACTGAAGAGGTTTCAAGATAGAGGTGTCTATGTACTTCTCTATTTCATATTCCCAGTGGGCCACTAATGTAGAAGGGCAGATAATCAAAGATGTCAGATTTTTGTCATCATTCCGTGCACGTGCTTCTGCAATGTCACTTGCTACAATAGCAGATGCTTGGAGCGTCTTACCGAGCCCCATGTCATCACATAAAATTCCATGTAACTTAAACCGACGAAGGAATGCGAGCCAGTTGATCCCTTCCTGCTGATACCTGCAATAACACAAAATCAATATTAAATAAGCATCAACAGAAAGATTGTGGAATCGCACATATGCATCACAGTATATTTAAACATATGAAACAAACTAACAACTTAAATCATTACAATGGTGCTCTTTACATGAATTATGGTATTGACACACCACTATTATTTAAGATCGAAAAATGGTGTCATGAATCCATGTTATGATAAAAAAAAAGAACTTCTATGTAAGAGAACTGGACCTTCGTAATTCAACGCTAAGACCAATATTAAGCTTGAAATCATCAATTTGGGTGTTGTCAAGGAGCTGTTCCAGAAACTGCACATCTTCAGCACTGCTAGATAAGCGTTCACTTAGTCCACCTGGTAATGAAGCACCCCTTGATAATGGCAACAAAGGAACAAGAGCAGCAAAACTGTGAGTCACAGTCTGCCTAACAGAACCATCTGGGTCACTCATACACTTCAGAAGAGGAACAACAAGGAAAGGTGCATAAGGAACCAACTCCACAGCCAAACCCTGAACAAGAAGGCTCAAAAGAATCCCAGCTCCTTGTCTTGCACATACAGAAGATAAATCGGACAACATTGGAATGACATTTTCTATCACCAGTACCATCACATCATCAGTCAATGACTTTGCCATAGATGTGATGCACCTTGCAGCAGCTAGTCTAACAGCCACATGAGGATGACGAACACACCCAAGAATACAGGGAAGGAGATTTAGCAATTGAGGCCTTAAGGGCTCAGCCAAGTGAGGTGAAATGGAACGAACAACCTGCAAAAACCAGCAAAGGCATTGAAAATGTAAGAAACTAAGCATGCTAACAGTGAAGGATGGTAAGATACAAACTGATGTAGCATGTTGGATTAACATTAACAGGTGATATAAGCCTAGACAATATAGAAGTTTTATACAAGCTACAAACAGAACAAACCTGGATGTTATTAATGAGTGACTGTGGGTCCTTATCCTCATACGATCTGCCCAGCTGTGCAATACTTGCATCATCTTTCGGAATACCATCTTCGGTTTTTACAGGTTTAAGAAACTCAGTAAGGCAATCCCATAACTTGGGAAGTTTTTCAAACAATGAAGGTCCAAATTTCTCACAGAGATGCTTGAAAGCTAACTCTGATCCACGCCGGCTTATAAAACCCTCCATTTTTGACCTTTCGTCGCCACCAGATGTTGTATGACCCCTGGATCTATGACTGCTAAAACGCTTTCCAATCGATAGCAAATTCTGGTCCTCAATAACCTGCATTGAGTTGATTATTGCAGCTTGAGGTGTCTCACCAGCATCAGTGCACGTCAGAGTGCAGAGATTCTTGGTTAGCTTGTCATTGGGGCCAGGCTTGCGGCCAACACAGCTAAATATAAGCTCAGCAAGTGCATCAGCAGCTTTATCTTGAAGTACTTCCTCCTGGATGATACAGAATCATCTGAGAATAAAGGTTAACGAAGAAAATATAATATGGTCAAAAGAAAAACAAAAATATTTACCTGTTCTCTTTTAATGGCAGCCATTAAAGGTAAAATAACAGGGTTCAACTTGCTAGGCAAACATGACATCCAAACTACAGCAGAAGCCACCAAAGAAGAGACTGTCACATGCAAATTATTCTGCATAATAACATCAAATAACAAAGATTATGTGAAGACATTGCTAAAAGTCTATCAAGAAATTATAAACATCATGGATAGTAATATGCAACACTAGCATTTTTCAAAAAATACAAATCTGAGGACAATAATTTGAATGTACCACATACCTGAACACATTTCAAGTAGCCTGATGTAGACAACAGGCCTTGTTTTGCTGATTCTATGTTATTCAGGAAAATCTTTTCACTTTCTGAAGGAAGATCAGATTCAGATGGTAACAAAAGCTTTGATGCAAAGTTGATAGCATCATCAACACTCAGCACGTCAACATTAAGGTTTAAGCTGCTAATATAATCTTTGAAAGCAGCACATGAATCGATTGAGTGGAGCAAATTATTGGCTTCATTGCGCATCTTCGTGTATGTCCTTGAAAGTTCAGAATATGGAAGCACAGAATCTTTTGTGGGTAATGCTGGATCAGAGCAAGTCAATAAGTCCAGCAGCCACTCTTTCAAGGAAGATAGGAAAGCTAGCAATGTACCCACTGATACAGGATCTCTGCCTCTCAGATCTTTGAACCAAGAAACGATGATCATTGAACCCACCTGGAACAACGAAAACATACAAGTTTATATCACACATAATTGAACAAATAAATATACTATACATGATTGAGCCATCTCATACCTGTCTCTGGACTCCTGAGAGAGACATGAGGTCATTTGCTAGTGGACTTAGAACAACTTGCCATGAGCTTACGGGCAACTTCGAGGCAAAAAGCCCAAGGGCCATTGACGTAAGAACTCGTGTATGAGTAACAGATTTGTCAGGATCAGCACCAACAATTATCTTGGAAACGCTAGAGGGAACATCCAAATGCTTTTCATGTGAAGTACTTTCCCCTGTAGAACCAAACGAGATCATTCTTGTGTACTCATGATCTAGTCTAGCAGATCTAATCTTTGCAGCAGCTCTCGAACGATTTCCTCGTGGAAGGGCAACTGGTAAAAACATTTTTGTAGAATCCAATGCCGAGCCAAATGGAGTGGTAGCAAGTTGTACCCAATTACTAAAATACAACCTCGCAGCGTATTCAAGGTCCTTCTCAGGGCACTGCAATAGTTGAGACAGTTTTGTTTGTTAATTAATGTCACAGTATGCTAGACTAGATTGTTAAGCTCAGTGCATTTAATAAATATAAGCATGTCCAGAACACCAATAACCTGAAGTAGAAGTTTCCAAGCCCTTTCAGAAGACTGAAGAATATCATCATTTGACTCCAAAAGTAGGTTCTGAAATACAACCTGCAGTGCATCACCTAATATTGATGTTGGCCAAAGTTTAGATGGGGTTGTTCCAGCTGAACTCCTAGTGTTGCCAACCTCAAGAAGCTTCTCCTAAAAGAATGAAATGAAATTACACAGTTAATTAAGGAAGCCCAATAAGAGATACCTAAAACCCTGCAATGAGCACAATACTCATGACAACAGCAGAACTGCAACCTTTTCTTGCTTGGTGATAATTTGGTTAATTTATAAGATTATCAAATGTGTGATACAGCAGCACCACAATTAAAACAAAATGAATGCTGAAAATGCATACCAGTGTTCGTATGGCGGAACGACGAACAGAAGTAATACTATGTCTCATAAAGGGCCACAGCCGGGGTGTCAGTGTAGCTAGACCATAAGGGTTCTCAATAGATGTTAGTCGGTCTTCTTGCTCAGCAATCTGAGTTGCTTCGTTTAGACCTAATTCTCCCTTTTCCCCTGAAGCTGCTGTGCCAAGCATCTTTGGGACCATCTCTGGTCGAGAATATATTTCTGCTAACAAGTTCATTACACTGAAAATGAAAATGAAACTATGAGATGAGATAACAAAAGCATTTCCAGTGACATGAATAGAACCACTTAAGAGGAAGAAAATGACAACAAACAAGTACACAAAAGCTCCACAGATGCAACAAAACTAATGGTAATCGGCGACATGAATAGAGTCCACTTAAAGGAAGAAAATTTCAACAAACAAGTACACAAAGTTCCACAGATGCAACAAACCTAATAGTGATAGGCAGCCGGTTTCAGAATCAGAAGAAAAAAAACAATTGAAATTTGAAAATAAAAAGGCCAAGTGGCTGAACCTGCCCACATTATTCAAACATATTGATTTGCAGATAAGGGAAACAGGATTTAAGTATACCTGCTTGTAGATGGGCTTAAATCATCAAGGTCAAGCAATATATCCCAAAGCAACATCACAATTGGACGCAAAATTTGGTCATTTAGCCTAACTAGCAAGTTGGCAGCTGGAATCAGGGCTTCTGCAGCCACTGCTCGGACATCATCATCAGGGTCCTCCAGACCAGCTTTACAAGCATGAATGATATGGTCAAACAAATCTTTAAGCATTTCCTGGTCATGAAAGAAATAATACTGTTGCATCAGCAAAAGGGACAATTTTGTTCAGCAGTACTCCCTCTGTTTTTTTATGTCATATTAGGTTTGTCCTAAGTCAAACATTCCTAACTCTGACCATCAATTTCAATATATCCATGTAGTTTCACAGCATGTGAATTATACATTATGAAAGCATTTCTCATAGTGAATCTAAAAACATAGATTTTATGTTGTTAACCTATACAATTTTTTAAAAATTTGATGGTCAAAGATAGAAATGTTTTACTCATGACAAACCTAATACGAGATGTAAAAAAACAGAGGGAGTACGAGACAAAGGGTTATGTCCTCGTGAAACATTTAGCTGGCAACAAGCCCAACTAGAATTGCCACTCTGATATTATGTACCATGGTTAACAGACTTAGGTAGGCCATCAATTCATCAAATCTTGATTAGCAATTACCTGGCGAATAGCAACTAAGTATTTAATGCCAAGAAGGCTCCCATGACGAACTTCCCACTCTTGTCTGCGCTGCAAGAACAAAGAACAGAGAGAGATGGTAACGATGAATTTGAATGCAGTGTTTGAAAATTTGAGGCGATGAAATAAATGACTACAAAAAAATACACCTGCATCTGCAGCAAGATTTTGAATGTATGACATACTAAAGAAGGGTGCATGTACTTCAGCACAGCACCAAGAGCTTGAGCGCAAGTTTCACGAACTGGGGCAACAACTTGATCGGATACATAATCACCAAAGCTAAAAACAGAATAATACAGGAATATATAAGGCTAATAACAAAGATGATAACGTATTAATCGTATATCTGGAAGTAAAGCATACCGGTCCAGAGAAAGTACACAAAGGAAGCGGATTGCACAATCCTGAAGAAATTCCCAATTCTTCATATATGAGTATTTGGCTAATTTCATCAGTTTCATGAATTTTGAATTTTCTGGAGCATGTATATGAGAACTTGGATGTGATATGGAGTTGAATTTTTCCTGTAATGATTTACATGTTGAATCTTCTTTAGCGGGGTCAGTTGAATCATCAACACCAAGCTCAGGCTCAACTTTTACATGAGTAGAACTTGGTTCACCAGTTAATACATCAGGGACATTGCTCGGATCTCCTTTCGTTTTTGGATAATCACTGTTAACCAACTCCTTACCACAATCCATATACACACTTTCGGAACAATTTGGCTCTTTCTTATGCCTCTTTAACGCTGGTTCAAGGTGTTCCACACGAACATCTTCGTTTAGATCAATACCATGTTCCCTTTCAAGGGAATCAAAGTTGGTTTTACCATCCAAATCAGCAGAAGGCAAGCTCAGATCAGGAAAATATACTCCAGCACAAGCACCATGATGTGTCAAAATTTCCCTTAAAGCCATAATGGAGCCATGGCGAACTTCCCAAACTAAAATGCAACACAAGTAAAACCATTGTGAGCAAGACAACAAAAGACAGTAAGATACAAGGCATATTCAGGGATCAGATGGGCTTACTAGGGTCAAACATATCATGAATAAGCTGATCCACAAATTGTTGAAAAGGCCATCTTCCATTCTCACCGTACTCTAGATTGTCTTCATCGACAGCTGTATCAAATACATCCTGAAAAATGGTAATGGAAATGACTAAATAACCCACCAAATAATGCTCTGGCAGGAGTAATATGAATTCCCAAACAAAGCAACAGCCACAAGTCAACATACTGGCGCGAGTGTCAGCACACCCATCCACACATGCAGTAGAACACTGCCATATACCAGCCGTGATAGCAATTGCGTAAAGAGAACATACAAAGTAGAAGTCCTAAATTTTCTAAATATATAGCTGCACAGAAACTTTCAAGAGTTGAGCAGATAATAGCTGCACTGAGCCTCAAGATTAATCAGGAATCTGTTGCAACATTAAATTGTCATATTTCACGATCATAGATCCCATTCAAATAAACACTTCAGCAGATTTGCAAGATCTAAAGAGATAAAATGGCACGGCTGACCAATCATACATTTTGTGCACCAGCTTGTTCAGAAGAAGCTCCATTGGAGGGCACAGATCCTTTTAGTGTAACCTCATCATCCTCAGATACAGCCTTTGTATGATCTTTTGCATTACTCTTTGCTTTACGCTTCAGCATATTTAGCTCCCTGGCACTTAATCGTCTAGAGCGAAAATTAGAATGCTTGGGATACCTAGGAACCATGGTGGAAACCAACTGCTGAATATTACGACCTGAATTAAATGAATGGAATCCATTATTCTGTACATGTGAACCCCAATAATTTTTTTGGGCAAGAAGATCCTCGTCTTTGATAACATCACTAACATCCATAAACTGCTCACATACATCCAGTCCTGCACTAGAACAAAAACAAAAAAAAAAAATAGTTTAAGCATTCCAGAACACTAATGTATACATGCAAAGATGTTAGTCCTTGTATTCACATCATCAAGACAAGATGGAAACAGCACATCAACAATCCAATGAGAGGGTGGGGCCATGGGGGTACTTCATTCGACTATAGTATTACTACTCCAAGATTTAAAGTGAAACTGGGAAATTAGGCATCTACTACCACTTTTTAAGCAGTATTTCAATCTTTTTAAACCCCAGGCATACCTCCAAATTTCAGAGAAAATCAAATAGATCTAAGCAGTAGTGAAGATGCTGACTTGAAACTTCAGCTGCTGGACTTTTAGCAATACCTAATATGTACATTCAGACATGAATGCAATGTACTCCCTCCACATCATAGTATAGGAGCTCCTCTAGATTTTTCTTTTCAATAGAACCAATAAAAGCCTAGGTACTATTCAAAGTTCGGCTAGGCGGCGACTACGCGCGCCTAGTCGCTGGGCGAAGCCTGTCGCCGCGACTAGGGGCATAGTCGCGCATCGCGGCGCTAGGCGGCGCGGAGGCAGTGCTAGGCGGGCGCGGACGCGGCGCGTAGGCGCGCGAGATGAGCGTGAGCTCGAGGGCGGCCAATTTTGGCGCGCCAAATCGGAGCGCGGGAGGAATTCCCGCGCGGCCACGAGACCCAGGCGCGGGAGGATTAGAAGGGAGCGCGGCGCCATTCGCTCGTCCCCGCGTAAGATTTGGTCGTCCCCGCCGCCGGTCCTCCTCGCCGGGCGAGGTCCATCCCGCCGGACGACCTCCTCCCCGCCGGTCCTGCTCCTCCTCTGCTCCTCCCCTGCTCGTCCAAGCTCGTCCCCGACTCGCGCAGCGCCGGTCCTGCTCGTCGTCGACTCGCCGCCGCCGTCCTGCTCGTCCTCGACTGGAACCCCTCCCCGCCGGCCACCCCAAGTCCCCAAGGTGAGCTCCCTTCCCTCCCATGCTCCTCTCCCCTCCCATGCCGGCAGCTCCTCCCCTGCTCATCTCCCATGTATGACTGAATTTGCATGTGTTTGTTCAGTGAAGTCTTTTGTTTACTGAATGAGTCTACTGAATATGAGACTACTGCTGCTGTCATCATTGGTTAACAAAATCACTGATGTTCTCTTGTCTAGTGATACAACTGAAGCTCAAGGTTTTCTCCAAGAGGGTGGGGATGATTGTGCATTAGTTGACTTTAGAGATGGGGAGGAAGATGAGATGGAAGGTACAGGGATACCTTGGTCTGTCATTGGAGAGGCAGTGGGAGCAGATGAACAGCTTGAGCTGCGTAGAAGTGCAAGAGTGAGGGAGCTCTATGAAGGAGAAGAATTTGAGTCTGAAGAAGAAGAGTATGACGATGAGGATGTGTACTACAGTGAAGAAGAAATATGATCTGGACCATCTCCATCTAGTAGTGAAGCCTTTTGTGATGCCCTGGTCTTATGAACTGCAGCTGTGTCACTTTGTGTCTGTGTGTCTTCTTTTGTGATTTGTGAGACCTGAACTAACTATGTGCTTGTGCTGTCCTTTATTTATAAATTGTGTTGTGCACTTGTATTACTGTCCTATCCACTTGTATTGTAATTACCAGCTGCTGATATGGTGTGCTCATGGATGGGAGGCTGCTGAAATCATCCAGATAAGTCACAACTTAGTGTTTTCTTTTTTTTTTATGAACAGCTAGCTGTCTATTGACTAATTTACTAACTACTAGCTGTCAAAATGTGTTGCAGGAGCTAGGAACATGCAAGAGTAAGCCAGCTAGGAATCAGATATGTCTACTGGCCCTCTTTTTATACTTACTGTCTCATATATAGTAGTTATATACATATATATAGTTATATACATAATATATATATAATTTATGGCTATATTGCCAAAACGCCTAGGAAAACGCCTAGGAGCGCCTAGGACCGAGTACTCCCAACTAGGCGCTAGGCAATGGGTCAGCGCCTAGATTCCGCCTAGCGCCTAGCTGAACTTTGGTACTATTAAATATGTTTTGCCACTTTATACCCCTTCTGAAGGTGTTATAGGCTTATAGCTATGCCAACCTTCTCTTTAACAGCATTACTGGGGTAAGAATGTTGTAACAGAAGCACTAATACATAAGGGTAAACTGTGAATTCAGACCTTTAATTGACAAAAAGCTAGTCAGTTTTTAAAACAACAAACCAGCAACATGTAAGTAAAATCTGAGATTCTGAAAAGACTTAAACATGGAACATGCTCAAAATATTGAAATTGACCTTTTCCTACTAATATAAAGAAAAACTAACCTAAACGACGCCGAAGATTTTTCTTTTGGCGAGCTAGACGCTCTGCTGGATTCTTGCCATTATCAGCAATGTCGTATTCCTAGCAGTCAAACACAATCAAAATGTTAGCAATTTCACGTACTGCAGTAACAGAAAAAACTGAAACAGATAAGATTTAAAATGGAGCGCTCAGTTTTACCCTTACAGGAAACTTTAATAAAATGCATGTAGATACAGACCAAATGAGGATATTTGAGCTGCTCTTGTGTGTAGCTCCAGTTGAAATATTAGAAATATTCTTTTTTATTACAATGAGTTGCAGGTCATGTTGCCACATTTATCTATCGCCCAATCATTTTTTCCCCGCTAAAAATAATAGTGGATAACTGTACAAACCAATGAGTAAGCTGGGAAGAGATGAAATCTATTTCATCATTTAAAGTTGGCTTTACATTAAGTTTGGTGGGTGGGGGGGGCATGAATAACGAGAAGTGCTGATACATTAGGTAAGAAATGAATTAAGGGGTGCATAGGCCACCCCATAAAGGAAATCTTGAATAATACATTATAAATCAGCATGGTCCCTAAAGAAAATCGAAACTACTCAATGTACACATTAAATCTTGAAGCTGAAAAATATTGGCACAAACAATACACCTGTCCACCTGATGCCAATAGAGGAGATCCAAATTCCAATACCCTGCCTATGTCAAAGCTGTAGGTAAGATAGAAAGAAAACAGAATTAGTGACTAGTGAGGGCACCGAAGGGGAGGGGGGATTGGTAACTGGTAAACATTGAAGTTAAATGCAGCCAAACCTTCCAAAAGCAAGATCAGATGTTGCTGCACTATCAGTCTGTGGCAATGCTGAGTCAGCATCATCACTTCCATCAGAGAACCCAGAAGCATGTTTTTCTGCTTGCACAGAAGCATACAAGTCCTTCAATGATGTGTGTTTGACATTCTCTGCTATCGCACCAATCGCATGGGCTGCCGCAACCCTTGTATCCCAATTTTTACTACGAGTATATTGAGAAACCTACAATTGACACACAGAAACATGAAATTCAGCCAACTAATGTGTGCGGAACACATAAAAAGAACAGTCGCTGATCCTCTGGCAGAATATTTACAGAGATACCACTTGACAGGATGTTTGTAGCTAGATATAGAAGAGAAAGCAATATTAACTTATCCTAGGATGAAAACACCTCATATCAACAATGTTAAAAGTGCATTTATGCAACTGTCTTCTCATACAGTGCTGGGTGCTGGGTGCTTGGTGCAAAAGTACATAATGGATATTCAGCCCGTTTGAGATGTATTCACTTTGACAAAATCATTCCATTACATGGGGAATAGCACCAGAGCATGATAGCTCTTGATCGCAACCCAAGCCAGCACCAAGCTGCTCTGCCCCCTGAGTTTGGCAGGGGGCTGAGGGCACGTTAAGAGTGTATTTTATTCAAATTGTATTCTCACCTAGCTTAGGGAGGTTTGTGTAAATGTCCATCATGTATGTTCGGCCCTTTGGGATTATTTTGCAATTTTGTAATAAATAGACATGAAGATAAGAAAGGGAAAACAAAACAGTGAAATAAATTGAGCTCTGCTTAATACTCTTTAAACAATAGACATCGACACTTGAACAGAAAACAGATGAATCATATAGACATAGCTCTCTTTGCTATTTAACCTATCAACCTATACACCATTCCATTCGTATCAGGAGTGCAGAACAAGAAAACTGCTTGGCGCATATTTGTCCTAACATACAGATGTGAGCTTAAGCAGCTAAAGTAGTCGGGTATTCGATTGGATCTTGTGCGGTGCAACATATGAAGCAAGCACAAAGGTACCATGCTTGAAGAGCTGAAAAAACTAGCAACAGCCATGCCACCAATGTACCTTTTTGAGCAACGAATTCAGCTCCTGGGGGTGGCACTTGGCGATTTCTCCAATTTGGCGTGCAGCCGCAAACCTCGTTGCTTGTGTCGAACCAGCTGGGTAATGTTAAAGAAATTTTGCAGGGATAGATAAACCAACAGAGAACCTCAAACGACTCCCATAGACAGTCATTTCAGCAACTTATAATAGATATTGAGTGATTATATTTTTAGCATCGTTAGTTGCACATTTCACCAGGCAAAGGTGCAGATCAGTTAAATTCTAGAGAAGCAGTACACAGTACATACCAGGAGCTGTAATAACAGTTATGGACCATATTAAAAAAAACAATTGTACTATTAAATAGATTATGTCTGCGGAGGGTGGGCAACAGATTGAAAGGATACTGTCTAGTAATGTGAGGAGGCGGTGAAGACGGGACGAGTTCTGAGCCATAAATGAACGCAGAGGGGCAGACGTGACATCCGAGGAAGTATACTGAGGGAAGGTATACTTCACCACCTTCACGTTTAGTCAGCAAGTAGGTAAATTACTCCGCATGTAATACAAAGTACACACCAGCTCTGCAAAAGAACAGACAAGGGGGGGAAAAATTAAGCTCACTGCAGCCCCAGAAGAGTGGAGTGGCGTGGCCAACAGAACACGTAACGTAACATGGCGCGCGATAACGAAATGAATGAACCCCGCCCGTAAACAGATGGCAGGCGGACAGAACCGACATGCACGGGACAGGCGGGCTAGGCGGAGGTGCAGAGAGCTGGAAGCTAACTAATTCGGGCGTGAGATCCTACAGCGCCACAAAGTTCAGGGCACGTCGTTCGAGCATCAAAATCGAAACGGAACGGCCGGCTGCGGCTGAAATTTCAAATCTACCGTGTCAATCGATCAAATCAAATCAGCGGAGCGGCGCAGGGGAACCGCCGGCGTCCTGCGGGAGCCGTGAGCGCGAGAAGAAGGGGGAGGGTGGCGGGAGACGAACCTGCCGGGAGCGGGGAGGAGAGAGGCGGGCGGGCGGCGCCGGGCGACGAGCGGCGGAAGAAGGGGATCGCGGGAGGCTGAGGGGGCGGAGGGGCGAGCCCTCGCGGGGAGGGGCGCGTGGGGCCGGGAGGCGGCGAGCGGAGGCGGAGCCCAATCCGCGCAGGCAAGCAGGCGCGCGCCCGCACGCACGCAGGCACGCGCGCGCCCGGCCGGGTCGGGACGGGATCTGGATGTGGCCTGGGTGGTGGATGGTGCTGGTCGAGTCGAGTCGGCACCGGCTGCTGGTCGTGGCCTGCCTAGGTGCCCCGCCCCCCCTTATTATATAGACTTTTCGCTTGGAGGAGCTTTCTCCCCAGAACGATCGGGTGGGTGGAAATGGGCTATCCAGGATGGATTTGGGCCTCTAAATAAAGGGCTATTCTGTACGGCCCATACCTTCTGAATCCAACAGAATCTGTCAGGCCAAGGCCGTTTTTTTTCAAACACCCATAAAAACAGCATCTAGGCTACTCTATCGTGTATTTTTGGTTTATTTAGTCACCTACTATAATAATTTTTGCTATACACCATACTGTTTAAAGTTTAAACATTTAAACATATAGTAAAAATTTATTTATCTAAAAAACCTAAAAGTTATAATTTGGAACGAAAGAGTATTTGATATCTAGAAAAAATAAACACCTTATAATTTGGAACGGATGAGTATCTGATATCTAGAAAAACCTAAACGGCATATAATTTTGAACGGACGAGTATTTGAGTAGCTTAGAATTTGGAACGGATGTGTATTTGAGTAGCTCGTGTATCCAGCAGATGAAGTCTAATCCGCTACTCTGCCTACTAAATCGTTGCTACTGCTAAGGACCTTGGGCTCGCGCAATGGCATGCGTGCTCTCCACTCTCAGATTAGGAGTGAAAAAGGAGGGTAACGGCCTTTCACAGGCCCATGTGTCGCTTTAAGATTACGGCCCGCCCGAAACAAAAACGAACCATTAGCTCTGGATTGAACAAAGTTCTGCCATCAGCACTCTACATGTTAGTGCAAAACCACCAACCACAGGAGCTCTCCAACATCAATACAAAGTCCTGCCATCTCATACTTTAATCTTTAAATTCGAGCACCACAATCATTTCAGTACAACTGACGATCCAACGCTTAAAATCACCCAGATGGGGAGGAAAACTAAAAACCTAAAAAAATGCATGTGATGGTTTAAATACATGGTTGTACTTAGGATGTATGCAATGGATACCTACCTGATACATGCATCAGGGCAGAATTATCGATGACAATGTAGGTGCTAGTAATAAGGAACAAAGGATGAAGAGACAACACTTTAGTTACCGATCCAATCGCAGAATGCAATAGTCAGCGTAATCATATCTCACAGAAAGCATTCCGCACCAGAATGACATACTATCAGAAGGCAAGCATCTACATCCAGGTCCCTTGCCTGCAACAAATAATATATGCAACTTCTTCAGGTTGCCTACCACCACCAAATTGTTGAGACGAGAAAGCTGCTCTCTTACTGCAGCAGTAGGCTACGCAACTCCTTACATCATTGCCACCTTTCGCCCTAATCAGACTTCACGTTATGTCAAGAGGACTAGCTCATTTGGTTGGGTGCACAGAGTGCTGGCTGTGCTTCTCCCAATGCCCACTATGAGCCAACACCCGCAACTCCCTTGGCGTTTGCCGTTGCAGCTTCTTGTGCTGCAGCGGCTGTGCCTGCAACTCCCTTGGCTTTCGCTGCCGCTTCTTGTGCTGCTGCCGCTGCCGCTGCCGCCGCCGCTGCCGCTGCTGCTGCAGCAGCTGGTGGTGGTGATTGGGGGGGAGCCGAAGCTGCCGGCGTCTTCTGCGGCACCTTGGCAGCCTTCTTCTGCTTATTGTCACTCTTGTCTACCTGTGCCAGTAGTTTCTTGATCTGGCCTCCAGACAGCGTTTCATGCTCAAGAAGGGCGTTCGCTAGCGCGTGAAGCTCCTTATCGTGAGTTGTCAGAATTGTCTTTGCATTATTGTACGCCTTCTCCAGAATTTCCTTCACCTCCTTGTCAATAACACCACTTGTTTGTCCGCTCATCCTATTCCCATTGTTGTCACTGTAGGAAACAAGACCCACCCGCTTACTCATACCATACTTGGTGACCATGGCTCTTGCCAGCCGAGTCGCGTTCTTTAGGTCAGCCGAGGCACCGGAGGTTACCTCGCTTTCCCCAAATATAAGCTCCTCAGCCACTCTTCCTCCCATGCAAACATCCAGTCTTGCCAGCATCTGCTTTCTTGAAACGCTATACTGATCCTTCTCTGGGAGCTGTGTAACCATACCAAGAGAAACTCCCCTCGGAACAATTGTAGCCTTGTGAACAGGGTGAGCACCCTCAGTGTGAATTGCAACAAGGGCATGCCCTCCCTCGTGATACGCAGTAATCTTCCTGGATTCATCAGATATCACTGCCGATTTGCGCTCGCTGCCCATCATGATCCTATCCTTAGCATATTCAAGGTCCAGCATTGTAACAGCTTTTGCTCCATCCATAGCAGCCTTCAGAGCAGCTACATTCACCAAGTTCGCAAGGTCTGCACCTGAGAAACCAGGAGTTCCCCTTGCAATGGTCATCAGATCCACATCATCAGCTCTTAAAACCTGAGATCATGAAGGAATTGCCAAGTGAGCATTCTAAACCAGAGAATTCCTGAAGCATGACAACACACAAAAGAAATTGGGTATAGGATTTACCTTTGACATATGAGTCTCCAGGATCTGCCGCCGGCCCTCAACATCAGGATTAGGAACCACAATATGACGGTCAAAGCGCCCAGGCCTAACAAGTGCCTTATCAAGTGACTGAGGGAAGTTAGTGGCAGCAATGACAATAATCCCGTCATTCTGCTTAAAGCCATCCAGTTCAACAAGCAACTGATTCAAGGTCATCTTCATGTACTGTTGATCCTTGGGATTTCTGCTCCCACCAATCGCGTCAATCTCATCAATGAATATTATACAAGGAGATCGTTTTTTTGCTGCATTGAACAGGTCCCTCACTCTTCTAGCCCCAACACCCACAAACATCTCTTCAAATTCACTACCACTGCATGAGAAGAAAGGAACACCAGCTTCCCCAGCTATAGCCCTTGCCAGCATGGTTTTTCCAGTTCCAGGTGGTCCCACCAGCAAAACACCTTTAGGAAGCTTTCCTCCAAGGCGTGTAAAACGCTGGGAAGAATGAAAGGTGCATGTGAGTAATAAAATTTGAAACATGAATATACATCCAAAAAATGAGCACTTCAACGTGTCTTCTACAAAGCGCAAATTCTAGATTACAAAGTCATCATTAACAAAGCAGTGCAAAGGGAAAAACAATAGTCTAATACTATATGAGACCAAAACAACTATGGATGTAGAGTGTCAGAAAAACTCAAAGAAGAGTTCAAGGAGCCTGAAAGTGAAGTCAAACAATGAGCTCACAAAGGATTGCTAGAAGAAATAGGGTGAGTAAAATTGATGGAGCCTGCAGTTTCCTCTGAGCTTAACATAAAAAAATCCCAACAAATCACGGCATAAAAAAGAATTAGAAAACTGATAGACCATATTACTTGGTCGTCACTGTGTTGGAATTCAGTGCACTCCTACGCTTTAGTCCTAATGGGCATATTGGACTAGACATAATGTTAATCAGGCTATTTAGTTGTTTTATCTCATCACAGACAAATAGTTATGCCAGACTAAAAGTTCACCTTGGGATCTCGTAGGTAGTGAACAATCTCCTCAAGTTCAGCTTTAGCTTCGTCAACTCCCTTGACATCACTGAACTTTGTGCTTGAATCCATGCTGGGCCGAACCTCTTCGTTCAAACCAAGTCCTGTATATAACCCAAATTTCAATGATAATTGCTGCACAAACAGAATCAGGAACAAGAGAGTCATCATACTACACAATAACAAACCTTTACTGATTCCCCTGTCTTCAATGAGAGCTCCAATGCCGGAGATCACAAGGAAAGTAAGTGCAATGCTTCGGAAGGTTTTCCAAAGCTGCTCCTTAAATTGACCAGTTCCTGCAGTAACCATGTGAATAGGTGCATTCGCAGTACCAAGAGCTCCATCTTTTGTCCGCCGACCCACACTGCTGAAAGCAGCAAGACCGGTACGTCTTTCTTCCTCAATTGTTGAACTAGCAAATCCTGCATAGCGAATTTCATATTATGATACACACAAAGAAAATTTCTAAAATAAGATGACATATCATGTGTGCGAAGAAACTACAGAACAAAACACAGAGCAGTAAGGCCATTGTTTTGACTACCAAAAGCCACAGAAAACTGATGCGATGAAACATGAGGTTTTATAAATAACAATTAATTGGATTGCTCAATGACAGCTAAAGCAGTAGAGAAGATACCTTTCTGCAATGTTTTGAGCAGGGGACTATCCTCCAGCCTGTCAAGACTGACAAGAGCTTTTATGTACTCAGAAAGAGCAGCAGAGTTGGAATGCAATGAAGGGTGCCTTTCAAAGATTTGTACAACTCTTTCTGGATCACTTTTATAGATGTGTTTAAGCAGAGAAGCTTCACTCGGGGAGTCCAGTTCCCGTATCCAGCGTGGAAAGCTACCAGTGTAGCTTGAGCGGTACCTCTCCTGCAAATTTCTAAGCATGCCACCTGCGTGAAGCACCAACACAGGTTAGAAAAAGAAACATGGGGGAAGCAATAATCCTACAGTATAAGACAAACGGTGAGGGCACAAATAAGAGTACACCACACAAAAGGGAACACCAAAATGGCATATGCCTAATGACAGCAAATGTTGGACATTGCAGAAGCAGGGGACGCTAATTGGCACAGAAGGCAGTTATTTACACTTTTAGATCCAATCCATACCTGCAGCATTGTCGCTTCTAGGTGCCATGAAAGGGGAGGAAGCCACTAGCTGATTGCAAATGGCATTTGCCGACCGAAGCCTCGCGGCCTGCAACACCAACAGGCAGGTGCAGAAAAGATGATTACACATCAGGTGAAGGCAATCAAAGTGTGCTGATATAACACGAAAGAAAGTCAAGCATTGGTGTTCAACGAGTGCCGAAAAAGATAAAGCCCTGAAACCCCCCAAACACACAGACACTGACGAGGCCACAACAAGGCCGATGTTTTCAGCTCCCTCGGACCTGGATTAAGGGTGTAGGTAGAAACTCCGGACAAAGCTGGAGATTTGAGTCATGTGGCGTATCGTGTATTATGATCGGAGAGGTTTGCCGTTGCATTAGATCGGATTGAGGCCTGGGTTTTGTTAGAAGACGAAAACGTCATAAACCCTAGTTCGTGGCGTCAGACGACACGCGAGATTTCCCTAGGAAGGTGTCCCAGGACTCGTTCCCGTCCAATCCCAAGCGAGGAGAAGACGGAAGGGAAGGTACACGAGAAAGATCGATCAACGAAACCTTGGGTTGTTGCAGGGGGGAGAAAAGGACGAGAGAGGGAGAGAGAAACCTTGGAGATGGCGAGGCGCCAAGCCATGAGGGCGGCGTGCCGGCGACGAGGGGAGATCCCGGAGAGACGCGGTGAGGGACGGAAGGCGGGCAGGCAGGCGGCGGGGGCTGATCGGAGTCCAGCGGGGAGCCCGGAGCCCGGAGGGAAACCGCCGCGACTCTCTCTCTCTTCTTCTTTTTTTAATATTTTTTTGACTGGGGGAGAGAGAGGGGAGGATGAGGGAGGGAGACTGCTGCGACGTGAGGAGGAGTTGCTGAAAGGGCTGGGCTTTCTGGTATGCCGTCTCCCGTTCGAACGGGAACGTCCCGGATCGGACGGCCTACCAACAGCCCAAAGCACGGAAGGGACGGATCCATTTCTTTTTTTTTCCTTTGCTCAAAAAATTCTATTTTTTCTACTAAATAAATTGTTCTTTTGTTCTTCTTTAGGAGTATTTTTTATTTATTCAGGATCAATTCGTTATTATCTCATATAAACTAGGAATATGTCTGAATGGTGTAATAGGAGGGAAAACTCATAGTACGACCATGCCTACTGGACATGTCTTTAAACTTATTATCTCCATAGCCGGCGGCCGGTGAGCCCTTCTCACCTTCCCCACTGCCGACGTTCGGCTATAGGTGAGCCCTCCTCTTCTTCCTCGCGACCAGCACCCGCATCCTAGGATTCCAAATGCCAGTTTAATAGTCATCCAAACAATAGAATTTGAAGGTTGATTCGGTATTGAATCCAATTCAATTCCATGTCCATATATTTTTTTTCTAGATCGGGCCCGTTTTTTATTAAGAGGAAAGGAGTGGTCATAAGACCTAGTTTACACGATTACAAGACGGTGGCGAGGGGCCATCGCAGAAGCAAACTCCTAGCTACTGGATACCAACGGCTACGATTACATGGTCAAACGATTTGCGACCAGATCATGGCAAACGCAGCCAGGCTTCTGAAGCCCGCGTCGCACCAGAGCTCCGCCTCCATCAGCATTTCCTTGCCCATGGCGGGGGCTGCGGACGCCCTCCGGCGGAACACCCTGGCGTTCCTTTCCTTCCACAATGTCCAAGTAACAAGCAGTACCATGGCGGACTTCAGCCTGCAGCTGCTCACGACCACGCAGCCACCACACCGACAAGTACTGAACGAGTACTTGCACGGTAGGCATGCCGGTGATGTCGCGAGCTGAGCCCACCTGTTCTGGGACAGCCCGTCGCTTAGGGTGCGCTTCTTCCCTCTCGTGGACACAGCATCGAAGAGGTCCGACGCGAAGACGCATATATAGTCAGCCCACCGGCGCCCAGTCGTCTGTCCATAGCCTAGCCGCGGCGCCGTCGCCCACGACCACAGACATGCTCACCGCCGCCATAGCCGCGACCGGCTTCTCCGTTCTGGCTCGGCTCTAGCAAGCCACTCCCATCGCAGCCGCAGCGCAAACCCGAAGAAACGCAGGTCCAGCACACCAAGCCCTCCCAAATCAGTGGGCCCACACACCACCGCCCATGTGACCTTGCATTTTCCTCCAGCGACTGCTTCTGTGCCCGACCAGAGGAATGCATATGCGCGGTTCTCTTGTCGATCTGATGGCCGGATTCCCCAACTCGACAAGCAGCACGCTATGCACAGGTGTACCGGAATCACAGATAACGTTACCTTCGTCAACAGCACCCGCCCAGCGTACGTGCGTCAGCAAGCCGGACTTCCGGCCACGTCGGGATTCTTGCTGCCACGGCGTCCACCAGCGCTTGTTCCTCCACTCGCCTCAACCTACCAAGCGATAGAGGAATGCCCAAGTACTTGCATGGAAAAGGTGCAACGACATACGGAAAGACCTGTTGCACAGTGTTGATCATGTCCTCAGTGCAACGAATAGGCGTGGCAAATAGCAGCAGGATGCGATGGAGACAATCGAGGTCTTCCTGCAATGGCGCGACGAGGACCACCAGATCATCCGCGTACAAGGAAGCGCGATGACTGATAGCCGGTCCCGGTAGTGGCATCATATCAACGTTCTATGCCGGTCGGCCCTCCGGATCAATGAGTTCAGAGCCTCCATGGTGATGACGAACAACATCGGAGAGATCGGGTCGCCCTGGCATGAGCGATCCTCCTGCCCGGCCTCCCGTTAAGCAGCACCTTTGTGCTTGCCGTTGAAAGCAGCATAGAGATCCAGTTGGACCAGCGTCGAGGAAAGCCGATATATATGTTGCAATACCTCCAGGAGGAACGGCCACGCGACCGAGTCGAATGCTTTCGCGATATGATGTCAATCTTGAGTAGTACCGACGCGAACTTCTTGTTATGCAGCCACCGACAAGCGAGCTGCACTGATCGGAAATTATCATGGATTGAGCGACCCTTGATGAATGCGCTTTGGTTCCGCGCGACCATATCCGTCAGCCTCGGCGCAAGTCTCCTGGCGAACAGCTTGCCGAAGCTATATATGCATCAAGCTTATCGGCCTGTAGTCCTTGAGTCTAGTTGGCGTGCTGTTCTTGCGAAGCAAAACCATTAGTGCATCATTGAGCAGATGAAAGCTCCGTGCATCCAGCGACCATAACGCGTTGAATGCGTTAATGATGTCTGGCTTGACAATCTGCCAGGTTGCTCTGTAGAAGGCTGCGGTGAAACCGTCCGGTCCCAGGGCACGGTCAAGCGGTGTGTCCTAGAGTGTTTCCCAGATCTCCTGTTAAGTGAAGCAAGCATCGATGCCACTGAGGTCAAGCTGCGGTAGCAGACCGGGCATGCTTCCTGTTGAATGGAGTGCCCAGGATGGAGTTATAATAATTGAAGATGAGGTCTTGCTTTTCCTCCTCAGTCGAGAACCATCGACCCTCGTGCTGATCCAGAGCAGGAATACGGTTTTTGCGACTTCTGTGGCAGGCTTGCAGGTGGAAAAACTTCTTCGAGGAATCTGATCCTGGAACGGCTGCGCGCGAGCGTCCTGGACAATGACGCCAGCCCAAGGCTCTGCCTCTTCAGCTCAGCGCGCAGCAGGATCTCCTGCTCAGACAACGATCGTCTCCTGGGCAGCGTCGCACTGGGCGATGAGTTCTCTGGCCATGAACAGCTGCGACCTCACACAGCCAACGTTCTTTGCGCTCCACTGTTTCAGCGCCTTTGCTGTGCTCCTGAGCTTATGGTCCAGCGCCCGGCAAGCATCAACGTTGTTGATGTTGCAGCTCCATGCCTCCCGAGTCCCGAACAACATCCTCAAAACCGTGCTGACGCACCCAGAACGCCTCGAAACGGAACCCACGGTTCCGAGTTGAGCTGCAGCTGCAGCAGTATTGGCGCGTGGTCGATCGAGCAGTCCGAGGATAGGGATCGAAGATGGTGGTTGGGGAACAGCTCTAGCCACGACACGATCAATGCGCTCCAACGTCAGGCGACGGCGTTCGTTGCTCCAGGTGAACAACCTGCCATGGAGGTAGAGCTCATCGACTTGCATGTCATCAATTGCACGACGAAAACGGCGCATGGAACCGAGGTTGAGACGGTCATTGCTCTTGTCCGCGGCCTGATAGATCATGTTAAAGTCTCCACAAAGGATCATCGGGCCGGCGTAGTCAGCGCGTGCTGCACGTAGCTCATCAAGGAACTCGGCCTTGAGGTGGTGATCGACCGGACCATAGACAGCGACAAGCGACCACTGTCCAGTGCTGGAAGTCGCGTTGTCCAGGCTGATCATCAGCGAGAAACGCCGGGCGACTTGTCTGGGCACAGACCGCACGTCTCGGCACCACGCGACCATGATGCCACCAGAGAGGCCGTCAGCCGGCAGACACACATAATCAAAGGTCGTCGCGCCCGCGAGTTAACTCCGCGAACATTCCAAACAAACACGTTTGTTCCTAACATGATAGCAGAGATCGATCAGTGGCGGATCTAGAAACGGGCTCCGCTCCGGGCTAACTAATATAAGGCTTATTAAAATCTTACTAGCCATACACTATTAGATATAACATATTTTTCAAAGAACACAAATAATTATACAATACATAGAACATTGAAGGTAGAAAAGTACCAAATTAAGAGTCTGTCATGAAAAAAAAAGAACCATACATGCATTCATGATTTAACACCACTTCCACTTGTACCGACATCCTCAATTCTACATAAAAATTTTCAACATCTCAGCCCTTTATAAAGCAAGATAACATTTATATTGAAATAGACTAATAAAAGTAAACGACACGCACCTTGAGCTATCGTTTGGCAAATTTATCTTACGGTTTCTTAAGCCTTGAAAGCGCTTTAGAAATTTTTCATCTTCAATCGACGCAAACAAATCCCGCTCAATATAGCACATCATGCTACTATTCAGCCAATCATCATTCATTTTATTTCTTCGTTCGGTCTTGATAATATTCATAGCAGAGAAGGCTCTTTCAACTATTGTTGTTGCCACCGGCAAAATCAATGCAAGTTCAATGAGACGATACACCAAAGGAAAAGTTGTATGTCTTTCAGTCTGAACCATCTTCTCACCAAGGTTACCAAGATCAGTACAAGTGTCAAAATTATCATCATTTCTGACTTCATCAATAAATATACGAAGGTCACCCGCAAGCTTTATGCAATCATAATCACAGAAGTCATCTTTATAAATCTTAGCAAGCTTAACTAACTTCTATACCTCAAAGTTGGCAAAAGAATCCCTCGGTTCAAAGACAAGCAACACATCTCAAGAGTTGAGTTGATCTTTCTAGAAATCGATTGTTTAACTCACAATAAACTTGATCAATCACAACATTAAAAATTCCATGATGAAAATGATGGTAGTAACTCACTAATTTAGCACCACGACATCTAACTGGTATCACATCTCGAACGACCTCTAACTGGTATCATATCTTCCATATTAGGAATGTCTATGTTGTTGAGGAAGCAAAACTCCTTTACCTCTTTAAAAAGAGCATCCCAACCATTTTCCCTCATTTCATTCATATTTCTCATCACAAAGCCAATTAATCCTATTGCACGAACAATGTTTTGATTTTTTTTGCAAACATTGTGATAGGTCTTGAACCAGCATTTTTACCGGTACCAAACTAGTAACTTATATCTTATGTCTCATGAGAACATCACATGTGCACAGCAAGGCAGAGAGGTCACAATTCTCACAAATAAAATTTTCTGAACTGAACTTAGAACATCACTGTTTTAACATCTGTGGAAAAGACTGCAGAGGCACTAGTAACTTTAAATTCAAGTATACCACAGACCTCAGATTATTTTTATTTGACCATTAATTCTATACCATTAAACTGATATCTAAGCACCACAAATAAATAAATAAATAAATTAGAATAGTAGAGGTGTCGGCGTTCGGATCCGCCGACTAGTGAATTTGTGTATTGCGCGTCAAGGCCCGGATGGCTGTACTCAAAAGACACGAGGGTTTATACTGGTTCGGGCAGAACGTCCCTACGTCCAGTTTATGGCGCTCGTGTTATTGACACCAAGTTTGTAGTAGGGGTTACAAACGGTCGAGAGAGGAAGCCGGTCCCAAGTCTCTGTGGGTTCATGGTGGAGTTTGAGTGTTTACACGATGAGTGAGATCCCAAGAGATCCGGAGAGCCTCCCCCAGATGCGGGCCCTGCCTCCCCTTTTATAGATCTCAAGGGGAGGACCTGGGTTACAATCGTGGTAAAAAGGTGAAAGGGGAGAGGAAGAACGAGGAAACGAGAAGGGGGGGGGGATGCGGCCGTCTTCATCCTTATCCGGAGCAGGCAGTCTACCCTGTTGCGCAAGGACGCGTGACGGGCGTTAAGCTCTTGTCTTCTCCGTTCACTGGTGTGGCGCACTGTGGCCATGCTTTGACCAGTGTGTTTTTATATCATCGAGGGCGGTGGTACGCCTGCCTGATCTTGCGTAGAGCGGGGGCTAGGTGACCTAGTTGTCGTAGAGGCATGGGCGCTATCGTGGTGGAATGACCGGGGTCACGTCGAGCCGTACTGCGGTTCCCTCGTTGGCCGCGCACGGCTGTTCACGTCCCATCCGTGGAGGCGGATGTCGTGGTGGGGGTCCATGCGGCTTCTAGTCGCAGCTGAGGGCTTTGCGTGTCCCTCGGGCGAAGCAGAAGTAGGCCGAGGAGGTCGGGCGCTCCCCTACTTGGGCCGCAGGGGTCAGCCGAGGCGGAGGCTGCTCCCGAGGGGTCGGCCTCGCCTGAGGCCTCTTGATAGGGCTCGAGTGATGCGGAGATTATCCCCTAGCATTGGGAAATAGAGCAGACATGTCATTTGCTCCTTCTGGTTGGGTACCCCTGATATTGGTACCCGACAGTAGCCCCGAGTCTGTGGGGGAGTGAGCCACTTCTTCACAGACTTAAGGATGGCTGAATGCCGCGCCTGGGGCGGAGTACACATCAGTGGTCTACCCTCGGGAGAGGTCATCCGGTGGGTGCGCGCGAACGCACCCACCGGGTGTAGCCCTCGAGGCTTTGGAGGGGTGGGACACTCCTCCAAAGGCTTGGATCGAGCGGAGTGGTCCTGTCGGTGCTGCCCTGGGGCGCATTCCCCTTGTGTGTATCGGCCCTCGTTGCTTGCGCAATTTACGGAGCACGCGTGGAGCCCTCGGGTTCTGGCCCGTTGTAGGGGTGCGACCGTTCGTTGGGTCAAGGTGCTGTGTAACATCCCGTCCCAGAGCTTAACAGGATTAATATGATACTCATACCAATAAGTTGCAACTTCTTTTCTGGAAGCCCATCTCCAAAGAACTCTGAGGTTAAGCGTGCTTGGTCTACAGCAATTTTAGGATGGATGACTGACCGGGAAGTCCTTCTTGGGTGCGCACGAGTGAGGACAAAGTACGCATAAAAGACTTGTGTGGGTCTGTGAGGACAGTCTATGTCCTAGAAAAGCTGCCAGATATAAGCATGCCTGACCTCATAGAGGCGGGACGTTACAGAATGGTATCAGAGCCGACTCTCGCAGTTTTCACGGGCGCGTGTGTCGCAGTTGCGCAGGCATGGTGCGCATGGCTAGAGTGGTCCCAAAGTGTTCACACCGCATGGCACATGCGCTGGCACTGGACACACGGACGTGGCCAAGAGGGGACGTTCTTGGCTTGGGATTAACCGACGAGGACGTCGGTCTCTTAAGGGGGTGAGGATGTAACATCCCGGCCCAGGGCTTAATAGAATTAATAGGATACTCATACCAACAAGTTACAACTTCTTTTCCGGAAGCCCATCTCCAAAGAACTCTGAGGTTAAGCGTGCTTGGCCTAAAGCAATTTTAGGATGGGTGACCGACCGAGAAGTCCTTCCTGGGTGCGCACGAGTGAGGACAAGGTACGCAGAAAAGACTTGTGTGGGTCTGTGAGGGCAGTCTATGTCCTAGAAAAGCTGCCAGATGTAAGCGGGCCTGGCCTCATAGAGGTGGGACGTTACATGCTAGCTCAACCCCCATGCCATCACTCATCCGCTGGAGACCGATCGGGTAACTTCTTGTCCCTGTTCGTTGTTCCTCACGTGTTCCTTCACGAACCGGAGGGGTGAGTCGGGCCATGCTATCCTTGTTGGACAAAACATGGCGCTCGTTGAGTTGTCGATGGGCATGTTCAAGTGGAGCTCTGGTTCCCGTTGCTAGGCGCCGGCTCATGGTCAAGCTGGTGACGCACTCTATATTCCTGATGGTCGATTCATATAGTTCTCGGGACCGCTCGACCGGTCCCGTTGAGGGATACCATAAATCAGCCGTTGACCAGGACTTGAACATGGTTTGGGATGCCCTCGGCGTTGAACGCCAGGGTGCTGGTGTGCCCATCCCTCTCCATTCCTGATTCTAAGTGTCTTGGGGCGGCCGTCGAACCCGCGTTTGGTCGGCCTTGAACCCCTGGACCGTAAGTGGGATGTAGGAGCGTAGAACGGCTCCATATCCCATCCTTACCCACCAAGGCCCACGGTCAGCCCCGTGCAGGGGTGTGCCCGAGCTCCGCACGATGGCAGCTTAACGACAGGCGTGATATGCGAGGCGGATGCTGCAGGGGGGCGGAGCGAGGTTAGCAGGAGTCGTGCGCTCGGTTACCGAGATGACCGAGGTCGTGGTGAGTCATTTCCGTGGCCGTGATTAATGTGGGCATTTGAGGCCTCAAATCGCTTCGTCCCCCCCCCTTTTAACTTGGCGGGTTCCCTTTCCCCTGCGCACTTCTGCACTCTGCCTCCTTTGTGTTCGCGTTTCCCATCTGCCATAGCAAGCAAGAGAGAGATAGAGAACTCGCCTTGCCGGCTCTGCCACTGTCGCCGTCTGTCGTCGTCGTGCCCTCTCGCTTCCTCGATGGATCTGTGGGGACATTCTGCGTTTACCGACAAGAATGCCTTGCGGCTCGTCGAGGAGGGGCTCCTCTGTCCGGTGACAGACGCTGCGCGGCCAGAGTGGATTGTCACTGGCGACGAGGACGAGCCAACCCCCCTGCTGGCTACGTTGTCAGCTTCGCGCATTTCCATGAGCGGGGGTTCGGGACGCTAGCGAGCGACTTCTTCCGCGGGCTTCTTCACTACTATGGGGTCGAGCTGCAGAATCTCAACCCCAACTCAATTCTGCTGATTACGGTCTTCGTCGCCCTATGTGAGGGCTATCTGGGCATCAAGCCCAACTTCGCCTTGTGGAAGTACTACTTCTGCGCCAATGTCTTCTCCAAGACAGTGAAGAAGGGCGAGACGGTGCCGGTGTGCATCGGTGGCTGTGCACTTCAGCTCCGCCAGAGTCGGGCAGAAGAGTACATCTCCATGAAGGGAACGTCATCCAACAAGGGGTGGCACCAGAAGTGGTTCTACCTCCGGAGCGACGCCGACGCGTGCCTGCCCCCGTACATCGGTCGCTACTTCGAAGCGACACTAGCGCACTGGGGCTATGGTCCTATTGCCACCGAGAAGAGGAAGATCGACACCCTCCTCCAGGCGGTCAAGCGCTTGGTAAACCGCGGTGTCATCGGGGCCGGGGTCATTGCCGCATTCCATGGGTGGAGGGTGCTGCCGCTGATGTGGTGGGTGCGTCAGATGGACGAGATGGTGTCAGGCGCATCCCTTGAGGGGACGGTGCTCGTGACAGGGGAGCTCGACCGTGAGGAGCAGGTACTTAACAGCGCAATCGTGTAGTGCGAATTAGTTTCGTATATATGAGAGAACGTCTGTATGCCACCGTCTATATCGCTAGAATTTCATTATTGTTTCTAGGATTGTGAGAACGTACGAAACGTGCATGCATCATGTCACATGTTCATCTCATTTCATTGCATTGTTCCTCCCCTTATAAATTGATTATCTCCTTTTTGGATAAATTTGCACAACTTAATCACTGTTCTCACTATAAATGGTAACCTTGGTACAGATGGCCCGTACGAAGCTCACCGCTCGCAAGTCCACTGGAGGTAGAGCTCCACGTCACCAGTTAGCCCCCAGGGAGCCCCGCTGCAAGAGCAAGTTTTTGGGAGAGTTTGGCATGCCTACACTGTTGTGGAGGGTGTTGAATTCTGTGGGGTACCTTGAAGGAAAGGAGCCTCGCTACTATTAGAACCGTGAGCAGTTGGGTGACGAGACACTGATCTCAGTTGAGGCAGTTGTTCCCGCTAGAGGAGACGACCCCAACTGGGGAGGTTGGTTCTATGAGTCTAAGGGCAGGACTCCTGAGGAAGCTGCTAGCAGAGTCGCTTTTGCTATACTGAGGGACATTATGGAAAGGTTTCCATAGGAGTTAGCCGCCGCACTTGCTGGAGTCTTTCCAAGGGGTGATCCCGCTACTACGGTGTGGGGTCAGGCCAAGGGAAGAGCTCTAGAGAGAGGTCCAGGTGAATGTCAGAACAGTGACAACATGGCCATGAGTACCATGTTTGCAGTGATGAAGACCTATGATAGGTTGGAGCGTAGTCTTAGATGCGTGTCTGGTGCACTTAGCCAGGCTCGGGATGACCGCCATCAGTTACAGCATACTCATGACAGTGAGATAGAGAGGCTGCAGGCAGAGCTGGCCCAGGTGACTGAGCAGAGGGATCAGGCCATCCATAGGGGTGAGTTGGCTAGGTAGGAGGTTCAGAGGCTGACTACCGCCCATCGGAACAGTGAGCGCATGCTGATACATGTGCTACACCAGAGGAATGAAGCTTGGTCCTAGGAAGATGTTTTGAGAGCTCGACAGGTTGAGCTGGAGCAGCAGTTGGCCAATGCCGAAGAGTACAATAACAACTTGCATGAGGAAGTGCATCAGCTGCACAATTAGCTGCACCCTTATGTTCCTCCTGGAGCAGCTGAGATGGAGCCTGGTGTCATATTAGCAGATGATGACATGGAGGCTGCGGAAGGTCAGGACATGGAGGAAGATGAGAGTGAGGATGAAGATGGCAACATGTCAGAGATGGACAGCGACCACGACGAGTAGATTAGTCGATATTTCTATCAGTCGCTAGTTATTCTTGTGCGGTCCGTTATGTATAACGTGTAAACCTAAGTGTATTAATGAGACTTAAGGGATGCGGAACCTTGGATGCTTAAGTGACGATATTCAAATGCTTAAAGTCCAGTGTTTGTATGCTGGCAATTTTGGTTGTAATTGTACGCTACGCAATGCCATTAAGTACAATTAGTGATGTTGTGTTGTGGATTGAATTATTGTGCCTCTGTTTTATTATATGAATTTATTCTCTCTAGTAAATTCAGTTTGGCATAATGTTATATTCATCTCCAAGTATTGCAACATCGCCTAATACATGCTTGTTGCTAAAATATGCAGATGGTGGATACGCGTCGCACTGTCTCGGGTACCGCTGGGGCTAGTGGTAGTGGCGCATGAAATGAGAACCGTGCCCCACCACCACCTCCTCCCCCATACACCGCGGAACAGTTCTTTGCCCAATTTCTAGGAAGCCAGCGCAATATTGAGGGTATGCAAAGAAACATGGAAGAAGCGTTGCGCCATATCGCGGATAACACCTGTCAGGGCCATAATTCGGGTGGTCATGGGATCAACCAGTACAGTACCTTTAAGGATTTTATGGACACCAAGCCGCCAATCTTCAAGGAGGCCATAGAACCTCTGGAGGCAGATGAATGGATTAATACCATGGAGTAGAAGTTCCGTCTACTCAGACTAATAGAAGAATTGAAGACGGAGTATGCCACGCACCAGTTGCATGGACCTGCTGGAATCTGGTGGTCGCATCATCGGACCACTTTCCAGCAAATACTCCTATATCATGGACACAATTCACCACCGCCTTCCGTGGGAATTACATCCCACTGGGAATGATAGCCATGAAGGTTGTAGAGTTCATGAGACTCACTCAAGGCACCATATCCATGAAGGAGTACCTCCACGCATTCAACAATCTTTCCCGTTATGCTCCCGAATTCATAAACACTGATGCTAAGAAGATTGCAAGCTTCAAGAGAGGGTTAAGTCCCAAGATGCTGAAAACAATGGGTACCTCTAGCAGGACCGGATTCAATGACTTCATCAGTGATTGCTTGACCTAAGAGAACAACAACAATGCTTACTCCGCCTCAAAGAACCATAAAAGAGCGTTTGAGTTGGGTCCCTCACAAGTAAGAACTTCTCTGACCAATCGTCCTCAGTACCGTTCACTAGCACCTGGTGCTAGGTTCCGACCACCTCAGAGGAAGAACCAGAATGCCCAGCCATAGCAGGGGAATCCGAAGCCCTTCAAGATGGCGATACCCCAGTCAAAGACGGGACAAGGCAGTTTAGTTGGAGCTGCTACCTCAGTAAAAGGGCCGTGCTTCAATTGCAATCAGTCTGGGCACTTTGCGAAGTTTTGCCCCTATCCCAAGAAGCAGTCAACCCAATATCAGGCTCGGGTGCACTATACCAGCATGGACGACATCCCTGAAGGTGAGGCTGTGACAGCTAGTATGTTCTCTGTCAACCAACATCCTACTGTTGTTTTGTTTGATTCTAGATCATCGCATTCATTCATAAGTCAAGCATTTGCAAGAAAGTATGAACAAAAGATAGTTGAATTGGAATGTGCTTATAGGATAAGCTCAGCTGGGGCTGATCTATTGACTAATCAGGTAGTCCGAGGGGTAACCCTCGGGATAGAAGATAGACAGTATAAGGTAAATATGATAGTCATGCCCAGTTTAGTATTGGACGTCATCATGGGGATGAATTGGATGATTAAAATGGGTGTAGTAATCGATACTGGGAGTAGAACCCTTACCCTCAAGGAACCGGTTGGAGAGGGTACTTTTCAAGTAGTGCTGCCACGAAGGATAGACATTGTGAGTACCACGTGCGCAGTCCAGACCGTTCTTATAACTGAGATTCCGGTAGTATACTAATATGTAAGTTTCCGAACGTGTTTCCTGAGGAGTTACCAGGTCTCCCACCGGATAGGGATGTTGAGTTTGCTATTGAGTTAATCCCTGTTACGCCGTCGATCTCAAGGAAGCCTTACAGGATGCCTCCCAACGAGTTGGCCGAGTTAAAAATCCAATTGCAAGGATTGATGGACAAGGGTCTTATCCGCCCAAGTAAGTCTGAGTGGGGTTGTCCCGCATTGTTCGTAAAGAAGAAAAAGGATAACTCTTTATGAATGTGCGTGGACTACAGGCCGCTAAATGCAGTGACAATTAAAAACAAGTATCCTCTGCCTCGGATTGATATTTTGTTTGATCAGTTGTCCAAGGCCAAGGTGTTTTCTAAGATAGATTTGAGATCAGGATACCACCAGATCAAGATTAGGCCGTAAGATATACCTAAGACCACTTTTTCTACTAGATATGGGTTGTATGAGTATCTCATCATGTCTTTTGGTTTGACGAATGCTCCTACATACTTTATGTATCTTATGAATTCGGTCTTTATGCCAGAATTGGACAAGTTTGTGATTGTATTCATTGATGACATTCTGGTATACTCGGAGAATGCAGAAGATCATGCCGAGCATTTGAGAATTGTTTTGAACCGGCTCAGAGACCATAAGTTATATGCTAAATTTAGTAAGTGCGAGTTTTGGTTGAAGAAAGTTCCTTTTCTTGGTCATATTTTATCTGAAGATGGAATTTCGGTAGACCCCAGTAAGGTACAAGAGGTCATGGATTGGAAAGCGCCAACCACAGTACATGAGGTTCGGAGTTTTCTTGGTTTGGCCGGGTATTATCGTCGTTTCATACCAGATTTCTCAAAAATTGCCAAACCTATGACCAGTTTGCTATAGAAAGACCAAAAGTTCGCTTGGACTGAGGAGTGCAAAGCAGCTTTCCGTACCTTACGGAATTTGCTAACCACTGCTCCTGTTCTAGCGTAACCTGACATAGAGAAACCGTTTGAAGTATTTTATGATGCATCAAAAATAGGTCTAGGCTGTGTTCTTATGCAAGAAGGAAGGGTGATTGCTTACGCTTCACGCCAGTTAAGGAAGCATGAAGTTAATTACCCAACACATGATTTAGAGCTTGCTGTAGTTGTGCATGCTTTAAAGATTTGGAGACACTATTTGCTTAGAAACGTGTGCAATATCTTTACGGATCACAAGAGTCTTAAGTACATTTTCACTCAACCTGAGCTGAATATGAGACAGAGAAGATGGTTGGAGCTAATTAAGGACTATAACCTGAATGTGCACTATCATCCGGGCAAGGCAAATGTGGTGGCAGATGCCTTGAGTCAGAAGTCACATTGCACTATCTTACAACCTTTGTTCGAAGAGGGGTTCAACCTAATGCATCCTGCAGTACTCCTTAACATCCAGATTAGTTGTACACTAGAAAGTAAGATCATAGAAGGCCAGAAAAAGGATAAAGGCATATTTCATATCAAGGAGAGAATGAAGCAGGAGTCAGTTAAGAATTTTAGGTTAGATGAGCTGGGAGTTCTATGGTTTGACAACCGTCTTGTCGTACCCAAAGATCGAGAGCTGAAGAATCAACTTATGGATGAAGCTCATCTTTCTAAGTTATCCATCCATCCTGGAAGCAGTAAAATGTATCAAGAATTAAGATCTCATTATTGGTGGACGAAGATGAAGAAAGAGATCGCAGCTTATGTTGCGAGATGCGATACGTGTTGTAAAGTCAAGGCCATTCATATGAAACCCGCTAGTTTACTACAACCATTGTCTTTTCCAGATTGGAAATAGGAAGATATAAGTATGGATTTTATCACCGGACTTCCCACTACTCAAAAGGGGAATGATTCCATTTGGGTAATCGTTGATCGTCTTACAAAGTCAGCTCACTTTATAGCAGTCAAGACAACATTTAGACCACCCCAATATGCGGAAAGGTATATTGCAGAAGTTGTTCGACTCCACGGTATACCGAAAACGATAGTGTCTGACAGGGGATCATAGTTTACCGCTTATTTTTGGGAACATTTGCACAAGGGTTTGGGTACCAGTTTGGTATGTAGTACGGCTTACCACCCACAAACAGATGGCCAGACCGAGAGAGTTAATCAGGTTCTGGAAGATATGTTGAGAGCTTGTGTGTTATCCTCCACCGGCTCATGGGAATCATGGTTACCTTTAGCCGAGTTCACTTATAATAATAGCTACCAAGTGAGTATCAAGATGGCTCCATTTGAGGCCTTGTACGGCCAAAAGTGCAGAACACCACTAAATTGGATTGAGCCTGGAGAAAGGAGATATTATGACATTGATTTTGTTGAAGAGCTGAGAAAAGGTCCGTATTATCCAGCAGAACATGAAAGCTGCACAGTCGCGTCAGAAGGGTTATGCCGATAAGAGGAGACCGCTTGAGTTTGAGGTAGGCGACTACGTTTATCTAAAAGTTACTACAATGAAGAAGGTACAACAGTTTGGAGTAAAGAGAAAGTTCGCTCCTAGATTTGTCAGACCGTATAAAATACTAGAGAGGAAGGGTCCAGTAGCTTACAAGTTGCAGTTGCCAGAAGCAATGGGTTCGATCTTTCCAGTCTTTCATGTTTCCCAATTGAAAAAGTGTTTAAGAGTTCTAGAGGAAAGGATAGAATCCCAAGACCTTAAGATTGGTTCAGACTTAGAGTATCATGAGCAACCGGTACGAGTCTTGGATATCAAGGATAGAATCACTCGGAACAAGGTAGTGAGGATGTACAAGATACAGTGGAGTCATCACGATGAAGGTGATGCGTCGTGGGAAACAGGGGATTATCTGCTAAAGGCGTACAAAAACTTTTATAATCAATGGTTAGTAACACAAATCTCAGGACGAGATTTTTATAAGGGGGGAAGAGCTGTAACACCTTGGTGTTAAGCATGCATTAACATTTTGCAAATCATGAGCATAATCATCATCATGCATTCATAAGCATGACATGAAATATAGGACTGAAACTTATGTGTTGCATAGTTTCATTTTAATAAGATTGGATGCTATATTTCTTTTGCCATGTGTGAACCTTGATTGATCACTTAGACAACTTAGAAGTAATTAGAATACAATTTGGAGCAAAATGTATACTCAAGGTTTTCTCAAATTTTGCTTTTAAAAATAATCCTCTAAAATGGGGTTTTTATTTAAATTAACTTTAAATCTATAGTTCAAAATCTAATTGGATTTTGACCTTACTCCTTTTAGCAAAGTTGTAGAGTACATTTTTCTGAGCAACTTTTATTTTGGGTCCAACTTTTGAAACTACTTTGAAAAGGTTTAAAAATTCATTTGAATGAATTTGGAGAAGAAAATAAAAAGGAAAAATCGATTTTACCTTAGTCGGGCCGCCGCCTCCCTTCTGGCCCGCTCGCGAATTCGGCCCGCAGCACCCACGCGCTCGCGCTCCCGCCCCGCTCCAGCGCTGCGCGCCTCACCCTGGCCCAGCAGCCGTTTCGCCGGCCCAGGCCCACGTCGCGCCTCCCGCTCCCCTGCCTACGCGCCCGCCTTGCTCGCCTCCGCGCTCGCCACGCGACGTCCGCACATCGGCGGCGATGGGCGGTGGCCGTCCCGACCAGCCGCGCTGCCTTCAAGATCCCGACCGGCAGCACCCTGGCGCCACGCTCCAACTCCCTTGTCTCCCTCGCTGTCTCTCGTGCGCCTGCAAGCAGCAGCAGCTGTAGCCGCGCAGCTCCGCCGCGTCCGCTCACCGGAGTTGGCCGTTCTGGCCGCTCCAGTTCACCAGAGCTCGCTCCTCTTCGTCGTTGCTTCGCCTTGCCATCGCACAGCTGGTGCTCGCATATGTTCGCTTTGGTAAGCTTTCACCGACCGGGAATCGCTCACTGGAGTTGAGCTCCTCCTCGCCGGAGTACTCTGCTCCGCCACGCTCACCATCTTGCTCCCCCTCCTGCATCGTTTTTGCGCTCATCCGAACCCTCTCAGTCTCCCAGTGATCAGCAGCCGCTCCTCGTGCCACCCCATGGCTGGAGACGTCCTCCCGCCGGAGAGCTGAGCCGCCGTGCCGCCATGCACGCCGGCGAGGTCGCCTCCGTGCACCTTTGGTCGTGCCCGTTGCACCATTGAGTTCCCCTTGAGCCGTAGAACACGTTGGTAACCTCCACGGGGCCAGAGACCTCGCCGTCGGCGAGATCTCGGTGGTTCGCTGCCTCCCCTATTTTGTGTGTCTACCAGGTGGGGCCTGGCTGACGTGGGGGCCCACCTGTCTGTCACTCAGTGTGTGTGTGTGTGCTCAGATCCGGGTGGATCTAGCATTTTGACCCGGGTTTTTCAGAAAGGATTAAAGAAAATGATTTATAGATTTTGTTTAAAGGCTTTGGAAATTCATAAATGGAACAATACTACTCCAAATTTGACGAAACAAATTTTGCTAGGTTTCTTGTGACTAGATCTATCTGTTAAAAATGTTGCATGTCAAATTTGTGAAACTTTTATGTGTAGCTTTATTTAAATTGAATAAATGTTGATTTCTTAGAAAATGCATAATAAAAAGAATATAGGTCAGGAAAATATGATTCTAATTTTGTTATTTTCCTCATGTGATGTACTTTCTGTTAAAAATATATAGCATGCATGTTCTGTGGAGAAATATGGCTGAGTAGATTAAATGCATTTAATTGCTAATTCTTGTAAAATTCCTAGGGAGAAAAATATGAATAAAACATGTAGGTGAAACTTTTTGTACAGTGATTGTATGCTATGTAAATCATGGGAAAATACCAAATCTGTTGTTTGACACTTTTCAAAGTACAAAGTAATTTCATGCTTAATTATCAACCATAGCTTGTTATTTTTGTGTAGGTTGTTATAATTATCCAAATGCAATGAAAATTTTATGGTAGACTAATATTGCCTGAGGAAGCTACTATAATTTTCTCATAATTTTATGAGTACTAGAAATATATGTTGCTGTTGTAGCCTTAGCTTAAAATGAAATAAAATGATCTTCTTTAATGCATGTTTAGTACAAGTATGATTACTTTGGTGTATCTTTGAGGCACTAACTAACTTGCTGGTATGATTAGCATATTAGGATGGGTGTTGTGTGTGAATGTCTCATTAGTATAAGTTCTATTTTACCGGAGAGGAGATTTACACCTACTCGACAAATTAGAAGCGAGAATTGTGCATCTACATGCAATCATACATGCTCATCATACTTCATTCCCATTATATGCATGACTTCCATAGTAACAACTACATATGCATCATACAGGATCGTACGAGGAAGTGCCAGTAATGGTCCCCGAGGAGCAGGTCGTGATCGAGCCTGAAGTTCCCGCACAGGAGGTGCAGGAAGAGGAAGAGCTTCAAGAGTGCCCCGATCATCAACCTAGCTCGTTCGAGAAAGGCAAGCCCCGGAGCATCCTAAGTCTTCTACTTCATAAAGCAATTACTTTATCTAAGTATATATATATTGTTGCATTACGTTATAGGAGTTGAATGAAACCGTTGATGCATATCTTATATCCTTGGCTACCGTAATATACCTTACCCTGTTAGGTCTAGGATCGAGTTAAATGCTTAGCCCTGCTTAGACCGGTAGTAGTCGGTGATTTCCAGTCATCAGCAATTATAGGTGGTTACCAGAGCACTTAGCTTGTGATACTATCATGGAAATAACCAAGTGTTGGTGGAAAAATGGAGACCAGGCGGAATGTGTAGTGAGCAACCAGACAGGGTTCTGGGGTGCTCATAGATTCCACCTGTGTCGATTAAGGACCGATCGTTGCTCGTCCCTCGTGTCATGTTGAACGCATGCCTCACATTTAGCTAGCCGGATAAGCCGTTCCGACCGCGAAGCTAGTGGCACTATTAGGGCCGGGATCTACATGGGTGCGCGTATTGGTGCTGATGGGGGTATGATAGGGACACGAAGAGTGAGCCCAAGGGCAGGTGCGCCCTGATTCCTGGTAGTCAGGCGGTCCCTGGGTACTGTGGCTCCAGATTGTCCTGCGGCTACCTGGATAGTGTCCTTGGTGATCTAAGCTACCCTGGCAGGGGAAGCATGGTTTGTGTGAGGAATAAATCACCAGCTGGTTAGGAATCGATTCGAATCGCCATCGCTCCTGGACAGTGAGCACTTGACTTGAGCTACGGCATCGTAGTAATGATGATGGAACAGGAATGATTATGTGGAATAGGTTGGAAAGGCTAAACCTGAGATGGTAACTTGATGTTAATGGTTAATCAAGTGATTGCTCTAGCGTAGGTGCTTACCTAGATTAACATGTTATAATAAAGATGATGCCAAGTACTTAATGATTATCTCATGATAACATATGCTTTTCGCAAATGAGTCAATCTAGCCCCACAAAGAAAGCTTTGCATGCTCCTTGGTGTCATTTTATTTCAGTTTAAGACGGGTAAGTCTGGCTGAGTACATTCTTGTACTCAGGGCCTTGTTCCCATTGTTGTTTCAGATGGCCAGATGTACTACGGGTATTGCATCAACTGTCTCTACCCAGCGATGGGCGACAACTAGGACCAAGGGCGTGGTCATTCCCTATGTCTTATCTCTTGCTTTTGTGGAGCTTGACCCTATGCTAGCACTGTATTAAAACTACGTGTGAGACTTTGGTTTTAAAACTAGTTGCTTCCGCTACTTATGTCGAACTTGTGTTGTAATAACTTTATGTTTTAAACTCCGATGTGTTTGAGATTATGTTGTAAACTTTATGTAACGCTTGAATGGTGGCTTCTAAACTTGTACGATCTTGGCTTGTTGTTGGATGGTTTGAAATCCTGCGTGATTTCACGGACTACCGGGTTCATATGGACTTAAGTACGTTAATTTATCTACGTTGGCAGGTGGTTTTCTTACTTAAGTCTGTATGAATTGGTCGGTTCTGTCACAGTTTTCTTGGAGGAAGGCAAAGAACTATTGAAGAAGGTGGGTCTAGAGGACAGAGAAGGCAAAGATTGCAGATGCTGAGTGAATAGCCAAGGGAGGCTTTGGCCTTTATTTATAGGTGAAAGAGTTCCTCGGGAAATGAAAGGGCTGTTCTAATTAATGGGAGAGCAAATGCCGTCATTTATGGGCTTAAGTGGAGCACGATCTAGTAGTGGGGTCATGGAAGTAGAAAGGTTTTTGACTCCTGAGTTGAAAAGCCATTTCGAAGAAATCAGGATAAGTCTGAAAACCGAATTGGCTAAATAGAAAATCGAATGGTTTGAGATTCGAGTTGACCAGGTGGAAATCAAATAATGCTAATCGAATGCGGTTGAGTTGATTTTCCAGTAAATATAGGGATGATCAGAAATTTGTGGAAACAGACAATATTAACAATAGAACTGTCAAGTGTTACAGGAATAAATGAATACAAGTTATAATCCTAGAGCATCATGAATTATTTTTACAGCATTAAGACAGATAGAATCAATATCTGCAAGTGCTTTCTCGTGTTCTTTAGCTGTGCCAACGATCTTTTCGAGGTCTTTATGAATTGATTTACCTTCCCTGACTTTGACAAACATCTCTTGCTTCTTCTGCCTGATCACATTTGGAAGCTTGGTCAAATCAGATTCATGACGCTCAATGGCAGCATTTACCTTGAGCAACTCTTGTTCTAATTCAGAACGCCTGGCCTTGAGCTGTTCAAGTTCTGGTATAATTTTTACAGAAGACTTCTTCAGATCATCAATCAGTTCCACCAAAGCTTTAGCTTCTTGTTTTATTGGAAATTTTCTTGGCTAACAAAATGTTACGGTCCATCAAATTTCTGCGAGCCTTCTTCACCTTGGAAGCATGATCTTTAATATTGGCAACTTGGGCCAAGGCTTCTAGGAGGTGGGGCTGCAGTTGATCATTGATGGCCAAGAAAGTCCTTCTGATGGGCTCTCCGTCTTGAATCAAATCGGCTATATTCTTTTCAAGGAGTGGCAGTAGCTCTTTTAGCTGATTTTGGGTTGTATCTGGCAGAGAAACTTGGAGCAACTTAGATTGTGAATTGATTTCATCTTCTTCTATGTACTCCTCAAGATTGAAGGAGTAGCTCAAGGCTGGAGATATTTGTGCCTTTAAAAACATCAGATAAATATTGTTGAAAGGAAATCGGTTTGATTGAGCTTTTGAAGTGTTTCCTTACCTCTTCAAAATAGATAGCTGATGATGCACCAGTATCTAGCTCTGGTTGAATTAGCTCTGGGCCTAGAGGATTGATATCTACAAGTAATTTGGTATTAGTAGATAATCAGTATGAATCAGAAAACAAAAGAATTTACCTTGAGGAGAATGCTGAATTGGAGAGTTCGTGTTTGGATTGTCAGCATCAGCATGGTCGGTCTCTGACGAAGGGATGTTTGGCTGCAAAATAATCAATGGTTAAAATTCAGAATATACAGCTCTGAACATGCTAGTTTATACCTGAGTGCGTTTAGCTTCTTCCTCTATGGTTTCCTCAGGGATATCAATGGTAATCGGTTCTTTAGGAATAGCTGATTCAATTGGATTGGCTTTTGAAGCAACTTAGGTGTTAGCAGTGGATGGCTGAAATAAAGAGAGAGAGAATTTGAGATGATGATAGAAGCAGAAGTGTTGAAAATTCAGAAATTCGGATAAAACTCACTTGGGGGCAGGAGTTTGTGTCTTTGGTTTCTTGCTGGTTAATTTACTCCCAGTTGCCTTCCTTTTATGTTGATATGTGAGAATTGTTGGGGCAGCTGGAGTCTTCATTGTTCTTTTTAGAGAGGGTGTCTTTGATCCTATCCTAGCGTTTGGGCATGGAGGATAATATTGAATAATGCTTGGTGCAATTGATTCAGGGTCCCGCAGGTATTTAGAAATAAATTTGACTGAAAGAAATGAGATTTATATAATAAAGGAAAAGGGTTTACCTCACTGTCAGAAGAGAAGTCCTCATCCTACATTACACATTTATTATGGGCTGCTTCACAGAAGAGGTGAGAATGCCATTTTTGCCACCAACCATCAAATGATTCAGAGGTGAATGTGACTCTAGTCCAGTCTACCAAGTGATATGAAGATAGCTCTGATCCCAGCTGAAATACCTTGAGAGCTTCCAATGGTTCACTAATTCCTTCCTTCGGCTTTAAGATGTTGGAGAAGAATAGCCGAGGGTATAATTGACCTAGACCAAACTGCCGAGCTACAAAATTTGGATGATAAAATTCATAGGTTGATAGATTTCCTAGGTGTGAACTGCTGCTTGTTTTGCCACGACCATGGCAAAATTCATCCAACAAAGCACAAGGTTTGATAATACAGTTGAGGATTGAGGTAGCTTCAGGATCAGAGCATCCTGTTTCAAATCTAAAGCTGAAAGGCAGGGTCAAATCATTGTCTTCATCATCATAGGGCAGCCAGATGAGCATATTTGGCTCAAAGCCTCCGTAAAATTTCTTGAAGAGGTGGCCTGTCAAGATTGATTGAGATTGCTGATGCAACTTCACCATAATTCAGACATTCTCTGGTGATCTCATTATCCTCAGAAATTTGAACCAATCAGAGACCACGTGTTTTTAAAAGTGTGAACGTGAGTTTTTTATTTTTAAGTTCTGGCTTTTTATTAGAAATTAGTAGTGTAACTCAAAACAATTAGCATAGATTATGGATGAGGAAAAGATTGTGGAGGGTGAAAAATAAATACAATACATAGAATTTGGATATGAATGGTGATAGCCTCCATAGCGGCAGATTTAAAAAAATAAATTTTAAAATAAATGGTGGCAAAAAATATTTGTTGCCACAGGCCAAGTAACAAAAGCAGCTAGGTCGGGCTCCACCACGGAGGGAGCCCAACTAGGCCCTGCTAGCCCAACTGACGAGTGAGAGCAGGTATATTGTATAATTCAGGAGCTCAGTGCCTGCTACTTCGCCTGTTCTTTTATGCTGCGTTCTTGGTTGGTCGGTGAGCGAGGTGGGACTAAACCATCCGTAAGGCGCGGATGGCTGACTGCCTTATTCACGTGGCTTAGTTGGGCCACGACCTCATGATGGGCTGGCCCAATTTGGACAAGTCAAGCGGCGGGGAGCACGGTCACTCGGCCGGCTCAGAAGCCTAGCCAAAGCGGAGGGGAGAGATGGAGGAGAGGAATGGAGCTGACGGGTGGGGCCGCTGCGGCAGTGAGTGTAACACCTTGAGTGTTTAAATATTAAAAAACAGGACATGTCATCATATGCATTGCAAGGCATTGGTCATATTGCAAACTTTGATATGCATTCACTAAAACAAGTTTACATTTATGTTATGAGTGTTGAATTGAATTGTTTGAATCAAGTTCAAAATTTGGTTTGGATTTGGAATTTTCGAGAAAACCCTGATTTTCAGCATTTAAATTCTACCCTGAAAACTCATTTCAAAATCTAAGCATATTTTGGGGTTGAGCCCAAAAGCAAAAGTGTAGAGCTTGTCTAGTTATACAAAGTTTGTTTTTGGACCTTTGAAAGTTGATATGAAAAATTTGAAGTAATTCGAAAAGGCGTAATTCGTTAAATATCCCCTATTTGAATTCAAAAATTCATTTCAAAATGTAGGCCGAATTAGGGGTTGGTTATAAAAGCAAAGTTGTAGAACTTTGAATTTTGAACAACTTTTATTTTTGGAGATTTTTGAGTTGTTATACAAATTTGGGAGTAATTTAGAATTTAAAATGAATGGCAAATTTGTAATTAAGGTGAACAGTGGCCGCCGCTCTGGCTACACCGCCGGCGACCTTCGGTTTGCTTCCAGGCGTGACGTGGCCGTCTGTGGCATCGCGCTGGCGTGGGAAAGGGCTCCGTCGTGGCTTCCTTGAGCTTCTGAGCCGCTCTTTAAGGCGGAGACGCCGTCGCCGTCGCTCTTTCTTCTCCTCTGCTTTTGCCGTCGCTTCTGCCAAAACTCTGGCGAGCTCTCACCGGCGCTTTAGCGCACTCCAGCCACTGCAAAGCTTGTCACAGCTTTGCCTTGCCCTTGCGCCTCGATTGAGCCCAGCCTACCTACTGCTACCGGCCGGAATCGCCTTGTTTGCCGGAACGCCGTCGCGACGTCGGTGCAAGCCGCCGTGACCGTCGTCGTCGTCTGCAGAAGCCTCCAACGCATCTCGGCTTCATCTAGTTAGCCGCTCAAGTCATGGTGAGTCTCATCATGCCTAATCCAGCTCCATCTCGATCAGTTTTGCGCCATAGTTGCCATTCCACCATTGCACCGTCGTGGTCAGCCGTGTGCGCCGCTGGTTGCCGTGGGCAGGCCGGTCAGGGTCATCCCAGGCCACGCCAAGTCCACCTATCGGTGCGGCCGAGTCTAGCGATTATCTTGTGCCACCTCACCGCCATCTTTACTGCCTTGATCGGCCAGCAGCATCGCCGCCGTGTTTCTTTGCGCTGCTCAGCTCGGGGAAGAAGACGATGGACTGTAGTGGGTGTTGATTGAAAAGTCAGTGATTATTTTAAATAGTGTTGTGATTTGTTATTTTTGTGTAGAATTAAATAGAGCTTTAAATACTATGAAATTTTTTATGTGACCTCTCTGAGATGTAAACTATTTAAGAAAAATATGAAACCATGAAAAATCAACAGTTTTTGGATGCTTAAAAATTAGTCCTTTTAATTAAGAAATGCTTGTTGTGTAATTTTTATAGGCCAAAATAAATATCCAGTGACCATGAAACTTTTATTGTATTTGTTTATTGTTAAAGCTTGCCTCCACAAAAAGTTTGGGATTAATTCGATGATGTTTAATTATACTCTTATTTATATGCCTTAATTATTAGTTAATAATTGTCAAAATGATAAACATAGATCATAAGATGTCCTGATTGATTTTTGGAGTTGATTATAGATCATGAAACACCCCACCCCTGTTGTGTCATGGCCAAGTGATTACCTTCTTGATATGCTTATGTTCGCCCTTTAGTTAATAATTCTAAATGACTTAGTTAAGAATTTCGTTAGTAAATGCATGCTAATAAACTTGATTGCTTCTTAGATGCAATCTCTTGGGTAAAAAGTAAAAGTTATACATTTCTTTGTATATTGTTTATACATGTCTTTTCATGATGAGGCTTTAGTTGGTAAGCATGTATGATAAGTGAACCTTTGACTTGTTAGAAGAACGACTAAAAATGCTTTATGATAATTATTTGTAACTGTACCTGTGGGGTATTAACCCCTATACCCTTATGGCTAAGCTTGGGCCAGCCCGGATCAGTGGGTCTGGTCCACCAAAAGACGACGTGCAGCCCGGTTAACCTGATCGGAGTCCCGCGCAAGGAGTCAAGGCGGATTTGGCGATCAATCAAGATCCTGGTCGGTTAGAATAGGAATCCTTATCCGGCCGCATATGGCAATTGTAACTGGCTAGGATTAGTTTCTAGATCTGTAACCCTGCCCCCCGAACTATATAAGGCGGACAGGGGACCCCTCTAAAAAACATCTCTCATTGATATACAACAATACAAATCAGACGCAGGACGTAGGTATTACGCCTTTTTGGCGGCCAAACCTGGATAAAACCTTGTGTCTGACTTGCGTCACCGTCTTGTTTGTGGCTTGCGCATCTGTTTGTCGACAATCTACTACCTTGGGTATACCCCTAGGTAGACTGCCGACCATATTTCGTCGACAGTGGTACGCCAGGTAGGGGGTGTGCGTACTGCTTCCCAAGCAAACAAGATGGTCATCATCTCTGGCTCCATGGCTACACCGAACGGCCTCACGTTCACCGTTGGCCAGATCACCTGGACCACCGGCTCCGACGACTTCATCGCCATGACCCCGGAGGAGGCGTGGATTCAGTCTGCGTCGACCATTGCTTCACCTACATCGGCTATGGCTCCGACCACGATGGATACGGCTCCGACCACGGTGGACACGGCTCCGACCACGGTGGATACGGCTCCGACCACGGTGGACACGGCTCCGACCACGATGGATGCGGCTCCAACCACGATGTATCTGGCTCCGACCATGGTACATCTGGCTCCGACCACGCCTGCATCACCTTTAGCCATGCCGACAACTTGTCATCCGCTTCCCCGCTACAAAGGGAAGCAGATCGACAACATCGACCTGCTCGACTCCATCAATCGGGTCGGCACCAAGCTCGCTGAAACCCTAGCTCTGGTAAGTATGATTCAAAGTCAGCCTAATGAGGAGGTAACCGCTCCCCAAAACAGATCTACCCGACCAGCTCGGACCAGTCGTCCTGCACAACTTGGTACAGATCTCATGGTCACATCTACTCCTCAAGGGCGCTCTGCTCATCGCCGGCCAGCCTTCGTGATGGGTCTCTGGCTCTCTGAGTATGAAGCCTCGACGGAGAACTACCAGGTCCAGCCCTACGGCCTGCGAAACGCTGCCTCCAGCTATGCCTACAACCTGCAATGCCGCTTGGATCTGTGTCTTATGCACCGACCTCAGCCGAAGCCGCGCAACTTCATCAACATGATCCAGATTGAAGATTATCAAGAAGGATCCGTTCACACAGTCCAAGAGGGCGACCCCAGCTCCTCGTCTGGCACCGCATCTAATGCATCTGTCCACACCGAGCTTCAACATCACGAAGATGAAGGCGTCAAGTACGATCTGGATATCCTAGACCACGCCCCGGGGTTCTCACAATTCCCGTCTTTCCCGCCAAGACGAGGGGATTTGATCCATGTTGTCAGCAATGATGAACCGCCGGCAGTTGGCGAAATAGAACAAGAAAGGACTGCACGCGAAGCACACAATATTGACCGGTTTAATCACCGACAAATCGAAGCTGAAGCAGACCAGGAGGCACGACGCATAAGGGTCCAGCCACGTGATCTCAACGATGCTTTCGATAGGGTGGGGGACCAACAGGTCTTCAGAACTCCAAGTGCCAACGTAGCCGTCGCCATAGCAACAATGCAACGGCTACCCAACACCCCAGAAACCCAAGCAGTTCGTGATGAAATACAAGCCTATCTGACGGCTGTTATGGCCCAGACCGCGAAGATTGTAAACCAAGCTCGGGCTCCATCCATCTCGGTCGAGTCAAGCCACATCCGCCAGCACCCAAGTCGCTCACAGCCGCCCAACCAACGTGGCTCGCCCAACAACGACCCATCAGACAACCGTCAAGGAGGAAACGGTGGCCATGATGGTGGCCAGGACGACAACCGCCGCTGGGACAACCGCGACAATCGCCGCGATAACCACGGTCGTAGGGCTAATCCAGATGGCAATCGAGATCGCCGCGATGGAAATAACGATCTCCGCCATTACCTCGGTGGACGCGATCTGTGCGCTCGCATCAACCAGAGAGCTGACGATCGAGTGTCCCATGAAAGTTATCGCCGTATGGAATATGACACTGCCCACGGTCCGCCGAGTTTGAAGCAGTTTACTCCACACCTTCGCCAAGTCATATGGCCCAAGAATTTCAAGCTCGAGAAACTTTAGAAGTACGACGGCAAGGAAAACCCCGAATTATGGGTCATGCTTTACGAGACTGCGTGTATATCAGCCATGGCGGACGAGCACATCATGTCTAACTATTTCCCAGTCGCTGTTGGCCATGCGGGTCACCAATGGCTGGTCAGCTTGCCGGCGAACTATTTCAACTCTTGGCAGGAGCTCAAGCAAGCCTTCATCGACCACTTCATTGCTACTTGTGAACAACCAGGCAACAAATACGATCTGCAACGTATTCGAGATTGAAAAGATGAGCCACTGCGCGAGTACGTCCGGCGTTTCTCGGAGATGCGCATCAAGGTCCCATCAATCTCCGACAACGAGGCAATCGAGGCTTTCATCACTGGCCTCCGCTTCCACGATGCCCTAAGGGACAAGCTCCTCCGCAAAAGACCTGATTCGGTCACAGCGCTCCTAGCCACCGCTAAGAAATAAGCGGACGTCGATGACGCTAAAAAGATAATTATTGAAGAAGCAGCAAGGGTTCCGCGCTCCGACCACCCCCCACACCGCGATGACTACCACGGCAACCATGGTAGGAACGACAATTTTGACCGCCGCGCAACCGGTATAGCGACTCCGCGACCACCGTGACCAGCGTAATCAGCGGCGAAACGCCGTGGCGATTCTGAGAGAGCAAGCGTGCTTTCGGGGAAGGCGATGGCGAGGTCAACACCGTTAAAAAGGGTGGCGGACGTCGTAACTATGAAGACGACTATGCCAAAGCATTGAAGGGGCCCTGCCAGCTCCATCCTAAGTCAAACCATACCATGGAGAATTGCCGCGTCCTCAAGTCTATCTACGCGCGTCAACAAGCTCCGGATCGTCCGACAAGCCCTAACGACGCAGGGAACAGCAGTAGCGAGGATAACGACGACGGCGACGATGCAGACCCCCATCACAAGTATGTCAAGCCAACCGATCACGTGCACACCATCATCGAGGCAAAGTGTCCATCGAGACCAAGCGAGAACGCAAAGCTGCTCGCCCGCGCTTGCTTGAGCGTGGCCAACACCGACAATCTCCTCACCGATCCGCGGCTCCCTCGTGGTCTCACCGCGAAATCTCCTTCAACAGAAAGGACCAATGGGCCGCAATACTTGAGCCAAGGCGTTTTCCCCTGGTCCTTGATCCTTGTATCAACAAAGTTTAGTTCGACAATCTTGATCGGCGGTAGCTCCATTGATATCTTGTTCAGAAACGATGCCGCGCATACGAAGATAGCTCAGCGGACCTCAAGCCACTCTGAGGCACAGATTACAGGGTGTTCTCCCGGACAGAGCTCTACACCTCTCGGGCGAGATCACGCTACCAGTGCAGTTTGGGACCCCGGATCACTTCCGCACCGACTACGTCAATTTCGTGGTCGCCGACTTCGACGGCACCTACCATGCTATTCTTGGTCGACCGTCGCTCACCAAGTTCATGGCCATACCTCATTACAGGTATCTCCGGTGCTCAAGATGCCTACCGAGAAAGGAGTTCTAACCCTCCAGAGGCAAGCGTGTCGCATGACTTATACCTACGAAGATGATAGTTTCAAAATAGCAGAGGCTCACGACCTCTCTATTCGCATGGCGAGACCGTGCTCAACGCCAAGAAGACCTCGATCGACCACCGGGAGATCCGGGAGCTCGAGGCTCCACGCAAGAACATCAAGTCCAAGGAGCATAAGGTGATCCGGTGGTCGACGGTGATCCTAGCAAAGGCGGCCCTTATCGGGGCCAACTTTGGATCCCAAATAGGAAGCGCGCTCGTCAGGTTCTTGAGGAGCAACATGGATGTGTTCGCATGGAAACCTGGCGACATGCCGGTGTACCTCGGAACTTGATTGAGCACTCCTTGAATGTCAGCGGCATGGCCAAACCTATCAAGCGAAGCTACGACGGTTCGCGCTCGCGACAAAAAGGAGGCGATTAGGGTAGAAGTTACGGCTTTTGGCGGTCGGATTTATCAAAGAAGTGTATCATCCGGAGTGGTTAGCCAACCCGGTTCTTGTACACAAAAAGAATAATGAATGGAGAATGTGCGTTGATTGCGATCTCAACAAACAACGCCCTAAAGACCCTTTGACTTGCCTCGCGCATAGGCGAGGTCGAGATTCAACCGGCCGGTTGCGAGCTCCTTTCTTTTCTCGATTGCTACTCTGGTTATCACCGGATCGCTCTCAAAAAGGATGACCAGATCGGGACATCTTTTATCATGCCCTTGGCGCCCTCTTGCTACGACCATGTCGTTCGAGCTCAAGAACGCGGGGCTACCTACCAACGCTATACAAGCTTGCCTCAAAGGCGAGATAAAAGATGACCTCATCGAGGCTTACGTTGATGATATAGTTGTCAAAACCAAGGAAGCTCATACCCTTGTTGACAACCTAGGACGCACTTTTGCAGCCCTTAACACATTCCGGTGGAAGTTAAACCCAAAGAAGTGCATCTTTGGTGTTCCATACGGCATACTCCTCGGCAGCGTAAATCGATCCACGACGGCATAACGCCCTAACCCGAAAAAAGTCAAAAGCTGTCTTGGACATGAAGCCGCCCAAAAAGGTGAAGGATGTTCAGAAGCTTACCGGATGCATGGCCGCCCTCAGCCGTTTCATATCAAGATTAGGTGAAAAAGGATTACCGTTCTTTAAACTACTCAAAGCGTCCGAAAAATTTGAATGGTCGGAGGAAGCAGACATTGCCTTCACACAGCTGAAACAATACCTTACGTCACCTCCAGTACTCACTGCTCCAAGAGAAGACGAAACACTCCTGCTATACATTGCGGCTACCAATCGAGTGGTCTCCACGACCATGGTGGTCGAGCGAGACGAGCTCGGCCACGTCTACAAGGTACAACGGCCAATCTATTTCATTAGTGAGGTACTCAACGAGTCCAAGACCAGGTACCCACAGATTTAGAAGTTGATCTACGCCATACTGATAACATCCCGAAAGTTGAAACACTACTTCAACGGATATCGTGTGGTGGTCGTGACTGAGTACCCTCTACGAGACATCATTAGCAATAAGGATGTGAATGGGCGCATCGTCAAATGGGCAATGGAGCTATGCCCCTTTTCCTTGGAATTTGCAAGCCGCACTACAATCAAGTCTCAGGCACTTGTCGATTTCATCGTCGAGTGGACAGACTTAAGCACGCCTGCCTCTCCTAGATCCGACGAATATTGGACGATGTACTTCGACGGCTCTCTCAACATTGACGGTGCGGGAGCAGGAGTCCTTTTATATCACCATCCAAGGAGCTGCTCCTGTACGTCCTCAGGATTTATTTCCCAGCATCTAATAATGCCGCCGAGTACGAAGCATGCCTACATGGTTTGCGCATTACGGTTGAGCTTGGCGTTAAACACCTCTATGTCTATGGAGACTCTGCTCTGGTCATCAACCAACTCAACAAGGACTGGGACACAACTAGCGAAAAGATGGATGCATACTACAATTTGATCAGAAAGCTAGAAGGCAGGTTCTATGGCATCGAGTACATACACGTGGTCCGGGACAAGAATCAAGCAGCGGATGCACTGTCAAAGTTAGGATCATCCCGAGCAAAAATCCCACATGGCATATTCGTCCAAGACCTGCTCACGCCGTCCATCGAAGAGAAAGATTCCACGGCAGACAAGCCTCTAGACCAACAATTGGTGTCTACGGTTCCGGAGTCAAGCACCGCCGAGCCCCCTCCGACCACTCATGAGCCTAACTGGAGAATACCTTTCATCAAGTACCTAACAGATGGCAGCGGTTACACTGATCGGACAGAGAACGAGCGCCTGATGCGTTGTAGTAAGCAGTACCTGCTCGTTGATGGCAAGCTATTGTGCAAGAACGCAAAAGAGGAAATCTTGATGAAGTGTATAATCTAGGAGGATGTCAAACATCTCCTGGACCAAATCCACTCTGGCTCCTGCGGCAACCACGCGGCCTCAAGAACGCTGGTCAGCAAGGCTTTCCGAGCAGGGTTGTATTGGCCATCAGCAGTATCCGACGCAGAGAAGCTAGTCCGCCACTATGAGGGTTGTCAGTTCTTCGCCAAGAGAATCCACGTACCAGCACATGAGATCCAGACAATACCAGCCTCCTAGCCCTTCGCATGCTGGGGACTTTATATGATCGGGCCCTTCAAACCGGCTCTAGGGAAATTTACATGCGTCTTTATGCTGATCGACAAATTTTCTAAGTGGATAGAATACATGCCTTTGGTACAGGCATTCTCAGAAAAGGCTGTCACGTTCCTCGACCAGGTCATCCATCGTTTTGGCATATCGAACAGCATCATCACCGATCTGGGTACTCAGTTCACCGGGAACGCTTTTTGGGACTTCTGCGATGAAAGGAGCATAGTAGTAAAATACGTCTCGGTGGCACACCCTAGAGATAATGGACAGGTCGAGCGGGCAAATGGCATGATCTTGGACGCGTTGAAGAAGAGGGTGTATAGAGAAAATGACAAGGCTCCGGAAGATGGCTCAAAGAGTTACCGGTAGTGGGTGCAGGCACTCAGAACTCAAACCCAGCCGTAATCGGTGTCTCGCCATACTTTATGGTTTACTGGTATTTGAGGCGGTCCTCCCCTGCGAGATATAGCTTTCAGATCGGCATGGGTAGAGAACTTCAATGAAGGCAAGGCCAATGAAATACAGGGAGCTAGAAGTGAATAGCGCATAAGAGAAGCGGCTCGATTCTTGTGTACGTACGGCCAAATACCTTCTTTGTTTTAGCGCAGGTACTACAACAAGAACGTTAAAGAGCGGTTTTTTGTGGTCGAGGACCTGGTCCTAAAGTGGAAGACGAACCAGGTGGTGTCCATAAACTCACAACCCCATGGGAGGGGCCCTTCATGATCAAGGAGGTCACACGACCAACGTCTTACTGAGTTAGCTCACGGACTGATGCGGACGTACCAAACTCATGGCACATCGACAAGCTTAGGCGTTTCTATGCTTAACTCTTTGAGATATGTACCCCTTTTGTATTTTGATTTACTTCAATAAAGCTATTATTATTTCTCCGACCACTCTAATGTGTCACTTCAACTTTTATGGTTATTCTAACTTAGCGGTAAAAGCCGACCACCACTCCTTCTACGGTTTTTGAGAGCGGGACTGTCTCGGTTCCTCCCAACACGTGCATGGGATCCGCTCTCTACGTTGCGGGTGATCGGCAGGTCCCCCTTGGTTTGACTTGTCTGCGTCTGCGTGTGCACAGGTCACGCACCTCACACTCCAACCACATGGCAAACTAGGGCCGCACAAACTTTTCAGGATGATGTGTCGAGCAAAATGGTACAACTAAACAGAACGTTATTATGTTCTCACTTAGTTCCACCAACATAAGTTTCAAGCTTAAATACGCTTTATACAAAGTAAACAAGCTTATAATGATATCTGATTACGTTATTACAAGCTTGCTGAAGAGGCCCAAGTTTACAATAACACAACTATGTCCTCCTTCTCTGACTCTAAGCCTATTACATTGGGTGGTTTGGTCAAGTACGCACCTCTCTTGCTTTCATTGCTTCGATATCCTACTCGAGTCTCGGGGACTCTTGTGCTAGTCGAGTGAAGGGATGGCCCGCCAATGCACTCGGCTGGTCGAGACCCATGAGCTTCGTCGGTTGGCTAGCAGCAGATGGCGTTTCGGCTGATTTGTCGATGGCGTACCCTGTACAGGTGATGTCCCACCTCCACATAGGTTAATGTCGCCAATTATCTTTGACGATAGGTCCAGCTGGGCCACCCGAAGCTCCTCCGCCTTGTCTAGGTCTACTTCCTTCGGGTATCCAGCCTCTAGGCGCTTGAGATCGATCGGAGGGTAGTGGGCACGCACCATGCTTAGCACATGGGCGCCGTGTACTCACCGCCTCCTTCATGAACTCCTGGAACCATCCCCATGCTTATCTGCATCTCTCGACCCGATTCGAGTGGGGGTCATTGGCTCTTCCTCACGAGGCGCCGGTCGACAACAAGGTCGAGGATGGGCAAAATGCCGATTGCCACTTCACGGCACCGGTTCTTCCATGTGTCCCGATCCTCGGTGGCCTCGAGGCATCGTGCTTTCCAACCATCACGCTCTTTCATCACGGCTTCTAGATGCCTCTTGGCATTGGCTTTTAAAAGCGCACACCGTACAAGACATCAAATGTAAAGGCACGACAAGTCAAGGCGGAACAGCAGAATGAGAAACGGTGGCCTAGAATACTTACTCTTGAGTTCCTCCTTCATTTTGGTGGTGTGGTCCTAGAGTTGAGGCCCCTGGCTGCGCTTGGTTTCTCATTGTCCTCCTTGGTGACCACACTCTGTGGTCACTGTGGCTATTCTCCTCTTAGAGGCGGGTTACCTCGGCTTCTAAGCCTGCATTACATTTGTCATTACCAACAATGCAACAACACGTGTCATACACTTGATGTGACAAAATGACAACTTACTTGTTTTTGGCGCTCTTTGTCATTGAGTGGCCGACCTGAGTTACAGTTACGTGCTTCTTGCTCTGTCCTCTCACGGTCGGTGGCTTCAAGTTGGCGGCATAAGCGTTCCACCTCGCCTTGATTCTCTCTATTGCTCGCCGTGATTCCCTCAATCTGGTGAAGCACCTCTTTCGGTACTGCGGTCTTCATCAAGTCCGCATATAAACAAGCTAAGTCGAGATAGTTTGATTACATTCTGAGGTCAAGTGGTCAAGCCAAACATACGGACTTACGTCACCAAACGCTTTGCCGCTTTCGTTCAACATTTTGGGTCTCTTGATCTCGGGATTTCTTCATGCATAACCTACTTGTCATTTTCGCTGCGCGACACATATACATGTTGTCGTTTGTCTTTGGGACGGCCTAGGATCTCTTCGATTTTGTCCTCTTTGGCCTCTTGTTGGTATTTGGGCCGGAGATAGTAGTCTCGCGACCACTATGGCTTTCCCACGAGCCGTAGCATCGGCAAGCGTATTCTGTGCTAACTCCGGTTCTTTGCTCCTCGGCTAGGTCTCGGGTTCCCTTGGCGCCAAGGTATCCGCCTCAGCGAGGCTAGTGCTCGAGCATTTGTACTTTGCTAAATTGTCTTCTCGACCAATTTGCTCGGGGACCGACGTCGGGCTGCTTTCGTGTCTTTGAGGTTCGGCGAATTTCTTCTCTGAGTTCCTCGCGCGATTAGCTGCCGAGTAGTTCTTTCCATGAAATCTTGGCGAAGCCGTGCCACAACCGGCTATCTGGTCGGGATTTTTGGTGGACGCCGACCTAATATACCAGAGAAAGTTCAGAAGACAATAGTATTCAATACAAATTATAAGATTATATCAAAGTTATAGATACTTACAGCTCGGAAGCACGGAATAACGTGGCTAAAGGCGTCTCTTGACCACGCTTTGCTCCACGTGCTCGGCGGGTTCCACCGGGTCTTTTTCCACCACTGGTACTAGCGTCGGGGTTTGGTGCTCGACACTTCCCCCGCTTGTCTTCTGTGTTGCAGTGGTTGGTGGTGCGATCACTACTGGCATAGAGGAGCTACCCTACTCTGTTGACCCCATTTGTCTCCTCCTCTTTCGAGGGATGAGTCGGAAGATGTTCGCATCCTCTGTTTCATCTTCTAAAAGGGGGAAGATGGCCTGGCGATGTTTGTTGGCAGCTGGCCGCTTGCCAGTAGCCCTAGCCGTTACATTCTCCCCAACTCCGAGTACGCCCGATCGGCGTCTTGATGCGGCTTCTGGTGCAGGCGGTTGAGCCAGCAATTTGCGGCCAATCCACGCCAGGGGGCGGAGACACGAATTTCTTCTTTGCTCGGTCATGACCATTACTCTAGGAAACATAAAGGAGACAACAGTCAATTTTTGTTGCAACATAAATCTATAGGTACAAGGAGGCATCATTTACCTTTGGGGAGGTCGGGCCGGCTTGAAGGCGTGCTCGATGTCGTTTAACGACATAATTGGGGTCGGCTAGATTGAATAGCTCCCCAATTAAGCCTTGATTTCTATCTTGTCGGCGCCTCTTTTACGGTCCTCGTCGGGATCTGCGCTACCACAGTACTCGAAGCCGAGGATGTACCCTCTTTTGGTAATTTGGATCCTTGGTGATGAAGTTCCCGACCACGCTTGGACCATCCAGCTTTCCCCATGGGATCAACCCGAAAGCAGTTCTACGATCTGCTCCAAGTGCTCGGGCTTCTCCGACCGGTTTGTTCTTATTCTCGAAATCAACCCCATGTCACATTGGGGTGATCGTGTTCGGCTCTTCGTAGATGTAGAACCATTTCTTGTACCATTCATCTAGTGAGGTGTTCCATGGGCAGTGCAGATACTGGGCCTTCATACCGTCACGCAGATTGAGGTATATGCCTCCGGCTATCTTCAAGCCTTTGCTCCCTTTCTTCCTTGAGCCAGAGCAGAGATGGCGAAAAGAGGTCGAAATGGAAATTTGGAAGCCACCATAAGCTTCGCAAAGATGGATGAAGGTGGAGACAAGAAGAATCGAGTTGGGATGCAGATTGCAAATCCCAATCTCGTAATACAAGCAGAGCCCCTAAAGGAAAGGGTGCACTGGAACCCCAAAACCCCGCTTGAAGAAATCCTCGAAAACCACAATCTCACCTGGTTGTGGATCAGGGAAGCTTTCTCCTTCCGGCACACGCCATCCTGCGAGTGCCTTGTTGTGGAGCACTCCCATAGCGACGAGGTCTTCGATGGTCTGCTCATTGCTCCTTGACTTCCACCACTCCTTCGCCATGACTCTGCCTTTCTTCTGGGCATTTCTCTTCGCCATTAATCTACCCTTGTTAAGAGGGTGGATGCGGTGGAGGAGGGATTGGTGGTGATTTTCGGAGGAGTAGGGTTCGGTGAGAGGAAGAAGAAGGTTGCGGCGGTGTTTGACAATGGGGATCGGTAAAAAGTAACTTACCAGCTCTATATTATAAATAACCAAGGGCTCCGTCGTTTCGTCCGCCTGAGATTCTTGGGAGATGTGCTTGCAGCGCCTTGAGACAGTTGTTTTCACAACCTCGAGATCTCGCCAACAAACATGCCTCTTCGTTTCAGTGTACGCGCCTCTTCATTGATAATGTGAGAGGCCCACATTGACGCACCTCCATCTGAGCGCCAAGTGATTTATTTACGAGAAAAAGTAAGAAGGCGAGTGATATGTTATATCCGTCGCTTTTTGACCGAGATGTGGCGATTGGACTTGTGAGTAAGGAGATAAATAAATACACCAAATAATAATACAAGCGGCGTTCTTTTTTTTGCTGCATATCTTGAGCTCAATGATGGACCAGACCACTGCCGTGCTCGGGGATTGCCTTGGACCATTGTCGTTGCTCGCACGCGCCGGACCATCGCCACGCTTGGGGACTGCTCCGGCTACTGATGTGCTCGGGGACTGTCCTGACCACTGCTCGGAGATCGTTCTTCTCGGCTACATGTGATTTGTACTCAAATACAGTTGAGAGACATTTATTTAGACCTTGCTACAAGGCTCCTACTTCTCCTTCCAGCAAGCTCGGGGACTACATCGGTATGATGCACCTGCCGGTGCATCTCGTATTGCTTGTACGACAATTGGGTTCTCAACTTAATTGGGAATTCTTTTCAGACCCTGGCACCACGTGCCTACGTCACCTACTACTAGGCTCGGGGACTAAGTGGGCACACTTCACCTTGCGGTGAATGTGTTTGTTTTTCGACCCCTACGCCTCTGATGATCAAGGACGCTACGCTCAGAGCGCACTTACATTTACATTCGAGAAATACAAGTGGGCACACTTCCCAGACGAAATCTTTTTTTCTTTTTCTTAAGAGCACCATATATTCTTTGGACAACCGACTTCTCCGGCGACAACGGTGGTCGAGAGGCGTCAAGGACTCAAGCCTTACTTGTCGGAGAAGGTTAAAATGGCATGTCATGACATAATACATGGTGCTCGGTGACTAGTAATGGGGGGTATTAACCCTATACCCTTATGGCTAAGCTTGGGCGGGCCGGATCGGTGGGTCCGGTCCACCAAAAAAGACGACGTGTGGCCAGTTAACTTTGATCGGAGTCCCGCGCAAGGAGTCAAAGCGGATTTGGCGATCAATCAAGATCTGGTCGGTTAGAATAGGAATCCTTATCCCGCCACATATGGCAATTATGGCGGCTAGGATTAGTTTCGGATCGTAACCCTGTCCCCCGAACTATATAAGGTGGGTAGGGGACCCCTCTAAAAAACATCTCTCATTGATATACAGCAATACAAATCAGATGCAGGACTTAGGTATTACGCCTTCTTGGCAGCCGAACCTAGATAAAACCTTGTGTCTGACTTGCGTCACTGACTTGTTTGTGGCTTGCGCATCTGTCTGCCGACAATCTACTACCTTGGGTATACCCCTAGGTAGACTGCCGACAATATTTTGTCGACAGTACCGTGAAGGAAAGTTGTATTTAAGTTATTAATTTTTATATCCATCATCGAGCATCATGTTTCATATTTCGCATCATGTTAAACATGACATTGTTACTACGTGTAGTGAACGAAGGTGAACACGTGGTAGTTAATCAAGTTGTGGAGGAGGTTAATCCGTCTGTTGAGGTCGGATCGAATACTTGTGGAACGTCGCAGGAACCAGACATTTCCAGAACATCTCGCAGCTGTGCATGATGTGTTCCATGTTTCTCAATTGAAGAAGTGTCTCTGAGTGCCTGAGCAGAATGATGAGGTTGAAGGAGTGGAACTTGAACCAGATTTGACTTATTCCGAATATCCTATCCGAGTTTTGGATCAGAAAGATCGTGTTACTCGAAGAAGGACAATCAAGTTCTACAAGATACAATGGAATCAACATTCAGAAGAAGAAGCTACTTGGGAATAAAAAGATTACTTATTAGAAAAAATTCCAGAGTTTCTTGCGTCAATAGAGAGTAATGTTAGTTGAGCTCGGTTGTTACCAGTTGTGGTTTGTAAAGGGACCTCAACTGTTTTATGGATAGATTTTGTATGTGTTCTTGCGACACATTTCCTTTTCCATTACTTACCCTATGGCTTTGAATCTCGGGGCGAGATTTCTTTTAGGGGGAAGGATTGTAACACCTCGGGTGTTTAAATATTAAAAAACAGGACATGTCATCATATGCATTGCAAGGCATTGGTCATATTGCAAACTTTGATATGCATTCACTAAAACAAGTTTACATTTATGTTATGAGTGTTGAATTGAATTGTTTGAATCAAGTTCAAAATTTGGTTTGGATTTGGAATTTTTGAGAAAACCCTGATTTTCAGCATTTAAATTCTACCCTGAAAACTCATTTCAAAATCTAAGAATATTTTGGGGTTGAGCCCAAAAGCAAAAGTGTAGAGCTTGTCTAGTTATACAAAGTTTGTTTTTGGACCTTTGAAAGTTGTTATGAAAAAATTGAAGTAATTCGAAAAGGCGTAATTCGTTAAATATCCGCTATTTGAATTCAAAAGTTCATTTCAAAATGTAGGCTGAATTAGGGGTTAGTTATAAAAGCAAAGTTGTAGAACTTTGAATTTTGAACAACTTTTATTTTTGGAGATTTTTGAGTTGTTATACAAATTTGGGAGTAATTTAGAATTTAGAATGAATGGCAAATTTGTAATTAAGGTGAACAGTGGCCGCCGCTCTGGCTACACCGCCGGCGACCTTCGGTTTGCTTCCAGACGTGAAGTGGCCGTCTGTGGCATCGCACTGGCTCGGGAAAGGGATCCGTCGTGGCTTCCTTGAGCTTCTGAGCCGCTCTTTAAGGCTGAGACGCCGTCGTCGTCGCTCTTTCTTCTCCTCTGCTTTTGCCGTCGCTACTGCCAAAACTCCGGCGAGCTCTCACCGTCGCTTTAGCGCACTCCAGCCGCTGCAAAGCTTGTCACAGCTTCGCCTTGCCCTTGCGCCTTGATTGAGCCCAGCCTAGCTACTGCTACCAACCGGAATCGCCTTGTTTGCCAGAACGCCGTCGCGACGTCGGTGCAAGCCGCCGTGACCGTCGTCGTCGTCTGCAGAAGCCTCTAACGCATCTCGGCTTCATCTAGTTAGCCGCTCAAGTCATGGTGAGTCTCTTCATGCCTAATCCAGCTCCATCTTGATCAGTTTTGCGCCATAGTTGCCATTCCACCGTTGCGCCGTCTTGGTCAGCCGTGTGCGCCGCTGGTTGTCGTGGGTAGGCCGGTCGGGGTCATCCCAGGCCACGCCAAGTCCACCTATCGGTGCGGCCAAGTCTGGCGATTATCTTGTGCCACCTCACCGCCATCTTTACTGCCTTGATCGGCCAGCAGCATCGCCGCCGTGTTTCTTTGCGCTGCTCAGCTCGGGGAAGAAGACGATGGACTGTAGTGGGTGTTGATTGAAAAGTCAGTGATTATTTTAAATAGTGTTGTGATTTGTTATTTTTGTGTAGAATTAAATAGAGATTTAAATACTATGAAATTTTTTGTGTGACCTCTCTGAGATGTAAACTATTTAAGAAAAATATGAAACCATGAAAAATCAATAGTTTTTGGAAGCTTAAAAATTAGTCCTTTTAATTAAGAAATGCTTGTTGTGTAATTTTTATAGGCCAAAATAAATATCCAGTGACCATGAAACTTTTATTGTATTTGTTTATTGTTAAAGCCTGCCTCCACAAAAAGTTTGGGATTAATTTGATGATGTTTAATTATACACTTATTTATATGCCTTAATTATTAGTTAATAATTGTCAAAATGATAAACATAGATCATAAGATGTCCTGATTGATTTTTGGAGTTGATTATAGATCATGAAACACCCCACCCCTGTTGTGTCATGGCCAAGTGATTACCTTCTTGATATGCTTATGTTCGCCCTTTAGTTAATAATTCTAAATGACTTAGTTAAGAATTTCGTTAGTAAATGCATGCTAATAAACTTGATTACTTCTTAGATGCAACCTCTTGGGTAAAAAGTAAAAGTTATACATTTCTTTGTATATTGTTTATACATGTCTTTTCATGATGAGGCTTTAGTTGGTAAGCATGTATGATAAGTGAACCTTTGACTTGTTAGAAGAACGACTAAAAATGCTTTATGATAATTATTTGTAACTGTACCGCGAAGGAAAGTTGTATTTAAGTTATTAATTTTTATATCTATCATCGAGCATCATGTTTCATATTTCGCATCATGTTAAACATGGCATTGTTACTACGTGTAGTGAACGAAGGTGAACACATGGTAGTCAATCAAGTTGTGGAGGAGGTTAATCCGTTTGTTGAGGTTGGATCGAATACTTGTGGAACGTCGCAGGAACCGGACTTTTCCGTCAACGAAGGCAAGCCCCGGATGCATACAACCCTACCTTGTGTTTTACAACTTAATTTTGCTTTTGCTTTTCTATACTGCATTAAGTGATTAGGAGTTAAGTAAAAGCCTAATTGGTGCATTACCAACATTGTTTTTCCGTACCTACCTTGTTACCCGTTTTTCGTCATAAATGTCTAGTTATGCTTAGCCATGCTTAGACATGTCAAAGTCGGGTGATTACCTATCACCTGTAGGTTTTAAATGGATCTTTGGTTACTTATGTTATCATGTGATATGAGCATAGGAAGTAATAAATCTAGACCGGACGGACTCGGTGTCTGTGAGAAACAAGACATGGGGGTCTTGTGAGCGGATTCTTTTCGTCTATGTCGGTTAAGGTCCATACCGTTGTTGAACTGTGTGTGGTGAGACTTTGTAGTACTAACCACATACTCCAGTAAGCCTTAACTTGGCGATTCTATGACGAGAATGGCTACTCGCGCACTGGGAGTGGAGAGATGGCGAGAATAGCGTGTACCCACGTGGCAATGGGCTGGATTGGTGGAGTACTGTATTCTCGGGTGGCGCGGACCCGTTCTTGTTTTAGAGGATCCGAGAGTAGGTTGGTATATGTAGGCCGGGGACCTACATATGTCGTGTGGTCTGGAATCCCCAACTGGGTCTTTAATCGGTTCGAATTGTCATTGCTCCTCGGTTATGGAGACTCACTTCTCTGTTCATCATCGTAGTTTAATAACTAAAATTTGAGAAGGTGTTGGATATGAAGTTTCATGATCTCATTATGGATCGTGTCATCTTTGTATATGATCTTATGAAGTTTTAACTGTCAAAATAAAGAATTTTGTTAAAAAGCTTTTACGCAAAAGAACTTTGATTATTGCTAAAGCCCTACCTTGAATCCCTGAGCCTGCATTCCTGAGTCTTCTTAATTTTATTTTGGTTAAGTCTTGTTGAGTACTTTTGTACTCAGGGTTCGTTGACCCTTGTTGCAGGTGAGCCTCATGAGCAGATCTGTTTTGGATCGTGTTGCATGACTATTGTTCGATCTGACGATGAGAAGTAAATGTGTGGCCCTTGGGTAGGGTAGTTCTGTTATGTGTTTTGTATTATGTATAATGCCACTCCACTACTACGTTTTGTATTAACTATCGAACTTAGTTTGTAAGGTTTGAAACCACTGGTTTGTAAACTAAGTTATTGTAAGACTTCCGCTGTTTTTACTCTGATGTATATATTTGAATAAATGTTGTAATACTGCAATGTCTCTGTAATGTGATCCTGCTCAGAAATCGTGGATGATTCGGGGTTCCCCGAGGACACCCGACAGTCTTCTTAAGTTACCGGAAACATATGCATAGATGTCAAAGGTCGTTGGACAGTGACAGGTGCATGTGGGCCCTATAATTTAGGAGGTTCTGCCACAGTGAGGTCCAATCGATGACCCGCGGATCCTATTAGAGCGGAGGGCTCCAGCACCCCGCCCCCATGCAGCTCGTTGGTGCTACTCCAGCACCCTACGGTTCTCGTCCGACCGCGCAGCACGGATAAGCATGACCCTCCACGCGGGCATCGTCGGGCTGCCCAACGTCGTCAAGTCCACCCTCTTCAATGCCATTGTGAGTAACTAAGCTTGCTTGTTTCGTTGCTTTCTGTTCTTGGGTGGATGTCGGTGAACGCCAACTGTTCGACGTTTTGCCACAGACATTCTTGTGGAACGACTGACACTGTAGGTCTATATAATTTGTAAGAGTCAATAAAGTTCACAAATATCCTGATCTTTTTTGTTGTTCCGCTGCTGCACAAGTTTCCCTCTAGACTTGTTGGAGTAAAATGCTTCAAATGGAGAAATGTATGTGATATACATAGGACAGGTTCTTCCCATGAATATAATCTGTTCTCAGTTTTATTGTATGCATCTAAACTACAAGCTTTTGAAGAAATTCCTGTGACATGTTGAATTAAACCATTGTAACAAAAAAAGTTGACCTCTTTCTTCTCTAAAAATTCAATGGCTTAGCATACTTTGAATTATGGAAAAATTGGCTACAGGACAATGAAAGTGACCTCTCTTTGTGTATCCACTATGTGGTTCCTGTTATACAATTATTCCCTCCAAGGGCTACCATTGAATCGGCCTGCGCGTCGCACTCGTTTATTCAAAGATTCGGTGCTCTCCAAAGTGACAACAAAGTGACAACAGGAGTTTGGACATTCCTTCGCGGTCGTCCTCTTTTCTTACTTTTAGCTCCTGATGCTGTATTTTCTTCCCGTCCTCCTGATGTTGTATTTCCTTCAACTCCTTTCGTCTGTGGTCGTCCTCATCCTCTTTTCGTATTTTTAGTTCCTGGTGCTATCTTTCCTTTCCCTTCTCCTAATGCTTTATTTGCTTGCCCTCCTTTCCTTCCATTGCTTTCTTTCATGCTAGCTGCTGCGGTTGGTGGAGTTCCTGTTGATGGCAATAGTATCTGCACATCGTCTGCATCTTCATTCCGTTCATTCCCCCGTCGTTCCTCGGGGTATTTTGCAAAGTACTCTTCCTTCTAAGTATCATCAACAAAAAAATGTTAGATAGACCTGGTTATTTTGTGTAGTCTGGAACAAGTTGTTGCAACTGAAATATTTTAATATGCAGTAAAAGCACAGACCGTGATAAGTTTTTAGTTTGAGGGTAAGTATTTCAGGTTGCGCTCAGAACGGAACAACCTCGTGCATATTCTGAATCTAAAACTTTTCATTTCCTTCTATACAAGCGAAAGTAGTACATGTCATGTAGCAGTTTTTGTTTTAGTATGTAGCAATTTGGAAGTGACAATAATTCTAAGACTCACCGGTGTGAAATCATGAGCCATTTGATCTCCGTCCCATGCTAGTATATATTTTATTACATACACCCCACATGAAATACTGTGATAGGTTTTTCGTTTGAGGGTAAGTATTTCAGGTTGCGCTCAGAACGGAGCAACCTCGTGCATATTCTGAATCTAAAACTTTTCATTTCCTTCTATACAAGCGAAAGTAGTACATGTCATATAGCAATTTTGGTTTTAGTATGTAGCAATTTGGAAATGACAATAATTCTAAGACTCACCGGTGTGAAATCATGAGCCATTTGATCTCCATCCTATGCTAGTATATATTTTATTACATACACCCCACATGAAATACTGCAACGGAACATAAACATAATTAATTGGAGTACAACATTAATATACAAATGAAAGAGAGTATCAGTCGGTTTGTTGTGGTATGTTATCATAGGGAACTATTTTCCAGTCGTGCAAGCTAATTGGTTTTACAAATTTAACCAAGTCTCTCTTGACTGAAAACTCAATGCATGACTGTATGGTTTCCACCTAGTGGATGGTGAGATACATGTTAAGTTTGATCAACATGTAGTTGTAGTTCAATACACAATAGGTGGTACGTGTTACGCAGAGGATCTGTACTTACCAATGCCTTCTCTAGGTCTCTGTCTCACATTCCTGGTATAGAGTTAAGAATTTGTACCTCTATCTTTATAAAATTCAACACTAGGAGAGCCCAATGGTTATTGTTTATATGCATTGGCACAAAAACCTAGAAAAATAATTGAAAACTATTGAGTGCATGGCTAGAATCCAAACTGGCAAGATTTCCAAAATTCATAGTAGAACACGAGATAGCAACCAAGCAAAAGTGTCAAAACAAATTTAGTATTATGTACCAAATGCCTTCCTTCACATTTATCGGCAATTATCTTCTTGAATGTCGGGTGTTCGTCATGACCCAGCCTATTTGTTGCCAACTTATGGGCTTGGAACATTGTTATAAATGATGCTGACTCAGTCTCCACATTGCTAAAATGAACAAAGGTATTTATGACCTACAAAAGGTTGAGTTAGTACATCGTAGGTGTGTGCATGTATGTACTGACAACATGGATCTGAAATGATATTACCTCATCTACTATAAAGCCCCCTGTGACATTTGGGCACGGCTGTTTTGCGGTAAGAACATGGCCATCTATGTGTACAACCTTAGCGTGGTCGTAACTTGATCCTACGAAGATGGCAGCGTCTGTGTCAATTTGTTTCAAATTGTAATCATTGTCGATAATAGGCTGCCTTGGTTTGATATGTGTAGAGGGGTTGCCGATAATATGCTTCCTTGGTGTGATATTTGTAGAGGGACCACCTTACTGCTGCATGATGTTTTTCGTCGTACCATTTCTTGCAGGGGGTGCTTCATCATTTATTCTTGCCAATGTATGTTGGAAACATTTGCATGGTGATTCCTACAATTGGTATTTTTTGTTAAATTCCAAAGTATCTATTCTAGCATCAGACATGAACTAGTGATAACTGAACTTGTGCAGATGTAATGCCTGCAGATGTGAAGATGTAGTCATACAAGATGGCATAGGTGGCTGAACTTTTGCAGATGTAGGCATAGGTGGCTGAACTTTTGCAGATGTAGGCATAGGTGGCTGAACTTGTGTAGATGTAGGCATAAGTGGCTGAACATGTGCAGTTGTAGTAGTAGGCTGAATAAGAAGCTGCACTAGCTGTTGGAGTTCCTATTTTTTGACACATTGTTAGATAATGAAGCATGGATGGGTAGCTAAAAGAAGTACTCTCACGCTGGTTACCTTGATTTCCATTTTCACTTGTGCATTTTCAGCTTCAATCTTACTCACCCTGGAAGCTTCCAATCTTATTTCTTTTTTAAACTTAGCAAACTCCTCATTTTGTGATATTATTTTACTACCAAGTTTGTATTCCATCTCAATCGATTTTTTTCCACTTGCAGTCCAAGGTGAGTTTCAATGTCGTTCTTCCATTCTTGAATTTATCATGTACCCTCGTGTGCATATTTTGATTGTCGCGCTTGTGACATTGATGATTCTGGTGGTTCATTTTTTTTGATGGGTGGTGTGACAAACACGGGGCAAAATAAGCTGCAAACAATTAAGATAATTAGATTGTACACATGAGAACAACATCATATTGATTCTATGTTTGGAAACTTATAGTTCCTCCATTTATCCCCTTCTTCATATAAGCATTCGTTTGAGCATTAGCATTGCTTTCATTCCACATCACCATCTGTGGTTGGATTGTCTTGTCGTACTTGACCCCATATGTGCTGTCCTCAATAATGACACGCTCCTAGTACCAACACTGTGAACATAATGAAGAAAACACGTAAGACCGAAAATAAACACTGTTTATAGGTGTTGGTTGTACCATATAGAACTAACCTGTAGCAGAGCCAAATTGCCCTTTAGGGTGGCTTCTTTTTGTGTGACGTAAGTATGGCATGAGTTTAATAAATGGGTCAGAGTGAACTGGCCCCAATTAAATTTCTGGATGAGTGATACATGTTCAACAACTTGTATATAACTATAATTGACATGGGGTTGTGTATTGTGAACAAGACAAAGGCTCTTTTGAAGTCATCATCCGGAGTTTTTGAGTCACAAATCATGTCTTCCAGCCTCCTTAGCTCTAGCTTGTGGTTTGCATCGGCATACCTCTTAAACAATTTAGTTTCCATAGTTTTCTCTTCACTGCTCTTTGTTTGCTCTACATATTCGTCTACATTAGCGCCTTCAATTTCCAGTCCCATTATACCACTCACATCCGATGGATAAATAGTAATATCTTGATCACATATTTTGAAACTTTGGTCGCTGACTTGGTATGTTTTTGCAACATCCACTAACATTATTTTTCTGATACTCATCTTTGGCATACGAAGCAGCCCCCCCCAAATCCCATTTCCTTAACATCAGCCTTGTGTTCTTCCGATAAAACTCGTACGACTTTTTCAAATCTCATAGGTGAGTGTGTTAAATGAAAAGACGCATTCTGCAGCAACCAGTTGGTCGATGATAAATTGCTAAAAATGTAGAGGCAACTTACACAAAAACTGGGTTATCTCGCTTTTTTTAGTACAACCCGTGGTACCATTGGCATCTGCATCAAATTATGTGAATAAGAAATGTTAAAGTTGCCGAGAGAAGTAGTTTTTGCTATGCTGATTAATAATGAATGCTACAATTTTAATCTGGTGATAGATTATCACTGATCCTGTGTTATTATTTTTAGGGATAGCAGCAATGCAACAGCAGCTGAGCAGTAGCAGCCAAGGAATAGCAGCCGAGCAGTAGCAGTTCCACTATTATTGTCAGGGATAGCAGCAATGCAACAACAGCCGAGCAGTAGCAGTAGCAGCCAAGGAACAGCAGCCGAGCAGTAGCAGTTCCGCTATTATCAGCAATTGATTTAGTGGTAATTTACTCTAACAATTCAATACACACCCTGGTGATTGTGCCATCTACCTCTTGCAATTTAGTGTCCATCTACTGTGGCTTTGACCAAGATTAGGCAGATTGTGCTGCAGGACTTCTTTGGAAAATCCCATGGGCAAACACCAGAGTACATGATGTTGATAAATAAAATGATTGCGAAATATTTGGAGCGACCTGGGAAAAGACTTAGTATTTGGTGAGGGCCACGGGCTTGTCACAAGAACACGTGAATGTTCAACATGTATAGGCCATAGGTGTTTTTCTATGAAGTTCTTCTGAAAAAATTCAGGAACTTTGTTGTATATGGTAGATATATGCTGTATCAACAGATAAGAAATGTCTATTTAGATTGGAATGATTTCATATGTAGCACAATAGTGATTGGTTGGAAAATAACAGGGCAAACTTAGAAGTGACACAAATTCATACATCTAATCACTGAAGTAGGGATGCATCATTTACCTGTAACCTTTGACTCATTTTGAACCCGGTTGCCGATTGTAGTTGGAGTACGGGGCTGGTCTCCATCTGTCGCCGTATCCATAGTGCCGATTCCAGATGATGGATTACTTGGCTGGCCTCTATCTTTTGTCGTAGCCATTTCCGATGAGAGGAAACGAGAAATTAGAGATGAGAAAGTGGAGAGAGGATGCGGTTTGTGAAGGTTGCTATAGGGTTGCTACGATCAGGAAAGAGCAACTTAGATCCTACACTCATAAAGGAAATACCTGAAATCATCCTTCACACCATCATCGTGAAGATTACGCACAATGTTTTGCTCAATATGCCATATGCATAGCCTATGCGATGAATTCGGCCACACCAGCCCGATTGCTCTCTGCATAGCAAGGTCTCCACCAGTGATCATGGAAACCAGATGCTTTGGAACCATGGCATCAGAGAATGTGCTAAGAATCCACACATATGACTCAGTTATCTCCTAGGAAATAATTCCACATGCAAAAAGAACCGTGATGCCATGGTGATTGTTGACATTTCTAATATTGATACTAATATAAAGTTCTAATTCCCAATCCTTAGCAACCATAGAAATGTTAATGGTAGTTATTAACGTTCACTTGGTTGAATTACTCAGCCACCTATTATATACCTATATCTCCTAACTTAACTAAGTTGTCATCCCTAGTAATGATGTCATAGAGATGTGTTGGTACTACATCGTATTATTACTAGAATAACACTAAGTAGTTCTTATTAATGCAAAGAATATATATAAATCTATAAAAGTATTCGCAAGTGCACAAATAATTATACCATTGTAGCATTTTACCCAAGAGTATTTCAGGTATCATTATTTATATTTTTACCACTGAAAAGGTCTAGCATGGATATGTATTGTTAACTTATACTATTGAAGGAGAAATAAACTATAGCCAATACTTTACTCATAACAAGAACAAGTCATAGGATAATATATATAAATGATAAATAATGACAGTGATAATTCACTTAGAGCACTCCTACTATAGCACTAGCATGGTTAGGTAGAATATTAGAGGAATAATTCCTAAGTCATTCTTAATTATAAGTCATAGCATACATTTGATTAGTACAATTACATCTAGTAATCATCGCTAAGATCATTATCATATCTATAGAGAAGGGATATCACGGAGGTAGATTGAGGGCATAGCTCGTTCTATATTCGTAATCGTACCCTACGTGCACCTATATTCGGGGAGTGGACTACAAAGGACTCAACGGGAGTGTCATATCCGTGATCTACCACATGACCCAAAATATAGGGTGTATTCGCAGGTAAACAACATATAAGCACCACGCTTACACAATGTCGACCACCCACCTATGGATCCCTAGAGTGAGCGCTATACGAACTTATGCATAAACATGATAACAAACTAACTATACTAGATATATAATCAAAGTAGACAATGAACATCATAATGAAGAACATGAACAAGATGAATATTGATAATGTCATAGCAATTGTATCTAACGTATAAAAACAATGGGGAAACAATAGAGAGAGGGATACAAGAGTTTATACCAAATCATGCTCTAGACAAGATCGGGAATCCAAGCGAAGTCCTTCTTGCCTCCTTTTAGATCTAACCTAACTAGCTATGCTATAGAGATGGAGGAGCTATGAGGAGATTAGGGTTTCTATCCACAGATGACTTGATGACTTTTGATCTGAATCTGATCTACCTCTGGGGGGCTAGGGTCTGGTTATATAGCCTTGGGGAGCAACGTGAGCCCTCGGATCAAACCGACTTAAGCAACGGCTTAGATGCATCCTCAAAGGTGGTGGGAGAACCGACGTAGAAGCTGGCTGACAGGTGGGGCCCATAGGGGCCAGGCGACCTACAGGTGGGGCCGGCCGGTGGCGTCCCACCCTTTGCTTCGGTGATGCGGCTTCTGGATGCTTCTAGACCCTTCCCATGTAGTTGCAGCGGTGGAAATCCGTATTTTCCTTTGATGTTTAGGTCCTCCTTGGTGGTTTTCAGATTAAACCCCGCTGGAAATACAGATTCACCAAAACTTATGGAATTCATCAGTTTAAACCCTAGACTTTTGTTGGTGATTATATTTATGCCCTTATACATGTTTATTCGACGGTTTATAATAGTTGTTAACTACTGTCAACAACTCCCCTAAGCTTACCTTTTGCTAGTCCCTTAGCAAAAACTAAACTTACTAAGAGTATAAAGATTTTCAAAACATTGTAGCAACTCCTCTTAAGTACATATGTGTTCAAACAAGAATTCTTCTTCTGAGTAGAATAAACTGATCTGACTTTCAAACTTACCTGTATTACCTTTAACCATGGGGCTTGTAGCCTTCACTTGGGTCTTGAGCAATTGAAAGACAGAACAATCAAGTCAAGCACTATGTTTCAAGTTCTTTGTTCAACCATTATTTTGGAGTTTTTATAGATTTTCAAAATAAAATCTTAGAGCTTTCTAGTGTATGACACTCTCAAGTCTCTCAATATATGAGGTATTTGTGGATCCTCACCAAGGCAATAGCAGTGTTATGCCTTTCCTTCCTTACATCTAAAGCTTATGTAGAGTTCATAGGTAGGGAGAAGACATAAAAGAGCTTACTTGCAATACATATATTGTAAAGTCAAACAATGGATCCCAAAGAGAGTTGAGTCATACAATTAAATCAAGATGTGCATGTGTGTGGATATGTGGTGGATAACCTAATTCTACTATGCTCCTTGAAAACATATCTCTTTTGAAATTTGGAAATAACTCTGTAAGAAAACATGGGCTATCTTATTCATCTTACTTTTTTCAGGCGGGCATCTAAGTACCCATTGTTTTAATAATTCGAACACTTGTCTATTTTTTTATTGATAACTTTTGCATAACCACATGTCTCTTTTCTGCAACAAAAACTTTTGAGAGATAGTAACAAGAACTTGGAGCATTTATTTGATGGATATCATATAGGGCGTATTTTTGGTGTTTACTCCCAATGTAGGAGTAAAACATTTTTGGGTGGACCTAGATGGAATAGCATGTTTTTGCGCCTACCCGCAGTACTGCATATGTAGGTGGTGTGTACGTGATCTTGATTTTAAGAGCATGATAGACCTCTCATAAGGCATCAACAAAGTTTGACTAAACTCAACGTAAGATAAGCATCATATATGAGTGAAAGTTTTCCTAATCTAAGTATCATATATGGATTTGGTAGGAATGAAAGCTTTGCCATACAGGAGCTCATCATGTAAGATTTTATAATTTTCAAAAGATAAATCTCTAAAACTTTAGTATCACTAGGAACAAGATAAATAGCAGCTCAGACTTTCTCATATCATATCCATCAATTACCTAGACTTAGATAAGCATATGCTACCCACGAGTTTAAAGTTCAGAGTAAATTCTCATATCAAAACAGTAGCATCCAAAACTCAAGAAAATTAAAGGTTGAAAACTAGATACTTGAATGGAATCACGATAGAACAACTAGTCATCATTTCCATTGCAAGAGACTATCCTCAGAGTCCATTTATTTAACTCCTAAACACTAGACACATACTTTTTATTTTGTTTCTCCATTTTAAGATCACCTTGATATATTTCTAACATAAATTTTTATTTAGCTTTTGTTTGTTATGCATCTTTTTATGACTCTCTAATAAATATATGGAAACACAAAAATAGTAAAGCCGAAAAGGGAAAGAAATACTTAGCTAGATACATGGGGATGCTCCTCCCCCAAGCTAGATGTTGTTGTGGTCTCTCTTTCATCCTTCCAGAAGTAGGGTTCCTCGTGTAGCAGGTGTAGCAGCAGTTCAGGAATATGTACTTCGGATGGATGGCTTTTCTCTTGATCATCCTCATGGCCAGGGTTCGGATTTTTAAGTCCTCCGGACAGGACTCTTTCTCCTATCTTGTTCTGTTCTTGGGTGCATCTGTCACTCCTAGAGATGAAGACCCAGATGGTTGCACCTCTTGTGATTCTGGTGATGATGTTCCCTTCCCTTTCCATACCTACTTCGTCGGTGGACTTGAACTTGGTGGAGAGAGTTCATCCTCCCCCTCTTCTTTAGGTTCCTTATATTCCTCCCACTCATTATTTGGAGTTTGATTCTTCTGTTTATGAGATTGACGTCTCCTCTTGGAGAGGGACTTCTTCGGCTGTTCATAAGTAGTATAACTTTTGAAATAGCAGCGTACCTTTTCTTCATGGAATTAGAAGTGGACTTGTCTAGATCCAATGTAGGTGATCGCATTGGTGGTGTTGACGAACGATCTTCCAAGAATGATGGGTGTATCATCATCTTCTTCACCCATATCCAGAACCACGAAGTCGGCTGGGGCAAATTGGTCTTGTATTCTTACCATAACATCCCTTGCTATCCCCTTTGGGAATCGGATTGATTAGTCTGCCATCTGCAGTTGCATGTATGTAGGGAACAAAGTTTCATCACCAAATAAATACTCATACATTACCTTGGACCTTATGTTGACCCCTGATCCAATGTCACAGAAGGTCTTGTAGAAGATTCTTTGCCTGATGGTACACTCGATCATTGGTACGCCAGGATCATCCTTCTTTTCAAGGAATGGTGAAGCAAGGAGGTGGTCATACTTAGATCAGAGTGCATTGATCATATTGACTGTCTCTCCTTGTGACTACCTGGCTTTGTTCTTCCTTCTCCTTCTATTGTTCTTCTTCTTGGTTGCTGGTGTGAGTTCGGATGGGTACAACATCTACGGATGTCTAGGAGAGTGGTGTATCTGATTCTTGAATGAAGACTTCTCCTTTTTATCATTAATAGTGAAGCAGATCTTGGCACTGTCCACGTAGATGATGGCTTTAGCGGTGCACAGGAAAGGTCGGCCCAAAATAATGGGTGCTCTCAAATCTCCTCTTGTTTCCACAACCACAAAGTACGTGCACATATGATTGTACCACTCTAATAAGGGCATCTTCAAGAATTCCCTTGGGGTAATAAAGTGATGGATCTGCATGTTGTAAACACATGTTTGTGTACAACAAAGTATCTCCATTAATTTTGTCATAGATTACCTTAGGCATGATGTTAACACTTGCCCCGCAGTCACAGACAGCTTCCTAGAAGATGTGAGGTCCAATGGCGATGGGGATGATAGGTCTCCTGAGATTGCCTTTCTTATCTAGCAAGGTATAATCTATCCACCTTCCCATCGATGGCTTCGTGTAGTAGTAAGTTGTATTATCAATATCGATAAGATTTACAGTTTCTAGATCTTTCAGTTACCCTAGAATCTTACCTTTGTCGGACGAAGGAACAGAAGCTGCCAGCTGAGCTATTTGTGATTCTAACATTTAATTAAAACTATGCTGGTTCTTAATGGTAGAGGCAAAGCTATCCATTCTATTATTTATGTTTTCTAAAATTTTATTATTGGAAGCTACCTTTCTAGATAATCTCTCTATAACTTTAGATTAACCAGCGATTAAATCTCTCAAGGGTGTTTGAAAATTATTAAAATTGTTACATTGATAGTTGGGCCTCTGTTGCTGGTTCCATCCTTGATTCTGCTGAGGATGGAAGTAGTAGTTGTTGTTAATAGAGTTCACATCCTCCTGGGTCTCAGGGCAGCTATTCTCTAAATGCCCAGTGCTTCCACAAACTTCACACGTCATGCGGGAATCATGAATGTGCATGACCTCTTGCTTCTCGTTGGTCCAGTCTTCTAATCTTTATCAGCAAGTCCATCTTGGCAGACAGCATGTCTACTTCCTTGAGTTGATGTATACCTCCACCTCTCTTACGGGGTTGAGTATGTTCTTCATTCCAACGTTTGTTGGAGGCCATCTTCTCCACAAGAGCTGTTTCATCTGGTATGGTGAGTGACAAGAATGCACCTCTAGCAGCAGCATCCATTGTGTCATAGGAACTGTTGGTCAGCCCATGATAGAAAGTTTGCATGAGTAGCCAATTCTCCATCCCATGATGAGGACATTCTGCAATGTAGTCTTGAAAATGTTTCCATGCCTCAGGGACAAACTCGTCATGATGTTGCTGAAAGCTTGAGATTCTCCCACGCAGAGCATTGGTCTTGCCCATGGGAAAGAACTTCACGAGAAAGGCGGTGGAGCAGTTGTCCCATGTTGTGTTTCTTTCTTTATTGGTGTAGAACCACTGCTTTGCCTTCCCCAAAAGTGAGAATGGGAAGAGGCAAAGTAGTATGGCATCCTAGGTTACTTCCTTGATGGTGAAGGTGCTACAGATCTCCAGGAAGTGTTGGAGATGTGCACTTGCATCTTCATGTGCCTTTCCACAGAACTGGTTGGCTTGCACCATGTTGATGAGAACTGGCTTGAGCTCAAATCCACTGTCTACGACATTGACTATCGGTCTAGTACGAATGTTGGTCATAGTTGGAGCAGAGAATTCATAGAGTCCTGTTGGCCGTGGCTTTAAACTCTAGTATTAAGCTTCTTCTGATATGATTGTCTTCCGATTTTGAAGCTAGAGTCTTCTTGAGCTTAGCTCTAGTTCTCCTTATTAGAGCTTCTAGATTTTCAACGTAGTTTGTCGAAAGGTTAAAACCGGTCATACATTACCCTGCATAAGATACAGAAGTAGACAAAACAAGGGTAAGCCTGTTTGAGCAAAGGTCAATGGTTATCTCAATCACAACAATAAGTATAAGTTTATCAATACTTCTTTTAGCTAATTACCTTCCCCGGCAACGGCGCCAAAAATGCTTGTTGGCATTTCTAATGTTGCTACTAATATAAAGTTCTAATTCCCAATCCTTAGCAACCCCAGAAATGTTAATGGTAGTTATTAACGTGTCACTTGGTTGAATTACGCTGCCACCTACTATATACCTATATCTCCTAACTTAACTAAGTTGTCATCCCTAGTAATGATGTTAGAGAGATGTGTTGGTACTACATAGTATTATTACTAAAATAACACTAAGTAGTTCTTATTAATGAAAGTGACTAGAGAGAATATATAATAATCTATAAAAATATCCGCAAGCGCACAGATAATTATACCATTATAGCATTTTACCCGAGGGTATTCTAGGTATCGTTATTTATATTTTTACCACTGGGAAGGTCTAGCATGGATACGTATTGTTCACTTATATTGTTGTCAGTGTGGGACCCACAGGGTTCCCCAGCAAAGTAACTACAGACCGCGGGCCCTGGCCTGGCCCACGGATAGAAGCGAGAAGAGGTGCAGCAACTGCTACACCGAATCCGAGTAGAATAGGTTAGACTAGGCAGATTCCTATGGAACGTACCTTCTGTATTTAGTTCAGGACACCTTCCGTGGATCCGACTAGGATTGTAATTAGGCAGATTCCTATGGAACGTACCTTCTGTATTTAGTTCAGGACACCTTCCGTGGATCTGACTAGGATTGTAATCACGCCATGGCCATCTCTATTTATATAAAGAGAGGTCGTGGGCACAAGAAGTAGCAAGGTCTAAAGACAACGATTGTACACAGCATTATGATCAATCCAACGTAGAGGCTAAACGTCGACTGGACATAGGGTTGTTACTCGATCATGGTCGAGGGTCCGAACCAGGATAAATTGACTGTCTCTCGCATTAACCGTCGACTCTAGCATACGCCGAAGCCCGAACGACTGCCCTGGGTACCCCCGTGGCAGGCTATCGGTGGTAGAACATCGACAGCTGGCGCGCCAGGTAGGGGCTTTCGGTGGATTTGCATCTGAGAGCTCGACGGAACTCGACAACATGATATTCCCGATGGGATCAATCTTCATCTTCAGATCTTGGGTCTACAAGGCGGACGACAACGGCAATCTCCAAAGCAGTCTCCTCAAAGATTCAGATCACCATGAAGACTTCGCTATTTCGATGACTACAACAAATTGACTCGCTGGAAGACTCGAGCGGCTCGTGGTGTCTAATCTAGCTCAGATTCCACAACCATTCACATCCGATTCAAACTCAGGCTCCGCATCCGAGACAGAGTCTTATCCGAGTTCTTTCTATGGCAACCCAAGTTCTGTTCCGCTAGGACTCCGCAAGGCGGCCTCGGTCTATCAAGAATTCAACTCGGAGTACATTCAAAGTTCTTTCAAGAAGTCAGGACCTTTTTCAAGTGGACTCCACAACGTGGCGACATCCTGTCAGACACAGCTCGGAGGATCTACCGGTCCAGCATGAACAATGCCATTGAAAGGAGCTCAGGAAGGCCTAATACTAACTATAACATCTCAAGACTACATCATCCGCTGGCCAGGCTCTATCCCTAAAGATGAAAGTACCCGACTTATCAGCACAACGACTACAACGATTCTACCCTACCAAGAAGGAGACTCAATCTACGACGCTGAAGCCTCCACTGTAGTTCTCAACAACTCTGGTAATAAGGAAACTAACATCGATAACAGACCACCTCATGCTCGAGAAGTATTCATGGTTCACCGTCCCCGATCACAATTGGGTCCTCTAGAAGCACCCGACGTTAGATCCTCAGACGAATCCAGATCAAATATATCACCCTTCACCCAGGGGCATGATGGCAAAATAGAGAGCCAAAAACAAGCCAGGGAAAGGAGAAATAAATTGAAGTAGGGATGCCAACGCCGTGCCAGGCAGCGCAAAGAAGCTTGGGTCAGATATGAGTCAGATCTGGCTGAGTACAATAAGAAGAAACCACAGCTAGAGGCAGAAGAAAAACGTGCGGCAAATGCACCCTTCAATAGGATCCAAGCAGCACTAGAAGAACTCAAAGCAATCTCACACCCCGATGAAGAACAAGAGCAGCTCCGGGACATTCTCCGGTCAACAGCTCTAAGAACACACAATGGAAGGACTCGCTCAAGACTACCCGCCAGGACAGCATCTCATAGGTAGGAAAGCCAAAGTCAGAGAAAGTCCACTTTTGAAAGGCTAGGACCGAGCGGAAGCCACACCGGAGAAGGCGGAAGGCTCCATAGTCAAAGCAACCGAGTCAAACAACCTAAGGAAATCAGGAGCAGAGTACCCATCCAAGCAGCCCTAAGGAACTACCCTCGCCAGAATGATAGCTGGCTGGATGGAGGGGCTTAGTCAGAATACAAAGAAGTAGGAACACACGATAGGTTCCCCTGTTTTTCAAGCCAACTTGCTTCAGTACGGCTGCCTCACAAGTTCAAGCCATCAAACCACTCCAAGTATGACGGGAAGACTGAACCAAGGCAGTGGCTCAGGATCTACTCCCAATCAATCGAGCTAGCCGGAGGAGACGACGACCTCAAGGCATTATTCTTTCCCATGGCCCTAGAAACCATGCCCCTCCAATGGTTCGACAAATTGAACCTGGGGTTAATCAGAGGCTGGGAGGACTTGCAAAGAGCTTTCTATGAAAATTTCGCAGGTATCATTTCGCACCCCATCACTCACGCTGAATTAAAAGGACTCAAACAGAAAGGGAGCGGAAGTCTCAGAGATTACTACCGACGATTTGGTGAACTGCGTGCTCAAGTACATGACATCACAAAACAGGAAGTAATTGAAGCTTTCTCCAAAGGGATCATCGCCAGATGGCAATTTCAGGACTTTTGCAAAGAAAATTTGAGAAATAATGAAGAGTCAGACGCACAGTAGAGAAGATGATCACAGTAGAGGAGAAAACAAGAGAAAGATTCCCGAACAGAAACAACTGGGACAACCAGGATAGACAAAATCGCCGAAACAATAGGCATCAAGAAAGAAAGCGTGGACCCGACAACACTATAGCAATGGCAGATAAGTCAAAGAAATTTTTCAAACCCCAAAAGTACGAAGACATTGAAAATATGCGTTGTGTTTGGCACCCTAAAGGAAATCACACAACCGGAGAATGCTATTTCTTCATCGACCATTATATAAGAAAAGATAATAAGGAGGACAAGAAGGAAAACAACCACAAAAAGATGAAGACAACCATGAAGACAAAGGATTCCAGAAGTCTAAGGGGACGGTAGCAGTGATCTTTACCGGGGTCCCGGGTTCTAGGAGCAAGCATCAGGACAAACTTGCCCTACGAACCATCATGGCAGCAGAACCGGCTACTCCTAGATATCTCAATTGGTCACAGTATCCAATCCAGTTCTCAAGAGAAGACCAATGGACTAGCATAGGGAACGTAGGTCACTACCCACTAGTTTTGGATCCGACAATTACAGGTATGACTGTTACCAAAGTGCTAATTGATGGGGGAGCTGGGCTCAACATCATCTTTTTAGAAACACTAAGGAAGATGGGGCTACAACTTGCCGGGATGATTACTCTAACAAGTGTCCCTTTCTATGGTATAGTACCTGGCAAGGCAGTCATGCCGCTTGGACAAATCACCTTACCTGTTACTTTTGGGACTCCCTCAAACTACCACACAAAGTTTATCAAATTTGAGGTTGCGGACTTCGAATCATCATATCACGCCATCCTTGGACGACCAGCATTAGCAAAATTCATGGCGATTCCACACTACCCGTACCTCTTGCTTAAGATGCCAGGACCCAACGGTGTTCTCTCTCTCTGAGGTGATCTCAAGCGTGCTTTTGACTGCGATGTTCAGGCAATCCAAATTGTAGCCAAGGCACAAGCTGCCAGCGGAAGGGAAGAGATAGCCACTGTTGCTACAGAAATAAACTCGAAAGAATTAGAGATCCTAGCTAAGAGGCCTAGCATCCTCACACCACCGAAAGAAGCCAACATCAAGCAAATTGACCTGGGCACCAGTGACCCCTCCAAGACGGCAACCATCAGTGCCCACCTCTCAGCAAAATAGGAACTCGCGCTCACCAACTTTCTTCGGGACAACAAAGATATCTTCGCTTGGAAGCCGGCCGACATGCCAGGTGTCCCAAGGGGGTTGGCTGAGCATAGAATTGATGTTAATGAAGGCTCTAAGCCTGTGAAACAACGACTACGACGATTCTCACCTGACAAGAAGGCAGTAATTAAAAAGTAGATTGCAAAGTTAATGGCAGCAGGGTTCATAAGAGAAATCCTCCATCTAGATTGGCTAGCCAACCCAGTTTTAGTGCAGAAAAAGAACACGAACAAGTGGCGTATGTGCGTCGACTACACAGACCTCAACAAACATTGCCCAAAAGACCCGTTTGGGCTACCACACATCGATCAGATAGTTGATTCAACAGCAGTATGTAGCACTTAAATAAAGTTTGGAGTATGAACTTTGTAGATGACAATGAAATCCTTGCTGTTGAAAAATAACTTTGCTAGCTAATGTTTCTAATAGCCTAGAAATGCAACTTAGAATCAAGTTCAGCTCAAAGACTTAGAATATTTTCAAGTTTATAGACAGCAAGACAAGGCAATGTTTGGCGATTTATTTTGTGAAATCGAGTTAAGGGGTGGAGTGGTGTTTTAGCTCAGGTTGGTAGTCTCATATGCCATCTTGAGCATGGTGAAGATGGTTTAGTTCTAGAAGCAACGGTTTAGTTGTTATATGTGCTTTAAAATTCATGCAAGACATGATTTCGGGCTAGTTCATCGGGTGTGTGCAGTCACCACATCTTAGGGGCATGATGTCGCCCCACTGGCTCGCTCTGCGTGCGCACGCACGCTACTACGCGTGGCCGACTGTGACTACCCTGTCCTAGCCACCACTGCCTCTGCCATGTGGAGCCACTGCTGCTGCTCGCACGGTCGACCTGCCTCATGATGTGACATAGCCGCTGCACATGCCATCACCTCACCGTCACGTTCGTGCCTCCCTCTACACCCCTACCCCACTGCTAGCCCGGTTTGGTGTTCGCCATTGCCGCGCGCACTTGTTGGAGCTCGCCATCGCCTTGCCATTTATGACACTGCGGCCGCACGGGCCATGCCAATCAATGGACGCACATGCTTGTCTGATTACGTCCGCGCGTGTGACGCCCTGATCATGCTGATCACATCCCACCAAGGCGAGGCCGTGTTGAGCCCACCTACCAGCCCTGTCTCCCTCTCTCTCTCCTGACTGCCGTCGAGCCATGCCACCAAATTACCCAGCGATCGATCAGCTCCATTCAATTCATCGCATCCATAGCTTCACCATCATGTCCTCTCACTGCCTTACCCCACCCAGCCATGAAGAAGGCACTACCAAACTCAAATTTGGAGCTTTTCCCGTCACCATGCCGATAAGGCCACGTCCGGCTGTGGACGAGGGAAGCCCAATTCTCTAGCACCATTAGCTTCATCTTGACTTCCTCTCCACGTTGCACACACCAGCGGAACCGCTACCGCCTCCCCGTTGCTGCTGACGTGACCTCACCACTGCGGTGCGCCGCCACACGGATCGGCCGCACGTGGCCACCCCTCCTCTATCATCCTCCCCCACAACCGTCACCTCATCCTGGTCCACGGTAGCCTCTTGATGCTCATGCACTCAACAATTATGTTCATAGTAGCCCTAGCTCACTGGAACTGGTGCGCCGCCGACACGAACGATCGTGCGTCACTACAGCCCGCTCTAGCGCGTCTCGCCGCCCTACGTTGCTGCTCGGTGTAGGCGGTTAGACTATTTTTAAGGTCGGACTAATCGACGGGCTAGTGTGAGCCTCTAGTGGATGGCGCGGTCATGCTGTGTCACCGCCCACCGCGCTGCCATGCGCTGAGTCATCGGGGTGCGCGCGGGGGAATTCCTAGAAATCCAGGGGGTTAAGTGAGAGGGTCTGTGAGAGTGGGAAATAGTGTTAGGGTTCCGATGCGATTCGGGAGGAAGCCAGGGCCTTTATCTCAAAAGCGCCAGCGCGCGCCGGCCTACCAGCCGCGGGCCGTCTCGGGGCCGCACAGGAAATTTGTTTTTCTTTTTCTAGGAATTAGTAAATGGTTTTCTAATTTAATTTCTGAGCTAATATTTGGTAATTAATATAAAACCATTAGGTGTGCAAAAATTATAAAACAAATTTTGTTAGGTTCCTAAAATTGTGTCTATCTATTGGTGTATTTAGTTCATGCTTATTTGTGTTGACATTAGGAGCTATTAAATCATTTGAGAATACTTAATATTATTAAGCTAATTATTATAGGAATTTTTGTGGCAAAATAGTGATAGCTTTAGCCCTAAAATTTTTACAGTAGCTTCAAGGCATTATTATGTGTTCACTGTAATTTTATAGCCTTAGAATAAATTAGGCATTAGGGTAGTTAGATGCTCTTTATTTCAATATACCTTAAATCATTAGTAGAAATAAAGATATATCCATAGTTTGCTAAGCTAAATGTTTGTTAGTCGAACCCAACACTTTGTTTGATGGAGATGATAGTTAGTTTAGTATCTTAGTCATTAGAGCTAGCTTAGTAGCTTGGTATTCTTATTCTTATTTTAAGAGTTGTTGTTGCCTAAATGCTAAGGTTGCATCATCATCGCATGCATGTAGAGAACAAGATGGTGGAGATAGTGACCACCGACGATCATGAGTTCGAGGAGATCATCGAGGAATACGAGGAGGAGGTCCTCATGAGGGAGGAGATTTCGGAGCCACCAATGACTGACTTAGCTAACACCACGCCTGCCCAAGGCAAGCCCCGGTGCATAACCTCTATTTTTATATTCACCGTATATATATCTATTGTGCATTTACGTTATAGGAATTTTATGGAATCCACATGTATAGATATATCTACCTATGAGTCCTACTAGTATAGGTTCGAGTAGCTGTTATGCTTAGGTTTATCGGTAGCGTGAGTAATCTGTCGTTACTCACAATAGGTGATTATTATTATCACTCTCTTAATAAAATGATGAAACGAAAATAGAGACCGGGCAGGGATATGGCATGGGTATTGGTGGGTGTAACAAGTTATGTCCCACGGCCAATGGGGCTTGGCATGGTTACACTATTTTCCTTGTCCGTGTTGATTGAGGACCATCCGTTGCTGTGGATGGTAGTTAGGTCATAAACTTATTATCCTGAGCACGTACTTGCTTATAGGAGCGGAAAGGCTCGTTGCGCTCTTGTCATGGGTTCTAGCTCTTTTCAGACCGATTGATTGGAGGCGGATAAAGGTGGAGGTCTAAGTATCATATTGAGACCAGGTCTCAAGTGTGCGGGCTTGGAGTCCAAGTTTCGACAGGGACCTAGACCTCTCGACAGGAGTGGAATGGTTTGGTCTTATTTGTGCCTGGGGTACAAGCAAGGCATATGTTTTGGGGTACCTAGTTGGGATACATTGGTTCACAAATCACCGTTTCTGTGAAACGGTACCACTTAGCTATGGTCTAGCACCGTAGTAAGAACTAAAAGATGAAAGATGGTGAAATGGTTTTGATTGCTGAACCCATGCTTGAAAGTAGAATAGGTGCTTACTTAGAATAGTTAGCTAATGAAGTAATCATGATAATAAAACTTGATCTTAAGGACGCACTACTAGTAATGCTTTTCACAAACAGAAAGAAAACAACAAACCATATTGCCTATCATACCCGTTGGAGTCGGAAAACTATTTCTACTAGTCGGATAAGTCTTGTGAGTACATTGTGTACTCACGGTTTATTTTACCCTATTGCAGGTGCAGCTTGAGGAGTAGCTCTTGTATGGAGGATTCTTCTTGTGGGAACAGACGGATCCTTGTATCATTTTTGCTAGATGTTTATTTCAATTCCGCTATTGAAATATCGTACTCTGAACCCTGGTATTGTAATAAATAATTTCCAAGAACTCTTGTTGTATGAAATGGACTAAGTGTTGTAAACTCGTACTCATTATTGGATTCTAGAGGTAAAATATGGATTGTTTTGAGTTCTCCCATGGGGTGTGCTCGACGGAACTGCCTGATTTAGCTCTCTTTTGGGGTGCTTAGTATGTAGCAAAAGACGAGCGCCTCCAAAAATATGTTATTTCGGGTGGTTCTGCCACACTCCATAAGGCTTCTGGTGGAGTTACCCATCTAGCATCCCTATACTGTTTGATCTCATCAATGTTTCCTTCATTGTCCTCCTTGTCAGGCTCTCTCACAACCACAGACACGCGGTCATTACCCTTATATACGTACTTAAACAAATACTTGATGGCCTTGATGCTCCCACATGCCTCAACACTGATGTGGCAATTGAACAAATTAGGAGGTATGGGTTATAAAGCATGACTCATCTGTTGTCAAGGTCATGCCTGTGAACTTTTTCTTTTCTACCATCGTCACACCGTCTGTAAACTGGGTATGAATCCTTGCCTTGTAATGTGGCATCATAGAAAGGTCATACTGTTCTTGCATGATTCATGGCCCTTTGTGCACAGGCAATTACGATTAAGTACTCCACAAGGGCCATACATCATATGCTTTGTAACCATTTTATACAAGTCTAGATACTTCTTGATTGGGAGCTCGACTCAGATGAGAAGGTCATACTGTTCTGGGCACATGATTTTGTAGCGTCCCTCCATGATTAGCAAAAAAATGTGCATGCGGTAGACCCCTCTTCTAGAACTCCACAACTTACACGTGTGCACGAACCTTTCCAAGGATATCCTTTTTTATCAACATATGCTTAAGCTCTTCTAGTTTTGCCCTAAAGACCTGATCAATAAGATCTGGATGATCTTATGGTGTTTGTCTAGGGTACAACTCATGTGTGATCTCATCCCACTTTGGATTACATGTCATACTCAAGAAGATGTCTGGTTTTCCAAACCTCCGCACTAGTGCCATGGCATCCAAGTACCAACGCCTCATGTCCCTCAGGCCTCTGATAAACGATGAAGGCATCATTGTTCGCTTTCCAACAGCTTCTGATCTACCTCACCGGCAAGCAGGCTACCAACCAATCCTTGGTAGAGGTCAGCCCTAATCTCTGTTTGATGATTGTGTATGTAATCCAATCGAGAACTCTCAATTTTGATGTACGTGTCCATCGCAAACTATTGGAAAAGGCGCTGGCCATAAAGTATGGGATTAAAGATTCCTAGTCGTATCTAGAACTTGTAGCAGTAGTAGTCATGCACAGAAACACATAAATTTCCTAGAGAGTACAAAAAAATTGTGGTGTTCATGAAAAGTATAAGAAGATATACAAACATGTTTCTTCTTCTTCTGTACCACTACAAGCCTTACGCGGGGCACGAGCCATGTTGACATCCTCCATGGTAACACCTTTCTTTGGGACATCCATATGCCATCCAATATCAACGCTAGGAAAGAAGAGTGGGTATGAAAGAGCATCATAGCATCCATGACACGATCGGATGCCATGCCTACTCCTATCTTTCCCATGTAGGACAACACTATTATAAAATTGACCAAGAAGTTCACTACCCTCGATCCAAACAGCAGCCACCTTCGAAGCTATCGACACATTGTATGTCCTTTGGTCCAATCATTGATCAAGGTTAAGTGTGAGATGATAGTCCTTGAGATGTCCATCCTGCCCCATACTCCTCCAATGTTTTGAGTATGGGTTGTCACGAAGGATGGCCACCAATCTCTCTATAACTTCTTTATCTTTTTGGTACTTCCCTTCCATACACCTTCGGTACCAGTGCTCAAGGATTGGATTACCATCATAGAAGCTATCGGGTACCAAGGTTAGCATACCCAATGAGAAGGCGTTAATGGTCATCAAACGCTAACCCGCCCAAGCGGTTAAATATGCAGATATGGCTTTGCCCGACCCTCGGGACATGGGCCCATCCATGGCGTAGGACACCACCTCACTCGACCCCTAGGGTGCGGGCTCCACCTCACCCAAGGGCTGAGGTCCGAGCTCCGCCTCACCTAACCCCTAGGGCACGGGCTCCACCTCGCCCGAGGATTAAGGTACGGGCTCTGTCTCACTCGATCCCGAGGGCTAAGGTACGGGCTCTGCCTCACTCGATCCCTAGGACACATCAGAAGGAAGCACGTGTCCCTGCGGGAGCCCACACTACCTCTAGCACCTGTGGGCGTGGGGTGCGGGCCCACAATAATGCCTGTGATGCTAGGAAGGGGATAGGCACGTCTTGACATGACCGATGGCCATGAAGGGCCACGATTGGCCCCGCACGTAGCTAACAGTGTCCGGTAGATTGGCACTATGCTACCAAATCCCTATACAGCCTTAGTCAAAGAAGGTTGCGGGCCATACCACATGACCGTGACAAGACTGGCGGAATGACTTGATGACATCGTATGCGTGTACCCATAGACAAGAGGAGTCACAACAAGGACAGTGGGACCCGCGCGTAGGAGGAGAAGAGAGACACAATCCCGAGGTCCCTTCTCCTCTATTTTTCTCTTTCTTCTTCTCTCTCTCTCATGTAACTAGCCTTTTCCCTTAGCCTATAAAATGGAAAGCTGGGCTCCCTAGAAATGGATGACTTCACACACTCACACACACACTTTATCATTCTCTCCATAGAGACTTGGGACCAGCTCCCTCTCTCGCCCATTTGTAACCCCTACTACAAACATTTTGTGCTAGTAACACGAGAAGTAGCAGCAAACTAGACGTACGGATGTTCTGCCCGAACCAGTGTAAACCTCGTGTCCTCTGAGCAAACCATCCAATCCAAATGCGCAATTTAGAAATTCACTAGTCGGTGATCCAAAACACCGACAGTTGGCATGTTAGGTAGCGGCCTTTGCGCATTTCGACGTTGTTGGTATTTCTTAACAAATGCAGAAAGATTCCACAAGCGCAAAGAATTACCATTGTAGCTTTCATCCAGAAGTATTCAGGGTATCGTATTTTCCACAGGGAATGGAGGTACTTCTTCTAGCTAATTTGTCCAAGGACAACATAAGGGGTAAAGTTGGAAAGGGTAGAGATGGATTCCTATGGCTTTTGGGTCTATAGAAAGATAAACTCTACTTTCACTTGCTTACTTCGGGCACCGGAGCACAGCTGGTCTGGTAGGCGATACCGGCGTGTAGCTCTACGCCATACCCGAACATGGGAGATTACAAGGGACGGACAGGGCTATCACCACCTATCGTCAACCCCTTAACCATGGCATATGACGCAAACGAAGATAGCCTCTAGCCTAGACACCACACCTACGCTATCGACTACTACTCTAGCATTACGCAGGGTGATCTGTCTTTATCAGGGACCCTCTACCTAGAGCACTCGCTACGAGAGCGGACGACAAACCCGCAAACAAGTTTAGATAAAGCTCAACTAATCGAAAGACATAAAACACCATAAGAACCATGAACACTTACTTAGCCAAGATCCCATTAGGGTACCAAGCACGTGTTCATCGAGGTACAAGCTTTGGGGAGTCACCGACAAGCCCGACGCTTCCGCGAACTCTCCCTCACATCTTGCCTTCTCAACTCTAGCTAGCTACTAGGGCATAAGCCCTTAGAATGATGCTCTTATTCTAGTAGTGTAGCTCTTGATCCCTTGAGTGTTGTTCTTCCTTGGTGTGTTGTTGGAATGAGGGGGGAGAGAGCCTCCTTTTATAGGTGGAGAGGAGGGGGCTCTTTGGAAAATGCATCATCCCCTCATGGAAGGCACCAAACCGACCTTAAACTGACCTAAAGATGCGTTGAACCTGGCTGGGCACCTACGTAACTGACATGGGAAAGGCAGTATGAGGTAGCACACCAAAAATGGACCTGAGACACGCCACTAATGGTGCGGCCGCACCCACCCAAAAGGTGTCATTTCGGCCCAATCTTTGTTTTGTAGGCCTCCAGGACTGCTTGGGCCACTCCTGCAAAGTTTGGCCCTATTTGGAGCACATTTGCTTTGCATTTTGGGCCATTCTCTCCCTGTAACAGGGCCCTGATTTGCCTGATGAGTGGGCCTTCTCCCCCTGGGCTCATGTCGGGTGATATTACGCCTTGTCTTTTGCGTATTTGGGCACGTATTCCTTGTTATTCCGACATGTCCTCCAGTAAATGGAAAAACACCAAAACTCATGGAAATTGTTAGTTCTAAAGGCCTATATCTAAATTTGGTGTCTGCTTGAGTGGTTTTTATGTGAGAATTGGCATTTATAATTAGAAGTTAAGGACTGCCAATAAGCCCCATACTTAGTTTTTTGCTCATCCTCGAGCAAAGCCTAGAGATAAAAGTAATCACGAACATAACATCCTAAGATATATGGCTATACATGAAAGTTATTCCAATACATTCTTTACGCAAGTGGGCTATATGGCGCTAGCTAACATGTTTCCTTGGATTGTTAAAAAGTGGAACAGTTCTCAAAACAAAGTCATCTTCCCAATTTCACATCTTAGCAACTTGGAGTTTTGAAGGTTTTCTCAAACAAAAGCATAGTTCACTTTATACTCCTCAAATAACTCTCTTGAATCACTCAGTGGTGTATGAATCCTTACCAAGGCATAGCAAAATTTTGCCTTCTTCTTTTTTCTCCTACTTCTAAAAAGGTTTATGTGGAAATTTAGGTAGGGATAAACAGTGTAGCATTCTTGTATTGCATATGTTGTAAATTCAAATCGAGGATCCAAGGAGAGAAGTGCCATACTTTTAGATCAAGATGTGCATGTGCATGGAAAAAGGTGAACTAAAAACTATACTCCTTTTGTAGATATGACCTCTCTCTAACTTTTTATTTTGAGACATGGCTATCATTTTTCTCTTTTTTATATATATGAGCCTTCTTGTGCTCATCTTTTTTTTCTTCAATACCTTGGGACCCTATTTTTTTCTTCTTGGACCTTCATGTGTCCAAATATATTTTTTTCTTTTTCATACTTTTACATAGCCCATGTCTTTTATTCTAAACCACTTATTTAGAGAGAGATCACAATCTTTTAGAGCATGGAGTATTTACCTAACAAATATTTTTTTGTCTACTCCTAGTGTAGGAGCATAATTTTTGGTGGACTGAGGCATATTTTTGCCTACTCCCAGTGTAGGAGCAGCAAGTGAATGTGGGTGTACGTGATCCTGATCTTAGGAGCATGATAAATCGCTCAACAAGGGTCAACAAGACTTGACCAAACTCAACACAATAGCAAGCAACATATGTGGAAGGCTTCAAAACTTGCAAGATGTCATTTTTAGCTTTGGTAGGAATTTCTAACCAATTGAGGAGTATGTGATACTATGGTTTTATAATATTTTTATCAAAACAAATTCTCCAAGTGCCTTAAATATAAATGGTAGGATTTCTAAGTCAGAACTATATCACACCTCTCAACAACTTAGTCAACATGATTGTCCTATAAGAATATTTTTCCCACAAGCATAAATACATGTATATGGAACAAACTTCATGCAAGCTTCTATCTTAAAGAAGTTATGAATATGTCACTTTTAAAATTTTGAACGAAGTGTGGTTCATAAATTTGTAGGGAGGTGGAGCGACATTTGTTTTGCATTTTTAATTTGTTCAATGTTTTAAACTTCAAAATTTGGGAAAGTCGAGGGATAGTGTTGCACAAACCATTGTTTGAAGAGGAAGAATTTAGGGATTAGAGGTGAATTGGCTGAACCAGAGGTTCAGTCAATCCTGTCTAAAACTTATCTGTCTTGTCCTTCTGCATGATGGATTGTCTGATGTTTGTGCAACGTGTTGGGGAGATCTCGAGTGTGTGGTTGTTATGCTTGAGAGATTTCTCCCACACTTATTCTTGTACCTGCTTTTATTTGACAAAAAAAATAAAAGAAAACAGATAAGGGCTCTACCAGTTGAAATACTGGAGAGCCTTAAGTTTATTATTATTGTTTTTTTATTTTATTTTATTTGTTTATCATTACTATTATTATTATAAATTTTTATTTTATTTATATGTGTTCATCCAACTTTTTATCATATAGCATAGACAAGGTTAACGTAGAAATTATAAAATAAACATAGCCTTGATTTATCACCATTATTAATTATCTTTTTTTGTTTATGAAAGTATTACTCAAATTTCAATAATCAAATTTTAACACCATGTCAAATTTTGATTAAAGCAGGCCATTTTAGGCTAAGCACCATGCTTAATTTAAAAAGTCTATGGATATACCCTATATGTACTGTATACGAATACACCTAAACCAGAGCATACGACATAAACAAGAGAAGTTTGAATTTGTAAGATCAAGTTATTTTTATATTGAGATAAAGCGTGAGTAGAGGAGTTGGTGAATTTTTTATCTATCTTTGCATACCTGAGTGTTCTTACTGCCCGCATATGTGGATAGAAGCTTGAAGCTGCTGTGACGGCGGCTTGCATATGGCCCATCTCAGCTTATCACCAAGGCTAGGCCACATACACAACTAGTGTGTATGGACCATGGGCCCTAGTGATAGCTAAGGTCTAGTAGAGGAGAATTCTTCTCTCTCTCTCCTCTTTTATATATATATGCATTTTCTCTCTCTCTCTCTTTTAACAAGGCAGAGCTGACATCATTTCATTTTTTCTTTTTACCAAGGTGACCTTTGGTGTGGAATATGTGGCGAAGTTCTCACCATCCTCCCCCACACTTGGACTTTTGTGTAAAAGTCAAGTGTGCTGAGTCAGGGTCCTCATGTTCTCAAGCATTGTATGTCCCCTCCATCCTGAAAAGGTTAGTAACCAAGAATACCTAAAGGTGCATACTAACTTGAAAACATGTCCTTGCTTTTATTGACAAGAAAGGTTTTTTCTTCTTTTTATGATAATCCGGGGTCTCCCGGTAGTGCTTAATTTATGGTCTTAAGCTTGACCACGGGAAGTTCATCTTGCAGCTATCAATGGTGGTATAGTTCCTAGCTTTACCACCAAACATTTAACATTAATGTTCAAGCTGCAAGGTTAGTATCACAGTGCTACTACGAGATTTGCAGTATTTGTGATAAACGAAAACATCTACAACCATCCTCCTAAAAAGTTTGAAAATGAGGAGTGATGGGTGGTTGTCTTCCTCATAGTAGCAAGCATCACTAAGCACAACAATCTCTGGAGACTCCAAATGTGAGCATGAAACATGAGGGGTCTCGAAAGAGAAACTTTCATGCTCAATGGTAGAATCTTTCTTCTCAGTCTCTAGAGTTGGTGCTCTGAGCATGTCCATGGCACAAACCTATCATGTAGGATCAATGTTGATTCTCGATCACTATCGAGAACAACATTTGGATGGCCAGAGGGACATGACTTGGGTTCGAGCGAGGGTGATGGTGTACGTTCTATTTCACAAGCAAGCTTAGGCAAAACAAACGGGGATATGAATTTCGCCTCCTCGAATGGGTAATGGTTGGGAAGATGCTCTGCCATTGGGGTTTCTAGGTGAGTGGCGGAAGCAGTTTTTTCTAACTTATCATCAAGGCCCCCATGGGAAAGTTTTTCTTGAATAAGATTTTCCAAAGGGTAGCCTATGAGAATATCAAAATCAAGGATGGGATAGATATGGAGGTCTATGAAAACCTTGATTTTGTCAATTATGACTGGCACGTCCCTTGAGATCCCACAACACTCAAAAATAGTCCCAAAGGACTTTTGAAGAGCTTGTTGGTCGAGACTAGTGGCATTTTGCCCAAAAGGGCTTTCGCAAGAAATTCGGACATGATATTAGTCTTGACCATGGGGTTGTGCATGGCTTCTATGGTGGTTCCCCTTAATGAACACGTTATGGCCGTGGAAGGTGAAAGAATCTAAATTTCTTCGACAGAATGTTTCACTTCCATTAGCCATTCCTCTGGTGGTTCTGCTTTAGGGGAAACCTCCCTCATGTTCTTTTCATGCCATGATAACTTCGAGGTATTGCCATAATCCTTGAATTCGATAGGGAACTCTAAAGGACAAATTACTCGTTCCTTCAGTGTTCGTGGTTTGGGTAGGGGCTCATAAGTCGAACCTAGGGATGGTGCGAGTTTGGATTCGACTAACAAGGACTTCCCCACACTTGACATAACTTTTGGCTGGAGGGGTTTGGTTCTTATAACGGAAGAAGTGTGAATGGCTATGAAATGCTCAAGAAATTCTACTTGTTCCGTCATAGATTTGTGTGTGAAACGACCTCTGGCTGTTGTAACACCTCTGGTGTTAAGCGTGCATCAGCATTTCATCCCATGATCATAATCATTGTCACATTATGCATGAGCATCATCTATGCATTCCCTTTCAAAAGAAATGAAGTGTCATTTCATGTGGTGCTAAATTAATTTAAAATTCATCATGTTTAATTAACTTGAAATGCCATGCTCATGTTTAGATGCTATGATTTCTTGATTTGATCACTAAATTAGCTTAAAAATATTTAGGATACAATTTGGAGCAAAGTTTATATTTAAAATTTTGTCAAATTTTGCTTTTAAAATAATTCCTCAAAATAAGGGTTTTGAAATTAAATTGACTTTAATTTTGTAATTCAAAATCTAGCAAGAATTTGACTTTGGTCCTTTTAGCAAAGTTGTAGAGAATAAAATTTGGAACAACTTTTGTTTTTACACCAAATGTTGAAAATGCTTTTAAATTGCTCAAAATGGTGAATTTGGGGCTTTTTTAAATTTAAAAATTAAATTTAAAAATTAAAAAAAAGAGACAGAAGGCGCCCGGCGTAGTGGGCTGCGCGCCTCTCTTCCGGCCCAGCCAGGCAAGCCGACCCGGCCTGCCTCCGCTTCGCTCCCGCTCCCACGCCGCGCCACGCCCGCGCCTCGCTTCTAGCCCAGCACCGCTTCGCTGGCCCAGGCCCACGCTGTGCCCGCTCCCGTGCGCGGACGCGCTCGCTCCCGCCCTGTGCCGTACACCAGCGTCCGCGTGGTAGCCGGCCACTAGCAGCGAGGGGCGGTGGACGTCCCGACCGGCCGCGGGGCCTTCAAGAACCGACCGCGCGCACCCTGGTGCCGCACTCCCACCATCCTATTCCCCGCCTTTACTCTCATGCGCCAGTAGCCGCAGTAGACGCAGCAGCGCTCGCTCCACCACGAGCCATTGTCAGAGCAGCCGCCCTGGCCACGCTTGACCACCGGAGCTCGCTCCATCTTCGCTACGCCTTCGCCTCGTTCATCGCGCAGCGGTTGCTCACCTCCTTTCGACGTGGTAAGGCTCGAGCTGGCCGCTATTGCTCGCCGGAGCACGGCCGACCTCACCAGAGCAGCACGGCTCCGTGGACCTCCCCCTTCCGCTCCCTTTCTCCTTCTGATTTGGCGCGCATTCGTACCGCACGCACCTCGCGAAGCCATAGAGCTCCTTTCCCATCCCCCTCTCGACCAGGAACGGCTAGCCGCCAGGGAGCAGCGCCGCCGCTCTGCCATTGGCGACGGCGAGCCCCTTCCTGAGCACCCCACGCCACCCCACCTACACCACTCAACGCGCCTCACGACAGAGAGCACCCTGGTGCTCGTCCCGTGGCCGGAGACCTCGCCGACGACGAGTTCTCACCGGTCAGCGTCGCATCGGCCGCGTAAGCTGACTGGTGGGGTCACATGGACCACCGGCCCCACTTGTCTGCACCTCTGTGTGTGTGTGCGGGTGCAGATCTGGGTGCGTTTAGCATTTAGGGTGCGGTTTTTAAAAGAAAACGGTTTAAAGGATTCTTAGAATTTGTTTAAATGCTTCTAAAAATCGTATCTTGAAGAATATGTGTCCAAAAATAATGAAACAAGTTTATCTAGGTTTCTTGAGACTAGATCTATCTGTTAAAAATATTGTATATCAAATTTGTGATACTTTTCTGTGTAGCTTTATTTAAATCGAATAAATGCTGATTTCTTGGAAAATGCATAGTAAATAGAATATAGGTCAGAAAAATATGGTTCCAATTTTGTTGATCTATTCAGGTGATGTACTTTCTGTGAAAAATATATAGCATGCATGTTCTGTGGAAAAATATGGCTAAGTAATTTATGTGTATTAATTGTTGTTTTCTTGTAAAATTGCTAGGGCTAAAAATATGAACAGTACATGTAGGTAAAACTTTTTGTACAGTGATTCTATGCTATGAAGATCATGGGAAAAAATACTACATCTGTTGTTTGACACTTTTCATAGTACAAAGTATTTTCATGCTCAATTATCCACCATTGCTTGTCATTTTTGTGTAGGCTGTTATACTTATCCAAATGCAATGAAAATTTTATGGTAAACTATTTATTGCATGAGGAAGCTACTGTAATTTTCTCATAATTTTATGAGAACCAGAAACATATGTTGCTGTTGTAGCCTTAGTTTAAAATGAAATAAAATAATCTTCTTTAATGCATGTTTAGTAAAAGTATGTTGCTTTGGTGTATCTTTGAAGCACTAAATAGCATACTGGTATGATTAACATAGTAGTGAGGTGTGTTGTGCATGAATGTCTTGTTTGTATAAGTTCTATTCTACCGGAGAGGAGATTTGCACCTACTCGGTAAAATAGAAATGAAATTGTGCGTCTACATGCAATCATCCATGCTCATCATACTTCATTCCAACCTATGCGAGAATGTCATAATCACACATACCCATACATCATACAAGATCGTAGGAGGAAGTTCTAGTAGCAGTGCCCGAGGAGCAGGCCGGGGTCGATCCGTAGGAAATCCAGGCACAGGAGGTGCCCGAGGCCGAGGAGCCAGTCGAGGAGCTTCCCCAGTGCGTGGACCACCAGCCTAGCTCGTTCGAAAGAGGCAAGCCCCAGAGCATCCTAAGTATCCTACTTTATAAAGCAATTACTTTATATAAGTATATATATATTGTTGCATTAAGTTATAGGAGTTGAATGAAACTGTTGATGCATACATTATATCCTTGTCTACCTTAATATATCTTACCTTGCTAGGTCTAGGACCGAGTTAAATGCTTAGCCCTGCTTAGACTGGTAGCAGTCGGTGATTTTCGGTCATCGGCCATTATAGGTGGTTACCAGAATACTTAGCTATGGATACTATCATGGAAATAACCAAGTGTTGATGGATAAATAGAGACCAGGCGGAATGTGTAGTGGGCAACCAGACAGGGTTCTAGGGTGCTCGTAGTTTTCGCCTGTGTCGATTAAGGACCGATCGTTGCTCATCCCACTTGTCATGTTGAACGCATGCCTCACATTTAGCTAGCCGGATAAGTCGTTCCAACAGCGAAGCTAGTGGCACTATTCGGGCTAGGATCTACACGGGTGCACGTATTGGTGCTAATGGGGGTATGACAGGGGCGCGAAGAGTGAGCCCAAGGGCAGGTGCGTCCTGATTCCTGGTAGTCGGGCGGTCCCTGGGTACTGTGGCTCCATATTGTCCCGCAACGTTTATCGGAATAGTGTCATCAGTGACCTATAGCTCACTTGATCGGTGAGTGTGGTTTGTGTGAGGAATAAATCACCAGCTGGTTAGGAATCGATTCGAATTGCCATCGCTCCTGGACAGTGAGCACTTGACTCGAGCTACGGCATCGTAGTAATAATGATGGAACGTGAATGGTTATGTGGATTAGGTTGGAAATGCTAAACCTGAGATGGTAACTTTGATGTTAATGGTTAATCAAGTGATTGCTTTAGCATAGGTGCTTACCTAGATTAACAGGTTATAATAAAGATGATGCAATAGTACTTAAAATGGTTTATTCATGATAACTTATGCTTTCTGCAAATGAATCAAGCTAGCCCACTAAAAGAAAGCCTTGCATACTCCTTGGTGTCACTCTATTTTCCGTTTAAGTCGGGTAAGTCTGGCTGAGTACATTCTCGTACTCAGGGCTTTGTTCCCATTATTGTTGCAGATGGTCAGATGTACTATGGTTATTGCATCAACTGTCTCTATCCAGCGATGGGCGACAATTAGGACCAAGGGCGTGGTCACTCCTTATGTCTTATCTACTGCTTTTGTGGGACTTGATCATGTGATGGCACTATATCTGAACTAAGTAATGCGTGTGTGGTTTGAAACTATTTGCTTCCGCTACTTATGATGAACTTGGTTTGTAATAACTCTATGTTCTGAACTCCGATGTATTCGAGATGATGTTGCGAACTTTATGTACCACTTGATTGGTGGTTACTAAACTTGTATGATCTTGGCTTATATGTAGGATGGTTTGAAAACCTTCATAATTTCACGGACTATCGGGTTCATATGGACTTAAGTACATTAATTTATCTGCGTCGGCAGATGATTTTCTTACTTAAGCCTATATGAATTGGTCGGTTCTGTCATAGCTGTCATGTCCAGGCATAGGTCAGCATCTATGTAAAGACCCGTACAAAAGAGATGCAAAATCACGCCATTGGGTAATGACAAGTCTGGGCCGACATGTAGTAACATTGAGAACTTAGCCCAGGCTGCACCTATAGAATCCTTCTCGCGTTGCTCGAAATCAAGGATCACCCTTGGTAGAGAGCCGATACGGGACATGGGGAAAATACAAGACAAAACTTGTCTTTAAGTTCATCCTAGTCCCCATTCGTACTTTCTACGACAAATGTGTACCATTGTTTCGATTTCCCTGTGAGAGAGAAAGGAAACAACTTCCACCTTAGAGTTTCTTATGTCATGCCCGAGATGCTCAGGCATGAACACATTTCCTTGAAATCTAGCAGGTGATTGCAAGGGTTTTCATTATCGCGCTCTGAGAAGGGTAGTGCTCGAACCATGGCTTTTAAACTAGGGTGAAGTTCACAACCCAATGAACAGGTTGGTTTAGAATGGGGTGGCTCAAAAAACTCCCCCTTTGAAGCAAAAAAATTTTGAATAGATTTGGGCTTCATGGTGATCAAGATAAAAGAAAACTATTTTTGTTTTTATGAAAAGAAAAGATACAGATACGAGGATGAACAAGGTTCGAAGAAGATAGCAACCATTCCCCGGCAACGGCGCTAGAAAGCTTGTTGGTATTTCTTAACGAATGCAAAAAGATTTCGCAAGCGCACGGAATTATGTTGTAGCTTTCACCCAAAAGTATTTAGGGTATCGTATTGTCCACAAGGAACGAAGGTACTTCTTCTAGCTAATTCATCCAAGGACAACACAAGGGGTAAAGTTGGAAAGGGTAGAGATGGATTCCTATGGCTTTTGGGTCTATAGAAAGATAAACTCTACTTTCACTTGCTTACTTCGGGCACCGAAGCGCATCTGGTCTGCCAAGCGATACTGGCGTGTAGCTCTACGTCATACCCGAACGTGAGGGATTACAAGGGATAGACATGGCAATCATCACCTGTCGCCTACCCCTCAACCATGGAATATGAGGCAAATGAAGATAGCCTCTAGCCTAGACACCACGTCTACGCTATCGACTACTACTCTAGCGTTACGCAGGGCAATCCGTCTTAATCAGGGACCCTCTAACTAGAGCACCCGCTACGAGAGCGAACGATGAATCTGCAAACAAGTTTAGGTAAAGCTCAGCTAATCAAAAGATATAAAAGACCATAAGAACCACGAACACTTACTTAGCCAAGATCCCATTAGGGTACCAAGCACGTGTTTGTCAAGGTACAAGCTTTGGGGAGTCACCGACAAGCCCAGCGCTTCCTCGAACTCTCCCTCACATCTTGCCATCTCAACTCTAGCTAGCTACTAGGGCATAAGCCCTTAGAATGATACTCTTATTCTAGTAGTGTAGCTCTTGATCCCTTGAGTGTTGCGCTTCCTTGATGTGTTGTTGGAATGAGGGGGAGAGAGCCTCCTTTTATAGGTGGAGAGGAGGGGGCTCTTTGGAAAATGCATCATCCCCTCATGGAAGGCACCAAACCAACCTAATGATGTGTTGAACCTGGCCAGGCACCTACTAACCGACATGGGCAAGGCGGTATTAGGTAACACACCAAAGATGAGCCCGAGACACACCGCCAAAGGTGTCGTTTCTACCCAATCTTTGTTTTGTAGTCCTCCAGTACTGCATGGGCTACTCCTGCAAAGTTTGGCCCTATTTGGAGCACATTTGATTTGCGTTTTGGGCCTGATTTGCCTGGTGAGTGGGCCTTCTCCCCCTGGGCTCATGTCAGGTGATATTACGCCTTATCTTTTGCGTATTTGGGCACGTTTTCCTTGTTATTCTGACATGTCCTCCTGTAAATGGTAAAACACCAAAACTCATGGAAATTGTTACTTCTAAAGGCCTATATCTATGTTTCGTGTCTGTTTGAGTGGTTTTTATGTGAGAATTGGTGGCTAGAATTAGAAGTTAAGGACCGCCAACAGATGTCTCCACCAGGCTTTGGATGGCCAACCATGGTGTTAGCTGGGTCCTAGGCGCGCACGTGCGCTTCGGGAGCCTGGACTTCAACATCACCACCAGGGGGAGCTAGAGCAGATGCCGGTCCGCGCCCAGCCCTCTGGCCCCATTAGCCTCGACATGTTGGTTGAGGCCCTTGAGGAGCTGTGGCTACATGTGCCAAGGGGCCAAACCCCTAGGAGCAACCAGCTCCATGACTTCAACTACGGTAGGCTAGAGTGCCAGCTCGATGCCTTCATGGGACCGCGACCATCCTAGGAGGACATGTGCTGCCTCGCCTTTTCCTTCGCCAACATTGCGATGTAGCTCACCGAGGGGAAAACCGCACTCCCCGGAGTACCTCCCTTGGGATGCCTCGACAGCGTTCCCGTTTGGCCTGTGCAACGTGGCTGAGACCACAGGCCGCCTCACAGTGTGGCACAAGCTCTCACTCCCCACGAACAGTGAATTTATGGGCATGGTAGATTACATCATGGAATCCCTCCATGACCTGCTCGTTGGTGATTCAAAGTCGGTCTCCGACTCTGACTCTAGTAGGGGAAGCCACCACCCCTCACGCGGATGCTTCATGGTGGAGACCTTCGATGGGCACGTCAAAAGCGTTCACAAGAGGGGAAATACACCAACGCATGGCCCCAATGATAGGGACGAGGTGGACGTGGAGGATTTCCTCCACATGGAGGAGTAGCTATGAGCATGACGCTAGGAGCTTGAGGAGGCATGGGGACGGTAGGCGCGCCCATACCCAGGCCCATGACATGAACCAGAGGATCATCGAGGACGATAGGGGCCTCCCACACTTTGCCCGAGCTAGCCAGAACATAGTTGCCACCACAACCTTGCCCTAAGGGCACCCAGAGCCCACGACGCCCGAGGACCACTAGACCCACCAAGAGATTCGCACCTTGCTTGAGCGCGCTGCTATCCAGCAGGCGGAAAGCTCACTGTCTCGGCAACACAAGCTCAATGCCAGCCACACGTGCCCTTGGAGCAGTCGGTCAAGGGCGTCTCCGTCCACCAAGCACCATGCAGTGGCAAAGGGCATGCTGCAGCACCAGTGCATGGGTGCCTCATCCGCAATCACGATGCTCGCGACACCTTAAAAGCCGGCCGACGTGGGTGAGATGACAAGGAGGAGGCCAACCGCGACTACCACCCTTGTCAGGGCGGGCGCTACGATAGCGCGGAGGACCAGAGCCCGAGCCCGAAGATACCGGGACCTCAAGCCTTCGCCCGGCACATCCTCAACACCCCGTTCTCGATGCGGTACCGTCCACTGACCAACATCCCAAAGTACTCCGATGAGACGAACCCCGAGCTATGGCTCGAGGACTACCAGCTCTTGTGCCAAGCAGGCGACGTGCACAACGATAGCTTCATCATCTGCAACCTCCCCTTGTTCCTCGCCAATTTAGCACGGACTCGGTTGGAGCACCTCCTACCTAACAAGATCAAGAGTTGGGCGGACCTGAGGGAGATCTTCATGGGTAACTTCCAGGGCACCTACACGAGCCCTAGGAACCCATGGGACCTCAAAAATTGCTGGTATAAGCATGGAGAAACTCTTCACAAGTATATCCAGCACTTCTGTAGGCAATGCAACGATCTGCCCGATGTCACCGACGCCGATGTTATAGGGGCATTCTTTTTAGTGACCACTTGTGAGTCTCTAGTCCTCAAGCAAGGCTGCAATGACCTGAGGACCACCAAAGAGCTCCTCGACATCAACACTAGCCATGCCTTAGGCAAGGAAGTGGTCAGAGCGATCTTTGACCACTCCTAAGGCAAGGCCAAGTGGGATGAGGATGTCGATGAGGGCGCCTCCAACCGCCCAAACAAGAAGAAGAACAAGCAGCAACATGAGAGTTTGCTTATGGCCACGGCCAACTGCAAACGGGGTCAGAAACCCGCCGAGGGTATCCATGACCACTTTGAAAACTAGCTCAAGGGGCTGTGCCAGAACCACGCGTTACCTGTCAACCACTTGTACAAGGATTGCACTCTCATGAAGCGGTTCTTGTCTAGTGACCCTGATAAAGGGGAGCCAAGGAAGGATCCCAAGCCATCGGCAGCGAGGGGAAGGAAGGCAGCTTTCTAACACTAGATGGTTGCCTGATGATCTTCGGGGGGTCGGCAGCCTATGACTCCAAGTGGTGACAGAAGCTGGCATGCCACGGGGTTTACGCCGCCGAGCCGGCCACGCCTGCATTCCTCCGGTGGTCAGAGTCTGCCATCACCTTCGATCAGACCGATCAACCCAACATTGTCCTTTAGCTGGGGAGGTACCCGCTCATCATTGACCCGATCGTCAGCATGAAGTGGCTCACCAAGGTGTTGAAGGACGGAGGCAGTGGCCTCAACATCACGTACGTTGAGATGCTAGACACCATGGGCATCGACCGATCATGCATCTGGCCGACCGAGGTGCCTTTCCATGGCATCTTGCATGGAAAGCAAGCCACACCGCTAGGGCAGATTGACCTACCCATCACCTTCAGGACTCTGACCAACTACAGGACAGGGACCCTTACCTTTATGGTAGTGGGGTTCCACAGGACCTACCACACTATCCTCAGGTGGCCATGCTATGTGAAGTTCAAGGACATCCCCAATTATACATACCTTAAGCTGAAGATACCGGACCAACGAGGCGTCATCACCATCGGCACCTCCTTTTAGCGTGCCTACGAGTGCGATGTGGAGTGCTACGAGCATGCCAAAGCAATCCTCGCCTCTACCGAGCTCACAACCATCCCGAAGGAGGCCGCCGAGGACACGCTGGACTCCAAGCAGACGGCAGGGACCTTCAAGCCTGTCGAGGATGTCAAAGAGGTCCCCATGGATCCTAGCTACCCTAATGGCAAGGTGCTACGTATCAGCACCACACTTTCCTCCAAATAGGAAAGCACGCTCATCAACTTCCTCCACGTGAACAGAGACACCTTCACTTGGAAACCCTCGGACATGCTAGGCATCCCGAGGGAAGTCACCGAGCACACCTTGAAGATCAGGCCAGGCTCTAGGCCAGTGAAGCAACACCTATGCCGCTTCGATGAGGAGAAGCGTAAAGCCATCGGCGAGGAGATCGTGAAGCTTTTGGCGGCCGGATTCATCAAGAAAGTGTATCACCCTAAGTAGTTAGCCAATCCCGTTCTTGTAAGAAAAGAGAGTGGGAAATGGAGAATGTGTGTTGATTACACCAGCCTCAACAAAGTGTGTCTGAAGGACCCATTTCCTTTGCCACACATAGATTAGGTAGTCAGGTCGACCTCAAGGTGCGAAACCCTTTGCATCCTCGATGCGTACTCCGGTTACCATCAAATCACAATGAAAGAATCTGACCAGCTCGGGACATCTTTTATCACCCCCTTTGAGTCATACTACTACGTAATGATGCCTTTCGGTTTGAAAAATGCTGGGGCAACTTACTAGCATTGCATGCTCAAGTGTTTCGGTGACCTCATCAGCTAGACCGTTGAGGCCTACGTGGATGACATCGTAGTCAAATCCAAATGTACCGACCAGCTCGTGACCAATTTAGAGCTAACCTTCGCCAAACTTTGGGCAAACGACATCAAGCTCAACACCAAAAAATGCATTTTTGGGGTCCCAACGGGGATGCTGCTCAATTTCATCATCTCCGAGCGTGGCATCAAAGCCAATCCAGACAAAATCTCAGCCATCACAGGCATACGCCCAATCTAGAACATCAAGGGGGTGCAGCGGATTACAGGGGGCCTCGCCACACTTAGCCGCTTCATAGCGCGCCTTCGCGAATGAGGCCAGCCCCTCTATCGACTCTTGAAGAAAGCCGATCGCTTCACATGGACGGCCAAGGCCCAGGACATGCTCAACAAGCTCAAAGAGCTCCTGACGAGGGTGCCAGTCCTTGTCCCGATGGCCGAGGGTAAGCCCCTCTTGCTGCACATCGTGGCTACCACATAGGTGGTCAGCGCCACCCTGGTGGTGGAGCGAGAGGAAGAGGGGCATGCCCTAAAGGTATAGCGTCCCATGTACTTTGTCAGTGAGGTCCTGTCCTACTCCAAGACCCGCTACCCCTAGATCCAAAAACTTTTCTACGCCGTCCTCGTCACCAAGAGGAAATTGTGCCATCACTTCAAGTCGCACCTAGTTACGGTTGTGACGTCCTTCGCCCTTGGTGAGGTTGTGCAAAACCAAGATGCCACGGGGAGGATCACAAAATCGGCGCTCGAGTTGATGGGCCAGGGCATTGCGTATGCCCCTCGGATGGCCATCAAGTCTTAGGCATTGGCCAACTTCATGGCAGAGTGGACCGAGGTCCAAATGCCTCCGGCAATCGTTGAACAGGAATATTGGATGATGTATTTTGATGGGTCACAAATGAAGAAAGGCGCTGGCATGGGCTAGTTTTCATCTTGCCCCTCAAGGTGCGTCTGAAATACATGGTGCGCCTCCACTTCCTTGCCTCAAATAATGTGGCTGAGTATGAGGCCCTCATCAATGGCCTGTGCAACGTCGTGGAGTTGGGCATCCGATGGCTTGACATCAAGGGTGATTCCCAACTAGTCATCGACCAGGTCATGAAGGAGTCAAGCTATCATAACCCCAAGATGGTGGCGTACTATCAAGAGGTCCGCAAGCTAGAAGACAAGTTCGACGGCCTCGAGCTCAACCACATCCCCCGATGCCTTAATGAAGCAGCCGACGAGTTAGCGAAGATGGCATCCGGTCGAGAGATGGTCCCGGTTGGTCTCTTCACCAGTGATTAGCACAAGCCCTCAATCCGCTGCGCAGAACTAGGGTAGGCCGGCAACAAACTACCCGCCCTGGGCTTGAGGGCTGGGTAGCTATCAGCCACACCCGAACCCTCTAAGCAAGGCTCAGGGGCTGGGTGGCCGACGACTCCTTCTGACCCCCTGGCCCGAGCCCGGGGGCTAGGGTCAGCAGCGCACTCCCCACTTCAAGCGCAGGGCTAACCCACCACCTGCTCCATCCGACCCCGAGGGCATGGAGATCAACGAAGAGCTAACGGGGGAATCCGACGGGGATCTAGAGGCAGGATCTAACCCCTTGACAGACTGGAGAGTGCCCTATCTCGATTGCCTCATCTGTGAGGTACTCCTGTTGGACAAGACGGAGGCCCGATGGATTGCCTACCACGCTAAGTCCTTCGTCATCATCAAGGAAGAGCTTTACAAGAAAAGCCACTCTAGCATGTTGCAACGCTGCATCCCCACCGAGCAAGGGAGGTGGCTGCTGAAGGACATCCATGGTGGGACATGTGGCCACCACACTCCGCTAAGGGCTCTCATGGGCAACACCTTTCGATAGGGTTTTTACAGGCCGACCACCGTGGCTGATGCTGAGAAAGTCATACGCACCTGTGAAGGGTGCCGGTACTATGCTCAGCAAACTCATTTGCCCACCAAAGTGCTCTAGACAATCCTTATCATGTGGCCATTAATGGTCCAGGGGCTTGATCTGGTCGGGCCCCTCAAGAAGGCGCACGGGGGCTACACGCACTTGCTCATCGTCGTCAACAAGTTCTCAAAGTGGATAGAGGCATGGCCGATCACCGAGATTAGATCCGAGTAGGCCATGCTCTTTTTTCATGACATCATTCATCAGTTTAGGGTCCTGAACTCCATCATCACCGACAATGGCACACAATTCAATGGGAAGAAATTCCTTAGGTTCTACAATGAGCATCACATTCACATCGGCTGGACCACTGTGGCTCACTCCCACACGAACAAGCAAGTCAAACGCATGAATGGCATGGTCCTACAAGGGGTCAAACCTAGAATTTTCAATAAACTTAACAAGTTCGGCGGGCGATGGATTGCAGAGCTCCACGCGATGCTGTGGAGCCTAAGGATGACACCAAGCCGGGCGACTAGCTACACACCATTCTTCATGGTCTACGGTGTCGAGGCCATTCTCCCAACAAACCTTGACTACGGGGTGCCGAGGGTCATGATGTACAGGAAGCTAGCGGCCAAGGAATTCCTTGAAGATGCCATGGATCAGCTCAATGAGACGCGCGATGTAGCCCTCCTCTGCTCAGCCAAGTACCAAAAGGCACTATGCCGGTACCACAGCCAACATGTACGAGGTTGATCCTTCAACGTCAGTGACCTGGTACTCCATCACGTCCAGAGCAACAAGGACCGACACAAGCTCTCCCCTTCGTGGGAGGGGCCATAACTCATCGCCGAGGAGCTCCGACTCGGCACCTACAAGATCAAGACCATTGACGGCCAGGTCTTTGCCAACACATGGTACATCGAGTAGCTATGTCGCTTCTACCCCTAGTCTTTTCCAAAGTCATCATCATGCTCATATAACATTGCGTTTCTGAAATAAAAACACTATTCTTTATGGTTCAGCTACCATTTTTCCTCGAATTTTAGTGACACCCGACCCCAGCAATGGCCAGGGGTCGAGCTTCACTCAAGGACTGATAAGGGAATACCCACACTACTTACCCATACTACTCAGAAACACTCATCGCATCAGACCCCTTTCCTATGTTAAGGCCTAAATAGCAAAAGTCGCAGAAATTAACTCTAGTCAAGTTGCGCGGACCACTAAAAACCTACGCCCCTGTGGCTATGGTACTTCTGCTCCGTAACATGATCAAAAAAAATTCACTCATGGCCAGAGCCATGCAGAATCAATGCTGGGAGGGGTCGGGTCACACTAATTCGCTTCACATTCAAAGCGAAAACTCGATTCGCATCACTTCTTAAAACAATTATCTAAAACGATTATTTAAAATGACTATTTAAAACGACAAAGTAAAGATGCTTGTTCGTTATAGGGCACTGTGGCCCAAATTTGACTAACCCCTCCTGGGGAGGACTACATTTTCTATCTTATTGGCTAGGTCTTGTGAAAGGGGTGCCACCGCCGTCTCTATCTCCTCCAGCTCCTAGTCCTCGTAGCCAAGCGCATAGCCCTGGCTCATCGCCTCTAGGTTGATGCTAGCCCCATAGTGGGAATGGGCAATCATGAAGGCTCGGTTAACAGCGGCACAAAGAGCGTCCCTCTCTAGCTGATGCGCCCGAGACATGATCTCGGTGGCACGCGTGGCAAGCGAGCTAGTTCCCTCTGCCTACACGATGTCGAGGTCAACGCAGACGACCATGAGGGTAGCCTTCAGCATGTCCAACTCGTCGCTCTCCACCTAGAGGCTCAGCTTCGTCTTGGCGAGCTCCTTCTCCAAGCTCTGCACCTTCACGCCGACATGGGCCAGGTCCGTAGCGAGCCCAGCGAAGATGTTCTCAGCCTCTAGCTTGCCATCCCTCTCCCCCCCCCAAGCTTGACCTAGAGGGAGCCAATCTTCTACTGTGCGTCGTCGCGCTCTTGGCAGGCCTAGTCGTGTTCCTAGCGGGCCGCGGTGTGCTCTGAGTGGAGTCTCTCTGTGGTCTGGGATAGCTCGTCCTGATCCTTGCGGAGTCGCTCAGCCGCTGTGACGTCTCAGCTCGCCCTCGTCTGTAGGGTCGTGAGCCTCTCCTCAACCTTTAGCTTTAGATCCCTTTCCCTTTCAACCTCGCTGAGGAGGTTGATGATCTTTTGATAGGCCTCGGTATCCTTTTGGAGCAGCTCATCCCACTCCTTCCTAACCCGCATAGCCTCCTCGTTGTCCTAGTGAGACCGCTCCGACAGGTCTTCAAATGCCTTCTCGGTCTCCTCGGTGTGCTGGCGGGCCTCTGCCACCCGCGTTTGAAGGTTGGCCTCCTCCTCCGTGAGAGCGGTCAGCTCGGCCACCATCTACTGGGCAGCGGTAAGCTGCACCTCTACTTCCCCATGTAGCCGTGCCTCCTCGATGAGGCAGTCCCAGGCCTCCTTCTATTGACACAAGAACAAGGACTTCTCCTAGCTACGAGCTACAAGGGACTGCAGAAAAACACTAATCAAGACATAGGCAAAAAATAAAGGAGCAAAATGGGGAGGAACATAACCGAGCAATACATTGCGGATGGAATGATGACATCGCGCAGGACACCCATCGCGTTGTTAATGGCCTCAAGCGCGGACCCAACCCCTATGTCAAGGCTCTCCTGCTCCTAGCTCTCTGCGGCATCATCAAGGATGAAGAACAGAGGCTCACCCCGCGATGGTGAGTCACCTCCCACCGAGGTTAGGGCCAAGGATGCTTCTTCGCCGATCGTAGGCGCCGCAGGTCTCTCTTGCTGCCATGCCTCCATGGCGGCCCTCCCGGCGACGGGAGAGGCTAGTGGCGCAGACACGATCCTCTCCTTCACCATCACAACTTCTGTGGACACCACAGCCACGTCCTCCTCCATTCGGCCCACGTCAGGCGCCGCCGTCGCCTATGCTGCCGATGACACAGGCTGCGCCGACGCCTCCTGCGACGTTGTGGTCGTGCTCGGCTGCGACCCACCCGTCATAGGCACCGTCGTCTCCACCTGCATTGGTGAGGTCACGATCGACTACGTCCCCTCCGTCGTGGCCAGTATCATGAATGTCGTCGGCAGCTTGGTCCGTCCCATCATCGCCAACGGGATCGTAGCTGTAACCGGCTACACTGCGCCCGCCATGGGCGCTCCTTGCATGCCTCCTTCGCATATCCCGCCGAGGGCACAGACAACACCACGGGCGGCACTTGGATAGCTGTCGAGATAGCCACCCCAGCACCGCTCACGCCCGGCCCGGGCGCAACACCAGCCAACGACTGCCGCCCCGCCTCGAGGGCGATGCTCTTCTTTTGCACCAGCGATAGGGGAGTTCGATGCTAGCCGGCGCTGCAAGGAGGCAAAGGGCATGAGACGCGATAAAAATCTGTTTGAGACAAAAATAGGGGAATTAGCAAACTCACCTTGGCGCCACCGGGAGGTAGACACGCTCGGAGGACGAACACCCCCGAACCTTGCTCCGCCTCATCGGAACGAGGCCTCTTTGAGCCCACCCTCTGCTCCTAGGCAGAGAGGCTCACTCCCGAGGGCTCTTAGGGCGCGATGATAGAGCCGCCCGCCTCCACCGGCTCTTGGGACGTAACGACAGAGCCGCCCGCCCCTATTGGCTCCTAGGGCATGATAGCGGAACCGCCCGCCCCTACTGGCCACTAGGGGGCATCATCGGAATGGCCCGCTTTCATGAGAATGATAAGCCACTATCCGAGATTCATTGGTTGCATTATAATCATGGACGTAAGAGTGACGTCCATCTGGATCATAAGAACCTAAAGGACACATTCACAAAGTTAGTTTTGAGCTTGTGGCATCATCATTGGATAAGAATTGATCAGAGAAGAGTGAAGACTTGCATATCAACTTTATCTTTCTCACAGGTCTCTCCGAATCTCAGGACGAGATTCCTATTAAGTGAGGTAGTTTGTCACACCCCAAAATTTTTAATTTTGGGTTGTGCATAGAAAACACTCAATAAAATGAAAGGCTTAATATTTGGATAAAATTTACCAAGTTTAGTTTGAACTAGCGCAAATTTAGTTATAGAAAAATATGAATTTTCAAAGTTTTCTAATTTTGATGGACATTTGGATGATATGATGTTTGCTTGTTGCTTGACTTGATGTTATGAGTGAGTAGAACTTTTCAAATGCGATAAGGAAGTCATTTATCTTTCTCCGACTTGTCTCTGTCCTTTTCTATAATTAAATCCATGCTTTCTCGATCTTTATCTTTTCATATGGAGTACCCCAAGATCCTCTTCTTTTGCTCTAAATCATTTATTTGAGTTCATAATCCATCGGCCTATCTCTTAAAACTTTCTGGAAAATTTTCTAGCTTTTTCTGTAACCTTTTCTAATTTTTAAGTGAGCATAATCTAATTTTTAGATGCTCCAAAATATCTTTTTATGAGCTCTAAATATTAGATTTGGGTTCCTCATGTTCCAAAATATCTCTAAGAATTTTCTCTGAATTTTTAGAGCTATCGGAGTATTTTTCGTGGCATAAAAATCAATTCTTGACTTTTCTAGAATTATTTTATTCACGAAATTAATTAAATCCGAAAATAATAAAATATCTCATTTTTCCACCGACCTCAAACCCTAGACATATATATACCGGTGATCTCCTCGACGTGCTGATTCCAAAAGTACAAACCTTTTCTGCAGTCGCCGCTCCTATCTCCGTACATCTAAAGCCGAAGTTCTCCACAGCTAGGTTTTTAGCGAACTCTTCGGCGAGCTTTTCTGGCCAAACCGTCGCGTTCCAGCATCAACCACCACCACCACCAAGAGGTATCCCTCGTCGTTCTCTTCGCTGTGGTATACTTGTTTTCGCAAATCTGTGTCCGTTTGATCATTTCCCTAACATTTCTCTCTCTTTTTCGGTGAGGAGCACCATGCCAGCCTTGTTCTTCATCTTCTCCAGACAACACGTCGCCCTGCGCCTCTCCTTCGGGCACGTCCTGCATCAGGCCACGCAGCCCCGCGTCTCACCGTGCCTTCACATGCGCGCCTGCTCGCGCAAGCAGGATGGCCGCCGACGGCCTTCAGGACCGTGCAGGAGCTCCTGCCGCCGCCGTCTTGGTGCAGCCGAGCGGGCTCCCCGCCCTGACCCCATGATCCTGTGGGCCAAGCACGCGCCGCAGCCTCTGCCGGCTAGCTGGCCGGCCGAGGACCCTCCCTTCCCTGTGCACAGCAGCAACAGTGGCCATGGAGGCCACGATCCAGAGGTTGGAGATGAGGCAAGGTAGAAGATGAGATATTTACGTTTCTACCATTGATCGTATAATCCCCATCGTTGGATCGTTTAGCCTCCGATTCGAGTAGTTCTTGTTGCGTTAGTTTTGTAACGACGTGCTCTATGCAGTAGTGGTAAAGTTCATCATATCACTTAATTATGAATTTATTAATCTAAATATAATTAGATTAGTATTTATTTAATAGCCTTTTGATTAAAAGCCATCTAGGGTCATAACTCCGTTCTTGTTGTTTTGCCATCATGCCGATGTAACTATGTGTTAGCACCAAGCCAATGATCTTTACTATGCCAGGTGTTTATGAATTAAATCATAATAATATGATTAATGTTTATTCGATGCTCTTTTAAATTAAAAGCAACATAGGTTTTATATGGTATTTTATATACAAATACTAATATGATTATTCACTAGCAGAAACATGTTTCTAAATTATAAATTGCTTAGCTCAAACCTCCTGTTGCATAGGATAAACTTGTTTAGGTGCTCTCACATGTACTCTTCTTTTGCAAGGTTAAAGGTTAATTTGATTAAATAATATATAATATATACGAGACATGTTCATAAATAAAATTTAAACAAGTTCGTCTAACTCGATTTTGAATTAAAATATGATGTGACTAATCTGAGTTTATGTTATTCATTTGGTTTTTATCCATTAAAATAAAACAACTACATAGACTTCTCTTTTCTTTTTATAACATATATAAACCTTCCGGTAGTCGTTTCTTTTCAACCTAGCTCTGTTTCCAGCATCTCTTGCGTTCTGCTGACCGTAGCGATTGGTTCTCTTTTAGTACGTTGTTTTCTCTTGTGTAGTGTACTTTTCTTATGCTTCTATTTGTTGTTTGTATGTTTGTTGATGTGCTTGGCTGCTACAATCTGCGAGTAGTAGAAGAGTTGTCCATAAGCGCCGGAGGCCAGAAGCTACAGAAAAGGAGATTGAAGAATTTGTATGAACAGTTGTCTTGAGTGGAAAGCAACTGTAAAAGGTAAGTATAGCATGGGATCATCCTTGACACCTATTCACTTTTAATCATTTACTTCATACTGCATGTGTCTACCCTGATTACCACTATAAGAATTTTCTAGCTTTGTACTCATACCTTGACACCTATGGGATTATTGCATTGGGTAGTGATGCTAGTGCTCAATTAAAAATTGTGATCTTGTAACATGACTAATGGTATATGTAATAAACACTAAAAGGTGCTTTTTAGCAAAAGGAACAAGGGGGCTAGAGCATAGTTTTTGTGATGCTCTAGATTCCTCTCCTTAAGGACTTATCTGTAAGCGATCATCTAGGACTTACAGTACAACCATGAGTGTTATATGGCTCTAGCTTTACTCAAGCATGAGGACCTTTTCTAGCTTGTTAGTGGTTACCTTTATAGCGCAAAAGGGGCTTGCCGCGTTGGGTATAGGACAGCCTATGTTCTTATGTGTATAGCCGTGAAGGAATTGTGCCATTCGAAAGGGGGGTTCCTACATCTGCCTGCCGAGGAATCCTAGCTGCCCTAACTTGTTAGACAAACCTTTGAAAGACTTCATAGCGAACCTTGCTGATCTTCCTTGGTAGTGGGTCAAGAGGCTGATCACCTCGGGCGAAAGGGTAAATCACGGCTCATGGTGAAAGTGTACAGCCTCTGCAGAGTATAAAACTGGTATATCAGTCATGCTCACAGTCACAAGCGGCCTTAGACCTTATGGAATAGATGATCATTAATGATAATTATGTTGATAACATTCATTATTCATGTTTATGTGATCATGTGTTTATATGGGCTTATGATAAACTTGTTGCTACTCAATTGCTTAAAATTATGACTCATTAAAAGCTAACCACAGTAAACCAGCGTCATCCTTTTGAGCCACATGAACCCCATGTTATATTTGCTGAGTAAAACATGTGCTCACATTTGCTATTTCTCCCACACCCCCAGTCTCTAATAGAAGCTGGTCAAAAGATATAAGAAGACATGGAGGAGTTCTAGAAGATTAACGAAAGTGCTAGGCATATGTTACCCCCAGTCAGCCATCCCAATGAAGAATGGAGTTTGAAGATTAGTACCATTCCACGATACTCTGATGTAAGTGTTAATTATAAGTATGATTTGCTATATAACATTGTTTTAGATATCATCTATTCTATTGTTGTTAAAACATATGTGGACTTCCTAGGCACACATATGACAAATCTGGTTTTGTTGTTAAAACCGGGTGTTACAGCCAGGGAGCACCTCCTCGGTGAGCGTCGTCCCCTCGAACGACGTGTCGGGTGCCATCGCATACAGCGGCAGCACCAGCCTCATCAGCGGCGCCACCCTCCTCGCATGGTAGGCCCCGATGATGCCTGACCCCTTCAGGTCATGCTCCTTCAGGATCTAGATGGCGGCGATGTGGGCCTAGATCTTCTTCTTGTCCTTATTTGAGACACCCCACTTCCTCCATGGCTCCGGGACCTCCTCGATCAGGTGCCCGATGAACTCCGACAGGGGGTGGTGGCGTTGTTCTTAAGGTAGAACCATTGAGAGTGCCACCCCTTGTTGGACATCAAGAGCCACATGGACGAATACACGACAGCCCGGTGGCTCTGAAGCTAGATGTTGGCACACCCCATTGGCACGTGCAGCTCCGGCCGGCCCCTATCCCTCCTCTTTTGGAGGTTGATGGCAAAGAAGTACCTTCACAGGTCGAAGTGAGTGCCAATCACCACAAACCCTTCACAAAGCGCGATGAACGCTGCCATGTGCTGGATCTTGTTGGGATTAAGATGTTGTAGCTCAACCATGTAGAAGTGTAGCAGCCCCTGGAGGAATTTGTGGGTGAGGGGCAAACCAGCGCTTGTGGAAGTGCGCGAACGAAACCATATAGCCATCGAGCGGCTCGGCGCCTCCTCATCGCCGGGCAGCAGCCACTCCACGGCCGCGGTCTGTGCGCAAAGAAGACCGCGACAGACCAGGCCCTCATGCTCTGGGGGTGATGTTAGAGCGGCACCACGGATCCATTGAAGGCAGCGGATGGGCGAACACGAGCTCGACGGTGGAGGCAAGGATGCGTAGGCAGGGAACCCTAGCATCAGCGGCGATGCTGTGGCTACGGAGGTAAGGATGCAGGGAGGGGTGCAGAACAAGGAGGGCTAACCCCTTGGTTTTATAGGGGCGACGGATGTAAGGAAACCAACCGTCCACCTAGATTCCCATACCTGCCACGTCCTGTCACCACGCCTCTTCAACAGAGCCTACGCACATGAACTCTGTCCGCTTCCTTAAAAGGTACGCCGGATATCTCACCTTCCTTAACAGACATGATTCGTAAAAAGGTAAGAAAGGGATACTGGGCAATAAACGCCCCTATGGCCCACCATGGCCCACGAGTTCGAAGGTTGCCTAGCGACGGGTTCAACAACCGCTCAGGGCACCAATAGAGTAAGGGGTGAAAAAGGATGGGCCCACAAGCGGCCAGCACCCGGGAGCATGAGCACCAAGGGCATCCTAGCCCACGTTCGAGTCTTGGCTGTGCAAGACCCATGGTTTCTCCTCAAAGAGGGGCAGCGAGCCCCCGGGACTAGTCAAACGGCCCTAGGAACTATATGGGTTGGCCACCAAGAATCAGGAGTCGGTCGCCAGCCGACCCCCGCTGGATCCCCATGAACGGGAACCGGGGCTCCGCTCGAACTGACCCGCCAGTAGCTCACCGAGCACCATGGTTCACCCAGCGAGGGAAACCTGGCACGACTCAACCCCTCTGTTTTACCGAGAAAATGCACGAGGGAAGAGGAACGCAAGACAAGCCGACCCCTCGACTAGACCCCCACTATGCGTGGGGGCTCGGGGGCTTAGCCTCACAAAGAGAGCCACGCGCGGTCGCACACAAACCACAAGACGAACCCCATAACCCAGCAAGGTGAGCCACGCCAGCCACAGCAGATGATAAGCCTATGAAGGAGCTACCAAACTCCACCGTAGGCTCAGGAGCTACACCCACTGGGTGCGCTCACGTGCACCCGCTAGCAAAGCGAAAGAACACCTAGACGATTCCGCTTGAACCGCCCGAGGGCTCGGGGGCTACTATCGGGTACCGAGGTCACGTACCCGATGAAAAGGGGTTAATGGTCATCAAACGCTAACCTTCCCAAGCGGTTAAATATGTGGATATGGCTTCGTTTGACCCCCAGGACATAGGCCCATCCACGGTACAGGACGCCACCTCACCCAACCCTTGGGGCGCGGGCTCCATCTCGCCTGAGGGCTAAGGTACGAGCTCCGCCTCGCTCGATCCCTAGGGCGCGGGCTCTGCCTCACCCGATCCCCAGGGCATGGACTCTGCCTCGCCCGAGGGCTGAGGTACGAGCTCCACCTCGCTCGACCCTAGGGTGCGGGCTCCACCTTGCTCGAGAGCTAAGGTACGGGCTCCGCCTCGCCCGATGCCTGGGACACATCGGAAGGCAGCACGCGTCCCCACAGGGGCCCACACTACCTTCGGCTACTATGGGTGTGGGGAGTGGGCCCACAACCATGCTTGTGACACCAGGAAGGGGACGGGCACGTCTCGACGTGACTGGTGGCCACGAAGGGCCACGACTGGCCCCGCATGTAGCTAACAGTGTCCGGCGGACCGGCACTATGCTACCAAATCCCCATACGGCCTCAATTAAAGAAGGTCATGGGCCATACCGCATGACCACAACAAGAATGGTGGAATGACTTGATGATGTCGTATGCGTGTACCCAAAGACAAGAGGAGTCGCAATAGGGCCAGTGGGACCCGCGCGCAGGAGGAGAAGAGTGACACAATCCCAGGCTCCCTTCTCCTCTTTTTTCTCTTTCTTCTCTCTCTCTCTCTCTCTCTCTCTCGTGTAACCCAGCCTTTTCCCTTAGCCTATAAAAGGAAAAGCTAGGCTCCCTAGAAACGGATGACTTCACACACTCACACACATACTTTCTCGTTCTCTCCACAGAGACTTGGGGCCAGCTCCCTCTCTCGCCCGTTTGTAACCCCTACTACAAACATGTCGTGCCAGTAACACGAGCGGTAGCAGTAAACTGGACGTAGAGACATTCTGCCCGAACCAGTATAAACCTCATGTCCTCTGAGCAAATCATCCGAACCAAACGTGCAATTTAGAAATTCACCAGTCGGTGATCCGAAACACTGACAGAAGTAAAGCTCAAGATGTATGGGCTCCTTACCATCTTCTCTCCTAAATGACCTTATGTTGTGATAGATCATGACATGTGCATGAAAGGTATATATGCCATTGTTTCTGATGTTAGCAGTAGCACTGTCAAGGCTACAGTAGAGGGAAGTGAAAGAGAAGTGGCCATTGAAAAACATGATATTGTTACGCAAGTGTCTAGCATCCATGTAGGAGCTTGTCCAAAGCCTCATGAGCTAGTTTGGTATGACAGGTGCATTCAGTTCGACCTTTCCGCTACGGCAACAGAACCTAGGAGGTTCTTTTGGAAACCTCTTCGCACCACAATGATGGCAATCCGGGATAGGTTTTAGCTTGTGTGTCTCCCTAGGCATGTTACTATACACCTTTTCATATAGGTCAGGTACTTCAGGGTTAGAAGCCGTGTCTTCATCAGGAGTATCGATTTGGACATCGTCATCTGATTCCTCTATTGAAATGACATTTGAGCATAAAAATAAAGGTTAGATAAAGGAGTGGATGTTTAGAAAGGTATTCTATATTTGGTACAAATACCTTTGAAAGGTTTCTAGTTTGGTTTTGGTAATTGAGTGACAACCTAGGTGAACTAATTATGTTTGATGTGAGATACACAAGAAATTACTCTATAGGTACATGTGTGTGAGCAACATATGCCATGGTGGTGAAAATGGCTCAGAGATGTTGCAAAGCTCATACATGTGATGACGGAGCTCATTGCATATGAGACATGACATGGAGTCATGTGATCAAGGTGGAGAAGATCAAGACAAGACTTGGCTCGATGGACCGGTTGCTAGTGTGAAGGGCAAGTGAAGTCAAGATCGATGAACCAATATGGTCATGTGATGATATGAAGTGGATCATATCATTTGGTGATTGGTTGGTGCATGTGTTGCATCAACAATGGAGGAGATGGAATGAAATGCGCAAGGCAAAGGTATATTTATAGGGCATTTCATTTCACCGGTCATAGGTGTGTAGAGAAGTTTATGACCGGGTTTAGGATAGATGACCGTACTATCAAGAGGCGTAAACTTGTTTGCTTAATCGGACATCTAGTGCCACTCGAGTGATCTAACTTTGCATCGTTGCTAGGATCGAGTGGCATGGCAAGTTGAGTGGCTAATCCTTTGAAAAATGACTGTGAAAATGCTAATACACATGCACATGGTGGTGTACACTCGGTGGTGTTGGCACATTTGCTAAGGAGAAGAAGTTTGAGTTGTTGTGGATCAACTTAGAGAAGAGAAAAAGGTTTTTTGATGTACTCCGAACTATAGGATGGTCCTTGGATTGAAATACTGCTTTGATCCATTATGATTTAGATCAAGTTTGCATGTGGGATGTGTAGCCCTCTGAGTAAGCTTTCCAAAATGTCCAAGATCTTCGAAATCGGAGTTCGGAGCTAAGAGTTATAGCCGTTTTAGCGTAGAAAGGTCTATGACCAGACTCTACGACCTACGCGTCCGGTCAGCACCTGCGAGTCCGGTCACAGCGTCTGGTCAATGTTTTTAGCGTGTCCAGAAGCGATCGAACGCATGGTGAGTCCGGTCAGTGATGACCGGATGCATCCGGTCGCTAAAAATGTCTCTAGAACCTCTCTGGAAGTGACCGAACGCTGGGAGAGTCAAGTCCGGTCATAAGGGAAAGTAGAGTCTGATCATTTGTGCAGAAATGTGTTGGTAACCGGACTCAGCCTTGGTGCGTCCGGTCGTTGGACCAAGGGGCGTCCGATCAGGAGTATGCGTGCGCGGGAGCTAGCCGTTGGAGCCCAATGGTCGGCTTCGAAAGGAGGGGATGCATGGCATCATCCTAGCGACCTGACGTAGGGACCTGCACGTCCAGTCGTTATAACCTGCACGTCCGGTTAGTGCGTGTTTTGCCCAGTGAAGGGGTGACGACTATTTTAGCACTTGGGGCTATAAAAGGAGTGTGTGGCCGACCTTGGGCTGGTGGCTGAGCGCCCTCACGCCTATGTGGCTTGTGTAGGAGTGTTTGGATGCCCTCTAACTCACTTGTGCTTGCAAGAGTGTGAATTGATTGCGAGTGAGTGTGATTCTAGTGCGTTGCATTGTGAGATTGCATCGAGTTGCACTAGGTGTTCGAGTTGCAAGCCGGTAGTGCTTGTTACTCTTGGAGGTTACCACCTCCTAGATGGTTTGGTGGCTTGTGACTCCGTTGAAGCACGCAAGAAGATTGTGCAGTGCTCCGGAGGAGGATTTGTGAGGGAGATTGTGCTCACCCTACGAGGATCGCGAAGAGCAACTCTAGTTGAGCGTATCATTGAGCTACCCTCACTTTTAGGGTAGGTTCTTGCGGTGCCCGACGTGCGGGCTTGGGGTGATGCCAATTAGCCGCCAAACCACCAAGTGAGCGGTCGACACAACGGGGACGTAGCTTGGTGCCAAACAAGTGAACCTCGGGAGAAAATCACCATGTTAACATTGTCTTCATCATCTTCTCGGTGGTTTGCATTTCGCGAAACACAAGCTTGTATTTACATTTCATATATTGTGCTTGTGTAGTTGCTCTTGTAATTAGTTTGCTTGTGTAGCTTGCTAATTACCTTCTTGCTTGTGTAGCATAGAAGTAGCTCCCTTGCGTGGCTAATTTAATTTTAGTAACCTTGTTAGTCATATTGCTTAGTTTATGTAGCTAAGTAATTTGAGATCTCTAATTTGGCTTGTGTAGCCTTGTTATGGAGCATTGCTAGTGAGCTTAGGTGGCTTTGTGCTTTTGCATCACTAGTTAAGTAGGAGCTCATCCGGTTGTGTAAAATACTAGTACATAGGTTTGTATGACTTTGCTGTAGAATTGATTAGGTGAGCTCTAACTAGCCCGGCACCTTAGTTACTTGATTAGGATCTTTTTAAGGTGTTTGTGAACTTAGATATAGGGGTGTAGTCTTGGCTAGCCCAATTTTTTTAATTCCGCATTTGTTTCGGTTAGCCAGCGCAATTAAATTTAGAAATGACTATTCACTCTCCCTCTAATCCGCCATCTCGACCCTACAACCTTGCCCAGCAAATAGGTATCCCTCATCCTCTTCCTTATCATCTTCAAATATATCGTCCTCATCATCGTCTGTGATCGTCACAGTGCCATGAGATATTACAATTTGGGTAACAATAAAGGAAAGCAAATACTATAAAGAATGTTAAAAGTAGTGCAAATTACATGTGTCATCAAATAATGGTTGTGCAGTGTAGCTGATGCATTTTGATTTCTTAGTCCAGCATTTTCTGTCAATCACATAATGGCATGGTTGAGATAGAAATAAAGTTATTTCATGTCAAGGAACGGAGATAGTGAGACCTCATTATTTATCGTTGTTGGTCACGGTTGACTGAGGTAAGGGCGTATTTTCATCCGCGTGGTCTTCACCATTTGTGTAGAATAGGATATCGTTCAACAATAAATACATGATACAATATGTTAGTTTAATAATTCATTCACCAATATAATGTTTGAACTATATTTGAATATGAATTCTGACAAACTTCCTTTGCTAAAGGTGTAAACCTCGTTTTCTTTATGTTGTTCATTCTGTCATAAAAGCATACTCTCCATTTACACCTCGTTTCATTCTGTCATAAAAGCATACTCTCCATTAGTAGCGCAAGAATGAGTCAAGTCCAACAGTTTTTGGCGAATCCGTTGAAAAACAAACTCTTGGAGAATCTTGAACCCTTTGCTGATCATCGTCTCCCTTTAATGAACCACTTAGATCAAATTTGGCAGTTTGGAAGGGAGCATACCAGTGAAATGCTCATAATTATTTGCAATTGAGCAGGGGCCTTTTAGTAGCATACCCTCTCGTGCGGGGAACACCTGACAAAAATTGAGGGAGGAAACACATCAACAAACACGAGAAACTAACATATGTTTCTTTACTCAGCAGGGGCCTTGTGAATTATTTGTACAGGGGCACATGGTAGAAAATTGCAAATCAGCTATCCAAAATTGAGTAAACCTAGGTCCGTCCCTGCTCTCTTGGTTGGACGTAGTCCTTGGGGCACTCTAGTCTCCCTCCCTGCCATCTTTGTTGCAACCTGTTCGGCTGATCGTTTTTGCGGTTGATAAGTCGGCTGATGCTGATTTGTTGTGAGAAAAACATTGTACCATGGCTGATAAGCCGGGCTGATAAGTTCAAGCGAACAGGTTGAGATTGCTAGCTTTTGACACATGCATCTCACAGATGAAATGACCCAAAGCATTTACAATGCATAAAAGATGTCCATAAGAAATATGCAGGGAGTAATTTCTGGGAGCAATTAGAAAATTCAGGATAGCAAATAAGTACACTTTTTTTTGTTATGAATCTGCTCCTCCATGTCATTGTTCCCCTCACCCATCATAATCAGATCCTCTTTGTTAACAGCTCCATGTACCTGCACAACAATCACCAGTCTCAACTCCAAATACAAAATGTGATTTGGAAATGGAAAGCAAAAGATCATTCACACATAAAAAAAGAGACACAAGGATCTCTCCAAATTAGACCCAACATGGCTGACACTATATTCAAGTAAGCTCACACATTCCCTCACCAATCCCCTAAATTTCAGTGCTAAATATGATGGAAAAAAATGTCGCACTTTGCTATAGTGTCTGATACGTGGAACTGAAAGAAGCTTATTTGTATGCAAAAGAATCTCTACAGCAAACTGAAATAAATCAATATATCACTGCAGTTACGATGTGATTTCTAACCAAGCATAAACCTCAATTATTTTGACAGCTCTGAATTATAACTACAATCAGAATTTATATGAACAAAATGGAAACTTGAAGATACCGCCCTAACTTGAAATGAATATGCTTGATGAAGTGGCGCAAATAAGTAATCTGAAGCAAGACTGGCTAGGAAAGTCAAGGTCAGCAAAGACTCCAAACATGCCCTGTATCACTAACCATGTAAACACGTCAACCCCTCCTTTCTTCTGTCCTCACCATTTGAAAAATTATGCACCTCATGTGAGTTAAGAATTTCCTACTGTTTACAACAGTGTGCAGGGGAAAGGATATTTATGCTAGTGTCTTGTATATGGTGGAAAATTCTCAAACAACAAACTGCATCCTGATAAAAAATAGAACAAAAGTACAGAACACTTTCTAATATGTCATTTGTAGACCAATCTTTAATTAGAAAACAGTACTCAAGTTTGTACTAAAGAGGTACTTTGCAAATTTGTGAATAATAACTAAGGTATTGATGCACGGGCTCTGGAGCTTTGGTCTTGAGCAATAACCACTTTTGAGAGTGCTCCAATGCAAGCTTCTGAGACTTCTCTTCCTTGAGCAATCTGTTTCCAATCTTGAAAGGGGAACCAACTTTGTAGACCCAAATAGCTAATCCTAGACTCCTAGTCAAACAAAGAAGCCAGCAACTACCCTAGTCCGGGGAGCATGCATCATCCGCATCTGATTCACAGACTGACTCAAAATTTGCAAGCAATTTTATTTATTGAATTAAAGAGCTACTTTGCTAGCTGTCTGGGCTACTGATTGATAATTCATTGTTGGTATATCACAACACGGATATCCACATACTCATCGATCATCTCAGCCTCCCCATTGCCCTGTTATCTGAAATGTCAGTCTCCTGAAATAGGCAACAAAAATAGGATCAATATTAGACACATTCCAAACATCAGCTTGCCGCGGCACACGTGCCACCCGTCCGGTCACTGCGAAGATGCAGGTCAGCTTATAGTTGTTATAAACCCTAGACATTAAGATTTGCACACAACAGATTTATCCATGTTGAGCTTGATTGCAACATAATCTCGTGGGAACGACCAGGTTAGCCAATCTATGCTAACAATATTGCATCCCAGGTAGAAAAAATCAGAGAATCAGAGAAAAAAATAGCTAGTAGAAAATAGCAGATCCGACCAGTTCTAATCAGGCAACCTCAAGATCGCCTTTGGAATCCCCGTTGTCAATTCCAATCCGGCGAGACCTAGATTCAAAACTGGTATGGTGGCTGGGGATACAGATACTTCGCTGTCAACAAAGACTATATTGGTGTTTTGACAAGAAGAAGAATCCTGGGCTACAATATATAAGAGGGAAAAGGGGGGGAAAAGATAGAAACCTGAATTTGAACAGATCATGGACATCCCTGACCCAAGTCGATTCCGTTCTGCGTTCAGTTCAATTTTCCTCACCAACACAGAGCAACAGGAGCATAGGAGCTGAAGTCTTGATTCGACTCCAATTCCGATCCGAATCCGACTTGCTTGGCCAAAATTGTGCCTTGTGCCGAACGCGGCGAGCTGGGCGGGCATCGGCGCAAGAGCCGCCTGTGCATCGGCATCGATGCCGGAGTCGGACGCGGCGACGCGGCGCGCTGCAAGGAGCGCTGCGACAGCGGAGGAGGGCGCTCAGCGAGCATCCGCGCTCTGCGGCCGGCACCCGCGACGACGGCCGAGATGCAGTGGCTGTGCAGCTTCCCAACACGGAAGAGGCCGGAGATCGAACACGCCGGATGGAGATGGCCAGCTGGGCGAGGAGGATGCGGTGGCGCTCTCGGTTTGGGCGGCAAAGGTGGCAGGGCGGTAGAACGCGGCGACGGCAGAGCTTCTGCTCGGCCATCCATGGCGGCGGCGGATGCTCGGCCACCCATGGCAGCGGCGTGCGCGACGGCAGCAAGCGGCGGCGGCTTTTTCTTTTCCTTTTTTTGTAGAGGGAGACGGGACGGGATCACGGGGAGCGGGCGTGAGGGATGGATGGGACGAGGATGGAAGCCAGGGGAGCAGGCCGGCAGCCAAGGAATGTAGCGGGAGCGAGTGGGCCGACAATTAGGCCTAGATTGAATGGGCGGGACGAAAAAAATACCAGAAATTTTATCTTTTTATTGTTAGGGAGATAGATAGATTTTTTTTGTTTCAAACCTCCTAAAGTTTAGTCACTTCCTATTTGGGTTTGGTAGACTAAAAGATACATTTTAGTCCCTTTTAGTCAGGATATTTGGCTCTAAACTAACCAAAAGGTGAGGCGGCCTGACTAAAGATGAGCTTTAGTTTCATTTAGCAAGGATGACTAGTTGGCTAATAAACTTTTTAGTCCCATTTAGTCATAGTGTTTGGATAAAAATGTAAAGATGTTTGGTTCCACCTACTAAAATTTAGTCCCTGTGGACACATGCATAGAGTATTAAAAACAGACTAATTACAAAACTAATTACACAAATTAAGATTAATTTACAAGACGAATCTATTAAGCCTAATTAACGCTATGTGTTTAATCTTTCTAATTAGTACCTAATTACCTGATTGACATCTACTCAACTTTAGCATCCGGTGGATTCTCGGTGAGAATCATACCGTTTAGTGAAGTAGCCCACATACGGAATAGTACTAGGACTGGCTCTTTAAGAACCTTCCAGACCTTTCCTTTAGAGTTTACAACAGTTCGCTGATCGAGTTGACCCCCGGCCGCGGTGTCCGGCGGCGCACATCAACACAAACTGCCCGCGTGAAAATGTGACTCAAGATTCAAGAAACATGGAGTATAGTAGTGAGAAAATACTAAAAATGAAACGATGAAAACACCACAGCTATCATAGACAGAATAGTTCTGCCCCCAATGGCAAGGAACCAAACAGGTTGCTTTCAATCTCTTTCAAAGAATCCTAAAGTCCGAACATGCCCAAATGCATAATACTGTCTTATGGCCCAAAACAGTAATGGAAACTAATTAGTCGGTTAACGAGTACGACAATGCATGCTATTACACGACATAGCACAAGATAACTCTAAGAAACAGAAGCAGCACGTAGACTTTGGCAACAGAAGGACCATAACAAGTGGCACAGGTGCAACGATATGGAGAGAAGAATCAAGGGCGTGAGTGCATCTATAAGAGCCTGAATTTCACTCCCTTCACGTAGCAGTACTCGCGATCATCAGGATCAAATTTATCCTCATCCACATAATCAGGACGCCGCCAGCATGGCATGGGCACAGGCCACCTGTAGTTATGAATGTTAAATCATAATTGTTGACAGTCATTCTATATGATGAAATGCCCCAAGCATATAGCAACATGCATCAGGATACCCACCTGTTAAACCTATCCCTGCGATCCCTGTCCATTTTCCACAAAGGCACACCAGAGGTATCATTGCAAATTTCTCCCGTCTTACTGTTAAGCATACCATTAAATAGATTATGCAGCAAACTTCTTAAAATGCTCAGAAAAATAACATATGTGATATGCATTTGAATACCTTCTTTCCTCAAACGATGCTAAAATTTTAGCAATGTTTGACCATGACAGGAAAGGGGTTCCTATCTTCTTATCATAGAAGTTCATGCCAAGAACATCCCCATCCAGAGTAACAAGAGGGCCTCCAATCCCAAGCTAGCAAAGTGACATGGACAAGTTGTGATTTCTATTCCAAATAGGTATTGCTAACCAACTCACTCTGATGCGACTATATATTTACGAGCAAATTCCCTATTTGCCATTGAAAAAAGATATGTAACCAACAACCTAGTAGAGAGCTTCAATAATTGGCCCAAACAATACAAGTCCATGAAACGGTTGTTTACATGGCTTTACATTAATTCCTTGGTGCAATGACCCTGTTTTTACATTATTTCCTTTGATCTTATGCAGAGGACCACCAAAAAAGAAGAGCAGAACCACCAGCCACGGAGTCAAGCATTGTTGCTTTTGATGATGATGCACCGGCCACTTGTATGAGTTTTCCACCAAGGTTTGCACTCAATTTTACTGTCTTATGTTTCCATTAAAATTTGCAGTGTTTTCTAAGTGACTTCCTTATGTAGTCAAAGCTCTGAGGCTTCAACTGAAAAGAGAGAGAGAGAGAGAGAGATAAAGGCGACACATCATGTTCTGGGAAATCGATCAGGTAAGATATCAAATTAGATTCTTTACATGACCTTGTGACTATTTGTGGGGGCTGAAATGAGTTTATGCATACATGTTTAGGTGTAGGTCTGCGAGTGGCAGCCAGAGGCCCTTTCCATTGAGTATCTTATGGCTGCGTCGATGTCCATTTCAGATGGGCAAGCTGTAGGTCCTGCTGCTGTGCCAGCCAAGAAAAGAAAGAAAATTGCTGCGACAACCAGGAAAGAGAAGGATGGGGCGAAGGAGAAGCCTAAAGGGAAAAGAAAGAAGGCAAAGATATTGCAGCCACTTGATAGCCCAGCAATGGCTACCAGAAGCAAGAAGCTGCTGTTTACTAGTCCTTCGAAGTCTACCAGAAGCATTCGAAGGCTTAGTCTGTGATGTGAAAGTGTGCTGTGAGCTGTGAGCATGTCATCCTTTTGCTTGGCTTGGTTTCTATGAACCAATGTATGTTAAACCATTATGTGGAGCTTCTGTCCCTTAGGAACTGCATGCCAGACTTGGTGTATTTGGGTCATCTCTATGCACTATGTGTTCAGACTCACTTTTTTCTTTTGATAATGTGCTCAGACCAGTTTTTGTGTCATGTTTTGGATAACATTTTATTACCATTTGAACTAATATTATGTGTGCTTGAAACTGAACATAGAGGTCTTTGCACCTTAATGGCATGAAAGGAAACAAAGATCTCCACTCCATAATGGCAGGAAAGGAAACATGGAAACATTTGCTGTGTCCTATCCTAGGGGCATATTTGCCTTTTCATATACCAAATAGCACCGTTAGTAGGTTCTGTACACTATAGTGGCACGAAAGGAACCGAAGATAAACTTGATGGCAGATAAGGAACTGCAAAATTTTCAATGGCAGATAAGGAAGCACATCTTTTTCCAATGGCAAATAGGGAATTGACTCTATATTTACTCACCATAAAAAAGTAGGCATACAAAAACATATAATTACCTTAGTAATCTTGCACGAGGAATGTACAAGTAAGTAACAATCAAGTGCACTTGAAGAGGAAATCAGCTTCCCACTCGTAGCCATTAATGCACATGATTCGAAACAACGCCCTACAGCTACTACATCAGAACACATAAGCCAAGAAGGCAGAGTATTTGCTGGACGAAGATCATAGCGATTCTTGAAACTGACTAGAGCAACATTGTAATGTAGATCATAATGCTCTAATGTCCCATTTATGCTTTCGGTGCTGCTTGGAAGCAACACTTCAATCTGAAAATGATACAAATTATGAGACTTAAGCAGCACCTTAAAAGAACAAGCAATCGCAGAATAATGAGCACTAACCCTCAAGTTTTCAACAATGTTGTTCTCGTCACCAGAATTTCTAATCAAGCTTGCCGATGTCAAAATCTTTGTAGATCCATTCCATCCAATAAAAAAACCCGTGCAGGCAAAAATTCTTTTTTCTCCTGCACCACATTTTGGATATCAGGTAGTCTGGTTATCAGCTAGTTGTGATCAAAACAGACATTAAACAGTAAATGGCACATCGCTATAAAGTCACCATTGAATGAAGCCAGTGCGACAACACTGCGATTTATTCTAGAAGAAGCTTTTTCACCAAGTTTTGTCCAGACACCTTTATCACGTTTATCGCCACCACGTATATCGCCAAAAGGCTCTTCAAAAGTATTGACCAAAATCATGCCAGCTGAGAAATATAGATTTTGGAATAGTTATTAGTAGTACAGGAGAGCTACAAAAGGTCAGCAAATATAGAAACGCTGACTCACCATCTAACATGGTTGATGGTAACTTAGGGTAACCCGAGTCGTCTATATCTAAGTGTTCCTGGCTGAGACAATCCCTGCGTCCTGGTGCAACAAGGTCAAGTGATCAGCACTGATATATCATAACAAGGTCAAGTGATCACAACTAGCTGATACTCCCTCCGTCCAGAAATGATAGGCGTATTTTATATATAGGAAGCCTTTTTCCTACTCCCAGGAGTAACTACTCCCACATGTGTATCTCACAATCTAGAGAGTATCTGACCATACTTGGGGTGTCTAAATAAAGTATGTGCATATACATGATTATTCAAAGTGGTATGCAAGACAAAGATGTGGGGATTCATTCAGTGTATGGACATACTCCTTTTTACTATGCAGTAAATGCGATATATGACCATATGCAAAAAAAAAATATGAATTCCGCTTAAATTTTTTCATGGTTATATCTTAGATTGGGTATGTAGATACACCCAAAGGTATTTGCACATACCGTGGGGTATGTACACATACCCAAAGTGTTTTTTTCAATGTGTGAGTAACTACAATTCACATAAATTCTGTGTGTGCATAATGATCAGCATGTAATGTTTGTTATATTACGATAACAACCTGATCAGCAATCCACATTAGAAGTTGGTGGTGTGCATGAACATACTCAAGCAATATAAGCGTACAAGTAAAAGAGTAAAACTAGTTGATATAAAAATGTAAAAAGCTAAACTTGCACAGCTTCTAAATAGATATCATTACAAAGCCGCAACAATTTGCACGATACCACAATGTTAAGAAGTCTCAAGGAGTGGCTGTAGGCTCACCTTCTGGGTGGCTGTTAGATTTACCACCTACAGGTGCTCCAAACCTGCAGAAGAAAATAATAGTTAACACTAACCCAAAAATAAAATGGATCAAGCCAGTGTGTTAATACACAAAATGGTGCCAAAACCTAAGTAGAATCATAGGCCAAAAATAAGATAGAGAAAATATGACCTGAAATTGTATGGATATAATAAATGTTTGATGAAAAACATGATGATAATGCCTTCTAGTGTGCACATTTCAATAAGACAAACATACAGCTGCAACAATGGCATAAGAAATACGGAAAATCTAATACAAGGAAACTGTGATACATGCCTAAGAACAACAAATATTTTGGTTGAGGTGTCAAAGAAACAAGTTAATATTTGAAGTAAACATTGAGAAACTGAAAAGCGCAGATGCCAAACAAGATAAGGAAGAGCAGTGAATGAGCCAGATTATCACATACATATGCTGTCTGGAACACAAAAGGCTGACCTTCTAAGCTCATGCAAGAGAAGAGGAAGTGAGGTAGAATGGAGTAGGTCAACTAATGAAGGGCATACATCACTTAGACATACCCGTAAACCAAACTTGTTGGCCGTGCACGACCTGTCACCTTTTCCCGGTATGTCCAGTAACGCTCCAGACACTTCAAAATTGTGCCCCATGGTAGGAAAACTGCTCTTTCCGTAACAAAAAAAAGGTTCATGCCAACAACTTCCCCATCAAAAGAAAAAATTGTTGCACCTTCCCAAGCCTAATAGTACAATAAAGGTGACAGGCAACGAGGGTTACATTTGAACAAAACATAAATGGTATGGAACAAGATTTAAATATAAAACAAAATTCATTTTTATTGCCTACATGCATAAAATAAATTAAACAGAATAAAATGGCTTTATTGTCATGCGAGTGTACCTTTGAGGTTTTACTGTCAAGATCTTTATCATCCTTATGTACCCTTAAATCACCACCCAATTCCACACTCTTGGCCGTTAGGTCACCAGAGACATCACGTCCAACTGCACATGCCTCACCATGGGGCACAGATTTCAGCTTACGATGGAAAATTCCAACATTAACATCACGGAAGCCACAGACTTCGACTACAGCAAAGTTGTGAACTAAATCATATTCAGCCAAAAAACCCCTATATACTTCCTTGCCTTCACGGCGCACTTCAATCTACAAAACAATGATAAGGCAAGAAATGATTACATAATGATCAGAAGCAAACAAAATAGTAATAAGCAGTGAATGTCGGAGCCAACCTTTAAGTCAAAATAGTGCTCGTTTGTTTTACCATGGAAAGCTCTAACCAAACTTGCAGAAGTTAGAAACCTTGAACGGCGGTACCCATCGTGTCCTATAGCCATGCCCGAGCATGAAAATAAGGTTATGTCTCCTACAGAAGATTGCAACTCGCTCGGATCATTTAACTGGTAGTGTTTCAATATATATTTGCTGGAAAACTAAGAAGACTGTAGCAGTATATATAATTACCATTGCATAAAGAAATTGAGACGACACTTTTACCCCAATCAGATAGCTTAGTGCAAACATCTTGACTAGAGTCCCCATCATGCAAGCGACCTAGTTGAAGAAAAGAAAACATTAAGGCAACTGTGAATGCTCCAATAAAATTGTGAAAATGCGTGTGCGTGCGTGCGTGCGTGTGTGTGTGTGTGTGTGTGGGGGGGTGAGGAGGGGAAATAGCAGAAAAGAAGAACTAGCAGACCTGAGATCCACTCAGCATTGCAAGATTTTCTGTTCTTACAAAAGTTTATAGTGAGATCTCCGCCGCCCCTCTTAGCTTTCCGCATCTTTCTCAAGGCTGAAGCAGAATTGTTTTAGAAATATAACAAAGGGGCAAAATATGGGGGGCCATAAGCAGTAATAAAAAAACAATGTAAAACTATAACCGTCTAACCAATCAACGGAATGCTAATAAAAGCCATTATGTCAGGACTGAAAGACCAACGTTGACAATTTTGGCATCTGTTTGTTTCTTCCTAGATCATATAATCTAGCTTATGGTCCAATGGTAGTATTATAAAAGATCAGACAAGATGCCGAAATAATCTGAAATAATCATCTCCTGGGCAGCTTATTTCAGATTATTTTGGCATCTAGGGTGGTCTTTTACTATGTTACGCTTGACTCATAAGCTAGATTATATAATCTAGGAGGGAAACAAACAAGTCCTAAGCTCAACCATCAACTATAGCACGGAGTGCTAACATGAAAATGCCTGCACACTCTACTCTATTACACCTGATGTATCGAAAGTATCTACCAGGTAGCCTATTCCTTGGGTTTTATCCAACTGTATTTAAAGTATCGATTTGCTCCCTGAAAACATACATCAGTGGTATCTTGGAGCAAAGGGCATTACCGCAGACACCTGAAAGGCTGAAAGAAAAGAGCTCACTGAAGCCCATATTTGTTGGTGCAGGTTGTAGTATACCGGTGTTAAGGTAGTCAAGACTAGGCTTTACCTTCCGTTGGACTATATGTAATATATGTTCTCTACTACTACTTAGTCTAGACCGAACATACAGAAGTACCATAGAAGCAGTCAGGCAGCCGCACAATTGAACCAACAACTTTCCCACTTTTAAGATTTCTCCTATCTGCCTAGAAAGAGGCCATACAAACATGGACCATGGAGCTCTTAAGAAAAAAAGGTCATACCTATTATTATGCTGCACTGAAATAAACTCCCAAAGGAATACTATCGAACTAATCTGAAACTGTATATCGATTCTTTGATCGGATTTCAAAACAAAGGGCTGTATACTTGAACACCAATATTGTACCACCCAATCAAGCGGATCTTGTTGAAAGAAGTCGGTCCGTTAAAGCCCAAGTTCCAATCAGATGGACACGTGTAATCGGCTGGATGTGACTCGAACAAACACCGCTACACCCCGGTAGACACAAAACGTGGGGAAGAGGGGTGGGATTTCGGCGTGCCCCTCTGCCGCCGCAAAATTTTTAGGGTCCGAACTAGGGTTTAGGTGCATGAAGTCACACACGGATGCGGGGAAAGGGACGAGGAGGGTCATGCGTACCTTAGAAGGCGCGGGGCAGCGCGGCACCCCTAGCACGATCGCCCGGTCCGTCGCTCGCCGGCAGGGTGGGGACTGGAGAGAGAGACTGAGAGCGAGCGAGCGAGAGCGGCGGGGGGCTCGGCGCGGATTCTCTAAATCGGATCGGGGGCAGGTGCGCTTTTTTAATCCTCCAGCAGTTTCCAATACTCTTTTTTTTTTTTTGTTATGCCCACTAATATTTTTCTGATCTCTCCCTTAAAATATTTTAACGAAGATACGACTCTTCCATAGGACCATCCCAACTATCACTTTTCAGCCATATTTTCTCTTACACTTCAGCAGGACCTATATTTTATATGGGTATTAGAGGAGATATATTATGGTAATGCTGCAGCAACTTCTTTAATAAATTTAGAAAGTGATATTAGGCTACTCTAATACTATATTATTGGGGGAGTTGTATTGGGGGATTACTCAAGATGCTCTAACGTTGCTGAGTAAAGTCACCTGTGCCTTGCCCCTATCCGATGCCATCCATTAGCTATCTCAATGCTAACCAAATCAGCCCAACTCCAGTTCACAGCCCAAATAAGGCCCAGCCTTTTGTCCTGGGAATGGTACGGCACATATTGATAATGTACTTTTTTTATCCTTTGTTTCTTGCAATGCCATGAATAGTACGGCACAGCTTTTTGTCCTGGGAGCAAACCGTTTAACCTTAAATAGTAAAATTGGTACCGGTCCAATGATAACAGTATCTCTTCGTCGATCATCATTACTCCCTCCGTTCCAAATTATAAGTCGCTTTGACTTTTTTGGTACATCCATTTTACTATGTATCTAGACATATATTATATCTAGATACGTAGCAAAATAAATGTACCAAAAAAGTCAAAGCGACATATAATTTGGACCGAAGGGAGTACTATGTTTTTCACCGTAACGAAGTTTATGTGGAACATCTCTTTCTTTGTTCTATATGTAGTACTAGCAAATATGCCCATACGTTGCAACAGGAGAAAAAAATATTAAATATTCATGCAAAACGATAACTTGAATGGTACGTGTCTTATGTTTTATGCTTTTATAATTTATTTTATGATGATCGTCACATCCATAATATAAAAGTTAATGCTGGCAATAAATAACAAGGTCCTATTAGACATGTATCGAATTAAAATACACCTTGGCATATTTTTTCCTTCCTTTTTAAAGTTCATAATTATTTAGATATAAATATATCATAAATTTTATTTTTCATACTACTCATGTGTTTCTCTGACTCAATATTGACCTTTGTAGCTTTTTTAACGCATCATATCAATCTCCGTAACTTTTTTTTGTCAATGTGTCAAGGATTGGTCTGTCCACCAATGATTATGATAGGAGACCTCTCTTGATTTTTCACATGGCAGTCCTCGTCAGGAATTACATAAATACATTTGTTTAGATTTCATTAGACAATAATCTGCCCAAGGTTTCAGTTGATGCAATAACTAGTTGTACCATTAACTAATCCATATTTTAATAAAAAAGTTTTTTGGGAATTAATAAAATAAGCACAATCTAATAAGATTTATAACATCTATGGATAGATCACATTTTTATGAAGCTAACAAAACTGGTTTGGCATTTTTCTGATTTTTTTACAATTTTTGCGAATTTTGCAAGATCTCTGTTTTTATAGAAAAAGAGAAAAACGAAAGAAAATGAAAAAGGTTTGTATGGGCTTGGTCCAGTCAAAAAAGCCGACCCAACTTGAAGAATTCAGTCCAGGTCGAAAAAGAAGCCCACCAGGAGACGCCCACTTGGTTTTGAACATTTTGCATCAGGAACCCTGATATATTTTTTAAACTATTAATGTCCTTCTACCTTTTTTCTCTGGCATCTTTACATCTAGAACCCCGCATTTCTTTCTGTTCTCTTTCCTACTCTAATCTCCATTCGGTTAACGCAAATAGAAAAGAAATTGGCATAATGGAGAGAACACGGGTGAGAGTGAGACCGAGCCAGATTTGGACAGGCTGGTAGAAAAAAAACGCAGCAGAAATTTTACCTTTTTAGTATTAGGTATAGATACAGTCTATGTACTGAGAAAGAAGTTATGTTCTCTGTAGCAAGCTGTCTCCTGGCACAAGCTAATCCTTTGTTCTTTAGGGTACCCGTGTCAAACACTCATAATAAGGGCCTGTTTGGACAGCTCCACTAGTCAAAAAAATGAATCTGGATCTGAGATTCACCGTGGAGCAGCTCCACTAGTGGATCTGAGATCCACCATGAATCTACCAAGGAACCGTTTGACTATACTGTAGATTCAGATCCACTCAAGGACATTTTAATTGGAATTGCCAGATTTGCCCCAGGAATAGACCCCATTTGTCAATGTCTTCAAAAAGCTTGTTGCCTGTCTTCTTACTCCTCCAGCCGGAAGCCCGGTCTTCTTCTCGTTTCCCTGTTTTCTCTAGGCTAGGAGTGCACTCCGCACGGCACGGCCACCTGCAGGCTTCGGCTGCTGTGTTGCGTCTGCTATTCTACTGCTGTAGGGCGCGGCCACGGCGAGCGGAGATTCGGCGACCAGGCGTGGCACCCGGCGGGCGCGGCCATGACGCGGCACCGTCTGGCGGAGCTCACGGGCGCGGGTGCGTGGGAGGAGGTAGAACTTGGCGAGCTCGGGCTTCTAGGTGGGTGGGGATGGGATCTGCTCCGTCGCCCACATGGGGGATTTACTTCGACGGCGGCGTGGCGCGGACCGCGGCGGCCGGTTGGAGCTCCTACGGCCGGCCATGGCGACCTCTCTGGGCGCGGCTGAGGCGGGTGGGCGGAGACTCACCGGAGCTCGCGGAAGGGGCTGCAGTGGCCCTGCCGAGCAGGCGCGGGAGACGGAGCTTGGCGTCTCATGCGGTGAATAACGAACGGCGGAGGTCAGGGTCGCGTGCGGGGAGGAATAAAAAAAATAGAACGAACTGGTAAGTTATGTAACCAATGGCAGTGTTGGGTAATTTTTCCAACTCCACCAATTCTAGTTTGGTGGAGCACCCCTTGAGGAGATCCACCAAATTAGTGAATATGGCCCTTGGATCTATCTTTTTGGTGAATCCGGATTTGGTGGAGCCAGTGTGTTTGGGTAACTTTTCGTGGATTGGTGGATCCGGAGCCGGTAGAGTTGTCCCAAACAGGCCCTAATTAAGCATTGTTGTTAACTTCCCCTTTACAAAAATTTCCCAGTTAGCATATTCAAAAAAGTCAATACTATTGCATATGTTTTCCTTCTTGGCTTTGTTTACCTTTGATACACGGTAATGAGAAAGTGGGCCTTATTTGATGTCGGTGTTTTTTACCGGTAGATATTTGGTTCTTAGGGAACCCCGCTTGGTGCAAAGATCAATCACAAAGAAGACGAGATTTATACTAGTTCCGGCCCACGTGATCGAGTAATACGTCTAGTGTGGTGTTCTTGTATTCTGTATTCGGCGAGTTGAAGATTACAATGTAGCTATTACAATAGAGGGATCGCTAGCTATTTATATCTGGGATCAACTTGCCCTACAAGCTAAGAAGTCGTATCCTAGTCGGAGTCTTGACGTAATCCTAAAATATCCTTCCTTGAATAGGCTTGTCGTTCCTAGTCATATCTCTTCTGATCTAGAGTTGGCTTTCGGCGAATCCTTTAGTCAGGATACCGGGGTATGGCATCAACATTAGCCTCCGAGCTTGTCTGCCACAAGGGCTTGTGTGTTCAGTCATCGGTCCTTTTACACTTCCTTGCAATTTTAGAATTCAGAGAATTCTTTAATGCTTGTAGAAGTCGAGAAGGTGTGACTCAGTGTGGGGCACATGTATTTACAAGTGGAACAGTCAAAACATTCAAGTTTCTAATACTATACTAGGTGAGTATCCGTGCGTTGCAACGGGAGCACAACATTAAACCAAGACAATACAACTATTTCGTTGTTGGCAGAATTTGACATAGTTGATTGCAATAAAGATGATGTAAAACGGTTGTTTTCACACCTAAACACAAATGAAAGCAGAAGTAACAATACAACACACTGGGATAATTGGAGGCAATCCGTCTACGACTTACAGCTCATGAGAAGTGGAGTTACATGAGAGATTATTTACAAAGAGATAATTGAGGTAGCAGATTGATTAAATTGCATAGCATATGGTTAATGACCTCGAAGGCATCATCATGCTGACCCTTGTCAATTATGGTAGGACACCCAAAAGAAAACTCGCATCTTGTTGCATTGATCTCTCAAATTAGCGAAGGCACTTGAAATACCCTATAGCACATAGTTCAATTAAACCAATCATACAGTGATATTTTTCTACAAGCACTTAAACTAACAACTTATGAATCCTATGCAGACTATTTCAGCCTTTTGTGTTCCAGACCAAGGTAGAAGAAAGAGCCAGAGGCAAAAAGGACATTTCACTGTGCTCCTCTCTCCTCAAAAGCTAGAAACGGATATTTTATTAGGCGGAGTGTCTAGCAACAAAATTACCAAAAGCCAAAATGTCTTCCAGCAAATCGGTCTATTTTGGGAGCAGAGGGTGGTCACTTTCAATGTTCAGCAACCAATTTTGCCTTTTTTTTATTTGGTTATATAGAAACATGTCGTGTTAGTGTGCGATGCGACGCAAGTTGAGTCGAGGGATCCAAATCCTTGACCTGCAGGCTGCAGCTAGCTAGCTAAGATTGAAGCGTTGGACTTTGATTATGAAACAAAACACACATTAGAGCAAGGTCAATAATAGAGCTAAGTGTTTAGCTATAAGCCAAGTTATAAGAGCCAAGCTATACAATAGTTAGTCTTCTATTTGTCTATAAAATTTCTTTATTATTATATGTCTTTATTCTCTTCCCTATTCCTCCTCACATATATCTCTATTGGGACCCACTACTGCCTATGCTTCCGTGTCCAACTTGGTACTTGCATGGGAGATCAGCTCTCTTCTCTCTCCTTCCTTCTCTCTTCTCTTCCATATCAGCAAAAATATTAGTTAACTTGGCTATAAGCCAATTGTTGTACTTGCTCTTGCTACTATAAAATAAATCGCAGGAGGTCAAGATGCATGCATCCAACAGATGTGATTTAGCAGTTAGTCAGCATTTCATTCATTCGTCGGGACGGATCGGAATAAAGTCAAGATTCAAATAACGACAATTATTATGTATGCTGATCAACGTATATAAAATATATAAATGCTTAGTAAGTACGGTTGTGAAAATGATAAAGAAAAAAAAACACTGGAGTCAACCTGCTATACGGATGATGAATACTCCTGTATACTCCGTCCGTTAAAAAAAATGCAATTCTCATTTTTGGAAGAGTAAGTTTAACTAAATTTATACAAATATTTATTAATATTTAAGATATCGAATAAGTATCGTTATGTTGACGACATTATATTGATGACATAAAAATGATATTTTTGTATAAACTTGATCAAACTTATAAAAAATCTAGAATTATATATATATATATATTAGATCGAGGGAGTATATGATGGACAGTGCAACTGAAAAAGCAACCGATATTGTTAGCTTAATTAAAGTCACAAGACCCAACCGACGGACACCTGCACATGCATGCATGTGGATGAGCTGTGTGCCAGTGTAGGTGCGTTCTCGTAGCAGCCGGGCTGACGCGGACCCGTCGGGCCCGGCCCGTACGTAGCCGTTGAAGGTGCGACTGGAATTCTGATTCTGAATTCAATCCTTCCTTCAACCGTCTCCTAATAATCCCAGGACATTCCATCCTCCTTCCTCCGCCGTCAGGTGCCAGCCATATCCTCTGTTTAGCAATAGGCCAATAGCTCCAGCTCCTCTCCACTCTTGTGAGGTTTTTAGGAACTCCTCAGATGAATTATCTCATTCGGCACAAAATAGCTCCTAAAGTTGGTAAAGTTATGCCAAACAATGCCTTATAACAGTACTTGTATTGATTGTGCATTGTATACTCATGAACACTTTGGGTTCAAGGTTTAAAATTGTAGACTATACCAAATAGAGGCATTTTTTTCAAGGAGCTATAAGGCTATAACAAGGCTGTAGCGGAGCTACCATAGGTAGTGATTTAAAAAAAACATAAAAAATACAAGTAATCGATTCACAAAAATATGACAATCATGAAATTTGATGGACACAAAAATGTTTCTAGGTTCTAGGAATCTTTTTTTGTGACAAAAGTTCTAGGAATCTAGGATATGTAATTTGCTATGGCTTGGTCTCCAAGCCGGTAAAAATACCCCCCTTGTAGAGGTAAGAGTATGAGTACTCGATCCATCCAGCCCACCCTATGTCTAGGGGCCGGATATGTCCTCCATGATGATATCTAGGAAGGGGGGGGGTTCAGTATTGTCGTTAATGCCTCTGGTGAGTAACCTTCTGAGTATACATAGAAGAGGAACAACTCTATCGGTGTTTAGTACTATAGGCGAGTGACTTTGATGGCAGGTGTCTTACATCTAGTGAAAAAGATGTGTTGTATTGCTTGCGTACTAAATGCTATGTTCGATGTCAAGTAGGGGAATGAGAAGCCGGGGAAAGTAGCAAGAGGAGTAGGGTGACACACAGATGACTCTCGATTGCCAAAGGTATTGTTGAGTAACTATATACAATTACATCCGATTCACTGGAGCACTATTGGGATGACTAGCGAACTCCCTCAGCCAGAATTGTGCGGATGGCAGGTGCATAATGCAGGCCATTCTGTTTTTATGTGAAGATAAGCTGACAGGATAATCTGCCGGCCTATGTACTACTAAAGGAATAAGCACGTACATACACAAGTAAATACCAAATACTCTATACCACCACCATCATCGAGAACCAACACGCAACGTTACCAGTGACACGAATGACCATGACAATCAAAGCTGCCCACCCAACCTGTTCTGGTTAGGCAGAGCAGTGTGTGTATCAGTGCTGGGCACGGTGGCCCTGTATTAAATCCGTTGTATGTCGTAGGACGTCTTGGTGAAATGTCAAATACTATTCATGTATACTACTTAATTTCTGTCATGTCACGTCCACGACGCATATATAAAGACATCCCGACGGGGTTTCGAGAGGGCTTCAAGAGCTCCCTACACTGCCTTATATGGGGTTGCCGGGTTAGGTTAATGACTCCCGATTGTGGTAGATACACTATTGCATACAATCAGATCCTGAGGCTGTCGCGACGACGGGCTTCTTTGACGTGCACACTTGTGGCAATGGCAGCCAACAAAGATGGACGAATTAGAGCGCCGGCGTGACGGCGCGGATGAAGAACCATGCCCAGCAGCGTGGTCAGTGCGTCGGTCAGTCACTCAAGTTGTCTTCTTTCTTTCTTTCTTTCTTTCTCTGATGAAATGAAAGAGAGAGACGGAAGAACAAGTCGCTGTTGTGTTGGAGTGCAACGGGTCCGTCCGATCCGACAGGTAGACGACGGACCCTGCTCTGCTCCTTTGCTGCCAAAAGTGGAGTGCATGCGCGTGCGTGCTCTGCTCTGCTCTGCCCTGCTGCAACTGCAACCGTCGTCGACCCACCGGACGGAGTGAATGCGTGCGCAGTGCGCTGCGTCGTCGTCCCTGCTCCTGCTGTGCAGACGCGGTTTTAGTTTTACCAGCGACAGAGAGCAAAGACAAGAAGCTCGATCGGTGGCGGTCGATCAGGGCAGGAGACGTCGACGTCGACGTCGACGTCGGACTCGGTCCGCGGCTCGCGGCCCTGACTTGTCTCCTCCTCCGGTTCGCCCCCTCTGCGGCTGCGTGCGTGCGGTGCTCCGTGGACTGTTTGTTTCCAGCGGCTACCGGCTAGCGGCTTGCATGCTATATATACACAAAATCCTCCGTCCTTCCCTTCCAAACTTCCAACCCCCCAAAAGCTCCGACCGAGCTGCTAGTGCTATGACTCTGCGGTCGCCGCCGGGGGCACTGGACCACCCAAAGCTCCTGCAGGCGACGAGCCCTACTACTAGTAGTAGCAGGGACCATCATCGTCTCATCAGCAGTCTCAGCGTCGTCGACGACATGCTCCCGCGGTCGCCCAAGCTGCTCAGGACCAACTCCTCCAAGAAGGTGCCGGCGGCCAGCAACCTGGAGCGGGCGCTGCTCAGCTTCAAGTCCTGGGAGGCCAGCGCCGGCGCCATCGACGACGCCAACAAGCCCGCCGCCGGTGTCGCGGCCGCCGTTCCGGTTCCGCCGGCGTCGCCCGTGCAGCGCCGCATCCACGGCGCCAGGCCGGGACGCCTGGCCCTCCACAGCCCGACCATGGCTGCTGCCGACACCACCGTCGACGTCCTGCGGTCCCCGCTCCACGAGGCCGCCGCCACCCGGGTGCAGAAGATGTTCAAGGGCCACCGCACGCGCCGCACCCTGGCCGACTGCGCCATCGTCATCGAGGAGCTGTGGTGGAAGCTCTGCGACTCCGCCTCGCTCGACCGCACCTCCATCTCCTTCTTCACCGCCACCGCCGGCGGGGGCAAGCAGGAGACGGCGGCGTCGCGGTGGGTCAGGGCCGGCAAGCGAATCGCCAAGGTCGGAAAGGGACTCTCCAAGGACGACAAGGCGCAGAAGCTCGCGCTCCGCCATTGGCTCGAAGCAGTACGTCCGTCCTTCTTCAATTCCGTCCTCGTCGTCGTCTTCAGTATATAATGCATGCAACAAATGATAATTGCAGATCGACCCGCGGCATCGGTACGGGCACAACCTGCACCTCTACTACGACATCTGGTTCCAGAGCTCCAGCACGGAGCCATTCTTCTACTGGCTGGACATCGGAGGCGGCAGGGAGATCCATCACCCCAGCTGCCCCAGGACCAAGCTCAACTCGCAGCTCGTCATGTACCTGGGAATGGTGCGTCGTCGTTGCTGCCTACGAATTCATGAAGTTTCCTCCCCTTTCTTTGGTTTCGCCAGCCGGCCGGCCGCTGACTCACTGAAACGAATGGCATCCATTCAGAACGAGCGGGCGGCGTACCAAGTGGTGGTTGAGGACGGGAGGCTGACGTACCTGCAGACCGGGCTGCCCGTCAACACCACCGACGAGTCCAAATGGATCTTTGTGCTCAGCACCACCAGGTCGCTCTACGTCGGGCAGAAGCGCAAGGGCCAGTTCCAGCACTCGAGCTTCCTCGCCGGCGGCGCCACGTCCGCCGCGGGCAGGCTCGTCGCAAAGGACGGCGTCCTCAAGGCCATCTGGCCCTACAGCGGCCACTACCTCCCCACCGAGGAGAACTTCAACGAGTTCATCGCCTTCCTGCAGGAGAACAAGGTGGATCTCACCGACGTCAAGAGGTGCTCCGTGGACGACGACGAGTACCCGTCACTGAAGCGGAAGCAGCAGAGCATAGCCGACGACGAGGAGAAGGAGGCCAAGCTGGAGGCGGAGCCGGCAGCAGCAGGCGCCGTGGATGCCAACGAGACCGGCAGCTGCGCGGTGGTGGCGAAATGGACGAGCGGCGCCGGCGCGCGCATCGGCTGCGTCCGGGACTACCCGGCGGAGCTGCAGAGCCGGGCGCTGGAGCAGGTCAACCTGTCGCCCAACAGGCCGGCGCCGCCGTGTCCGTGCCCGCCTCAGTCGCCGTGGGCAGGCAAGGCGCCCATCCCGTCGCCGCGTCCCAGCCCGCGCATCAGGCTGTCGCCGCGGGTGCAGTACATGGCCGTGCCCGCGGCGAGTCCGACCGGCCTGCGCCCGCCGCCGCTCAAGCAGCAGTGCCTCGGCCTCGGGCTCGGCATCCGCCCACCCACGGCGCACCTCACGCTGCCCGGCAACAAGAACGGCAGCAAGGCCACCACCTCGTCACCAGACAATCACTGACATCACATCATTCAGATGCAAACAGCAGTTTTGTTCTTGGCCTCGGAAGTAGTGCTCGCAGTAGATATATGGTTACATTACATACAGTAGCTGACTAGCAAGAGTTTTTTAGCTTTTTAATTACACTGATTCCTCCATTTCTTTGTAATGCTCGTTGGTTTGTTCAAAATTAACCTGACCTGAAATCACTGCACAGCACAGAGCCACAGACTGGATTTTTGTTGATCGTCTAAACTGAAGTGAAAGAAAGAAACAAACCTCAAATCACTGACGAATGTGAGGCCTTGTTTAGATTCCAAGTTTTTTCACTCTCTCTCCATCACATCAAATCTTTGGACACATGCATGGAGTATTAAATGTAGATAAAAAAATAACTAATTATACAGTTTGATTGTAAATTACGAGACGAATCTTTTGAGTCTAGTTAGACCATGATTGGACAATAATTATCAAATACAAACGAAAGTGCTACAGTATCAAATACTGATTCTCAACCATCATCTAAACAAGGCCTGAACTTCACGCGCAGACTCTGAATGAATTTCATTGATCGTCTGAACTGAAAGACAGACAGACAGACAGAGTCATACTGGTCAGCCGAGACTGGCAAGGACAGCACTGCTACGCCTCTTTGAACTGAACCAAAGAATGAATGAAAAAGAAAAACCAGCAAGGCAGGTAGCCTCGAATGGAATGAGACTGTTCATCTTCTTCTTCTCTCCGAGTGAAGGCACGCGCTGTCACGTTAGACCCGTCTGAAATTGCGAACAACGCCAGGCGACTTGACAAAAGCTGAGCTTCTCTTTTGACCAACACCTTTTGTATACTAACGTCCCTTTAAGACGCAGGAATTTCAGACAAGAATTTTTCACAGAAATCACAAATCAGTCCATTTTAGAACTGTCGAACTGGTTTTGTGAGAACTGTTGAACCGGTTTTGAGTGCACACTTGGCATTCGTGTACTTAATGGCCTTAGTTTTCATTTCAGCCAAAAATCTCTTTTATTGGTACATGATCCTTATAGTCGACAGTTTTTAATGGCAGGCAAACGTGCTCGTTGACAGACAGACATCTCGCCCGTCAGCGTCTGTGTTACCTATCCAGGCTATTCTCAAGGCACGTGCCTCCGCGGTCAAGGGCTCTTAGACTTTTGGTCCCGTGCAAAACATTTGAATCAGACAGGGACTTTGCTTCACTTTCTGTGACGGCACACGTAGCCGCTGCACTGCTAGTACTTGGTCTTCTTACCCAGGGCCAGGCCAGGCCTCGCCTCGCCTCTTCACCGCTTGCACTTGGTTTGGTCTGGCTTCGGTCATTGCCAAACGCCAGCGCAGCATATTTCACCAGCAAATTACTAGATAACCTCGAGGAAAGTACCTGGTTACTGCAATTGACAAAACCGTCGCCAATCCATAACCAACCATCAGGCTGTTCGGAGATTATTTATTGCTGGCTGGTTTGATGTGAGAAAAAAACACGGTTCCCGGCTGGAAATTTACGATCGTTTACGAGCAAACGAACAGTCTGCATATCTAAACGTGGACGTACACGATCCCGTCAAAAACAAAAGCATGCACGTCTTCATGCAGCATTCAGATGAAACTGGTTTTTGGTCGCCAGCAGCTGTTCCAACCTGCGACCACATCGCACAAAACTACGACAGGTGAACAGCAACGAGCTCACATCTGTCACGAGCAGCATAACATCTCAGAGACGGAGTCAAAAACATATATAGCAGTTGAGGAATATGGAGTTACATGAGAGAGCAGGCACGATAAACCTCTCCCAAATGTTCTACCAAAGCAGCACGCACATCACATCAAATGTGAACCTCAAGAAATCCCTCTCAAAATAAACCATCGTTCACAGGACGCGGCACCCTTCCGTTACGCACAATCAAAGAAATGACAACATGTACAACGGAGGCTAAGCATAGCCATTGACACAGTTTCTAAGAGCCGTCGCCCGGACTGCGCTTCAGGCTCACTCACCCAAACCTCTTATTATCCAGCCGCCCTTGGTACTTCCATCTCGGTGAGATCTTGACACATGGGAGCATCCTAGGGGGGGGGGGCAGCACACCGACGATGCACCCAGTCAGGTCCCAAACAGATGAGATGCTAATAGTGAACCCTGTCATCGCCGTCGAAGTTTAGGCCCTGCATGCCCCTAATGGTAGACTCATAGTTCTTCGGGTTAGATGAGTGGCGCCTGCTGGAAGACGAGCGCCTGCCGTCCGAGGAGTCAGGCATCTGCGGGCTCCACCGCGGGGCTCCAGACCTCTGGAACGCCCCTGGGCTTGCATCAGTGGTGCGGCTACGTGTTTGCTCCGCTTCAGTGCTTGGCTCTCGGCTACTAGAGACAGCAGGCCGCCTTGACGATCCGCTTGAACGTCCCAAAAAAGTCGAACTGGAGAACTACATGTCATTTAAGGGTCAGATAATACATGACAACTAACATACACAAACACTCCAGAATCACCCCCCCACCCCCCGCTTCTTCCCATCACAAAGCAGCACCAAACAACGTGAAAATATCAAACAGCTCACCACAGCATCTTTGGATGTCGATGTCTCAGGCTGAACAGGGGACTTCTGCTTGGCTAGGCTGCCTGCATTTATAACTGGTGGTGGAGCCTGGCGTCGCGTTGGGTCCATATCTGACCACCCACCTCTCCTTCCCTCTTCAGTGCCTATTATACATGAATGTAGCAGGCAGTCAAGCAACTAAATAATCTAACCAACTGGCACATCGGCAACACTTAAACTATGTATAAACAAAACGGTCCCGTAGATTCACAATAGAATAGAATTGGCCAGCAAGAAAATTCATTCCATTACCAATTAATTGCTTCAAATATACAATGTGACTGATTTCAACCTTTCATTTCATTACAGTAATCTTGTAACTGAAACCCCTTTTAGAAGGGTGGTTCAAAGTGTCTGATATTCAATCTGCCAGACTAATTCACTGCACGCTACTGCTACCAAAAAACTGGCACATTAATGAAACATTGCATGAGATTTATCTTTTCAAAAAAGAAATAAGCAGCAAGATATCATTCAAATTCTAACTTGTGATGGGCATACAGCACTATGCATCGATGGTATCAACTGCTAAATGAGAATTCTTGAGCGTCAGACCTGAATGTCTATTGTTATTTGCCACAGGAGCCATCCCAGAGCTCTGTCCTACTGGTGGAACCTAAATAAGAAGGCATGAGCATAGTCAGAAAAAAAAAATATCCATGTGTGCGCCATTGAGGTATGGTAGGAGGGCATTTTATTCATTGTACTGACAATTGCACGTGGTGGAGCAGTGGTCATCTGTGCCTGTTGGTACTTTAGAATGGTCCAGTCAAAAACATAATCAAACTGAAAGCCTGCCCAATGGATAACATAATTTCGAGTTAGCATTTTGCTACACTGAGAATCAAAAACATGGTTTATCATTAAATGAAATATTGGGCATATTAAACCAACCTTCCCGAATAAAAAGGTCTCTGAACAATCTCTTCAGGTATTGATAGTCTGGTGCATCTTCAAAACGTAGTGAGCGACAGTAATGGAAGTAAGAAGCAAACTCAGTTGGATATCCACGACAGAGGGCCTACAATTGGGGAAACACAATAAGAACATATACACCAAAGAAGGAAACACAGTTAGTAGAGAACAATGTGTGACCTCAGTTGAAGTAGCAATTTTCCTTTCGCTGATCTTTTCATACTTTTGTTTCTTGTTCCCAGCTTTCAGGCCCTGCCATGGAAGGCTGACAGTAGGCAAACAATGTGTTAACCCAGACATATCAGAAAATCTGAGATGAAACAGCGAATCAGGTTACAGTAAACAACCTTCCTCTCAAGAAGTACATCAGTACATATCCAAGAGATTCCATGTCATCCCTCCGGCTTTGTTCTGCGAGAAGACATCAATTATGATATCAAAATGAAATGTCACGGATAGGTAAGAGAATTTTTTCAGGAATCCAGAAACTGCATGCCTGGAAACTAGCTACCACCCAATTGAATAAAACCTACCAATTCCAAGGTGGGTATTTACACTTGCATATCTTGCTGTTCCAGTCAAGTTCTTGTTCTCTCTGCAATTAAATGGACAAGACTGAAGGTTCACAAATTTTAAATTGAGGTGCTGTCTGAATTCTGAAATCACGCTAAGAGAAGGATTTTCCAGATATTTGAATTTCTAGTGGTACGTGAAACAATATCACACATGAGCATAAAATAACTACGGACCTACTGTGGCAGCATAAGAAACTACAGCAGTAAAATATATTGTTGGTGATACTATGGAGCAAGTAAAATTATTTTACGGTAAAAGTGAAAATAAATAAGATGTTGAACAGCAATTTCATGCAAAATTCTCATAGCATGCTTACCTGTATGGAATGTGCTGGTGTGTTGATGTATCTCTGTACTTCTTTGCAAGTCCAAAATCGATAACGTAAACCTATAAAGAGATTAAAAGCAATTATTAATGCGTGCACCTATTATTAGACCCATAAGTAAAGGTAGATTGAGGGAATATAACAAATCACCTGGTTTGCCCTTTTCCCAAGACCCATGAGAAAATTGTCCGGCTTAATATCTCTATGCAAGAATGACTTCGAATGAACAAACTCAACTCGATTGATCTAGGAAAATAGAGGACATTAATATCATATACAATTAAATGAAAGCAGATGGATTGAGCAGAAATATGCTTCATGGAAACTTGAACCTAAAAAGAGAAAGTAAGCAAACAGAATAGTGAACTAGTCATGCTTCAATGATGCAGCATACCATTTGATCAGCAAGCATCAAAACAGTTTTGAGGGACAGCTTCCTGTTACAAAAGCTAAAAAGATCTTCAAGGCTTGGTCCCAGTAAGTCCATAACCAAAACATTGTAATCACCCTCAACGCCAAACCACTTAACATTTGGAATTCCAGCTGCAGATGAAGAGAAAAATGAGAGTCAACACAAATTTAAAAACAAACAGAGGGAATGAAGAGATAAGGAAGATAAAATAAGTGTGTGCATTACTTCCTCCTTGAAGTATTCTGTATAATTTCGACTCGTAAAGCAATTGAGGATGCTTCGTCTTAACATTTTCCTGGATAAGACATTAGGAACAACAAGGTTGTTATCCATCCACGTAGGAATTCGGTAGATGGAAACAATACAGAATACCCAAAAACTATAACACAAATTTCAATGCATTTGTACCAGGTAAGTTCATAGTTGCAGTGCGGTTAAAAGCTGTACTTAGAAGTCAAACAATGAATTATATCTTGAATGGCGTAAATACATTCCATGTCTTCACAACAGGAATTTAAATGGGGCAGCTAAATAAAAGCTTCCCATGCAGCGTACTATAGAACACATTACCAAGCTGTTATTTAGTTATTATATTGACATATTGCAAACCTTGTGCTTTAGAAAAATGCATTAACAAGTGAGTTATGTGAGAAATGTTAGTTGATCTCCACCAATAGGCCCAACGGCCTATTGGGCCCTTGGATCTGCGCCGATCGGGGGCGCCCAACCCTAATGTGGTTGGTGGGCCCCTGTCGCACAACACTATAAATAGAGTGGGGAACTGGGCTTGACTAACGAAGTTGACCGGAGCCGCCGTAATCCCACCACAGAGAAACCTAATCCGATCTAAAGGAGTGCTGCCAGCGACGGGATGCCCCACCGCACCGCCATCGCCCTTGCAGCGTCACCACCAGTCCACTGCATCGCCACCACGACGCCAACAACCCCACGGTACCGGCGTCTACCCTGCTGCGGTGCAACTATGCAAAGGCGAGGAGGCTTACCCCGGATCTACGGTTACAGAAAGGTACACTATGATTCTAACAAGAAAGAGCTGCCAGTAAAATCAAAGCAATCGATTATTTTAACAAACAACAGCAGAACATACAATTAGACCTGCGCAGCCTTAGATCCGTGCAGTCTGGCGATCCTTATTTGCCGAGACAGCAGGGGCATCACCATAGATCGCAAAATTAGGGGAAAATACTGAGGAACTCACCAGTTTAATTGCGACCTCCTCGTTGGTCTGCACGTTGGTGCCTGCACAATCACACAGACCCAGACAATAGCGGAAAGGGTAAAAAAAAAACTTATCAGCAACTCGCCAAGATGGGAACTTTGGAACCAAAACAAGATCTTTTGGCATAATTGCGAACGAACCGAGGTAGATCTCCCCAAAGGAGCCGCTCCCCAGTTTGCGGCCGACGCGGAACCTGTTGCCGATGCGCGGCTCCATGGCTGTGGCGGCAGCTGTGGGCGCAGCCGCGTCGGTGGAGAAGATCCCGGGAATTAGCAGAAGCAGACGGAGCTTGCCATGAGGGAATCGAATGGATTCAGTCTGATGCTCCGCGGAGATTCGGGGTTAGGGCTCGAATGGATCGAAGTGGGGGCGATTGGGGATTTCTGCTCTCCTTTTTTCCCCTTTCGTGCTGCTGGTGTCCTTATTTTCTCGAGCACGGCCCGGCTGCCTGGCTAAAAGGAGAAATTACTGAGAAATCGAGGTATCGGACAGTAAGATGGCTAACGGAATGGCGTCGCGGTTTGGTCTGGTTTGGTGCCCCTCGTTTTCCTGTTCGTTTCGCTTTCCTCCTCCTCCTGCTCGTGCCCTGGGTCTCCTACCTCTCTGCCCTGGGATATCACTCATATTATATTTGTTTTCTCCGGATTCGGATTCGAACACGGATAGCGTCGGATCATATCTGACTGGATTGACTTCGATTACTGACCGAATAATGAGTATCCGGTATGAATGATTCGGAGAAGGTCGAATACAAATATCTATTAGGATATTGAGTAAAAAAAGATATATATATATATCATCCAAACCATTACACCACTCTATGAGTCCATAATCCATCCCGAAAGACTAAAGAGTAAAGCAACAAATAAGATAAAGATCATACATACATACATCAAACATCATATAAGCATCAATCTTGGCGGCATGAGTAGAAATAGCCTTTTGCTTCATGGGTCTCATGGAGTCATGGTCATGGATTCAAGATCTACAATCCTTATATAGGCCATTTTTTTTATTTTGAGAAAGTTTGAACAAAATGTAGTTCAAATTTCACAAGTGTGTGACATAGTTTTAGAAAGTCTGTATTAGATTTAAGAATTTGTGACTAGTGTTTGATAAAACTTTCTCAAATGGGAAAATGAGCTATGTAACAATTGTATATCTTGCTGAGATGATCAAACTTGGTATTCAGAGTTTTTTCATCTGAGGTCATTTAGTGTCTCATTTGAGCAAGTTTGACCAAGTCAAATTTGGTCAAATGAAAAAACAACACTTTGACTCTAGTATTATGAACTCTAAATGACTTCAAATTGAAAAGTTTTGAATACCAAGTTTGTTCAACTCATCAAGATCTACAATTCTTGTTTTGGTCCACTTTCCATTTGAGATAGTTTGGACGGTTCAAATTTGTGATTTTTAAATTTCGATGCTTACAAACTAGTTTTTGGAACCCTAGATTGTCTCAAATTGAAAAGTTTTGAATACCAAGTTTGTTCAGCTCATCAAGATCTACAATCCTTATATAGGCTATTTTTTCATTTGAGAAAGTTTGAACAAAATGTAGTTCAAATTTCACAAGTGTGTGACATAGTTTCAGAAAGTCTATATGAGATTCAAGAATTTTTGACTAGTGTTTGATAAAACTTTCTCAAATGGGAAAATGAGGTATGTAACAATTGTATATCTTGCTGAGATGATCAAACTTGGTATTCAGAGTTTTTTCATCTGAGGTCATTTAGTGTCTCATTTGAGCAAGTTTGACCAAGTCAAATTTGGTCAAATGAAAAAACAACACTTTGACTCTAGTATTATGAACTCTAAATGACTTCAAATTGAAAAGTTTTGAATACCAAGTTTGTTCAACTCATCAAGATCTACAATTGTTGTTTTGGTCAACTTTCCATTTGAGATAGTTTGGATGGTTCAAATTTGTGATTTTTAAATTTTGAATAAATATCCGGATAATATCCGTTTTAAATATCCGGATATATTCGATACTTATCCGGATTATCCGATATCCGCCGGATATCGATGATATTACATTCGTATTTGATATCCGCCTAAGATATCCGTTTTAGTATCCGTATCCGAAAAAAAACCGGATATCCGAGTAACTATCCAGATAAATGTTCATATTTGTTCGGTCGAACGGACGGTCGAATAAATATCCGTACCGTTTTCATCCATACCTCTACCTCATCTGAGTGGACCTGACCTCCTATGTTCCTTCCATTCCACTCTCATGTTCCCGAGCTAAGGGTGTGTTTAGTTACCCTAAAATCAAAACTTTGGTACTATAAAAAAGAAGATTCACCGTCACATCAAACTTGCGGTACATATATGGAGTACTAAATATTTACGAAATCAAAAACTAATTGTACAGTTTGGTTGTACTTTGCGAGACGAACGTTTTGAGCCTAATTAGTCAACGATTGGACAATTATTACCAAATACAAACGAAATGCTACAGGGACACTACAATGTCGCACAGTGATTTTGCCACTGCCGATTCCGGGCAACTAAACGAGGCCTAAATTAGAAAATCGTCACTCATAGTGACGAACAATAAACTTGGAAAATTACTCCCTGTATATACAATTTAGGGTTGTTAACCCCCAACCTGTCATTTGACCGGGAATCACATGACCCCTTCTTCCTCACCATCCATGTCCTCACCACCACTCGGCAGCCTACCTTGCGGGCCCTTCCCCTGCCACCAGCAGCACGCGACGGTTCCATCACCTCATCGTGGCCTCGACTCTTGCTTTCACAGCCTCGACCCTACCCATCCCTAACCACTCACGATGCACATGCACCTATCACTCACCGTCCTCTTGCCTTCAGCGATGATCTCGTCGCACCGTCGGGCCACGTCACACCACAATGTCATGGCGACTTTCCCCAAACCTTCCTCTATAGCCATCGATGACCGGATTCCCCTCTGAACCCTATAACCTAACCCCTGACCCTAATCCGACGCCTGACTCTTCTTATTCTTTGTTGAGATGGGCGGAAGTTAGGGTTGCCCAAGCGTGTGATGGAGTTCACGATACAATTTAGTAACTAGTAAGAAAACGAATATTTGTTTCAAGAAGAAAATGGATGCATCATGGAATAGTATATTTGTACTTACAGTGTCCATCGAAGCTTCTTGAAGACGACTACTATGACATTACAAAGCATGTTCAAATCGGCGAGCAGTTTTGCCTTGATATGGCTCATCAATGGCCGAGATGAGTCACGAGGAAAGATGTAACAGGATAGTTCACCAAAACTACAGAGAGCGACGGTGTGGAGGTACGAACAACAAGCACATCTAGGAGTCTATGTTATTGCTGATAGAGATGATAAAGAACCTTAAGGTGCTAGCAATCGTATGTTAGGTTCTATTTAGAGTGGGTCTAGGGAATCGCACGGATGACACGTAATAACTATGAGGCTCCAAGTGGACAAACATTTGTCGTCATACAATACCACTCGTACCACAGATTTAAAAATGTTTCATCATACTATCCGTAGCTTTAAATGCTCCTGTAGATTCCATATGTTTTCTTGTGTGGAATCATCATGGCAGTTCAAGATAGTAACAATGACATGTTAGGTATTTAGAGCGGTATTAGGGGATCTCATGACACGTAATACTTTTGGACCTCCAAGTGGCATAAGAACATACATGCAACAATCATTTGTCGTCTTGTAGTTCCACTCACATCATAGCTGTAACAACTATACTATCTATAGCATTAAGGCCCGTTTGATCCGTAGAATTGAATTAATTCTAATAATCATAATTTAGGCATAGATTAATTAAGCTAATATAGTTGTATATGAAATATATTTGTATATTTATTATTAGGCATACAAGAGACATAATTATATGCTGCATTTCTATTGTACGGAAGTGGGTTGAAGAGTGTGTTGTAAGTTGGAGAATAAAATTATAACACGGTGATCTATAAAATCTATTTCCATCTCCCACCCTATGAATTTGAGGTAGGCTTATTTGTGAGCTTGGAAAGTTGTAGAATGTCAAATTCTAAGCCAAATAGCCTAATCCATTACGTAGATTTTAATTCCTCCAAAATAAAGGGATCCAAACGGCCCCTAAATAATATTCCATATTCCATACGATCCTTTGAGTTACCATGGCACTTCAATGAAGACAACTTAAGTAAAATTGTCATTAAAATGAGTTAGATAGCATGTAAGTAAAAAAAACCTTTACATTAAACAAATAATATTTCCTTGCATATACATGTGGTCTAAGTTGGTCCTAGCAAAATGAGAAACCAGGTAAGAGAAAATGAGTGAAATTGCATATATTCTATGTCACATGGCTTAGTATGATCACAAAGTAAGTGTTATTTGCCTTTTTCTGCCATTTCATCGTAGATGCCTTCAATATGCCTAATGATGGTACGTCATCTATAAAAAAAAGACTACATGAGGGCGCCAAGTGGACTCGAGCTATGGTTTTCAACCCGATACAACAACTAGGTTGTGCTATGATATTTGACCCAAATCTCAACTCAAATACGAAAAGCCAAGTCAACAACGTCCGCCATGCGAGCTCGAGATATGATGTTAGGCTTAGGCCCACGAAAAGATAAACTGATTCGGTGACCCAACTGACTCTAAGCATGGTGATATTTGATAAAGTATAGCCCCCACAGTACAAAACATATTGCCCAAACGTACATAGATTGAGAGTTAATATAGGTAATTGTTGGATTGGGGGTTTTCCCATCATGCCAAAAATAAGATTGGGGTGGTTTTACTAAACTAGGCCATGTTTAGATTACAAAAAATTTCAACTCGATGAATAGTAGCACTTTCGTCTTATTTGGTAAATATTGTCCAATCGTGGACCAACTAAGCTCAAAAGATTCATCTCATGATTTCCAACTAAACTGTGCAATTAGTTATTTTTTTTACCTATATTTAATGCTTCATGCAAACGGCTAAAAATTAATGTGATGGAGAGAGAGTGAAAAAACTTGAAATTTGGAGGTGATCTAAACAAGGCCCTATTGGAGATGTTCTAACAGTAACTAACAATTTAAAATGAATGATCTATAGCTAATAAAAAGTTATTAATAGACTTCTCCAAGCTAATTACTACTAACTATTAGAAGAAATCAAACGGGCTCAAATCATAGATTTGCTAATTGCCCTGCTACTATAAAACTATTAACTGGCTTTCCTCTGTAGCTACTAACTTTAGCACTATTTCATCTTAGTTTTTGTTGAAACATGGCATACTATCCACCCAACACTCAAGCTGATGGCCACTACGTATGAATAGGAAAAGAAATATTCAAGCAAGTGGCTAGTGTTTCACTGGTCCGTACGTCGACATACTCAATGCGAAAAAACAAACCAGCTTGGGAACCACTTTCTAATGGCTATCTTAAAATTAACGTTGTTTGTGTGTTGATGTTGTTTCTGGTCATGTAGTCATCAGAGTCATTATATGAGACTAGACCGAAGAGTGAATCTAATAGCTTGGAGGGTCATCTTCCATGTGTGGGACGTTGAGGAGGTCGAAGCTATGGCATGCCGAGAGGGCTTACAGCTGGGAGCGAAGTGGTGCTGGAGCAAGGGCATGTTTGGATGCCGCCCTCGCCTGGGCGTGCCTGCCAGGCAACCAATCTCAGCCCCAGGCGATGAAAATTGAACGCCTGGGGACTATGCCTGGCGCCGGAGGTGCCTGGGAGGCAGCATCCAAACAGGCCCCAAGTGCATACTTAAATTGAACTGTTTAAGTATGGCCAGACTTCTTCAACAACCATTTATTCAAAGATCGAGCCTACATCCAATCAGAGAGGCAACAAAAGTCAGAGGTGTATTCCAGGAACTCATTGTGAAGCATACGAGAAGAGAACAAAATGGTGTGCCCCATGAACATACGCAAAGTTGCAAAGCGAGTTGTTCATGTTGCGGTGTGACGCGACATGGGGACGACAATGGGTACCCGCGACCTGAAACCCGATGGGTTTTTACCCCATCAGGGTATAGGTGTGGGTTAACTTATGTACACATGATTTGTTAATACGCAAAAATCCATACCTATTTGTTTTGTGGATATGGGTATGGTTATGTTATACCTGAACCCATAAACCCATAGGTATATATATACCCAATTTACATGTATAATTTAAAACCATCTCAAAATCTGATGTACTCCAAAACATGGTCCAACTAGCATATCTAGTGTAATGTAGGAAGTAGCGTGTATATATATCTTTTTTCTATTAGATTTGTTACATATTTGTTGTTCTATTATAGTCAAGTTTAATACCTGTGTTACATTTCTTCTCGGACATGGGTAACCTGGGGATACCCGCTACCGCATGAGTATGAGTATGGGCACAAAATTGCACCCGCACTTGGGCATGGGCTTTTTCATGGGATATAAAAAATTCCGATGGGTATGAATATGGTTGCATGATAATGATACCTATTGGATATACAAAACTAGTGTGTAAAGCATTTAATTGCTCATGAATGTAATGGGCCTATTCGGCTAAACTTAAAGCCAATCATTTGGGTTGTTGCTGTTGGCCAGGTTGCGATATAAAATTACTATAGCTGCAGTGCTTTGCAGTAGCTGCAGCGCTGCCAAGAAGCGAGCCAAGGCTCAATGTTTTTTTTTTCTGAGTAATGATATAGCTCTATCTTCTTTAAAGAAAACAGATATCTAGTGAATACATGGAATAAAAGATAGCACAACTGGCACCGGTCTGCCAAAATTCAGTTGAGTTTCCTCTTCACCCCCTACCAAATTCAGCTTAAAAACAGGAAGGCCTTGCCTTGTCAAACACAAAGCAAACCGATACATGTCTGACTTATCATATTGCAGCAATTTGGAAACACAAGGTGACATCCTTTGCAAACCATACTTACGTCAAGGATAAAAATTAGCAATGCATTATACGTACTCCTTCTCCTATCTCCTAATAATAATATTATTTTTTATTTATACTGCTTGGAGCGCAACCAAATCTGTTGTTTCCAATCTATGGAGGCTTCAATGCTCCAACACCACGTGTGGGCCCCACTGCCAACCAAAGCAAATGGTGGGACAGGAGATGCTTCCGTCTGACGTGGTCTTATCAGGGCCCTTCGATATTATCCTTTTACCCACGAACTGGTAGAGAGAAAGCTCATCAAAAGTGCTATGTGGGTCTACCTCGAAAACGAGTGAAACCTTTCATTTTATGAGTACTCCCTCCATATTAAAAAATAAAGCCGTCTTAGACAAGGCTTGCGTCAAACATTGAGAATATAAATCATAAATAACTTTTAAGTTATTGAGTTTGAAAATGTAAAAACCATATGTATAGATTTGTCTTGAAAAATATTTTCATAAAAAATTACATATATCACTTTTTGATAAATATCTTTATAAAAATAAGTAGTCAAAGTTATACTTTGGAAGACCGTGTCGCTGTCCAAAACAACTTTATTTTTTTTAGTATGGAGGGAGTACTAATAACACTATGTAAATTGCAAAGCGTCCCCGGTCACACCTAGCAGCAACAATACTATTCTTTTCTAGTACCCACAATGATGTGTTAACTTGTTCCGTGTTACATGTTTCCGTTTACATTGCATAAAAGAATAACGCATCAAAGCTCTCTCGTCCTTTGTTAGTGAACAACATAATATTAAGAGTTAATTGCATGAGCGGCCCCTTGATTTGTCGTGGGATGCCACTTAGTTCCACAAGCCTTAAAAATTCATTTTTGGACCCCTAAACTTATTAAATTTGTGCACCACAAGTCCTAAGTAGCCTGAGGTGATACAAAAAACGACTATCCATTTTCTTTCTTGCTGCAGCTACTCAGGGCGTCCTGTGTCCTTTTTCTTTGTTTTGTAAACTTTCATCCATATGGTCATCCCACCATGCTAACCTGTCTCCATGGGCGGTCCTTCCATGCTCAGGAGGACTTAGGGCATGATTGGTTGTCCGTCACACCACGTCGCAACAAAGTTGAGGCTGCCACATTTGCCGGCATATTTTGGGTTGCAAATAAAGTTAGGCACGTCGTAATTTTTTGCATTGATCTACATCATAAAAATTCGCCATAGATGTGGCGGCTATCTTTGGCACCGCAAGTGTGGCGACGCCACAATGATGCATGGTGAGTTTGGGCTGGGAACTAGACATGCCCTTAAAGAAGAATAATAACTGGAGAAGAACATTATGAAACCCTATCGAATTTTGTCTTGTTTTTCTAGGCTAGGGTTCTTTTTTTTCTTCTTCTTCTGTATAAAAAGGTTAACGTCCATGTTTAGTAAAAGCAAGGGAAATTTTACTTTAGGAAATGTAAAATGATACTGAGTTATTGGTGAATACAGAAGAAAACACTCTTGCTTCAAGCTAACTTGATTACATAAATTGCCTTTACTAGAATAACATTTCTAGGACATGGAGGAGAGAGAAAGGTCATATCCTTTCTTGTCTTAGCCTAAAAACTACTACTCTAATCGTGTCAGTGTCTGTTAGCAAATTCGCTCTAATCCATTTCTTTTATGCTATAATCCGCTTGATATCATTTTACGCGTGCTATAAAATTCCGCCCGCTAGCAAATTTGTTCTACAGCCTTTTTGCGTGTCATGAACCGCTCGATACCGTTTTACATGTGCTATAAAAATTCCATCCGTTGGCAAATTTGTTCTAAAGCCTTCTTTTTGTGTCATCAACCGCTCGCTATCATTTTTACACACGCTATAAAAATCTATCCATTAGCAAATTTGCTCTAAAGCTTTTTTTCTATATCATTTTACATGTGGTACAAAATTCAAATACAGAAAATACTACTTTAATTGTGCTGGTGTATACTAGCAAGTTGCTCTAAGCCTAGCTTTTTTTCCATTCCATGAACCTCCCAATATCATTTTACTCGTGCTATAAAGGCCTGTTTGGATACACCCAACTAAAATTTAGCTAGATAAAATTTTAAGGCTAAGCTTTAGCCAGCTAAAACTTCAACCAACTAAATTTTAGATGAAATCCTCCTTTAATAACCAACTAAATTTTAGATGAAGTGTTTGGATCTATTGGCCCTTTACTAATAGACAGGATGACTAAAGGTGACTAAACTTTAGTCCTCTAGTCAAGTTTTGGATCTAAAGAGCCAAAAGACCCCACCTGCCCCTCATCGAGGCAGCCGTCGAGAAGTCCGTTTGCCATGTTTGATGTTTAAGCAACTCATCACGCCGCTTAACCCGGTTAGCCAAAGGGCGATGCTTGAAGGGCTGGCGTGGCGGAGGAAGACAAGTCTTCGATAGTAATGAATGTAGCTAGGAGGCAAGAGACAAATGATTTGCGGGAGTGGCCCATTTTGGCTCTCTTGTCTTGTCAGAGAGTCGCGGAGGAGCAACAAGCCTTTATGGGGTTATAGAGGAGCGGAGCAGGCTCGAGGTGTTTGCCGTGTCCTGGGCACCTTTGTGGGTAGATTGATTGTATGATTGTTAGGGTTACAGGGGAGAGCCAAAGCAGTTGTCTCTGATGTCGACAACTTATAGGGGTTGAGAGCGGTAAGGGCATGAATCGACGAGTCGCAAAGAGTTGGTTTACAAATAGCCTTTAGGTCTAGTCGGCGTGTTGTCTTTTGTGTTAGATTGATTGTATGATTGTTAGGGTTACAAGGGGGTGCGCCGTACCTCTCTTTATATAGAGGAGAGGGTAAGGGCACGTATCTAGTCCTAGTCGGTTACAAGAGAAGAGTCCTAGTCCTATTACAGAATCTAGCTTTCATAGTAAGCCGACTAAGCTGATTTAGAATAGCTTGAAGTCCACACCACCTTGTCTCATGTCTTTCAACAGATTATGGGCCATCCCAGGTGAAAGCTCTAGTTTGAGTTTTGGTAAATTGATGAAACCCTAAGTGCTAATCTAGTTTATCAAAGTGATTATGAGATAAGTAACACTACTCCAAGTAATGAAGCAAATGAAGATCATAACATGATGATGGTGATGGCATGGTGATGATCAAATGCTTGGACCTGAAAAGAAGAAAGAGAAAAACAAAAGGCTCAAGGCAAAGGTATAAGTGGTAGGAGCCATTTTGTTTTAATGATCGAGACACTTAGAGAGTGTGATCATATTTAGGATCGATAGCCGTACTATTAAGATGGGTGAAACTCGTATCGAAATACGGTTATCAAAGTGCCACTTGATGCTCTAACTCATTGCATATGCATTTAGGATCTAGTGGAGTGCTAACACCCTTGAAAACATTTGTGAAAATATGCTAACACACATGTGCACAAGGTGATACACTTGGTGGTTGGCACATTTGAGCAAGGGTTAGGAACTTCACCGGCGGAGTGTCCGCCCGTAGAGTGCGGACAGTCCGATGGTGCCACCGGTGCTCTATATAAAAAAGACGATGGTCACTATAAGTGACCGGACGCTGGTCTTGGTAGGACCGGCACATCCGATTAGTGGAAGCGTGAAGACGCTGGCGTCGGTCTTCGACCAGACGCTGGGTCACTTAGTGACCGGACGCTGATGGGGTGCGTCCGGTCCTGCTGACGTGGCAGCGCACAGAGGAGACGCCGTGTGACCGGACGCTGGGTGAGTCCGGTCGGGCATGACTGGACGCATCCGGTTGTGATTTTTTGCTTCTGGATGCTTACTAGAAATGACCAGACGCTGAGCTCCTGCGTCCGGTCACTTTGAAGCAGCGCGTCCGGTCACAACTTAAATGTACTGATGACCGTTGAGATCGGGCGATTAGCGTTTGAAACAGGGGACACGTGGCCCACATCGCGCGACCAGATGCTGGGGTCTAGCGTTTGGTCGATCTGACCAGCATGACTGGTCACCCCGTTTTTCAGTGGACTGAGGAGCCAACGACTCTATTTCGTGGGGGCTTCTATTTAAGCCCCATTGCCAGCTCAAGCTCACTCTCTTAGTCATTTGCATTGACATAGCAACCTTGTGAGCTTAGCCAAAGCCCTCCCACTCATCTCCATCATTGATCCATCATCATTGTGAGATTAGGAGAGAATCCAAGTGCATTGCTTGAGTGATTGCATCTAGAGGCACTTGGTATTCGTGTTTTGCTGCGGGATTCACTTGTTTATCTTGGTGGTTGCCGCCACCTAGACGGCTTGGAGCAGCGAGGATTGTTGAGCGGAGGTTAGTGTTTGTCTCCGGTTCCAACCGTGATGATTGTGAGGGGTCTTGTGCCTTCCCTGGTGGAGCGCCGAAAGGTAACTCTAGTGGATTGCTCGTGTCATTGAGTTACCTCACTTGTGGGTAGGTTCTTGTTGTGTCCTATTGTGTGGATGAGGTTCGTGCAACACCTCTTAGCCACTGAACCACCAAGTCTTGGTCGACACAATGGGGACTAGCGTGCCAGCAAGCACATGAACCTCAGGAGAAAAATTGATTGTCTCTTGCCCTTTGGTATTCTCCCGGTGATTGATTTAATATTCATCTTGTGATTGGTTCACTCCTCTACATGACGGTATAACCACCCTACTCACTCATTTATATTCTTGTAAACTAGTTGTAGCAAGCTCTTTAGTGTAGATAGAATTGAGAGCTTGCTTTGTAGTTTAAGTTCATCTAGTGGAGCTCTTTAGTGTAGCAAGTGTGAGAGCTCTTAGTGAGTAGTGACATAGAAAATTGTGTGGTTAGTGATCATAGCAACTAGAATTGTTGGATAGGTGGCTTACAACCCTTGTAGAGCTAGAACAAGTTTGCATTTCGCTATTTGTTATACTAATTAAATTGCTCTAGTTGGTTTGTAGATTTTTAAATAGGCTATTCACCCCCTCTATCCATATTAGGACCTTTCACCATGGCCCATCCGGGTTAAACTCCTATGGGGAACCCCTAGGACCCTGGTCCATCAAGCCCCCGAGCGTGTCATGGTTGAACTCAGAAGCCTTCATGTTCCTCCTAGTCTTGCCGAGTAGAAACAAGTGTAATATAATTGCTTTCGTGAGTGAAGCCATGAGGTGCTTTGTAAAGCCTCTAGGTGACGTGCACTTTTTAGAAAAGTGCACTCACTGAGTGTAGCCCTCGAGCCTCTTGTTGTTTGTAAAACAAAGAGTTAGAGGGGCTAAAAAAAAAACATACGTAGATGATATGTACCCTGCAGCCCTGAGCCTGTGTCCAAGTACTTATACTCAAAACAAGGATCTAAAAAGAATATACTTGAGGATGAGAGTGCCAATGAAAATTATTGCTCTATCTGCTTGTATAGAAGTAGGAAGGACCTATCAAAGTCACATGCAAAGCTTTAATACTGCTGGTCCAAAGAAGCTCAGTATATCCATGAGAATATGCCATCAAAGATGCTACCAGGTGTACTATAACTTAACATATGCTGGGAAAAGGCTGCATGTTCATTGAAAAGGTGTAGTGGGACACATTGTACCCTTGTAGTGTAGCACGTGAACCTATGTAGGAGTCAGTAGTTTGTTTGTGTATTCCGCGTGATCCTGGTCTATAGATGTCGTCAAAATGCCTATAAAACCCCCTAGCGAGCACTTGAACCTCAGTTGTAGAAGAAACGAAGTGGCTCAGAGTTTGTAACTTGCAAATATGGTGGTGAGCGAAGTAGACCAGCCCCCGAGAGTACTCGATTGGCATAGCCAAAAGCTGTAGTGACTAGAAGAATTCTTATGAGGGGGTTTAGAGGTAGGCTAAACCCATAGTTGTGCACAGTAGAGTAGTCTAGATCTGCAACTAGAAGAAATCTTGTGACGGCTGGTGGGGTAGCACGTCTAGTAGTCCCATGTCAGTTCTTCTAGGGTGCCTGTCGATGTCTGTCCATGAAGGGTTGTACCTAGACCCGAATGTGTACAGATGGCGTTGGGGGGGGGCAAGATGTGCGAGTAGCTCATCCTACGTACTAGCCTGCATGATTTCTGTTGTAGTAGCTATGCTCCCAAGGGTAGGTGGCCAACAAATTTTCATAACCAAACAGTCTACCCAAGGTTCTAGGCTAGGACACATTGTATTTCTATTATCTACCCGGATGCATGACTCTTCCCTTGGATCTAGGTGCATCGGGTAGAAAAGTACCTACTGAGAAGCACTTAGAGTATGAGTACTCTATGATATCCGAGTAGGTGTTGTCTTTGTTATTGACTAAAAAAATCTTGTACTGAGTGATCTTAAATCTTGTAAAGTGTTCAACTTTGTATCCATGGTACTGTTGTTGAATAAAAAATCTTCATCCGAGTACTGCGTTGTGTAGTGCATACTGTCAAGCAATTATCCAAGTACTGCAAAATCATCCAGGTACTGCACGATGTGGCCGTGTAAATAATAGTCGTATCATGGCCGGTACCCAGATAGAGGAAATCCAATGAATAAGTCTGAACACATTCTGATACGTGGAAAATCATGAAAAGGCGTGCAACCATCGTATCAAACCGTGCATCGTCATTAAAATTGAAGGGAAACCGAAACACCGCGCCTGTTGGCATGATTATTGGGCCGCGCGGTAGTGGAATCCCTGTATAAAAGGTAACCACCTTGTGCGTCTTCTTCCTTCATCACATTCCGCATTCTGCTAAGCCCCCGTGCATGCTGTGAGCGCCATCTCCCTCAAACCCTAGATCTAAAAAGGAGCTCTGCTTGATGGGTAAGGGCAAGAACCTAAGCACCGTCGCTAAGAAGGTTGTTGAGAAGAGGGCGTTGGAGGTAGCCGGAGATGGCCATCGTCGCCCAGATCTGGCTAGCGCCAAGCACAAAGCCAAAGCACCTTTAGAAGCTGGGGTAATGGAAGGCGCCTGGTGAGCACCGCATTCCCAATCTTGAGCCGAGTGAAATTGTGCTCTTTATTTCTTTCATCGAGCATGGGTTAGGGTTGCCAGCTTGTCCATTTTTACATGGGTTTTTGCATTACTACGGCATAACCCTGAACCATCTGAACCCTAACTCCATCTTGCATCTATCGATTTTTATTCATCTTTGTGAAACTTTCCTTGGTATTCCCCCTCCATCACTCTTTTCCACTATTTCTTCAAACTGAAAGCGCACCCGGATGTCGCAAATCCAAGCGTTTTGGGGGGTGCTAGTGTTCAATTTCGTGTGGGGAGGAAGAACGAGTATATCCACTATACCCTGGTGGATTCTATGAAAAATTAGAGAGCCGAGTGGTTTTATGCGGGAAACATGTGGCCCCGCTAGAAGTCCATAGCGACACCGTGCTAGTGCCCAATCATAGTTGGGATAAGGAGACGCTGAGTGCGACGAAACTTGAGGGTATTCATCCTTTCCTCAAGCAAATCCGAGCCATGATGGACTAAGGCCTTAGTGGAGTTGGAGTAGTTGCCAACTGCATTTGACGCCGAATACAACCTCTGCAAGAGAGGATCCACTATGGGTTCGAGTACACCGGTCCAGAGGACCCATCCTGGGTAACCAATGATTAACTAACGGAAGGTGAAGTTCTGGAGAGAATTCAGAATGTGCTTGCATCGGTATAGGTGATACCATACTAGTACCCGGAGCATGATCATCAGAATCCACCAACCGCTATAAGTATATTGACATTGTAATTTGTAAATATCTTAATACGGTGGAAAATTGACTCCTATGTGTTGATTGCTGGAGTTGGGGTGAAATTTCAATGATTTGCCTGCCCGTCCTCCATATCCTAATTCTAGAGGAGTTGGCGAAAGCAGAGCGACATCTAGCGGAGCAGCCGGAGGAAGCGCCACCTCTGCCTCCCCTATGGAGCGAGAAGCCAGGGGGTGAGTCTGAAGATAACCCAAACGTCGTCATAGTTCAGGCAATCTTGAGTGCCAGGCAGGGAGCCGCTGGTGAGAAACGGTCACTGGAGGCCGATGTTGCCTCTGGGAGCGGGACAGTACCCAAAAGGTCCTGTCGTGCCTACACACTAAGACCAGGTAAAAGGTGTCTGAACTATCTCTGAGTAGTCTGATTGTTATCTTGTGCTAAATCTGATTCATGAACAGCTACTACAGATGAGGCTGTTGAAGAACAGGTGGAAGAGGAGGAGGCAGACACCTTGTTTTTTGTTAGACAGTATGTATTTTTCCTAGTAAAATTCTGTTACTGAATTCTTGGGATAGGTATGCTTGATAATGTTTATTTGCTTTTGGTAGGATGCCACCACCAGACCTGTGGAGCACCCAGGTGCCAACTCAGGGTGATGGAATCCCATTTGGACAAGGTGCTAGCACTACGAGTCATCAGGAGGACTTAGTGCTATCAGCATCTGTATCAAGTCTAGAGCTTGGTGGATCGCTTAGTGGGATGTCGCTAGGCAAGTGTCGACAAAAGATGCTCGGCAGTCCACCGAGGGGTATCCCACGATGGTAGATTTGTCATAGAGGTGCGCGTAATCAAGAACAAGAAGGCAATAGAGACACAAGAGTTAGACAAGTTCGGGCCATCAGCACGACGTAATACCCTACTCCTATAGTCTGTTGGTTTGTATTGGCTATCGTATGATATTGCGTGTGTTTTGAGGGGGTCCCTACCCACCTTATATAGTCTAGGGGTAGGGTTACAAGTCGGTTAGATCTAGGAGATAATCGGAAAGTAATAATAGATTACATGAATCATGTGATCGAACGTATCCAAGCAGATCTCTTAGTATCAAGAGGATATCTTCCGGTGTCTTGTAGGGCGCACCGAGCAGCGTCGTGCTCCACAAGGCTTCGTCTTGTGGGCTGGACCACCCCTAGGGGCGCAGCCCATGTAGCCTGCCATGGGTATCGGGGTTGTACCCCCCCACAGCTAGTCCCCGAGCGCCTTGTATCCGCTATGCAATGCCGTCTTGAGCTTGTTCGAGCAGGTGTAAACAAAGTCGAGCAATCAGACTCATAGTCCGACCACTCTAATGAGTCGCCGAGCAATTATGGACCATCGCCGAGCAGAGTATCCCAAGTAAGGCTTGCTAGAAGGATGTAAGGAGCTCAAGTTTAAAATCAAAAAAATTCTCATTGTGAACCAAGTGTGCCCACTTAGAGTCCGACCACGAGAAAGGGACGTAATCATCTTCAACTTCCGAAGGCATGGAGTCTTCTAGATTAGAGAAAACACACTCACCACAAGGTGAAGTGTGCCCACTTGGTCCCTGAGCCTAATAATAGGTGACATAGTCACATGGTGCTAGGGTCCAGAAAGTAGAAGAAAGACAAAAGACCAGCCGAGCAAGTAATAGTCCCCGGGCAGAGCCCTGAAATGAAAAGCGCACAATCACCGCAAAGGTGAAGTGTGCCCACTTAGTCCCCGAGCCTGATAGTAGGTGACATGGTCACGTGGTGCCAGGGTCAAAAACAATAGTAACCAGAAAAAAGTCCTCAGCGTGGTGAAGAACCAAGTCATAATGATGACGTAGTCCCTAAGCCACAAGTGGAAATCTCGGATAAATCAAATCATGGAGAAAAAACTAGAGTAATGGTTGTATAGTAGAAATTCCTGAGCCTTGATGGTATTGCGGAGAAGTCGGCGAATATTTGGTGTGCAGTTCCAAGTTGCATCGGAGAATAGGTGATATGGGCCTCAGTTGTGTGGAAGCTCAGAGAACGGCCCAGCACGCTGCTTCGGGGAATTCGGAAGGGCGCAAATCATGGTGCGGTTTCCCAAAAACCCTTGAATGCAAAAAGTGAAGAGGGTGCCTTTATAACTGCGTCGTCGCACTCTACGCTCCCACCTTTGCAGTTTGCCACTTTGTCTTCCTCCTCAGCCTCACGCTTCCCCATTCACACGCGCTCCGCCGCTAGGGCTAAAGAGCTTGTGAAAAAAGGCCAGTTCCAATCCAGATCTGAGGGATGGCGCCGAAGAAGGGAGGTGGTAACCCAAAAAAGGAGGTCATTGGAGTGAGCCATGACAAGGAGCGGGTGTCCTTGAGTCTTCGGAGGTAGAGGCGGGAGCTATCGACGTGGTGCTAGAGTCTAGGGCGCAGAGGCCGGCAACATCGGAGGAGCAAGCGGCGCTCGGAGATGCCGCAGGTGTGGTCGGTCACTTGGTGTGGCCACCGAGCCCCTAGGGAGCACCACCAAGCCCCTAGGGAGAGCCACCAACTGTGGTGGAAGAGGACGAGGTCGAGGAGGTTGAGCGTGAAGAATCACAACCTCAAGTCGCCCATATCCTCCATAAGCGGGGGGATGAAGTTATGGTCGTGGAGGAGGAGGACACTTCCAAGGAGGTGAAGAGGCTATGGTCCACCCTTTCCACAGCCATGAAGCCAATCAAGGTTAGTGTTGCATCGGCGATGTCCGTGTTTGGCATTGGAGAATAAGGTCATTTACAATCTTAGTGTTTTGCAGGGCATAGCGTGAACTGCCGCACATCCGGCAGTAGCTGATCAAAAGGATGGAGCCCCTCACCGAGGAGAACGTGAAGCTAAAGGAGGCAATGAAACTAATGGAGTAAAAATGTCCAGAGGGCCTAGCACGAAAGAGATCTTAATGAATCAAATGCGAGGGACCTAGAGTACCAAAAGGGAGCCTTATCCGAGCAGCTAAAAACCATCTTTGAGAAGCTAGAGCGTACCTCTGAGTAGCTGAGAAATGCCTCCGAGTAGCTGGGGTGCACCTCTGAGCAGCTGAAGAGCGTCTCCGAGCAGAAGAATGGTACTGTGTATCGGTGAGTTTGTTCTGCATTGCTGAACAGTCTTGATGTTGTTGACGATCGTCACGTTTGTAGATCAAGATGCAGAGCTCGGCCAGTTGTCTTAAGTCACCAGTCAACTCCAAGAGGAGAAGGAGAAGGTGTCCGAGCGAGCAGAGAAACTAGCCAAGGATCTAGAAGATGAGTAGTTCATGGTCGGAGTTGTTGCTTATATGATTGCTTTGTTTGATGAATCCCTTTGGTGCCTGCAGAATACCGTCGAAGGACCAGGGCGTAGTTTGACGTGCTGAAGCTGATGGCACAAACCTAGAGGGGAAAACACAACGCCATGGTGGCCGGAGTCAAGCTGGTGCTCGACTGTATCAACATGGAGGTAGCTCCTCAGCCCGATGATAGGCCACCACATCCAGATGCCATCATCGATAGGTGCAAAGCGGTGTGGGAGAACTTCAAGAGCTTCAACCGTGATGCCACTATCTATGTCGTGACACACGCCTTGGCGGTGGTCTGGTCTCACTACCCTACCATCAATCTTCGAGCGATAGGGACTGGATTCGCTAGAGGGACAGGTGTGATGAAGTAGGAGCAACTAAAGGATGAGGTGGAGGATGCGGCGAAGAGGTTGGTGGGAGATGTCAATCTGTTTGGCGAGGCAGACGGTGAGGGCCAAACCTGAGTGGAGAAAAACCTATATGGAACATCTGGAGAGGAGAGTTAGATGCGCGAGGGCATAAGTAAACATTTATGTATTTGTATAAATGTTGTATGTAAATGACATGTGCATGTTCATCCAGCTTGCTAGCACTTTGTGGTGAAAAAGAAACATCTTGTTAACCCAAACACGTTTATACATGGTATAAGTAGCATCCGAGCAGTTAGTTCATTACTGAGCTCTTGGCCTTGGCTAGCCCGTATTCCATAACGTCGAGCGCTGGAGCCCGTGCACGTGTAGGAGGAACAGACATGACCAAGGAACCATAGTTGACCACCCATAACGTAGAGCACGGAGCCCGTAGCACGTGTAGGGAGAGATCGGAGACTGGGTTTTCTCCAAAGGACATAGAGCGAAACGTGTGGTGCTCGATGGTTGGTGAAATATCTTATTGATATTTTAGTATGGAGAAATGTGGCAAAGCATTTATGGAGATCACATATAATTGTTAGAGTTTGTTAAGGAGTAGCTTAGAGCTGACGACCGCAAATGGAGATTAAACCGAAGTGGAGAAATAGTGGAGACAAATTATGGCGATAAAAACTTTATTCATCATGGAGTGGAGAGTATATATCTAGAGCGTTTTAAGGATAGAAATGTATAAGGTGCTCGATGTGCCATGAATTGGGGATATCGGTTCCGTCCATGTCACTTAGCCAGTAAGACCCTGGTTGGGTAACCTCTTTGATCAAGTAAGGCCCTTTCCAGGGGGAGAAGAGCTTGTGCATCCCTTCGGTTTTCTGCTTTCTACGAAGAATGAGGTCGCCGACCGCAAATGAATGACCTTTGATATTGCGATTGTAGTATCTTTGTAGGCCTTCTAGGTATTTGGCCATGTGGATGCAAGTGATCAGGCGTTCTTGTTCGGCCCTATCGACATCCTCTGTCCGAACAGCTGTGGGCTTGCTCTTCATTATAATGCTCTACTCTAGGTGCTCGGAAGGCAATGTCCATGGGAAGTACGGCCTCTGAGCCGTAGACCAAAAAATATGAAGACACACCGGTGTTGTGACTAGCTTGAGTGCGCAATCCCCAAACCATAGCTGGGAGCTCTTTGAGCTATCTGCCCAGATGCTTTTCCTCTTTCTGGTATAGTCTCTTTTTGAGGGCATCGAGGATCATGCCGTTCGCCCGTTCGACCTGGCCGTTGGCTCTAGGATGGGCAACAGAGACGTATTTGACAGAGATGCATCGGTCTTTACAGAAGTCCCAAAAATGGTGGCCAGAGAATGTAGTTTCGAGGTCGATGATAATGCTGTTTGGGAGACTAAATCTGTGAATGATGTCTTCGAAGAGCTCGACTGCTTTCTTTGCAGTAGCCAAAACAAACGGCTTGTACTCGATCCACTTGGAGAACTTGTCGATGGCAACATACACGTACCAAAAACCACCTGGCGCGGGCTTGAAAGGCCCAATCATGTCGAGTCCCCAGCAAGCAAAGGGCCAAGAAGCTAGGATGGTCTGCACTTCCTGCGCCGGCACGTGTATTTGCTTAGCGAAAAATTGACATCCTTCACAACGTCGGACGAGGTCTTCTACGTCGGTGATGGCCATGGGCTAGTAAAAATCAGCTCGGAATGCTTTGCCAACCAGGTTTCTCGAGGCTGCATGATTGCCATAGGAGCCAGAGTGAATTTTAAGAAGTAGTTTCACTCCCTCTTCTTGGGTGATGCATTTCTACAGTATCCCTTCCTTTGGCACTTTTCCTCATTAAGTTCTCGTCTACCAGCACGTAATGCTTGCTATGATGGATGAGACGTTCAGTTTTGGTCTTGTCGGCGGGTACGTCGGTGCTGGTGAGGTCCTTGATGAACTGTTCCTTCAATCTACGGCCAGCGAAGGTACTGCAAGTACCAGCTGCTCGGCGGGGGGATTTCTTGAACTTCCTTCTCTTCCTTAATAGATGGCGTAAAGAGGTCTTGAACGAAGACCCCAGGCAGAATCATGGCATGAGAAGAGCCTATCTTAGATAGGTGGTCAGCGAGCTGATTTTGATCTCATACCACGTGATGGTACTCGATACCATAGAACTTCCCTTCGAGTTTCCTGATCTCGGCACAGTACGCATCCATCTTCTCACTAAAACAGGACCAATCTTTATTGACCTAGTTGATGACCAGCGTGAAGTCTCCATATACCATGAGGCATTTGACGAAGCTTGATGGCTATACGAAGTCCGTGGAGACATGCTTCATATTCCACGGCGTTGTTGGAGGCTGGAAAATGAATTCAGAGGACGTATCGGAGCTTGTCCTTGGTCAGAGTAATGAATAAAATGCTAGCACCAGCACCATTGATGTTGAGGGCGCCATCAAAGTACATCACCTAGTGATTGGGGCAAGCAGCGAGGATGGGCTCTTGGATCTTGGTCCACTCAGCGACAAAGTCAGCCAGCGCCTATGACTTAATGGTAGGCCTGCTTCGGAATTCAATGGAGTAAGTGCCGAGCTCGACTGTCCACTTGACGATGCGACCGTTGGCCTCTTTGTTATGGAGAATGTCCCCTAGAGGGAACTCGGTGACCACGGCGATCTTGTAGTACTCGAAGTAATGGTGGAGTTTGCGCGACGTGACTAGGATGGCATATAACAGCTTCTAGACCTGAGGGTAACGAGTTTTCGACTCATTAAGAACCTCACTGATGAAGTAGACCGGATGTTGCACCTTATAGGCATCCCCAGCTTCCTCGTGCTCAATGACAATAGTTGTGCTAACGACGCGAGAGGTGGCGGCGATGTAGATCAATAGGGTTTTGTTTGGTCGAGGCACCGTCATGATCGAAGGCTTCGTTAGAAACAACTTGAGCTTCTTGATGGCCGTATCGGCCTCCTTTGACTAGGAGAAGCACTTGGAGGCCTTGAGTAGTTCAAACAACGGTAGTCCCTTTTCGTCGAGGTGTGATATGAAGCGGCTGAGAGCAGCCATGCACCCTGTGAGCTTCTGTATATCCTTTACGTAGGTTGGCCGTTTTATATTGGTGATGGCGGAGACCTTGTTAGGATTGGGTTTGATACCACAAGCGCTGACGATGTAGCCCAGGAGTATGCCGGATGAAACTCCAAAGATGCACTTGAAGGATTCAACTTCCATCTGTATATTTTCAGGTTGGCGAACATTTCTTTGAGGTCGGCGATAAGATTTTTGGTGGTTTTGGACTTGATGACCACACAGTCGATGTAAGCTTCGACATTGTGGCCTTTCTGTTGGTCAAGGCACGTCTGGATGGCCCTTTGGTAGGTTGCCCCAATGTTTTTTAGTCCGAAGGACATGGTGGTGTAACAATACACACCGAAAGGCATGATGAACGATGTTTTGATCTGGTCGTCCTCTTTGAGAGATATCTGGTGATAGCCATAGTAATAGTCGAGGAAGGAGAGGAGTTCATAGCCGGTGGTGGAGTCTGTAACCTCGTCTATCCAAGGCAGACCAAAGGGGTCTTTAGGGCAGTGTTTGTTGAGATTAGTGTAATCAACACACATTCTCCATTCTTTATTCTTTTTTTAAACAAGAACTAGATTTGCTAACCACTCAGGATGATACACTTCTTTAATAAATCCGACAGCTAGGAGCTATTTTATTTCTACCCTAATAGCCTCCTTCTTGTCTGGCGTGAATCGTTGGAGTTTCTGCTTGATCGGTTTGGCGGTCGGCGAGACATTCAAGGAGTGCTCGATCTTCTCCCGTGGTACCCCGGCATGTCTATAGGTTTCAAAGCAAACACGTCGGTGTTGGCACATAGGAAGGAGATGAGGGCACTTTCCTATTTAGGGTCGAGATGAGCCCCAATCTTGGCGGTCTTGGTGGGGTCATCGAGGCCGAGGCCGAACTCCTTCGTTTCCTTGAACTTGGCGGAGGCACGTGGAGGCTCCAGTGCTGGGATCTCTAGGTCATCGGCGGGCATCGTCTTGGCGTTGGTGACCACGCTAGCCATCTGGATGGAAAGGTCGGTGGCTTCGGCAAGGGCAAGACTCTCTGTTTCATAGGCGTAGGCGATGGAGAGGTTGGCCCATAGAGCCAGAACTCCAGCAGGCGAAGGCATCTTTAGTACTAGATAGGCATAGTGCGGCATGGCCATGAACTTTGCCAGAGCTGGCCAACCAAGTATGGCGTGGTAGGCGGTGTTGAAGTCAGTGACGTGAAGTTGATGTGCTCGACGCGGAAATTGCTAGCCGTGCCGAACTGTACTGGAAGGGTGATCTCTCCTAGCGGTTCGGATGCCCTACCAGGTACCACACCCTAGAAGGAGGAGTTGGAGGGAGTGAGGTCTTCTATTCTGAGGCCCAACTCCTTTAGGGCTCCGACGAAGAGGAGGTTTAGAGCGCTTCGGCCGTCGACGAGTACTTTTTTGAAGAGTACTTTCTTGATGGTGGCATCGAGAATGAGGGGGAAACACCTTGTATAAGGGATGTTCGCTCACTGGTTAGCCCTGCTAAAGGTGATGGGGACCTTAGACTAGGGGTGATAGCTGGAGTTGGCGATGGCGTCTTCTGTGTTGACAGTGAGCACCCGGCGGGCGGTGAGCTTTCGATCTCTTCTGGTCTCGGTGGTGACAAGGCCCCCCAAAGATAGTGGCGACCACCTTGTCATGATCCTAGAAGGTGTTGTCCCCAGGTGGTTGGCGACCTCTGGTTTCATCATCGTTGTCGCCGTCCTTCTTTTTGGCCTAAAACTCGTTAGCCAAGCTAAGACAATCCTTTATCTTATGCTTGTTGTTCTTGTGGAGGGGGCATGGTCACTGTGGCGTCATTTGTTGGGGGTGCTGTTGATGTTTTACCACCGGCAACCCGCCACGGGAGTACCCGGGACGGTGATTTGTTCGGAGGGGTATCGACGTTTGCAGGAACTCGATGGTACATGCAGGGAGACAACGATTTATACTGGTTCGGTACACCAGAAAATCACGGCGCCCTACATCCAGTGTGGGGTGGATAGTATATTGCGCCCTGCGCTATTTGTTGTGGGGTTGCGAGGTCTGTCGGTTATGTCTGTCGCTCCCGATCTAGGGACCCCTGCCCTCCTTTATATAGTCTAGGAGAGGCGGGAGTCATAGTCGGTTACAAAGTAGAGATCCTAGTAGGATTATGTGTAACAAGTTCTAGTAGGAATACATGTAGGGAATCCTAGTTGGACTAGGTCTTCTTCTCTCTTCTCCATGGGAAACCCCATGGGTCCCGCATCGACAGGCGCTCGTCGCTACGGCGAGTTGGGAGGTGATTGCCCGCATCCTCATTGAAGCTAACTTCGGCCACTTTAGCGTCGGCATACTGATCGGTGGTCGTGATCATCTCGCCAATCCCCTTTGGTGGCTTGTGATTGAATTTGGAGTGATGGTCGTGGTGATGGAGTCCTTGGACAAAGGCGGTGATGACTTCTTCTTTCGTGATGTTGGGAATAGTATTCCACATCTCAGAAAATTGCCTAATGTAGCTACGGAGGAGCTCCAATAGTTTCTGGTAGATGCGATTCAGATCGTGCTTGGTGCCCGACCGAGTACACATAGCCATGTAGTCATTGGTGAAGACTTTCTTCAACTGTTCCCAAGATCTGATGGAATCCAGGGCGAAGCTCGTGAGCCAATTCATCGCGGTTGGCGTGAGCATGATGGGAAGATAGTTTGCCATGACACTGGTATCTCCTCCAGCAGCGTGCACAGCGGTGGCATAAGCTTGAAGCCACTGCATGGGGTTCATCCACCCCTCGTAGGGCTCAACCCTAGTTATTTTGAAACCACGGGGGCCACTGGAGTGTTCGAAGTGCTCTGGTGAATGCTCGGGGCCCTTCGGGATCGTCACCATCGGGATCTACAGCGTTGCCGGCGTTGAGTGGCTGGAGGGCCATGTCTGGGTTTCCAAACTCTTGCTCGTATTCTTGATGCTGGCATACTTCCTCTTCATGGCAAGAGAAACAGCGCCCATCGTTGTGACATCATGCATCTCAGAGGTTGTTGATGTGTGCTTGGACATCTTGGTCGACTTCCTGGTTGTGTAGGCGAGGGTAGTCGATGTGGTTCCCCCTAGCTCCCCCCTGGAGGGGTTGTCCATCGTCACGCTATTGGTTGGCGAAATGGCTTCGGCTAGGGCGGCGATTGGATCTTGGCGCGATGGATCGGCGAATCGAGCTTGTCGAGTAGGAAGGTCTCTGATCCTGGCGAATCTCGTCGACCTGGTAGTGCGTCGCTTTAAGCATGGCGGTGACCTTGGCGACTTCTGGTGTTTGCTCGATCCGAGCGAGCTCATTAGTAGCCACGACCAAGTTGGTGCTTGGAGTCTTGTAGACATCATGGTCATTGACATGGATGAATTCATCATCAAGGTTATGGTGGAGTGGGTGTGGCCTCCCTTGTGAGTCGAGCTGTTCTTCATTGCGAGCAGCCTCGGCTAGCACAATAGCGGCCTCATTTGCTTGGAGCTACGCATGGTTGGCGTTCCTATTGACATGAGCGGTGTGGTCCTCGTCGGTTTCCCCATCCCATGGGGGGCTATCGACGCTGACATTGAAAATCCTGCCTCCTCAAAAGGGTGGGAAAGGAGGTTGAACGGCGGCGGTCTCGGTGATAGTCTTCGTAGAGCCCTGAGACTCGGAGTCTAGGTTTTCCTCTAGGATGGTTTGGAGGGATGCTTCAGGACGTCGGCCGATTTGTAGCATGTTGACCATTGGCGAGAGCTGGTCAGCGATCTGATCGGCGAGAGCTGGTCGGTGATCTAATCGGTGAGAGGATAGATGTCTCCCACCTTGTCGGTGAATTTGCCCCTTAGGGAATCTTCATAGGAGGCGGTGATGCTAGTGAGCCCAAAGGGTAGGGCCGTAACCCCTAGCGTTTCCTAATCAACCTCCGATGGATTAGAATCAAAGGAAGGTCAGTGCTGAACCAGAGTGGTCAGGGCTGATTCCACGAAGGAGAGGCAGTCGGTGAGCTTCTGGCTAACCTAATCAATGGATACGATTAGATCATCATTGTCGATTCGCTTCCTTGGATAGCGGGGGAGCGGGCAATGAATTGTTGGTGAAGACGACCTCGGAAGAGGTTCTGAGATCGGATCTGCTATTGCAGGTGTAGGTGTGGTCGGCATAGAATCGATCTGCATAGGCTCGATGATCTCTCCATCTCCATCAGCGTTGATGACCCAGGAGATCGATCCGACCGTAAAGATCTGGCCGAGCTTTGGGGAGGACGAAGCGCCTGTAAAACGTACCATCTTGTTCATCATAGAAACAGCACGTACACCCCTACCTGCCATGCCAACTGTCGATAAAAGATGCTCGACAATCCATCGAGGGGTATCCCACATTGGTAGATTTGTCGTAGAGGTGCGCGTAATTAAGAACAAGAAGGCAACAGAGACACAAGAGTTAGCCAGGTTCGAGCTCTTAGCACGATGTAATATCCTACTCCTGTGGTTTGTTGGTTTGTATTGGCTATCGTATAATATTGTGTGTGTTTTGAGGGGGTCCCTGCCCGCCTTATATAGTCTGCGGGCAGGGTTATAAGTTAGTTAGATCTAGGAGATAACCGGAAAGTAAAAACAGATTACATGAATCATGGGATCGAACGTATCCTAACAGATCTAGTATTATCTTTAGGATATCTTCCGGTGTCTTGCGGGGCATGTCGAGCAGCACTGTGCTCCGCAAGGCTTTGTCTTATGGGCTGGACCACCCCAGATGGCGTAGCCCATGTAGCCTGCCGTGGGTATCCGGAGTCATACCCCCCACAGCAAGCCCACCATAAAGTAAAGATCCAGTGCCAAGTAAGTGTCAAAAAAATCCCTCTGTATATTGTTTTTGTTCTCGTGGCATCACTTATATCCTGCTCATTTTAGGGTAAAAAAGGCATTGAGTGTCTGGGGACAGAGTGAGGAGCCCCGAGTTGAAGAGAACCCATGAACTGAGGGTGACTGGGTGCAAAAAGGCCAGGTAAGCGGGCCTATGTCTCCACCCAGGTCTATTGAAATGCCCTAGGCGTAGGGTTTGACATCTGCTATTGGTGAAGCAGAGCAACCTACGTAGTCGAGTTATGTGGAGAGGGTGGAGGTGCCCCAGCCATAGGTAGCAGCGCCAATTGGAGATGAAGCACATCTGTCGCCTGAGCCGAAGCCTATGGGTGCTACTTCTAGAGAGGGAGTGCAGAGCACAAGGGGTGACCCAAGCGCTACTACACCTTGTACTCCTGCCCTAGAAGTGCCGACAACGAGCACCCTACAAGCAAAGGAGGATGACGTCGTCCCGGGTACTAGACCGGGTACCTAGCTCCATGCTTATAATCCGGAGTTTGCCGGGTTGATGAAGTCATGGTCCGAGCTGCTAAACTAGGCTTCTGTCTTTGATGGCCAGTTGAGGGTAAGTAAACACGTTTTGTCATTTCCTGCTATAAATAACTTTCAAATTCTTAATGATGTTTTGGGAACTTAAATTTTTTCCAAGAGTGAAGCTGAGTTTCAGTTTTAATGTAGCCTACTTTGGAGCCTTATAGTTTGAAAACTATTGTGAATTAGACAAAACTCCTTTAAGTAATCTTGTAGTATTCATGTATCTCTACCATTTCTATTAAGGAAATTTTTGCTAACTCAAACCGGTTTAGGAGATCTAGAGGCTTCAAAATTAGGTTTTAGTCGGATTCACCCGGTTTGAACCGACCCTAAGCGCACGACGTCGTGGTTGACCGGGCATAGGGCTTGGTCATCGCGTGGCATCCGTACGCTGTCGTCGGCCCCGCTCATTAGGCCGAGGAGGATAAAGCACCGCATCACTACTACTCACTCCCACTCAACCTCATTTGCTACTTCGCTCTCTCTCTCGCTCGCCCGCGCTCTCCAAAGCGGAACAGAGCACCGTTGCCATCGCCGCGACGCCTCCATCATGCTCGTGCGGCACCACCGTAGCACCACCACCCAATCCATCTTGCCCACAGCTTCGCGACCACCTCCTCTATCTCCTCGACCTGCTAGTTTCATGACTTGAGCAAGGGTAAGGCTACATTGCGTTATCGCTATTGCCACTAGGGTTGCGGTGCGCCGTCGAGCTTGAGCTCGCCGTGGCTAGCCTCAACCGGTGCTCCTCCAACCTCGGTCACCCTTGGTTGCTCATCGTCGTAGGTCGTAGATGCTACAACTATAGCATGTTTAACCACTACCACCGCAATTGTGTGGGAACACACGTCCGCGCCGTGCGTGTCTGCCATGGCTGCGAGCACAAGCTTGCCGCGGTCATCCCTAACCAGTCCCCATCATCCCCCTCTAGCGTGTGTTTCAGCACCGCCGTGAACCCTAGCACTATCCTTAGAGATGGAGACTTGCATTCAGCAGCCGTCACATCAGAACAGGAGGCACCGCCGTGCCTCCATGCACGTGGTCGAAGCTCATCGCTGCTTCATTGTAGCTCAGACCTAGCCCTAGAGCTCCGCTAAGACCTCCTGACGCCATAGCCCCACTCACCTGGCCGTGTCGTTGTCGAAGATGGCAAATCCGCCACCGAGCACCTATGTCGAGCCGCCATGGCCACCGGCGAGGTAGCTCTAGTGATCCGCCGAGCCAACCGAGGGAACCATTAGAGGCGCGAGAGGGTGGGGAACACGACGGTGGTGACCTCACCGCTGGTGACCTCACCATCAATGAGTTTGCCGTCGGTCAAGCCGCTGCCCTACTTCTGTGCCGATAACATGTGGGGCCTATTGGCCTATGGGGCCTAGCAGTCAGTCGCAGTGGGTGTAGTGAACCGGGTGCACGCAACATTTAATCTATTTCGGTATTTGATTTTAATGTTTTCATAAATTGATTCAAACTTCAAAAATCCATATCTAGAGCTATGAGTGTCCAAATTGAGTGAACAAAATTTTGTTGGATTCATCTTGATGAGTACTATCTGTTAAAAATATGAAACTTGGTATGTGCTATAGTTTTATACCTGTTTAAATTATTTTCTCTATTCCTATTAATCTTGAAAAATGCATAATTTAAGTTTGGGAGATGCTAAAATGGTGATTCCAATTTTTCTAGTCTTTTTTTAACATGCTAGAGCTAGGAAAAATGTTACACCTACTGTTAGCATAATAGGAATGTGATTTCTTATTTTGACTTAATTAAATGCTAGTTCTTGTGAAATTAATTGTGGTAGATGTATGTGACCTATGAACATGAAATAATTTCTACAATGTTTTGGTAGTATAAGGAATCTAAGAAAAATATGAAATCTGTTGCTTGACACTTTTCACTATGCTAAGTATATTTAAGTGGGTGTAAAGCATGTAACATGTCATTTTTGTAGAGGTTGTTGTACTTGTTCAAATGGCATGAAATTTTAACAGCAATCTCTTGAGAACATATATAAACTACTGTAAGTTTTCCAGAATTTTCTGTACACTAGGAGTAGTAGTTCCAGTTCTCCTCTAAATTAAAATAAATTAATAAATACATGTGAACAACTTATTTGGGCTTGACCATGATGTTTTCTAGGGTGCTTGTGATGCATATGATCTGTTTCTATTAGTAGTGGTACTCAAAAATAATTGGGTATAGGCAACTAGTTAATTAGGGCTCTATAATTCAATCGGATGACTGCAGGTATAGTTTTGTTGTCATGACGTTTCACCCTGAAAATGATGTTTATTGGGAAACTTGTTAATAACAAAGTTGTAGACAATTTTATAAGCTTTCCAGAAAGTCCACAATCACATTGTTTGGGTGTGTAAACCTCCAGTTATGATCAAAGCAAGTGACTGTTGTCTTACAGTCTAAAAATGATTTAGCGAAAGTTTGTTTAATTACTAAAGAGGAGATGTGCACATACTCAGTAAAAGAAAGTTAATCTTGTTACCACCTTAATGCCTTGTTGCTGAGAACACTTATGATTATATATTTCATCACATCATATCATCCATGTTATTATCTATGCATTCATGATATCTTATTTCGTGCTCATGCATATAGGATCGCCCGAAAGAATCACCCTCTATGCATCCATGTCATTAAAGCATTTTTTTAGGTTATCCTATCAATTCACTAATCTAAATTATACGTGTGGGGGAATTTAGTTTAAGCAAGGTTCTCTTTTCATGATGCATGCATCGGCCTACCCGTTCACTCAAGCCGGAATATAGCGGCATTCGTAAAAAAAAATTCAGCACATCGTACGCTCACTTTCCGCTTGCTAAATAATTCTTACGCAGCGTAAGTTAGTGTACCTGTAAAAACTTTGGTAAGATAAAACCAGTGCCGTTATCTTATATAGACCATATTGCTAGAGCTTATACTTATTTATGTAATTTTATCACATCCTACTTTTCGTAAAACTTTTGTTGGTCAAATTTTAGGTTTTGAAAAGAGTTATGAAACTCGTAGACTCATTATTGGCTCTGGTACCACCTGTGGTAGAACTGCTTGAAATAACATGCTTTCGGAGGCGCTCAGCTTCCACTAGACACTAAGCACCCCGAAAGTTAGCTACGTCGGATGGTTTCATCGAGCACACCCCAAGGGAGAACTCGAACAATCCACATTTTTTACCCAGAATCCAATAATGAGAACGAGTTTACAATACTTAATCCATTTCATACAACAAGATTTCTCGAAAATACATTATTACAATACCAAGTTCAGAGTGCGAAATTTAAACAGCGGAATTAAAATAAACATCTAACGATAAGATACAAGGATCCGTCTGTACCCACCAGAAGAATCCTCTACACAACAGCCACTCCTCAAGCTGCACCTACAACAGGGATAAATAAACCCTGAGTACACAATGTACTCGCAAGACTTACCCGATTAGTGGGAATAATTTCCTAACTCCAAAGGATATGATAAGCTTTATGGTTTGCTGGGTTTCTTTTTTGCGAAAAGCATTACTAGTGGTGAATCCTTATGTAGGTGTTTTCTTAGTAGTCATGATTAGTTCGTTAGCTAACCATTCTATATAAGCACATGTTCTACTTTCAAGAAAGAGTTGAGCAATCAAATCCATTCATCCTCTTTCATCTTCCAGTTCTTACTACGGTGCTAGATCGTAGCCAAGCCGTATAGTATCACACAACGATTCACTAACCAATGTATCTCAGCTGGGTACCCCAAAACACACGCCCCACTTGTACCCTAGGCATAAGCAAAACCAACCCACCACTCTTCTGTCAAGGGGTCTAGGTCCCCATCCAAACTTAGACTCTAAGCCCCCACTCTAGAGTCCCGGACTCAGTGTGGTGCTTAGACCTCCACCATCCCCGCCTCAATCAGTTGGTCCAGAAAGAGCCAGAACCCATGACAAGAGAGCAATGAGCCTTTCCGCTCCCATAAGCAAGTATGTGCTCAGGATAATAAGTCTGTGACCTGACTAGAATCCACAACAACAGACGATCCTTAACCGACACGGACAGGGAAAATAGTGTAACCAAGCTATGCCCCATTGGCCGTGGGACAACCTATTATACCCACCAATACCCGTACCATATCCCTTCCCGGTCTCCATTTCCTTTCACCATTTTATCATGAGAGTAATAATAATCACCTATTGTGAGTAACGCTAGGTTACTCACGCTACTGATAGCCTAAGCATAACAACTACTCGACCTATGCTAGTAGGACTCATGGGTAGGTTTATCTATGCATGTAGTTTTAATATAAATCCTATAACGTAAATACACATCATATATATATATATATATCTAGTGATTATTCAAAATAAGGGTTATGCACCGGGGCTTGCCTTGGGTAGGCGGGGTGTCAGCAAAGTTAGTCACTGGTGGCTCTAGGGCTCCCTCCCATACGAGAACCTCCTCCTCATACTCCTCGATCACCTCCTCATACTCCTGCTCGCCCATAGTCATGAACTCCACCAACTCGTTCTCTAATTGCATGCAATGATGATGCAACACTTAGTATTACGACAACAACAACTCTTAAAATAACAATACATCTACCAAGCTACTAAGCTAACTCTAATGACTAAGATGCTAAGCTACCCATCCTTTCCACTAAATAGGTATGAAACATTCAAGTATTATCTTAGCAACTAAAATGTATTTCTTCTTTTATTAACGATTTAATGTATATTAAAACAAGGAGCACCTAACTATCTTATTTCTCTGTCTATTCTATTGCCACAAAAATTATAGTGAGCACATAATAATACAACGAACCTACTGTAAAAATTCATGAACAAAACTATTACCAATTTACCACAAAAATTCCTACAAATATTAACCTAAATAATGTTAAACACTCTCAAATAATTTAATAGGACTTAGCATCAACTCAGACCTGCATAATCTAGTCATACCATCAGATAGACAACATTTTTAGGAACTCAACAAAATTTATTTCACAATTTTTGGACACCTATCCGAATTGATATTAATTTTCAAAGTTCAGTCCAGAAATTAAAACATAAAGCTATTTCTAATTCCTTAAGAAAAAGAAAAAACAAATTCACCAGCGCGCAGCCCACAACCACATGGAGACGACCCATGCACATAGGCCAGCAAGCGGTGGGAGACAGCCCATGTGCTGGCGCTTTTGCAGAGACGCCCCTGCTGCTACCTAGTATTCACATGGCGCTGTTTGCACTATTCCTATAGACAACAACTTTGCAAGAACACCCATGCAATCTCCCTCCTTTACAACGATATGGTACTCGACCATCCCTGCGCGCGTCGGCGCGATGAGCGGTGGCACTGGCGCTTGCGCGGCCACATGGGACCCATGCTGACCTATCTACGTGGCCGACGCTCACCTAGGGTTTGACGCGAAGCGATGGGTGGAGGCTGCATGAACTGAGACGCAGTAGAAGGGCCTCTCCACGACAGCGGGCACCCTACGGTAATTGCAACAATGTTCTAGTGAGCCACAACATTAACAAGGCAGTAGGGATAGCGGGTGAGCGAGTCACCACTGACCTAGCGGAGGTGATGGTTCGGCCGAAGATGCCCCGAGTGATCCTAACCGCGTGCACGGCCGTGCCAGCTGTGAGGAGGCATTGGTAGAGTTGCTGCTTAGGTGTGCACGACGAGGAGGGTTTCTAGGCAGGGCAAGTGGTGCAGCTAATTCAGCTTGAGATGTTGAGGAGGGGCTGGCCATGGTAAGGGTGGTGTCGGGTCTTAACGGCGTGGTGTCGGAACGAAGCTCCAAATTGGAGCTTGGCCATGCACGGTTCAAGTCTGGGTGGGGGCGAGCAGCGAGAGGACATGAGAGCGCAGGCGCAGGCACGTGGAATTGATGGGAGATGGCTTCTCGCATGCAGGCGGAGCTGGCGCGGCTCGGTGGCGGCAAGAAAGAAGAGGACATGGGAGGGGCGGGAGACGGTGGGGACATAGTCAAGGCTTAGCCTGTGCTTGCTTGGCGGGATGCGGTTGTTGCAACAGAGCGACCATGACCGGCACTAGCCGAGGACATGTGCTTGAGGTCAACGTGGCCGCGCGCCGCAGTGCCATAAATGGCATGTCGATGGTGGTTCGGCCTCATGCGTGCAGCGTCCAAGTGGGCCAGTGGCATAGCATAGCGCAGCGATGCGATGGCAGCTGCAGCGATGTTGTTGTGGCATGGCACGGAGGGCAGCAGCAACGAATGGCAACAACAATAGGCGGGGGTAGCGCGACGTGGCTAGTCGGGCAGCCATGGCTCCATTACGGTGGCAAACCGAGGCGGTCGATGATGTGGCGAAGCGTGGGCGGCAGATATTTGGAAACAATGTGACCACAGCAGCGTGCTTACACGCGCACCGAAAGTGCCACGACGTCGAGGCCGCTCGGCATGGTGATCGTGTTCAGCCAGGAAAAAAACAGCCCGACAACACGCTGTTCACGGATTTTAAAGCGTTTGAAACAACTACACAGTTGATCCAATCCCCAAACCACCTTCACTACTCTAAAGAGGACACCTTAGGCTATCAACAAGAGCTAAAGAATGACACCACTCCTAAACTCAATTTTTGCAGAATAAATTACCAAACATAGCTTTGTCAACTGTTTTCAGACTTAAGAAATTGACTAAGTCTTGAGTTGGATTTGCTTCAAATTCGATTTCCAAGCTATTAGAAATGTTAGCTAGCATTATTATCTTGTTAAAACAAAAGTTGCACTATCTTCTACAAAATATGTACTTCAAACTTTATTAAAGTGTCACATATATGTTTTATAGCTTTTTTGTTCAATAAAAATTAGTTAACATCTCTACTTGCTAACTTTATAATTCGTGAATTAACTTTTTATTTTACGTTTTTACGACTCGTTTAGGTTACAATGCTTTACCTATCCATCACACCACATGCAATATCACTTAAGTATGATGCTCATGACATATTTTAACAAGTGATTCACCGTCTCTCCTAGATAGTGAGAAACTTGACTGAGCTTCCTTCTATCGTAGTATTAATGGCAAGTGGAATGGTTCTAGGAATGGTATAATAACTATCTATGGTTACTATTGTTCTATCACTAATGATATACCACATGTTTAGCATAGGTTAGTTGCTAACCTAGAGATGAATAGCTATAATTAACTTGGTTACCGAATTATAAAATATATAGCTTAACTAGCGGCTTTTATGCAAAATGTTGTCTAGCTAGCTCCACTTATAAAGCCTTGCATGATCCTTGGTGTCATTTCATTTTTTATTTATGACGGGTAAGTCTAGCTGAGTACCTTCTTGTACTCAGGGTTTATTTCTCACTTGTTGCAGATAACACAGTCTATCATGGATATTGTAAGAACTGCCTCTGTCACGCCGTGGACGAGGAGTAGGCCATGGGCAAGGCGCTTCTATATATATAATCTATGATGCTTTTGTGGGATGTGATCATAAATTTGCAAGTATTCAAACAATGGTGCGATATGTTAGTTTAAAAACTAGCTTGCTTCGCTACTACTTTATTTGAATTTGGGTTGTAATAACTCTTTTCGTACTCCAATGTATGTTGAACTACTTGTGAACTTATGTAACATGTGGCTTGTATGTTGATGTAAGGAAAATGGACCCTTGGCCCATTTACTTTGGATTTTGGTGTTTGATGATCAACACAATCCAAATTGGACTAATGAATTTACAAGTAATTGTTTTGTAGTTCAATAGGATGCATGACGTGACTTGAACGAAGGCGACGTGATGATCCGATAATCAACACCATAAACAAGACCCTAGAAGCACAAGAGAAGACCCAAGATATCAAGCAAAGTCCAAGCACGAAGATAGGAATCAAGCCGGACGCAAGATCGCGAAGAAATGAGCTCACAGAGGTGACCGGACGCTGGACCGGACGCTGGCGGAAAGTGATCGGACGCTCCGATCAAGAGGCTCGGCAACAGCAGCAGCGACCGACGGACGCTGGACCGGACGCTGAGCAGTAAAGTGACCGGACATTGGGTGCCAGAGTTTGGTCAACATCAGTAAGGTTCCAGAGAGCCGTTTTCGTGACCGGACGTGTCCGGCCAGTGTTGACCGGACACTGGTCAGAGTCCGGTTAGTAGCAAAAAAGTGGGATTTCGTCCCCAACGGCTACTTTTTTGGTGGGGCTTATAAATAGACCCCCCAACCGGCCATTTGAGGTGTGTGGAGCTAAGGAAACATACCAAGGGTGTTGATACACCATTTTAGTGATCTCCACTTGCATAGTGCTTAGTGTTTTATTTGATGATTAGCATAGGTGCTTTGTGAAGTGCTTAGGTTGATTAGACCACCGCTTATGCGCTTGCTCTAGGTTTAGGCCTAGTGTTTAGTGAGGTTTGCATACCTCTTACCACTCGGTGCTTGCGCGCATCATTGTTGTACATCAGAGGGGTTTGTAGTCTTGCGAGATCACACTAACTGCGTTTGTGGTGTGGCCGCCATAGTGTACCAGAGGGAACAAGGCCCGCGGCGTTTCAGCCAGAAGCTTGATAGTGAAGACGGTGGGGAGCATCCAGGAGAGGCTTGCCAGAAGGCATGTCGGAGACCCACTTGCGCGTGGGGAAGGCCTGAGGCTATCCACGGAGTTACCCGACCGGAAGCTTGGCCCTTGCGAGGGATTCCTTGCGAGGGGCTCTAATGAGGACTAGGAGGAAGCTTGCGTGCTTCTTGATACCTCGATAAAAATATTGGAGTCGTCGACGGGAGTTTGCATATTTCTACCTTGCTCTTTAGCTTCCGCATTTACATTGATTATATTACTCCTTTTGCGGTAGAGATAGCAACATACTAGCAAAACCATAGGTGCATATTTAGATAGTTTATCTTTTGTATTGGTTTTGCTAGGGTTAGAAAAAGTGGCCATAGTTTAGAGTTAGAATTTTAAGTTGCCTAATTCACCCCCCCCTCTTAGGCGTCACGATCCCTTACTGTTGAATCATGTATGATCTTTATTGTGTGTTGGATTATTCGAGATCCTCCATGATACTCGACGGACTACCAGGATTATATGGGCTCAAGTATGACAGTGCGATCGCTTCGGTGGTTGCCATTGTACTTGTGCTCTTATAAATTGGTTGGTTCTGCCACATCGGAGTACTGGTGGGTGTGGAGGCCTCTTGCTTGATTGAAGGGGCTTGGAGTTCTTGTACAAACACATCTAGGGGTACCTGGGCTCTGTCTGATCCCAATTTGGCCAAAGCATCAGCTGCAATGTTGAGATCTCGCATAACATGGAGGATTTTTAGACCCTGGAAGTGGTTCTCAAGTTTACGGACTTCTACGCAGTAAGCGTCCATGGTTTTCTTGGAGCAGTCCTAATTCTTGTTAACCTGGTTTATGACCACTGAGGAGTCGCCATAGACGAGTAAACGCTTGATGCCTAGTGAGACTACTACTCGAAGGCCATGAAGGAGGGCCTCGTACTCGGCTTCATTGTTGGTAGCGGGCCAAAGTATTTGTAGGACATATTTAAGCTGCTTTCCATCCAGAGATATGAAGAGAACGCTAGCGCCTGCACCTCCTAGCTTGAGGGAACCATCGAAATACATCTTCCACTCGGCTATGAAATCAGCCAAGACTTGAGATTTGATAGCCTTGCGGGAAACGAACTCAATGTTCTAAGCTCTGAGTTCAACTGACCACTTGGATATGCGTCCTGTTGCATCCCGATTGCGTAAGACATCACCAAGTGGGAAGTCGAATACCACCATTACCTTGTGCTCGTCAAAGTAGTGGCATAGCTTTTGTGAAGTAATTAAGAGGGCATATAGGAGCTTTTGCACATGTGGGTACTTGGGCTTGGATTCTGATAGCACCTCGCTAATATAATAGATAGGTCATTGTACCTTATATACGTGCCCTTCTTCAGCCCGCTCCACAACTATTGCTGTGCTAACTACCGTAGTAATAGCTGCAATGTAAAGTAGGAGTAGTTCTTGCTTCTCGGGTGGAGTAAGAATTAGAGAGGTGGATAGGTACTCTTTGAGCTTCTAGAAGGCTTAGTCAGCTTTGGTTGTCCACTCGAACTTGCCTGTCTTTTTTAACAACTTAAAGAAGAGTAGACCTTTCTTCCTGAGTCACGAGATAAAATGATTGAGGGCCGCCATGCACCCTTTCAGTTTCTGAACATCTTTGACGCATGAGGTTGAGTCATCTGAGTGATTACTTGAATCTGTTTCATGCTAGCTTTGATACCCGATGGCTCACAAGGAAACCCAATAGCTGTCCAGAAGGAACTCCAAACACACACTTGGTTGGGTTAAGCTTCCACTTGTACTCATGAAAGATTGTTAAAGGTTTGCTTTATTTCTACGATCAGAGTGGAGGGATCCTTGGTCTTGATGATGACATCATCCACGTAGGCTTCTACATTATGGCCGATCTGTTCACTTAGGTATGCTTGGATAGCCCGCTAATAGGTTGCACTGGCATTTTTTAACCCAAAGGATATGGTTGTGTAATAGTAGGCACCAAATGGAGTGATGAAGAATGTCTTGCTCTGATCTTCTTTTTGGAGTGCAATCTGATGGTAACTCGAGTAGCAATCAAGGAAGGATAAAAGAGCTGACTCAGCCATGGAGTCTACGATCTGATCAATGTGAGGTAAGCCGAAGGGATCCTTCGGGCAGTGCTTGTTGAGATCTGTGTAGTCAATGCACATGCGCCACTCTTTCAAGTTCTTCTTCTGGATGAGTATAGGATTGGCTAGCCAATTAGGGTGAAGAATTTCCCTAATGAACCCGACTACCAATAGCTTGGTGATTTCCTTCTTGATTGTCGCTTTCTTATTAGGTGAGAACCGTCGTAGTCGTTGCTTAACCGGCTTTGAGCCGAGATTTAAATTCAATTTGTGCTCAGCCAACTCTCTCGGAACACATGACATATCAGCCGGCTTCCATGCAAAGATATCCTTGTTTTCCCTGAGAAAGTTGGTGAGCGCGAGTTTCTATTCTTTGGAGAGGTGGGCACTGATGATAGCCATCTTAGTAGGATCACCAATACCTAGATCAATGTCGATGGTATCCATCTTAGAGGGTGGGGCAATGATTCCCACCTTCTTAGTCAGAATCTTGATGGCTTCTGTGTCATAGTCATATGAGCTCTTTAGGTCACCTCAGAAGGAGAGTATGCCATTAGGACCCGGCATCTTGAGCAAGAGGTACGGGTAATACGGTATGGCCATGAACTTGGCCAAAGCGGGTCGACCAAAGATAGCATGGTATGATGATTCGAAGTCAGCGACCTTGAACTAGATGAACTCCATTCAGAAATTGTTTAGGTTGCTAAACATTACCGGGAGCTTGATCCATCCGAGTGGCATGGCAGCCTTGGCGGGTACTATCCCATAGAAAGGGACGTTAGTGGGAGTGAGTAGGCTGGTAAAATCCAAGCCTATCTTCTTTAGCGTGTCTGTAAATATTATGTTCAATCCTGCGCCACCGTCGATCAGGACCTTAGGGACTGTCATGCCGGCTATTATTGGACCCAGGATGAGTGGATAGTGGCCGGCATTAGTCACGCTACTCCATTGATCTTTCCTAGAAACTGGATTGGGTACTCGGACCAATCAAGGTACTTTGGTGTTGATGGTTTTCTGCCATGATATCCCGAAGAGCCAACTTCCTAGAGCGCTTGTTTGATGAAGTCGATAACCCCACAAAGATTACTACAATTTGGCCCTTGGACTGTTGGAAGCCAGGGTCAGTGTTGTCGTCTCTATCTTTGTTGTTATCAGTTTTATCCTTGCCTTTGTTGGTTTTGGCGTAGAAACCTAGTTCTTGGAGTTGTCTGCACTTGGCCACCGTGTGCTTGGCATTCTTATGGAAAGGGCAGGGTAAATTGTTGAGGTCTTCGAACTTCTTCTTATTCTTGTTAGACTTCTTGGACCAATCCATGGAAGCAAGGGTGTTTTTGGGTCCTCTCTTTCTGGCGGATTGTCCACCCTGATTGCTTCTGGGGTCATAACCTTTGTCTTATGGGCCACGTGGGAATCATTCACGAGTACACTCTTTAGATGCAATCATCTTTTGTACTTTACGCTTGAATTCCTCAGAGGTCTCTGGATTGTCGTCGTAGAATTTTTCAAACTACCACTTGTATTTGATCTCATTGGCGAAGTGATCTATCGCCTCCCTGTCTGTGATATCGAAGACTTGGGCTCGTATTTCAGCAAACCGGTGATAATATTGTTGGAAGGATTCATCTAGTTTCTGTTTGTAAGTTCTAAGCTCGTTCCGAGTACTTGGGTGGGTGAGGACCGCAAAATTTTTCACAGAATTTGCGGTGAAGCTGTCCCTAAGTATCAATGGAGTGGGCTCATAGTCTATCAAACCAGGCGAGAGGCACAGTGTCGAGTGCCATGGGAAAATATAATACTTTGATGTCATCATCGCCGCTTGCCAACTCGATGGACTGAGAGTAGATGCGCAACCATTGGTTGGGTTCTGTCTTCCCGTCGTACTTGGTATGGTTGGATGGCTTAAACTTGTAGAGAAGCCACACAGAGAGTAGTCTATCAGAGAAATATGGGAACCTATCTAGTAGGATACCAGCTTCTTTGTACTTGGACTCACCTCTGCCTTCCCTGCTGCTGTACTGGTGCCCATGATAGGCCGACTACGCGGCACCCTGATTCCTATTTTGGTTACCCTGTGGTCCTAGATGGGAGTGGGCTGGTACTCGTTGTTCTCCTCCTTGGTTACCCTACGGTCCAAGATGAGAGTGGGCTAGTGCCCGCGCCTCTAGTCCTTGGGAAGGGTTAGCTTAAGATGTCGCTTTTGTAGCCTGCATTTGAAGGGTTGTTGATTATAAAATGACTTTGAGTCGTTGCTGATCTGGAGTAGGGTTTTCTATGGCCGCCATCTCCTCTACCAGGGCGTAGACATTGGCGTAGGCTGTGGTAAAGACCCTGTGGCTAGCTACCTCCATGAATTCAGGATCAAGGTTACATGATGCAGAGGCTCTGACGGCATCACGGTCTTGGCGCTATCGTTCCACTTCTTCATCCCATAGACGTTGTTCATACGCTGCCTCTGTAGCCAAGTGCCATCGTTCAACATCTCGATAGGCCGATTGATACTGCTACCACTCCACCCTGTGGTGTTGGGCACGGTTACGTCAAGCCTATCGAGCTCTATTCTTCCTTTTCCTAGTCGTATTGTGCTCATCCGTCTCTCCATTGGGTGGTGTAGTGTCTAGGGAGATGTTGGACAAGGTTTCCTCTCCATCTTGGATGTCTGGTGGGTTAGGCATAGGGATATGAGGTGGTTGCCCAACCATGAAGACTTCTCTAGAGTGCTTTCATGGCCAAGTGAGTTCTAGATTCTGCAGTCATCGCAATGTCCAAGATCTCTATAGAATCATGATCATTGTTGTCCACTGGAAGAGTGTTGCCGTCCTAATAAGGCAAGAGCTCCACCATGCCAACAAGACGAGATGGATCTATTAAAGAAGTATTGGGTCGAGCACCCAACCAATAGACGATGCCTCCTTCGGGTGTGATGGATAGAACCAATCCTCTTTGGGCACCCGCAAGAGGGATTTCTTGTTCAAACTATACGAAGTGGCTGATCGTATCTTGATAGATTGAAGCCAAATTCTTGAGTTCGAGTGGAAAATGAATTGGGTCTTCGAGTTGGGCTTCAGATGGGATCTCCAACCCAGAAAAAAGTGATGTGTTGGAGCGGGAGTCATGGTTGATGGTGACCTCCTGAGTTTGAGTTGAATTAGAAATTGAGAGGTGCAAAAACTTTTCGGCGAGTTGATCCAGTGTGGTCATCGAGACATCTGGTGAAGCTTGAGGCGCCGGGTTCTCCATGAGATGACTTTGGAGCTTGCCGTTGTCATCTGCCTTGCAGATCTAGGAGCCAAAGATGAAGGTGGTTCTCGCCGAAAAAATCATGTTGTTGAGGTCCGTCGAGCTCTCGATTGCGAAGTCACCGAAAGCCCCTATCTGGCGCGCCAGCTGTCGATGTTTGATGACCGATAACTCGTCATGAGGTTACCCGGGATGATGTTCGAAGGGCTTCGGCGTACGTAGAACTCGACAGTAAACGCAAAGAGACAAATGATTTATACTGGTTCGGGCCCTCTTGTCGAGTAATAGCCTTTACGTCCAGTTGGCATGTTGCCTTTTGTGTTTGATTGATTGTATAATTGTTAGGGTTACAAGGGGTGCGTTGTACCTCTCTTTATATAGAGGAGAGGGTAAAGGCACGTATCTAGTCCTAGTTAGTTACAAGAGAAGAGTCATAGTCCTATTACAGAATCTAGCTTTCATAGTAAGCCGACTAAGTTGATCTAGAATAGCTTGAAGTCCACGCCACCTTGTCTCGCGTCCTTCAACAGATTGTGGGCCATACCAGGGCCCATCCAGGTGGAGCTCCCATGGGAACCCCTAGGCCCCTGGTCTGTCAGCAGTGGCTCGGTGAAAGGTTCTAATATGGCTAGAGGGGTGAATAACCTATAAAAATTTCTATAAACGCACTAGAGCAAGAGGTTAGTACACTAAATGGCGAAATACAAATTTACTCTAGCTCTACAAGGGTTGCAAACCACCTATCCAACAATTCTAGTTATTATGATCACTAGGCACACAATTGACTAAGTCACTACTCACTAAGATCTCTCACACTTGCTACACTAAAGAGCTCCACTAGATGAACTTAAACTACAAAGCAAGCTCTCAATTTTAGCTACACTAAAGAGCTTGCTACAACTAATTTACGGGAATATAAATGAGTGAGTATGGTGATTATACTGCCGAGTAGAGGAGTGAACCAATCACAAGATGAATACCAATTCAATTACCGGGAGAATACCAAAGGGCAAGAGAACCAATTTTTCTCTTGAGGTTCACGTGCTTGCCAGCACGTTAGTCCCCGCTGTGTCGACCAACACTTGATGGTTCGGCGGCTAAGAGGTGTTGCACGAACCTTGTCCACACAATTGGACACCGTAAGAACCTACCTACAAGTGAGGTAACTCAATGACACGAGCAATTTACTAGAGCTACCTTGCGGCGCTTCGTCAGGAAAGGTGTAAGACCCCTCACAATCACCAGAGACGGCCACGAACAATCACCAACTCATGTCGAAGCTCCAATGCTGCTTCAAGCCGTCTAGGTGGTGGCAACCACCAAGAGTAATAAGAAATCCGTAGCCATAATGATCCCCATGTGCCACTAGATGCAATTACTCAAGCAAATGCATTTGGAATCACTTTTAATCTCACTATGATGATGAATCAATGATGGAGATGAGTGGAAGATGAATGCTTAGGCTCACAAGGATGTTAGGATTGTCAAAGTGTCAAGATAAATGCCTTGGAGCCGGCCAAACACTATTTATAGAGCCCCTCAAACGAATAGAGCCGTTAGGGCCAAGGTGGGGCGTCCTGTGTACAGACCGGACGCACCGATCGGGTTGACAGGATGCGCCCGAGCCAGTGTCCGGTCGAGGATCCTGCGCCACGTGTCACGTCATTTGAATACCGAGCGTCCATCTCCAACGGTCAACTAATCAAGCGCCCCAGGGTTAAGTTGTGACTGGACTCACAGAAGAAATGACCGGACTCTAGATCACTTAGCGTCATATCATTTCCATAGAGGTTCTAGAGCCGTTATAAACTGACCGGATGCGTCCGGTCAACACTGGCCTCGCCTCCGCGCACGTGATGTCAGCGTACGTCAGCACATTTGCTTTTCGCCTGCGCGTCTGATTGCCACAACGCGCCTGCGTCTAATCGCGCCATCGAGCGGCTTCTCCTCTGCTTGAGATGATTGGACGCGGCCGCTGCTTCAGATCCTAGCGTCCGTTCGCTCGCCGGCCTTCTCGGCCAAAACTGCGCCACCTCGCTATAAATGACCAGACGCACCTGGGGTGAGTCCGGTCACCCTGCGGCCAACGTCCGATCGTGGACCTTCTCCTCCTTTTCTTTTTCTAAGTCCATAACCGCTTCACCCTTACTTTTAACTTGCTAACCACAAACTGTAGAACTTGTGTGCACGTGTGTTAACATTTTTTAAAACATTTTATAAGGGTTAAGATTAGCACAATAGGTTTCTAAATGCATATGCAATAATTATGTCACCTAGTGGCACTCGATAAACCGTTTAGTCAAAGATTTCCCCTCTTTATAGTACGGCTATCGATCCTAAGTGCACTTACATTCTCTATGGTATCTTAAGTGCCAAAATAAAAACCTATCAAATATCTTTGCTTTGATCATCTTGATTTTTGTTTTTTTTTCTTTCTTCTTTTTCAAGTTAAGCACTTCATCATCATCACATGTGGCCATTTCAACATCACCATTGAATGCCACCATGCTCCTCACTTAGCTCATGACAAAGATTAGTGTTAGGTTTCATCGATTATCCAAAATCAAATTAGGGCTTTCGCTTGGTGGTGGGTGGATCCGGCGGGGAAGAGAGCTGAGCAGGGGCGTTTTGGTCTTTGTTTATCACCTTTAATGTCCATTAGTCCCTAGATCCAAACAACTATGGACTAAATGGAACCAAACATGCCCGTAGCTGGGATGAAAGAGCTAAACTCAGCTAAACTTTAGCTGGTCTTTTAGCTGGACCGTTTAAATCCCTAACAGCTAATTTTAGCCAGCTAAAGTTTAGTCGGTGGATCAAACAGGCCCCAAAATCAGATAGAGATTGCTATACATGGATGCATCTAGGGCCTGTTTGATGCACCAGCTAAATTTTAGCCGACTAAATTTAGCTGCTAGGCATTCAAACAGTCCAGCTAAAGTTTAGCTGAATTTAGCTATATCAACTCAGCTAAAATTGAGCTGAGTCTATTAGGTAGAGCATCCAAACGCTTTAACTAAAGTTTAGCCAGAAATCTTTTAACTGGCTAAAGTTTTGCTTTAAATTTAGTGAGCTACGAACCCGTCGGCTAACGTTAATGGGACCGTAGAAGTAAGAAGGCAGAATAGAATCTGGGGTGCACGGCGGGGGGAGACGGAGCCGTGGAAAAGAAATCCGCGGGTCTCGCTTTCAGGAGCGGATGAGGATCCCATGTGGCAACCGCACCGTACCTTCACATCCACACAGCACAGCCAAGAGAAGAGAAATCAGCACTGTAGCAGACTAGAGGCAAAAAGTGCCCCCAAAAATCTCCCAAAGGGCAATCCGCACCTCCCTCCCTCCCTCACCACAGCGCCGCCGTCGTCTCCGTCTCGTCCGCCTCCTTTCCCCTCGCATCCCCTCTCCCCCTTCCCCTTTGAGTCGCCGCGGCAGGGGTCTGCGGCAGCTGCGCGGGTCTGTGCTCGCTCGCTCAGATATTTCTCCGCCTTTTCTGCCTGCCCCGATTTTCCTCGGCGCCGGTCCCCTCCGATTCCAGTCCCCCTCCTCCTGTCTCGCCGACCGCTCTCTGCTCCCCCGCTACTCGCGCGGAGATCGGTCGGATTTTCCCACCGCAAACCACGCCGAGTCCACTCCGCAGACCTCTTCCTCAGGGACGGGATTGGATTGGATTGGTGGTGGATCTTCTCCTCAGGGGACGCACAAGACCATGACCATCGTCGTCGCCTAAACTTGGCCATGCCCATGCCCGCTCCCGCTCCTCCTCCCGCGCTGCTGCTCCACCTCCGCTGCTACTAGACCAGGCCACCCCACCCCCCACCCCACCACCCTCACCCCCACGGAGGACGACGAGGCGCCATGAGGCGGGGAGGCGCCAAGGACGCCGCCGCGCCCGACAAGGTCATGGGCCCTCTCTTCCCCCGCCTCCACGTCAACGACACCCTCAAGGGCGGACCCCGCGCGCCGCCCAGGAACAAGATGGCGCTCTACGAGCAGTTCAGCGTCCCCTCCCACCCCTACAGCGCCGCCGCCGCACCGCCCGCGCCCTCCGCGCCTGCCCCTTCCCCGGCGCCCCCATGGGGCGCGCAACGACCCGCCTCCGCCGTCCCGTCCACGTCCGCCAGCCAGGTGAGGTGGTTCCTTGGATTAATCCATCCATTTTGGTCCATGGGTTTGCGTGCCGCTTGTTAGTTTCGTTGATTATTATGACTGAGGGTATGGTAGGAGTACCAGCTAGCTAGCATGATGTCGATGAATTGAATTTTAGGGAGCAAGAGAGTAGGCTAGGTATGATATGTTTGGCAGAGCGCCGAGTTTGGCAACACAACAATAGAAATTTTACTTGCTACTCTTCATGATATCTGCTCCACATCCCACAAGTGAAATTTTGGGGCCAATTGTTCAGTCTCAGTCCCCCTATAGAAAATGATATTTATTATTATTCAATCATTTAGATAGTATATCAATCACCTTTACACGCTAAAAATCAAGGTTTATCGCTAGCGCAAAAATGTATTTATTACGCTGTAGAGCTGCCTAGGCACCCAATCTTTTTCTTTAATTATTAGCCACAAGTAAGTCAAGATTTGGCATAGGCCATAGTCGGATACTTCGATCAGGCTGCAAGCAATTACATTTACAGAATGTGATGGGAGTAAAACATAAATTTATAAGACCATTGGACCAATAAATACAAAGTAATTATTTACATACTCAGTTATCTTTTTATGCTAAATTTTAAAAATATCGATTCCCCTTCATAGAAAGGGGACCATGAAATGGATTGAGGATGCTCCAGTTCTTGTCCACAGCTTTTCCTTTAAAGGCCTTCTTTCTTGCTGTGTGCTCGCACGCCCTTGGTATATAGGACTAGATGGTGACAGGAACAAGATACACCTTACCTATAACAGTGTTGTGCTCCCCCCATCCTTTTTTTTTTATCTTTTGATGATTAATGATGTTTGCATCGAGGGTGTCCTTGTCGCATATGGCTTGATTTATTTATACTCAATTCATACTATGGCATGCTCACCTGAACCTTTGCTTCTAGGTTGGCGGCAGCGATAGACCTCTCTTCACATCATTTTGTGTGCCTTCAACTGAACCCGTTCGTTCATCAGATCAGATGAATGCCAACTCCAATGGGCGGGCTGGCAATGGTACAAGAGCTGAATTTGGGAGGCAGTCCGCACATCTTAAGAGCAAGGATACCAATGCTGCTGGACCAACCGCAGAGTGTAGTTCAAGACAGAGAGAGAACGCCAATAAGAATTCTTCAGGGAAGAAATTGGCTAATGATGATGATTTTACAGTTCCCTCCGTCTTATATTCTGGAGTACCTCCGCATTCCAGCCAAGAAAAGCTCACCCTGTTCCCTACCACAAGTCCATGTAAGAGTGTGCCTGCAAAATATTCTAGCAATGGCAAGAGACACTTGGAAGGAATGGATGTTTCTGTTCTGAAATCGAAGGGGCCCTCAGGTATTAAGGATACAGAGCCAGTACAAGTGAGGATAGACTTGGAAGATGAAGAGACAACTCCATCGTTTCAAATATTGAAAGACAAGACGGGGAGGCCAGACCCAAAGGTGTCTTCATACATGGACAGGCTGAACAAATATAACGTTGCTGATAAGCAATATTCTGAAGCTGAGAGTTATCAGATGAGGACCAGGAATGAGGATGCTGTTAAGACCCAGAACCCTCCAAAAAATGGAACAGTGGTGTTGTCTAAGCCATATGCTGATAGGGAACAGAATGGTGATTCTGATATATTGAAACATGGCTTAAGAGATACAGGTGAGAAGAGGAAAATATCACATCATGGTGTGGAACAAAACGATGATTTGTCTGATTCCTCAGTGGAATCTCTACCTGGAATGGAGATTTCTCCAGATGATGTTGTCGGTGCTATTGGTCCCAAGCATTTTTGGAAAGCCAGAAGAGCAATTGTCAAGTAAGTATCCAAAACTTTAGTTCATGTTGTTGCTGTTTTACCTATTATTGAATGTCCTGTGTGAGCACATACCATCTTGGTGACCCCTGTATCAGTTAGTGTTTGGCTGACTAAGCCAAACCAGAGGCGGGCGCAGGATTTGGACCATGGGTATTCAAAATTCCAAATGGCAAGAAAAAAAATTTGACAGCCTAAATTATAGTTTTATAACACAGAATTAAGTGGTAGCATCATTGATTAATAAAATTGATCACAACTTGAAAATGTCCAGCTACTAATGATCAACATATCAAAGTGGCAACATGTGAAATAAATAGAGGATAAAATAGCAAAATGGTAACAAAGCTTTCAACTTACAAGCTACAGGACAACTTTCCGATCCTTAATGCTTTGAAAATTGATGTCCTCATCCTTAGCTTGCATGAAGAATTCCCTTTCAGTCAATGTGACCAAGCAACCATTCAAATATTTCTGCCCCATCTTGCTTCTTCTCTTGTTCTTTATCAAATTCATTATAGAAAAGACCCTCTCAACACCAGCAGTTGCAACAGGGAGAACAAGCACCAATTTGAGAAGTTTATAAACAATTTCATACCGAGGAACCTTTCCTTCTTTAACTAGCATCATAGACAACTCTGCTAGACTTCTCAAATTTTTGAAGTTTTCATCATTTCTGACATCATTGATATAGTGGTGCAACTGAAAATGAAGCTGGTTCATTTCTTCAAAATCAAAGTCATGTGGATAGAACCCAGCAAGCTTAACCAAGTTCTCAACATTAAAAGCAGAAAATGAATTGGCTGGACTGAATGATGCCATGCATCTAAGTAGCTCTGTGTTTACCTCATCAAACCTATTATTAAGCTCTTGAACTTGCCTATCAATGACACCCAAAAACATATCAGCATGAAACCGGTGATAATTAATGGCACCTCTGTAGAACTGTTTTGATCTTTGCATAGGAACATACTTCCCATTCATGTCAACAACTTTAACATTGTGCTTCTCACAAAAAGAAGTGACCTTGGTAAGGAATTCTTGCCATCCAGAATCTTGTCTCAAAACATCCAATTCTACCTTTGTGAACTCCAGAAGATCCATTGTCATAAATTCACAAGCATTGGCAAATTGCAATCCCAATTACCAATTTTCCAATTTTACAAACCATAAAAAATGCTCAAGGCTCACCAATTTTACAGAGTGCTCCGGTCCTCCGGCTTGCTGTCCTGTCCCTGCTCGCCTGCTGCCCTGCTCCCGTCCTCACTGCTCCGCTGCCGCCCCTGCTGCCGCCGCCGGCCGCCGCACCCCACTGTTGTGGCCTTGTGGCGCTGCCGGCTGCGCGCGCGGGCCGCCGTGCATGGTGGTCCTGCGGCAAGGGCGCCTCCGCCCTCGCCGGCTCGCCGACCGCCGCCGCCGCCGCCTGCCGTTAGGGTTGCGGTCTTGCGGATGAGGAACAGCAGAGCGTCAGGAGGACATAACGGATGAGGAACGAGCGCCTCAGGAGGACAGGAGATGAGGGGGACTGGGGGAGTCGGCCGACTGGGCCAATTGGGCCGTTTGGCCAGCGGCCCAGCGCGGGGATGGACACAGGGAGTTGGCCTTGGCTGACCTGGGCCAATTGGATTGAATTGCTTTTTATTTTTTGATGCATATACATAGATACACTATATATACAATTTTTTTTGCAAAAATAATGGGTATTCAGTTGCATACACTTGAATACAAGTGGGCCCGCCCCAGGGCCAAACAGTTTATGTCCATCATATCTCTCTAGACTCTGCATCTGCTGCTATCAAACAATTTATCACTGTTTTCAAGCTTTGTTCTTAGAAGGGCAGGCCTGGTGCAGTGGTGAGAGCTGTCTCACTAAGTCACCAGGTCGCGGGTTCGAAGCAGCCTCTTCGCAGATTTGGGGGGGAAGGCTTACCTCGGTTTTTCCCTTCCCCAGATCCCACTCATGTGGGAGCCTCCGGCACTGGGTCTGCCCTTTTCAAGCTTTGTTCTTGCTAACCACAAATGAACCTGTATAGATTAGACATCCTCCCTCTCCCAAATCCTGTTTCATTTCAAATTCACTCTCAACACATGCATTTATGAATTAGGAGCATAACAGAGGTAGAAAAGAAAAGGATGATGCCGATTGGTGTACTTTGTGTGGTGGCATATATTGAATGTCTTTCTTCCTCTTTGTCGGAAATGTGTTTGGAATATTAACTCCCTTTATAAATTTCCTTTTCTTGTTGTTTACACTCGCTTTTCTTTAACTTCCATACAGTCAGCAGAGGGTTTTTGCTGTTCAAGTATTCGAGCTGCATAGGTTGATCAAAGTGAGTCTGCGGCAAATAAATAACTTCTTCGGGCTCATGCTAATGGGCAGGTTAACTTACAGGTGGTTTTAATTTGAAATTTGATTTAACCATTGTTTATGTTGACTTGCAAGCAGGTGCAGAAGTTGATCGCTGCATCTCCACATCTACTTATTGAGGGGGATCCTTGCCTTGGCAAATCCTTGGCGGCAAGTAAGAAAAAGCTGGCTGGAGATGTGGAAAAACAGCTTGAATCAGCTAAAAACAATGATGAGGTGCAACCAACGCAGCAGCAGCAGCAGCTAGAGCACTCAAAAGAGAACACTGAAGCGAACCAGCCTTCACCATCTCAAGATGATGCAGCTGGAGTCCAACATAACAATCAAGCTGCAACAAATGGTGCCGTTAGCAGTAATCCTCCCTCGATGCCTACCCCTTCTGACAACAAACAGAACAGCTGGTGCATTCCTCCACCTCCGAGTCAGTGGCTGGTTCCTGTTATGTCCCCGTCCGAAGGACTTGTCTACAAACCTTATACTGGGCACTGCCCTCCGGCGGGGAGTTTCATGGCGCCCCCGTTTTTTGCCAGCTGTGGTCCTGTAAGCCTCCCGTCCACAGCTGGGGATTTCATGAATTCGGCATATGGCGTTGCTATGCCTCATCAGCCACAGCACATGGGTGTACCTGGTCCTCCACCCATGCCACCGATGTACTTCCCACCTTTTAGCATGCCGGTGATGAACCCTGCAGTGTCAGCCTCTGCAGTTGAGCAAGTGAGCCATGTTGCAGCGTCACAGGGTAATGGCCACATACAGCAGCATACACGGAACTCGTGTAACGCGTCTCACTTGAGGAGCAAAGCGGTGTCAGCCGGCGTTTGGAGAGTCCGTGCATCAAGGGACAGCGAGCTGCAAGGTAGTAGCGCTAGCAGTCCTTTTGACAGGCAGCAAGGTGAAGGGAGGGGTCCTGCGCCACCATTCCCGGTATCTTCAGTTGGAAACGGGCAAGCTCAAGCTCAACCCTCCTCTGGGAGCAGGGAGAATCCGAGCAGAGTCATTAGGGTTGTTCCTCACACTGCACGCACTGCTTCGGAGTCAGCAGCGCGGATTTTCCAGTCAATACAGATGGAGAGGAAACAAAACGACCCCTGACTCAAATCGCACGCTGTATGTTACTTGACCCGTAGAGTTACTATACTTGTTTAGCTGAGAGCCTAGACGACTAGCACTAGCTACTGTATTATTTTTGACCGATAATAGCTGTTATATATGATTGCCGTAAATTGGCAGACCTGATGTTTTGTTCAGTGTAAATATGCGGGGATTCAGGTGTCTGTCAGAATGATGGCCTTTTAATACATCTGTAGCTATGTTGGTTATTATGCTGTATACAGGAAGGGCGGGCGGGCCTGGTGCAAGTGGTAGAGTCTTACCGCTGTAACCGGAAGGTTCTGGGTTCGAGTCGTGGTCTCCTCGCATTGCACAGATGAGGATAAGGCTGGCCACTAACACCATTCTTCTTTCTTTAGACCTCGCACAGAGCGGGAGCTCTCTGCACTGGGTACTCTCTTTTACAAGAACTGGAATTTGTAACCTTGATTGTCCTGTTCGCTTGGCTGATAAGTCGTGGTTGAAAGTACTGTTGACTGATTTGTTGTGAGAGAAAAATATTATTTGTTGGCTGAAAAAGCACTGACTTATAAGCCAAACGAAAAGGCGAATGAATTTTCTACTTCTCTGTTAAGGAAAAACTGGGGTTTATCTTGACCTGCAAAGGTTGTGTTGTAGGTATGCTAAGAAATTCAAACCCGTGTGTTATTTATATACACTGATAATGTCATGGTTCATACCTGTGCCATCTGTTCTCGTGGTGTGTTCGTAGATTGAGAACTCTGCTGACATATGTTAGACGGATGATGACACATGCGTTTTGGTCTATCCTTGATGTCGATTTTGGAGACTCGGGGCCTTTTTCAAGGTATGACCACAAGACTCGTGGGCCCTGTTCGTTTAGCTGAAATTTGAAATTGGTTTTGTCTTTGTTTGCTTATGCTGATTTGTTATTAGAGAAAAATAACGTTCGTTCGCTGAAAAGTAGCGGTGAAGAATAGGACGCCGCCACATGCACTTGTTTGAAATCAAAACATTCAACAAACGTATATACGCACAAGAACTGTAGCAACAAACGTATATCCACAATCTTTGGTGCTGTGCATTCGGTGCAGGTCGATAACAAACGTATATACGCACGCACGACACGTAGAAAAGGTAGGGGCCGGGGAACAAGACAAGGCGACGGTGGTCCGGTCAGTCGGAACGGGCGACGGCGGCGCAGGCCTGGGACGCCACCTTGGCCATGGCGTCCTCCCCGACGCCGGCGTTGCAGATGTTGGCGAAGGCGCGCATGTGCTTCATCCCGTACTGCGTGAGCGGCCCGCAGTGGTGCTCATACGCGCGCGCCATGGACTTAAGGCAGTCCCAGTCGTCGGCCAGGGGCTGCCCCGCCGGCCGCACGGCGCCGAGCACCCGGGGCCCTTCCTCCGACCCGAACAGGAGGCCACCGATGAGCTCCATGCTGCTGTCCACGCGGGACCGGCGGGACATCACCTGCAGCAGCCGCCTCTGGGCCTCCGCCTTCTCGGGCGTCCCCTCCGCCGCCCTGCGGTACCTCTGCCAGAAGTAGACCAGGTCGGCGTCGCGTTGGTTCACTGCCGCGCCGCCCGAGGATGGCCGCAGCCGCAGCAGCGAGTCGTCGGTGGCGTTGTCGTTGGCGGGGTCGGTGCCCATGAACGTGTAGAGGCTCTGCGCGGCTGTAGGTGCCGAGGCTGTAGGTGCCGTGCGCCGACGTCCGGTCCTTCACGATCTCGTACTGCTGCCTCAGCGACTCGGCGCGGCGGTTGTGCGCGTCGCTGTCCTCCATCCACGCGACGCTGTAGAGGTCGCCGAGGCAGGTGTCGAACTCGGGCGGCGGGCCCGGGTCGTCGCCGGGGCAGTAGGTGCCCCAGCTGCTCTCCTCAGCGTTCGCCGCCGTGGTGGCGTACACGGAGATGTTCTTCGGCAGGAGGCCCTCGAAGATGCTCCCGGACTCGCACGCCTCCAGGTAGAACACCAGGCTCCGGTAGCCCCCGCGGCGTGCTTCTTCTTGAGAGCGTCCACCAGGTCCTCGGCGTACAGGTAGTCGTCGGACGGCATGCCGAGCACCCCGGGCCTGCCGTGGTCGCTGTAGTAGACGAAGACGTGGTCGTCCGGCCCGCTGGCGACCACCTTGCCGCTGCCGCCGTCGGTGACTGCGGACTTGTTGCCGAGCAGGACGGCGAGGAAGTTGTTCACGTCCTTGCCCGTGTAGTCCTTGGGGACGCCCGCGTACACGTCGCCGCCGTCTGGGTGGTTGATGATGACGCCCGGCCTCGGGTTGTCGGGGCTGTCGGCGAGGTCGTCGTACATGAAGACGATGATGTTCTCGTCCTTGAGCCCGCCCTTCTTCATGATCTGGTACGCGTGGCACACGTCCGCCTGTCCATGGATGATGGATGCAGCAGGATCAGCTCGAGTCGAGATGGCCAACACACGCAACGCGCACGAATCGCCACATGCAGAGTTGACCACGCACACAGGGGTGATTGCAAGCAAGCATATGCATAATCACCCTGTTTGCTATTGTATCAGCCATGCTTATCAGCCGGCTTATAAGCCACAGAAGCGATCGAGCGATCAGGGTGATGGAATGGATGGAGATTAATTAAACAAAAGAAATTACTATATTACAGTAGTAGTGTGCATGGTATGATTATTACTGTACTTATTATAGGAGTGATTATTAGTTACTAACTGAATTGAATGATTCTTGGAGAATGCAATTGCAACCCCGATGGATAGGAATTGGGGATTGGGAATTGGGAATAGAAAAAAGGGCTGACAAGATGTGCCAACCAGATTCAATTGGCAGCCACGAATCACCAAAATTGACCTGACTTGATTTGATTGCGTATAATAACCAGATTCAGTAGTATTGTTTAGTACAAGTATATGATACTTTGAGTGCGCATAACAGTAGAATCAATCCTTTAACTTTAACTTGCACCAAATTCAAGCCCAGTTACTGATCGATTCTTCTTGTTTGTAAATATCACAATTGGCAAAGCAGGCCATGATCATCGTTCTTTGTTTCAGAAAGAAATAAAATGGCTAATAAAATATAGAAGAAGAAGAAGAGATGGAATTGTTTCAAGCAACGTAAGGATGAATCCAAATCAATCCAATCAAGATTGGCCGTGGGCAATACAAGAAGAAGAATAAGAAGCACCAAATACGCCAGGTCATCATCCATTGATCCAGTAATTGACACTGTAATTTTACCTGATGCCGGTAGTTGTAGTAGCCATTGGAGCCGGCAATGAGGACGGCCCACCTGGTCCCCACCGCCGCGGCATCGTCGTCCTCCGACGCCGACTCCGACGGCAGGCGGAGGAAGTCCTGCCACCGTGTGCCGGCCACTGCGGCGAACAGCACGAGGAGCTGCACGGCAAAGAGAAGGAGGCGACTGCTACTCGCCATGGCTCGCTAGCTAGGTGCAGGTGCTGGTCGGAACGAAAGAAAAAGACGACGGCAATGGAGGCAAACTGCCGGGTCGCGTGGGCGGTGGCATCAACTTGAAGACTATGGAAGGAGACGGCTGCGGCCGGATGCAAGTACTCTCTGCTCCTACCTACTCGTGTAGGGTGGGGAGACCTCCTCCTCTTCTGGGTACAAGTTACAACGCCACAACTCCTCCTCTCCTGTCTCCTCTCTCATATATACCGTGCCATGTCTGCCGCTGTTGTCTTGGTGCTCCACCTAGCCTACCCCTCTCCTCCGATCATGTATCCAAGTCCATCTATATCTATATTTAGTAATTATTAATTAATTATGCCTCATATATTCTAGTCCGTTTTGGAATCAAACTATATCTATCGTGGTTAGACGTGCGGTATTCTAATTTGTATGAGCATATGTCGTGAGTTTGGATCACTGGCGGGAATTCATCATGGCCGTGAATTCGGGTCGCACAACAATATATCTAATTCAGCACGTACTACTACCCTTAGTAAAATCGGTTATGACTCTTATGTTCTAGAGTGTAGAGAGACACGATGACAGTGAGAGACGGAGCGATGAACGAAAAAAAGGAAGAATATAGATTCCAACTCCAACTCCTTTAGCTTTGGTTAGTCAACCATCAAGCCAAGATGAAAAAAAAAATTACTAGCAGTGGTGTTAAAGTACACTTGGTTTTGCTCGTGTTTATAATGCTTTTTTTTTGCTCATATGCATACAAATTATTTAGTTTAAAACCGAATAAGATACAAATAACTCTAAAGAGAACTGGTACTAGTTTTATACTTTTTTTATCTAAAATAAATAAATTGATTATAAATATTTAGAGATCAGATCAGTTTTTTTATTATTCTTAAAAAATAGAAAAACTACCTTTGTATAATCCATCAAAGGACTAAATTTATCTGGTTTTCCATGGCTGGAGCGAGTCCGCTATCCAGTTTCATTGTTCAAGGTTGAAAGTCAGACCGCCGTTCAACTTAGAGGAATAGAGGGTTGAAAAATATACTTTACCTTTTTTATATTGTTTATTAAGGTACAAAAAATTAAAGATACATATCTGCAGTTAAAGTGGAGCATTGGAGACCGTGGATGTACTTACATCCATCTGCGCATATGCATCCTACAAGCCGTGTTTTGTGTCACACTCTTGTTTAAAACTCCTGCATACCCCAATCGGCTGTTGCGTGCAGCTACCGTGAATGGTCTGGCGTGCTGCGTAATCTCAAGTGACAGCGAGTGCCATGATCCATCACTTAGTCGTTAACATTGCGCATGCTTAGCAAACGATCGCTACTTGCTCGTCGCCAAATCAAATCAACAAGCGTACCATGTATGTAATGGTATCCATCTGAATCGGGCAGATAGTCGGTGTCAGTGGGAATCGTTGCATTCGAATTTAAATCGCAGCACTTCTATAAAAAAGGAGAATTTAAGCGCCACTCACCACAATTCTGATAAGTCTTCACTTCACTTTTTTCGCCTTCTCTTCACCCTTCACAGAAGCAAAGAATCTCCCTCTTCCAAAGGTTCAAGGTATCCCATCCTTGTTACGGGCTGCAATTTTTTTTCCGGAATATTGGGCACAGCACAAACCATACGACCCACTGCAGCAAAACATACAGTATAATAACAAAGAAAGACAGAACAAGCAGAAGCTGATGCTTCCAATTCCAATTAGGATGGCCTGCACCAACACAGGAAGTTACATTACAGCAGCGATGCATCACCAACACCAGAAGCAGATTTCCAAACAAGATAGGCAGGGGGACAATCATCAGCCTACACTAATTTATTTGCTTCCACCGTCAGATCATGTGCTCCACAGACCATCAAATGTTTTTTTTTTTTAATGATGAGCGGTGCCTCAGCACAGTCCTTCCTTCTACTGCCTCTCTACTGTGAGTGAAGTGTGATGTGGCTCACAACCACATGATACATCATCACCTACCACCAATGCTCCAAGTGATAGGCCACACTAAGCATTTCCCAATGCTATTATGGCATGGGCGCATGGCCACAAAAAGCAAGTGGTGAACATGCAGCAACACCTAGCTACCAAGTATTCCTCACCTCCTCCTCAGCTGGGAAGCAGCCCCGCACCCAGCTACGGCATTCTCATTAACTGAGAAGCTCAGCGCCTCGTTGATCCTGCTGAAAACAACTCGGAGCGGGATGCACGCAATGGTTGCGCCCGACACTTTCCCCACCGCCGACTTCCTGTCATTGCCATCTCTCTGGCCTGAAGCAAAAGAGGAAAGCCTCCGCATCTTTCTCGACGAGGATGCTGGCTTTTTGGTATGCGGCTGCCATAACTTGTCCACTTCTTTCTCAGATGGCCTTCTGCTGCGGCTTTTGGGTTTTGGCTGGGATGTCTGTGCTGATGATGGCACAACACGTTGCAAACCCTCAGTTTCATCCTTCTTCAATACTATTCCATTCACACTGCTTGTAGAAGGCTGCTGGACATCTTTCCTTGATAGAGGACGGTCAAACACATCATCAGTGACCTCCACGGAGACTGGATACCCCACAACGGGTTTACGATTCCACCTACTCATTAGAGAAACAAGGGGCACACGGCGCCCCGAGTTGCTGCTACCCAGCACACTCAACTCCACATCATAAAGGGTGGGATTCAAATGCAGTGTCTTGATTGGCTTCACTGCATGACATCTTTCATGACCCAGCGGTTTCTTTTCGGGCGGCAATACCTGCAGTGGCTTCTCAAACACCAGAGATGATATGGAACCACTCTCACAGTTTGAATGGTTGCTTAAGGTTTCTAATGACTCTTCAGGATCACACTTGCTTTTACAGCGTCGCTGCTGAACTCCACCAACACAATCCATACCACTAGGAACTACGGCAATATGCCATTTTAGTATCATGTTCAGTGGGCTTGTTCAAAGAATGCTTCTCCAGCCTTTTCTCCAAAAGGACAATCTCATCTCTTGCTGCTTTGTGCTTTCCTGTCTTTGTTTTGTGGTGGTCACGATCATTAGAATCTCTTGCCCTGTTCTTGCCCTCCTGATCAACAGAACTTATGGTTCTAATCTTAATATTTTCGCGTGCACGTTTCTCAGCTTTGCGGACGTCATTAGCTTGCTTATGGGGTTTCCAGGTAGGATTCTTTGTCAATCCACAAGGTTGATATCTATGCAAATGATCTGGTGAAAATCACTTGGTCAGTATTGCACCCTTTAGAGGTTCAGAAACAGGAAGAAAACATCACATATGGCAGGAAGTCAAAAGATAATATGTCAAATTACCACAGTGCATCTAAGCTAAGATCACGTCCAACCTAACATCAGTTTTGTATACTGACCAATAAATGTACAGTTAACTCTGTTAAGCTTCCTATAAAAGCTGGGTTTACCTCTGACAACACCCCCCCCCCCCAAATAAATGTACTATTCCATAAAAAAAAGTCAATCCAGTTGCATAAGTAACCTTATGTGGAATTCTAAAATAAATAATAAAACCTCTGTAGTTCCCAACAGATATATATATAAAAAAAAACCACGATCAGCAGAGAGCAGTATGATCAAGGTGATCAATCAATCAACATTAAAAAGGGCAACTGCAGGAAGGCCTGATGGTCTCCCTGATTTCTCTGTACTGAGCTGTGGATTTTTTTTTTGAGTTTTCGAGCTGCGGAATTTTGGACACAAGAAAATAGCCATATTGTCATCATGACACCTTAACAAAACAAACAGGCTAGAGGTAGCAGCAACAGAGATAACAAAACTAGCAGTGCTATCTAAGTATAAATGCTGTGCATCTTCCAGAATCTGTTGAAGTTAAACATAAACAAGCGTCACCAACGCTCATGCATCTAGATAGCCAACATAAATGATGATTGCCATTGCTAGAAGACATGGTACTGCAATCAAAGAAATCACTACCCAAAAATACAAAGTAGCAGAGCAGGTTTACCTGGTTCCACGATATTTTGTGCAGCAGGGGGAGTTTCGACAAAATCATTCCCATGCCGGGAATCATCACTGAGTAGCCTTGTCATGCAGGATATTTCTGTGCCCTTTGCTTGATCTGTTTTGAATGCTGCGCTGCGATGACAGCTGTTCGTGTCCAATGGAGTATCCAAGGTTGAAGTGCCAGAGGAGCTGCTTGAACATGTAGCGACACCTAACAAATGTTCATCGGCCTTCTGGCCATTTGGTCTGGAACCATTCCACATGTCTCCATTGCAGAGCTCCGCGAGCGGACGAGACCTGTCCTTCTTCCTGGGGATCCCGCAAGGTTGGTCCTGATGCGCAGCAGCATGCTTCCTCTTTGTGGTGGCTTGAGAGTGCACAATTCTTTTGACCTGTCCATCATTAGGCAGATCATCATACTTGGGAGCAGAGATTGCGGCAGAATGGGGCAAGTCCATTGGGGGGGCCGTCTTGGATCCGATGTCCCTGAGATCCCTCATGCGGCGGGACCCTTTGGGCGCATCGTCCTCGGAGTCATAGGGCGTCTTGCGCTTCCTCTTGGGTGGCGGCGGTGGCGGCGGCAGGGGGAGCGGCAACGGTGGCGGCGGCAGCAGGGGCAGCGGCGGTGACAGCTGAATGGCTGGAGAAGCATCCTTAGCTGCAGCATCTTTGACTTGCCCGTTGGGCATTTCAATTTTGGTACTGGGAGAGCAGCTGCCAGCATGGAGGTAAGCCTTGGTTGCCGGGCCGAGAGTGCGCTCCTTCTCTATGTCGAGGGCCTGGAGAATGGCGTCCTCCATGCGGGCGTACCTGCCCTTGTTATAGCTCCAGGTGGACCTGTTGCCGGTGGCGGCAAGGGTGAGGGCGTTGGTGATGCGCTGCTCGAAGTCGAGCTCCCCGCAGCGGAAGGGCTTGACGCGCTTGCACCTGTCGAGGTTACACCAGTCGCTGTGGCAAGCGCAAACAAGTGTTCGTTAGACTTAGAGTAGCTGGCTGCCCCAATTCTATGCCTTGAGGATTGAGCAGGAGATTGACTGACTCAACTGACTGACATGGTGTGACATCTTGCCAGTAATAGTAAGTGGCAGTAATAGTACGGACGGAAGGAAGAAGCAGCATACACATAGGTTGGTCCGTCGGGGCGGCGGCCGAGGAGCATGATGGGTGTGGCGGGGCAGCGCGGCGGCGGGGCGCAGCCTTCGGGGACGTCTTGCGGCGAGATGACGATGCTGGGCCACCAGGAGCCGTTGGGGCGGCGCAGCCAGACCAGGGTCCCCTCCACGGAGACATCCACCGCCGGGGCCCCCTCCTTGGGCAGACCCCCCATCTGCGGTGGCGCTGGCGCTGGCGCTGGCGCTCCAATTCCAATCCCCTCCTCCTCCTCCTCTCCGGCAATCTGATCTCCCCGCCTGGGAAGGGGGAGGGACTGCGGCGGCGCGGAGGGCACAGGCCGCGGGCTCCGCTCCCCCCGTGGTGGCGTGAGGCGAGGCGGAGCAGTGGGGCAGTCGCGGAAGGGGAAGAAGGGGAGAGGAGAGTGCTCGTCTCTCTACTCTCGACTGGAGTACACCGTACTAGGGAAGAAAGGAGAGGAGGAGGAGCACGAGACGAAAGAGGCCGAGGCCACAAGGGAGGGTCATGGGCTGTATTTAGATGGGCCTATAAAGCCCACGTAGGTCCGGGCCCATTAGAATCGACCGCGGCGGGCCGGGCGCGATCGGGACCCTTGTTTGTGGGGATTATATATAAATGAAGTGCTCGGACGAGGTGATTCGTTGCGTCTTCAGTTTGGCCCCAAATCGACAAATCGTGGAGCGGAAACCCTAGTCCCCCGCCGCAGCCGGTACCCAACCCTATCCCGTCCGCCGCCGCCCGTCGCCTCCTCCCCCACCCCAAAACCCAGAACCTCTAATCCTAATAATTCTTTCTGTGCAGTCGCCGCCCCAATCCCCCACCGACTTCACCCGCTCCGCTCGACAGATCCATACATGTGAGTAGTAGATTCTCCTTTTCTTCCCCCTTAGCGGTTGTTTGAATTTCGAGTGCTGGGTGCGTGCGAATCGCGAGATCTGGGCTTCTAGGGTTTGCGGCGCTGACGTTTTCCGTTCCGCCTCTTCTGCGCAGGATGGTAGAGGCCAAGGAGAACGACGTCTACGAAGAGGAGCTCCTGGACTACGAGGAGGACGATGACAAGACGGTCGATGGCTCCGCCGGTAAGCCCACCGGAGAGGTCGCGAAGAAGTAAGCCTTCTTCCCCTACTGTTTGATTTCTCTAACCTCTCTCTCTGGTCTCTGCTACTTGGATTCGATCTGATTCCCAACTATGCTAACACGTTAATTGCGTTAAATAACAAATCAGGGGCTACGTCGGGATCCACAGTTCCGGTTTCAGAGACTTCCTGCTCAAGCCAGAGCTGCTTCGTGCTATCCAGGATTGCGGTTTTGAGCATCCTTCCGAAGGCAAGCTTCTCCTTTCCATCTATTCTTTTCACCGTTGACTAATGTGCGCCTGCTAGTGGATACTGCAAAGTGGCTGCGAACTCATGATTCATTATCATCCCTAATTGTCAAGATGATTAACGACTGAAATTCTACAAATATGCAATAAGACGGTGATCTTGGGCCTTGTTTAGTTCCCAACCAAATTCTCAAAAAGTGCTGCAGTAGCCATCACATCGAATCCTGCGATACGTGCATGGAGCATTAAATGTAGACGAAAAAAAACTAATTGCATAGTTTGGTGGGAAATTGCGAGACGAACGTTTTGAGCCTAATTAGTCCATGATTGAACACTAATTGCCAAATAAAAACGAAAGTGCTGCAGTAGCCAAATTCCCAAAATTCGCGAAGTAAACACAGTCTTGTATATCATACCGTGGTTACTGGTTTACTTCCTAAAACAAAGCGGCACAGTATAAATATAGCAGCAAATTAGTTCTTCCATAATATGACTTGATGTTAGGAGGCTCAATTCGTGTGGAGTGGTTTGGATTCTGTACAAGACATCTGAATAGCAAGTCATGCTGTATTTTAGTTATATAAGGAGGCAACTTCTAGTTTTTGTACGCTTCGGGTATTTCCAATGTTATGGTTTTGCTCTGCAGTGTTGGAATCTTGTTAGACATATATCCAATTCCAGTGGGATTATTGCTGTTACATAACCAAAAAAGGTTCTTGCAACTAATAAATGCAGCCAAAGTAAAAAAAAAAAAACTACTTTTGAAAAGGTTCCCAGACGACAATGCAATATTTATTGTCCAGTTGACTCTCTCCAATCATGATGTACTTGTACATCGATGTCCAAGTAATTTAACATGTCATAAAGCTGCTTTGTTAACTAGATATGTTACTATATAAAAATTAATGGCCAAAGATATGTTTTGAAAGCTCTCTAAAATGGTATTTTGTGCCAGGCACTTTTAGCACATTGCTGTAACACTTGTTGGGTGCTCTGCTGGGCTTCAATGTTTATCATTCGTTTTCACCGTGTAGTTTGTAACATTCTTGTCTTGTTGGTGTGCAGGTACACTTTCTTCTTTGGAGCAGAACATGGTAACACTTTCCATTAACACGGATCCAGAACTTTTACTCACTGGGGTGCTGCTCCAATTTCTTTTGGTTCCACATCAGTGCAACACGAGTGCATCCCTCAAGCCATTCTTGGAATGGATGTCATCTGTCAAGCTAAATCTGGGATGGGAAAAACTGCTGTTTTTGTCCTTTCATCCCTCCAACAAATTGACCCTGTTGCGGGTCAGGTAGCAGCACTTGTACTGTGCCACACTAGGGAACTGGCTTACCAGGTTGGTACTTGCAGAATATGTTTCCATCAGTTTTCTTGATGAATCTGTGTCAGATTTTGATTATTTGCTCCACTTATCTTTCTGTAGATATGTCATGAATTTGAGAGGTTCAGCAAATATCTCCCTGAAGTTAAAATTGCTGTCTTCTATGGAGGTGTTCACATCAGGAAGCATAAAGATTTGTTGAAGAATGAATGCCCTCATATTGTGGTCGGCACGCCTGGAAGGATACTTGCTCTTGCCAGGGATAAGGATCTCTCCTTGAAGAATGTGAGGCACTTCATTCTTGATGAATGTGACAAGATGCTCGAATCACTTGGTAATACTCTATCTCCTATTTTGTCAACATGTTTTAAGTACTGTATAAAAATTGGTGTCCTTTTTCCTGATGGTGTCCTTGACAAATATATGTATCATGCAGACATGCGGAAAGATGTTCAGGAGATTTTCAAAATGACTCCTCATGATAAGCAAGTCATGATGTTTTCAGCAACGCTCAGCAAGGAGATCCGTCCTGTATGCAAGAAATTTATGCAAGATGTAATGTCCTGCAGCCTTCTCCAGCTCTCCTTTCCAAAGTCGTCATATTTAATTCCTCCTGTGGTGGTCCTCCTGTAGCTGTTAGTCATTTACCAGCATTGGAGTTGTAGTTTAGTCGTCTGCTCTCTCTAGGCGAAAGGATTCTATTCCTCCATGTCTCCATTTGTAGTACATATTCCAGTCATGCCCTTTCCTTTTTCATTGTCCACACCTGTACAATAGAAGGTGGAGAGGGAGGGGTGTCTGCCCAAATGGTGAATTATTGGCAATGTGTTGGCAACTGGGGGCAGATAAAGGGTTGCCTTCTGTCTTGAAGATGCAGTCTCGAGCTCCTGGTCGACATCTCCAGTTTGCTGCACACTCCATGTTCACTTGGTTTCACTTAATTGGACTTCACTGATGCTGGCTATCCAACTATCTTGTGCTGGTGGAAAAAGAATTCTTTTGCTGGAGTTGTATTTGGAAGCACTGTTGCAAAACTCAAGCAAATTTGGAGAGATTCTAGTGTCCAACAGTGCATAATTGAACTTCTATATGGAGGCTGCATGTACACTGACAGAGGGGTTTATATACCATTCTTTTGGTATATATCTGCAAGATTGACGCTGGAATGCTAATTTCTTTAATCTATCATTTGTTCCCTTACAGCCGATGGAAATATATGTTGATGATGAGGCAAAGTTGACCCTCCATGGTCTTGTACAGGTAACCCAGGAATTCTCTTCTCTTGAGTCATGGCACATCTATTTTTATTGGCTTTATCTAAATAATTGGAATCATATATTTTGCAGCACTATATAAAACTTAGCGAGGCTGAGAAGAACCGGAAACTGAATGATCTCTTGGACGCTCTTGATTTCAACCAAGTTGTGATATTTGTGAAGAGTGTTAGCAGAGCTGCCGAACTGAATAAGTTGCTTTGTGAGTGCAACTTCCCATCAATCAGCATTCATTCTGGAATGACCCAGGAAGAAAGGTAATCGCTCGAACTCATGCTGCAGTTCATTTCGTTTTTAGTTGTTTGTGTGTTTGCCAGTGGAAATGAAGTTGAATGGGTATTAATGTTCCATTCTTCTGGTCTTTGGTGTGCAATTATTCATCTTTGCAACCAAATCCTTCATGGCAGGCTTTGTAATTGTTGGTGTACTACATACTTATTGATGGGTGTTGCTTGGCTGGTTGCACTTGCTCCCTCCATTGCAGGCTTTGTTATCCAATTTCCTAAGTTTCGTTTATCGGTGTACTATGCACTTTATTTATATATAGGTATTGCTTGGCTGCTTGCACTTGCTGGTTGATGATTGATTGTGCCGATAATGTATATATCTGTTTTGTCATTAAGATCGTATGATGGCTAGTTAGGTAATAATTATGCAATTTTGATGGCATGTATTGTATTGTTGTGGTCTTGTTCTTTGTACTATTAAGTGAATTAATTATAGTGTATAAAAATAGCTTTTGTGTTGTTTTCCAACTCATGCATTATATCTGCCATGTACTTATTTGTGAATTGATGTTTTTGGTTGGCAGGCTAACCAGATATAAGAACTTTAAGGAAGGCCACAAGAGAATTCTTGTGGCTACAGATTTAGTTGGCAGGGGCATTGACATTGAGCGTGTCAACATTGTGATAAACTATGACATGCCAGACTCAGCTGATACTTATTTGCACAGGGTAACTTTGATGTGCCCTGCTATTAACTTTAGTGAGGTCGAAATATTTTGTGTATGCTGATGGTAGTGCTCCTAATGCTCCTTGCAGGTTGGAAGGGCTGGCCGTTTTGGCACAAAGGGACTTGCAATTACCTTTGTTTCCTCTGCTTCGGATTCTGACGTTCTTAACCAAGTAAGTTTCCGTGTGCTCAAACTTTTTTTTTCGTCCATTGCAGTAACTTGGCCTAACAATGGTATACAACCTTTGGAAGGTGCAAGAAAGGTTTGAGGTAGACATAAAGGAACTGCCTGAGCAAATTGACACTTCCACCTACAGTAAGTGGTGCTTCTTTGTCTTGATTGAATATCTCCGCAGTTATCTTTGTGTTTTGTAATGTGGCCTTACATGCTTCTTGTATTGTGATTGTCAGTGCCATCGTAAGTGGAAGACTCGCCATTGCCGCAATGCATTCTCACAGTGCTTCAACTGAGAAGGATAGAGCAGGATAGTGAGTCCGCTGTCTGGGGATGGTTACTTTTGGAACTATGCGATCTGGAGGATTTGTTTTGCCTCCTTTGTACCTTAAAAAAGGCAGTCAGGATGATGATCTGTATTTTGAGACAATGCTGTCTGTTTGGGTCCTGTAGGCCTACCTAAATTGTGCTGTTCTGTTATGTTTAGGATTTTGCTTTGTCAAAAATTAATTCACTTATTGTACGACTAAGCTGCATATTTGTTGTTTTTTTATCTGTGTTCCGCGGTGGTTAAACTTATTTGCTGGGTTAAATGATGTGTGGAGACCCTATTTGCTGGGGTCTTGCTGTCGTTCGGCTGCAGGTCTACAGCGTGACTCACCAAAAAGTTAATGTGTACCCCCAGTCGTATCTTGCAGTGGCAGTAGTACCATGTACTCCTCGGGTACAGATTGTTAAAAATTCCAGTGACATATTGTCATGGGGTTTGGCCTTTTCTTAAAAAAAAATTGAAGTCAGAAGTTGCCATTTACTCGCCTAAACTAGGGTACAGAATCAAGGTAAAAAATTTCAGTGGTAGTCATGCGATTGGGCCATGAGACCTTCAAGTCATGCATGTTAATACGGGAATCTATGAATTGAAGCATGTCATAGTGTTTTCGCTGTTGATCTTTCATTTCAGGTGTATTTGTTGTTCTTTCATCTACCATATATTTCTACCATATATACCCTTATTTCTGTATACCATTTTTTGAGTCCACAGCAAGCCACGTCACCCTTATTTCCTGCCCATCCGATTCAGTATCGATGGCCAGCAGATTAGCGTCTCGGGAACCTTCCACGGCGTTCCCGACCCATCCAACCCCCACGCTGCTACGGGGCCGACAAAATCCCCCATCCGCCGTGCCCACGGCCATCCTCTCCTATCAAGGGTTCTTCGCTCCCGAACCTTCTCCTCCTGTCTCTTGATTTTTTTGTTTTTTAGTCCTTTTTTGAAAATTTTTTATAAATATACCCCTGGAAGTATGATTTCAAAATATGGACTCTTAGCTCGGCGCCATAGATTCTGGCGCCTAGGTCTTGGGCTCGACGCAGACGTGTCGGTGACTTGTCTGGCGCTGAGCTTGGCGCCGTAGATCTTGGCGCCGAGCTTGGCGCCAATATCTATGGCGTCAAGGTGGTGTTTTAACCCGGCCTCCAACCTTTCTGCCCGAGCTTTTTTCCTCTTCTTTCTCCTTTCTCTCGGGTTTTTTCTCTCTCCCACTTCGTCCTACCTCACGAATCGGCATATTGGACCTTAGAAACTTTGATTTGATCCGTAAATCTTCGAGAGCAAGGTATCATCGCTCCCCTCCTATTTTTTTCTCATCGATTCGGTATATATTAGTCGGATTTTTCAACCTAAGAATCGTCATTACTTAGGGTTTCATGCAATTTTTAATATTTGTATTATACAACCGTAGGATGCCAAGACGTGGAAAAGCTAGCAAACCAAGGTAACCTCAGCGCATGTTGTTATGTTATGGATTCATTATTGTGCATCAAATGGGAAACCCTAGGTTTATGGTTTAATGTTAATTGCTTTCGGTTCTTAAAACGAAAATGGCTAAATTGTAGTTATAGTCGGATGACCGGAAATGCCTTTGACCCATTGCCTCTGCCTAGTGGTGTTCCAGTGCCCATGTACTTTTGCGGCGATCCTTGCAAGGTAGCCAAGTCCGATGAAGAGGACACGTATAGGCAGAGGTATTGGATGTGTTCCAATTTTGCGTTTGAGCCTACACTTCGTCAGCGCCGCATTAACAAGATGGTGAGGAATTAATGTTTGTGTCATATGACATCTTGCATGATTTTTTTTGTTTTGTAACAATTGTATTTTTTACAAACCCCTCCACCGCTCTGTGATTTTGAGCAGTGGATCGACACTGAGATCAAACCTGAAGACAAAGAATAGATGCAAAAACTGTTACGGTGGGAGGTAGAGGACAAGGAGATGATGGAGAAGAGACATGGAGAGGAGGCTGCAAAAAAGGAGCACAAGAAAGAGGAGGAAAGGAGGCGTGTTGCTGCGTACATGGAGGAGAGGGAGAAGAAGCTTGAGCGTGCACGCCGAGTGAAAGCAGCGATGGAGGAGGATCCCAATGCCCTGAGGAAGGGAAAGTGACCCTCATTGCACTCAGTAGTCTCCATTACTTGCTAGTTCTATGGTTTATTCATGAACAATGTTGTCTACTGTCGGCACGTACTTCTAGTATTATTGTGTTGTTTAATATGACATAGTATTGGACTTTTCATTATGTAGTTGTTTTCATTATTTGTGGTCATAATATTTAGTATAATATTACGGATGTAGTGAAATGTGATCACGTGCTGCAAACAAAACCTAACGAAGTAGGCCATTATATAATTCAACACACAAAACACAGGAAATGGCATATGAGAACATATACCGAACTAGGGTACATAGTTCTTTCGACTAAACCTAACATGCCTTAGGTAATTAAACCAAACAACAAACACATGGATGTGTCATGTGAATAAGATAGGATCGTCCTAGTAGTGTGACCACATAGCAAATTGTATTGCACCTTCTCCACAGTAGCCTCCCATTGTTGGTGGTGGTGGTGGGGGGTGACGGCGAAGGCCCCTTATTCTTGTGGTTAGGGTAGATGCAATATGGAGCATTGCAAAGTGCCTCCTGTGAATCGGCACCATTGTTGTTGTCGTCCTGTTCGTCGTCCTTGTAACCGCTGCTAACTTTCCTTTCTAGATCGAAGATATGGTCCTGCAGGTAGTAGATGTACTCCGTATGCTGATAAATAGGTTGAAGATCGACCCACCTAGTGAACCCATAGTTTTCTTTGGCCAAGGAAGACTGCAATAAGTATGTCATGTAAGTTGTATATAAGAGGAACATATTGAAGGAACAAATAGTAATAGCAATTACGCATGCTCGCGGGCATTTGAAGAAACGACAACCTTCATCTATTCCCTCGGTGAACATCTGCACTAGGCAGTCCTCACCATATATGCATTTTGGCCACTCTTCTTTCCGTTCATCGTATCCTCTCAGTGGTGCTTCTTTGGTGAAATCACTTTTACTCTCAACTGGGAACCTCTCATAAAGAGCTTCCTCAAAGAAATCGGAACCAATAGAACCCTCCCACACAATGGTACTTCCCTTCCCCTTTTCTCTCTCTCTGGACGACCCTCCAGACATTGGTATTGCAACGAAAGAAAATACTAGTTGGATAGTAAGTAGCAATGCATCCAGCATTGCGTATATATAGGTAGAGGCAGGTTTAGTTGCCGTTTTAATGTGTTATAACTGGTCACAAGAAGCCTAATTAGTTTCACTGAAGAGCCTATTTCAATGGACACTGAAAAGCCTAGATTCGTTTCCTGAAAAGTCTATTCATCGTTGACATGATAAATCACTGAAAAGCCTAGATGTTATAGGTGTACCATGTAAGTAAAGTGATAAATCGTTGTTGTCATCGTACTCCTCGTCCTTATAACTGAAAAGTCTATTTTCATTGTCTGAAAAGCCTAGATTCGTTCACTGTTACTAAAAAGCCTAGATGCTATAGGTGTACTATGTAAGTGAAGTGATAAATCGCTGGTGTCATCGTACTCCTCGTCCTTGTAACTGAAAAATCTATTTTCATTGTCTGAAAAAGCCTAGATTCGTTCACTGTTACTGAAAAGCCTAGATTCATCTACAAAGTGTCTGTACGATACGATTGGACTATACACGTTCTAATGAATTTACATTTAATCTGTGTACTACATTTGTGCCTTTTTAGCAGTGTAGTATAATTAATGATTCACGAAAAAAAATTCACAAGAGTTTCCCTTATTTTAGGAGCATCCACAGTTACAAACAGAAACATCATTATATAATCCAAACATTTAATCATCCAAAGAGCACAATACAACCACATCGAACATCACAATCAACATAACATGTCGTGTATAGTCCAAATAGTCCACAATGTCCATACAGTCCCAAGTAGTTATAGGAAAGTAACTACAAAATCCATAATAGTACATACTAACATCTACCACAAACCCTCACTGCCTCCTAGTCTTACCCTTACCCTTGTGACCAAGAGCGCTAATACCTGGAGTGTAAGGGTCAGGTGGACGACGTCGCCTAGTACATGAAGGCTATGTAGGCTGAGTCGAGGGAGCGTCCTGGAGTTGAGACGGGCCAAGCTCCTCGTGCCTCTGGTCCACGTCGTCGTCGTCCTTGTCCTTGTCCTCGTCCTCGTCCCCTGTAGGTGCTTGGCTAGAGGAACCTAAGCCTCCTCTGCCTACGGAAGGAACGTACATGTCTTGCGTCGTGGCTGTCCTATAACCACATCGAGCAGCCGCACGGCGTAGCCGACATGACAGCCTCTGTTGTACAAAATTATGTTAACTGAAAGAATCTAATGTATTAATAATATGTTTGAAAGAATATTTTGAATCTTACGTCTAGGAAGCTACGCGTGTTGTCGTCCCTGACTCTCAGACGAAAGCGCTCAATGTCTGGAGCATTTGAGGGTATTGCCCTGCAACAAAGTTCTCAGTAATAATACTTCTCAACAGATAGCAACAGGTTTTGTTTTCTTTTGTACAAGAATCTAACGTATTATAAGGATGCTACGGCTCGAAGGTGCCACTAACTAAAATAGATACCTCTAACGCATAATGTATTGGTATGCAACTTAACGTAGAAAAATAAGGCAATTAACTTACCACTCTGTCTAAGATTGGTCCTGCCTCCACCTGCCTTCGTGCACGAGTAGATTGGTCGTACGTCGTGTCTTCATCGTCAGAGGACTCGATGTCGGCGTAGCCATCTTCTGTCCATTGTAGCCTCAGCCTGCAACGTGTCGCACGTTGGTACCAAGCTTGGTAGCACCTGAACTCATGGTTCATGTGTGGCTCGTTGTTCTCATCCACATTGTCGTGCAACAGCTCCCATTGCTCAATGTAGTACTAGTGGTGCTTCTCCCAGGCAAAAATCTTTTTGTTCTTCTGACGATCCAACCTGCACGTATGTCATCATTACTTGAATCAATGTACATGTCACCATATTAATGGAAATGGACCATCACGAGATAATTGAAATAGCAAAACACTTACTTGTGTAAGTCAACGCTAGTCGAGAACGGAGCCATTGGCCAAAACTGTCTCACTCCAAATTGGCGTGGAACTCTATCTGGCAGGTGGAACTCGACAGCATAGATATAGATTAGAGGGCACCTCATCCTATAGAAGTTGTCGTCGCACCCACACATGTTGCTCAACTGAAAAGGAAGTGTCCCCTCTCCATCATACGGCCCCCACGACACCTGCAACATGTCCAAACAAGATGTTATATGCATACTAAACCATTTCAAACCAGCATGGGAAATAAAATTTACTTACACTAGACGCCGTGACCGTGTCTAGCTCGTTCGTGAACTCAATGTACGCCCACTGTAACCTCGCGTGCGGAACCCTAACCTGGTCCCAAAGGTACGCCCACGTCGGCGGCCGACGTGGAGGCTAACCTGGGAACCACTCACAACGAGCTAGAACCTCGAGATGACCAACTAGTAGACAGGCCCACATCCACAACTAGAGTAGGTACACGCATCCACCAAGTGACACTGTGGACAAAGTCCGATGACATGCCTCGCAAAGCTGCCGGTAAAGAAAACCCAACACTGCAGAGCCCCAACTGTACTGACCCGCCTAGTCCCAGTCACTGAGGCAGTGGACCCACATCCACGACGCAGTGTCACCCATGGCGTTGGGGAAAAGAACGCAGGCAAACAGGTGTAGGATCCACGCCCTGCAGTAGTACCCAACTGTCTCCTCATCTGCCTCCTCGGGGCACTGTGTGAACTCTTGCCGGAGCCAGGAGATTAGAACTCCAGAAGTGCGAGCCCCTTGCTCGCCAACCTCACGCCCAAGGAAGGCCTCTACTCGTGCTCTCCAACCTTGCTGACCTGCACTGCCTAGTCACTGCGTTGCCATGAATCCTCAGACCTAGCATCTTTTGACAGTCCTGGAGCGTGACTGTCATCTCTCCGAAAGGCAAGTGAAAGCTGTGAGTCTCCGGCCGCCACCTACATATTAGACAAAGCAAGATTACATGTCAAAAAGGCAAGCGCATGAACAAATAGCCATGAATGGAGGCAATGATTGAAGATAATACCTGTCAACCAACGCAGTTATGGCCGCTGAGTTGAACTTGGGAAACCCACGATGAACCTAAAAAGAGATGATATCCTGGCCAACTCTTTGCAGGAAAGGAGTGTACCTGTTGTCGTACTGCATGTCCAAGAACCCATTGTGGGTTCTAGGACGAAGGAGTGGAAGGTCCTGCATGGAATAAAACATAGTCTCCCGTTACTTCACGAACACATGTACGCTCAGAAAAAATTGAACAAAACGTATAGATTATTACCTGCCCCTCCACTATGAGACGTCCTCGGTGGGTCGCCTCATACGTCGGGTCGAGCAGGTGGAATTGCGCCATCCTATAAAAAAATTAATGAAATAGAAATTCAATATACAATGAAACATAAACTTAGAAATGTACAAGTAATTGACACAATTAAAAGCATAAATTGAGATATGCATAATTAATTGAATGAATACGACAAATATGAAATAATGAAAACAATCAATAGTCGCACCTCACTAATTTGCCAATGGCAAGTGCGTGAATTATGGCCCAGTCTACCACACTTGTCACACTCGTACTGCTCGGGGTCAGTAAGAAATGGGGTTCCTCTCCCATGTCTCGTTCTTCTGAGTATTTGAACCATAACCATCCTGTGCCTCGTCCTCTTCCTTGATCCAAGCTTGTTCCAACGGTAAGCTGGATCCGCGAAGTACTTTGGCCCATCATATGGAGGCCACTCTTTAGGGTCCTGAAAAGGCACGCAACGGGGGCTCCATGTGTGCACAAGCGTGTCAACACTGAACTCGTGAGGTATCCTGCTCTTGATATTATAGTTATGATTGAAAGCTCTAGTTTGGTTTTGGTTAATTGATGAAACCCTAAGTGCTAACCTAGTTTATCAAAGTGATTATGAGATAGGTAGCACTACTTCAAGTAATGAAGCAATGGCGAAGATCATGACAATGGTGATGGCATGGTGATGATCAAATGCTTGAACTTGGAAAAGAAGAAAGAGAAAAACAAAAGGTTCAAGGCAAATGTATAAATAGTAGGAGCCATTTTATTTCGGTGATCAAGACACTTAGCGAGTGTGATCACACTTAGGTTAGATAGCCGTACTATTAAGAGGGATAAAACTCGTATTGAAATGCGGTTATCAAAGTGCCACTAGATGCTCTAACTCATTGCATATGCATTTAGGATCTAGTGGAGTTCTAACACCCTTGAAAATGATTGTGAAAATATGCTAACATATGTGCACAAGGCGATACACTTGGTGGTTAGCACATTTGAGTAAGGGTTAGTACCTTCACCGGTGGAGTGTCCGCCCGTAGAGTGCGGACAGTCCGACGATGCCACCGGCGCCCTAGACAGAAAAGTTGGAGGTCACTGTAAATGACCGGACGCTGGCCTCGGTTGGACCGACGCGTCCGGTCAGTGGCAGCAGAGGGTACGCGTTTCGGTCTTATGACCGGACGTTGGGTCACTTTGTGACCGGACGCTGGCAGGGTGCGTCCGGTCAGTGCTGACGTGAGGCGCACAGAGGAAACGTTGAGTGACCGGACGCAGGGTGTGTCCGGTCGAGCATGTCCGGACGCGTCCGGTCGTGAAAAGTCGCGTTTGGAACCTTACTGGAAACGACCGGACGCTGAGATCCAGCGTCCGGTCACTTTCTAACTGACGCGTCTGGTCATCACTTGACCGTTGAAATCGGGCGATCGGCGTTTGAAGCCGATGACACATAGCGTGAATCTCGTGACCGGACGCTGAGGGCCAGTGTCCGGTCGATCCGACCGGAGCGTCCGGTCACCCTGCATTTTACCCAGTGAAGGAGCCCAATGGCTCTATTTCGTGGGGACTTCTATTTAAGCCCCATGGCCAGCTCAAGCTCATTCTCTTGGCCATTTGCATTGACATAGCAACCTTGTGAGCTTAGCCAAAGCTCTCCCACTCATCTCCATCATTGATTCATCATCATTGTGAGATTGGGAGAGAATCCAAGTGCATTGTTTTAGTGATTGCATCTACAGGCACTTGGTATTCGTGTTTTGCTGCAGGATTCGCTTGTTGCTCTTGGTGGTTGCCACCACCTAGACGGCTTGGTGCAGCGGTCGAGGATTGGCACGAGTTGGTGATTGTTCGTGGCCATCTCCGGTGATTGTGAGGGGATTTGTACCTTCCCCGGTGGAGCGTCGAAAGGTAACTCTAGTGGATTGCTCGTGTCATTGAGTTACCTCACTTGTGGGTAGGTTCTTGCGGTGTCCAATCGTGTGGACGAGGTTTGTGCAACACCTCTTAGCCGCCGAACCACCAAGTGTTGGTCGACACAACGGGGACGTAGCGTGTTGGCAAGCACGTGAACCTCGGGAGAAAATCGGTTGTCTCTTGCTATTTGGTATTCTCTCGGTGATTGATTTCATCTTCATCTTGTGATTGGTTCATCCCTCTACACGGCGGTATAATCACCCTACTCACTCTTTTATATTCTTGCAAACTAGTTGTGGCAAGCTCTTTAGTGTAATTAGAATTGAGAGCTTGATTTGTTATTTAAGTTCATCTAGTGGAGCTCTTTAGTGTAGCAAGATTGAGAGCTCTTAGTGAGTAGTATCATAGCAAGTTATGTGTCTAGTAATCATTGCAACTAGAATTGTTGGATAGGTGGCTTGCAACCCTCGTAGAGCTAGAGCAAGTTTGTATTTCGCTATTTGTCTTACTAATCAAATTGCTCTAGTTGATTTGTAGAATTTTAAATAGGCTATTCACCCCCTCTAGCCATATTAGGACCTTTCAAGTGGTATTGGAGACGTGGTCACCATTTGATTAAAGGCTTAACAACCTCGGTGTCAAATTATGGCTCAAGTTATGTTCAACTATGTGGGGGACAAACCACCGTTCTTTGATGGCACATGCTATGATTATTGGAAGAGAAAGATGATGATGTATCTTGGTTCAATCAATGATCAAGTATGGGAAGTGACCGAGAATGACTATGCTATCATTGATCCTGATGATCCCACCAACCAAGATAAGATCAAAAAGCAATGCAATACAATGGCTCTCAACACCATATACAATGCCATTAATTATAAGGTGTTTGAGCAAATCAAGGATTGTGAAAGAGCAAATGAGGTGTGGAAGAGATTGGAGAAAACATATGAGGGCACACCGGCGGTGAAGAGTGCCAAGTTGTATATCCTCAAGGATAAATTGACAAGCTTCAAGATGAAGGAAGATGAGAGCATTCCGGAGATGTTTCATCGTTTGCAAGTGATTGTCAATGATTTGAAGGCATTGGGAGAGAAGATCAAGGATGATGATGTCTCTCATCGGTTCTTGATGTGCCTACCTCCAAGATTTGAGATATTGAGATTGCTCATCATAAGAGGATTGAAGGAGATTACCCCCAACCAAGTACTAGGTGATGTCATGACCCAAGAGACATACCGTGTGGAAAGGGAGGGGATGACAAGAAGGAAGAAGAAGACAAGAAGAAGAAGAGTATAGCATTCAAGGCTAGCTCATCATCATCCAAGAACAAGGGCAAGTCCAAGAAAGAATCAAGTGATGATGATGATCTTAGTGATATTGATGATTAAGCTATGGCCCTCTTTATCCGTAAGATGGGAAAATTCATGAAGAAGAAGGGCTATGGTGTAAGAAAGAGAAGAGATCACACCAAAAGCAAAAGATTATATGAGAAGATGCTACAATTGCAAGAGCCCCAATCACGTTGTAGCAAATTGTCCCTACAATAGTGACAATGATGAGGATGAGAAGAAGAAGCTCAAAAAGGATAAGAAAGAAAAGAAGGAGAAGAAGGAGAATAGAATGACCTTCCAAAAGAAGAAGAAAGGTGGAGGCTATGTGGTCACATGGGATAGTGATGGCTCTTCGGATAGTGATAGCTCTAATGATGATGACAAGAAATCTATCAAGAGAGCAGTAGCAAGCATCGCCATCAACGACAAGCTCTCCATCTTCGACACTCCATCGACAGGCCTCATGGCAAAGCCTACCAAGGTAAAATATGATATGAGTGATGATGCTGAATGTGAAAGTGATACTTATAGGAATGATGATAATGATGAGGATGAGGATGAGGAGTACACCAAGGAAGAACTCTTGGACATGTGTGAGCAAGTGCATGCTTGCAATGAGATGAAGAGAAAGGAGTGCAAAGAATTACACAAGAAGATAAAATTTCTTGAGCAATCCTTTGATGAGCTCAATGCCACTCATGAGAGGCTAATGGAAGCTCATGAGAAGCTTGGCAAAGCTCACTCTAAGCTTGAAAAGGCTCACTCCTCTCTCATTGAGCAAGTCAAAGTGAAGGAAGCCAAGAAGGAGCAAGTGATCATATCATGTGATGTGGGACTAACTTGTGATCTTATTGATGAATCTTTTTATAAGCCCATTGTAGTTGCTCCCACTAACTCTTCTTGTAGCACTACCACTTCCACTTCACCTTTGAGTGATGGTCTCTTTTGTGATGCCTCACTAATGGTGGAAAATGAGACCCTCAAGAAGGAGGTGAATGAGCTCACTCGTGTCTTAGGCAATGCCTATGGTGGAGATGCCCGCTTGCTAAAGTGCTTGGGTAGCCAAAGGTTTTCTCTCAACAAAAAGGGATTAGGCTATATCCCAAGAAAGGTAAGGCGGCCTTTGTTACTCCCAAAGTTAGCTTTGTGAAGGGCAATGGTCGATTTTGTAATAGATGCAAGCAAGTTGGGCATGTAGAGCAATATTGCAAGATTAACAAGAACAATCTACCTAATGTATCCTCAATTAAATTTGATTCTTGTTACATGCTTTTTAAGGGTGCAAATGGTGTGAAGGCTAAGTTCATTGGTACACCAATTGTGGGCCCAAAGAAGAAGGCCATTTGGGTACCAAATACCTTGGTAACTAACCTACAAGGATCCAAATAAGTTTGGGTACCTAAAAAGAATTGATTTTCTTTTGTAGGTCAATTATAAAGCCAGATGAAGGCATTGGATACTTGATAGTGGATGCACACAACACATGACCGGTGATCCAAGAATGTTCAATTCAATCAATGAAAACAAGAGCAATGGGATTGATAGTATCACATTTGGTGATAATGGCAAAGGCAAGGTCAAAGGGCTTGGTAAGATTGTAATATCCAATGATTTGAGCATTTCCAATGTGCTACTAGTAGAGAGCTTGAACTTCAACCTATTGTCGGTAGCTTAATTGTGTGTTCTTGGTTTCAAGTGCATATTTGGTGTGAATAATGTAGAGATCATAAGTGTAGATAGCTCTAACTTGATTTTCAAAGGATTTAGATATGAGAATTTATACTTGGTTGATTTCAATGCTAGAGAAGCTCAATTGACAACATGTTTGATCACTAAGTCTAGCATGGGTTGGTTATGGCATAGAAGGCTTGGTCATGTTGGAATAAAATAATTAAATAAGTTGATCAAGCATGATTTAGTTAGAGGCTTGAAAGATGTCACATTTGAAAAAGATAAGCTATGTAGTGCATGTCAAGTCGGAAAGCAAGTTGGTAACACACATCCTAAGAAGAGCATGATGAGCACATCTAAGGCATTTGAGTTAATGCACATGAACTTGTTTGGACCAACAACATACACTAGCATTGGTGGAAACAAATATGGATTTGTGATTGTGGATGATTTCACTAGATACACATGGGTGTTCTTTCTTGTTGATAAGAGTGACGTGTTTGCAACATCAAATCATTTATCAAGGGCATCCACAATGAGTTTGAAACAACCATCAAGAAAGTGAGAAGTGACAATGGAAGTGAGTTCAAGAACACAAGAATTGATGAGTTGTGTGATGAATTTGGAATTAGACATCAATTCTCGGCCAAGTACACTCCACAATCAAATGGCCTAGTTGAAAGAAAGAATAGAACTTTGATTGACATGGCAAGATCAATGTTGAGTGAGTACAATGTGAGTCATTCATTTTGGGCCAAAGCTATCAACACGGCTTGCTATTATAGCAACCGACTCTATTCTCACCCCATGATGGAGAAGACACCTTATGAGCTATTGAATGGAAGAAAGCCCAACATAGCATACTTTCAGGTTTTTGGTTGCAAATGCTACATATTGAAGAAAGGCACTAGATTGAGCAAGTTTGAAAAGAAATGTGATGAAGGTTTCTTGCTTTGTTACTCCACTACTAGCAAGGCTTATAGAGTTTAGAATTTGGCTAGTGGTACTCTTGAGGAGGTTCATGATGTGGAGTTTGATGAAACAAATGGTTTTCAAGAGGAAGATGAGAATCTAGATGATGTAAAAGACACTCAATTGGTTAATGCAATGAAAAACATGAACATTGGTGATATAAGGCCTAGAGAGGTGATTGATGTTGAAGATGACAAGAATCAAATGCTCTCTAACTCAAATGTGCAAGCTAGTGGTTCTCATGATCAAGTTCAAGCAACTACTAGTCATGACAAAGTGCAAGATCAACAAGTGGCTAGTTCATCATCTCAACCAAATGATCAATCAAATGCAAGCAATCAAGTGCAAGTGCTTCAACCAACCAATGTTGTAAGAGATCATCCATTGGACACTATCATTGGTGATATTTGAAGAGGTGTGCAAACAAGATCAAGATTGGCTTCTTTTTGTGAGCATTTCTCTTTTGTGTCATTCATTGAACCTAAGAAGATAGATAAAGCTTTGAAGGATGTTGATTGGATCAATGCTATGCATGAAGAGCTAAACAACTTCACAAGAAACCAAGTATGGGAGTTAGTTGGGAGGGCTAAGGATCATAATATGATTAGAACCAAGTGGGTCTTTCGGAACAAGCAAGATCAAGATGGGATAGTAATAAGGAACAAAGCAAGATTAGTGGCTCAAGGTTACACTCAAGTTGAAGGTCTTAACTTTGGAGAAACATATGCCCCGGTTGGAAGATTGGAAGCAATAAGGATCTTGTTAGCCTATGCTTGTGCCCACAACATCAAGTTATACCAAATGGATGTGAAGAGTGCATTTCTCAATGGGTACATCAATGAGCTTGTGTATGTTGAGTAACCTCCCGGTTTTGAAGATGAAAAGAAACCCAACCATGTTTACAAGTTGAGAAAAGCCTTGTATGGATTGAAACAAGCACCTAGAGCATGATATGAGAGATTGAGGGATTTCCTACTCTCTAAGGGATTCAAGATGGGAAAGGTTGACACCACTCTCTTAACCAAGAAGCTTGGAAATGACTTGTTTGAATTGCAAATCTATGTTGATGATATCATATTTGGGTCAACAAATCACGATTTTTGTGAAGAGTTTGGCAAGATGATGGCAAGTGAGTTTGAGATGTCTATGATTGGAGAGCTTAGTTACTTCCTTGGTCTTCAAATCAAGCAAATGAAGAATGGCACATTTGTGAGTCAAGGCAAGTATATCAAGGACATGCTCAAGAAGTTTGGAATGGATGATGCTAAAGCTATTAGTACACCAATGGAGACAAGTGGAAGCTTGGATAGTGATGCTAGTGGTAACATGGTGGATCAAAAGATGTATCGGTCTATGATTGGAAGCCTACTTTATGTGACCGCATCAAGGCCGGATATGATGTTTAGTGTATGTATGTGTGCTAGATTTCAAGCCTCACCAAAAGAAAGTCATTTGAAGGCAACAAAGAGAATATTGAGGTACTTAAAGCATACACAAAATGTTGGATTGTGGTATCCCAAAGGAGCAAGATTTGAGTTGATTGGATATTCGGACTCCGATTATGCGGGATGCAAAGTTGAGAGAAAGAGCACATCGGGCACATGTCAACTATTGGGAAGATCACTTGTGTCTTGGTCATCAAAGAAGCAAAATAGTATAGCACTTTCAACCGCCGAAGCGGAGTACATTTCGGCCGGTAGTTGTTGTGCTCAATTACTTTGGATGAAGGCTACTTTGAGTGACTTTGGAATCAAATTCAAGCAAATGCCATTGCAATGTGACAATGATAGTGTCGTAAAGTTCACCAACAACCCGGTTCAATATTCAAAAACAAAGCATATTGATGTCCGCCATCATTTCATAAGAGATCACCAACAAAAAAGGGATATTTGCATTGAGAGTGGGCATCGAAGATCAACTTGCCGATATCTTTACCAAGCCACTTGATGAGAAGAGGTTTTACAAGCTTAGGAATGAATTGAACATACTTGACTTCTCCAATATGTGTTGATGCACCCCCATTTATATGACATGCCTCTCCTTCGAGCAATTCAAGGTAAAAGTTGATTGGCATTGCATACATCCTTGCTAAGGACATGTTTAGTGCATCTAGACATCTTTCGCATTTAAATAGGCTTATTCATGAAAATCAAATAAATTTGATGCTTGTATGATACCACTATTGCTTGTATGTTTGAAATGATCTAGTGGTAGGATATGACATGTTTGTGGGCTTGTAAACCTAGTGTTTGATCTAGAAAATAAGCTATAAGTGTTTAACTCAACATGGTACAAGATAACACTTATTTGGAGGTGTGAAGAAGCTTGTCCTTGGATCAAACCGAGTTAAATATCTTTTGCAAAGTAATCTAGATTGAACCAAATTGGGAAAATGATCCTCATTTCACATGGTTTCACCCCAACTTATCTATAATTTGAGCTCACCTTTTGTGCTAATTGTTGACAAAGTGGGAGAGAAATTCACAAAGATAATAAGATAAGAGGAGCAAACAAATTAAATGATATTGTAAGGGGATCAATAAAAAATGCACACAAGTAGGGGGAGCAAGCTCATAAACTTATATGTTGCATTTGAATGTGCATTTCATATATTTGCTTGTATGACACAAGTTTTAAATTTCAATATCCATCCTTGTGTGGTATATGCTAGTTATATGCTTGAATGATGAAATGAAAAACAAGCATGCATAGGTAATCTAGTGATTTTATTTCCAAGTGGTATCGAGCTAAAGTAACTAGACGTATATTCATTTTATGGAAACTAGACCCTTGCTTGCAATGTTGATCTCATGGGGTATTCTAGTTTTTGTGCATGTCTAGTTACTAATGGTGCTAAGGATGGTATATTGGTGCACTCGGATTGGTATCACGCTTCAAAGGTCCATCTCTTATACCTTATCATCTTATGGTAGAAATTGTCTACTATATTTCCTATCTAAGCATATATGCAAGCTACAATCCAAACTCTTAGCACATATGTAGGGGGAGCAATTGCTACCATTTGGAGTTCATGAAACTTGTCCATATCATTTTACACATGGTAAATATGCTTGGGCAAGCAACAAGGATTCAATAAATTTCAATTCATATCTTTGTGAAAGGGTTGTCATCAATTACCAAAAAGGGGAAGATTGAAAGCTCTAGTTTGGTTTTGGTTAATTGATGAAACCTTAAGTGCTAACCTAGTTTATCAAAGTGATTATAAGATAGGTAGCACTACTCCAAGTAATAAAGCAATGGCGAAGATCATGATAATGGTGATGGCATGATGATGATCAAATGCTTGAACTTGGAAAAGAAGAAAGAGAAAAACAAAAGGCTCAAGGCAAAGTTATAAATAGTAGGAGACATTTTATTTCGGTGATCAAGACACTTAGCGAGTAAGATCACACTTAGGTTAGATAGCCGTACTATTAAGAGGGATAAAACTCGTATTGAAATGCGGTTATCAAAGTGCCACTAGATGCTCTAACTCATTGCATATGCATTTAGTATCTAGTGGAGTGCTAACACCCTTGAAAATGTTTGTGAAAATATGCTAACACATGTGCACAAGGCGATACACTTGGTGGTTAGCACATTTGAGTAAGGGTTAGTAACTTCACCGGCGGAGTGTCTGTCCGTAGAGTGCGGACAGTCCGACGATGCCACCGGCGCCCTAGACAGAAAAGTTGGAGGTCACTGTAAGTGACCGGACGCTGGCCTCGGTTGGACCGGATGCTCTAACTCATTGTGATTGGTTCATCCCTCTACACGGCGGTATAATCACCCTACTCACTCTTTTATATTCTTGCAAACTAGTTGTGGCAAGCTCTTTAGTGTAATTAGAATTGAGAGCTTGATTTATTATTTAAGTTCATCTAGTGGAGCTCTTTAGTGTAGCAAGATTGAGAGCTCTTAGTGAGTAGTATCATAGCAAGTTGTGTGTCTAGTAATCATTGCAACTAGAATTGTTGAATAGGTGGCTTGCAACCCTCGTAGAGCTAGAGCAAGTTTGTATTTCGCTATTTGTCTTACTAATCAAATTGCTCTAGTTGATTTGTAGAATTTTAAATAGGCTATTCACCCCCCTCTAGCCATATTAGGACCTTTCAACGATGCCTAGCTGCTGCCACCAAATGAGAACATAGAAAGTGGTACTGCCTTGGTTTACCATAAGTGCATGTGAAAATCTTAGAGGATTACCACATGCATCCTCGACTCTCGGACCTCGTCATCGGACGTTGTACCGTCCCTATGCTCGACCTAATAAGTCCCCATGGCATGGTTAAAACATGTAACCTCATGTGTGTCAGCCCTTTCATTTGCCTTCTCTAGGTATGTCTTTGGTTTCGGAGCCCATATCTCTCCATTACTCCACAACTTCAATGCATGGGTGTGTCTATCATTGAACCATGCAACAAACTTGTAGAAGGGGAATTGAACGATTACATTCGCAGGCATACCACATATCCCCAATAGCAACCTATTGAATGACTCCACCATATTGCTGCACTAAAACTCGTACCTCCATCCACCAGCGTCGTGAGCTCTTGTCCATTTCTCTAAATCCCTCATCAAACATGTGAGCCATTGTCTACCTTCTGCATTTGATGCGGTTCTGACCTGCTTCAACTTTTTCTAAAAGTACTTGTCCTCAAGCTGTCGAGCAGCCTCCTAGAACAGATCAAAGTTATCCTTTACACCATCCTTTCGGAGTAGATTCTTGGCAAGGTGCCGAGTACACCAACGATGGTGCAAAGGTGCATATCCCTCTATCTGCTCTCGCACGGCATTAAGTATGCCCTGGTGCCTATCAGATATAACGCCAACCTCCCTGCCAGGCCCAACCACATGTATCCGGACTAGCCTCAAGAACCATCCCCAACTGTCATTGTTCTCCTTCTCAACCAAAGCAAATGCCAAAGAAATGAACTTGTAGTTCGTGTCACAGGATATGGCTATAAGAAGTGTGCCTTGATATTTACCAATCAAGATCGTACCATCAATGGAGAAGGCGAGACGACAGTGCCTAAAGGTCTTGACACACTGAGGGAAGCACCAGAAAGCACGTAAGAATATCTGCCTCCCATCCTTCCATACATTTGGTTTTGGGATGTACTCATAATGCATGTCTGGATTCACCGTTTTGATTGCATTGAAAAGTATTGGCAGCTGCTCATACCCATCCTCCCAGTCCCCATATATCATCTTCCACGCTCGCTGCTTACCCCTCCCAACGTTACCATAAGTTATCACATAACCTCCATACAGCGCCTCAACGATCCTAATAATTATCCTAAGCTTTATGTTGGGTTCTCCCTGCAATATTCTCATCAACCGCTTGGCAATAAGGGTAGATGTCAACTATCGATGCTTCAGTGTCAACACATGGTCAGCACAATTGTGTGGCCCGACAACTTTTGTGATCTTCTACTTTCCGGTGGCCTTTTGCTTCCTTGCACAAACCCTCCATGGGCAGCATTCCTTGTCACACATAACTGTGTAACGGCGCTCCGCATATGAATGCAAGATCTTGTAAGGTCTCTTTCGTATCACTACAAACCCCTACAACCACCTCTTCAATGCAGGGAGGTCCTTGAATACCCTCCCATTCTCAATTACCATGTTAGGGCCGGCCTCAGGAGCTTCTAGCAGCTCATCATCACGTCCTTCTGCACACGCCTGATCGGAATGAGCAAGATCGCTGAACTCGTGAACTCTTGGATCACGACGGTCGGGAAAGATACGCCTCAGCATCTCAACATCACTCTATGTTAGCTCTCCAACAGGACGATCATCATCAGAATTAAGAGCCCTTACCATCTCATATGGCTCCAAATCATTCATAATTTTAATACTATTGGAGCCACGAAATCCATCTCTGCATAGCACTTGCGCAGCAACAGTGGGTACATCCACATTGTCAGGAATGTCTGCTGCAACATAAGTAGAAAAATGAGGAAAGAATGAAAAATTGGATGTAAGGAATGGGGTAAGCTCCTAATAACCATGCGGATAAGACACTTACTCGGATGATTCTGTGTCAAAAGGATCTCATGAGCAGGATCTGCCACAACATCATAAGTCTAACAAGCATCTCCAACTAGCATATTGGGAGCAGATTGAGCATCGGGAACCGTAGGTGCAACCTCCACATCCATATCAGGTTCTGGGACGGGAGGGTCAAAGTGTGCCTACTGACCCATTGGTGGAAAAAACCCATTAGGGATGGGATCAACTAACACCCGACGCACAACCACGTCCAAACTTTGGAACTGACACTTCATAGCCGATCTAACATAGTTCTCACACTGGTCTGCACACTCAATTGGGATCATCTTTCCAAGGGTGTTGGGAGGAGAACCTAGGTGAAGTACACCCTCCACTACGATGTCATCATCATCATCATCATCTCCATGGCAATGTAGCTCCTCCCGAGCCCTTGCAACAAACTTACTAAACGATGGCTTCTTATTGAATAACACAGGCACGCTTTGCATTTCAACATATCCATAGCGATCTCTTTCCACGGTACCTCCATGATATATGCTCACTAAATTGTTCATCTAGTAGTTCAAACAAAAATTTAAATACAGTTCATTTAGTCCCAAGTAGCTGTTATATAGTACCTCTTTAATAGATACTAACCAACTACACCCTAAATAACTATGTCACTAGCTATCTAACTATATTTATCTAACTATATTTATCTATTTATCTCACTAACTAAATCAACTAGCTATCTAATAACTATATCTATGTACCTATGTCATTAGCTATCTAACTATATCTATCTCACTAACTAAATCAACTACCTACATCATGTCATTTACTAGAAACTACCAAATAATCTAAGTAGCTCTATAATTCAAGTTAAATAAGTACCTACATTGCATATTTAAAAATTTTACCTGTCCAAGTCAATGCAACGATGCGACGCGAACGTGGAGGACGGGATCGACGGCGAGGTTGCCTTGGGGAGCAGGGGCCGTGTCGCGGCTGGCGCTGTCGAGCGCTCCGGCAGGCTGCTGCAGGCGGCCTTGCGGGATGTGCAGTGTGGCAGCGTGGGCTGCGCGGCGGCAAGTCTGATGGCGTGATGGCGTGGCGGCTGGGCATGGCGCGGTGGCGGCGGGCTGCTACTGTGGCGGCGGCGGCGGTGACGACAACGCTGGTTCGGGGAGCGTTAGAGAGAGAGGAGAGAGAAAGAAAGGGAGGCCCATACGTAAGACAGGGCTTGACGCCAATAACCACGGCGCCAAGCTCAGCACCAAGATCTACGGCGTCAAGCTTGACGCCAAGATCTACGACGCCAAGGCTCCCGGATCTACGGCGCCAAGCTGTCTGCTAGGCACCGAGACGTGTAACCTCGGCGCCACCAACAATGACACCGAGCTAAAGGTACAGATTTTAAAATCATATCTCTATAGGCATATTTATGAAAAACTTTTTAAAAAAATGGCTAAAAAAAAAAAAAAAATCGGTCCTGTCTCGCACTCTCAGGCGCTCCGACGCAGGGCGAGCAGCGCCCCTTCCTCCGGCATCGGCGCCTCCGGCACTCCTCCCTCCACCCAGCTGCGACGCGACGCGGGGCTGCAGCGCCGCCGCCCTGCCTGTGCCCTTGACCGGTGGCGCGACGGGCCCCATTGCTCCTGCAACGGCCCTTTTACTTCATCTCTTTCGGAAGCTATCATTTGTTAGAGCCACTGATTTACAAAAAAAAAAAATATGTATGCAGTTCATGACAGTGTAGGGGTTGCTGACGAACAATGGCTGAACACCATAGCATCAGTCCATCAGCAAAGATGAATCCAGAGTGGGAGTGTTAGTACTTATTTCATTGCATTGACTAATAATTCTGTGATGTTAAAAAGACTATTACTACATGTTTGCTCAGCTTTTTTGAAATAAATATCTGTACTCAGTTACTAATGATGTTTTCGAAATTAATGATATACTCCCTCTATTCCAAGCTATATTCGGCTTGTTCGGCTTCTTTTTTTAGCCGGAACAGTGATTTTTCTCTCACAACAATTCAACCAGAACCGTGTTTTTTAGCCAGTTTCAGCCAAAATTCTGCCAGCCGAACGGGGTAAGTCTGACTTTTTTGTACATCCAAGTTGCTAAGAAGTTATTGTACTGGAGAAATATCTGTCGCTCTGACTTTTTTTTTTAACCAAAATGTCTCTTCTTTTGTTTCAGAAACTCTTTCAGGCATGAAGTGATGGTAAATGTTGTTCAGTTCGTCGGAGCTATCACTCAGGACATACCTATGATCATTGTTTCTGAACTCCATGAAGAGGTAATATATAGCACCATACCTTTTTCCCATGGAAAACAAAGTCAGTGTAATATTCAGACCAACAAGTAATTTTGAGTATGGCACTATATTTATTAGTGTATATGAAAATTGCCTTCAGATGGGTTGCCTTCATTCTTTTTCTGTGAAACTCAAAAAGACTTATCAGTCTGTATCCATAAGAATGCAGAGTTACATGCTCTGAAAGTGCTAAGAAATGGCGTCCAATGCTCAATGCATATTTTGAGTTTGCATAGACCAATCATTCGAGAGTCATTTGCTACCAGCATAGACAGTCAGTGCTTCTTCCATTCATTTCACTATTAGATTTTGGGAAGAAATCATTATACACGGCCAATGCTTACGGCAAGGAAAATTGTTTTTGGGGTACGCGTGCTCTTCTAATTCATCCTCTTAATTTCATGACCAATAATACTTCCGTAATCAGCACGCATGTCCTGTCCACATTAGCCTCAGATTTACCATCTTTGCCATCAAACTAAATGTTCATGCTTTACCCATCACTATTATTTTAGATGAGCACCAAACACTTCATATAACCCTGTTCGTTGGGAGGAATTTGGAAGAATCTGGAGGAATTTGTGAGAGCGTGAACAGTGAATTTCGGCTGGTTTTCTTACCAGCCGAACGGCGCTTATTTTCATAACTAATATTAATGTGCTTTTGTAGCCATTGTTGTTTGTCGCTAAGATCAATGGGCCTGTTCGCTTATCTGAATTCTGGAGGAATCTGGATGGTTTCGAGAAATATTGGAGGAATTTGTGAGAGAAAAACACTGTTCCGGATAAAAAAAAATAAGCGAACCAAGCCGGATTTAAGGACACGCGAACGGGCCAATAAACCTTAATAAACAAACATTTCATGAATCCCCCAACCACTATAATGGTGGCTTACTGAAAGGAGTGGTTCCCTATAAAATTGAGTTGTACAAATCTGCAACCTCTTTAATGTGTTTTCTGATTAATCTGCCTTTCTACTAATGTATGCTACTTACCTGAAGAGTGAAGACCTCAATACATATTGGCCTGTCTTACAATGATTACATGTTGTGCTATGTTTTATCGGTTTCATTAGTCATTTTTGGTTCATCTACACGTTGTACTATCCAACAAGGCTACCTAATCTTGCAGGGATGCCGATCCTGCAAGTTTAGGTCCAATATTTTCCTAGACTTAACCCATACTTCTAGATTACGATGCCAGAGTAGTGATGTATAATTGTACATATGTGGTCTCCAAACAATTTCCTTCCTTCCAATAAAATGCCACTTTCTGATTTTATTTGTTCCAGCGTTTCATCACAAAATACTTGGCTATATTAAAGTTCTCATAATTCTTTTGCATGTCCAAGCTAACAAATAGCATTGTCTCTGCGTGGATTGCTTGCTATTATCGCCGGCGGCACCGCGCGGGGTACTGGCTAGTTTCAATCTAAAATTGTCTCAGTTTGACAGACAGAAAAAGCTGTGGCTAGGAATTTCCATAAAGTAATCCTCATTTCAACCGAGATCGCCTCCTTGAATTTATCTATCTCTGTTCATACGTAGAGGCATGGTATTTGTGTGTATACCTAAACTTGGTTTCTTCTTATACAAAAGGGCATGCTGCTGCCTGCTTCTGATCTGATACAAAACGGCAAAGTTCCAGTATAACTTATATACTAGAATAGATAATCAGTTGCTGCTAACCAGCATATATTGTTAACATTATACAAGCAGCCTTATACTCTTATTCCTTCCCTCTCTAGTCCTCTGGAAGGAAGCAGATACATACATACATACACGCAAATATTATGTAATAACATGTGTATTAACTCAGGCAAAAATCTTCTCTGCAAATATATCAAGGAGGGAGAGTGCCTGCATGCAACCACATGAGAAATTTTTCTGGATTAGCCTTTGCACTTGCACAGTAGCTTAGCTAGCAGTAGCAGTAGTAAGTATTCAAGCTCACCTCAGGGACACTGAGCTCCAGCCTGAACTTGGGGCCGTCGTAGTGGTGGAGGATGGGGCGGAAAGCGTCCTCCTCCAGCGGATCACAGATCTTGCGCGTTGCAACCCTCACCTATTGGTCAAGATTGGCAAGCAAAACAGGGATTAGATCAGATATTACTAGACTGAATCAAAACATTATTAGACCGGATCAACACGGAAGTCAGTTGAAACAGATGGAGACGGGCGACTGACTCAAGTCACACCGACAGTATGTGTTTGGCTTTTGTGTGTGCATGACATAAACATATTGACATGACTAGGCCAACAAGGCAAAAGCTTGACAAGGCCACATTCACCCAACCAAAGTTTGACAACTTGATCCATTGATAAGGTCGGCCAACCACCTTGACTTAGACAATTAGAAGCATCCAGTCCTACCACCACTACTTTTCTGTGCATGCAACTAAAGCAAGCATTTTTCTTTTCTTTTGACGATTAGGCGGGACTCTGAAACATCGATCGTTTACGGTTTAGACACTGGACTCATATACATATACACATAGATGGACCCACCTGTCATCCTCCCGAGTGTCGTCGTAATCAAGGAGTCAATGTTTCGAGTGTCATTTTTGCAATTTTTTTGCTTGATTGATGTGCAGGATCACATGAACCAAGTAATCTAATTAATCCTCCCTATCTTTTTTTTTGTTTCTTTGCTTATTATTTCACATAAACTAATAATTCTGTGGTAATATGATTTGAGTACATAGAACGAGGCAAATATTTAAGGTTGAGCCTCCTGTGTTGATTTGTTTAGGATAATATCAGAACAGATGCCTACCTGAGCAGGGAAGCGGGACTCGCCGGGGCACTTCTTGTCCTCCCAAGCTTTTGGATCGATGTTGGATCCTCCGAAGCTTGCAGCCTGCGTGCGTGCCATAGATGATGAGAAATTTCTCTCTTTTTTCAGTATGAAATTAAAGACATACATGAATGGAAGATAAGATGCTGAAATGATGAGTACACATGTATCATCTGATCGATATGATGAATAATAATAAATAAATATAAAAGAGTAGGTATTGATCTGGACCTCAAAGATGCCGTGGAGCTGGTGGGTGGAGTAGTTGTAGAGGAAGAGGGGCAGGCCCGGCCTGATGGCCCTCACCGAATCCCTGTACCTGGACGGCAGCCCTGCAGGGCAGGCAATCGATCAAGAGAATGATTCAGTATTCCGATTGGATGGAACTGGAATGGAAGAACAAAAATCAAAACTTGGGAGTTGATCTTGATTCGATTCGGTACATATCCGATGCTGGAATATGTATGTAGGGTATAATCGATCCAATCAATCAATGAATGGGAAATGAAGACGGGGACGATGCAGCTTGCATACCGAAGAGCTGCCTCTTGAGGTTCTCCTCCATGGTATCGTTGTTGCAGACGAAGATGTACCCGCCGATGGCCTCGCCCCTGGGCAGCGCCTCTGACGCCGGCAGGCTCTTGAACCTCTTGTCGACGCCGGCGCCGTTGCCGTTGCCGGAGTTCTTGTGCTTCTTGTCGTGGTGGGCGGCGAAGGCGGCGGAGTTCTTCTTGCCGCCGCCGCCGACGTTGTTGTTGTTGGCCGGCCTGCCGACGGACTTGTTGAAGTAGCTCTTGACGGCGTCGTTGTTGGCGTTGGCGTTCTTGTTGAGGTAGTAGTAGTCGGCCACGTCCATGGTCTTGCTGGCGGCGGCGTTGGCGTTCTTGTTGAGGTAGTAGTCGTTCACGCTCATGGTCTTGCTGGCGGCGGCGTTGTTGGAACCAACACCGGCGTCGTTGGCGTTGTAGCGGTCGGCGCTGGTGGTTGTGGCGTGGCCGAAGGCGAGCTTGGCGGATCCGATGAGGCCCGGGGCGTTGGTGTTGCCGCCGGGGAAGAAGGAGGGATCCGGTGGCGAGGAGGTGGAGGACCAGATGGAGTCGGCGATGGAGAGGTTGGAGAAGTTGTTGTGCAGGCGCAGCTGGTCGCTGAAGTTCCAGAACTCGCGGTCGCAGGAGGCGTCCATGGCTGATGGATGGATCGGGGTCTTGGCTCCGGCCGGTGGTGGTCGGGTCCTCCTCGCTACCTCTCGTCAACTGGTGATGCGATGGAGGATGGAGGCGATGCGATGTCCGGGACTGCCGGATGGGAGGGGTTGGTTGGAGAAGTAGAGGACAGGGAAATCAATCAACAAAGGTGGGGACTGCCGAGTGGCGACTAGGGACTCTGGGAGCTTCCTTTGCTTTCACTCTCAGTAGGATCATTATTTATTCAGTTTCCTTTTACTCATGTTCCCACTTACAATTTGTATATATAATTTTATGTCATACAAATTCGTATATATATATATATATAAATAATTTTTAAGTATACCTTTATACGTATAAATTATCTTTTACAATCTTTGTACGTGGTCGCGTATTGTATATATTTTAGTCCTGCATAAAGATTTTTGGTTGTGCTTGTATGGGTTTTCTATATATAATAATAATCAATCGCAGAAGATCAAACAGATTGCACACAGTTATACAGCTTGGTGTATACAAGAAATGTCCAATCCCTGCTATATGTGGAGAGTTTTATCGTTTGTGCATCGCGTGCTATCCCCATATCTCCGTATATAGTCCGAATGCCATGGTCACAGATAGAGTCATAGCTTGATCGGTCGTTCGTTGGTTTTCTAGTCAGTTACAAGGAGCTTCCGACTAATCGAATTGTACAAAGTCTCGAACTGCACCCTAAACATTCTTTGCCCACTAAGTTGATGAAGTATTTAGGTTTGTAACCATCCCTTGAGGTAGTCAGACAATAAGTTTGGTATATGAATGTGTTACTCCCTCCAGGTTGGTAAAAGAAGTCGTTTCGGACAGTGACACGGTCTCCAAAGCATAACTCTGACTAATTATTTCTTTAAAAATATTTATTGAAAAGTGGTATTTGTATATGTTTATGAAAGTACTTTTCAAGACAAATCTATTTATATGGTTTTTACATTTACAAACTCAGCAACTTAAAAATTATTCATGATTTATATTCTCAATGTTTAACCTAAACCTTGTCCAAAATAATTTCTTTTACCAACCCGGAGGGAGTATATATTAACTTCTCTACATAATTTGGGAGTATAAATTCGTATGTAAGTTTATGTCATATTAATTTCTATAAATAGCTTGAAAATAGTAATAATAAGGCTATTTTTTTCATGCTAAAAAGTTATCATGACTACGTTTGTGTACAAAATTATGTTAAAACTATATTGAGAAAATTATGATAATAAACTATAGTTATAGGTTTTGTGCGATAATTTTGTGAGCATAATTTTATAGCTTTTGAAAAATAGAAAAAAAAGTGGAAACAAATGTTTCAACCGACGTGTTCGTTGATTGGTGCTGGTTTAGACTGACTGGTGCTGGTTTTCTGTGAGAGGAAAACACTGTGACTGTTTAAATAAGCCTTACTGAAATCAAAAAGCGAAGGGTAAAAAAGAAATCACAGGAGGTGCCGACATGCGCCCCCTCTTGCCTTCCGTTCCATTTCGTGCCGTTCCATAGCTGTCCAGGAAATTTCCTTCTGTTTCCGCGTTCGTGCAGGGAGACAAAGACAATTCGACCAAGAAGGAAGAAGAGCTTCTAGAAGCGCTTTGTTTACACTACAACTATTTTTGTTGGTGTAGTGCGGCTCACATCTAGTCATACATTTAAGGCATCTTTAGTAGGAGTTTTATCTATTTTCAATATGATTTTAATACGAAGTTGATGTCACATAGATATTTTTAATGACATGGTACCATTTTTTCTTAGTGTAAATTAGGAAGTGATAAAGTTATTGTTTTTTTTTACTTTACCGACTCCTACCGTCTATGCATTGTAGAAAGGAGCGGAAATCGCTTGGAGCTGACGAGATCTACATCAATTTTAGAGCTTCCTACACTCAACTCGTACTCGCTATAGTCATCTTGGTTCCATCAGCTCTGCGCTGTCTTGCTTGGCTGACCTTTTGTCTTCTTAACACCAAATAACTATCGTTCTAATAAATAAAATAATACTACTAGAGATGTATATGTCCATATATGCATAACACGTACATGCGCGAACACACCTATGCACGTCTAAGAGAGATTGGATCAATATATCACGAGATTGACAAACTTACCATATATAAGACTACTAGTGTTGACGAGTACATCATCTATTACTAGATCACTAGACATGTCAACTAAACCTAAGCCTTGTTCACTTTGCAAATTTTTGCAACCTGATGAATAATACCACTTTCGTCTTATTTGGTAAATATTATCCAATCGTGGACCAACTAGGCTCAAAAGATTCATCTCGTGATTTTCAACTAAACTGTGTAATTAGTTATTTTTTTACCTACATTTAATACTCCATGCAAGCGGCTAAAAATTGATATGATGGAGAGAGTAAAAAACTTAGAATTTGGATGTCATCTAAACAAAGCCCTAGTGTTTCATTCCTGATCGACATATAATTCAAGACGACTAGGAACAGGTAAATCAAGAATTTCACTAAGGGCCCATAATACCTGTGGATGTTGCATCCACTGGCCACCACCTACCAGGTTTGTAATAATTCCTCCGTCCCAGAAAACTTGGTGTTTTATGATTTTTAGGATAGATTAGGTCCGTGCCTTAGTGGAGGTTTCATGTTCCTATTTTCAAAGACTCCTTTCATCCCATGAAACTTTTATCGCCTCTCTTTTTATTTATACCATGCCATATCAGCTTATTTAATATCCATGAAACTCACATTGATATTTTACTTAGTGGTTAATTGAAATTACCCATGTAGCCCTATTTATTGACTAACTCTTTTTTTATAGGTATTTATTGACTGACTCTTGCTAATTAAGAAATAAGTCGCTAATTAAAAGCAATGCAGACCTGTCAAGTTGATATGGGCCTACTCTAGTTTCGGGAGCTAAAGCATCAAGTTTTTTGACAAATTTTGAACCATAAAACATCAACTTTTCTAGGACGGAGAGAGAGTACTTGCTATCATGTGCATGCTAATTGTACTGGCACAGTGGCACTCTTGCTAACACCAATCAAGCTACACTTAAGCCGGACCGGAGGTTCCTACACCATGATGGCTACGGCTAGAGCAGCAACTTGGCTTGTGAACTTTATATAAAAGAAAACTTGGTAGATACACCTGTCGTGTGTTGATGCATTGCAAATAAGACAAGGCCACTTTATGCTAAATCCTTTTACTTTGCTTAGTGGGGAAGATTAGTGTTTACACCAAAATTTAGGAATAAGAACGCGGGAACTTGAAGCTTCCAAGATTGTATCGTCAAGGGATCGATCAGATGTGAATCGATATCGGCCGGTTTTGATGCGGTATCGGAAATCAGCTATTTCATAGATGACGTCAGCAAACAATGTCAATGGACTAGGTACGGATGGCGTCGAGGAAAATGTCGGACTCTATAAAAAGGGAAAGACTGGGTCCAAGTTATCTTAAGTTAGAAATATTTTTCTTTATTCCAAATATTGTAATAAGTCGTATTTGAGTAGGATTCATGCTTAGGTTCTGGGTATAAATATTGGACCCCGGCTATTGTAAAAGAGATCCAATCAATCAATACCAATTACTTTTTTTCTTCACGCCAACCCTTAGGAGTAGGAGTAGTGTAGATCTCGGCGAGTTCTTCAACAAGTAGGGCTACATCGGTCCGGTCGATCTCCGGTTTGTCTGTAAGTACCGTCATGGCTTATACTTTTGTTCGTAAGGCTGCATCGGTTCGGCCGACCTCTTATGAGCTCTAGTACAAGTTAGTTATCGATCCTTATTTAGTTCAAGTACGGCTGCATCAGTTAAGTTTGACCTCCATTGCTCGAATTAGATTAAGGTCAAGTTATTGGCTCTACCTAAGGGTGACATCTTTCGGGTAGATTCATTAAGTTACCGATCTTGCTGATGTTCTTATTGTCATTAGTTTTTTCAGCAATATCAACTTGTCCGATCGAGATCGATCTAGATCGGTCTCACATCCTTTTAGTCCATCGTTTATTTTGTCATATTGTGATGGTTCTTACTTTAAACGGTGGATTATGTTTTATCGGCTATTTTACTTTGATCTTGATCATGCATAGTACGCGGTTAAGGCATGTCTGATCTTGAGAAGGTTTACAGCTAGTTGAATCTGGTCTATAGCTCGATCTCCACTGTTAGCACTTTAGATCGGATGATGCTAGTTGATAGATTTGCTTTCGACCAGACATGACTTTGGTTGTTTGCTATGTCTGCATCGGCTAAATAGCCGATCGCCCGTACTTTAACACTCATAGTATGTTTTCATGTTTCTATTAAATATGAATAGATATGTTTACTTTAAAGGTTTAATCTGTTATTATGGCCCGTACTTTATTATGGTTGTCATCGATTCGGTCGAACCTCACTATTAAAGATAATATGCTAGATTTGATGAGTTTATAGATCTGTTCGTATTAAATAGTCGATTGTTCTCATGCTATGATCCCTTTCCTACCCGAAGCCGATTCGTCTGTGCTTTCACACATATAGCATGTTTTTCATGAACCTGTCAACGTATAGATGGTTTTATGGATTTTTTGGCTCTAGTTTATTATCATTATCATAGCTGTATCGATCCGGTCTATCTTTACTGTTGATGGTAACATATTAAATTTAGATCGTTTGTAGATTTATTTGTACTAGACAGTCGATTTGTTCACATGTTACATCTTTTCTCGTTAAACTTATCGGCTCAATCCTTTACACTGGTTAAATCCACCTAGCTGATGATGTTACTTATATCTGGAGGCATTGTACTTGTTATCATGAATCAATCATGACCCATGAATATCACAGTCCTTAACAGCCGGTTTCTTCTCGTATCGGCTATTTAGTCGATTTTCCCGTCTGGCTTCTCCCGAAGCGGCACACTTGGAACTGTCTGGACAAAACCAGCATGTTCCACCCTAAATTACTGATAAACTTTTCTCCCATTATCAATTGCAGGTCAAATTGACTGGCACGCCCTTGAGAATTCGCAGGATCGACTGCTCCTGCGTTGAAGCCAGACAGATTTTTAGATCGTTCCGGCTTGCTGCGTGTCCACCCGGCGCAGCTACCACGTTTTTGCGCCAATAATTAGGCTTCGCATAAGACACTAGGCTGAGCCGATGGATGGATATGAATCATATGATGGCATGATGCCGACCCTTCACCAACTATCGCTCACAAGTCACAAACTCAACCATATGACCACACACTTCTAATGATACTTTCCTCACCTCAACTCAATAATCAAATAAATGTTGTCTACACAAAGTACAAACAATAATAATCAAAGCTATCAATTATTTTAAAACAAGGCTAATAATGATTACTACGAGAAAACAAGCTGAAAAATAAAATAATAAGATTTGGCTAAAAACAATTTCCGAAGCTGGCGGAGAGGTTTTGCCAACTAGACTGGCCTACTCGTCATTAGTTTCTTTCTCTGTCTGTGTTCGTTCTCGTTGAGGCACTGGAATGCAGCCAGACCGTGCAAAAAAGAGTGCACAAGACAGGACAGAACTCGTGACCACTGAGAGTGTCTTATCCTAGGGCAGAGGTATGCACTTCCATTTTGTGTCAAATAAAAAAATGCACTAATATTTTTTAGACACTAAGCTCATATAATCCACATGTATTAGAGTAGATTGAAATAAAAAAAATAACTAGTTTTTCTATCTCGATACATGTAAATTGAGATGGATTAGACTGCAGCCAAATAATACATAGGGTTGAAGAAAAACAAATATTTTAGTCTGCATCGAAGAACTATAATAAGGTGTTTTTATAGCTTTTGGGTGAATTTTTAGGATCCATATTTATTTTTATTAGTGTTTGCACATACACTTGTCGTTTCATTTCAGCTTCTTTCTTTCTATGTTATTTCTGGACGAGGCACTCGAGCACAGACAGACCGTGCAAAAAGGCATGAATAAGACAAGACAGAATCTGTGACCATGAGAGTGCCTTATCCTGGCAAAATATACAGTGCAATGCAAACCCAAAGGTTAATGTAAACATGCAAACATTTTTATTTTGTGGCAAATGAAAAAGACATTAATAAGGATCTTTTAGATAAGCACACCCATTTTTATGAATGCGCACACACCTTATTTCTAGCACGCACACACCTTATTTGTAGCTTAGATGTTCATAGGGGTGAAGAAAAACAAATATTTTAGTCTGCACAAAAAAACTATGATAATGTGTTCTATAGCTTCTGTGTGAATTCTTATGATGTACATTTCTTTTTCCTAGAGTGCCTGGCAGGGATTAACATAAAGGCTCCATTAAAAGCCCAGTTGGAAATAGTAAGATATGTCACTGATTTACAGGAGACGATTTCAACAGCTAAACCGAATTCTAGTTGCATTGCTTGCCTATTATCTCTGCTCAAGTGCTAACAAATGCACATAACACCACCTTGGTTGGAAGAACAAAACAACAGTAATGTACACTTGTCTCAAGCAACATCTATATAATACAACGTATGCATCAGTTTTCAACTATAGTCTTTGTATGTACGTACTTACATATTGTCTCGCTTGATTGCTTTCTGCTTTCACACATTAGCTGCACAGCATCTTCCCGCAGTCTACATACTTTAGTCAGAACTTCACAGGGCTCCTCCAGTACTCCATGCAAAATTGTGCAAACCAAAGGCCATGCTATTCATTGAGAAACTACTGTCAGCTCTGGCACTTTAATTCCTCCATGGCTTGCTTGCTACACCCAGCTGATGATGGACATCATCGTTGCTTCCATCTGGCATCAACAACATATTGTTAAGATTATTTAGAAAATGTCAACCGATTATGCATCTAGGTTCAAATTGTTGAGATTAGAAATCCATACTTCCACGCTGTCTCAAAACAAAAAAGCATACGGCAATGACAATGTAGCAAAACAGAAGCAGCAGTCCCTTCAGATAATGCGATGATCCGTCCTGCAAAACACGTAAACGAGTAGTCACTCTTTAGTGCTAATACCACAATATTGACAGCACTCCTATGGCCAGTAATAACACATCAATGGGCTTGATTCCTAGAGAAAATTAAATTTTGCTGCACCCTAGAAACAAGGACACAGCCCAACTGCACCAAGTGGTCATTTTTTTCTTCATAAATAAAATAAGCACATACAACTAACCAACCAAGATTTATGAATGTTCTGCTAATGAAAGATCCATGCTATCAATCATGTTTAAGATGCATCAAGGAGGGTGCAAAGAAAAAGGGGGAAAATACCTGGAGCGTGAAGGCCGTTACTAATACTGCAAGAAACAAAGAACCAGTCTCAAGCAAGTTGAAATCAAGATCCATCGGGACTCCCATTATCCAGGCTACAAGGACACTCAATGGAACCTAGCACGCTTTGGTTCCACCATTAAAGTTTACTGATGCAAAAAAGCACATGGAACTATCTCTACAGGTTTAGTTAACACCCACCACAAACATGGAAATCTGCGTAGCAGAACCCAAAGATACTCCGAGGGTGATGTCCTGTTTCAACCAACAATGTTCTGTTAGTAGATGCTACCACAACATTGCAATGAGCGTACAAGAGCTCCTCAAGTTCCCTACCAGCTTGTTTTTAAAAGCAAATATGACTGCACCAGCATGCTCTGCTGCATTACCAACTATTGGAATCAAGATGATGCTAATGAAGCTGACAGATAGTTCCCATGATTTTGATGCTGCCTGTTAACATGACTCTCTGTCAGAAATCACTAGCTGCACTACAACCTACTACAGTGTATGTGTTGACTGAAATGGGCAAAAATAAACATGGCATTGTACTGCATGATGCATACCTCAATTGTACTCACAACAAACTCTGATAGGACTGCTGTCATCAGAGTCATGACCCCCAGCCAAATCATCGCACTGGAAAATCCCAGTACCGCCTCGTCTTGAGAGACCGAATCATCACCATCATCTTCGACCTACAAAATCATTTGATTGGATCACATAGTCATATTAACCAACTGCTTCAATGTTAGCAGCTCCTGGTGGTTACAATCAGCAACATATTACAGAACACACCTCTTGGGGCTCAAATAGTTGGCGGTGGGTTTTCAGTTGGAAGAAAAGGTAGGCTACATAGGCAAGGAGCATGACAATGCTGCATGCTCGGGACAGCTCCAGTTCTGAATCCCAAGAGGATACCGCGTGCTCCCCGGAGCTCACAGCATACCTCAGCATCAGTGGCAGAGAGTGGCATAGCACGCCAAGAATCAGAAGTCCTGTGCTGACATCTACTTGCATCTGTACACAACAAAACCATATACTCATTTTAGTAAGACAAAAAAATTCTTTTGGTGTATTCAAGGACAGTTTAATAATAGTTGAGAAATAGCTGAGTTGGTTACTCTGTCGTATAGCTGCTCAGTTCCAAGGTTAGCCAGGCCACCAAGGAAAAGGGAGGTTCCAAGCACAAGCAACAAGTTGGACAAGACTGAGCCGAGTAGGGAGCATTTCACCACTACTACCTTGCCTTCATACAGCGCAAAGATTGCAATGATAACCTCTGTTACATTTCCAAATGTTGCATTCAACAGTCCACCCACTGCAATTTACTCGGGCAGGTTAGGATACAATGTAAAGGTTGTGGCCTGGATAAGAAGACTGAATCTGACAGTATTTATTTTTTACCAGTAGGCCCTGTGTAAAACGCAACCTGCCTGCAACATTAACATATATTACATATAGCAGAAAGATATTAACCAACAGGAGGTATCAAGAACACGGTATGATAATGAGCAGAACAAACTTACTCAGTCAGAAAGCTAAGTCGCTCAGCAAGAGGAACGAGACCGATCAAGCTAAGCACAAAGACCCATTCCTGTTAAGTTTCAAGAAGCAAGCATGTATTGAGAAAAAGGAAGGGGAGATATGGGCATGATCATACATTGGCTACAAAGCATCACTTGTTTCGATCAGTTTTAGTTCCATTGGAATGCAATACTGAGATGGAGTCGTATATATAGTTGTATCTTGTTGAAATTAAGAAACCAACGGCGAGCAGGCAATGGAACAAAAGAAGAGAGGCTCATTCAGTGTCTAGCAAGGTCATGTCTGTGGCAATCCAATCTGTCCTTTTGTTAGTATGTCATGTACTCATGTGTTTGGACGAGGACAGAGAAGAACATTGTAAGCGTGCAAGCTAGTTCACATGCCCAGCAGGACCACGATGAAAGACAAAGTAGAAGTTTGTCCTGATGCAAAATTCATATCTCATGGTAGGAAGAGGAACTACATATCATTATATATCCCATGGAAGGAATTACATATCACCTTTTGCTGTTGTGCCTAGTGAAAGTCTAAGTCAATCTGCTGAGCTGGAGCTAAAACCTCAAGCCAATCTGTCGTGTTGTCAAATGTGTCATTTGTGGGTGCTCATAGTGAGGTCAAAACTGAAGGGGTAGAAGGAAGGAGAATATTGGGTGACGGATGAAGAATAATAAATCAGGTTCTGGTGAGTAGATGGGCAAGTAGAGCAGGACCGACAAGGTGTTAGATAGGACGTAGGGGAAGCATGCTCATGCATGTGATTGGCGGATTAGTTTAGTTGTGGTGCTATTTCTTCATTCCATGATTCCATCTGTGTCAGTTCGAACAGAATTTGGCAGCAACAGGCTAGCTAGCCCACATGGTCACATGTATGTATGCAAAATTACAAATACTCTGCAATTCTAGCCATCATCAGAGAGCGCGAGTCTGCTTCTCTGTTCACGCGTTGTGGTGATGTATTTTCTTTGACTTGGATGGGTAGTTTATGCAACAGAGCGTTATATATAGTTGCAGTTGCAGGGTTGTTTATTGTTTGGGACAAGGCAATGTGCTTGGGAAGTGGCTGGAAGGCAGGCAGGCAATAGATTGGTAAGAGGGAGGTGAGATGCAGAGAAGAGAGCGGTGAGAATTGAGGCGGCCTATGAAACGGATGCTATCTTGCTTCCTGGGCTTGGCTGGCCGCTGGTGTGATAAAAAATGCTCTTTTTATATACGTATAAAAAAATAATCTATATCTGTCACCCTGACTCTGAGCGTTGAATGATGCAGAGAACATTAATCGAAGAACATGCCCAAATTTTGATCGAATTGGAGTAGCACATACGAATATACGAGCGAGAAATTAAGGGAAAAAAGATGCAATGACAGTGGGAGGAGGAGGAGGAGTTGCCTGGCCGAATTGGAAGATTCGCGCGGCGAGCGCGAGGAGGACGGCGGGGAAGAGGAGCGCGAGCTTGGTGGCGAGCAGGATCTCCTGGAAGTTGTCGAGGAGGCGGCGGAGCGTGGCGCAGGGGACCTTGCGGAGGAGGGCGAGGTCGGACTTCTTGCGGAGCGAGGAGGAGGACATGTTGAGGGCGGTGCGGTGGGCGAGGTGTCGGGCGGGCATCTCCTTGGCGTTGCCGTTGGCGGCGGCGGTGGCGGCGGAGGAGTCGAGGAGAGCGGCGGCGGCGGAGTCCATGCCGATACGCCACCTCTGCTCCTCTGCGCCAACAGCGGCGCCGCCCCAGTAGGGAAGCGGGGGGCCAAGAGCGGCTGCGCTGGGGCTGCCGCTGGACCTGGTTCTCGTGCGTGGAGCTGGAGCCCCGGCTGCAGCTGCAGGCATTTGCCTTATGCCTTGTGATGTGGCTTGGCTTGGCTGGCTGGCTGGCTGCCGTTCACCTACGGTGGGTGGGCCTGGCTCGTCAGTCACCCAGCTCCAGCTCCTTGCTCTTCACCGTCACGGCGTCACCGTCGCCGTGGCTACAGAAATCAGATCACCACGACTGAAATGCAATTGGGCTTCTGCCGCTGCTGCTGCTTGCTGGAGAAAGAAGAAGGGCCGCTGGGAGTAGGGGCAAAGGCAACCCAACGATGGATGCGAATGCAATCGATCTATCACATGGACGTGCGTCCACATGTATTGTACTACGTATATACTAGTAGACAGGGTTAGGTGGATCTCTACCAACTTGGCTCAACGGTTAATTGGGTCTTTGATTCATGCTCTGATCGGGGCGTCCAACCCTATCTATGGTTGGTAGGTCTCCGTCACACAGCGCCATAAAAATGAGCTAGGGGCCGGGGCACAAGACATGAAGTTCACCTGAGCCGCCACAAACCCCACCTACATCCTAACCACAAGCCGATCTACAGAGGGGACGCTGCCAGCGACGGAAAGCCGCCACCGCCGCCTCTTCACCGCCGCCTCTTCGACCGCGCCTCCACTGCGACGTCCACACCATCGCCGGACTCCACTACTACTTTACACCTTCACCACGTCACCGACACCAACGCCATGGTCAGCTCGTCTACCCCCAAGGCGACTAATGATTTGCTAACACCGCATCCCTCTCTCTGTTTTCTAGCACCAGTTCATATTCTAGGGTTACTATATCCTATATGCAAGTTTGTACCCGCTAGATCTACTACTAGTCGGTCTTAAGTACTATCAATGGTATCAGACGTCTTACTAGGGTATAGATCTAGATTTTGGGGTAGAATAGAATGAGAAAGTAGAAGGAGGGGATTCGAATTTTCTCTAAAAGATGTGAACCCTAACCCTAGATAAGACGAGATCCGGCAGGCCTACCTGGTCCTCTCGCCGGAGCGCACTACCGCCGGCCGTCATTGACGCCGCGCGGGTAGCCGAGCCGCCGCTCACCGCCGAGATTCCAACGCGCGAGCGCGGGCTCTGGGCGTCGACGCGGGGCCGCAAGACGGGGGCGCGCTCTCTCTCCGGGGAGCGCGCTCGCCGACAAAAGGGACCGCGGCGGCGCTACCACCTCCTCTGGCAGCCATAGGAGGCTGCTATTGCGCCGCTCCGTTTCGCTGCGGTGCTAATGGGTGAAAGGGGAGGGACGAAATGGCACTAGGGTTTGGGAGACGGCGGCCACGAGCAGTTTTAATCTCGCGAAATCAACGCCCGACCGTCGGATGGTGATGAACGGCTGAGATCGCTCGGGCTCGATTCGGCCCAGGTGGGATTGGCAAATCCTAGCCTAGGCCCAGGTTGCGGCCTGGGCATGGGGGAGGCGCCGCGCGTGCGTGCGCAAGTGCTACTGGGCCGCGCATTGCTGCTGCATACTGGGCCGCGGAGAATAGAGACGTGCGTGAGCGCCTGCTGGGCTGGGCTGAATATACAGTAAATTCCCTGTTTTAAGTTTTATTATTTTTCAGAAGCAGTTTTGATGAACTTTGTCAAATTTTGATGTTAAATCTGTAACACCTCTAGTGTTACGATCTTGCTTAGTACTTAGATTAACCCCTAAAAGAAATTAACAAAACAAGTTTTCGGGTGTTAAAAATTTTAAAACTCCCAAGAAAGGATAATTAAATTGTAGGTCTCATTTTTATGAGAAGAGAAACGAACGGGATATTGCGAGTTAGTTCAATTAATGTATAAACGTGCTTATGAAATTCTAATAAGAAAAATAGGATAAGTGGTTTTAGATGTTCGGTATGAAAAACGATTTCTATAAATAAAAATGTGACATAGCTTATAATTAGAAAGTGCCATTTTTGAAGAATTATAATGTGCAAAATACTTAAATAGTGCTTTAATATTTTGTTCCCATGAGTTAGTACGAAGTATGGACTAGGTCATGACATGTTGTCTAGTTCTGACCTTTTAAAAATTCAATCAAAGGTATTAATGGTTGTTTAGTTTAAGCGGGACTCTCATCCTTTCTAAGTCTGTAACGATGATAGGCAATGCCATTTAGGCATTTGATTTCCAACAAACATGGTTAAACACTACATCCATGTTCTTTTACCATTGGTTGCTTCTAACTTAGCACTTGGGCAAGGTGTAGGTCGTAGTTGAGTTGGATGTCAACTTGAACTCTTAAAAATTACCCAAACTTCGATCAGAACGTACTAGAACCTTGTCACCGGTGCTCTGCTCGTGAACTAGTGCTCAAGCGACATGATCACCTTGGCATCCTCCTCTCTCCCTCTCTAGTCACTCTTTAGTCTCGATGATTGCTTCGCTGGATAGCTGGTGGTGTGGACTTTAGGTTCATATAGTTGGTTGAGCCTTAGTCGAGCTTTTAAGTGGTTTTTGGTATGCTTTAAATAGCGTGCACGGCACCGTTTTCCGTCTTTCGGATTTTGTTCGCGGTCACCATGCACACGTGCTTCGCTGGCGCCAGGCTCGGCCCAAGGCCGTTAGTGGCCTCTCCCTGCGGGCTAGCACACGTGCTGCTGTCGCGTGCCGGCCAAAGTCGCGGCGTGTCTCTTGCCTCGCATTGCCGCGCCGAACCGCTGTGCCGCGCACAAGGTCGGGCCAACGTCGTGGCGGCCACCGCGTAGTCGACGTGGCGCTTCTTCCGCCGCTCGAACCACCTACTCACCGAGCCGCTGCCTGCACCCGTTGGCACGTCGAGTTAATGCACTGATCATGGTGCCACTACACTTCCCGCGCGTCATTTGTGCATCGGCCCCGCGTGACCGCTGTGCCGCTGCTGCCGTCGCTTCATTTGGACTCGTCGCGCGCCCGGACTCACAGCTCGCGTACCTTAGTCTACCAGAGCTCGATTCGTCGCACCCGTAGCTCCTTCATAAAGTGGCTTAGCTATGCCACCCACCTCGAGCCGTGGCGGGGCGCTGTCGACTGCCAATTTGGCGTTTCCTTCGCCGCGCGGTCGCTGTCGCCGCCACGGCCATAGGAGTAGGGGTGGGGTTGAGTTTTCAAGTGGTAGAGTCTAATTCAATACCCCTACTAGAGTCCCCAATCCAGGCTATAGTTCGTGCTCACCTAGCTTGAACCTCTACCATGGTTGTTCGGCCGGTGGCACGGCCGTGTCCACCATGGAGCATCGCCGACCTCGCTTCGGGCACGTGGCCAGCCCTCCTGCGCCTTCCTCTGCCTCAACCGTCGACACGGCTAGCACCTGGGTAAGCTGTGGATGCTCTCACGCCATCTCGACCACTCTCTCACCGCCTAGGCTTGTCGAAACAGTCGCGCCGCCACGCGGTTCGACCCGACATCGAGGATATGTTACGGCAGTGCATCGTTGAGTTCCTTTTTGCTTCGTACCGTTGTGCGTTGGTTCGTAGATACCCGTTGTAACACCCCGGTGTTATGTCTGCATTTAGGCACTGCAAATCACGCATGTCATGCATCATAAAGCATAATAATCATACATGCCTAATCGTGTGAATAATAATTGAAACATTGCTTCGAAACATCTGAAACATGCGTGAAACCTAGATGTTGCATACACCTGTTCAAGGATTGTTTTACCCTAAATTTTTCTTGCTAGGTTAGCAAAACATGTTTGGCTACTGTTGTAAATCATCTAGAATTGTTTATCACAATTTTTGGAGCAAGGTTTGTATTTGAATTATTGCCAAATTTTGCTTTAAAAATAATTCTCCAAAAATTAGGGTTTGAGTCAAAATTGACTTTAATTTTTTAATTCAAAATCTATAATAAATCGGACGTTGGTCTTAAAATCAAAGTTGTAGAGGATAAAATTTTGAGCAACTTTATTTTTGGTCCAAAGTTTGAAACTGCTTTGATTTAGTCCAAAATTCGTTTGAATGAAAAAGGAATTCAAATTAATTTGAAAAATCTTGTTTTTACCTTCGTGGGCCTTGCGCCTCACTTCCCGACCCGATTCATAAGCCGGCCCGGCCTAACTCGGCCTCCCCTCCAGCGCCATGTGCCTACGTGCCCCGACCAGCGCTCGAGGCAATGGCCACAGCGTGGCGACCAGATGCCCGGCGCCGCCCGCCGGGTGGCGCGCTCTGCTGGTCCCACCGCCCCTTCGCCTCGCTTAATTGCCGCATGGCGCCCGCTTCTCCCCACTCGCCTCATTTTGCTCGCTCCCTCCTACTCGCAGCAAAGCTTGTGCAGCCTGGCGCAGCTTCCAGCAGCGCCGCCGCTTCCTCCATTGCGCGTTCCACCCCACCACCGCACCATTCCCGCCTTCTCGCGCCACAAGCATTGCCATCAAGCGCGCCCATTGACATGACCCGCTTCGCCTCATGAATCGACCGGAGGTGAGGCCTCGCCTTGAGTTTTCCTTCACGCCATCACTCGCCGGAGCTCGGTGCGCAGCCGCTCTCTGCCTCTGCCCGCCGCCTTCCTCTCTTCCTATTTTAATGCTGCCGTGCGCGCCTCATAATGGCGAAGCTGATTCATGAGCAAGTCGCCGCTCCGGGCACCTTTTCTTGGCGGAACAGGCCCGCACCGCCACCTGCGGCGCCTGGCATGGCGCCATGACCGTCGGTCACCTCGCTCTGGGGGTCCTCTGGCCGCGCAAGTAGCACCAGAAAAGTCGCCTCCCCTTGTGGAGTCCGTAGGTAGCAACCACACCACGGCGGCGACCTCACCACGGTGAAAATCCGGTGAAGGCAAGGCCATCCCCCCCCTCCCGGTCGGTGACCCGGTGGGGCAGGTGACCACTGGGTCCCGCCTGTCTGTCTCTCTGGCGCGGGTTGTGGGTGGATAACCGGGTGTATCTAGCAGTTTTGAGCATGAATTTCAAAAACGATTTTTCAGAATTCTATTTAAATGCTTTAGAAAATGGTTGTGTACTCCTTTTAGCTCTAAATTTATTGAAACAAATTTTTCTTGGTTCCTTATCAGCAGATATACTTGGAAAAAATTGTGCATGTCATTTTTGAGATACTTTGCTGTAGAATTTTATTTAATCTTGAATATTGCTGATAACTTGAAAAATCTGTAGAAAATTCTATAGGCTTCAGAAAAATATGATTCCAAGTTTGTTAATCTTCTTATGTCATGTACTTCCTAGCAAAAATATGTTTCATGCATGTGCTGTGGGAAAATTTTGAGGTGTAGTTCAAGTACCTTTAATGGCTGATTTTTGTTATTTTTGCTAGAGCACAAATTTTGTATAAAACATGCATGTGACAATTTTTGTACAGTGATTATATACTATAAAGAACATAGGAAAAATACTCAATCTGTTGTTTGACACTTTTCATAGTACAAAGTAATTTCATGCTCATTTTTATGCTATAGCTTGTCATTTTTATGTAGGATAGTTTACTTATCCAAATGCCATGAAATTTTTATGGTAGTCCATTTAGGGTAGTATTATGCTACTGTATTTTTCTCAGATTTTTAGGAGCATCAGAAATATATGTTGCTATTCAAACCTATTATTAATTAGGGTTTAAGCAAGTGTTGCTTTAAGTGTGATTAAGAAATTAGTAAAACTTTGGTGTATCTTTGAAGCATTTCATAAGATATGTTAACTTAACATATTGGTAGTAGAAGAGAATGCAGTAGATGACATGTGCTTGTAGCATAGTTTCTTGGATGATGTTGACTACCTTGCATTTCAACATATCCATTGCATTCATCTCCTTCGATGCACCGATTGCATAGGCACTTACACGCATTGCATCATACAGGATCGCAAACCGAGAACCCAGTCGTCATTCCCGAGGAGCCCGAGGAGCGAGTTCGAGTGCAAAGAAAGCGAGAAGTGCCCGAAGCCGACGAGGAGGACGTTGAAGAACTTCCGGAGTGCCCCGATCACCGCCCGAGCTCCTTCGAGAGAGGCAAGCCCCGGAGCATCTTTCTCCCGGTTTGCAATGATTTCATTAAATGCTTTACTTTAATTGATGCATTACGTTCAGGAGTTGTTTGCAACCGTTGCTGCATTATACCTTGCTTACCTTTGTTATACTATATCCTTGTTACCCTGGTATCCGCAGTCGAGTCAATGCTTAGCTGGCTTAGACCGGTAGAAGTCGGGTGATTTCCTGTCACCTGCGAGCTATAGGTGGTTACCTGGATCTGATTGGATGGCTATGAAGTCATGGTATAACTAAGTGTTAAATGAAGTTGAGACCGGACGGAGACTTGCAGAGTTTTGGACTGTAGTGTTTCCGTCTGTGTCGATTAAGGACCGACCGTTGTTGGGCCTCGAGTCATGTTGAACGCATGCCTTACATTTAGGTGGCGAGATAAAGTACCTTCCGACCATGGTTGGGAGATTTTTCGGGCCGAGTAGATTGCCGCATGACGCCTTGTGCGAAAGCGGTGTGGTAGGACACGGGCGGGATGATAAGACCAAAGTGCGGTCGGTCGGCCCCCGGTACATGTGGTTCTGGCAAACTCGAGATACGGAAAGTTGACTCGGTGATCAATATCTCACTTTAGCGGGTGAGTGAGATTTGTGTAAGGAAATAATCACCATTTGGTTAGGAATCGATTGAATCGCCATCGCTCCCGGATAGTGAGCACTTGACTTGAGTGACTTCATCGTAGTAAATGGTTATGGAACACTTGGACGGTTATAGTGAATATGACAAAGATGAAAGTTGTTTAGTGATCAGTGGTTATCATTAATTGCTTAATCACATGTTTACTCTAGTATAGGTGCAAATCTAGTCGACGGAGTTAATAATAATTAACTTGACAATAATGCTTTTAGAAAGGTTCTTGAAATGCTAAAATGCTTCTTTTTTGCAAATGAGTCGACTACCCTACTATAAAGCCTTCATAATCCTTGGTGTCATTTATTTTCGGTTATGTCGGGTAAGTCCTGGTGAGTACCTTCTCGTACTCGTGGTTTTATTCCCACTTGTTGCGAGATGGGCGAGATGTATTACGGCTATTGTATCAAGCGCCTTTATCCTGCGATGGGTGATGCTTAGGACCATGGGCATGGTCATTCCTTACGTCTTGTCTAATGCTTTTGTTGGAGATGATCATTCATTCGGCACTATATTTAAACTCCGCGTGCGTGAGTGTGTGTGGTTTGAACAAATGACTTCCGCTACTTTTATTCGAACTGGTTTGTAATAACTATGTTTAAACTCGATGTATCCGAGATTGCGAACTTTTATGTAATATGTGATGGTGACCGCTAAACTTATTACGATCATGGTTTGGGACACGAGTTGGTTTGAAATCCTTTGCGATTTCACGGACTACCGGGTTATACGGGCTTAAGTTTGCTCAATAAATCCCGCTTTCTGGTGGATGATTCTCTTACTTAATTTCGTATAATTGGTCGGTTACATTACGGTGGCATCGAGCATGGTTTAGCATGTTTCTTTGTTCACAAGTGTATTTAAAACAAAAGGCATTTGGAAAACGTGATTTTCAAAATCTAAAGTGTGCCAGTGATCATATCCTTTATGCCCAGTTAAGGACTTTAGGTGGCTTAATTAAGTACTGACTTGGGGTTCTTGCATCATATTTCTCTTTCGTCGCTCATACGGCGTGCTATTGTATGAGTGCCACTTGTTTGAGTGGTAATGAATGGATCAGTTGCCTCTACGCCTCGGTAAGTGTGAGTTGTGAGAGCATGATCGGATACACCGTCGATCTAGGGTGAGTGCTTATATGATGCTGGAGTAATTACATGTTCTATGCATGTTTTACAAAGGTATCTCATGTATGGGTCTTCCGTTCGTGGAGGCGATGCCGTCAATAGGACGATGGTTCGGGTAGTTACTACCGTTGTACACGTGTCCGGGATTCGTGTAGAGCGTGTAGATAAAACTTCATTGCTATTATGCATTCATTGGGAATTGGGCTGAAATGAATCTTCCGCGGTATATAACAACGCTATCATGTAGAACGTATTAGCTACGTATTGAGAGATCGTTGTATGCCACCGAATTCGTCGTTAGAAATTATTTATTCCTAAGTTTGTGAGAACGTATGGTACGTGCATACATCATGTTACTTGTGCATTTCATGCATGTCATGCATTCCTCCCCTTATAAATTGATTCTCTCATTTTGATAAAAGTGGTATCACCTAAAATATGTTTCCCCGAGGTAATGAAAGAACTTTTGCTACAGATGGCCCGCACGAAGCAGACCGCCCGTAAGTCCACCGGAGGAAGAGCACCTCGACGTCCGTTGGCCCTAAGGGAGCACCGCACCTTCTTGAGCGAGTTTGGCATGCCAACTTTGCTTTGGAGAGTGCTCCATGATGTGGGGTACCCAGAGGGTCAAGAGCCGGTGTACTCCTGGAATGAGAGCCAGTTAGCAGAGGATGGACTCGCAGTGGTGGAGATCACGGTTCCTGCTCTCGGTGATGCTCCAGATTGGGATGGTTGGCACTTGGAGTTTGAGGGTCGCACTCCAGCTGAGGGTGCAGAGGGAGCAGCCTTCCGTGTCATCAGGGACATTATGAGCAGATTTCCTAGTGAGCTTGCAGCAGCTCTAGTTGGTACTTTTCCTAGGGATGATCCCTCGTGATGCCATTTGGGTTGACCTCGAGGAAGTGCATTGGTGAGAGGTCCGGTGAGGGACAAAGCTAGCGATAACTGTGCAATGAGTGCTATGTTCGCCGCCATCGAGCGCGTATGAAGGTCTCGAGAGTACCCTCTTGGACTTTGGCGGCTTGAGCAAAGTGAGGATAAGCTCAAAGGAAGAAGCGAAGAAGAGACAGCAGCACGCGTGCTATAGCTAGCTTGCGGGAGAGCAAGTTGGGCGATATGAACTTACACAAACGAGATCGGCGGTTGTGAGAGGTGATAGAGCTATGCGGCGAAAGTGCATACGTTGACTCAAGCCAACAACAATGCGCACCGCATGATTGGACAGTTGGTTCAGGAGAGAATGAAGCACAGAACGCAAGAAACCTTCTGCTGCGAGAGAGTCGATGAGCTAGAGGAATACAACGGCGGCAACTTTGCACGAGGAGTTTCACGTGCTCTACAATGGGGTTGGCCCATATGCTCCAGCAAACGCCGCTGGCATGGACATCGACGACGACAACCAGGACGAGCCTACAGTTTCACCTAGAGGCGACGGTGACGTCTTCGATCCCGACGATGGCCCCGAGGAATAGGCTAGTTGCCTTGCGCTAGTATCTAGGTCCTGTCGCGACGACCTTTCTTTTGTTGGCATGTAACCTATCGTGTGTTGCTTTGAACGCGTCGAGACTTGGCATGTGGTTGGAACTTGATTTTTGAATGCGATATCGAACGCTTAAAAAGTCCGAAGGTATGTATCTTTGGCAATTGGATTGTATGGATGCGATGTTTGCCGTTGAAGTAATTCGATTAAGTGTTGTTGTCTTAATTGGGATGAGATTGTTGTGCCTCTATTTTATTGCATGAATTTATTCTCTCCTGTAAATTCAGTATGGCATAATTTTCCTTCACTCGCAATCATTACTGACTTCACTCAATCGTTACTTGTTCTTTGAAATATGCAGATGACAAACACTCGCCGAACCACGATGAAGCCGCCGAGAGACCGGTGCTAGCGGTGCGGGGACCGGTGGTGGTGGTGATGGTGGGAACCACGGCAACAACAATGAACCTCCCCATGAACCACATTTGCCACCACCTCCCCCGTTTACCCCCGAGATGTTTCTCGCACAGTTGCTCGGGAGTCAGCGCAACATGGAACAATCCCAGAAGAACATGGAGGATTTTCTGCGCACCATCGCCAACAACGTTCAGCGTGGAAACAATCAAGGTGGTGGCATGGGAGTGAACCAATATAGCAGCTTCAAGGATTTCATGGACACCAGGCCGCCAGTATTCAAGGAAGCAACAGAGCCACTCGATGCTGAGGAATGGATCAACACGATGGAAGATAAATTCCGTGTGTTGAGGATGACTGAGGTTCTAAAAACGGAGTATGCTACACTTCAATTGCAGGGACCGGCGGGAATGTGGTGGAAGCACCATCGCACCACCTTCCCTCCAAATGCTCATATTTCTTGGAGAGAGTTTGCTGAGGCCTTTCGTGGAGTCTATATTCCACCCGGACTGACTGAAATGAAGTTGGGAGAGTTTCTGGCGTTGAACCAGGGCACCAAAACCGTGACGCAATACCTGCATGCCTTCAACAACTTGTGTCGCTATGCTCCCGACATGGTTGACACAGATGCTAAAAGAATAGCCAGTTTCAAGAGAGGACTCAATCCAAAAATGATGAAGCATGTTGGTACCAACAACCGTGTCAGATTCAATGACTTCATCAGCGACTGTCTGAAGCAGGAGAAGAATAACAACGCCAAAGACTACTGACCAAGACACGCAAGAGAGCCTTTGAAGGTGGGCCGTCTCAAGCTAGAGCACCTATATGGGAGGTCGTCCTCCATATCGCCCATCGGCACTGGCGCTAGATTCCGCCACCTCAGCCAAGAAGTCGAATTTCCGTGGACCTCAAAAGCCGTACAAGATGGCAAGATCTAGCCCAACAAAGTACCAAGAATGCAGTACAAAGGAAATTCAAAGGAACTGTGGGATCTCTGGGGACGTTGAGGGGACCTCGCTATAGCTGTGATCAACCCGGTCATTTCTCGAGGTTTTGTCCGTACCGCCCAAGAAGAAGCAGCGAGACTTATAATGCTAGAGTGCACAGATACTGTGATGGATGAAATTCGGAGGAGAGCCCATCACTTGCTTTGGTAAGTTTCTCATCAACAAAAACCCGCAGATTGTTCTATTTGATTCGGATCATCGCATTCTTTTATGAGTCAAGCATTTGCACGAAACATGGACAACTATGCATGTAATTGGGGTATGGGTACCGTATAAGTTCAAGCAGGGGTGATGTTTTGACCAACCGGATGGTTCGAGGGCAACCCTTGAATTAGGTAGCGAGAAAGTTCGAGTGAACTTGATAGTTATGCTGGGTTAGTCTTGGATGTCATTATAGGGATGAATTGGATGAAGGATTGGGGAGGCGATCATAGATCTTTGGAAGTCGAGTACTTACCCTTAAGGATCCCTCGGGTGAGGGTACTTTCCAAGTACCATTGCCTCGGAGAATGACCTTATAAGTGTTACATGTGCTACGGCGATCATTCCTATTCATCGATTCGGTAGTGTGTGAATTCCCGGATGTATTCCGGATGAGCTACACGGTCTTCCGCCGAGATAGGGAGATTGAGTTTGGAATTGAGCTAGTACCCGGAACAGCTCCGATTTCAAGGAGACCCTATCGGATGCCTCCAGATGAGTTAGCTGAGCTGAAGAAGCAATTAGAAGATTTGTCGAAAAAGGGGTTTATTCGGCCAAGCAAGTCTGAATGGGGATGTCCCGCTTTGTTTGTGAAAAAAGAAGAAAGAGGGCACGTTGAGAATGTGCGTGAGATTCTGTGCCACTCAACAACTGTGACCGTAAAGAATAAGTATCCCTTGCCTCATATTGATGTTCTGTTTGACCAATTATCCAAGGCCAAGGTGTTCTCAAAAATATATTTGAGATTCGGTTATCATCGAGATCAAGATAAGGCCACAGTATATATACGAAAAGCTGTATTTTCCATCGATACGGGTTGTATGAGTATCTTGTCATGTCCTTTGGCTTGACAAATGCTCCTGCATACTTTATGTTTTTGATGAATACAGTTTTATGCGAGTAATTGGATAAGTTTGTGGTAGTGTTCATCGATGACATTACGGTGTACTCCGAGAATGAGAAAGATCATGAAGAGCATCTCGAGAACCGTCTTGACCGGACTTAGAGATCATCATTTGTATGCTAAGTTTAGCAAATGCGAATTACGGTTGAAGGAAGTTCCTTTCCTTGGTCACATTCTCACGAGAGAATGGGGTTTAATCGATCCAAGTAAGGTGCAAGAAGTTATGAATTGGAAAGCACCGACCACAGTTCCTGAGATTAGAAGTTTCTTAGGATTAGCCGGTTATTACCGTCGCTTTATACCAGACTTTTCGAAGATTGCCAAGCCGATGACAAGCCTCCTACAAAAGGATCACAAGTTTATGTGGACAGAGGAGTGTAGAAGCGACTTTCCACACTTTGCGTAAACTGTTAACCTTGCTCTGTTCTAGCACAACCGGATATCGAGAAACCATTTGATGTGTTTTATGACGCATCGAAGACTGGATTAGGATGTGTTCTTATGCAAGAAAGGAGAGTCATTGCTTATGCATCACGTCAATTGAGAAAGCACGAGGTCAACTATCCAACACATGATCTTGAACTTCTGCTGCGATTGTGCACGCCCTAAAAATTTGGAGACATTATCTTTACGGGTAATGTGTGCAATATTTTCACAGATCACAAGAGTCTTAAGTATATCTTTACCCAACCAGAGCTAAACATGAGACAGGCAGTAGATGGTTGGAATTGATCAAGGATTACAACTTGAATGTGCAATATCATCCTGGTAAAGCCAATGTAGTGGCGAGATGCTTTGAGCGAAAGTCATATTACTTGAATGTGCAACCATTACTTGAAGATGGGTTCGATCTAATGCATCCCGCTTTGTGTTACATAGTATTGATTAGTTGCTCTTTGGAGAGTAAGATAATAGAAGGCCGAAGAAAACCGACAAGGGATATTTCACATCAAAGAGAAAATAAAAGAAAAGCCGTCTCAACACTTTAAAGTGGATGAGCAGGCGTGTTGTGGTTTGACGACCGTCTTGTGGTTCCCAAGGATCGAGAGCTTAGGAATAAACTCATGGATGAAGCTCACCTTTCTAAGCTATCTATCCATCCCAGAAGTAGTAAGATGTATCAAGAATTAAGATCTCGTTATTGGTGGACCAAAATGAGGAAAGAAATTACAGCATATGTGGTCGATGTGACACATGTTGTCGAGTGAAAGCAATTCATATGAAACTGCCGGATATGTTGCAACCCTTATCGGTCCCTAGTTGGAAGTGGGACGATATAAGTATGGATTTTATCACGGGTTTGCCCACTACTCCAAAAGGACATGATTCGATTTGGGTAATTGTGGATCGTCTTACCAAGACCGCTCATTTCCTACCGGTCAAAACAACATATCGACCACCTCAATATGCCGAGAAGTATATCGCAGAAATTGTGAGGTTGCATGGTATACCAAAGACCATAGTATCCTCGATAGAGGCTCACAGTTCACGGCTCATTTTTGGGAACATTTACACAAAGGCTTAGGAACTAGTTTGATTCGCAGATCGCGCTTATCATCCTCAGGCATGGATGGTCGAATTTGAGCAGTGAATGCTGTTTTGGAAGATATGTTAAGAGCCATGTATTGTCTTCTAAGGGATCATGGGAGTCATGGTTACCAATTAGCTGAGTTTTCTTATAATAATAGTTATCAAGAAAGCATCAAGATGGCCCCATTCAAGCTTTATATATGGCAGAAAATGTAGAACACCATTAAATTGGGTCGAGCCTGGTGATAGACGGTATTATGGCATTGACTTTGTAGAAGAAGCCGAGAAGAAAGTTCATATTATTCAGCAGAATATGAAAGCTGCCCAATCACGTCAGAAAAGTTATGCAGACAAAAGAAGGAGACCCCTTAGGTTTGAAGTTGGTGACTATGTTTATCTGAAAGTCACGCCAATGAAGAAGAAAAGGTTTGGAATCCGAAGAAAGCTTGCCGCTAGATTCGTAGGACCATACAAGATCTTGGAACAAAGAGGTCCGGTAGCCTATAAGTTAGAGTTACCTGAGACAATGAGTACAGTCTTCCCAGTTTTCCATGTATCACATCTCAAGAAATGTTTGCATGTTCCGGAGGAAAGAATAGAACCTCGAGGTACTCAACTCAAATCAGATTTGGTGTATCGTGAGCAACCAGTCCGGGTGTTAGACACTAAGGAACGTGCTACTCAGAATAGTGTGGTGAAAACATACAAGATACAGTGGGATCATCATGATGAGGGAGATGCAACTTGGGAAACAGGAGAGTATCTACAAAAAGCTTATGAAGGATTTTATAACAAATGGTTCGTAACCCAAATCTCGGGACGAGATTTTTATAAGGGGGGAGGGCTGTAACACCCCGGTGTTATGTCTGCATTTAGGCACTGCAAATCACGCATGTCATGCATCATAAAGCATAATAATCATACATGCCTAATCGTGTGAATAATAATTGAAACATTGCTTCGAAACATCTGAAACATGCGTGAAACCTAGATGTTGCATACACCTGTTCAAGGATTATTTTACCCTAAATTTTTCTTGCTAGGTTAGCAAAACATGTTTGGCTACTGTTGTAAATCATCTAGAATTGTTTATCACAATTTTTGGAGCAAGGTTTGTATTTGAATTATTGCCAAATTTTGCTTTAAAAATAATTCTCCAAAAATTAGGGTTTGAGTCAAAATTGACTTTAATTTTTTAATTCAAAATCTATAATAAATCGGACGTTGGTCTTAAAATCAAAGTTGTAGAGGATAAAATTTTGAGCAACTTTTATTTTTGGTCCAAAGTTTGAAACTGCTTTGATTTAGTCCAAAAATTCGTTTGAATGAAAAAGGAATTCAAATTAATTTGAAAAATCTTGTTTTTACCTTCGTGGGCCTTGCGCCTCACTTCCCGGCCTAGTTCGCAAGCCGGCCCGGCCTAACTCAGCCTCCCTCCCGCGCGCCGTGCCCCGACCGCACTCAGGCAATGGCCACATGCGTGGCAGTCAGACAGCCGGCGCGCGCCGGCCGGGTGGCGCCTCCCTGTCCCACCGCCCGCCTCGCCAGCTTAAGCCGCCTTGGCGCCCGCTTTCCCCACTCGCCTCATTCCGCTCGCTCCCTCCTACTCGCGCAGCAAAAGAAGCAGCAGCCATGGCGCACTCAGCGCCGCCGCACCCTTCGCCATGCGTTCCACCCACCACCGCACCATTCCCGCCTTCTCGCGCCACAAAAGCTTTGCCATCTCGCATGCCACTGCTGCTGTTGACCGCTTTCGCCTCATGAATCGACCGGAGGTGAGGCCTCGCCTTGAGTTTTCCTTCACGCCGTCACTCATGGGAGCTCACGCCCCGCGCCTCCGTGGCAGCCCTGCTCGCCTTCCTCTTCTTCCTATTTTCGTGCCCACTGTGCCCGCCTCGCAATGGCGAAGCTTCGGTCATGAGCAAGTCGCCGCTCCGGGCACCTTTTGCGTCGAACAGTTCCGCACCGCCCCCCCTGGCGCCACAGCGCGCCATGACCGTCGGTCACCTCGCTCTGGGGTCCTCGGCGCGCAAGTAGCACCAAAGGTCGCGCCCCTTGTGGAGTCCGTGAGGTAGCAACCACACACTGCCGGCGACCTCACCACGGTGAAAATCCCGGCCGGCAAGGCCATCCCCCGCCCCGGTCGGTGACCGGTGGGGCGGGTGACCCGCTGGGTCCCGCCTGTCTGTCTCTCTGGCGCGGGTTGTGGGTGGATAACCGGGTGTATCTAGCAGTTTTGAGCATGAATTTCAAAAACGATTTTTCAGAATTCTATTTAAATGCTTTAGAAAATGGTTGTGTACTCCTTTTAGCTCCAAATTTGTTGAAACAAATTTTTCTAGGTTCCTTATCAGCAGATATACTTGGAAAAATTGTGCATGTCATTTTTGAGATACTTTGCTGTAGAATTTTATTTAATCTTGAATATTGCTGATAACTTGAAAAATCTGTAGAAAATTCTATAGGCTTCAGAAAAATATGATTCCAAGTTTGTTAATCTTCTTATGTCATGTACTTCCTAGCAAAAATATGTTTCATGCATGTGCTGTGGGAAAATTTTGAGGTGTAGTTCAAGTACCTTTAATGGCTGATTTTTGTTATTTTTGCTAGAGCTCAAATTTTGTATAAAACATGCATGTGATAATTTTTGTACAGTGATTATATACTATAAAGAACATAGGAAAAATACTCAATCTGTTGTTTGACACTTTTCATAGTACAAAGTAATTTCATGCTCATTTTTATGCTATAGCTTGTCATTTTTATGTAGGATAGTTTACTTATTCAAATGCCATGAAATTTTTATGGTAGTCCATTTAGGGTAGTATTATGCTACTGTATTTTTCTCAGATTTTTAGGAGCATCAGAAATATATGTTGCTATTCAAACCTATTATTAATTAGGGTTTAAGCAAGTGTTGCTTTAAGTGTGATTAAGAAATTAGTAAAACTTTGGTGTATCTTTGAAGCATTTCATAAGATATGTTAACTTAACATATTGGTAGTAGAAGAGAATGCAGTAGATGACATGTGCTTGTAGCATAGTTTCTTGGATGATGTTGACTACCTTGCATTTCAACATATCCATTGCATTCATCTCCTTGATGCAACCGATTGCATAGGCACTTACACGCATTGCATCATACTGAGGATCGCAAACCGAGAACCCAGTCGTCATTCCCGAGGAGCCCGAGGAGCGATTCGAGTGCAAGCAGCAGAGAAGTGCCCGCCGACGAGGAGGACGTTGAAGAACTTCCGGAGTGCCCCGATCACCGCCCGAGCTCCTTCGAGAGAGGCAAGCCCCGGAGCATCTTTCTCCCGGTTTGCAATGATTTCATTAAATGCTTTACTTTAATTGATGCATTACGTTCGTTCAGGAGTTGTTTGCAACCGTTCTTTGCATTATACCTTGCTTACCTTTGTTATACTATATCCTTGTTACCCGGTATCCGCAATGAAAGTCAATGCTTAGCTGGCTTAGACCGGTAGAAGTCGGGTGATTTCCTATCACCTACGAGCTATAGGTGGTTACCTGGATCTGATTGGATGGCTATGAAGTCATGGTATAACTAAGTGTTAAATGAAGTTGAGACCGGACGGAGACTTGCAGAGTTTTGACCTGTAGTGTTTCCGCCTGCGGTCGATTAAGGACCGACCGTTGTTGGGCCTCGAGTCATGTTGAACGATGCCTTACATTTAATTGGCCGATAAAGTACCTTCCGACCCATGATGGTGGGAGATTTTTCGGCCGAGTAGATTGCCCATGAAGACATGCGTGTGCGAAGTGTGGTAGGACACGGGCGGGATGATAAGACCAAAGTGCGATCGGTCGGCCCCGGTACATGTGGTTCTGGCAAACTCGAGATACCGGAAAGTTGACTCGGTGATCAATATCTCACTTTAGCGGGTGAGTGAGATTTGTGTAAGGAAATAATCACCAGCTGGTTAGGAATCGATTCGAATCGCCATCGCTCCTGGATAGTGAGCACTTGACTTGAGTGACTTCATCGTAGTAAATGGTTATGGAACACTTGGGCAGTTTATAGTGAATATGACAAGATGAAAGTTGTTTAATGATCGGTGGTTATCATTAATTGCTTAATCACATGTTTACTCTAGTATAGGTGCAAATCTAGTCGACAAAGTTAATAATAATTAACTTGACAATAATGCTTTTAGAAAGGTTCTTGAAATGCTAAAATGCTTCTTTTGCAAATGAGTCACTACCCTACTATAAAGCCTTCATAATCCTTGGTGTCATTTATTTTCGGTTATGTCGGGTAGAAAGTCCATTTGAGTACCTTCTCGTACTCAGGGTTTTATTCCCACTTGTTGCAGATGGGCAGATGTATTACGGCTATTGTATCAACTGCCTTTATCCTGCGATGGGTGATGCTTAGGACCATGGGCATGGTCATTCCTTACGTCTTGTCTAATGCTTTTGTTGGAGATGATCATTCGCTGGCACTATATTTAAACTCCGCGTGAGTGTGTGTGTGGTTTGAACAAATGACTTCCGCTACTTTTATTCGAACTGGTTTGTAATAACTATGTTTAAACTCTGATGTATTTGAGATTGCGAACTTTTATGTAATATGTGATGGTGACCGCTAAACTTATTACGATCATGGCTGGGACACGAGTTGGTTTGAAATCCTTTGCGATTTCACGGACTACCGGGTTATACGGGCTTAAGTTTGCTCAATCGTCTGCTCTGGTGGATGATTCTCTTACTTAATTTCGTATAATTGGTCGGTTCTGTTACACCCGTCGACTCGTTTAGCGCATCGATTAAGTCCTTGGGTGGCCAGTGTGGCCACGCGGTGCCGGCCAGTGCCGCTCTGGCAAGCACGGTGGCATCGAGGACCACCCTGTTGTAAAGAGGGGTTAGTTGAGGGGCTGAAGTGTAAAGTTGTGATAGTGGAAATAGTGTGCGTAGGGGTCGCTTTATTATCCAAGAGTTTGGGGATCTTTCGGCAAGATGGCATCGCGCGCGGGCCTCTTGGCCTTGGGCTGTCGTTGGGCCGTCGCGCCGCGCGCACATTCGCCCCGCGCGGGCCGTAGTGGGGCTGCTGGGCCGAATCGGTCGCCGCGGGCCCTTCATCTTTTTCTAGTGTTTTTCTAATTTAGTTTCTAAGGTAAACTTGTAAATTCAATATAAAATTATGCAGGAGTCCAAAAATTGTGAAACTAATTTTGTTAGACTCCTAAAATCATGATCTATCTACTAGTATATTTTGTTCACATAGTTTTATAATGTTCTTAGAAGCTATATAATTAATTTGAGATACTTAATATTGTCAAAATATAAACTTGTAGGAATTGTTATGTTAAATTGGTGATAGTGTTAGCTCTAAAATTTTACAGTAGATTCCTAACAATATTAGGTGCTCACTGTAATTTTTGTAGCTCCATAGGAATTAGTTTGTTAAGGTAACTAAATGAGCCCAAGTACAAATATATATATTTAATCAATCAAATGTCAAAAATAATTGGGGGTTTGTAGAACGAAAACATTTTCTGGGAATGAGTCTTACTTGACGATGTGGATACATAGACTACCACGTTAGAGTTACCTCGTTAGCTTGTGAGGCGTAATCGAATTTCTAAGAGTTTCGGTTGTCGTTGATTATTTACATCTATGCGTTGCATCTACGTATATCATAATAGGAACAACGATGGATCGTGGAGATGACTGGAGTAGCGGAAAAGATGGTGCCTTGATGATTGTGTCACCATAATGGAAAGCTAACTTGGTTATATTTTTCCCAGGCAAGCCCCGGTGCATAACCCCTATTTTTCTGCACTTTATATTATGTTTGTGCATTAAGTTTTAAGGAGTTGAATAAAACCCACTTGCATATATATATATATCCTATGAGTCTTACTAGTATGATAGGATCGTGTAGATTGCTATGCTACATGACTCCGGTAGAAGTCGAGTGATTGCCTGTCACTCGCGAGAGATAGGAAAGATATTATTATTGCTATTATATTATTATCACCTGGAAAATATATATGAATGATAATTGGAGACGGGGCGGAATGGTACTTTAGATCTAGACTTGGTTTGGCATTCGAGCGAGGCTCGGATTGTATTTGTTTCGCCTGTGTCGGTTAAGGATCGGCCGTTACATTGGGTTTTAGGCAGGTCACAGACTTATTATCCTGAGCATATACTTATTTATGGGAGTAGGGAAGGCTCGTTGCTCTCTTATTATGGGTTCCGGCTCTTTCTGGGCCGACTTGATTGGAGGTGGGGATGGTGGAGGTCTAAGCACCACACTGAGTCCAAGATTAAGGTGTGGGGGCTTGGAGTCCAAGTTTGGACGGGGACCTAGACCCCTTGATAGGAGGGTGGTGGGTTGGTCCTACTTATACTTGGGGTACAAGCGGGGCATGTGTTTCGGGGTACCCAGCTGGACACATTGATTCACGAATCACCGGGTAATCCGGTACGACTTGTCTACAATCTAACACCGTAGTAAGAACTGGAAGATAAAAGATGGTAAAATGATTCTGATTGCTTACCACATACTTGAAAGTAGCATAGGTGCTTACATAGAAGGGTTAGTTAATGAACTAATGATGAATGCTAATAAAATTAAATATAAGGACTCACATTTAGTAATGCTCCTGCAGATGTAATAAAACCACAAGCTAGATAGCATTGCATATCCTTTGAGTCTTTTCTTTCCTCCTGTCGGATAAGTCTTGCTGAGTACAATTATGTACTCAGGGTTTTATTTCCCCTATTGCAGATGACAGACGGATGCTAGAGCTGACTCTTATGGGTGGATCTCTCCTGGTGGGCTCAGAGAGGATTTCTTTACGCTGCGATCATAGTTTTATTTATAACTCTCACTAAATGTTTTTATAAATAGAAGTTTTATAATCTGTTGTCATAGTTTATATATCAATGCATCATCATGTCATGAATAGATATTTATTTCCGCTGTAACTCTGATTACATATTTATATTCCGCTGTTAAATTAAATTGTTCACAACTCTGATAACATGGGTATATTCCGCTGTTATAATCAATAAATATTATACTCTGATGTTGCATGAAAAGTGATGTAAGAAATGACTTAAGAATATTGTAAGCTTTATTCTCTTATTTGTGATCCTGATGGAAAAATGTGGATTTTCGGGTTCTCCCTTGGGGTGTGCTCAACGGAACTACGTAATTTAGTGTCCTTCCTTGAGTACTTAGTGTCTAATGGAAGACAAGTACTACTAGTTGACATTAGATTAGGCGGTTCTGCCACAAAATCTCTGACAAAATTTGAATCAACGAGATAATTTTTTCAGAGAGTAAATGAGTATAGTAAAATGCTTCTAAAAAGTACATAAATTATTTTTTTCATGTTTCTGCTACAAAGTTGATGTTTATTATCTTCTAATTAAATTCAAAACAATGGGAGGATTTAATTTTAAAGAGTAGTTATAGTATTCAGTAAATTATGATATTGTTATTTTTCTGACCAACATTGATAATAGCAATATTATAATTTTATATTCATGAGTTTTTCCATGCATTAATTCTATTTCTGTCCAACGGTAATGTAGAATTAATGTAGAATAATGGTGTATGTTTTAATTTTGACCAACGTTAAATTAAGGCATGCAATTGTTATGTCATGTTTTGTCACTATCTCTGACGCTATTTTTCAGGACTCAACCTTATGGCATTTATCTCGTACATACTACCTCTTGAAGGGGGCAACTATTGTGTATGGCGAGAGAAGTATGAATTAGCACTTGCGCTGTCTGAAAATGACCTAGCGCTTACCTCTCCGTGTCCTACTAAGTCAGTGGATCCGGTGAGGAAAGAAAATGAAACTAATGCTGATTTTACTGCTCGGTAGCGAGATCATGCAGAAGTAAGAATGAAATATGATCTCGAACGTAAGAAATGGGACATTTTGAACCGTAAGTGCTTGATGGTGACTAAGTCCACTATTTCAGATGCAATAAGGGGATCTATCCTTGATTGTGACACTGCCACAGAGTATCTCGAGAAAGTAGAGAGTCAGTTTACTGGCTCTTCAAAGGCTTATGCCAGTACCCTAATAAAGAAATTATTCAATAAGAAATGCTCTGGTGGAGGGATAAGAGAGTACATACTGAAGATGAGCAACATGGCTTCCAAGCTGAAGCTAATGGATTTGGGGCTCAAGGATGAGTTCCTGATTTATTTGGTTTTTGCTTCCTTGTCTAAAGAATATGATAACTTTTGTTGTAAATTACAACATGCAGCCCGATAAATGGGATATTGAGAAGCTCATTGCAATGTGTGTGTAAGAAGAGGAGAGGCTAAAAAGCTCATAGGGTGACTCTGCTAACCTTATAAAGGACAACAAGAACTTTAACAAGAATGCCAAACCTCAAGGGAAAGACCCTCAGAATGACCACCATCAGAAGAACAACAATACCCAAGTTGAAAAGGATCAGTGCAAATGGTGCAAGAAGCATGGACATTACCAGAGGGATTGTCCAGATTTCTTGAAGAGCCGTTTGAAGAGAGGTGAGGACTTCATTGCATTCATAGATGAGTTCTTGTATTTAAATTATGCAAAATCTACTTGGTGGCTTGATTCAGGTGCAACTATTCATGTTGCAAATTCATTACAGGGATTCCATATGAGGAGGACCCTGCAAAGAGGAGAAAGAAGAATTAAAGTTGCAAATAGAGTTGAAGCCATTGGTGATCTCTCGCTAGAATTAGATGATGGTTTTATATTTCAGCTTTCAGATATTCTTTATGTACCCTCTTTACGTAGAAACTTGATAAGTGTTTCACGACTAGACGATGATGGATATGATTGCAATTTTGGTAATGGCAAATGTCAGATTATGTTTAATAATAAGTGTGTTGGTCTTGCCTTCCGACAAGACAAGCTTTATTTATTATCACTTTCTGAGAATGTGAATGTTGTGAGCACTGAGAATGAGAATGCTTCCTCGTCTATGAATGCAATAAATAAGCGAAAGAGAGTTCATGACGTATCATCAAAATTATGGCACTGTCGTTTAGGCCATATTTCGAGGGGGGAATAGAGCGATTGATTAAGAAATCAATTCTTCCACTTTTAGAATTTTCAGATTTAGAACAATACATTGATTGCATAAAAGAAAATCGTGTTAAGAGAATAAAGAAATATGTCAAACGAAGTGCAGGAATTTTAGAAATAATTCACACAGACATATGTGGTCCTTTTCCTATGAAGAGTGTGGATAGTTATGATTCATTTATAACATTCACAGATGATTATTCTCGTTATGGCTATATTTATCCAATTAAGGAAAGATCAGAAACATTGGATAAATTTAAGATATTTAAGATGAAGTAGAAAATTAGCATAATTTAAAGATTAAGATAGTAAGATCCGACCGGGGGGAGTACTATGGTCGACATACCCCATATGGCCAAATTCTGGACCTTTTGCAAGGTTCTTACAGGAAAATGGCATAGTTGCCCAGTACTCTACATCGGACGAGCCTCAACATAATAGAGTAGCTGAAAGACGTAACCGTACCTTAATGGATATGGTGAGAAGTATGATAAATTACTCTACTCTACCGATAAGTTTATGGATGGAGACGTCAAAACTGTCATTCATATTCTTAATCGAGTGCCAAACAAGTCAATGCCCAAAACACCATATGAGTTATAGACAGGAAAGGAACCCTCACTTAACTATTTACGTGTGTGGGATTGTCCAGCTGAGGCTAAAGACTTTAACCCAAACATAGGGAAACTAGACTCCAAAACAGTCAGTTGTCATTTCATTGGCTATCCAGAAAAGTCAAAAAGTTATTGCTTCTATTGTCCTAACAGACATACGAAGTTTGTAGAAATGAGACACGTTGTATTCTTGGAGGATGATATGGTTAGGGGGAGCATGGTAGCGTGAGAAATTAACCTAGAGGAGAAGCGGATACATGTGCATACTCCGATGGTTCAGGAGCCATTCTTCACGCTACCTATTGTTGCTGCACCAACAGTACAAGACACTGTAGTAACAGCACCTGTTGTTAGTTCTCCCATGGCGACAATGAATGAACATGAGGAACCTGTCCTTCAGGATCCCATAGAACCTGTTGTCACACATGACGAAAAGCAACAACAACCTCATATAGAACAAGCGTCAACTAACGAGGCCCCTAAAAGGTCTCAAAGAGTTAGGAAACCAGCCATTCCTGATGACTAATAAGTCTATAAATGTGAAGAATTTCAAATGGAGGGTGATCCCACCTCATTTGAAGAAGCCATAAGAAGCGCTCACTCATCAAAGTGGCTTGAAGCCATGCAAGATAAAATGAGATCAATAAATACCAACGGTGTTTGGGACTTAGAAATAATTTTTAAAGGAACCAAGACAGTAGACTGTAAATGGGTCTACAAAACTAAATATGACTAAAGGAAATGTAGAAAGATTTAAAGCGCGACTTATGATGAAAGGCTTCACGTAAAGAGAAGGCATAGATTACAATGAAATATTTTCTCTAGTCTCATGTAAGGATTCCTTTAGGATTATAATGGTGCTTGTAGCATATTACGATTTAGAATTACATCAGATGGATGTAAAGACGTTCCTAAATAGGGATTTAGAGAAAAATATTTACATGGCACAACCAAAATGTTTTGTTGTGGAAGGAAAAGAACGTATAGGATGCCACCTGAAGAAATTCATTTATGGATTAAAACAAGCATCAAGACAATAGTATTTAAAGTTTGATAGTACAATAAGAAATTTTGGGTTTCAGGAAAATGTAGAGAACAATTGCATTTATGCAAAGTTCAATAATGGAAAATACATTTTCCTAATCTTGTATGTGGATGACATCTTACTTGCTAGTAGTGATGTTAATCTACTACTAAAAACGAAGAAGTTTTTGTCCTCAAAGTTTGACATGAAGGATCTCGGTGAAGCTTCGTTCATTCTAGGAATAGAGATTCACCGAGATAGAGAAAGGGGAGTTTTAGGACTATCACAAAAGGTATACTTAGAAAAGGTTTTAAAGAAATACAGTATGCAAAATTATAAGCATTCACCTGCTCCCATAGTTAAGAGCGATAGATTTAGGGAATTTCAATGTCCCAGGAACCAATATGAGATCGATCAAATGAAAGTGGTTCCATATGCTTCAGTTGTCGAAAGTTTACAGTATGCTCAAGTGTGTACACGCCCTGACTTAGTATTTGTTACTGGGTTACTTGGCAAATATCAGAGTAATCCAGGAATAGAACACTGGAGACCGGTAAAGACAGTTTTGTGTTACTTGCAACGCACAAAAGGTCTTATGCTAATGTACAGAAGATCTTATTCCCTATATATAGAGGGGTATTCAGATTCAGATTATGCGGGAGATGATAGAAAGTCCACGTCGGGATATATATTTACTCTCGCAGGAGGAGTTGTATCGTGAAAAGCTCCAAGCAAACCGTCACTACATTGTCTACGATGTATGTCGAGTTTGTAGCGTGTTATGAGGCCACGGGGCAGGTAAAATTGGCTGAAAAAATTTATGCCCGGGTTGAAAGTGGTAGACTACATACATAAGCCACTCAAGTTATACTACGATAATAATCCAGCAGTATGTTATGCTCACAACAATAAGTCAAGTGGTGCTGCCAAATATATTGACATAAAGTATTATGTTATAAAAGACAAAATTCGGGATCATATAATTAGTCTTGAGCATATAAGTACAGAAAAGATGCTCGCGAATCCGCTTACAAAAGGCTTACCACCCAACGTGTTCAGAGAACATTTAGCCGGTATGGGTTTAAGAGAAAGCCTATGATTCCTGGACAATAAGGGCCTAGATGAGAATCTATTTTAAAATAGAGAGGTGTATTATAGTTGTTAATCTAATGGCAACTGACCGTGACGATGAGACACACTCTATGCACTGATCTGTGATGGAATGGAAAAAGATAAAGAAAGTTAAGTTTAAGTCATAAGGTGAGATCAAGGGGGAGAATGTTAGGTTGATCTCTACCAACTTGGCCCAACGGCCAATTGGGTCCTTGATCCGCGCTCTAATCGGGGACACCCAACTCTATTTATGGTTGGTGGGCCCCAGTCGCATAGCGCCATAAAAAGGAGGTGGGGGGGGGGCACGAGGCATGAGGTTTACCTGAGCCGCCACAAATCCCACCTACATCCTAACCCTAAGCCGATCTAGAGAGAGGGTGCTGCCAGCGATAGGAAGCCGTCACCGCTGCGTCTTCACTGCCGCCTCTTCGACTACGCCTCCACTGCGACGTCCACACCGTTGCCGGACTCCACTGCTACTCTACGTCTTCACCGCGTCACAGACACCGACGTCATGGCCAGCTCGTCTATCTCCAAGGCGGCCGATGGTTTGCTAACACCGCATCCCTCTCTTTCTGTTTCCTAGCACTAGTTCATATTTTAGGGTTTATTATATTCTATATGCAAGTTTGTACCCGCTAGATCTGCTGCTAGTCGGTGTTAAGTACTATCAGACAGCAGACATGTGAGATCGTGCTGAGAGACAGGGAGAGCCGAAGGGAGGGACCGAGACCAAGGGAGCGCGCTGCTGCACCTTGCAGCAGCCTGCAGTGTAGATTGGAAATGGAATTGGAATTGGGATTGGGATTGGGATTGGATTGGGAATGAGAATGAATCATTCTCAATTTCTCATGGACCCGCAGGATGTGGACGTAGGACTGACGCTTGTTGTAATGTATGTACGAAAGAACAAATATACATTTTGAGAGCGATGGCTTAGTTTAGTCATTAGTTGAGCGGGATTAACTAGTCATGGCCGTTTAGGCACTAAGGCACACCATAGATCAACTAGTAGAGTGACAGTGATGTGGTACTACTTGAATAATAATTCATGATCAGCTAACTATACGTTTATTTTGATCCGGGATAAACTGATTTGTACTTAATTCATGTTGTTCTACTTCGGTACAGCTTGTTAGTTACTTGCCACTAAAGATTTTGTAATCCCAAATTTGCTATCGAAATCTCCACTAGCACGTACATGCATGCATCGGCCCAAATGGCCATTAGCATTGGAAACCATGCATGGGATTTTATCGAAAACTGCGATGGCAAGGATGGTGAAGATTTTGGGTGTAGTTGGTACAGATCCAGATTCCTGCACAAATGTTTTAGATTTGAATTCTCTCAAGAGAAATGTTTCTAAAACAAATCAAAATCGCATTTGTGAGACCGTTGGCTGAAAGGTTTGATTTTGGTTCCTCAAACATATGTTTTTTCAATGAAAAAGATCTTATAAATGGAAATATACTTCACAGAAATTAAAACTTTTGTGCACGAAGAACAACTTAAATACATTCCATTTTAACTTGTTGCACTTAATTCTTGGTAAACTACAAGGGAAGTCCACAAGGTGAGAACAAGAAATATCGTTGTGAAACCACATTTTAGCATATTCAACCATGTAGTGTAAAAAGAAGAATCGTTTCTCTCGATTTTTGGAGCTGGAACGCTACCATTCAAATCGTTTAGTGCCGATTTTGGTGTTCCACGATGTCTGAATCAGAAATGTTCCAAGATACCAAATACATCGTCAGGTCCTCTTTGCCAAGGCTTCGGTTTTCTCCAAAACAATGAAGCCAAAAAGCCGTTTGGCAGAACCTATCGTTGCTGCGGCTGATTTGTAGGACTGATTTGTTGTGAGAGAAAAATATTGTTTCATAGCGAAAAAAGTAAGACTGATTCTGATTGATAAGCTCAAGCGAACGGGGCTTATGGCTTCAGCTTCTGGAGAAATAAAAACGACTCCGATTTCTTTTTCTTTTCTTGATTTTGGCTTCACAAGCCGTTTTCGCTTGTGCACGTTTGGCACATGAAGAGAGAATGAAAAAAATAAAGACACGAGAGCGCTTTTTTGCCGTCTCAGAAACTTCGCTTATTCCGTCAATCTAATATATATATATATATATATATATATATATATATATATATATATATATATATATATATATATATATATATATATATCGGATCTAAATAGATGCCTCTAATAAAATAACTAATTTTTAGCTGGACCTTTAGATCATAACTATCTCACTAGTTGGACCAAATCAGATAATATCAACTAAAAATTATCTTAGTAACATTTTTAATTAGCTGTGCATCCTTCAACTAATAGATAGCTAATAGTTAGCTAGCTAATAGCTCATGAGATATTAACCAGCTAACTATTAGCCCATTATGACCCTGTTCGATGGTCTGAAACTGGTTGAAAATACTGTTCTGGCTGAATTGTTATGAGAGAAAACACTGTTCCGGCTAAAAAAAAACCCCGATAAAGTCGAATATAGGGTAAGCCGAACAGTGCCAGAATCAAAAAGAGCCTAAGCTAATTCATGGTTTCATCACCAAAATTTTGTAATCTTTACCTACTCCATCTATTTTTACTGAAAAATGGAGACTTAAGAAGATACATACAGTACATCAAGATGAGGTGGACCTGCATGCTCATCCATCGGATTAGGATCGGACGGTCGAGAATAGATGGACCGGATCACCTGCTGGTATTGGAGAAGATGGCCTCGAGATCGTTGTAGAGGCTCTTGGACTTCGACTTCCACTCCCCACTCCTCGCCTTGCTGCCGCTGGTCGACGCCTCCTCCCCGCCGCCGCCGGCCGGGACCGCATTGCCCTCCTTGCTGAAGCTGGCCTTCGCCATCTCCCGCAGCTGCCGAAGCCACCACCGCTCGTTGTTGGAGCCCCTCGAGCCCCGGGAACCCTCGCTCCCGCTCCCGCCCCTGCCCCCGTCGGCCGCTGTCGACGCCGACACGCTCTCCCCGGCTCCACCGCCGGCCGGAGGTGGCGGGCCCTGCTGGTGCTTCACCGCCACCCGCTCGCCGAGGACCGACGACGGCAGCACCAGCAGCAGCAGGCCCAGGCACGCCGTCTTGGCGCCGTCCAGGAACGAGCTCCGGTCGGCGCTCAGCAGGCGCGCCTGCCGGTACAGCGCGTTCCACTCGTTGCACACCTGCGCCGCGAACCCCAGCACGAAGGCGCCCAGCATTGCCAGCCCCACGCCGCGGGCCTCGCCGTCGGGCAGCCACCCGCCGCCACCGCTCGCCGCCGACGTCCTGTCGATCAGCGCTAGGCACGCCGCGAACACGGTCACCTCGCTGGTCACCGACAGGATCTCCACCAGCTGCACCCGCTTCTTAATGAAGGGCTTCTTGAGCAGCATGAAGAAGAGCTGGAACGAGGCGACGGACAGCACCGCCACAGCGTGCGCGCGGGACGACCGCCTAGATTAGCTCTTCATAGACAAACTTGGGGTTTGCGAGCCAAGATAAGACGGCGTGCGCAGATAGGAGGGATCTTGTACGACTTCTAAGTAATACCCCGATGACGCGTGCGCGCCGGCCACGATGCCCACCGTCACGCGCTTCACCGACTCCAGCAGCGTGAAGTAGACCCGGAGCACGCCGAAGAGCTTCTGGATGAAGGGCGCCTCCGAGTCCTCGTTCTCGTCCTCCGACGCGATCATCCGCTCTGGTCCACCGCCTGCAGCGCGGCGCTTGCCGCCTCCGCCGCCGCGCGTGGCGATCTGCGTCAGCATGTGCTTGGGCGGGCCGCGCAGGTCCTCGAAGAGAGGGCCGATCTTGAGCAGGCAGGCGGCGCGGCGCGGGTCCTTCCATGTCCACTGCCCGCGCTTGCCGGGGCCCAGCGTGCGGCGGACCAGCTCCTGGTACCAGTGGTCGTACTCCTGCCCCTCCTGGTGCACCTCCTTGTACTGCAGCAGTCTGCCCATGGTGATGCCCAGCGACAGGAACAACAGCAGGCCCACCAGGAACGAAGTCAGGACGGCGGTGAGCACGATCCCTACCACCAGGCCGCACGTGGTCCCGCCCCTGATGAGCGCTGCCGGTGCCTGAGCGACACACGGCATTGCCAGAACGACGACCATGATCTCCAGCCTGGGGAGAACGAGCGCGCCGTAGCCATGCCGCCGCCACTGCTCCCTGTCTCTGAACCTCAGCTTGAAGTAGAGGAGAGTGAGGAGATGCAGGAGGATGAGGCCGCCGCCGATGACGCCCAGCCAGAACATGTTCCTGCCGAAGTACTTCCACCTGTATGTAATGGACACACAAGAACACATGCTCAGCAGCCTCAGCTCATCAGTCCACTTTCTTCATGCCACGCCATTGCGCAAGCAAGCATCAACAATGCAACATACCCATCCAAATCTTGTAGCTTCATGATGATCTGTGCCTCAGGCTTCATGTCCGGGTTCTGTAATGTTTTACACTTTGCTTGTTTATTATATATTCAGACTTCATCAGAAATGCATGCAAGCAGTAAATAGAACCAACAGACCTCGAAGAAAGAACGGTACTCCATTGAAGTCAGGGGCATCCCGTCCAACGGCAACGGGGTCTGCACTGGCATCACCGGCGTGGCGTCTCTGGGAGTTTCCATCGGCGGTGTGGGTTTCCCATCTTCAGGGATCTCCGTTGGGAATACCGGGTCTGATGGGATGATCTGCGTCGGCGTCATCGGTTGACCTTGTGCTCGAGGATAGGAGATGTTTACAATGCCGACGGCGCTCCTGTCGAGCAGCTCCGAGTATGCAATTGCAGGCATTGTGGAGTATCCCAGGAATGGGTCTGCGGCCGGGCCTTCCCATGGCAGACGCATGTAGGGGATGCTCCATTCTATCCCCTTTGCAAACTCGTAGTACTCGATTGGCAGGTTGACTGACAGCCATCTTGACAGAGCAAAGATTTGGATGTGGCATGCCATCCTCTGAATAAAATTCACAAGATCAGTGACCAATGCAAATGATCTAAACATGACCCATCTGTAATGTAATGTAGCCATGAAGATATCATATCATCGACGGCAGCGGCATACGTACCAAGACATTCCTTGATGGCTCTGAGATCATGTAGGAAGAGGGCCTCGAGATAGCTCCGGAAGCGACGAGAGACGATGTCGAAACGGTGAGGAGTGTGGCAACGGCAGCAGTTGTCAGAAATATGACAGTGGTGATTGCCGCGATCCAAGACGATGACGCAGGCACAGAATCTGCAGATACATAAGAGTATATCAGGTGCCCTGCTGCCTGCCTAATGAGTGTCTGTATATTGAAACTCTTTGTGAATCTCATAGTAACTAACTACTCCCTTCGTTCCAAATTTTAAGTCGTCGTGGCAATGGAGGGAGTATGAATGAAGCAAAGAAGATGTTCATACAGTGCCTGACTTGAAGAAAGTCTGATGGTAGGTTGGGGTTCCCAGCCACGTCCTGGGCTGCGTTCTCTGCGACCTGAACCGACACCAGCTTGTCGACCGCCTGTATCTGCAGCGTGTATATGCTCTTACTGGCTTCATGGAAGCTGAAAGAACAATGAACCATGAGATGCTAATGACAGCCTTAGTTATCTTCTCCTAGGCGAACATATCAGAGATGAGTCACTTTGTTTAAGATTGTACGAGTATTTGTTATTGCTAAATATATAATCTTGCCTCAGCACATTGCCCCCAGACACCTGCACTGCCGAGGAGCTGAAGTTGAACACAGGCTTTGCAAACTTGATCAGGACCGGGATGTCGCGAGAGCTGGTCCGGCGAGCCGATGTGCCGAGTTTAACCCAAGGTCTCTGTGTGTCTACCACACAATGTTACAGAGCAGAAGCAAAAATATAATACAAAGCAATATATATATATATATATATATATATATATATATATATAAGTTTTAACAGCATCTGAAAATGCTAGTCAGCTGAGTATCAGTAGTGAATTCTAAATTGGGTGGAGCAGAAGCAGAGGGTGGCTCTCTGTAGACTGAACTAACCATAAAGAAACGTGAATGGCTCTGCTGAAAGAACCGGAGTCCCTTGCCTGCTGATAATAGAGCTTGTGTCGCAGGCAACGGTCACAATGGCGGTGTCAGACATCTTGTTCACCTAGTTTAGTTATTATAGGATCATGCATAGTATGTCAGAGAAACAACTCGCAATCAGTGAGTCGAACGAACCAAGAACATGGACGAGCCATCGAATCAACAAGCAGAGCAGGTAGACGTGGCTGAACTGGAAAAATACAGCATGTATGAACCAGCAAGTAGCTACTGCTACTACTTACAACATAGCCGAAGCGGCGTTTGCCGAGGGTGCTTCTGTTGGTGGGTGTGAGCACGGCGTCGGTCGCCGTAAGGGCACTCAGGATCTGCTCGGACGAGTTGAGCACCGGCTGGGCGAAGGTGAGGTATACCTGAGGCCCTCTTCGTCGTTGGTGGCCTGAACCAGCCTGGTGACGCCCTGTATCTGGAGCATCTTCTCAGGAACAGTGGCGGTGATGTTCATGGAGTCACTCCTTCGATCTGTATTTACAGAACGGTTTTTCAACACGCACACGCAGCATAGTGATTCATGGAGAGCGTGCATGGCGTGGGGCGTACCGAAGCGCAGGGTGAAAGTGGAGTTGGGCGTCCTGGTGAACGGGTGGCCGGCGGCGTCCGTGCAGAAGCCCCTGCCCATGACGAGGACGAGGCGGCCGTACTGCGCGTCCGGCGAGATGGCGACGGCGACGGAGTAGCGCAGGACGGGGCTGAGCACCTGGAGCGTCGACGGGTCCACACTGCCGGGGCCGTACACGATGAGCTGCAATGCAAAAGAATATGGATATATGCATGCAGTGAAAACATACGTCAGTTTTTTTGGCTGCGCGTGCGTGCGTGCAGACAGAGACAATTCAGTGCGGTGCAGTACATTGCAGTAGGTGGCGTTGCAGACGAATCCACCACCGCCGGGGCAGGGCTCGGTGAAGGAGACGAGCGCCGACACGCTGGAGGCGCTCGTGAACGCCGGCCCCGCCGACACGGACGCCGTTGGTGGGACAGTGTCTGCACGGTGCAGGTACGCAGCTCGCGTGATTCACAGTCGTCACAGCAGGCTCACAGTTACGGCGAAGTGAAAGAGGGGAGGGGGCAGGCATGTTTGTTACTCAACCAACATCCCAAGCGTAGGTGGCGCTGGACGATGAATTCGAAGGTGACGCCGTCCTCGCGCACGCCGTGAAGGTGTGGTTGCCGTCCTTGAGCCCCGTGTAGTTCGCCGCCGCCGTCGTCCCGTTGTTCCCGCCGGATCCGCCGCAGGGCGACGCCGGCTCGCCGTCCAACTGCATGGATGTACATGGCATGCAAACACAAGCAGGCATCGATCCTTAGTGTTGCTGTTCCTACATCAAATTCAATCCACCTAGCATGCCGGTGTGTGGCTCCATACCAATTCCATTGATAGCAGAACGAAGGAGAAGGAGCAGGAACAGGAGCCAGGAGGAGGAACGAAACAAGAAAGCAGCAAGCGGCAGCCATGCATGGTCACTGGTCAGCGCTCATCTGCACCGTGCTGAATGCAGGCAGGCAGGCAGCAATGCCGTGGCCCGTGGCCGTGACCGTGCGTGCATTTGGTATGGTACCTGGCAGGTGACGAGGCAGTCGGCGCAAGGCCCTCCGGCGGCGCGCAGGACCCGGAAGGCGAAGGCGGCAGACGTGGACGTGGAGACGCGGCGCGGGGTGGCTGAGAAGCTGAGGGCGACGTCGCCGGCGCCGGAGAGGAGCGGCGCCGCAGAAGCGAGAAGCAGCAGAGCAATGCGCAGCAGCGGTGGCGGCGGCGGCGCAGCGCCCCAGCTCTTCCACACCATGCCGTCCTGGTCCTGGCGCTGGCTGCTCCGCCCGGAACGGAGGCAGAGGACGAGTGCTCCACTACTCCTAGAGCAATGGTGCAGCCGGTGCGGCCGCTTTGTGCTGGCCTGGGAGCTGGGACTGGGACCGTATCGTATCGTATCGTATCGTGTGGGTATTCGGTGTGGTAGCTCGCAGCAGCTACTGAACTGAATGCGCTGGCCTGGGAGCTGGGACGGACAGCAAAGAGAGGCGAGCTGGGGAGGGACAGTGAATGCGCTGTCTGTGCTGGCTGCCTGGCTACCAGGGGCAGAGTGGTGGTAAAAAACTAAAAAAATGGAGGCTGGTTCGAATGAAGAGGCAGGAACAGAGGTATTGACAACTCCAGTAGGTAAGGTAGCTGAGGTGGAAGAGGTGGACCGTGGACGGAGGAGGAAGAAGATGGGTGATAGCTGACAGGGGAGGGGTATATGCGAGAGATGGCAAAATTGGGGGGCATCCACCATCCATCCATCCATCCCATGTGAACGTGATTCCGGCCGATGCGTGCGTGCCTGCCGTGCCTGTGGAGTGTGGACTGTGGTGCCTGATTGAAGCTGGAGACATTGGAGGCCGGAGGGAGATGATGATCACTGATCAGATGATGCGCCAAACTGTCTCTTTGTCCTGCTCCGCTGCCTGGCCTGCTTCTCTGGTCTTATCTTGCTCACTCTCACTCTCGTTCTGCTTTCTTTCACCGTCAACCCAGTACCAGTACCAGTACGTGCTCATTAGCGGACGGACAAGAAGAAGAGAACAATGTGAAAGGAGCGGATCCACTCCACGCATTTTCTTTGGGCTCATGATTCAGGCAGGATGATGCTCCTATCAACTACGAGTATATATGGTACTACTAGCAAGTAGAAAGTACTAGATGCCTGATGGATGGGCGATCAGATCCGACTGTAATACATCCTAGTAGCATAAAAAATGGCACATGGTTTTGTAAAAATAGGTGAAACCAGGTTACCCTCTCAGGTCCTGGGTTGCGTGTTATATATGTGATGAGGAAAAGCCCCTCAACGGTGACATGTACAAATATATGGTTACAACAAGATTACAAAGAAATCCCTACAATCAAGGATTACTTCCTATCTATAACAACCGAAGAGATTAGATCTAAGTACAAAGAACCTGGACGCAGAGAGATTAACCACATATTCTAACACTCCCCCTCAATCTTAGCCACTAGAAAGGTTAAGATTGACTCTAAACTGTCTCAGCTTTGCTGCGGTGATCGCCTTGGTGAAACCATCAGCAGGCTGATCTCCAGAGTTGATAAATCTTATATCCAACAACTTATGTGCCACTCGTTCTCTGATAAAATGAAAATCAATATCTATATGCTTTGTTCTTGCATGAAACACCGGATTGGCTGACAGGTATTTGACTCCCAAATTATCACACCATAACCGTGCAGCTAGGGGATGATCAATCCTAAGCTCTGTGAGTAGTTTTTGTACCCACATCACTTTTGCAGTTGCATTTGCTAGTGCCTTGTACTCCGCTTCAGTGCTAGACCGTGACATTGTAGCCTGCTTTCTAGCCGTCCACGAGACTAGATTATCACCAAGAAAGATAGCGAAACCTCCTGTCAACCTTCTATCGTCTACACACCCAGCCCAGTCTGCATCTGAGATGGCACTAACCATCATTGACTTTGATCTTCTAATTTTGAGACCATAATTCATAGTCCCACAAACATATCTTAAGATTCTCTTCACTGCACTCCAGTGAGCTGTAGTCGGTGAGTGAAGAAACTGACATACTTTGTTAACAGAGAAGGATATGTCTGGGCGAGTTAGAGTTAAATATTGCAATGCTCCCACCAGACTTCTGTAGCGTGTCGCATCCTCAGTCTCAAGCTTTGTACCATCAGTAACACCGAGTTTCTCCGACATAGACAATGGAGTATCAACAACCTTAGCTTTGTCCATCCCTGACCGAATGAGGATGTCTGCGGCATATATACCTTGAGACAGGAGTAGCCCCTCCGGTACCTTCTTTACCTCGATACCTAGGAAGTAATGCAAGTCTCCCAGGTCTTTTAGTGCAAACTCCCCTCGCAAATCTTTGAGTAATGCCTCGGTTGCATCCTGTGAGGAACTTGCAACTATAATGTCATCAACATAAACCAAAACAAAAATACTATGGTTACCACGGTTGTAGTAGAACAACGATGTGTCAGCCTTTGATGGAACAAAACCAAGTGCTTCCAATCTCTTGCACAATTTTGCATACCATGCCCGTGGTGCTTGTTTTAATCCATAGAGTGCCTTATCTAACTTGCAGACATAGTTGGGATGTGTTTTGTCAGCATAGCCCGATGGTTGATACATATAAACTTCTTCTTCTAGAATACCATGAAGGAATGCATTCTGTACATCAAGCTGGCGAAGTGACCAACCCCTGGAGACTGCAATAGACAAGATTAGCCGAATGGTTGCTGCCTTCACCACAGGACTGAAAGTGTCCTCATAATCAATGCCATAGCGTTGTTTAAAACCCTTTGCAACCAGTCGTGCTTTGTACCTATCAACAGTTCAATCAGCTTTGCGTTTTACCTTGTAAACCCATTTGCAACCTATGACGTTCTTGCCTTTGGGAAGAGGAACAAGATGCCATGTCTTGTTGCGCAGCAAGGCTTGATGTTCGTTTTCCATTGCTGCAGCCCAATTCCGATCTCCAAGAGCTTCATCGAGCGTAGCAGGTTCTTCTGTTGGTGTACACGTATTCATGCACCAACGGACCGTACCATCGGTACGTATTTTTGGCTTCTGAATCCCATGCTGCAGGCGAGTGATAGGCTGGTGCGGAGGAGTTGGTGCAGGAGATGGAGTAGATCCGGATTCTGCAGAAGATCCCAGTGAGGAAATCTCCACGGACTCCTACGTCGGCGCTGTGCTTGTCTGCATCATAGGAACCTGCATTGGCGCTGTGCTTGTACCCCGCTCGCTGGGATCGTGGTGCGGCTCGGTGGATTCAATACCGACAACCCGCGTTGCGCCAGAAGAGGAAGACGACGCGCCCGACAGCTCCAGACTTTCAGATCCCGAGGCCGATCTGCCGGAGGCAATCTGTCCCGTGCCAGGCGAATCCAGCTCGGAACATGAGCTGTTCCCGATTGGGGAGCACATGTGATATCCCCCTCCGTGTAGCACTTCCTGATGATTTTCTTCCGCATTTGTTCCTGTTTCAACACGAGCAGCACCAGGACTTGATAAAACATTAGTAGAGGCAGGAGATAACAAACGTTGGTTATGTAAATTTGCATCCCCAAAATCCAGAGAGGGATTTTTAAGTACATCTGGAAGAAGAGCAAGTTCTGAACGAAGTCGGGCCCCGGCATTTGGACGAAGAGAGGCAAAAGGGAAGACATGTTCATCAAACACGACGTCACGAGATATGTAAACACGCCCTTCCTTCGGATCTAAGCATTTAAAACCCTTGTGCATGTTGCTATAACCGAGGAAGACACATTGCTTAGATCGAAATTCAAGTTTCTTGGAATTATAGGGCCTAAGATTAGGCCACACTGCACACCCAAAAGTGCAAAGAAAAGTGTAATCTGGTGGGCTACCAAACAAGCGCTCATAAGGAGTTTGATCGTCAATCACCTTGGATGGGAGGCGATTGATGATGAACACGGCTGTATTAAAAGCTTCATCCCAAAATTTTAAAGGCATGGAGGAATGAGCAAGGAGTGTAAGACCCATCTCAACGATATGTCTATGTTTGCGTTCAGCTGATCCATTCTGCTGATGCGCATGTGGGCATGAAACATGATGGGCTATGCCTATGCGAGTAAAGAAGGAATGCAAGGCTTGATACTCTCCTCCCCAATCTGTCTGGACAACACGGATCTTACGGCTAAACTGTCGTTCAACAAGGTTTTGGAAGTCATGAAAACATTGGAAGACTTCGGATTTGTGACGCAACAAGTATAGCCAAACAAATTTAGTGTGATCATCAATGAAACTCACATAATAGTTTTGACGACTAACTGAACTTGGGGCAGGTCCCCATACATCCGAGAAAACAAGATCAAAAGGATGACTTGACAGACTAAATGACTTAGGGTAAGGCAATTGGTGACTTTTGCCTTGTTGACATGCATCGCAAACCCTAGTCTTATTCGACTCTTGAGCAAAAGGAAGTTTATGACGGTGCAGAACTTGCTGCACAACACGAGATGAGGCGTGGCCGATCCGATGATGCCATAGGGACGTGGATGGTTTGATCACACCGAGTGCTTGTTTATTTTTAGACGGCTGCAGCGGATACAACCCGCCCTCACATCTGCCTTTGTGGAGAATTTTCTTCATCACCTGCTCCTTGATTAAGAAATGATTCGGATGAAATTCAAGAAATACGTTATTTTCTCGGGTAAGGCGATTAACTGAACAAAGACTTTTGTGTGCTTGTGGGACATGAAGGATATTTTTCAGATGAAGATTTGGGGAATACAAATGGCTATGACCAACATTAGTAATCTCCATACCTGTCCCGTTTGCAGCATGAACTTGTTCCCCGCCGTGATACCTGTCACGAACGGTCAGTTTCTCCAATTCTCCAGTGACGTGATCTGTAGCACCAGTGTCCATGTACCAGTTTGTATCGACCCCATACGAGCTGGTTGCAGCCGATGCACTCTTCTGCGGTGGTCCTGAAAAGGATTTGTCAAACCTTTTGTAGCAGCGCACAACTGGATGTCCCTCCTTGCCGCAGAGCTGGCAGAAGACCCCGGGTTGGAATCGTCCTCCACCACGGCCTCCTTTCTGTCCACCACCGCTAGAGCCGCTGCGGTAGCCACGACCACCACCGCGGCCGCCATTGTTGGAATAGTCGCGGCGGCCGCCCTTGGCGGCCATGTTTGCCGAGGAGTGTTGTCCGCCACCTCGGATCTCCAGTCGCTGCTCATGAGCGGCAAGCTGGGCGAAGAGTTCGTTCACGGTGATGGGTTCCACGCGTGTTGACACCACCATCACGACCGAATCGAACTCTGAGTCCAATCCGGTCAGGATATAGGAGACTAGCTCCTCGTCCTCCAATTTGCGCCCAGCAGCCGCCATCTCATCTGCCAACGATTTCATCTTAGCAAAATAATCACTTACAGACGTCACTCCCTTGGACGCGGTGGCGAGTGCCATCCTGGTGCTGATGACCCTCGCCCTTGACTGGGACGCATGCAGCGTTCCGATGGCAGCCCAGGCCGACGCCGCCGTGGTCACCGTGGTGACCTGCGAGCCGATCTCTCACGAAAGGGATGTCAGCAAGTAGCTGAGAACTTGCTGGTCCTTGGCCACCCACTTCTCGTACTCGGGATTGACGACGGGTGGTTCATCATCCGTCTTCTTGTCGCCCTTTGGGGCGAGGTACTTCTCCGGTGGCCGAGCCGCCGGGTCGATGAAGTGTTCGGCCTGAGCACCTCTCAGGGCAGACAGGACTTGTGCCTACCACATGGCATGATTGCTCCTAGTGAGCTTTTCGGTGACCGGAAGAAAACCAAGGGAGATGGCAGCGAGCGCCGTAGAGGAAGATGGGAACGCCATACTACGACTCCGTTAGGAATAAGGCTCTGGTACCATGTAAAAATAGGTGAAACCAGGTTACCCTCTCAGGTCCTAGGTTGCGTGTTATATATGTGCTGAGGAAAAGCCCCTCGGCGGTGGCATGTACAAATATATGGTTACAACAAGATTACGAGGAAATCCCTACAATCAAGGATTACTTCCTATCTATAACAGCCGAAGAGATTAGATCTAAGTACAAAGAACCTGGACGTACCAGGGAGATTAACCCACATATTCTAACAGGTTTCAGTCAGGGTTTATCGGCAACATGCCATAATCCATCCCTATCTGTCTTTGTGTTGGTGCCATGCATGCAACTTGAGCATCTCATCGTCTTTAATGGAAGCGAATGCCGTGTATGAGGACTGAGAGGAGTCATTGTCCTATTTTATTTACCCGTTTGTTTCTTCATTCAAAAAGAAGAAATGGCCTAGTTACCCGGTCAAATAAACCACATCACAGCTATTACTACTCCTAGTAATGCATGCAGAATGGCGATCAGATTCAAACAACACAGGACCGCCTGATGCTGCTGCTGCTCCCTTATGATTCTGCAAAGTGGACCATACCCGGCCCGTAAGATCAAAGGTGTAAGCCTGTCAGTAAGGAATACATTAATCAGCAGTGACAGTGAGCCACAGATTCTGTAATTTCACTCACCAGCACAGGTCCAGTCCACCACATCCCTCTAGTTAGTATATATGTTTTTTTTAAATAAAAATAATGAAGATCTAGTGCACTTTGTGTTGTGACTGGAGCAGATCTCTGTGGCTGGCTGGTTGGCTCGGTGAGATGAATGCACATGCACCGGCAAGAAGCAGAAGCCACCACAGCGTTGCAGGTGAGGTCAGGTGACCTAATTTCCGTTTTTGTATTCTTCACTCACGGCAGCAGCGCCAGCAACTACTACAGAGAGTATCTTATTTCGGATCCATGCCATGATGCAATGCAACACAACTGCCAATACTGCCACTGTATCACCAAAACATGATAGAATAAAATTTCTTTCTACTGTATAGCAGTAGGGAAGACAAGTGGCATGCGGGGGTGATGCAATGCAGACTGCAGTTGTGCAAATGCCTTCGATGAAGAACAAAAAAACAAAGCTGCAGGCCTCATTCAAATCTTGCGTGAACCGTGATGGCTCGCCTGAATTAGTACTGGACTCATGTATGCCCATGAGGGAAAAAACAAAGAAAAAGGAATCATCAGATAGGTCACCATCTTTCTTAGAGAGAGAGGTCACAATCAAACAATACACTACTAAACAAAAATATTCATGGTTATGTACAATGGGGAGGGGGAGGAATAAAGAACAGCGTGCTGGTCCGCAGCACACATTGGACGATCATCTCAAACTCAGAAAAAACAGAGAAATGGATTTAGGATATTCTACATGTAGTGCACCACTAATTTCAAGAACCAATGTTTTGGCAACTAGTAACAGTTTATCCAGTTCCTCCCCCGACCTAAAATGTCTACATTCCTCTTCCATATTTTGATTCATCTGACCACAATTTGTTACTTGCATAACCACAATTATCTATATTACATAGACCAAACTGACGGGTCATAAAGGCAGGCACGCCATATTTCTAGTATTTCCTAGAACTAAACAAACTACCAGACAACAACAATCGACAGCAACTGGATACACAGAATTGTGTAATGCAAGTTATCAAATGATGATCCATCTCCATACTGCTTAATCAGGACGATGACAATGCACACTTGTCAAAATTTTACTCCCTGATGAATCGATCATATGCACCTGCTAAATTACATCCCCAAGATTCCATTCTACTTTCGTAGCAATTGCCAGACACAAAGTTTATACATTTGCAGTGACGATCAGAGTTATCAGCTGCTTCCAGAGCGCATCAGTGACTGTGAAAATGATGCAGGCGGTGGAGGCCGCCGAACTTCAGCGCTTCCTTCCATCATCTCAACCACGCTCTTCATGCTAGGCTGGGTCACTGGCTGATTCTGCGTGCACCAAATGCCCACCCTCACCATCCTTTCCAGCTCCACCTCGTCGACACATTCCCCAGCCACCACATTCTTCAAGTCACCAGATATCACGTACTCGTAGGCCCACTCGGAAATGTTGCATTCCTCACCAGCCAGCTTCAGTTCCATGCTCTTCTTGTAGCTTATCATCTCAAGAAGCATGACGCCGTAGCTGTAAACGTCCGCCTTCACACTGATTGCCATGTTCTTGCTCCATTCTGGTGCAAGGTACCCACGTGTACCTCGCACGCCGGTGAAAGTCTGTGTCTGGTTCCCTATTAGTAGCGTTGACAGGCCAAAGTCTGCTATCTTTGCCATCCCCCTGCTGTCAATGAGTATGTTCTCTGGCTTAATATCACAGTGAATTATAGGGACCTCTATCTCCTCATGAAGGTAATGTAACCCCCTTGCAACATCTAGCGCAATCGCAACCCTGCTGCTCCAACTAGGCACTGCATCTGCCTTGAACAGGAGGTCCGCAAGGGACCCATTGGGCAAATACTCATACACAAGTAAGCGGTGCATGCCTTCGTTGCAGAATCCCAGAAAGCGCACGAGGTTACGGTGGTGTGTTCGTGCAATTGCACGCACTTCCCGCTGGAACTCTCTCTCCCCATTTTCCGCCATCCTCTCGAGCCTCTTCACTGCGATGTCCTTGTTACTGTTGGTCAAGACACCTTTGAACACCGTACCATAAGCGCCCCTTCCTAACTTGTTAGAAAATCCATCCGTGGACATCTCCAGATCCTGGAAAGAATAGGATCGAATAGCTATGCTGTCATCATCAAATTCTGAGTCATCAGTTGTGGAACCGTGATGACAGGCGATGCTTGCAGAGTAGCATGAATGCTGAGCCGCAATCAGTGTGGCCAATGCAGCGCCTGATGATGGCAATTGAATTGAGCCAGTGCTCCTAGTCTTTCTGATAGCAATGGGTTCATAGAAAATGGCCAAAATGTGGTATTGCTATGACTTAAACTCCTGCCATATCTCATTGGAAGCATTTGCATTGAGCAGTAAGAATCGAACATTGCAACCTCACAGGAACAGTCCAAAAGATAGAGAGCTTTGCAGGCTTCAATTCCTGTAGTCTGTGGTGGAACAGCATATGATCTATCTGACCATGTAGTATTCTTCACCTCAACCATCGTAGCTACCAGTCTGATGCCATCATTAGAGCTATTCCCTGTGCAGCCACCAGTCCGCACCCTCCAGCAACCTAGCATGCTTTGGTTAGAACTTGAGAATTCAAAACCAGGGAGGCAAGAGCAGCTAGTATTTCCATTAGGACTCACATGACAGAAGCTATTTGGACCACAAACGCCTTTCACATCACACTGATCACTGCTAGGCTTTTGCCATTTGATTTCTATCATGGGTGCTCCCCCCTGCCTAAAGAACACATGGGAGTAGAGTCGCAATATACCGTCCGCATCCAATGTCAGATGGAAGTACACATCTGCTTTAGAAGATTGGTTTGTGAGGAACAACACATTTGTATATGATGTTTGTTGGTCGAACATCCATAGTGTGCCATTGGGATCCAAAGCAACCGTGAGGAGGTAGCCATTGCCATAGGTGCCAGTATTCCAGTATGAGCTATCAGGGTCGACTGCATCAACAGGATACAACACAAGATTGCCATCTAGCTGGTTGGAAAGCCGATACTCCCCTGTGGCATGGTTAGTCTCAGATACACTTGAGAACAGCTGGCTACCAGGAAGTAGGTTCTGTCCTGGTAATAAGGTATCCGTCGGAGAACCAAAGGTGGACAAAAGGACCTGTTTTTGGCTGTTGTACAACACAAAGTTGCCAATGTCCGTCATCGCAGCAGAGGCAGGCTGAGTAGAGGTGGCGAATATGAACTTCCCTTCGCTGCCAGCGTTAGCTGGAATCCATTGAAGACCACCATAAGTTAACTGAACTGAGCCACCAAAAACAGGGGGATCATCCCGGTTGGCAGTCCACACAATCCTTCTGGATTCACCGATGATAAGCCAGACTCCGATGGAGAAGCCCTCATCATCAGGATAGAAGCCAAAAGCAAAGCGCCTCGGAGGTGAGACCCAACTTTGCACACCGCCTGCATTGATTGTGGCCCCCAAAGGAATTTCAGTCTCTTTGGCCTGAGCAGCCATGGCAGGAATAGCTTGGTTGATGAACAGAATCAGAGACAGACAGAGAATATAAGTGGCCATTGTTTTGGGGGGAGAGGTGTATTGTTGCTTGGGCATTGCAAAATGAAGTGCCTGATTCTCAAAGAAGAAGTTGCAGGGCAAGTGTCAGCCACATAAAAGGAAGTAGGTGGACCTGGTCCTGGTAAATTTAGTCAGCAAAAAAAGGGAAAGCAAGAACAAATGTCCAATTTTCTGGAGCCTTCTTAAATTTTACCATCAGCGTCTGGCGTCTCATCCACGACAGTGGGGTTGGATGAGGACAACTCAATATGAAACACAAGTAGGCTATTTGAATAGGGAATTCTCCTATGTCCACTGCAGTCAGGCCAATCTTAGTGATGAATAATCATAAAACAACGTTCTCAACAAATCATGTAAAAAACTCTTACCTCGAGTGTGGAGTAGGTAACACAACTATAACAAAAGCAAAACCATAATTAAGTCTAAAGGCTAAAACCAAGTCATGTGACTTTGTCATGTACAAAGAGGCTGCAGGCCAAACATGCTTGTTATTATGTATACATAAAATAAAAAGCACCCAGTCAACCCACACATGGTTTAAAAAAAAGAAATCTAGAAAAAGAGAAGTCATGTTAACGCACATGGATCAATGTAGATAGATGTTGCCTGATATTTGTGTGACCCATGCGCACAAGATATTGACCTGTGGAGGACATCCCAGAAACAGAGTTAAGTGCTGCATAAGAAGAAAATGGCAAAAATGAAAAGGGCGTGATGTATACAATAATAATAGAAAAAACTATGCTTGTAGCAAATGCAAAGCTTAAATAAGTTGTTGGATAACTGGAGCAGTACTGGGTACCTTTGAAGTAAACATGGTATGTACTACCATATAGAAATGCTGGTATCTGAATGATGTATTGCCGAGTTGATTTGTTCTGAACTTGGTATGAGGATGATTGGAATTTGGGAAGACAAATAAGACTTCATATGGACAGTAAGATGACATAAGTGACACAGCTGTTTAATAGTATTTTTATTTCTAGAAAATAATAGTAATAATAATATTTTGGATTCTTATTTTTTTGCCCCTGGCTGAGTGGAATCTATCATGAAATGAGGATGATTGGATGAAGGGAAGACAATTAACACCTATGGTGTCGCTGTATCGTCCGAAGATGACCTGCAATAGAAAGGGGCTGAGTAAGTAGCGGGTTATTAGTACTAGAATTATGCTAGTGGCGCGTGGAAAGTAGGATGGAAAAGGGATGTTTGACACAGCACAGGGGTGGAATCTATCATGGGTGGGTGGTGTCAAAGAGGGAAAAGGAACGCACGCGCCGGCTGAGGAACGAACTCGCTGGCGGTGGCGCCGCCGCCGATCGTCCGCACCTGTGACCTGCAAGAGAAAGGGGCTGAAGGAGGACTGGCCAGAGCTCCAAACATGCGGCCGCGGCCCACTATGTGGGAGGCTGGGTGCATACTACAAACTACGCCCTGTGATGCTCTTGAAGCAGTGTGTGATGAGCCAGCTGTAGAGAGAGATGACTCGTGGCACGTTTCGTCTTTGTTCTGTCATTATTCATGACGTACGTATAAAATAAATCATGTCAGCTCCTGTTCAAACTTCATTCGGTGTTTCAGCTTGTCGCTCATATATACTTGAAGGTTTGAGAAAAGGCCTCTCTATGTGCAAGATAAATCAGGCCAAGGTGGCGTTCATCAGTGGTGATCAGATCTTACTGCTAGCCAGTGGCTTTCAGAATTGACGTGTATATATATATATATATATATATATATATATATATATCTGTTGGTGCAGGTCGGGTCCAGTCCTAGTCGCCGTAATGGCATACTGCACTGCATTAATCAGACAGCATCCATATATATAACAAGAATGTAGTTGGGTGGTAGTATATGCGTTTGGGTCTGGCTGTCTGGCACAATCAAAAAGATTTAGGTCAGGTGATAATAGGTAATGGAAAACAGAGCTGAGAGAGATATAGTATTATTACTAGTAGCAGCAGTAACCGATTGAATGCTGATGTTCCTTGTCTTCTCCCTCCTATTTCTACTGTAATAAGTAAATATAATAAATAAAATACATTTATGTTGATATCTTCTGGAGTAGCAATTTGCTTTCATTTTGGTTTTGATTTTGACACGTACGTACCGGGCGGACGTGTGGCTGTGCCTGCATCGTCCACGTGGTGGTTTTGGGTGATGAGATTCGCTCGCGGCGTGTGGAGTCGTGCATGGACCGCGTCCGCTGTCTCCTGCCGATCGCGTGCTCTACACGTAGACTGACGGCCTGGCCCAGCTCAGCACCATCCTCCTCCTCCTGTTGTTCTCTTCTAGTAGTACTCTGTAGTTGTGTGTGGACGGCGTTGGTGGCAGGAACACAAGCAGAGCAACAGAACGGAGGGAAGACGAGGAGAAAACCAAAAGAAAACGGCCTTCACCTTCTTCTTTTTCTTTTTCTTTCTTTTTTAAAAAGGGAATATATTAATATCCCAGCTTCTGTATCGATCGATGCATATTGTTGTTCCTTATTAAAGATAAGAATAAAACGGTCCAGGGAATCTCAAAAATAAAATTTTGAGCCATAGCGAAAACACAAGCTTTTCCAAAAAACACAACTAAAGTAAGTCTGTTGCTGAATCGCCAGTCGTATCTAGCAAACACCTCCATCGCAATTGTCTCAGTAGATCTACATCCCATCTTCATTGAATGACGATCCTCCTTCTTCTCTATTAGGGACCAGGACCTAGCCCAATAAGTCCCCCTGAAGATAACCTGCAAATAAGATGGTGCTAGGATCTTGTCAAACACAATGTCATTTCGAGTTAACCAAATCGCCCAACATATAGCACTTGCACCCACAAGAATTTGAGATTTCAGTTTTCTATTTACCCCATCCAACCAACCTGTAAACAAATTGTGTACATTAGTTGGAGGTATTAGATTAAAGGAAACCTGAACAATTCTCCATATGAATTTAGCATAATGACAGTCAAAGAGTAAATGTTGTATGGACTCATTTGAAGAACAGAAATAACACCTCCTATCTCCTTGCCACTGTCGCCTCGCCAAATTATCTTTTGTTAAAATTACTCCCTTGTACAAGTACCACATGAAAACTTTGATTTTGAGAGGTAGTTTAAGTTTCCAGATTACGGTATAACTTGTGTTCCTAACAAACTTTTGTACATGGAGTTGATTGAGTACAACCCAGTGTGATGTAGCCCCCACACAAAGCGATCTCTCTGGTTCGTTAGTTGTACATCTACAACCATGGCCACCACTTCGTGCCATGCTCGCAAATTCGCACCCATCAGAGATCTCCTGAAGGCTACATTTAATGGCGTCGTAGCCAACACTGACCTTACAGTTGCACTTTTTCTTCTCACAATGTTATATAGTGTAGGGAAGAGCGATTTTAGAGGGCGCGGTCTTATCCACAAATCCTCCAAAAAACACACTTGAGACCCATCATGTCGGTGCGGAAAGTGACCAACAAGTAAATATTTATAGTTTTGCCGTACGTTGTGATCGGAGGTGGCCTAGCACTCAATGACACAGGGTTTATACTGGTTCAGGCAACATGCCCTATGTCCAGTTTGAGTCGGTCGGTGACTTTATTCTTGAGCCTAGGTGCTCGAAGTTTGCAGTGGGGTTACAAACGAGAAAGAGAAAGATGGGGTGTATGAGAGGTCCGGTTGGACTCCGGTCGGAAGGGCCGAGAGCGACAGGAGCTCTGCTATGAGCTAAGTGTTCAAGCGTGTGCTTGAGGTTTGAACCTAGCGGTTCTGTGGTTGTGAACTTGGTTGATCTAATGAATCTGGAATGATTTGAACCTTATTATTGGGAAAGAGTGCATCCCCTTTTATAGACGAAGGGGATGGCCTTACAAGTGAGAGGATAAGAGTACGTTTGCTTCTAAGCCTTGTTGCCCATGCCGGCGGGTATAGGATGATGGTAGGCGCCACAACACTATTGGATGTCAGATGCACGCGGACGGTTACGTCGTCTTGTTCGGGTATGATAGATGTCGGTACCTGCATATACTGTTGATGCCCAAAGGCATGTGAGGAGTTTCACTATGTTTACTTGGTACGATAAATTTCGGCTCCCACAACACTGTCGATGCCCAGAGGCATGTGGGGGTGCCTTACCGTATGGGAGTTAATGGCACCCACAATACTGTAGGGGAAAATGTCGACGCCTACAACACTGTTTGTGTTAGTGAGGCTGCAGAGTACTGTTTCTGCAGGTGTACAGAGTACGGTCCCTGGTATCGTGGTTTGACTTGTGCGCCTGACCTTGCTTTCTCCGTTTGTTCCCTGGTCCTTTCCGAGCGGGCGTCCCCGGTCGGTTGGTCCCAGTCGGCTTTGGTTGCGCCAGTCAGAGAAGAGCAGTGAGTAGGGTTTTGGCGTACCCCAGTCGGAGACATGGGGTCGGAGTCGGAAGTAGCGCTTTGGCCAGGCCTTTTGGTCGAAGAGGCCATCCGGAGGTGGGCTAGAGATCGAAGTGAGTGCTCCGGTCGAAGAGGTGGGCTGAGTCGGAAATCGGGTGCCGCTCCTCCTCGGCCATACCTTCTGGTCGATGATTGGATCACCCTTCTAGCCTTTTGTTCAAATACTTGGGCCAGCCCATGAGTTGCGCGCTGTCCGCTTGGGCCGAGCCTTTGTTGGGAAACTGGTCCGTGAGGGACCCCGGGTTTGTGAACCCGACAGGAGCCCCCGAGCCCTCGGGCGATTCGAGCAGAACCGTCTGGGAGATTTTTGTCTTGACGGCGGGTGCGCGCGAGCGCATTCGCGGGTGTAGCCCCTGAGCCCCCGGGCGATTCGGGCAGAATTGTCTGGAGGTTTTTTTGGGTTGCCAGCGGGGGAGGTTTTTGTTTTTGTCAGCGGGTGCGCGCGAGCGCATCCGCGGGTGTAGCTCCCGAGCCCCCAGGCGTTTCGAGTAGAATCGTCTGGGGGTGTTCATTAGCGGGCGTGTGTGCGTGTTTTTTAGTCAAGATGGAGTCGTCAACCAAGGCGTCGTTGCACAGTCGAGGCGGTTAGTTTTGGGATCAGGCAAGGTAGAGCTCGTGGATCCTGGTGTCGGTGCACGCCGTGGGATCGGGCAAGGCAGTTAGTATAGGGATCGGTCGGGATGGAGCTTGCTGATCCTAGCGTCGGTGCGCACCGTGGGATCGGGCGAGTCGGAGTTGTGGATCTAGGCCTCGGTGTAGCCTGTGCGGTCGAGGCAGTTAGTTAGTTAGTTTTTAGGGATCGGGCGAGCCAGAGCTCGTGGATCCTGATGGGGCGAATTCGGGGTCGCAAACCCATGTAGTTTTGGAGTGCAGTCGAAGCGTAGCCAGATGGGATGAGTTCGGGGTCGCAGACCCAGGTAGTTTTGGAGTGCAGTCGAAGCGTAGCCGGATGGGGCGAGTTTGGGGTCGTAGACCCAGGCATTTTGTGTCTTGAGCCCCCGAGCCTCGTTGGGCTTTAGTATGGGTCGGTTTGAGTTGTGTGCGTTACCCCATCCTCGGTTCCTCACAACCGGAGGGGTTGAGTTTTGTCGCTTGTCCCGATCGCTCGGGCTTGAGTGACGCGCTCGGTGAGTTCGCTAACGGGTATGATCGAGTGGAATTCGGGTCCGTCGTTCATGATGGGGTCGACATAGCCCTCTTATGACATTCCACTGCTCCTTTACCTGCAACCCGACAAATGCCTAGGTCATTCTGGAGACCGACCTGGGTGGCCTAATGGCCTCCCCTCGATGGAGATTCTATGGGCTTGGCATAGGCTTAGGATAGAACAAGAAGGTTGAGATAACCCTGTCTGCCAGACTGGGTGAGGGCCGCATGGGGCCCATCTGCGTTTTTCTCCCCTAGCTCTGTTTGACATGGGGTGGCCTCGAGCCCTTCGTGGGCCGGCCTTCGAACCTCGGTCGGTCGTTGCTCATGTCGAATGAGGCAACTCCCGCTTCATGACTCAACACGGAGCGTTTTGATGCATTTCGCTGCACGTGCGATGCTTAGTTCCCGAGCCCCCAGGCGGTTCAGGGCCCGAATCATTCGGGGGGGGGGGGCACGGGCGTATGGAATGAATGCGTGTATGGATGTATGAAATGATTTATAAAGAAATAGAGGGGGTCGATAGTGTTACCTTGATGACTCGAGTGATGAGGTTTGAAGAGCTCTAGTCAGAAATGTTCGACCGGGACCCGTGCTCGTCGTTTGTGATGGAGTCGGCATGGCCTATATGGGGCGTCCCTTCGCTCCCTGCCTGTCTCTCGGTGTGTTTTTCTGAGCCGTTCGATCGACTTAGTAAGCCCGATGGTCTCTCCGGCGGAGATCCCATTTTGGGCTTTTCCCAGTCCCGCCTTGGGATGTGGAGAGCTACCTGCGTGTGGTGATGCTTTGGTTTTTGTGCCCAGTCGTGCGATAGTGGTGGGCCATTCCCAGGCCACATATCGTCTCACCAAGCGGCGTTTCGCCTGACCAGGCGTCGTTCCGTCGGTCAGCGTGCGTCCTATCAGTCAGGGTGTGTCCCATCGTTTACCATCCACATTGAATTTGGGAAGGGAGAGAGTTTTTTGCTCTGATCTTTTGCCCCTCTTCGGCTCCCGCATTTCTTCCTTAAATAGGGGGAGGGAGAGGGCTCTTCGTCGAAGTCCTTTGCCTATTCTCCAACTATCATCTTTCCTCCTTCCTCACCGAGAGTGCCTGTATGCCGCGGTGGTTCCTAAGTGAGAGAGGGGGTGAGCGAGGGGGAGGACTTATAGATCCTTTCTTGAATTAGGAGCGTGATGTCGAGCTAGAGGCTGCCCGGGGCGGTGCTGGCCGTCTTTGCCTAAGAAGGGGCGGCTTCCGCCGAAGGGGGGCGTGCTGGATTCATCTGCGAGGCCTTCTTCGGGATGGAGCCGTGTGTGGACTTTCTCCAGTGGATCTTCACCAGACGAGGCTTGTCCAAGGGGAAGTTGCCTAGGATCGTGCTGGTGGAGGGTTCCGTGCCTGCAGCTGCTTAGGTTGGCCAGTTCATAAAGTTGGATGAGATCTCTTCTAGCTATGGTGACCATACCGCGGTGGCGGCGTCCCTGCCCAAGAGCTGCCTCGACTGCATGAGAAGGTCCAGAGCTCCATACTCTTCTGCTGAGCATCTATGGGTGCAACCCGTTGCGTTTGCCGAAGTCAAGGAAGCAGAACCAGACGGGTCCCTTGAGGTACCCGTTGCGCTCACCGAAGTTGAGCGAGCTGAACCGGGCGAGGCCCCTGTAGCGGTGGTTATGTCCGACGACGTGTGTCGTGGCCTTTCCTTTGGCATCATGCGATATCATCGATTGGCCGCAGTAGTATTTGGAATGGAAGTAGTTTAGAAAATGTAATAGTTGAGTTCGTGGATGAGCCCCCGTGTGAATAATTTTTTGTATCAATGAATACATCAGTCCCATTCTTGTGATAGAACCACTATCCATTCCTTGTTTTTTGTCCTGGCATAACTTTTATTTTTATCCTTTCTTTTTTTGCACTTGCCTGTTAGTTCCATAGGCTGCAGCTGTTAAGAACCTGGGCATGGCCCATGGGGCTCGACTGCTCGTAACCGTAGGTCATGGCGGGGTGCGTTTAGTTTGGAAGTAAGAACAAAGTCACGTAGGGTAATCAAAGGAATGGAATGTGCTTTCGTTCGGGGACAAAGTTGTCAACCATGTGATAGTAAAAAATTAGAGGTAGTATTTAGTATTGTACCCTCATGGAGCCCCCGAGCGACCCGGGCTGAAAATGTTCAAGCTGGGGTGCTTTACAGGAGCAAGTGTTTAACTAAAAAGTGGTAAGACCAAATTTAGGGGAAAACGACGTAGCTGTTCAATGTTCCAAGTGTTGGTAAGAACGTTGCCGTTGTCGTCCTCCAGTCGGTAGGTGCCCGGTCGGATCACTTCGGTCACCGTATAGGGTCCTTCCCATGGTGGAGAGAGTTTGTGTTTTCCTTCGTTGATTGGGTCTTTCGAAGTACAAGATCGCTGACTTCGAGTATCCTCTCCCTGATCTTCCTTTCGTGGTACATGCGGAGAGTTTGCTGGTAGCGGGCGGAGCGGATGACGGTCGTCTCGCGGGCCTCCTCGAGTAGGTCGACTGTGTCTTACTGGGCCTCCGTGGCTCGGTCATGGTCGAAAGCCTTCACTCTTAGGGCACCATGGTCGAGGTTGGAGGGCAGTACTGCTTCAGCTCCGTAGGCCAGGAAGAAGGGTGTGAACCCTGTGGATCGGTTTGGGTCATTCTTAGGCTCTAGAGGATCACTGGGACCTCTACAACCCATCGCCCAACGTACTTGTTGAGTCGGTCGAAGATGCGTGACTTGAGTCCTTCGAGGACCATGCCATTGGCACGCTTGACCTGACCGTTAGTATGTGGGTGTCTGACTAAGGCCTAGTCGATCCTGATGTCGTATCCATCACTGAAGTCCAGGAACTTCTTCCCGGTGAAGTTAGTCTCATGGTCAGTGATGATGCAGTTAGGAACGCTGAACCGATAGATGATATCGAGGAAGAATTTGACCACCTCTTCTGAGCGGATGTTGGTGATGAGCTTGGCCTCTATCCACTTGCTGAACTTGTCGATTGCTATGAGTAGGTGAGTGAAGCCGCCCGGGGCTTTTTGAGCGGTCTTACCATGTCGAGGCTCTAGACCACGAATGGCCAGGTGATGGGGATGGTTTAGAGCTCCTGTGCCGGTAAATGGGTTTGCCGAGTATAGAATTGGCATCCTTCACACCTGTGGACGACCTCCTCTGCATCTCGTAGCGCGGTGGGCCAGTAAAAACCTTGGCGAAGGGCTTTTCCGACCAGCGACCTTGGGTCCGTGTGATGTCCGCGATCCCGACATGGACTTCGAGGAGGAGCTGCTTCCCTTGGTCGGTAGGGATGCATTTTATGAGCACCCTCAATGGACTCTGTTTGTAGAGTTCATCACCAAGCGCGACAAAGGTCTTGGCACATCGAGCGATCCATTGGGCTTGAGTCCTTTTGGGTGGGAGAACCTCCTCGAGGAGGTTGGCGAGTAGCGGCTTTCGCTAGTCAGTTCGATCGAGTGCCAACACGGCGATGTTGGTGGGTGGCGTCGTCATGGAGGTACTGGGGTCGGAGCCCCCAAGCGTTGGCCCTGCATTAGGGTCGGAGCCCATGGGCGCTGGCTGGGCATCGGGGTCGGAGTCCCTGGGTACCGGCTGGGCATCGGGGTGTGTCTGGATCGGACCTTCCATGATGCGGGCGGATGGCTCGTGGACGTCGTTGATAAAGACCCCGCTTGGGGATGGATCCCACTTGGCGGCCAATTTTGCAAGAAAATCGGCGCCATCGTTGTCTTTTCGGGGGACGTGATGCAGTTATATCCCCTGGAATTTATCCTCGAGCTTGCGCACCTCTTGGCAGTATGCTGCCATGAGGGGGCTTTTGCAGGAGGCCTCCTTCATGACCTGATCAATGACCAGCTCTGAGTCGCCGCGAACGTAGAGTCACGTAGTGCCAAGCTCGATGGCGATGTGTAGTCTGTTGACGAGGGCCTCGTACTCCATGGTGTTGTTTGAGGCTAAAAATTGGAGGCGGATGGCATAGCGGAGCCTACTCCTGTCCGGGGAGATCAGAACCACTCTAGCCCTGAGTCGGGTGCCATTATAGACCCGTCGAAGTACATTGTCCTGTACTCATGGGTGACGTCCAGGGTCGGTAGCTGCACCTCTGTCCATTCGGCGACAAAATCTGCGAGAGCCTGAGATTTAATGGCGGTACGGGGGATATACCTGATGTCGTGGCCCATGAGTTCAAGTGCCCACTTGGAGATCCGTCCCGTGGCGTCGCGGTTGCAGATGATGTCCCCGAGCGGGTATGAAGTGACGACCACAACTTTGTGGTTGGTGAAGTAGTGCAGGAGCTTCCGAGTCACCATCAGTATGGCGTATAGGAGTTTCTGCACCTGGGGGTATTGGACCTTAGGGTCGGTGAGTACTTCCCCAACAAAGTATATGGGTCGCTGGACCTTGAGCTGATCTCCCAGCTCCTCCCTTTCGATGACCAGGGCGGCACTCACAACATGGTTGCTTGCCATGACGTAAAGGAGGAGGGGTTCTCCCCATTTGGGGGCGATGAGGATTGGGACCGACGTCAAGGACGCCTTGAGGCTTTCTAGAGCCTGCTGGGATTCCTTAGTCTGGATGAAGGCGTCTTTCTTTTTGAGGAGCTTGTAGAGCAGCATCCCTCGTTCGCCGAGCTGGGAGATGAATTGGCTCAGGGCAGCCAGACAGCCGATGAGCCTTTGTATGCCCTTGATGTTGTGTATGGGGCCCATGTTGGAGATGGTCGTGATCTTCTCAGGGTTGGCCTCGATGCTGTGCTCGGACACAATGTATCCAAGCAGCTTCCCCTTCGAAACCCTGAAAACACATTTTTTGGGATTCGGCTTGATGTTGAACCTTTGGAGGTTCGCGAATGTGGCGGCCAAGGTTGCGATCAGGTCGCAAGCTTGAGCTGTTTTGACCACTATGTCATCAACATAGACGACGATTGTTGGTTTCAGCCGCTCGGCTTGATCAGGCTGATCGAGCGGGTCGATTTGGTCGGCGAAGCATTGCTGCATGCACCTTTGGTAGGTGGCACCAACATTCTTCAGGCCGAAAGGCATGGTTATGTAGCAGTACAAACCATACGGGGTGATGAACGAGGTTGCGAGCTAATCGGACTCTTTCATCACGATCGGGTGATAGCCCGAGTAGGCATCTAGAAAGGAGAGGATCTCGCAACCCGAGGTGGAGTCGACTATCTGGTCTATGCGCAGTAAAGGAAAGTGATCCTTTGGACATGCCTTCTTAAGGCCAGTATAATCAACGCACATTCTCCATTTCTCGGTCTTCTTTTTAACAAGAATGGGATTGGCAAGCCAGTCAGAGTGAAATACCTCCCTGATGAACCCGGCTGCCAGGAGCTTGGTGATCTCTTCGCCTATAGCCCTACGCCTCTCGTCGTCGAAGCGACGCAGGCGCTGCTTGGCGGGCTTCGTGCCTGGGATGAGGCGCAGCGCGTGCTCGGTGACTTCCCACGGTATGCCCGGCATGTCAGAAGGCTGCCATGCGAAGACATCGTGATTGGCGTGCAGGAAGTCGATGAGCTCGCATTCCTATTTGGCCAGGAGCTGGGTCCCGATCCGCACCATTTTGCTTGGGTCGGTGGGGTCGATCCCCACTTCCTTGGTTTCCTCGAGTGGGCAGAAGGCCATCGAGGAGGTCGGTTTGTTGTAGTCCGGGACTACTAGGGTTGATGACTCCCCGAGCCATGGGAGCTCGGACGAGTTGACGACCATGGTGGTGAGCTCGAAATGCTCACGGTCTCACCGGAAGGCATGCGAGAAGGCGCTACTTACAGTGATGATGCCGTTTGGTCCTGGCATCTTTAGCTTAAGATAGGTATAGTTGGGGATAGCCATGAACTTGGCGTAGCTTGGCCGCCCCAGGATTGCATGGTAGGACCCTAGGAAGTCCACCACCTCGAAAGTGAGAACCTCCGAGCGGAAGTTGGCTCAATTGCCAAACATGACAGGAAGATCGATCTGCTCGAGCGGGTATGCCTGTGCTCCTGGGATCACCCCATGAAAGGGGGAGCCCGCTAGGCAGAGTTCCGATCGGGGGATGCACATGGCATCGAGGGTGTCGACGTAGAGGATGTTGAGGCCGCTGCCTCCGTCCATCAGCACCTTGGTGAGGCGCTTCTTGCAGACGATGGGGTCAATGACGAGCGGGTAGCGTCCCGGTCTCATGACGTGGGAGGGATGGTCCCTCTGATCGAAGGTGATCAGAGATTCTGACCAGCTGAGGAAGAAGGGGACGACCGTCTCAGCGGCGCATGCCTCCCTATAACGCAACTTGTGCTGGCGTTTGGTCCAGATGGCGTCGGATCCACCGAAAATCATGATGCATTCCTCAAGTCCGGGGAAGCCATCTCCGTCCTTGCCCGCTGCGCCTCCTTTCTTGACTGCTGCCTCTTTGTTGTCTCCCTCTTTCGACCCACCAGCCTATTGGAGGAAACATTTGAGGAGCTCGCAGTCCTTATAGAGGTGTTTGACGGGGTAGGCGTGGTTGGTGCACGGGCTATCCATGAGCTTGTTGAAGAGGTTAGGCAGGCCCTGTGGGGGCTGTTTGCCCATGCGATCAGCCACGGTGACCAACGCAGTGTTGTCCGACCGACGCCGATCCTTTTTGTTCTTCTTGCCCCTCTGCGTGGAGGGGCCGTCGTCTTGGTCCTCGTGATTGGCCTTGCCTTTGTCCCGACCTCCGTTGAAGATCGCTCCGACCGCCTCCTCGCTGAAGGCATGGTTCATGGCGACATCGAGCAAGTCACGGGTGGTACGGGGCTTCAGGCAGCCAAGCTTGTATATCAGGGACTCGTAGGTTGTCCTAGAGGGGAACGCGCTGATGATGTCCGCATCGATGACATCAGGGAGGGAGTTGCATCGCTGGGAGAACCTACAGATGTAATCCCCGCAGGGACTCGCTGGGCTCCTGCTGGCAGCTCTTGAGGTCCCAGGAGTTCCTAGGGTGGACGTACGTCCCTTGGAAGTTTCCGACAAAGATCCTCTTGAGGTCCGCCTAGCTGCGGATGCTGTCGTGTGGGAGGAATTTGAGCCACGCTCGAACATGTTCCCCTACGCAGATGGGGAGATATTGAATGATGAAAAGGTCATCATCCACCCCTCCGGCTCGGCAGGCGAGCCGGAAATTTTCGAGTCATATACTGGGGTTCGTCTCTCCGGTATACTTGGTGATGTTGGTGGGCGGTTGGAAGCGCTGTGGAAATGGCGCTCTCCGGATACACCGGCTAAAGGCCCGTGGTCCCAGGCCCTCAGGGCTAGGGCTCCAGTCGTCTGGCAAGCGACCATGCCTAGGGTGCGTTTCATCGCTCCCCTTGATGGTTTGGCCGGGATTCATGTCGCCTGTCCCCGTCGCCGCCCCGCGGACGTCATCATCATGCCAGGCATGATGCCGGTTGCTGATGACGCTACGAGCGTCTTGGTGCGGACCGAGCCGTTCGTGTACCGGCGGTTGGTGTGGAGCAGGCGCCAGGTCGGACCGTGGCGCAGCCATTGCCTCCCAAGCCACGCTTGGCGGCTCTAGCGGTGAGCGGATGGAGCGATCCATCTGGCATGTCCCCACTCCCCAGTGGGGAGAGAGGGCGTGTGTCGGAGTCACGATGCGGAGCTTTCCGCCTATTGAATGACGATGGCTTCTACCAGTGCCTGGAGGTTTCGGTAGACTGCTTGCTCCTGAGGGTCGATGGGCTCGGGAACATCGCACAGGAGCATTTGCCGCAGCGGTGATATTCTGGCTAGCCCGAGCGAACTGTGGGGGTCGTTCCCCTCGTTTATGATGTCATGCTGGACCTGACGAGCATGACCCCGGGCGTCGCCTGCCGGGTCAAGGGTGCGGGGCGCAATGTGCTGTACCGAGCGTGCCCTTGTGCCCACGCGAGGGGCCCCGCACGAGGGTCCGGAGGGGTGTGAGTCTCTAAGGACTCCGCTACCACCGGTGGCTGTCCCGGAGCGTCCACCATAGCGCACTCCCGGGACGGACGGTGGTCAGGCGCCACGTCGCCGATACTAGAGCCGTCGCTCTCAACCTCGTCATCCAGGAGTTCGTAGAAATAGGTGGGAGCATAGCTCGCCACCCCCACGAATTTGGATGTGAAAGGAGACGGCATCAGCATTTTTCGGAGTCCCCAGGCATACGCGTCCGTGGAGGACGCGAGGCTATAGGGGAATCGGTCGAGCGGCGGTTGTGGTACGGACAACGCGGTCCCTCTGGATAAATGATGGAAAATAGTAAATAGCGAGTAAATAACAGTATGTGCATTACTCACAGCGGGGTTTGAGCAGAGAGTTTGCTCGGAATGATGCTCAGATGCCACATCGTCGAAGTCATCGTGCGTCCTAGTGCCAATGAAGGGCGCCCCTCCGACGGGCGCCAGAACGAGTGTCTCCTCGTGGGGTGTAGTACGCTGAGCCGGTCGGCGACGAAGTCTAGGCTTTCGAAGAGGAAGACCCGAGATGGCTCGAAGACAGGTGGAACCCACATCCCAACAGGTGAGAGTGTGAGAAACTCCAGTGAGCCGAAGCAAGTCGTATCGCTTGAGCCCGCCATAGCGATGGTGGTGGAAAAATGGGCCATCCGATGACCAAAAAGTGTTGAACGTACAGCTTTTTCCCCACGGACGACGCCAACTGTCGGTGCAGAAAGTGACCAAAAAGTAAATATTTGTAGTTTTGTCGTACGTTGTGATCGGAGGTGGCCTAGCACTCAATGACACAGGGTTTATACTAGTTCAGGCAACGTGCCCTACGTCCAGTTTGAGTCAGTCAGTGACTTTATTCCTGAGCCCAGGTGCTCAAAGTTTGAAGTGGGGTTACAAACGAGAAGGAGAAAGATGGGGTGTACGAGAGGTCCGGTCGAACTCCGGTCGAAAGGGCCGAGAGCGATAGGAGCTCCGCTATGAGCTAAGTGTTCAAGCATGTGCTTGAGGTTCGAACCTGGCGGTTCTGTGGTTGTGAACTTGGTCGATCTAATGAATCTGGAATGACTTGAACCTTATTGCTGGGAAAGAGCGCATCCCCTTTTATAGACGAAGGGGATGGCTTTACAAGTGAGAGGGAAATAGTATGTTTGTTTCTAAGCCTTGCTGCCCACGCCGGTAGGTACAGGATGATGGTAGGCACCCACAACACTGTTGGATGTTAGATGCACGCGGGCGGTTATGTCGTCTTGTTTGGGTATGGAAGATGTCGGTACCTGCATATATTGTTGATGCCCAGAGGCATGTGAGGAGTTTCACCATGTTCACTCGGTACGATAAATCCCGGCGCCCACAACACTATCGATACCCAGAGGCATGTGGGGGGTGCCTTACTGTATGGGAGTTAATGGTGGCCACAATACTGTAGGGGAAAATGTCGGCGCCAACAACACTATTTGTGTTAGGAAGGCTGCAGAGTACTGTTTTATGTAGGTGTACAGGGTACGGTCCCTGGTATCGTGGTTTGACTTGTGCGCCTAGCCTTGCTTTCTCCGTTTGTTCCCTGGTCCTTTCCGAGCGGGCGTCCCCAGTCGATTGGTCCCAGTCAGCTCTGGTTGCACCAGACGGAGAAGAGAAGTGAGTAGGGTTTTGGTGTACCCCGGTCGGAGACGTGGGGTCGGAGTTGGAAGTAGTGCTTTGACCAGGCCTTCTGGTCAGAGAGGCCGTTCGGAGGCATGCTGGAGATCGAAGTGAGCGCTTCGGTCGGAGAGGTGGGCCGGAGTCAGAAAACGGGTGCCGCTCCTCCTCAGCTAGACCTTCCAGTCGGTGATTGGATTGCCCTTCTGGCCTTTTGTTCAGATACTTGGGCCAGCCCATGAGTTGCGCGCTGTTCGCTTGGGCCTTGCCTTTGTTGGGAAACCGGCCCACGAGGGACCCCGGGTTTATGAACCCGACACATCGCCTAGATCAAACTTACACATCGAGAGGAACTCCCCGTTGACCTTCATGAGGCCAGCCCAAAACTGAGAATCCCCGGGCATGCATTGAACCTGTATTAAGGTTTTGTCCCTTAAATATTTATTCGTAAGTAATTGCTGCTAGACCTATCTCCATTAATTAGTTAAAAAAGCCATTTGCTTAGGAGACACTTATTGTGAACATCTAAATTTAAGACTCCCAACCCTCTTTGGTCTTTGGGTGTACAAACTACCTCCCATTTCGTTAATCTATATTTTTTCTTGTATTCATCACTCTGCCAAAAAAATCGAGATATAAAATAGTCCAACTTTTTCAAAACCCCTCTAGGTATTTCAAAAAAGGACATCATGAACATGGAAAGACTGCTTAGAACATAGTTAATTAGGATAAGCCTCCCACCTACCGACAACATCTTACTCCTCCAACAGCTTAGTCTCTTTTGAAATCTTTCCTTAACGTGTTTCCGGTCCCTATTCATGAGTTTTCTATGGTGCATAGGAATTCCTAGGTATCTAAAGGTTAACGACCCTACATTACACCCAAAGGTTTGAGCATGCTCATTTTGATTAGCTTTAGCTGCTCCAAAGCAAAACAATTCGCTTTTATGAAAATTGATATTTAACCCTGATAACTGTTCAAAAGCACAAAGCAAGAGCTTCATGTTTTTGGCCCTCTCTAGATCATTATCCATAAATATAATAGTGTCATCTGCGTACTGAAGGACCAAAAGTCCGTCCTCTACCAGATGGGGAACAACCCTTCAATTTGTTCAGCTTCTTTTGCTCGAGAAATAAGGATAGCCAGCATATCAACCACTGTATTAAAAAGGATCGGAGATAATGGATCTCCCCGACGCACTCCTTTCCTTGTTTGGAAATAATGGTCTAAATTATCATTGATCTTTATTGCAACACTCCCTCTAGACATGACTTTTGAAATCTATTCACACCAAGTTGGTGAGAATCCTTTCATCCCGAGGACTTGCTGTATGAAAGGTCACTATAGCTTATCATATGCTTTCTCAAAGTCTAGCTTTAAGATGTCACCATTTTGTTTTTTCCTATACAACCCATGAATAGTTTCATGTAAAATCACAACTCCTTCCATTATATAGCGACCCAGAACAAAGGTCGTCTGAGACGGTCCTATCAGCTTGTCAGCCACTTTCAAAATTCTATTATTTAGCACTTTCGTAAAAATCTTAAAGCTCACATTTAAGAGACAAATATGCCTATATTGTTGTATCCGAATTGCATCAGAGATCTTAGGCAATAAAGTAATTACCCCAAAGTTTAAACTATGAATAGGCAATCTCCCAGCATGGAATTCATAAAAGAGGCTCATCAAATCCGTCTTCACAACCTCCCAAAAGAATTAATAAAATTCAGCGGAAAAGCCATCCGGACCACATGCCTTGTTATGTTCCATATCAAAGACTGCCACTTTAACCTCCTCCTCACTGAATGGAGCCACCAATACTTCATTCTCCTCCACCGACACTTGAGGTATGTCATGCCTCAAAGTCTCGTCCATTGAGAAAGAATTCTGTACATGAGGTCCAAACAGTCCTTTATAGTACTCAGTTATATAATCTTTCAAGTTCGCGTCCCCTACAATAATTCCTTCTTCATGTTCTAGCTGTACAATTTTTGTTTTCCTGTGTCTCCCATTTGCCACCATATGGAAATACTTAGTATTATCATCCCCTTGCAATAACTTTGTTGCTTTTGATCGTTGGAGCCAATATATCTCCTCCTCTCTGAGCAACTTAGTTAATTGCTCTTTAAGATGATGTCTAAGTCCCCCCTCTTGAGGTGACAACAAATTAGTCTCTGCCTTTCTGTCAAACACATCTATCTTAGCCAACAGATCTGATTTAAGCCTTTTGTTTTGGTGAGCCAAATTCCTAGCCCAACCTCTAAGGAAACGTCGCAATCTCCTACTCTTATTTAGCCACCGTTCCATGGGTGATCTACCCCTATTTTCAGACTCCCAAACCTCCTTCACTAACTCAAAGAAACCATCCCTTGACAGCCACCCTAACTCAAATTTAAAATTTCTAACGTTGCCTCTATGAGATGGTTCCCCTCCATCTAGCAAAAGCGGTGTGTGATCTGATATTTCCCGGGTGAGTGCCTGAACAGAAGCAAGCGAAAATTTTTGTTCCCACTCTGTTGTTACCAAGATACGGTCTAGCTTGTCATAAGTTGGAACCTCCGCATAATTAGCCCACATGTATTTTCTACATGTCATCTCTAATTCTCTTAAATTCAATGTTTCAATAATAGCATTAAACAAAAGTGGCCACTTGTTATTATATCTTGAGTTGTTTTTTCTGATGGGTTCCTGATTATATTAAAATCTCCCCCTACTAAGAAAGGTAGATCTCCACAGCTAGTACACGCTCGTGCTAGTTCTGATAGAAGTGTTCTTTGTGCTCCTCTTACGCTGCGCCATATACAGACAAGAGGGCCCATCGAAAACCATCTACTTTGTTTTTGAAGACAAACTTGATATGGTAGTCACCATCGATAATATTTTTAACTTCAAAACATCCTTGATTTATTCCCATTAGCATCCCCCGGGGGCACCGCCAATGCCAAACAAAATCAGCCCCCGCACAAAATTTTTCTAGACACTGAGTCGAGAAACTATTTCTGTTGGTTTTTGATAAAGCTATAAAATCAAGTTTAATATCTTTGGCCATATCATGTAAAAAAGTATGTTTAGCCAGGTCACGCAACCCTCTACAGTTCCAGAACACACCTTTCATTGGAATAATTTTTCTTTGCAGCGACCTTCTTATTGAGGAGTTTCTTTTTCTTCTTACTCTTTGCCACCTTGATGGGTACATCAACAAGTACTCCATCAAGGCCCGCACTATTTTCGTCCATCACCTCCTCCGTCAAGTCGCCACAAAGTCGACTGATAGTGGAGGTGTCAGGATCAATCTCATCTTCCTCAGAATCAATTTCGTTGTCATGTGTAATTAAGAGATTAGAAGGTTTCATCCTTTCTTTTTCTACCTCTTTGATTAACGTTACAGACCCAAGAGTTAAATTTTCATTGTCATACAAACTGATCCCCACTTCCTTTAAGTTTTGCTCAATATGAATGTTAGAAAAAGAACAAAATGAATTTATTTTCGCATTACCTTCATTTTCCTCAAGGTTCTTGATGGCAACCCTTTTTCTGCTTTCTCAAGAGAGTCAACATTAGCCACGCCCGCATTCCGCTTGCTGCTCCGCACTGGGGTAAGCTCACCATCTGATAAAACCGCCAATGTCATGACACTCCCCAGTTCTTTTGTTGCCCCACCATCAGCTGAGACTCCGGCTTCTAACATGGCGTCAAGAAGGGCCCCAAGGTGTTGAGCACCATCTGCAATCCCTCCTGCTGCCCCATCGGACTGTCCCATTGAAACCTGCACTTGTTCCTCCTCAATCATGAAAGACGACTGCTTGAGACTTTGCTGTGAGTCAAGGGTTGCACCCACGGTTGCACCTGCATTCTGTGCCACGAACTCCTCTATAGGCTGCTGCTTTTGGCCCATTGCACTGCCTGAAGCCGACCCCTTCTCCTGCACCTTCGGCTGATCCACCATGCCCTGCTGCCCGCCCGGCCTGACTAACTGTGAAGGCCGCTGCAGTAAGCATCCTGGCGCAAAATGGCCTGCCACAGATGTAGCACTCTTCACATTCACCGAGTGACCCCTTTTCACTCGTACAAAATCACGTGCCACCTCACTTAGTTCATTCTCCTCGCCTAACAAATCATCCTCAGAGAAATCTATATACATCTGTGCCTCAGGGACATTGACTTCTTTTCCTTTTATGCTATTATTCCCTGCAGTTCCCCCACTTGCATCCGAAGTAAGATTACATCTATTATTTTGTGGCTCTCTCATTTCATTGTCCTTTGCTGCCCCATTGGCATGATCACCGTTCCCATCATTTTGGGTGCTCCAAATGCTCCGCAACCCAATATTTGGCAAGTAAGGTTCAACCTAAAAGATCAATTGGAAATATCTATTGCCAATAATAACATCTAGCTTGGTCGGAATTGCCTCAGGTTCTAGCACAGCCACTACGAACCGCCCAATCCTACTCGCTCTGGTAGTCACCGTATCCACTCCCTGAGTGACACCAAAAAGAGTTCCTAGTACCCATAGAATAACATATTCCTTTAAAACTGTTGGGAGGCTCATAACATGTATCCAGACCACTGGTAGAGTGTGTCCAAAATACTCTTCTTCTTCCTTAAACTCTTAAAACTTAAGAGTCACTCCTTCTTTCATTTCTGCATTAAATCTCATCTTTGTAAGATCTCCTTTTGTTGGAAAAAGAGCCTTGAAATCGGAACCACTGTGCCGTTTCACTTCCCAAGCAAAAGTGTCAGAAACCAACACACGCAAGAATGCAGCAACATCCTCTTTTGTTAAATTTTTGCCAGAAGTCGAAATTAAAGCCATTCTAGAATCTCTCTTTGTTGGTTGAATCGGTGGATGCGGAATATGAAAACCGGCAAGTACATCAGCAGCCTGACCAACCAACTGGGCTACCGGTTTTGGTTGTTTAAGAATCGGGCACCGACTCGTGGCATGCTCAGTGCTTCTACAAATATCACAAAACACTGACGCCGTGCAATCGAACATCAGGTGTCCCTTCACTCCACACCGTCTGCACATTTTAGTAGTGGCTGTCCTCTGGATCACACCCGCAGCACCAGCAGTAGTCGTACCAATCACCGAGTTCTCGACATGTACCTCACCTGTTCCTGTAGCCGACGAGGAGCCCTGCAAAATTTGAGATTCTTGTATGTTTTTCAGTTCTAACCATACTATGTTCAGTCCCAGCTGCCCCTTTCCTTGGTAGCTGCTGCTGATCGACATTGACGGCTTGCTGCTCCTGTAAACCCAGCCCCGGTTGTGGCAGTGAAGACTGAACCATCATCCCCGAAGCTACCGGTTGGATCTGAGGTATATGCTGCTGTTGATTCTGAATCAGCCCATGCTGCATCACATGTTGTTGCTCTTGTCCATGCTGCTGCGGTTGCCCATGAGTCGGTATCTGCTGTCGTTGCTGTCCTTGCTGCATCACATGCTGTTGCTGTTATCCATGCTGATGCCTTAGTCTGTGAATCGGTACTTAGGTCTGGTTTAGATTGGGGTTAGGAATTAGTATTTGGCACTGTAGCACTTTCGTTTATATTTAACAATTATTGTTCAATTATGGTCTAACTAGGCTCAAAAGATTCGTCTCGTAATTTACAATCAAACTATGTAATTACTTATTTTTTTATCTATATTTAATACTTTATGCATGTATCCAAAAATTTAATGTGATAGAGAGAGAGTGAAAAAACTTGCTGCTGTGGCAGTCCTTGAGGTGGCACCCGTTGCCGTTGATAACCGCTAACTCGGTACCCGCCATTTCATCCGCGAGCTCCATTGTCTCCGTGCCTACCTCGTCATCCTGGCTCATACTCCCACATGGGACCATAATTAGGCGGATGAACGTGAAGTAAGACTGTGTTTAGCTCGTGAAATTTGAGAATTTGGTTATATTAGTATTTTTGTTTTTATTTGGTAATTAATGTTTAATTATGAACTAGAAGACGTCCGTCTTGTGATTTTCAATTAAACTGTGTAATTAATTTTTTTTCGTCTATATTTAATGCTCTATGCACGTATCGTAAAATTCGATGTGATGACTCTATAACATTTTTTGAGAAACTTTTTGAACTAAACGTGACATGGCCTTAGGATTGAAGCGCCGACTGTTGAAGAGCGCGCCGTCGTCCTTGTAATGACTGTAGCCGTATCCAGCTGACCAGGTCCGTAGCCGGTACCGTTGCCATGACGACCACCACGCGCGCCGCCACTGCGTCCACCGCGACCCGCTCCATACTCCCTTCCTCCAGTGCCAGCACCCTCATTGCAGATGCTGCTGTCCCCCGCACTACCCGCTCCCGCCGCTGCCATGCCTTGCTTGTGTCGTGAGCCCCAGGTCCCCGCACCCGCAGCCAGGCAAGTGACCGACCGTTGCGCACTTGCCGGGCACCCGCCGCCCCCTCCCAGAATCCTCTTCCTCCTCCTTTCCTTTTTAATTAGGAGAGGATCAGGAGGAGAGGAGTAATTCATCCATCCATGATCCATGCATCCACCAACGACTGGTTACCCAGAGCAGAGGACAGGCAAGAAGATACTAGTAGATTCTAGCTAGGAGTAGATCATCAGTTTCCCATTCAGTCCTAGTCCTTCTCCTTCGGGGAAGGCGAAGGCAAGGCAACACGGAGCCGGAGGCCGCCGGAGCCGTGCTCAGGTGGCCAGAGGAGATTCCGCATCCGCTTCCGCTTCCGCCCACCGGATTCATTCATTCATTCCACAACCCCTCCTCCCTCCCTCCCCTCTCCTCGACTCCTGCGGCTGCCTGTGCCTGCCCAAGGAACAACAAGAAGCCGCCAGCGCGCGCTAGCTGCAGATTGCAGCACACGCAAGGGAACGGAGGAAGGCAGCCAGGCAGGCAATCCAGAGACAGCACATCCACCCCGCAAGCGCAAGGTGAGACAGCACTTATCTTCTTCTTCCCCCCCGCCGCTTTCCGCTTCGCAAATCGCAAATCCTCTTCAGCCCTTGCGGTACCCGGTACGGTACGTATGTCCTTCTCTCTTCCCCCACCCAACATTAGATCCATCCATTCATTCAATCAATCGTCACACATGCAATTCAATGCTGCTTGTTGCTCACCTCCACCTCCACTTCAAACTTGGTTTGGTTTTTACATCGGATCAACTCATCAATCTATCCAGAGATCGCTCAACTGTATGTACAAATAAATGTTCCTGATTTGTTCCGCTTCTCTAGTTCACCAGCTAGCAGCTAACCTGCTGCTGCTTCATCTCACGAATCATGATGATGCATACAAAGGCAGATGCAGATGCCTCCGATTCGCATCAAATCCGCCCTCCTCCCTTCCGTCTCCACTCTTCCGTTTGGTCTCTGTTTTTTACGATAGAGACACGATCGGATCTTAGTCGTTAAGTCACGCCCTTTTCTCCGGAGGGGTTGGGGTTTGCTCAAAACATCCTCTTTTGCATTCCAACTAAATCTTCTCCACGACGCGTTTGATAATATAATAAATGTTAAACATAATATGAAATAACAAGCGCAGCTTAGCTCTTTTTTTTTTTCCTTTCCTTTTTTATTCTTTTATCCATTTCTTTTTTCATATATTTGTTACTGATTATACTTGGGACGGAGTGGTATATATATGGGATGAAGAGGCTGGGATCAGAGAATATATATATATATATATATATATATATATATATATATATATATATATATATATATATATTACAAGGAGTACTAGTGTAGTATGTTGGCAAGGCAGTGGCAATGGCAATGGCAAGGACATCTTCCCTTTGGTCAAAGACTACGACGATCCTCCTCCTCTGCCTCGTCCGCGCTTTGTGATGTACTCCCTCAAGTCGTTTTGAGGGTGACGTGAGCTCAAGAAGCCCAAGCAAGTAAGTTGGGAAGGGACTTGGGAGGCTAGCGGCACCGAACGCAGTGGTGGTCAAATATTTTAAACTTTATTATGATACAAATAATATAATTAAAAGGAGGTTGAGTTTGAAAATATAAAAGGAAAGTGATACAAGCGTCAAATTTCTCATCCATACATAAATGGAAATTCATCTTGAAATGTAGTTTCATAAAAGTAAATATTAACTATATTTTATAAATACGCCCTTTTTTTATAGCAAACTTACGACGCGTTTGATAATATAATAAAGCACATAATAATACAAGCGCAGCTTAGCTCTTTTTTTTCCCTTTTCTTTTCTTTCTTTCCTTTTGTTTTCTATATTTGTTACTGATTATACTTGTACATATATATGGAATCGATTATATATATATATATATATATATATATATATATATATATATATATATAAACAAGGAGTACTAGTGTAGTATGTCGGCAAGGCAGTGGCAATGGCAATGGCAATCACATCTTTCCCTTTGGTCAAAGACTACGACGCCTCCTCTCTCCCGCGCTTTGGGATGTACGGAGTATGGATGGGGGTAAAGCCACCAGCTTTCGAGACCGTTCACATGCTTTGTTCCACTCCATCCATTCGGCAACGCTACCAGGCCCCTCACTTCCGTTATCTGTTCCTTTCCATGAGCTGTCCATTTATTTAAGACATATAAGCAGGATCGCAGTCGTCATCCACCCATTGATTGCTGTGTGTGTCACCTTCCTTCTCCCCTGTGGCACTCAACACCGCCTGTCGTGGTGTCCAGCATCATCTATTGATTTGATTATCATAATGTTACTAATGCATTGCGTCTTATTCTCGTGCCACACGCTCCCAGTCTGGCATAATTACCTTGCCCCTGTCTCAACTGATCCTGGGAATCTAATAAGCAACCACAAATTCATGTGTCTGCAATTCAATTTTCTCTCACAATCTCGCTTCCTCTGGGGTCATCATGCTGGTTTTTTATTCTTGTGTCTGCGATTCAGTTTTCGCTTACAAAAAAAAAAGCTTTGCTTCCTCTGGGGGCCATTATGTTTTTTTGGGTCATATGGTTCGTGTCATCCTTACTTTGTACAGTTGTTTTGTACAAGCAGGAGTTAGAGGGCAACCATGACTTCGCTTGGTGATTTCAACGTATTGACTGCCCTTGCCTTCTTGCTCGCATTTGCATTCCTTCGGTTGCAGCCCATCAACGACAGGGTCTACTTCCCTAAATGTTACCTCAGGGGAATGAGAGACAACCCAGTCGTCTCTGTGCGGCTGTGCAGAAGTTTGTCAACTTAGACGGGAGATCCTACTTGAAGTTTTTAAACTGGATGCCGGCTGCTCTCAAGATGCCCCAGGATGAGCTCATTAACCATGCAGGCCTTGATTCTGTGGTCTATCTACGGATATACATAACCGGGTATGTTGAATGTCTTCTCTATGTTCTGGTTAGTCATACTGTTATCTCCTGCTGTTTATCTCTCTCCCCAACAAACTCACATGCATAATGATTTAGTGCTAAGTTGGGCATCTTATACAGGTTCGCATTGTTCAATCTTCTAATATCTTCCATCGCTGTTTTCCCTGTCTTTCGATGTCTATGCACTAATAGAATTCTTACTAATCACTGCAGGCTCAAGATATTTGTTCCAATTACAGTTCTGGCTTTTCTTGTTCTGGTCCCAGTCAATTGGACCAATGATACCCTAGGACACAACAATGTAGTCTACAGTCCTATCGACAAACTTTCAATATCCAATGTACCTAATGGGTCTAAGAGGTGAGCAACAGATCATAAACTAACTATTTCCAACTCTATAGTCACACTTTCTACTTTTCTAGGTTTTACACCTAGCTTAAAAGGCAGAGGCGTGGCCGCATATTTAATATTCTCCATGTTTTGTTCAGGTTTATAGCTCACTTGGGCATGGCTTATGCCATCACATTTTGGACCTGCTATGTACTGTTTAAGGAGTATGAAATTATTTCGAAAATGAGGTTGCGCTTTCTAGCTTCAGAGAAACGCCGACCAGACCAGTTCACCGTATGTTTTTTTTTTAACTCTGCTACTCTGTTCCTGTTCATTATAGTAGGTTTGGATCCATTTGTTTACTTTGTGTTGCATATCACATTGAATAGTTGAAAAAGTAGAAATGCTCTGGTGTAAAATTACAATCGATAATTTAACCAACTCTGGACTTTAATTTTTTGCATTCTCAAAATTCATGTTGTCATGTAACAAACTGAATTTATGTTCACATCCATTATTACTTGGTCTAAGATTTTGATTTTATGGGGTGTACAAATAATTAGGAACTTGTGCGAATGTTTCTTCCATGTTCCAGATAAATTGCATTCGAATCTTGTGGCTGCAAATCCAACATGTTTCTTTAGATCCCTTTCTGGAAGTCAAAATGTCTTCGTACCAGAACTATTTTTAAAGAGTTGTCATGATAAGTTGATGTGCCTCTGAGTTCGTTAATTCAAAGTTACTAATTTGCCAATGTGTTTTAGGTCCTTGTGCGGAATATACCACCAGATCCTGATGAATCAATCAGTGAGCTTGTGGAACATTTCTTCCTTGTCAATCATCCCGATCATTATCTAAGACACCAGGTACTTCTACTAAACTGTGTCTGACTACATTCAGATGGTTAATGCTCCCTGCATTGCTATGGTTTTGCTCTTTATAATTTCTTTTCATCCCATTATTAACGTGCTTAGCGGCTTGTGATTAGCATAATGCAAATACAGTTGCTCTCCATTATAAATTTTTGTGTTTTTCCAAATAACGAGTGATTTAAAAAATAACTCTTTTATTAGCATGATTCTAATGTAGTTTCTTTTATAACTCTTTTGCAAATAGCGAGTGAATTTTAAAAAGAAGGTATGCCACGCAAATAATAGTTGTATTACATTGAGCCCAGTGCATAGGACTAACACCGTACTTTAGTAGGCAAGCAGTAGAATTCATATCTACATATATGCAGTCCTGGGTAGCTTGGGCGGCAAGAAAAAGTCCCAGCCCAACTGCAGTTACAAGGCCCAATATGGCTATACGGCTAATTCTAACAAAATAACTCTTGTTTCTGCAAATTATGAATGATCTGAAAAGGAAATGGTAAGCATAAATAAGATGTTGTAGAATCTATGAGATTGAGTAGATCAGATTTAGGTTGGCATATGCATTATACCATTTTTCTTTGCTACTTTCACATTTCACGCATCTTCTTTTCGTCCCAGAGTAGTAGTAGACTCCTCTGGGAATTAACATTGTTCTACAATAGGAAGGAAAATAAATGTTCCTTATTGCTGTTTAGGTGGTTTACAACGCAAATAAACTTGCTGATCTGGTTGAAAAGAAGAAGATGCAAAACTGGCTTGATTATTACCGACTAAAGTATGAGCGGAATCCATCAGAGAGGCCCACCACAAAGGTTTGTCGGTAAGAATGATTAGATAGCTATTTTGTTTTTTGATGTAGATTTTGGTTTGTACATCTCTAAACTGGAATACTGTATTAGTATCTTTAGTATTAATTCCTTGTGCTTTCCCTGAGTTTTGTTGCAGACTGGCTTTCTTGGATGTTTTGGTTCCAAGGTGGATGCTATTGACTATTACAAATCAGAGATCGAGAAAATTGGGAAAGAAGTAAGTTGTAGTTTCTGTACAACTAGATTGTTAGCTATTACATCTATGCTTTAGCGTATACTTTACATATTGCTCATTTTGATAGGGTTGAATGCTGATATTGTGTTTCCAAAATTCATTAGTGTTTGCTTACAGTCAACATGCATAATAACTTTAAATTAATGCTTTGCAATACACAGGAAGCTGAAGAGCGTAAAAAGGTCATGAAGGATCCAAAATCAGTTGTGCCAGCAGCCTTTGTTTCGTTTCGCTCCCGATGGGGTGCAGCAGTCTGTGCTCAGACCCAACAAACCAGCAATCCAACAGTCTGGTTGACAGAATGGGCTCCGGAACCTCGTGATGTTTATTGGAATAATCTGTCCATCCCATTCGTGTCCCTTACAGTTAGGAGGTTGATAATTGCTGTGGCATTCTTCTTCCTTAACTTCTTTTACGTCATCCCAATAACACTCGTACAGTCTCTTGCAAACCTTGAAGGAATAGAGAAGGCACTTCCATTTCTAAAACCCTTGATTGAATTGTAAGTCTACATTAACTTTCGGCTTTATGCTATTTCCTTGACTTTTCAGCATAGCTTATGGTAGTATTTTGCATGTTCTTTTGATGACATGCCCTGATTTCTGCTTGTCAACTATTATGCAGGCCATTCATTCATCCAAGGGTTTCTTCCTGGAATTGCTTTGAAGATCTTCCTTATAGTTCTTCCAACTATACTGATGTTTATGTCTAAATTTGAAGGACTGATATCACAGTCATCTCTGGAGAGGCGATCTGCATCAAAGTATTATATATTCTTGTTCTTCATTGTATTTTTGACGAGTGTAATTGCAGGATCTGCTCTCGAGCAGCTTAAAACCTACGTCCATACGTCAGCAAATGAGTATGTCCTCATGTCCTGTGCCACCTGACCTACTGACATTATCCCTACTGTATAAAATGTGATAGCACAGCATGGATACTGACTTACTGATTACTCTGTTGGCCAAATTGAGTTGTCATCTTTTTTCATGTATATATTGTGTGCTAGGTTTGTGTGGGTGATATAATTTCAGTCTGATGGTTAATTCTTGGGACAGATAGAATGCATAGTCCTTGTCATGTACAGATTTGTTAATTGTTAATTTCACAGGAGCAATAAACGGTAGAAGTATTAGTAGTGATGAGTAGTAAAAGAATTCAAGAGTCTAGGATAATATTGATAGCAACCTTGCTAGAAAAAAAAAGGTTAGGAGATTGATGCTCAATGTGATAACAAAACTTAAGTTTAGAAGGTAGACTGGTTGTTTGGTAGTACAATACAGGTTTGGCACTAAGACCTAACTCACTCCTGTATTAGAGAGGGTAACTTGATTGGGCAGAATATACTGTTACTGGAGCCTTTCTCAAGAACAGTTTAATGTTAGAGAGAGTCAACTCATGTGTATATGTTTCTGATAATCTATTCCTTGCATTCTCATAATGAAATTATAAAAGGCAGTCATGATTTCCAGAGTGTCTAAATTGCTTGTTTCTGCAGCATACCAAGGATCATTGGTGATTCCATCCCAATGAAGGCGACTTTTTTCATAACATATGTAATGGTTGATGGTTGGACTGGAATAGCTGGTGAAATATTGAGACTGAAGCCGCTGATATTCTTCCATCTGAAGAACTTGTTCTTGGTCAAAACTGAAAAGGACAGAGAAGAGGCAATGGATCCTGGCAGTATCTGCTTTGACTCAACCGAACCTAGAATACAGCTATACTTCTTGCTTGGCCTTGTTTATGCTGCGGTGACACCGTTCTTGCTTCCTTTCATATTGGTGTTCTTTGGGTTCGCATATGTCATCTTCCGCCACCAGGTACAGAACACATTGAGAGTTTACGGATTGTCAAACCCACTGGGGGTATTCAAAAGTGATTTTGAATAAGTTGCCTGATTTGAGTCCTGTGTGCTTGTGTTAGATAATAAATGTCTACAATCAGCAATATGAGAGCGCCGCGCAGTTCTGGCCTATTGTTCATGGGCGTATAATCACGGCGTTGATTGTATCACAACTGCTGCTCCTGGGACTGATGAGCACAAACGACTTCGAGCAGTCGACGCCTGTGCTCCTTGTTCTTCCAGTGCTGACCATTTGGTTTTACAAGTACTGCAAGAACCGGTTTGAGCCAGCGTTTGTGAGGAACCCACTGCAGGTATTTCACCGTGGCATATACTACATTGATGGTGGTATCTGGTATTATGTTGTCTGCGATGCGAGTTGCTGAACATATATAATGAAATGGTAGGAGGCGATGAAGACACCCTGGAACGCGCCCGGGAGCCCAACTTCGACCTGAAGGCGTACCTGGCCAACTCGTACCTGCACCCGGTGTTCAAGGGGGACGAAGACGACGACAGGTACTCGGTGGTGGACGACGACGGGTGGATGGGGGAGGAGGTGATCGTGCCGACGAAGCGGCATTCGAGGAGGACAACGCCCGCGCAGAGCAAGCACGAAGGATCGGACTCGCTCTCTGTGCCCGAGAGTGCTCTACAGAGATAGCCAGTAGTAGAGTAGTAGGTAGCCTGTACAGAATGGATGGAAATGAAATAGAAGGGAGATGGTGCTCCTGCAATTGCTTTGTTTTGCGTTGCTTTGGGTGTTGGTTGTTCAAGACAGGACATGCATGCACTGATGCACACATGTTGGTTCATTTGCAACCGATCCCATAGAACAGAATTCAAGAGAGCTGTGGGGGAGGACTGGGGAGAAAGTGCATGTTTACTGTAGCTCGGACAAAGAATCTGAATACAACAGTTATACATTATCTAATGAATTTGTTAGCATCCATTTCTGGAATTCTACATACATACGTACATCACCTAGCTTGCCTGCTCTCCTACCATTCTGGTAATCGGAGAACAGCCAAAAAAAAAAAAAGCAAAGAATTATCAAAATCAAGACAAAATTCTTGACGTATCAGTCAGTCAGTACTCAGCACATAGATGAGAGCAGAGCAGAGCAGGTCAGTCATGCCACCTGAGCAGCATCACGACGCATCTCATGGCGATGTACACCTTGGACCTCTGCACCTTGAGAGATCTGCCGAACCCTCCAGCTCCAGCGGCTGATCGACTCCTCTGCTGGCTCCCAACCTTCATGTTCATCCTCAGGCTTCCTTCCTTGCTGGTGCGACAGAAGCAGCAATGGCAGAACAGGCAGGCTTGCTGCGATATGTATGTATGGATGGATGGATAGAAGCTTGCTGCAGCTAGCTTCCCATGGCCTCTTATATAGCTACTAGCTGCAGGCTTAAGCAGACGCAGATCTCAGAGCTGCAGGACAGGAGAAAGTATTATTAGTTAGTTGCATACATAATTGCAGGCCCGGAGGAGAGGAGCGTGATGGGCATCACTGGCAACCCACGCCTGCATGCTGCTGCACCATCAGACATGGCAGTGAAAATTTGCGCTTCTTTATATCTGGACTTATATATTTTACTATACTGCAACTGCAATGGCCTCCATGATCCGATTCCTCTTGTCGGCTGCGTGCCCTCATCTGTATCAATCCACATGATCATGCATGTGTCGTCATGTGCGATGTGAGGTAATACTTGGTAGCTGCCTAAGCTTCCTCCATTCCAACTCGGATTAGATTACTCTGCTCCTAATACAAGAACTTGGCACAGCACACAAGAGATGCCCTGCTTGGTCACCTGCCTACGCCGAATATTTCTGTTTGATCTGCTGCTCACTGCCATTACGACACAGCAAGTTGGAGGCACGCAGAACAAACCACACACCCTGGCCTGTAACTGCAGCAGCAGACAAGAGGACGGGAGCTTAGAATCAAATCAAATATATATATAATCACATGAACGGTGAATGATGTTAGAAACCGCCCGGCGGTGAACACCGACGGCGAGGACACCGAGCCGGAGAAGATGAACAGTGGAAACACAACGCGAGAACACTTGATCACAAGAATTTTGGTGCTGCCAAATAACCGCAGCTTTTCTGATCTTCTCTTCTCCAATTTATTGAAAACGTAGAAATGTAGAGCAATGCAGTCACAGCGCTAACGTCGCGGGTAGTGCGCGTCCATCCCCACGCTCCACGTCCGTCAGCCATGGCTGCATGCTCAGGTTCATGACGAGCGAACCTCGGCCACTACCTCCTAGGCGCACGGCGACCATAAACATAGTGCTCGTGCGCATGCATAACAGAAAAGAAACATGCAGCTAACTAAATCTGGCGCAAGGATTAACTAACAATTCTCCTCCTAAGCTTTGCGCCGATTCTGTACATCATGGACCCCGATCAGAGAACGCAACTCACAGAGACGCTCCCGTGCCAAGGCTTTGGTCTGGATGTCCGCCAGTTGCTCTGCAGTGCCGATTGCATCGATCTCCACCTTGCCTTCTTCAACACACTCTCGAATGAAATGATACCTGACATCGATATGTTTGGAGCGGTCGTGGAAGACAGGGTTTTTGCTGAGCGCGATGGCGGACTGGTTGTCTATCTTCAGCTTGACGACGCCGGCTTCCTCGCCCTTGAGCTCCGCGATCAGCCGCGCCAGCCAAATCCCCTGGCAGGCTGCAGTGGTTGCAGCTATATACTCCGCTTCACAGGAGGACAATGCCACAACTTTCTGCTTCTGTGATTGCCAGGTGACGATGTTGTTACCAAGGAAGAAGAGGACGCCGGTTGTACTCTTGCGTGTGTCAATGCAACCCGCCAAATCGCTGTCAGAGTAGCCGATCAGGCTGGTTTCCCCCTTCTTCTTCCTCTGGTACCTGCAGCCATAGCTCAGTGTTCCTGCGATGTACCTGAGCACTCGCTTGACTACCCCCAGATGCTCAGTGGTTGGAGCCTCCATGAATCTGCTCACATATCCCACCGAAACGCCAGGTCTGGCCTCGAGTTCACCAAGTATCGCAGCGACCCCACAATGCTTCTGTAAAGTGTAGGATCAACAGCGGTGGCGGTGCTCATCTTACTGAGATTCAGGCGTGGCTCCATTGGAGTGCAAGTTGGATTGCACCCGGTCAGGCCCGCCGTCTCCAGGATCTTCGCCGCATATGCGCTCTGGCACACAGTGATGCCCTCCTCCGACTGGGATACTTCCAACCCGAGGTAGTAGTGTAGAAGTCCCAAGTCGCTCATTTTGAAGGTGGGCTGCATCTCCAACTTGAATTTGTCGATGTCGACTTGGCTCCCGCCCGTGATGATGAGGTCATCCACGTACACCCCACCACCAGACGGTTCCTTCCAGCACCACGGAGGTACACAGCGTGCTCAGAGCTGCTCCGCTGAAACCCGAGCTTGATGAGAGACGCATCGAGCTTCGCGTACCAGGCTCGCGGAGCTTGTCGGAGACCATACAACGCCTTGACAAGATGAAGCACCTTGTGTTCATGACCCCAGAGCATGAAACCGGGGGGCTGCTCGACGTAGACTTCCTCCTGCAGTTCGCCATTGAGGAATGATGATTTCACGTCCATGTGATGGACCGGCCATCCCTCGCTGGCGGCGTGCGTGAGCAGCAGCCAGACTGACTCAAGCCGCGCCACGGGAGCAAAAACCTCGTCAAAGTCGATCCCTTGGCGCTGCACATATCCCTTCGCGACGAGCCGGGCTTTGTGCTTGGTGACGATGCCGGACGCATCCTTCTTGGCCTTATAGACCCATTTGAGACCGATCGGCCGAGTATGGGGTGGCGGCTCGATCAGCCTCCAAGTCCCGCTTGCCTCGATTGAGGTCATCTCATCAAGCATGGCTTGACGCCAGCACTCATGGCGCATAGCTTGGTCGAACATCGCCGGCTCGACGTTGCTGGCCAGAAGAAGCCGCTCCTCCAGGTCCCGTGCGGCGTGCCCAGGCGGTGTAGCCTGCCCGAGAACATTGTCGATGCGCCTAAACCATAGGGGTGCATCTTCGTCGTGGTCGTCGTCCAGTTGCTCGCTGATGCCGGAGCTCGGAGGAGTCACGAACTCGATGCCGGGCTGCGGCAGGGGGCTCGATGCAGATTGTCCCCCGACCTACGAACCCGACACCAGTGTAGTCGTGGACGCTTCCAAGTTGGGCGAGGGCGAACGAGACACAGAGGAAGATGCCGGCATGCTTGTTGTGGATGTGCTGGTGATGATCACCTCAGGCACCTCCGGGTTTCCCTACTCGATGGTGAAGTCGCCGGGCTCGACGTCGTGCGTGGACGCCCAGCTCCACTGAGCCGCTTCGTCGAAGATGATGTCGCGGCTGATGTGGACGCGCTGTGTAGCTGGATCATAGACGCGGTATGCCTTGGATCCTGGCTCGTACCCGATGAAGATCATGCGGCGGCTTCAATCGTCCAGTTTCTTCAGGTTTGGCGTCGTGTTCTTGACATGTGCCACACACCCGAACGTCCGCAGATGGTGTACATCGGGCGCGCTTCCCGTCCATAGCTTGTACGGTGTCTTCCCACCAATACTCTTGGACGATGATCTGTTGAGCAGGTACATGGCGGTGGTGACTGCTTCCCCCCCCAGAAAACGCCGGAAGGCCCTTCGCCTTGAGCATGCTCCTAGCCATCCCCACGACCGACTGGTTCCGCCGTTCCACAACCCTGTTTTGTTGTGGAGTATATCTATACTGTGAGCTCGCGGTGGACGCCAAGCTGTGTGAAGTAGTCGACGAAGTTTGCTGCCGCGAACTCACCACCGCGATCGGTTCTCAGCGCCAGCAACTTCTTCCCAGTCTTGCGCTCAGCGGTGGCTTGGATACGCTTGATCGCTGTCGTGGCTTCATCTTTGGAGGGAAGAAGGCACACCAACATATATCGTGAATAATCATCCACAAGGAGTAGGAAATATCGGTTCCCGCTAGGAGTCGCCGGTGTGATTGGGCCGCACAAATCGCCATGGAGGAGTTGGAGTGCTTCGGTCGAACGCCGTAGCGCCTTCTGCGGGAACGGGGCGCGGCGCTGCTTCCCGGCCAGACACGCCTCGCACACCTGCTCCACCCGAGTGATGGGCGGCATGCCGTGGACCAGCTCCTCCCGCGCCATCTTCCGAAGCGCGGTGAAGTTGATGTGGCCGAAGCGTGCGTGCCACGTCCATGAGTCGTCGTTGGTGTGCGCCGCCAGGTAGACTGGACGTGCGATGGTGACGTCGAGCACATACAGCCTGCCGGGGTTGCGCAAGATCTTCGCGAGAAGGTGTCTGTCCTCGTCATGAACGCGCATGACTCCATCCTCCACAAGCACCTGGTAGCCTCCCTCGTCGAGCTGGCCGACAGAGATTATGTTGGCGGTGAGCCGCGGCAGGTAGTAGACGTTGGGGAGCGACCTGTGCTCCCTGTTCTTGCACTCTAGTAGGACGGTTCCGATTCCCTTGATCTGGGCGACGGAACCATCCCCAAAGCGCACGGACCCAGAGACAGCAGTGTCAAGATCGGCGAACGCCGCGCGCAATCCGGACATGTGGTTCGAGGCTCCGGTGTCCAGGATCTAGCAGCATGGGTCCCGATCCTCGACGGCGTCGAAGGTGGCGAATACCTTCTACTCGACGATGTGGAGCACGGTGTCGCCATGGATTGTCGGGGATCCAGGGCGTGGCGGCGCCGGCAGCGGCACGGAGAAAGGGAAGGAGCCCTCCGGCTCTTGGGTTGGTCCGACGACCAACATGAGACTAGGCTCGTCGTCCTAGGCCACATGGGCCTGCTCCTCCTTCTTCTTGCTCCTGCAATCTTTGGCCCAGTGGCCCACCTTACCACATTTCTTGAACACGTCGGCCTGGTTCGCCTTGCCGGAGCCGGAACTAGCCCTGGTATCGCCATCGCCGCCGGTGCCGCGTCCTCGGCCATGGCCGCGACGCTTGCCATGACCTCCATAACTGGAACCACCATGACTCGACTCCGTGTTCTTCTTCTTGTACCGCTCCACCCACTGTTCCTCAGTGAGCAGCAGTTTCCTGCTCACGGTGTGCGTCGGCACGGGCTCGACGTCATCGGCCGCCTTCAGTTTCCCCGTCACCTCCTCAATTGACAGTGTAGAGATGTCAAGAAGGGTTTTGATTGAGGTTACCAGCTGCTTGTACCGCGGGCGGACCACGTGAAGGTACTTGGCCATGACTTTCTCATCGGGTTTAGGGTCGCCGAGCGTCGCCAGCCGCTGCACGATCCTCATCAGCCTTAGGGCAAAGTCTTCAATGGCCTCCCCTTCATGAAGCGCGATGGATTCGTACTCCGCACGAAGATTCTGAGCCGTCGCCTTCCGCACCCGGTCATTGCCGATGTGGAGGGTACGGATCGCCTCCTAGGCCTCCTTGGCGCTCGCTTTGGTAGCGAGAGTAGGCACCGTGTCTTCAGGAATGGCACCGCAGATCGCGTCGAGCGCGCTGCGGTCTTCATCGAACTCGACGTCCTCAAACTCGACGGCGTCCCAGAGGTGGCGCGCTTGCAGCTTCAGCTTCATCCGTAGTGACCACTCATGGTAGTTTGTCTTCGTCAGCTGCGACCAGTTGGCGGAGCCGCCGCCCTCCCTGATGATGCGCTCGATCACCCTCTCCCATGGACGACGTGCATCCTGGGTGCGCGAGCGACGTGCGTCGTGCGTGCGTGATCTGCGCGGTGGTGAGCGACTTGGGGAGGGGGCGAGCGGCGGCGTCTTCGTGCCGGAACCGCCAGAGCCGTCGTGCTTCTTGTCATCAACTTCCTAGCTGGTGAACGGCCGCGGGGCCTCGTCGAAGACGCCATGGCGACGGCGAGGTCCCTCGAACTCTAGCTCTGATGCCACCTGTTAGAAACCGCCCGACGGTGAACACCGAGCCGAAGAAGATGAACAGTGGAAACACAACGCGAGAACACTTGATCACAAGAATTTTGGTGCTGCCAAATAACCGCAGCTTTTCTGATCTTCTCTTCTCCAATTTATTGAAAATGTTGAAATGTAGAGCAATGCAGTCACAACGCTAACATCGCGGGTAGTGCGCATCCATCCCCACACTCCGCGTCCGTCGGCCATGGCTGCATGCTCAGGTTCATGACGAGCAAATCTCGGTCACTACCTCCTAGGCGCACGGCGACCACAAACATAGTGCTCGTGCGCATGCATAACAGAAAAGAAACATGCAACTAACTAAATCTGGCGCAAGGATCAACTAACAAATGATGCATGCAAGCAAACTTGTTTTAGGAGGCAGAGAGCATCTTCATTGTATTGATATATTGTATCGTGCCTGCAATTTCCTTGTTGCAGCTTCGTCGTTCCAGCAACTTGCATTGTCAGCAGAGAGCTAACCTAACATAACATCTAGTTGAGTACTTACTGTATGTGGGACGTGATAGATTAACAGGATCCACTGGCCATAGATCTAGCGGGTCAAACTGACGTTTAGGATATGGAGTAAACCCTATAACATGATCTAGTGCGAGGAAACAGAGAGAGGGGATATGAGGTAGCAAACCATCGGCCGCCTTCGAGGAAGACGAGCTAGCCATCGCGTCGATATCAATGACATGGTGGAGGCACGGTCGTAGAGAGGCGGTGCAGAGTTGGTGGTGCAGAGATGACGGTGCAGAGGCGAAGGTGGCCGGTGGCGGTGCTTCCCATCGCTGGTAGTTCCCCCTCTCTAGATCGGCTTAGGGTTAGGATGTAGGTGAGGTTGTGGCGGCACGGGTAAATCTCGTGCCTTGTGCCTCGGCCCCCACCTCTCTTTTTATGGCACTGTGCGATGGGGGCCACCAACAATGGAACGGTTGGGCGCCCCCGATCAGGGCGCGGATCAAGGGCCCAATTAGCCGTTGGCCCAAGTTGGTGGAGATCAACTTAACATACTCCCCCTTGATCTCACCTTATGACTTAAACTTAATTTACTTTATCTTTTTTCCATTCCATCACAGATCAGTGCATAGAGTGTGCATCATTGTCACGGTTAGTTGCCATTAGATTTAACAGCTAAAATGCATCTCTCTATTTTGAAACAGATTCTCAACAAGGCCCTTATTGTCCAGGAATCATAGGCTTTCCTTTAAACCCATGCGGGCTAAGTGTTCTCTGAACACATTGGGTGGTAATCCTTTAGTAAGCAAATCCGCGAGCATCTTTTCTGTACTTATATGCTCAAGACTAATTATATGATCCCCGAACTTTGTCTTTCACAACATAATACTTTATGTCAATGTGTTTGGCAGCACCACTTGACTTATTGTTGTGAGCATAACATACTGCTGGATTATTATCGTAGTATAACTTGAGTGGCTTATGTATGTCGTCTACCACTTTCAACCCGGGCATGAACTTCTTTAGCCAATTCACCTGCCCTGTGGCCTCATAACATGCTACAAACTCGACATACATTGTAGACGATGTAGTGACGGTTTACTTTGAGCTTTTCCACGATGTAGCTACTCCTGCGAGAGTGAATATGTACCCTGACGTGGACTTTCTATCATCTCCCGAATAATCTAAATCTGTATACCCCTCTATGTGTAGGGAATCAGATCTTCTGTACGTTAGCATGAGACCTTTTTTGCCTTGCAAGTAACGTAAAACTTTCTTTACTAGTCTCCAATGTTCTATTCCTAGATTACTCTAAAATCTGCCAAGTAACCCGGTAACAAATGCTAAGTCATGGCGTGTACACACTTGAGCATACTGTAAACTTCCGACAGCTGAAGCATATGGAACCGCTTTCATTTGATCGATCTCATATTGGTTCCTAGGACATTGAAATTCCCCATATCTATCGCCATTGACTATGGGAGCAGGTGAAGGCTTATAATTTTGCATACTGTATTTCTTTAGAACTTTTTCTAAGTATGCCTTTTATGATAATCCTAAAACCCCCTTTTCTCTATCTCGATGAATCTCTATTCCTAGAACGAACGAAGCTTCACCGAGATCCTTCATGTCAAACTTCAAGGACAAGAACTTTTGTTTCTAGTAGTAGTTAACATCACTACTAGCAAGTAAGATATCATCCACATACAAGATTAGGAAAATGTATTTCCCATTCTTGAACTTTGCATAAATGCAATTGTCCTCTACATTTTCCTAAAACCCAAACTTTCTTATTGTCCTATCAAACTTTAAATACCACTGTCTTGATGCTTGTTTTAATCCGTAAATGGATTTCTTTAGGCGGCATCCCATACGTTTTTTTTCTTCCACAACAAAATCTTTTGGTTGTGCCATGTAAACATTTCCCTCCAAATCCCCATTTAGGAACGCCGTCTTTACACCCATCTGATGTAATTCTAAATCATAATGTGCTACACGCACCATTATAATTCTAAAGGAATCCTTACATGAGACTGGAGAAAATGTCTCATTGTAATCTATGCCTTCTCTTTGCGTGAAGCCTTTCGCCACAAGTCGTGCTTTAAATCTTTCTACATTTCCTTTGGAGTCATATTTAGTTTTGTAGACCCATTTACAGCCTAATATCTTGGCTCCTTTAGGAATTGTTTCTAAGTCCCAAACACTGTTGGTATTCATTGATCTCATTTCATCTTACATGGCTTCAAGCCACTTTGATGAGTAAGCGTTTCTCATGGCTTCTTCAAATGAGGTGGGATCATCCTCCATTTGAAATTCCTCACAATCATAGACTTCGTAGTCATCAGGAATGGCTGATCTCCTGACTCTTTGAGACCTTCTAGGGGCCTCGTTAGTTAACGCTTGTTCTATATGAGGCTGTTGTTGCTCTTCCTCATGTGTGACAACGGGTTCTGTGGGATCCTAAACGACAGGTTTCTCATATTCATTCATTGTTGCCATAGGAGAACTAACAACATGTGCTGTTACTATAGTGTCTTGCACTATTGGTACAACAATAACAGGTAGCATGAAGAATAACTCCTGAACCATCGGAGTGGGCACATATACCCGCTTCTCTTCAAAATTAATTTCTTGCGCTACCATGCTCTCCCTGATCATATCATCCTCCAAGAACACAGCATGTTTTGTTTCTACAAACTTCGTATGTCTGTCAGGACAATAGAAACGCTAACCTTTTAACTTTTCTGGATAGCCAATGAAATGGCAACTAACTGTCTTAGAGTCTAGCTTCCCTATGTTTGGGTTAATGATTTTAGCCTCAACTGGACAACCCCACACACGTAAATAGTTAAGTGAGGGTTCCTTTCCTGTCCACAACTCATATGGTGTTTTGGGCACCGACTTGCTTGGCACTCGATTTAGAATATGAATGGCGGTTTTTAACGCCTCCACCCATAAACTTACCGGTAGTGTAGAGTAGCTTATCATACTTTTCACCATATCCATTAAGGTGTGGTTGCGTCTTTCTGCTACTCTATTCTGCTGAGGCTCGTCCGGTGTAGAGTACTAGACAACTATGCCATTTTTCTGTAAGAACCTTGCAAAGGGTCTAGGAACTTGGCCATATGGGGTGTGTCGACCGTAGTACTTCCCCCACGGGCGGATCTTACTACCTTAATCTTTAAGTTGTGCTGATTTTCTACTTTAGCCTTAAATATCTTAAATTTATCCAATGCTTCTGATCTTTCTTTAATTGGATAAATATAGCCAAAACGAGAATAATCATCTGTGAATGTTATAAATGAATCATAACCATCCGCACTCTTCATAGGAAAAGAACCACAGATGTCTATGTGAACTATTTCTAAAATTCCTGCGCTTCGTTTGGCATCTTTCTTTATTTTCTTAACATACTTTCCTTTTATGCAATCAATGCATTGTTCTAAATCTAAAAATTCTAAAGGCGGAAGAATTGATTTCTTAATCAATCGCTCTATTCTCCCCCTTGAAATATGGCCAAAACGACAATGCCATAATTTCGATGATACATCATGAATTCTCTTCCGCTTATTGCTTGCATTCATTGACGAGGAAGCATTCTTATTCTCAGTGCCCAGATCATTCACATTCTCATAAAGTGATAACAAATAAAGTTTGTCTTGTCTGAAGGCAAGACCAACACACTTATTATTAAACACAATCTGGCATTTGCCATTACCAAAATGGCAATCATATCCATCATCATCTAGTCTTGAAATACTTATCAAGTTTCTACGCAAAGAGGGTACATAAAGAATATCTGAAAGCTAAAGTATAAAACCATCATCTAATTCTAGAGAGAGATCTCCAATGGCTTCAACTCCATTTGTAACTTTAATTCTTCTTTCTCCTTTTTGCAGGGTCCTACCCATACGGAATCCTTGTAATGAATTTGTAATATGAATAGTTGCACCTGAATCAATTCACCAAGTAGATTTTGCATAACATAAATACAAGGACTCATCTATGAATATAATAAAGTCCTCACCTCTCTTCAGAAGGCTCTTTAGGAAGTCTGGACAATCCATCTAGTAATGTCCATGCTTCTTGCACCATTTACACTAATCCTTTTTAACTTGAGCATTGTTGTTCTTCTGATGGTGGTCATTCTGAGGGGCTTTCCCTTGAGGTTTAACGTTCTTGTTGAAGTTCTTATTTTTGTTGTCCTTCACAAGGTTAGCATAGTCACCCCTATGAGCTTTTCAACCTCTCCTATTCTTGAACACACATTGCAATGAGCTTCTCAATGTCCCACTTATTGGGTTGCATGTCGTAATTTACAACAAAAGTTTAATATTCCTTAGGTAAGGAAGCAAAAACCCAATGAATCCAGAACTCATCCTTGTGCCCCAAATCCATTGGCTCTAGCTTAGAAGCCGTGTTGCTTATCTTCAGTATGTGCTCTCTTATCTCGCCACCAGAGTATTTCTCATTGAATAATTTCTTGATCAGAGTACTAGCATATGCCTTTGAAGAGCTAGTAAACTGACTCTCCACTTTCTTGAGATACTCTATGGCGGTGTCACAATCTAGGATAAACCCCCTTATCGCATCTGAAATAGTGGACTCGGCCACCATCAAGCATTTGCGGTTTGAAATATCCCATTTCTTACGTTCGAGATCATATTTCATCCTTACTTCTACATGATCTCGCTGCCGAGCAGTGAAATCAGCATCAATCTCATTTTCTTCCCTCACCGGGTCCACTGGCTCAGTAGGACATGGAGAGGTAAGCGCTAGGTTATTTTCTAACAGCGCAAGTGCTAATTCATACTTCTCTCGCCATACCCGATAGTTGCCCCCTTCAAGAGGTGGTATGTGTGAGATAAATGCCATAGGGTTGAATCCTGAAAACACCGTCAGAGATAGTGAGAAAACATGACATAATAATTGCATGCCTTAATTTAACGTTGGTCAAAATTAAAACATACAATATTCTTCTACACTAATTCTACATCACCGCTGGACAGAAATAGAATTAATGCATGGAAAACTCATGAAAAATCATTATAATATCGCTATTATCAACGTTGGTCAGAAAAATAACAATATCATAATTTACTGAATAAAATTTAACTGCTCTTCAAAGTAAATTCTCCCGTTGGTTCGAATTTAATTAGAAGATAATAAACATTAACTTTGCAGCGAAAACATGAAAAAATAATTTATCTACTTTTCAGAAGCATTTTATTGTACTCATCTACTCTCTGAAAAATTATCCTGTTGGTTTAAATTTTGATAGAGATTTAAACAAGACAAAAAATCATCAAAAATTTACTTCTGAAAATAATAAAACAATTCGTAAACTTTACTGTGCATTTTGGGCCGAAACACACTCGCGCGTTGCGCGCTGTCTCGGCCCAGCAGCAAAATCTGGCCCGTGGCGACGCTCGCGCCACGCTCCCCCATGCCTAGGCCACAAGCTGGGCCTAGGCCGGGATTTCCCTCGCCCGCCTGGGCCGAATCTAGCCCGAGCGGCCGGAGCCGTTCATCGCGATCGGATGGTCGGGCGATGATCTTGACGGAATAAAAGCCCCCCACCGAGCCGGTCACCCAAACCCTAGTTTCATTTCTTCCCCCGCCTTCTCTCTCTTTGCCGCACACGGAAAGGAAAGAGCAGCGGAGCGGCGCCGCCGCGGGTCCCCTCACCGGCGCTCGCGCTCGCCCTGGGCTGAGTGCGCCGCTGTCGAGCGGTTTGGGCGACGGTGCTCTAGTCCCCCACACGCATTGCGGTGGGGCTCGCCCTAAACCCTAGCTCCTCCCCTTTCTCCTTTGTTAGCCCTCAGTGCAACAGACGCCGGAGAAGAAGTGTGGCGCCGCCGCGGGTCCCCTCGCCAGAGCGCGCACTCCCTAGTGGGTGAGTGCGCCGCCGTCGAGCGGTCCTATGACGATGCCCTCGGCCGGGGCTCGCGCGCACGGCGGTGAGCGTGGCTTGGCTATCTCCCCGTGTGCTGACGAGGCGGCGGCGGGGCTGCTTCCCGCACGACGGCGGTGGTGACGGTGGCGAGAAAACCGGGTAGGTCCCTCCCCTCTCCGTCCATTCTTCTAGGGTTAGGGTTAGGGTTAGGGTTGGAGTTCGATCCGATTTAAATCACCTCCTTCTAAATTTCTCGTTCTGATCTACCCCAAAGGCTAGATCTACGCCTTGTAAGACTCTGATACTATTGATAGATTAATGGGATCCACTAGCCATAGATCTAGCGGGTCAAACTGACATTTAGGATATTGAGTAAACCCTATAACATGAGCTAGTGTGAGGAAACAGAGAGAGAGAGAGGGATGCGAGGTAGCAAACCATCGGCCGCCTTCGAGGAAGATGAGCTGGCCATGGCGTCGGTGTCGGTGACGCGGTGGAGGCGCGGTCGTAGAGAGGCTATGCAGAGTTGGCGGTGCAGAGGTGGCGGTGGCCGGTGGCGGTGCTTTCCGTCACTGGCAGCGCCCCCTCTCTAGTACAGCTTAGGGTTAGGATGTAGGTGGCGTTGTGGCGGCGCAGGTGAATTTCGTGCCTTGTGCCCCAACCCCCACCTCTATTTTTATGGCGCTGTGCGACGGGGGGCCACCAACCATGGAACGGTTGGGCGCCCCTAATCAGGACGCGGATCAATGGCCCAATTGGCCGTTGGGCCAAGTTGGTGAAGATCAACCTAACAGGACGAATTGAAGAAGTTAGACTGAGTTGTAGATTCATTGCATATTATCAACATCTCCAATCAAAATAAATAAACAAATTAAGGTACGAGTTTTGAAATAGGAAGACTATGAATGAAACTGCAATTTTGCACAAACTGCAGAATTGCAGCAGGCACTTGAATATGAATGAAACTGTAATTCACCCTGTTCACTTGAGCCTATTCAGAACTACTTTTCAGCTATGGAACAACGTTTTCCTCTCACAACATTTCAGCATAAGCATCAGCATAAGCCAAATTTCAGCATAATGCAACTAATAATGCAGAAACGGCACAGCTAGCGTTATTGGTGTAGTACTATGCAGATGTAGCCTTTAATTTAGGAATGAGCAAGTAGCTAGATGCATGACTGCATGCATGCATTACATCACCTGAGTCCTGACTCCTGAGAACAGAATATAATGCTGATTGCTGGCTGGATGACGGTGTAGACTGCATCGATCATCAAGAGCAGCAGCCAGGGCTTCCCTGCTGCGCGCGTTGCATAACTAGCAAGCTCTATATATCTATTACTGTGGCCAGCTAGTGTAATATGTGTTTGCGCAATGCATCGGCGATGTCAAATGCTTTGTTGCCTTGGTAGCAGCAGGTAAGGGATCGATGATGATGCTGTACTTACCAGTGTACTAGGTAGCGTGCCCGTATGTTGCTACAGGATAGCTAACATTTTATACTAAAAATACAAGGATCGTATAATAAGATAACAATATTGTAAAAATTAAATACCAACGTTAAAGTGATATTTAATCCAAAAAACAAAGTTCGTGAAATTAACAGTCACGGAGAGCGCGACGTCGTAGGCTTACAAACTCTACTATATAGATCGTTCCGTGAAACGGCTAAGATAATATTTTATATCGACAGAAAGAAATCTTCGATATCCATTTCTTTCGTGCACCATAAATCCACGAATAAGTTCCGCCGCATCTCCATACCATCATATATACATGAGTATACATGTAAATATAGTGCCTGTCACATGAGTAATACTGCGTGTCTTGAAAAATCTCACACAAAACCTTAAACAATGTTATACTCACCGTATAAATATGTGTGGCTTTAGAACTATTTCACGCAGACATATAATGTAGAATAAGGTATCCACTTGGGTGTCTGTGTCAAGATTCACCATCAGTAATATGTAGAAATAGTAATATCATAGGTATTATTATTGCAAGCGACGGTGATTCTAACTTAGTTAACCATCTATATCATCTGCAATGTTTTTTCACGGATGAATTTCATTTGAAGATATCCTCGTTCTATCTAGGAATATGTACATTCACTGTGGCCATGTACTGCAAGTTAAATCAAAGAGTTTGCCTAGCATACATCAGCACTAATATGTCTTTACATCACTTTTCAACAGGTCTAGAGTCAATCACATATGTTCTTGTGAGTTTAGAAACTTCTATTGTTATCTTTCTAATATTACGACAACACGAGAGATAGCCCCATGCATGATTTTATTTCAACATACCAATACGGGGTAGCAAGCAAAAACATTTACAATGAGTACATGTCACAATATGCAAGTCCATTATATAGCGAGTCCATTACAAAATTAGGCATTAAAAATCAATCCTCAACTAACATATATCGAGCAGGGTTTATAAACATGGTTAAAACAGTATAGTGGCTCATTGGATGATCTCCTTGTGCCAACCGTGGTAAAGGGTGAAGGCGGTGCAGTGGTGCACTACTATTTCTCTCTTCTAAAATTGTCTTTCTGTCAGAATCTAAGTGGTTTCATAGTATCATTTTAATTTGACAGGTAGGGTCATTGCCCCATGTTTTATTAATGGAGTTTGCTGGTACCTTAGGAGCACACCAGCTAGTCTTCATATACATGAATTAAACAAGAATAAATTTAACCCTAAATTTCCCAGCAGCATGGTACCTTAGCAGCACATTTAGTCTTCCTATACATGAATTAAACAAAAATAAATTTAACCCAAATATCCCATAAGCACTGCTAGTTAATAAATCAATCTTGTAAGAACCAAATCTAGTTGGAATTTGAGTGCCACAACCACATACCTCACTGTGGAATTTATAGGCTGGTGTAAATCCAGAAATAACTTGCAATGCCTTGAAGCAGATTAAAACATTTGATTTGTGATACAATTTGACAGTGTGTCCGCATAGCTGGTCATGATCTGCCATTTTGACAAGCTTGACAAGCTTTCATAGGCTGCTGGTTGCAATCAGCGACCTTAGTTTCAGAAAGGGATAATAATGAAAATGGCTGCACAAGTAAAAACAAGGACATAACAGTGAGAAATTAATGAAACAAATAAAAGCTAATGAAAACCAAGTTAGATACATGTTAGTGAATCTGAGGGTTAGCACATTTGTATTACTCTCAGTATGTTAAGAAGCTTCAATTTGACAGTGAGAAAATTAATATACACCCTCTCCACCCGAACCAAATGTATATAGCTCAATGCATCATAAAATTTCACCTCTACCGAAACAATGAATCATAAATAGTCAATCCATTCTCTAGTTAATTTTTTAAAGTTACTACCAAAATCAGAAGTACCTTGAGAGGTAGATTTTAGTTTCACTCACAGGAACTGTTGTGAGCCCTTGCTGCTTCATGATTAGAGATGTGAGCGACCTTGCTTGCAGGGTTGACCTCCTTCCAGGTTTATGCTACGTCAGCCTCCTCGCCCAGGGCCACCTTCGATGCGTCCTGCCCGAGGTTAAAGTTGCAAACATTACATATTACCTTTTTTATGGACACTAATGGCACCAGATGTCTGGACATTCTAGTAAAAAAATAAAATATGTACTTGTATAAAACCAAAACCACTATCTAAAGCGATATTTTGAATTAGATCAAATTCAATACATATCTTTGTGTATACGTACCTTTTCTGCATACAGTTTTCATATTCATTATACCAGGTACTAATAGAATAGCTGATATCTTGACATGAAGTTTTAAAGGATAGCCACAATACAAGCAACTACAAATTCGCTAGTGTATTCCACGGATGAACCATGTGGTGGAGATGGTAGTTAATGAGAGGGGTGAACTGGCACAAACATGTGTTCTAAATCAAGAGGGCTAATTTAACTTCTAGTTATGGGCAATCATTTTAACAAACACAGCAGGTAGAATGTAGCTTACACTGCACTTGGCCACGGCCGGGTTCATGCTGCAGCGGCTGCCCGCCTCCTCATCCATGCGGAAGAATGTAAATGACAAGCCTGATATATGCCATGTCAGCACATGTAAACAATTGGTCCAGTACAAATTAAAATTATATATGACCATACACGTACAAGATATCATGAATATCTCCATAGGGCACACTCCAAGCCAACAATAAAATTATCTAATGTTGTATAATCAGAAAGATACTGAGCATTCGTTGATTTCTTTCATTAATTTCCACATTATGCAAAGCTGTCAAAACAAGCTGCACACTTCAATTTCACGATGATAAGGTAAAAATCACTACGATTTTGCACTTTTTTCCCTACTAATAACAGTAGGCGAACCACCTCATCAAGAGTAGGGAGACCTGCTCGAGTAAATCCCCTAAACTAAGGACGAGACTTAACTGGACATGGACATCGAATGGAGCCAATTCGTTCTAGAATAGGAACAGCACAAGAAAATAGAGGAAATTAAACTAAATCACTGTACCTTGCCTTTGCCGACCTCAAGGTAGGCCCTCGTGGCGCTAGGCCGCTGCTTCCCATCAACCATCCTGGGTAGGATTGGGAGCCCGCCCGCCGCTGCCTCGTCCTCCTCGATGCTACCGATCTCTGGCACTGATAGACTGACATCTCCTCCGCTTCTTCAACCCGTGCTCGTCCAGTAGGTCCAAGTCGCCTTCCAGCATGGTTCATATACCAATTTGTCTAGCATGCCCGATTCATCGTCGTCACTAGGTCCAGCCACACCGCCGACACGGCGAGCGCTAGGACTACGAGCAGCAGAAGCGCCCCAACCAGCCATGCCCACCTCATGCTCAAAATGCGCGGCGCCGCAGCCTCCCTTCCCTCCTTGGATATCTCCTTTCCACTCCTCCGAGATCTGGATCCAGCAGAGCCAGTCCGCACGAAGCATCACCGCCACAACGGAATCGAAGGGATCACAGCAAGGTGGACGGGAGGCGTGCGCCGCGATGCCCTAAGCAGCGTGGAGGCTGACGGGGCAGGGCAGGGTCGGGGCTCTTGCTGGTTGGTGCGGCGGCGCGAGGGGAGGGAGAGAGGAGGCATCGGTGCGGGCCAGATGACTGCCGCCCGAGATCGATGACTGCTGCGATGCTGATTGGCCGCGAGGTTTCCTTTTGGGTGTCGAGGCACGAGGTTTCACTTTTGCGTGCTCCAGCGATGGTGGCGTTTGCGCGAGCTTTCCTTCTACGTGCGCGTGCGATCGCGGGATGAAGTCGTGGTATCGCACGTCGTCGGCAGAAAGGCGACCCCAAAAAAAGTTCCACGAAAAAATTGTCTTACTTTTGTTCTTTTTAGTTGTACCAGCTCGATCTTGTGTCCTTACGTTTGTAGATGGAACTGATTAGCTGAAGCCAAGCCACTGCATATATGTTATGTCCTTTGTTTAGTTCCTGCCGCGTATACATCTTTGCATTATTGTTGATGAACTCCGACCATTGAACAGATGCAACGAACTCGAGGCAGTCTCACCCCGGCCCATGCTTGCAAAGTTTTCAGCTCATCATCATGGTCGTCTTTACCTTGGCACTTGCAGAAGGAAACAAATAAAACATGGAGAAACAAATGAAAAACAGGTAATGCATGCATACAACACGAGGGATTTTTTTTTATTTTAACACCTTTTATAAACTAATTTTAAATCTAACACTGTTTTATTTTTTTCTCCAAAACTAACACTTTTGGCCGCGCCTATTTCCCTGGCACGGTGAAACACCTGTGCCGCGCCATGCATGGTGGCGCGGCGAGGGACATGACGTGGCGACGACCGAGGCGCTGACCGGTGACGTGGCAGCTTCTGCCGCGCCACCGATCTTGGCGCGGCACTGACGCGCCATAGCCCACGGCGCGGCACTGACGCGCCAAGGCCCATGGCGCGGCAGGACCTGGACGCAGACAGAAGCCGACCAGTCTCAATTGTTATTGAACGGGAGCTGAACAACTACAAGTGTCGTGACACATTGAAATGAATATAAAGCAAATAAATGGAGTCAGTGCGCAAGTTGATAAGTTGCCACATAACATTTTCATTGGTTCGACATAAGTTTGACATAACCAACTAAGTCTGCAAGTTTCGGACGACAATATTCGTTCGACATAACCAAGTCCCAGGATTGTAAGGATCCCTTGGACACCTCTGTCTCTTCGGATTTGTAGGCAACACATTGAGAGTGTAGCCAACGTCATTGTGGTCACGTTGCCGGTGCGTACGGCTCGTACCCTATAAGTATATGATATGCACGATTACTTATAATCTTTATGATCATTAGTTCATGGAGCCTACGTATTTAAAAGAAACTACCTTTGTTACTACCTGTGAGGCTTCTTGGGTACCAAGCGGGGCACCACCTAGCTGAGACATGCCGATCTCGTCCTGCTGCCAAGGGTCCCACTGGTGGTGCTGTATGCGGAAGCCGGGGGTCGTCGTCGTCGTCGTCGTCATTGTCGTCCTCGTTTGCAGGGTCCTTCCCAGCGCTATGATGTGGTGGTGTACGCACAGCGGAAGCGGCACCTATCACCGGCTGAGAAGAGCCGGTTGGTGTCCTCAAAGAGCCAGAAGACATGCCACCCGACCGCGCCGAGTAATCGGGTTCCACCCAAGGAGTGTCCATGTAGCTCAACTTCTGAGCTAGCTTCATGTAGCTCTGCTTCACCTTCTGCATAAATAGACGTTAAAGTTAGTGCATTTCCCAAACGCATATACACTAAAGAATCATTTTGGAACGGACAAGTTTATATTTACCTCCACAAAAGCCTCGAGAACGCCTGGCCCCTGCCCTCTAGACTCATGAAGCTGAAAAGCTACTTCGTTGGACAACCTTGACAATTGTGTCGCCTGGGTACAAAAACGCGGTTGGACAATTTTAGTACACATACTTAATACCAAATGGATAACAAATTATACCATTCGAGTATCTTACCACGTATCTTTGAAGCGGGGCTCTCTGTAGTTGTGTGTCGTCCCTAGTGGCAACGTCGTAGACATCTTTGATCATATCTTCCTCGTCGTCCTTGTCAATCGCCTCGTTAGTGTACGGGGGCTTGATATGTGTCCTCGTAGACCTGTGAAGTCACCGCAGGTACTCGTCGAAGGTGTGCTGGTCATGTGGGGGACCTGCATCGATCGGCTGCCGGTCCCTGGTCTGCCACAATTGGATGTACGCGTTGTGTGTCATGCGCCAATCCTTGGTCTTGTACCTCTTCCTACGGTCATACCTGCAACAAAACGATTGTTAGTTGTACCATACACGCCTCTGAATTGTAGCTTTGTTATTAATCAATAATGCACCCGTGCAATTCTTGGTTGGTGGAGTAAAGCGGTGGTGGGTAGCCTGTCATTCTTCCAAACTGCCTACAAACCCTGATGGGCAAGTGAATCTCGACCACGTGGAAGAAAATAAGAGGGTCGTTGCAGCAATTCTCGTTTGACTCATCCCTAGTGATAGGACTTAGATAGTCTTGGAGCTCCGGAGCATCCCAAGGACACCAATGCACCTGAATATTTCATAATTGAGTTAGGTTGTGATATAGTGTACATCGAACAAGACACATGTATGATAGTAAAGAGAGCGTAACCTAGTGCTGTGTCAGGATGTCGAGATAGTCCATGTACTCCCTATACTTGCGCCTCGCATTCCCTCTAACTAACTTTGCTTGCGTCCAGATATACAGAGCTATTGGGAGTATATCCTTCCCGTTCCAATGCTGCATTGAACACGATAATGAATTAGCCATTAATAATTTCATCATATGTAACTACCTCGAAGAATATAGTGAACTGAAGTACTTACAGGAAAACCAGTAACAAGGGGCCTCCCAACGGGCCATCGTTCCCAACACCAAACCTAGAGTAGGTAGGAGCAACCCCCAAGGTTTGCATACCCTGAGGTGCAACGGCAGGCAACGCATAGCTGTCGATACGTCCATGCTAGGACTGCGCTACCCCAGCTGTACACCGCTATGTTATCCCACAGCTGGCATAATATATCAAGAAAGATCCAGCTGATGGTGTTGCCCGAGACGTCTAGGAATAGGAAAGCACCAAGGAAGTGCTAGAGCCACACTCTAGCGAACCTGTCGATCTAAGCCTCATCAGCCTGTGGATCCAAGTAATCAAAGCGCTTTGTGATCCACGACGATGAAACACCAGAACTTTTCCTGAAATTCACCAAAGAAAATGAGACCCGATGGCTGCAGGAAAGCAATGCAAGTATTAAATAGGCTTGAATTGCTCACTTATTTTTCTTGAAACCTCGTTGTCCGGTGGAAGAAAGCCAGTGAACTGAGCCACCAGCTCCCTCCAGTGATCATTGTCAACTATACCTGTCACTGGAAGTCCCCCAACCGAAGGCCAAAGATAGCCTTCATGTCCTGCATGGTCAAGGTCATCTCACCATAAGGTAGGTGGAATGTGTGGGTCTCAGGCCTCCACCTGTTATAAGAATAGAACGACTGTTAGTTATCTCAAAATTGTTATAAGAATGTTTACGTACAATGAAGGCACTCGCACCTATCTACAGCTGTAGTAAGTAGTACTAGGTCAAGGGGTGGAAGACCGTAGTTGACAACACGGACAAGCTCAAGGAAGCCGGCACACCGTATGTACGGCGCGTAACGCTTGTCCCACTAGTGCGCCCTGCTGTGCGTATGGGGCCTCAAAGGAGGCAAGGGCACCTCTGCGTCGATGTCAGTCAATGTCGACACAAAATTTCATCCCATGCCAAGGACACACGTAGCAAACCGAAAGGGTTCGCTCGAAGGAGCTAGAGATCAATTTGACCCTGCAATCGAAAAGGAGAGAAAGTTTATCAGTAATTAAGGGCGAAACGTGCCGGTGTTGCCAGACAGTCCCGAATGTGTGGCTCTGAGAGCCGATATGAAAGGAGATCGACTAAATAGTCAATTCCAGCATATTCATAAAAATAAATCAGTTAAAGCTCATGGGGTTGTGTAAGAAGAATCAATTATCGTTCAGGATGAATATCATTCTTTAAATATTGGTCAATGGCAATAAGATATTAACAATAATCAGTTCATGCTAAGCTAATGACTGCAAGTAACCGAACCCCTTTTTATGAAAGAAATAGTTCATCATCATTCAACCATTTAATAGAGATAAATCTAATGAACATATTAGATCTCATCTATCGCTGTGACCAGTGGGGCATGAGGCAGAATCATGTAGGCCATAGAAATAACAATATACTCGATGACCCTAACTTGTTACTAATATCAGTGGGGCATGAGGCAGAATCATGCAGGCCATAATACAACATATCTTTCAACCTATCTCTACTTCAACGATCTCGTGATGCGAACTGTTCGTGAAAGCGCTTGACATCGGCTAAAAAAGCCGACTTAGGCATAGCGCACAGTTAAGGTCATGCCCTCTCAGGAATAGATCTACCAAATAATGATCCCCAATCCACGGTGCTAATAGTGGGGTGAGGCAGAATCACACAGACCGTGATAACGGGCCATGGAACAATTTTCGCTAGCCAATAGATCCACTCAAGATCAAACATGCCTTAACCGCACTCTATGCATGATCAAGATTGATGTAAAACAGCCGATAAAACATAACTCATTGTTTAAAGTGCAAATTAGATCAGTTTAGATTAACAAACCATGGGTTAAAAAAGATGTAAGGCCAATCTAGATCAATCCCAATCGAGCGAAGTGATATTGCTGTAATTAAATAAATAATGGAAGCAATAAGCAATATCGGTAACTTAATGAATCTATCCGAAGGAACGCCGTCCTTAGATAGAGCCGATAACTTGACCTTAATCAGGTTCGAGCAGTGGAGGTCGACCAGATCGATGCAACCATACTTGAACTAGACAAGAGTCGATAACTAACTTATACCAGAGTCGCAGTGGAGGTCGACTGGATCGATGTAGCCATACGAACAGAGGTATAAGCCATGACGTTACTTACAGATAAGCAGTGGAGGTCGACCGGATCGATGCAGCTATACTTGCTGAAGAACGCACCGAGATATACTCTACTCCTACTCCTAAGGGGTGGCTGGAGCCAAAAAAGTAAATAACTTGTATTGGATTGATTGTGTGTCTCTTACAATAGCCGGGCTTTGATATTTATACCCGGGACCTACGCATGACTCCTGTCTAAGCATGACTCATCACAATTTTTGACCCTAGAGAAAACATTCTTAATTTAAGATAACTTGGACTCTAATCTTTCCCTTTTTGTAGAGTCCAACATGTCTCGTCTTGGCGCTGATCATAGCCTTTGTCGTTATCCGCTGGCGCTATCTGAAGAAAGCCGATTTTAGTGTTGCATTCGAATCAGCTGATTCCAATCTGCACGCAATTGATTCCTTGAGGACATGATCTTAGGAGCTTTCGAGTCCCTACGGCTCTCCTTCCAAATTTTGGTGTAAACACATGCCCCCCAATTTTGGGATAAAAGTAATTTTATTCCAAAATTATCACGTCTGTATCCCCAATAGGTCCGTAGTCATGGGTAGAGAATCTTGATCTAGGGTCTACTGTTTGTCATCGTTTATGTCAACTCATGAGCCCATGCTTCAAAACTTTCATGAGAGCATCATTGCTTCACAGGCACTTGGATTCATCTTTTCGGGCCGGCTATAAAATGCCTATCCGACCTTGGTGAGAGCAACTCAACAATTCAGCCATGTTTCTCTTCTATCTACCTCCTCGAGTGCTCTCGACTCCGCTGGACCCTCCATGGTCTATCTTTTTGCTATGAAGATCTCAAGCGGTTAGAAGAATTCTTGTGCATAGGGTGATTGTGTCGCTCATTTTAGCGCCTCGTTGAGCAAGAAGACCAGCCATTATGGTTAGAAGAATTTTTGTGATATCACCTGAGTCTTCTCTCCATGCTCGCAAAGTTGTTCTAGTGTTTGCGAGGGCTAAAATGTGTGGACATTTTCCCCTTGTTTGGTCCTCCAAACGCCCACCGAGAAAGCCATAGGCTCCTTTTAGGCGGGCGACCTTTCCTCTTCTCTAGCACAATTTTATCAACGAGCCGATGTGACTTGGTTCGCGATGAGTTTCAGCCTTGTGGGGATCCAGACTCCCTTCAATCCAAAGAAGCCCTGGTGGGTTAATCTCTGGTCAATGTAAATTCTTTGTATCCGTCCCACGATATTTTGTAATTTGGGGAAGCAATAAGTTTGAGTCCATTACCCCTTCGTTATCCGTCCCCTGAATTTCCGATGTGTTGATCCGTTTCCATTTCTGATTTCAATTTCACACCCCCGACGAAATCTCCCTTCTTGCTTTCCCGGGCTATATATACGGGCCACGACTGTAGATAAAAAAACAACCCGCTTCGTCTCAAACCTTCTTCATCTTCAGTATGGTTCCTGCCCTTCCGTAGGTTTGAGGTCATGGAGAACAACAAGAGGTCTGCTGAAGAGGCCCTCAACGGATCTACATCATCACACCAACGTCTTCGTCGCCAACAGGACACAACTTGGGGTACTCCCATCGCCTCGGATCAGAGGATCGACTCTGCCCAGCCTTTGGGGTCATCTTTGGCACCAATCCACCGCCAGCTTCCTCGTTAATCAAGGAGGCAGATCGACAATGACGATCTGTTGGCCTCCATCGATCGGACCGACCAACATCTGGCCAATTGTCTCTCCCTAGCAGAATCGGCTTTGGCCATGATTGTAGGCCGATCACCCCCCGAGGTTGGCCTGGTGGGAGAAAGGTTGGCCAGGGCTAAAGCTAGAATCATGGGTGAGATGTCTGCCATAATTTCTCTGTTTTCTTCTTAATTTTGCCTTCAAGATTTCTGATCACTCTTTCCTTGAATCTTTTAGATCTAACTTGTGGCAGAACCGCCTAATCTAATGCCTCACAGGAGTGTTTGTCTTCCATTAGACACTAAGCACTTGAGGGAGAACACTAAATTAGTCGGTTTCGTCGGGAACACCCCAAGGGAGAACCCGAAAATTCACATTTTTTGCCATCAGGGTCACAAATGAGAGACTAAAGCTTACATCATTATTAACCATTTCTTACATCACTTTACATGTACATCAGACTATAACATTTATTATAACAGCGGAATGTAATTATATTATCGGAGTTATGAATAATTTAATATAACAGCGGAATATAAACATGTGATCAGAATTACAGCGGAAATAATCATCTATTCATGGCATGATGAAGCAGTGATATGTAAACTATGAAAACAGATTATAAACTTTCATTTATAAAAACATTTAGTGAGAGTTACAAATAAAACTACGATCGCAGCATAAAGGAAATCCTCTCTGAGCCCACCAGGAGGAATCCACACATAATGGTCAGCTTAAGTCTCCACCTGTCACCTGCAACAAGGGGAATAAAACCCTGAGTACTCAATTGTACTCAGCAAGACTTACCCGATAGAAGGAAAAAAAAGACTCCAAGGATATGCAAGGCTATCTGGCTTGTGGGTTTATTACATTTGCAGGAAGCATTACTAAGCGTGCGTCCTTATATTCGATTTTTATTAAATAGCCGCATTGGTTCATTAACTAACCATTCTATATAAGCACCTGTGCTACTTTCAAGCTGGTGGTAAGCAATCTGATTTCCTTTTTCCATTCCATCTTTCATCTTTAGTTCTTACTACGGTGCTAGACCGCAGACAAGCCATACCGGATTGCTCGGCGATTCGTGAATCAATGCCCCCAGCTGGGTACCCCAAAAACACACACCCCGCTTGTACCCTAGGCACAAGCAGGACCAACCCATCACTCTCCTGTCCCGGATGTCCAGGTCCCCGTCCAAACTGGGACTCCAAGCCCCCGCCCTTGAGTCCCGGACTCATAGCGGTGCAAGGACCTCCTCCACCAAAAAGAAACCCTAACAGTCGGTCCAGAAAGAGCCAGATCCACGACAAGAGAGCAACAAGTCTTCCAAGCGCCCATACACAAGTATATGCTCGGGATAATAAGTCTATGACTTGCCTAGAGCCTTATGAAACGATCGGTCCTTAATCGACCAGACAGGGAAAGCAGTGTAACCAAGCTATGCCCCGCGTCCACGGCGACACAACCTCTTACACCCACCAATACCCAAACCATATCCCTACCCGGTCACCAGTTTACCTTTCCACCATTTATATTTTCCAAGTGATAATAATATAGTAAGATATTTCCTATCTCTCGCGAGTGACAGGCAATCACTCGACTTCTACCGGAGTCCTGTAGCATAGCAATCTACACAATCCTGTCATACTAGTAAGACTCATAGGATAAAGATATATATATATGCAAGTGGGTTTCAATCAACTCCTTAAAACTTAATGCACAAATATAATTTAAACTGCAGAAAGGTAGGGGTTATGCACCGGGGCTTGCCTAGGAAGATATATATTAAAAAGTTAGTATCTGCATCGTCAGATCATCCACCATCATCCGAATAGAAATCCTATTGCATCATCTCCAGGAGAGAATACCATTACACCACCTTCGGATTCCCAATCATCCTTCAATTGATCCGTTGATCCATCATCGTACCTATATGATATGCATTGATGCAAATGCATAGATATAAATAATCAACGACAGCCGAAATACTTAGAAACCCGATCACGCCTTACAAGCTAACGAGCTCATTCTAACGACATCCGTACTTAGGCTACATGCCCATGTTGTCGAATAAGGCGTTATTTCCCAACAATTATTTTAGTTATATAAACCAAGGTGTTTCTTTATTTTATTCTATCGATTTAATCCTTATTCGAAATAGAGCATCATTAGCTACCTAGCAACTGATTATTCTAGAGCTACAAAAATTACCACGCGTACCTAATATTGCTAAGAGCCTACTGTAAAAATTTCAAATGCAACACTATCACTGATTTATCACAACAATTCCTACAAGTTATCTTTTTACCATATTAATTACCTTAAATTAATTATCTAGCTCCCAAAAATATTATCACACTATGAACAAAATACCCTATCAGATAGACCATGATTTTAGAAACTTAACGAAACTGGTTTGGCATTTTTATGATTTTCTACTATTTACTACGAATTTCCAATCATTCAGCCGATTACTAATATTAATAAAATACTGAAGAAATAAGAAAAGACCCTTGGGCCCAAAGCGACCCAGCTCGCCTGGACCAGTGGCCACGGCAGCCCCAGAGCGTAGGTGCGCTGCCCAACGTCGACAACCAACCGCCCATCACAGCTGGAAGTGAGCGGCCCGGACAGCCGATTTCGGTGGCGTGACGGCAAAGCAGTAAGGCAAAGCCCACGCAGTAGCATGAATGACCCGAACGCTGGCGTCGGCAGGGCGGTCTTGCTAGGAAAGCCCAGGGCGGGACGTCTATTTGGCAAAAGAGACCTCGTGGTCTTTCTAATTTTCCTTATGACTGTTGACACTATTTACTTTAGTCACACGTTTTGCATTTAGGACCCCGAAGTTACTCGTCTTCGCATTACCATGGTCCCCGACCGCCCCTGGAACAAAGCATGACACAGAGCTAGCCGACCGGTGGCCAGACCCGGTCGGGAGAGGCTCGAAGGCAGCGGGACACCGGCTGCGAGTGATGCAGAGCCAGCGATGGCGTCCGCACGGCCACGCAGGACTACAACGGCCCATGGTTAAGGCAGCGGCATGCAGGGGCATGCGCCCACGTGCAGACATGAATGGCGACCAAGGCGCGTGCGTTCCAGCGATATGGCTATGAAATCGGGAGAGCAGAGGGGTAGCGAATGTACCAGGCCTCACCTAGGTCCCGCTGCAACGGTTGGTTGGTGCGGTGAAGCCACGGAGGGGGCTGGCCACGTGCGCGATGAAGGGCGGCGGTGCTCTGAGCGTGGCGTGGCCGTGTCAGCACATCACCGGTGAAGGTCCTGACCAAGCCGATACGAGCATCAGGTAAAGCAGGTTAAGGCGAGTTAGAAATCACCTTCGATCAAACTGCTACCGGTACTTTGGGCCTTACCCCCAAACCTGCTCTGTAACAGTGGCAGATAGACCGGCGGTGACAGCGATGCTACGCGTGCTCACTCTAGTGGATGATTCCCACCACGGTAGGCTGCAGTGGCAAGCTATGGACCTTGGTCACCAGTGAGTGCAAGGAATTGGAGGGAGGCGCTTCGTGCACGAGGAATTTTGGAGGAGAGGGAGGGCGGTCATGGTGGCTAGCGACAATGAAACGATTAAAAAGCTCTGAGTTGGGCGGTTGGCGAGCTGACTGGTCGAGTAATCAAGGCATGGGGGTAGGGATGCACATAGCACAGCGTGACCGGCAGGGCACGCGTCGGTTAGCACGGACAGCACTAAGAAGATGTGCATGCGAGCGGTCAAGTGCAACAGTGGTGCGGCAGGGAACATGACGACGTCGAGAACAGGGCGAGTTAGGCAGGTCGAGCAGCAAGGACGAGCTCTACAGCGGCCGAGGTGACAAGAGGACAGGGGCGCAGACCTACGCCGATGCGAGTGAGCAGCACCTCGGTCGGCTACCGCATGCGCACAGCACGGAGTGGCAGTGACCCTGCCGGGCCCGGCGTGTGGCCATGGCCACAAGGTTGGCCAGTGGGGCAAGGCACGGAAGGAGAGCGCCCAAGCGTTCTGTGATGGCAGAGCGGTGTCGGTGGCTAGGCCACGGCGAGGCCGAACCGGCAGACGCGACGAGACGCGCGGTGACCGTGGCCCCAGACTGAGCAGCCAAAACCAGTGTCGTGCACGCTATTTAAAGCAGACTAAAAAGCACTTAACAACCCGACTAACGCTAAACCAATTTCACAAACCTACAGTCCACACCACCAGCTATCCAGCGAAGCAATACGCACAACAAACGGGCTACCTGAGAGGGAGATACGAGCGCGCTAACTTGGGTTCGTCACTCGGGCACCATTTTGCGAACTGAGTTACAACGCGTTTCGAAAGAACTTCAGGATATTTTTGGGGTAATGTCGCAGCATCAAACCAACCTAAGAACTACACCAAACCAAGGTACTCGCCGGGAACCATCAAGCTATACAAAAACATGGATAATTTGTTTTATCATTTTATGTGAGTTTTAAAACTTTAAAACATGAGACTTGGTTAATTCATTTCTTTTAGGCCTTAATTAAGGTGCTAAGCTAGCTCGTAACACCAGAGGTGTTACATAACTGCTCAGTTGGAGAGTCTTCGATCAGCTGCGGATCACGCGGCCGGAGTTGTCAATGCCAGGGGCACCGTTCTAGTGGTTCGCTTGCATGACATCCCAAATCGTGTCAGGGAGGTCGCCCTTCATGGTGTTCGTCATGATGCTGCCATGGCGTTGGCTGCTGCACAAGCCCGTTCTGGCCATAATCTTCAGCTCCTTCCCCATGGTTTTTTGGATGCAGCGTACCCTAGGGAGCATGAACGCTTGGTTGAGGACTTCATGAGCGCCGCCAACTCTGTAGCTTTCAACACCCTGGCCGATGATATAGTAGGCAAAGTGTTTTCCGGGCCATAGCTTGTAATTGGTGATGTTTAGTAAACAACTTCCTCGTCTTGAGTATTTTCCTTTGTTTCATGCTTCATACACATCACTTTGTCCGTGTTTGCTTTGATTCTATAGGCGATACACATCGTACTGGCTTTTACCCCTTTGGGTTCATTTTTGCACTGGAGGCTATACCTTTCCAATATTGGCTATTAAAGCTATCGACCGAACAAATCGCTTATTAAGTATTGATCCAAACACTAGGATAATATTTCTTTAAATATTTTCCGTTGATTGCTCGACCAAATTCTTCCTCTCCTTTTAGTGTTTCTAAAATATAAGCATTACCAGGCGCACAACGTTTGATCCGATAAGGTCCTTCCCAGTTAGGTGACCATTTGTCGAATTTACTGTCCTTTGACCTGATTGGCAATTTCACTTTCCAGACCAAGTCTCCTTCAGAGAATTGCTTAATCTTGACCTTTTTATTGTAATATTTCACAACCCTCAGTTTATTGGCTTCGATATTTTTAAGAGCACGCAGCCGAAGGCAACTCAAGTCCTCCAAATTATCTATCATAAGATTCTTGTAGACTTAGGCTGACAAATCATTCTGTAGTGTGACACGCCTCGATCCAGTCTGTACTTCCCAAGGAAGAACTGCATTATGGCCATACACAAGTTCGTAGGGCGACGTTTTAATTGATCCATGGCAGGCCATCCTATATGCCCACAACGCCTCATTTAGCGTCGAATGCCACTTCCTTGGTTGTTCCTCGATCTTTTTTTTGATCAGCTTAATCATAATCTGGTTGGATGCCTCTGCCTGGCCATTAGCCTGAGCATAGTAAGGAGAGGAATTCAGTAGCTTGATTCTCATACTAGCAGCAAAATCCCTAAACTCTTCTGATGTGAACATTGTTCCTTGAGCTATAGTTATAATTTGAGGAATCCCAAAACGATACACAATGTATTCCCTGACAAAATCAATCATGTTCTTTGAGGTTACCATCTTCAAAGGAATTGCCTCAACCCATTTAGTGAAGTAATCTGTTGCTGCCAATATGAACTTATGTCCTTTGCTTGAAGGCGGAAAAATCTGGCCAATTAAATCAATTCCCCAACCTCGAAACGGCCATGGCTTGATTATTGGATTCATGGCCGATGTAGGCGATCTCTGGACATTACCAAAACGTTGACAGTTCTGGAACACCTTGTAATATTCAAAACAGTCTTCCAACATCGCTGGCCAAAAATATCCAGCTCTGCTGATAATCCATTTCATCTTATAAGCCGATTGATGAGCTCCTCGTATCCCTTCATGCACCTCACCCATCAACACCTTAGCTTCTTCTTGGTTTAAGCATTTGAGCAACACCCCATCGACTGTTTTATAATATAACTGGTCATCTAACAAAATATATTTAGTCGATTTATACCTTAGCTTTCTAGTAACTTTCTGAGACGGATCTCTAAGGTAGTTGGCTATTTCGACTCTCCAATCATCACTTGAGGTTTCACTACTCAAGACTTCTTGAAACACTCGATATCCTGATGCACTTTGAGCTAGACAGTTAGCTTCTTGGTTTTGTGCTCTCGGAATATGTTGGAAAGAGATATGAAGAAATCCCTTGAGTAACTTTTGGCACTCATCATAGTATCCTTTTAAAGTCTCTTCTTTGCACTCATATAGGTCGATCAACTGATTAATAATTAACTGTGAATCTACAAATACTTCAATTGCTTCGGCCTTTACTTCATGAAGAAGTTGAAGTCCCTTGAGAATAGCTTCGTACTCCATTTGATTGTTAGTAATCATTGGCTCAGTTGGAAGAGCAAACTCAAAACTTGTCCCCCAAGGCGAAATAATAACAATACCAATGCCACCACCTTGCTTGCAAGATGACCCATCAAAGAATAACGTCCAAGGTATCGGCTCTACATAACCAATGCTTGGCTTATGATGCTGGGTGACAAAATTAGCCATTACTTGTCCTTTGACTGCTTTAGCCGATTCGTACTTCAAGTCAAATTATGATAATGTAAGAATCCACTTTCCCATTCTTCCATTCAGTATTGGCATTGATAACATGTGCTTAACCACATCAGCCTTGGAAACAACTATACACTTGGCCGATAATAAGTAGTGTCACAATTTAGTGCAAGAGAAATATAAGCACAAGCATAACTTTTTGGTGGGAGAATATCTCGTCTCTGGATCCAGTAGTCTTCTACTCAAATAGAAAACAACTCTCTCTTTTTCTTCAAATTCTTACATCAAGGCCGATCCAATTGTCTTGTCATCAGCCGATATGTACAACTTAAAAGGCTTACCTTGCTGAGGAGGGACCAACATAGGTGGACACTTCATATATTCTTTTATCTCCTCAAACATCCTTTGTTGTATGTCACCCCACTTGAATTCTTGATCATTTTTCAGCTTCAACAAGGGAGAAAACGGCATGATCCTTTCCGACAAATTTGAAATGAATCTTCTGATGAAGTTGATCTTACCAAGCAGAGATTGCAACTCTGTTTTAGTAGTCGGGGGAACTGCCTCATCAATTGCTTTCATGCTTTTCTGACCAACTTCGATTCCCCTTTTGTGGACCATGAATCCTAAGAATTGTCCAGCTCATACTCCAAAAGCACACTTATTAGGATTAATCTTTAAACCATGCTTTCTTGTGCATTCCAGGGTCTCACGCAAGTCAGCCAGGTGCTCTTTGTACCCTTTTGATTTTATCATCACATCATCGATGTAGATTTCAACAATCCTGTCGATCAACTTATGGAAAATGTAATTCATTGCCCTTTGATAAGTTGCACCGGCATTCTTCAGACCAAAGGTCATCACAACCCACTCGAATAGACCGATTGCGCCGGAGCACCTAAAAGCGGTCTTTGCTATGTCTTCCTCAGCCATGAAGTTTTGGTTGTATCCTGCATTACCGTCCATGAAGCTAATAACCTTGTGCCCAGCTGCTGCATCTACTAACATATCAGCTATCGACATCGGATAACCATCCATGGGTGTGGCTTTGTTCAGATCCCTGAAATCGATGCAAACTCTCAATTTTCCATTCTTCTTATATACAGGGACAACATTCGATATCCACTCTGCATATTGGCACGGCCGGATAAATTTTGCTTCCAACAAGCTTTCAGTCTCCTTTTTGATATCATTGAGCACGTTCGGGTTGAATCTCCTTGGAGCTTGTTTAAATGGCCGATATCCGGTTTGATTGGCAACCGATGTTCAACAATTGACCAGTCTAAACCAGGCATCTCATAGTATTCTCAAGCAAAGCAGTCTTTAAATTCCTTTAATAAATCAATTAATTTCCACTTCTACTCTGGATCTAACTTAGCACTTACGTACGTCGGCCTAGGTCTATCTCCAGGACCAATATCTACTTCTTCCAATTCATCGGCCGACGTGAAGCCATGTCCTAGTTTGCTATCTGTACCATCTATTGGATTATCCATTAATACAAATTTTCAAAGCCGACTGCTTGGATCGGCTGTTGGCTTTCACCATTGACTATGAATTCTGATGGCAATAGAAAAGCCATTTGGATATTAGCCAATGGTTGTTTTCTATCGGCTATTTGCTTGGTACGCCATACTTGAGGTTTACCGGATGCCTGAGCCTGTTTCATCTCTTTATTCCTTAGGCGTTGCACCCTTCTCTTCTGGCTTCTTGTTAAACCTCCTAGACACCATTGGCCTTCCTGCCAAACATATTTTTCTTTTGTTGCCTTCTTCATAATCAGCCCAGTCTTGGTCAACAACTCGCTTTCTAAGCCGATCATGAACACTTTTATTTTTTAAGCGCCGATCCATGTTATTATGATAATATGCATCTTGAGTATGGATAAACCGGAGGTTGGTTTGAGACTGCCTAAACTCCCAATACTGATTGTTGCATTCTAGACAGTCATGTCTGGTAGTCAACTTCAAACCTTCATTCCAGCAATGTCTGAAGAAAGGACAATTCCAATGTGATTCGGCTTGTTTCCTTTCATACCTCTCTTCTTTCAGTTGATGCTGGTATGCTTGATCCTTTAACCAACACTGATGATTCTTTTTCTTTTGCCGCTACCACTTATTCAACAGAATCCGAGATGTAACTCATGGCTTTGTTGTCCCTGCTTTTGATGTCTCCCCCTGCTCGTATCGGCTTTTTTGCTCGGCATGACGTCTTCTAATCTCTCTGTACTTGTCAGCCGATATTTGCATCTTGGGATCGACTGTTCCAGCTTCTTTTGATTTGGTTGATGTTAGGACCTTAGTCTTTCCTTTGAGTAGCCCAGCATCAACCATGTTTTGATCTCCTGGGAAAGGATTATCATCAACTTTTATTTTCTGAGGCATATCAAATTTGAGCCTCCCCTACTGAATAGCCCTCTGTATATGCTGCCGAAAAATTCTGCATTCGTTGGTGGAATGAGGAGTAGCATTATGGAACTTGCAGAACTTCTTATTTTTCAACTAATCAGGGGGCAACATAACATGACCATCGAGCAACTTGATCTGCCCTTTCTCAAGCTAGAAATTGAAGAGCTTATCTGATTTGGTGACATCAAAGTCATAGCTCTCCCCGACTTCTCTTCCCCAAGGATTTGGCACTATTACTGTCTTCTTGCCCCAATTCTATTCAGCCACAGCAACCTCTTCTTCTTCATCTTCATAGTCATCATCGACTGAGTATGGATCATAAGCTTCGGCTACTGTGGTACTTTTCTAAAATCGGGTATCTCTACGCATACTCTGGAATTGGCTGTTGAGCGCTGCCACTCGTTGAGCCAATTGACCCAAGTTATCAAATTCTTATCCTAGCAGTTTTTCTTTCCATATTGGTAGCATTCCTTGAACAGCTAAAGCAGCTAGTTGATCATCAGCTAAGTTTAAGGAGAAGCACAAGTTCCTAGTCTATCGGAACCTCTGAAGAAACTCAGTGCCCGATTCATTAGTCTTCTGCCTTATAGTTGTCAGATAAGTAATCTTCTTTTCTCCAGTCCCAGTGTAAAAATACGTATGAAACTTTTTCTCTAGGTCAGCCCAATTAGCGATGGAATTGACTGTCAGTGATGAAAACCAAGTGAAGGTTGGCCCTAATAAAGACAAGAAGAAGAAACGAACTCGATGGGCATCCTCAACTGATGCTTCACCCAATTGTGTAAGATACCAACTGACATGTTCTATCGTGCTTATACTGCCTTGGCCAGTAAACTTAGCGAACTCTGGGAGCTTATAATTTGTGGGAAGAGTGACCAAATCATACCATTCTAGATATCACGTTTGTACGAAAAGGTCAACCCTTTTGGCTTCAGACCGAACTGATTCTTCATCATCTCGGTCACCTTCAACAGCAACTCATCAGCATTTGAATTTGGATTTCTCTATACTTGCTGACCCATCTGCGGATTGAAATTCCGTGTGCCTTGATACCCTGGATTTGGAATCATATGAAGGGTATAATAGTCTGATCCATAGTGATATCCTTGTGGAACCTCTATCTGTTGGGTCCTTTGCTGGCTTGTTGCTTGAAGTCTCTGATTATAGACATAAGGATCTATATCTCTATGGATCCTTTGCATTGATGGTGCTATTTTTTGAGCCAACGACGGTATGTGGCCTGATGTGCCAAAATTGATCACCTGGTTCTGACTTTGCCCCACCGGCTGTTACACATGCTGTACTGATGGTCCATGGTTATACTGTATCTGATTCGTAGTAGTTCCTTGAGCCTGTCCAGATGAACCCTGAACTGCCTGGACATCACTATGACCAGCCGGTGCTGCTTCTTGATGGCTGGTACCAACTTGATTAGTCCATTGGGTCGACGAATCTAGAATGTTGTAATAAGCCGGCCCACCTTGACCAGCTGGAAACCCATGAATCGCCTCTTTCATGGCGTTGTGGAATATGTCCAAGAAAACTTCGTTATGGCTTGATATGGCATCATGAACAGATTTGTCTACAACTTCCTTAAAGAAACGCCTATCTTCAGCTTCAGTTGTATCTGTCTACCCGTGTAATAGAACACTTGGTAGTGGAAATTTCTGAATAATTGTGTTGTCACGAGTTTTGGTGTAGGACAACAAACACTTGCTCTAAAACTCTTCCATAGCTTTGCTGATGGCATCTTTATCTCCATCAGGTAGATCTTCATAATGTATCATAAGAATGTCGCTGTTGTTGTGAGCCGCCATGACGATTGTGGGGTCCCACCGAGCGTGCCAGAAACGTGTATCGACATGGAATTTTGTCCCGTGCCGAGGACACACGTAGCAAGCCAGAAGGGTCTGCTTAATGGAGTTGGAGATCCGCCTAGCTTCAACGCAGGGGTGGTCAATCCTGCGCACTCCTCCCGACATGTGCCAGTCAATTTGACCCTGCAATTGACAAGGAGAGAAAGTTTATCAGTAATTAAGGGCGAAACGTGCCGGTGTTGCCAGACAGTCCCGAATGTGCGGCTCTGAGAGCCGATATGAAAGGAGATCGACTAAATAGTCGATTCCAGCATATTCATAAGAATAAATCGATTAAAGCTCATGGGGTTGTGTAAGAAGAATCGGTTATCGTTCAGGATGAATGTCATTCTTTAAATATTGGTCAATGGCAATAAGATATTAACAATAATCAGTTCATGCTAAGCTAATGACTGCAAGTAACCGAACCTCTTTTTATGAAAGAAATAGTTCATCATCATTCAACCATTTAATAGAGATAAATCTAATGAACATATTAGATCTCATCTATCGCTGTGATCAGTGGGGCATGAGGCAGAATCATGTAGGCCGTAGAAACAACAATAGACTCAACGACCCTAACTTATTACTAATATCAGTGGGGCATGAGGCAAAATCATGCAGGCCGTAATACAATAATAAGATCATAGGGCTAACATATCTTTGAACCTATCTCTACTTCAATGATCTCGTGATGCGAACTATTCGTGAAAGCGCTCGATATCGGCTAAAACAGCCGATTCAGGCATAGCGCACAATTAAGGTCATGCCCTCTCAGGAATAGATCTACCAAATAATGATCCTCAGTCCACGGTGCTAATAGTGGGGTGTGAGGCAGGATCACACATGCCGTGATAACGGGCCATGGAATAGTTTTCGCTAGCCAATAGATCTACTCAAGATCAAACATGCCTTAACCGCACGCTATGCACGATCAAGATTAATGTAAAACAGCCGATAAAACATAACTCATTGTTTAAAGTACAGATTAGATCGGTTTAGATTAACAAACGATGGGTTAAAAAAGATGTAAGGCCGATCTAGATCAATCCCAATCAGGCGAAGTGATATTGCTGTAATTAAATAAATAATGGAAGCAATAAGCAATATTGGTAACTTAATGAATCTATCCAAAGAAACGCCACCCTTAGATAGAGCCGATAACTTGACCTTAATCTAGTTCGAGCAGTGGAGGTCGACCGGATCGATGCAGCCGTACTTAAACTAGACAAGAGTCGATAACTAACTTATACCAGAGTCGCAGTGGAGGTCGACCGGATCGATGCAGCCGTATGAACAGAGGTATAAGCCATGACGGTACTTACAGACAAGCAATGGAGGTTGACCGGATCGATGCAGCCGTACTTGCTGAAGAACGCATCGAGATCTACTCTACTCCTCCTAAGGGGTGGCCGGAGCAAAAAAAAATAACTTGTATTGGATTGATTGTGTGTCTCTTACAATAGCCGGGCTTTGATATTTATACCCGGGGCCTACGCATGACTCCTATCTAAGCACGACTCATCATAATTTTTGACCCTAGAGAAAACATTCCTAATTTAAGATAACTTGGACTCTAATCTTTTCCTTTTTGTAGAGTCCAACATATCTCGTCCTGGCGCCAATCATAGCCTTTGTCGTTATCCGCTGGCGCTATCTGAGGAAAGCCGATTTCAGTGTTGCATTCGAATCAGCTGATTCCAATCTACACAATTGATTCCTTGATGACATGATATTGGGAGCTTTCGAGTCCCTGCGACTCTCCTTCCAAATTTTGATGTAAACAGTTAAGAAGTGTGCTCGGTGCAGGTCGTCGTACTCCACCTCAAGAAGGGGGTACAACTGATGCTGCGTGGGAGGGGCTATCCTGTTATAGATTGATAATCAAAGGGTTAGAGTATTCAAATTAACATTATGTAGCATTGTAAAATTTGAACTACTTGTTATGCAATATGAACACAATATCAAAGTACATGTATATATTCAAAGTAACATTAACAGACATATTAAACAACTTCACTAGAAAAATAAGCAACTTCTATGTATAGCTGTTCAGACACAAGACAACTAGAAGATGCCATAACTGCATTTGCTATATAGCTTTCCTTTCTTTTTTATTGCACTGTTGATTTACAGTATATAATTTACATAATCTATAATTGGGGAGATGCCATAACTGTATTTGCTATATAGCTTTCCTTTCTTTCCTCTCATGATAGCCCGTTTCCATCCACCAGAAGCGACCGCCTTTCCCCACTCGCTCCCCACATTTAAGCATTTACGCTCAACTTGAAAAGACAAATTAAAGCCACGGCTTCGCATTAGCGAGTATGCTAAAAGCTTCTTTGCCAACTTTAGAATGAAAACGAATACGGATAATACGGGAAGCTATTCACGGCACCGCGCTAATGAGTATGCTAGAGGTTCCGTTACTAACCGCTATACGAAAACGGATGAATGTATCTATGGGCGGGTGAACGTATCTATGGACAATTTAGGAAAACAAAACCATGGTTTCGTGCCGCTGAGTATGCTAAAAACTTCTCTGCTAACTTTAAAATAAAAATAGATACAGATAATGGCGCCGTTCGGCTGGTCATAAAACCAGCCGAAAAACACTGTTTTCGGATGAAAAACACTGTTCACTCTCTCACAAATTCCTCTAGATTCATCCAGATTCCTCCAAATTCCTCCAAACGAACAGGGCCGATATAGAAAGATAACCATAGCCCCACGATAATAATATATATACTAAAAGCTTCTTTGCCAACTCTAAAACGAAAGGTGCTAAATATATTTTACAAATGAAATTTAACGAAACATACACGCAGAATTCATTGCACACGAGACTGTTGATATCCCTAACAAAAACCTATATGAATTTTACAAAAGCTTGCTGAATTTTACAAATACCTATGTGCGTGGGGGCGGGATGGTGGCGTGGACGGGGGGGTGGCGACCTGTGTCTGGCGTGGCGGCGGCCGTGGCGTGTGCCCGGCGCGTGCGCGTCGTGGTGCGGCGAAAGGCGGCACGCGGGGCGCGTGGCGGGGAATAGCCAAGCGGCGTGCATAAGCGTGATCGGGCGCAGCGTCTGGAAGAAGCGAAGTGGCGCGTGTGGTGTGGCGAAATGCGAGACAGATGGAGGGCGGCTCGCGGGCGATATTTATCTGGGACTGCTGCCGCGCTAAGATCGGTTGCGCGGCAGAACCTGCCACGTCCGGTCAGCTCCCCGGTCGTCGCCACGTCATTCCCCTCGCCGCGCCACCATACAAGGCGCGGCACAGGTGTTTCGCCGTGTTAGGGAAATAGGCGCGGCCAAGAGTGTTAGTTTTGAAAATAAAATAAAACAGTGTTAGATTTAAAATTAATTTAAAAAAGTGTTAAAAAATCACAGGAGGAGATGAGAAGAAGAGGAAGGCAGTAGACCCTGCACAGTAGCGCACAAGTAGGCATTGCAACATACTAGCGGTAGTAAACAGCTAGGTAGGTGGGTAGGTAGCCAAGAATCAACCAACGATATTTATCCTGTTTGCTTGAGTTTATTGAGAACTACTCAATCTATCTAAAATTATAAGACGTTTGACTTTTTTGACATCAAGTTTGATCACTCGTCTTATTTAAAAAATTGTGTAAAATATCACTTCTTTCGTTGTGGTTTGGTTTATTAATAAAAATTCTTCAAGAATAACTTAAATTTGACTATATTTGCACAAATTTTTTGAATAAGACGAGTGGTCAATCATTGGGGCAAAAAAATCAAACGTCTTATAATTTGGGATGGAGGGAGTACTTTTTAGTCATGAATCAATATTTTTCTCTCACAACATTTCAACATAAACATCAGGATAAGCCAAATTTCAGCATAATGCGCAACTAATAATGCAGAAACGGCACAGCTAGCGTTATTGGTGTAGTACTATGCAGATGTAGCCTTTAATTTAGGAATGAGCAAGTAGCTAGATAAATGGCTGCATGCATGCATTACATCACCTGAGTCCGGACTCCTGAGAACAGAATATAATGCTGATTGCTGGCTGGATGACGGTGTAGACTGCATCGATCATCAAGAGCAGCAGCCAGGGCCAGCTAGTGTAATATGTGTTTGCGCCATGCATCGGCGATGTCAAATGCTTTGTTGCCTTGGTAGCAGCAGGTAAGGGATCGATGGTGATGCTGTACTTACTAGTGTATATATGCAGTCGATGATGATGCAGGCAAGGCAACATATGCATATGCGCGAGGAAGAAGAAGGGAAAGGAAGAGGAAGCACCGCATGAGCATGATGCTCCCGCCCCGTCCGACACGGGGTGCGGCGTGGCCGACAAACAGATGCGGAGGCGGAGGAGGCCTGCCTGATTGCCGCCCATGCCCATGGTGTGGATGATGCTGTCCGTCTAGTCCACTCCAATCTTGTTCTTGCCTTGCTTGTGTTCAAGTCAAACCACTGTGTGTAGTGTGTTACGAGTATCTATCAGTGCCATCTGCCTGCGTGCCGGCGGCCCGTCTTCTTCCATCTGCTGCGACCTGACGAGCCCAGGACATGGCCCATGGTAGCGCTGGGCCCAGTCCCAGCCCAGGAAAATCAAATCTCTTTCAAGAGGCCAGGACAGAGACAGACAGATGAAACGAGGTAGAGTATGAATCGCTGAAGCATTCAAATTCTATTGATATTTTAGATGAGTTATTATAAGACATTCTATATAGGTGAATGAATATAACTATGGTCCCGTTCGCTGGTCTAAAATTTAGCTGAAAACTGGCTGAAAAATATTGTTCCGGCTAAAACAAGAAGCCGAATAAACTAAATATGGGGTAAGCCGAACAGGGCCATGCATGTGGTTCGAACTACCACCCACGAGGTTCGAACTATGATAAACACAACAAGATCATCGATCTATCTACAGTTAAAGAAGGACGGCTACATGCATGTGGCAGCATTATTTACATCGTCACATACTTACTATGTTGTATTTCAGGATGGAGAGAGTAGTACAGTTAGTGTCTAGAAGTCTGTTCGGGAGGTCGTATCGTATCGTGGATTATTTACTGCTGGCTGATTTGGTGTGAGAGAAAAATACTGTTCCCGACTGAAAATTTACGATCGTTTACGAGCAAACAAACAGGCTGTAGAATTGTTTGCATGCACAGGAGGAATCCAGAGATATGTGCAATCTATATCTATCTGATATTTCAATCCAATGCAAACAAACAGAACACGGGGCCTAGCTAGTACGAGTACTACTTAGGTTGTTGCCCGTATCATATCAGTATGATCGAGGTCGGTGCTACCATAGCATGGCTCCGATCCCTTCGCTGAAAGTGAAATATTGTTCTGACTGATTTGTTGTGAGAGAAAAATATTGTTCCGACTAAAAAAACAAGTTAAAAAAGACGAATTATAAAAGAAACAAACGGAGCCAAAATACCATGCACTAGATCGAGTAGAATGCATGAACGAGGTTATCACAGTCTGCAAGCATGCTAGCTTTGTAATATTATTACAAGCTGACGAATCAAGTTTATTTATTACTGTAATTAGAAGAAGAAGAAGAAGAAAGATGTATATAATATATGTACATGTGCTGCTATCCTATGTGGAGGGGCCCCCAAGGAAACCGAGAGCTGGTGGGCTGGATTAAATAAATAATTAATAAACTAAACTAACGTGGGGATCGGAGCTCCCACTCCCATAACCCGTTACCAAGGAAGAAGGAAGGAAAACGGAAAACCGGCTTCCTTTCCTTCCCAAAACCGCGGATTCCTTGGTCGCGTTTAGTTGAAAGACTTTTCCCAAAAGTACTACAATAGCAATCACATCAAATCTTACGATACGTACATATAGCATTAAATGTAGATGAAAAAAAAACTAATTACACAGTTTGGTTGAAAATCACGAGATGAATATTTTAAGCCTAATTAGTCTATGATTGAACACTAATTATCAAATAAAAACAAAATGCTACAGTACCAAATTTCTAAATTTCACCCTCTAGCTCCTTCCTTCCTTCCCGTCCCTGTCTCATCAGTCCACAGTCGTCATCGGCTGGCCCTGCCCGTGCCCGGGCACCGGGCAGCCCTCCAAGCCGTCACGTCACATGGCCCGAGGGAGATAAGCAAATGAAATGCAGGTTACAGGTTCGGGTCCCAGGTCTCACTTGGACCACTGCAATGCCCAAAAAATCTTGAGCCGATTTATATTCGACCAGATTTATAGAAAAATAATATGAACATTTATATCTTCAGAAAAACTTACTATAAAAAACATATCTTATAAAAATTATCTAATGATATTTAATTGGTATCATAAATGTTGGTATCGTCTTTTCTACCGATTTAATCAAATATAACGATATTATCCGGTGTCATATTATATATATATATATAAGTTTCATCTAATATATAACAAGAATTTGTATCTTTTGAAACAGAGAGCAAACGTTAGAAGGGGTTGAGTCATTGGTCGGTCGGTTGAATTCTAATTTAAGTTAGAGTAATGTGTTTCATACGTTAGACGAGCAAGTACAGAGAAAAATCAAACAAATTAGGGTCCATTTTATGTGGCCTCCGCACCGGAAAGACCAAGCCGCACCAAACAAACACGAGCCGGAGCCATTTTGATCCGGGGAGCCAGAGGCAAAAAAACGGAAGGGCTAGCGTCGGGATGTCCGACCGCTACTCCAGAGCCCGCGTCGAGCTCATCCGCAGCCTCGTGCCTCTTTCCCTCAAAAAAACCTCACGCCTCGCTAGCCAATCTGGCCTATCCACATCCGCAGGCCAACACTGGCCCTCCTGCTCCTCCACCGCTGCCCAACGCCCAACTTGAGCACCTGGAAGGGGAAGGACCTAGAGGGCCGTGTCGGACCTCGTTGGCGGTGCTAGAGACACCGAGGCGAGGCAACAAAAGGCGAGGAGAAAGATGCAACACCCAATCTACTCTTGAAATATTCAGATACAATACTTGGAACATATGTCTTAAGACTGATGAAACATTTAAAACATACATCTAAAACACTTGTAAAAAAACCATAAAACACTTGACACCATTGTAAACATATGCAACATCTAGAGAAGCACACTTGCAACATATGTCTTAAAAACGGATGAAATATTGGAAACAAAAACTTGCAACATACGTGTACAACCATTGCATCATATGCAATATCCCGATCTACTTTTGCAACATCCATATAAAACTCTTGCAATATACCTATGAAACATCTAAACGCTTGAAACATGCCTTTTGCAAACATGGGGGAGGCTAGGGCCGGTGGGGTCGAAGCTGGCGACTAGCGGCAACGTGCGAGCACCACCACCACCAGCACCAGGCTTGGCTCGCCCAGAGGGGCAACACGCGTGACGGGGCGTAGCGAGCACCACCAACATTAGCGCCAGCTACGGCACGTGAGCACCACCGGTGGAGAGGATGGATGGTGGTAGATGGGCGACCACCGTGGCGGAGCAGTCGTGGCACGCGGCGGCGGTGCTGGGAGTCTAGGACCTTGACGAGTGGAGGGTGGGGTTTCCGTTCTGGAGAGTGGACAAAGACCAAACGATTTTAAAAGTGCAATCAAGCCCTAACTGTAGGTTTTGGTGATAATGACCACGCAATTAGAGGACTAATAAGATTTGTCGAGATGACAACCAGAGAATATATAATCGAGGATGTTATACGAAACTGAGGTGCCCCCAATTACAAATGTCGATGGCTTCAAATTTAAAGGAGGTTTAAATTCTTTTATATTTTAAATTTGAGTATAGGAAAAGCCGTACTATAAAGGGAGACACAATACTTGAGCTAACATGTGCTACCAAGTGCTCTATCTTAAACCTACATCCTAAGTTACTCAGCCAAGACATCCAGCACTTCACTCTTACTCTTGCTGTCTTGCCTTGTGTGGCAGTGCCACACCTAGAGACTTAAGTGACCGTTGGGGGCTGGGGGTATTTATACCTTTCCCCTTCCTCTCCAACGTCTCTCTTCTCTCTCTGAACCCTTCAGTTCACCTAAGAACAGAAAAGTGCCCATCTCTCTCTCCTCCATTGGTGACCTTGAGTTCCCAAGCTTCTCTATTGATTTCCCCATCAATCCTTGAGAGACAAAGGTGCCAAACTTAATTAGAGAGCAGATCTACTGATTTCCAAAGCCTAAAGAGCACTTGGTTCATGTTTTGGCCGACGGTTGTGTTTGTTACTCTTGGAGCTTGGCTCCTAGCTGGCTAGAGCATCACCCGTGGAGCTTACCAACTTGTGTGGCAGCCCTGGGAGGTTTGTAACCATCTCTTATAGCTAGTAAACTCACCTCTCATCTTAAGAGGTAACTCTCTTGACTTGAGAACGAGGAAGGATTGCAAAGCCCTAGCCTTAGTGGCAACCTCAACAACGTGGACTTAGGCAAGTCTTGGTGACGAGCCAAACCACAGGATAAATCATTGTGTCACTTTGTGCTTGATTTACTTCACTTGCATTTCACATTGTTGTTGAGGTAGATTTTAGGGTTTGTGGCCGATCTACTTGTGTGTGGAGTTTCTACCATTTTGTGGCAGAACCACCTAATCTAATGCCTCACAGAAGTGATTGTCTTCCATTAGACACTAAGCACTCAAGGGAGAACACTAAATTACACAGTTTCGTCGGGCACACCCCAGGGGAAAACCCGAAAATCCACATTTTTGCCATCAGGATCACAAATGAGAGAATAAGGCTTACATCATTCTTAACCATTTCTTACATCACTTGTAGTACAACATCAGAGTATAATATTTATTATTATAACAGCGGAATGTAATTATATTATCAAAGTTATGAGTAATTTATTGTAACAGCGGAATATAAACATGTGATCAGAATTACGGCGGAAATAAATAGATATTCATGGCATGATAAAGCATTAGTGTATAAGCTATGACAATAGATTATAAATCTTTCATTTATAAAAACATTTGGTGAGAGTTATAAATAAAAACTATGATCGCAGCATAAAGGAAATCCTCTCTGAGCCCACCAAGAGGAATCCACACACAAAGGTCAGCTCTCGCATCCACCTGTCACCTGCAACAGGGGGAATAAAACCCTGAGTACTCAATTGTACTCAGCAAGACTTACCCGACAGGAGGAAAGAAAAAGACTCCAAGGATATGCAAGGCTATCTGGCTTGTGAGTTATTGCATTTGCAGGAAGCATTACTAGGTGTGCGTCCTTATATTTGATTTTTATTTATAGCCACATTGGTTCATTAACTAACCATTCTATGTAAGCATCTGTGCTACTTTCAAGCAGGTGGTAAGCAATCAGATTTCCTTTTCTTTCCATCTTTCATCTTTTAGTTCTTACTACGGTGCTAGACACGAAACAAGCCGTACCGGATTGCTCGGCGATTCGCGAATCAATGCCCCCAGCTGGGTACCTCAAAAACACACGCCCCGCTTGTACCCAAGGCACAAGTAGGACCAACCCATCACTCTCCTATATCGGATGTCTAGGTCCCCGTCTAAACTGGGACTCCAAGCCCCCACCCCTGAGTCCCGGACTCAGTGCGGTGCAAGGACCTCCTCCACCAAAATAAAACCCTAACAGTCGGTCCGGAAAGAGCCGAATCCACGACAAGAGAGCAACAAGTCTTACAAGCGCCCATACCCAAGTATGTGCTCGGGATAATAAGTCTATGACTTACCTCGATGGCTTATGCAACGACCGGTCCTTAACCGACACAGACAGGGAAAACAGTGTAACCAAGCCATGCCCCGCGTCCACGGCGACACAACCTCTTATACCCAACAATACCCAAACCATATTCCTACCCGGTCACAATTTTTCCTTTCCATCATTTATATTTTCCAAGTGATAGTAATATATTTCCTATCTCTCGCGAGTGACAGGCAATCACTCGACTTCTATCGGAGTCCTGTAGCATAGCATTCTACGCGATCCTGTCATACTAGTGAGACTCGTAGGATAAAGATATATATGCAAGTGGATTTCATTCAACTCCTTTAAACTTAATGCACAAATATAATTTAAACTGCAGAAAGTAGAGGTTATGCACCGGGGCTTGCCTGGGTAAGATATATTAAAAGTTAGTATCTGCATCTTCAGATCATCCACATCATCTGAATAGAAAGCCCATCGCATCATCTTCTGGAGAGAATACCATCACACCATCTGCAGATTTCCAATCATCCTTCAATCGATCCGTTGATCCATCATCGTACCTATATGATATGCAATGCGATGCAATGCAAGGATGTAATTAATCGACTGTAATCGTGACTCGTAAAATACGATTCACGCCTCTCAAGTTAACGGGCTAGTTCTAACGACGACCGTACTTACGCTACCTATCCACGTTGTTGAATAAGACGTTATTTCCCAATGATTATTTTAGTTATATAAATCCAAGTTGTTTCTTTATTTCATTTTATCGATTTAATCATTATTCGAAATGGAGCATCATTATCTATTTAGCAAACTAATTATTCTGGAGCTATAAAAATTACAGTGAGTACCTAATATTGCTAGGAGCCTACTGTAAAAATTTTAGCTCCAACACTATTACCAATTTATCATGGAAACTCCTATAAGTTTATATTTTACAATATTAAGTACGTTAAATTAATCATATAGCTCCTAAGAATATTATCCCACTATGTGAATAAATTATGCTAGCAGGTAGGTCATGATTTTAGGAGACTAACAAAACTGGTTTCATAATTTTTGGACACCTAAATGATTTTATATTTAAATAACAAAACCAGCTCAAAATCTATTTTAGAAACTTTCACTAATTCGTTGAAAAAAACTAAAAGAACACCACGGCCCAAAAGGCCCATGGCGAGAGTGGCTCCAAAGATGGCCCAAGATCGACGAACGCTGCCCAGTAGCGCGTGCGTTCGCGGTCGCCCAAAGCCAGGTGAGCGTGGAAGGCCACGACGCGCGTGGCAGGCCCAACGCGGGTGGCACCAGCAGGCGAGGCGTGCTGCTGCAACATGGCAGCAACCGGGCGGCCAAGCGCGGTCATGGCGGGCAGCCAAAGAGCGACCACGTGGGTAAAGCAGCCCAGGCGGGCGACCATAGGCTGGCCCAGCGCGGTAGGTGGCGCGACAATTTGCCAAACGGCCCCTGCACTTTCCCTAATCGCTCCGAGATCCACGAGTACTATTCAAACGAGCCACGTATTTGCGTTAAGGGCCCCGTATAAATTTCTGTCTTGGATTCTTACCCTTCTTCTTCGTCAGAGCAGAGGCAGAGGAGCTCCGGCCGACGACAAATCCCAGCCGAGAAGGCACGGCGGCGGTGGAGTCCCGCTGGGGAGTAGCACCGGACCCCGCACGATCACGGCCTGGCCACGACGAGCCCTGAGCCGGTCCACTGCAGCCTGCCCGCGCACGAGCCGTGGAGGCGGCAAGCCGGCGGCGGCGGCGCGGCTGGCTCTGGGACGACGTGGCGAGGTGATGCGGCTGCGGTCTCAGCGTGGGAATGGAAACGGTAGGGCGCTTCACTGGCGCGGATGACGGTGGGGCACCGGCGCGTTGAGGAACCGTAGGTCCACGCGGAGCCAAGGCATGTGCGTGGGGAAGGACCGGCGTGGAGGTGGAGCGGCGCTGCAGCACACGGGCGCACGGAAGGGAGAGCAAGGGAGGCGCGGAGCCGAGTGCGGTGGGAGGCGCTGCGACTACGGACGCCGCCTAGGCGGGTGCTCGGCTAGGAAAAGCAACGAAGATGGAGGGCAGTGCCAAGGCGGTGCAGACGAACCCGCGTGAGCAGCGCGAGAGAGAAGCGAGGAGGGCGCCGGTGCTCGCCTCGGGGCGACGCTGTGGGCACGGCGTGCGAGCGTGACGCGCCCGATGGTGGCATGCGGGACGCGGCACGGGAAGTGCAGAGCCGAGGGCGCAGGCGTGCTCAAGTGCGAGGAGCTGGTGTCGGTACACACGCTGAGGCCCGAGGAGGGAAAAGGAGTGAGCGCCCGTGCATGCGGTCGATGGCAAGGAAAATGCAGAGCGAGCAGCAACTCACTGTAACACCCCGGTGTTATGCCTACATTGAGGCACTGCAAATCACACATATCATGCATCATCAAGCATCCAAATCATACATGCTTAATCATGTGAATAACAATTGAAACATTGCTTTGAAACATCTGAAACATGCGTGAAATCTGAATGTTGCATACACCTGTTTAAGAATTGTTTTGCCCTGAATTTTTCTTGATAGGTTAGTAAAACATGTTTGGCTACTATTGTAAATCATATAGCAATGTTTAGTTCAATTTTTGGAGCAATGTTTGTATTCAAATTAATTCAAAATTTGGCTTCAAAATAAATTCCAAAAATTAGGGTTTTGAGCTAAACATGGACTTTGATCTTACAATTCGAAATCTAGAAAGAATTTGGCTGTGGTCCTAAAAGCAAAGTTGTAGAGAATTAAATTCTAAGCAATTTTCATTTTTGGTTCATTTTCAAAAGAGGTCATTTTCTAGCTCAAAAATAATATTTGAAAGATGGCATTTAAAATTCCTTGAAAATATATTTGGAAAAGGGCAGCCGCAGCCGCTGCCGCCGCCCGCGAAGCCCGGCCATAAGCAAGCTCAGCCGCCTCGCCTCGCTCGGCTGAGTGACACTGGCAGCCAAAGCACTTTGCCCCGCCCCCAGGCACATGCGCCCGATCAAGATCGAGAGATTGCTCGCCGTGTGGCGCCACCGTCGCCGGTGGCTGACTGGCGTCCACACGCCATGGCAGATCCCTGGGCCTTGGCCACGGCTTAAGCTCCGCTTGAGCTCGCCTTGGCATCGCATTTCTGCTCCTCCCTTCGCCTCTCGCTCGGACGCACAGACCAAAGAACGCACCCGCCACTAGCCCCCTCGCCGAATTTAGCTCATCCGTCCACCACAGCTCGCCGGCGACCACTCCATCTCACCTGAAGCTTCGCCTTCACCCCGCGCACCCCGTGCTCGCGCTACTTCGCCGTGGTAAGCATCCTGTCCTTGGGAATTGCTCGCCGGAGCACGGCCGAGCTCGCTGGTGAGCTCCGCTCCCGTGGATTCCCCCTCCCTGCTCCTCTTCCTACCTTTACTTCGCGTGGACAAGCACCGCACGGCGACGTTGAGTCTCCCGAGCGCCTCCTTTCACCATGCCATCGCCGGAGATGCTCCACCGGTGACTACTCGCGCCGTCGCTCCGCCATTACCGTCGCCGAGCCTTTTTCCCCTGCACCGCCCCTCCCTATTCACCTCTATCCGACGCGGTTGGTCATGGGGAGCACGTTGGTGCCCTCCGTTTCGCCGGGGACCACGCCGTCGGCGAGTTTCGCAGTTGCCACGCCGTCGTCTTCCTCCGTCCCCTGTTTTCTCTCGCTGACGCACGGGTCCCATTTGCCGATCCACCATGCTGAGAGAAGGCGAGCTGGTGAGGCTGCTGCCGTGGGCAGGTGTGTGCTCACTTGATCGTGGGCCGTCTTCCCCCTCCCTTGTGCTCGGGCCGCGCAAGCCAAATGTGGCCGTGGGCCACTGACTCAATGGCTGGCCCGATGTGATAGGATAAATTGTTTTCAATTTATTCTTTATTATTTGAAAATAGAAATGGTTTGAAAAATGTTTGGATATTCAAAGTTGCTCCAAATTTGTTGAAACAAATTTTGCTAGGTTCCTTATCAGCAGATCTACTTGAGAAAATTATTGCATGTCATTTTAGAGATACTTTGCTGTAGAATTTTTTTTAATCATGAATATCGCTGATAACTTAAAAAATATGTAGAAAAATATAGAGGCTTCAGAAAAATATGGTTCCAAGTTTGTTAATCTTCTTATGTCATGTACTTCCTAGGAAAAATAGGTTTCATGCATGTGCTGTGGGAAAATTTTGAGGTGTAGTTCAATTACCTTTAATGGCTGATTTTTGTTATTTTAGCTAGAGAGCAAACTTTGTATAAAACATGCATGTGATAAATTTTGTACAGTCATTGTATGCTATGAAGAACATAGGAAAAATACTAATTCTGTTGTTTGACACTTTTCATAGTACAAAGTATTTTCATGTTCATGATCATGCCATAGCTTGTCATTTTTATGTAGACTATTTTACTTATCCAAACGCCATGAAAATTTTATGGTAGTCTACTTAGAGTAGTACTATGCTACTGTAATTTTCTTAGATTTTTATAAGCACCAGAAATATAGGTTGCTATTGTAGCCCTAGTTTCAAATGAAATAAAATAATCCTCTTTAATGCAAGTTAGTTAATAATGTTAGCTTTGGTGTATCTTTGAAGCATTTAATAAGATGTGTTGACTTAACCTATTAGTAGTAGAAGAGAATGCAGTAGATGACATGTGCTTGTGGTATATTTTCTTGGATGATGTGACTACCTTGCATTGAACTTATCCATTGTATTCATCTCATCCGATGCAACCGATTGCATAGGCACTTACACGCATTGCATCATCACGGGATCGCAAACCGAGAACCCAGTCGTCATTCCCGAGGAGCCCGAGGAGCAGTTCGAGAGTGTTGCGCGAGAAGTGCCGAAGCCGACGAGGAGGACGCTCGGAGTGCCCCGATCACCGTCGAGCTCCTTCGAGAGAGGCAAGCCCCGGAGCATCTTTCTCCCGGTTTGCAATGATTTCATTAAATGCTTTACTTTAAATTGATGCATTACGTTCAGGAGTTGTTTGCAACCGTTCTTTGCATTATACCTTGTTTACCTTTGTTATACTATATCCTTGTTACCACGGTATCCATGATCGAGTCAATGCTTAGGTGGCTTAGACCGGTAGAAGTCGGGTGATTTCTGTCACTGCGAGCTATAGGTGGTTACTGGATCTGCTTGGATGACTATGAAGTCATGATATAACTAAGTGTTAAATGAAGTTGAGACCGGACGGAGACTTGTAGAGTTTTGTGTAGTGTTTCCGTGCGTGTCGATTAAGGACCGACTGTTGTTGGGCCTCGAGTCATGTTGAACGATGCCTTACATTTATTTGGCGGATAAAGTACCTTCCGACCATTTTGGGAGAATAAAAAGCAGTGTGGTAGGACAGGGCGGGATGATAAGACCAAAGTGCGGTCGGTCGGCCCCGGTACATGTGGTTCTGGCAAACTCGAGATACCGGAAAGTTGACTCGGTAATCATATATCTCACTTTAGCGGGTGAGTGAGGTTTGTGTAAGGAATAAATCACCATTTGGTTAGGAATCGATTCGAATCGCCATCGCGCTCTGGATAGTGAGCACTTGACTTGAGTTACTTCATCGTAGTAAATGTTTATGGAACACTTGGACGATTATAGCGAATATGACAAGTATGGAAGTTGCTTAATGATCATGGTTATCATTAATTTCTTAATCACATGTTTACTCTAGTATAGATGCAAATCTAGTCGATAGGTTAAAATAATTAACTTGACAATAACGCTTTTGGAAAGGTTCTTGAAATGCTAAAAATGCTTCTTTTGCAAATGAGTACTAACCTACTATAAAGCCTTCATAATCCTTTGTCATTTATTTTTTTTCGGTTATGTCGGGTAAGTCTAGTGAGTACCTTCTCGTACTCGTGGTTTTATTCCCACTTTTGCGAGATGGGCGAGATGTATTACGGCTATTGTATCAAGCGCCTTTATCCTGCGATGGGTGATGCTTAGGACCATGGGCATGGTCATTCCTTACGTCTCGTCTAATGCTTTTGTTGGAGATGATCATTCGGCACTATATTTGAACTCCGCGTGAGTGTGTGTGGTTGAACATTTGGCTTCCGCTTTTTTTTGAACCGATTTTGTAATAACTATGTTTAAACTCGATGTATCTGAGATTGCGAACTTTTGTGTAATATGTGATGGTGACCGCTAAACTTATTACGATCTTGGCTGGAATGGAAGTTGGTTTGAAATCCTTCGTGATTTCACGGACTACCGGGTTATACGGGCTTAAGTTTGCTAAATCGTCTGCCCTGGCGGATGATTTTCTTACTTAATTTCGTATAATTGGTCGGTTCTGTTACACTCGCCGTCCTCAAGAAGCAAGGTAGGCGGCGGCGGCACGGAGTGGCCTGGTCTGCTCGATCTGGTCACGTCGGTGAAATTGACACGAGTTGACTCAGAAACAGGACCACGTGCTTCTGACTTAGGCACGTTGGTTGCTCAGCTCAAAAGAGCAATTCAGAGACAGACACAGACAAGGGGCAGCAGAGGCATCTGGACGGTTCTGACATAAATGACCGCGAAACAGAGGCAACAACACGTTCAATCATGGAGCTCGTTTCTGGCACTTTTAGCCCGTGTTTAGTTGCAAAAAAAAGTTCCAAAAAAAGTGCAACAGTATCCATCACATCAAATCTTGCGATACATGCATGGAGCATTAAATGTAGATGAAAAAAAACTAATTACACAGTTTGGTGGGAAATTACGAGACGAACGTTTTGAGCCTAATTAGTCCATGATTAAACACTAATTGCCAAATAAAAACGAAAGTGCTACAGTAGCCAAATTCCAACTTTCCCCTCAACTAAACAAGGGCTTATATATATATCGTCGTAACAACACTTTGCTTTGGAGCACGTTCAATCGTCGTAACTTTTATAACGGTTTACTAATTTACGCAAATTGCAACGTCTAGGCACAGAAAAATTTCAGCAAGCTCGAATTTAAATTTGATTCAAAAACTATATATGTGTATATCGTTCTATTTATTAATGGATTTTATTTTATTTATAAAGGTTGCTTTTCCTACTTGAGCTAATAGAACAAACCGTTCACTATTTATTTACCAGGATTATCGTTTGACATTATTAAATACTTTTACGCACTGAAATTTAACCTGGACGTTGATTCGAGTCCACAAAACTGGGCCGCACAGGATTCGCTCATCGTCTCCCGTACGTTTTAAATTAAAAATCCGAGGAAACTCGCTTCGCAAATTTTTCTTAGGCCTAAATCACAGTACTAAACAAGATCGTAACATTAAAGGTGTTACACATTTCTAGCTCTCGATCTGTGAACCTCATACCTGCAGGAAGCTAAGAAATTTATCTGATCTAAGCTTTCATTTACTGATTTTGAACTGTGACTCGAAGTTGTCTGCAGGTGCGGTAGTACTGCTGTCCGACAGTGCCGCGGGTGAAATTTGACATCCGCTTGAGTTTTGTTTTAACATGCCTATTCATCCCCTCTAGGCTAACTAGAGATCCTGCATATTTTCTAATAAAAAAATAGAGTAGTATAATGGAACACATTTGTTGAGCCATTCAGGCCAGCATCGCGGCCTATGGCAACATCAGCGTCTGGAAGATCAAAAAAAAACATCAGCGTCCCTAAGCATTTTCGAAAGGAAAAAGTTCAAATTACTCCCCTCAAGTTTGACATATGTCCAGATTACCCCCTAAACTAGTATTTGGTTCAATTTACTTCCTTCAACTATTTTAGTTGGTCTAGTTTATCCCTTAACATGATTTGTTATTTTTGTTTTTCCATGTATTAGTTGAGTCTTAATATCAACTTTTGTAATATGATAGAGAATATCATAAGTTATGTTAGAAAAAATATATCTTAACTTTTTGCCATAATTTTGACAGCTTAGGAAATTTAATAATAAATTAGCACTAGAGATACAATATCGTATAGAACATAATGATGAAAAATTCATAGTGCATTTTTCTAACACAAAATACAATGTCCTCTATCACCTCACAAAATTTGAAACTAAAATATAATTTGTACATAGAGAAACAAAAAAGAAAAATCTCTTTAAGGTGTTAAATAGTTGAAGGAATAAATTGAACCAAATATTAGTTTGGGGTTATTTGGACATAGACCAAATTTGGAGGGAGTAATATGGACTTTTTCTTCCGAAAAAAGAGAGAGTAGAAATAAAACAAAACCAGCCGTGGTTTTGAGGCGCCCACAGAAAGACAGCGACGTTTGAGAAAGGAAGCAATGCCAAATTGGTTGCCAATTCAGGGCTATAGGCCTTGTTTAGTTGGTGAATTTTTTAGAAAATAGTATTGTAGTATTTTCATTGTTATTTGATAATTAGTGTTCAATCATAGTCTAATTAAGTTTAAAAGATTTGTCTCGTGAATTTTATCTAAACTGTGTAATTAGTTTTATTTTTTATTTATATTTAATGTTTTATACATATGTTAAAGATTCGATGTGACGGAAAATCTTAAAAAAATTTGTAAAATTTTAGTAACTAGCAGGCACATATGTATGGATGATTCCATTCCCCCGAACCCGAAAACTGGGGCGCGTGGGAAGAAAGGCCAGGCCACATCAGGTGTCGTTGATTTCGATGGTGATTGGACAACCGACCACGGATCGGATCGGAATACCAGAGGATCGGAGTGCAGTGCAGTGCAGTGCATGCATGCGTCGCTGTTAGTTGTATGTAGCTAGCGTAGATACGGAGCACCTGGGACTGGGACACATACTCCTACAGTACGTAGCTTGCCGTTCGGTTCCCGTACTTCTTTCTTTCTTTCTTGTACTTTTTTTTCTGCCCTACTTTCCGTTCCAATTCCATTCCAAGGCAAAGGCAAAGGGAAAGGGCACGTCGTTTGGATGACACCTTCACCAGTTGATAGTTCGACTAAAACGACTTACATGCTGCTTTCACTGCAAGAGCTTTACTTGCCATAGATTATATGCGCAAAAAAAAAAATGGATAGATTATTTTTTTTTCCAAAACTTATTTTTATTTTTTCTGTCATTTATTTAATCCCGTCTCACATCCTATGTGTTGGAGGAATTGTAAGATCTACTAGTTTAGAAATTTAGAGAAAGCTACAAAGTTAAATAAGTAGAGATTGATGAACTTCAAATTAAAGCAGGGGTAATTATTACAACGTCAACCCGTATATAGAGTATAGACACGGAAGGATCTAGCGGTGGGGCGGACATAGACTCTAAGCCCCCTCTTACTACTTCCGCAATAATAGAGCTCCTCCTTTAAAACATTCTAGGTTCTACAAATATAAAAGATGACACAACGGAAGAACTCTAGAGATTAAAGATAAGCTTGGTTGATCCCTATGTTCTATGATTTTCTAGGCAGCGGCGGAGCCTGACGCAAAACGAAGAGGCCGGGGGCGAAATAGAAAAGACATGATTGGATTATGGATGAGTTGATGCCTCAAGTCTTGTGCCAAATAACTTCGTTACAGCTAGCTTCAAAATTCAGCAGCCCAGCTTCGCCTCCAAGAGGCTTCGCCAGTGTTTCTAGGGCCGCCACTATGCGTATGGATGAATATGATGCATCGTGATTACTCTATATATTACAATGACCCATGGGAACACGAAAGGACACTAAGCTACTTGCAATACATATGCTTATATTTGCATGACTAGTTGTATTATTTTTTCTTGACAACAAATGACTAGCAGTTGGATTAGCTTTGTATACTAGCAATGAAGGTTAAGCAGTGGCAATAATAAATGTACTCCATCCATCCATAAGAGAGAGTAATTCTAGTTTGTCTTAAGGTTGATCAGCTTTTTTAGGAAAAACCATCAACATTTATGACCGATAGATATACATTATGTAGAATATATATTTTTATGATGAGACTAAAGGTACTTAGTACCTCCCTTATGACAAAGATAGGATGTAATTGTAGCTCTATCCTCAATAAAAATTTTTAAAGCTTGACTAATATTACAAAAAAGTATCGATATTTATAATATTATATGTAGTACGTATAAAAATATATTTCACAACGAGTCTAATAGCATTTAATTGGTATCATAAGTGCTAATACTTTTTTTTTAAAAAAAAATCTGAGCTGAGGCAAAATTGTTTGACTCAGTACTACACTAGATATTTGGGCCATGTTTAGATAGCAAATTTTTGTAATCTGGACACTGTAGCACGTTTCGTTTGTTTTTAACAAACTTTGTCCGATCATGGACTAACTAGGCTCAAAAGATTCGTCTTGTAATTTACAACCAAACTGTACAATTAGTTACTTTTTTTACCTACATTTAATACCCATGTCTGCGTTCAAAAATTGATGTGACGAAGAAAAAGTGAAAAAACTTGGAACTTTGATGTCATCTAAACAAGGCCTTGATAAGAAATGGTTTGAACAAAATATATCGCAAAGATACTAGTGTGACTAGCCATGATTGTTTTTGCAATAACCTAGAGGTAGGGTTGGGTGTTTCCATGAGCATGAGGAGGGAGTTGAAAACCAGGCATGCATGCAGGGATCCAAATCTGTGGGAGGGAAGAGCAGGAAACAGAGGCAGCACCCACGGTTTTGGATGGAACGATGGATGAGGAGATGGAGATGCATGCACCTCTACTCCCCTCCCCACCAACTGGGAGTCCTAGTAATATACTACCACTATAGGCTGCGACTGCGACGGAACCGCGCGCGTGCGTTCCCAGTTTTCGGAAGGGAAACCCAACCGAACCGAAAGCAAAACCAGAGCCGATCGAAACCAGCGGCGCCGTCCTGAAGACGACGACGTGTTTCTTTTTGTTTTGTCCCGGTCCTAGCTAGGTCTCCTCTTCCTCGCTTGCTTGGGAGAGGGACGACGACGCTGGATATATATTACCCTTCCTTCATTCCTCCCATGTCCGGTCCATTCATACTGCTCACACCCACACCACCTCCTTCGTCGTCACTGCGACGGTACGCTCGCTCGCACGCGCCACCGCCAGCCGCCATTTCCACCACCACAACAACACGTACACTAAAGTAAAAGAAAGAGAGAAGGAGATCGATCGATAGATAGATCATGAGGCTGAGCTGCAACGGCTGCCGCGTCCTCCGCAAGGGCTGCAGCGACGCCTGCACCATCCGCCCCTGCCTGCAGTGGATCAAGTCCCCCGACGCGCAGGCCAACGCCACCGTCTTTCTCGCCAAGTTCTACGGCCGCGCGGGCCTCCTCAACCTCATCGCCGCCGCGCCCAACGACGCGCTCCGCCCCGCCGTCTTCCGCTCCCTCCTCTACGAGGCATGCGGGCGGATCGTCAACCCCGTCTACGGCGCCGTCGGGCTCCTCTGGTCGGGCACCTGGCACATGTGCCAGGCCGCTGTCGAGGCCGTCCTCAAGGGCTCGCCCATCGTCCAGGTCTCTGCGGACGACGCCGCCGCGGCTGCCGGACCACCCATTAATGCTGCTGCGGCTGCGGCTGCTGCTGCTGCGGCGGCGGCTTACGACATCCGACACGTCTTCCCCAAGTCCTCTTCCTCCAACAAGCACACTCCTGCTGCTGCTGCTGGTGCACCTCCACCACCACCACCACCAGCAGCAGCAGTGGACGACGCCGCCGCTGCCCAAAGCAAAGTCGACGACAAAGACAAACACACGGACAGGGGGCTTCTCCATAAGGTGTCCAAGCCCAAGTTCAAGCGCACATCCTCATCGCCTTCACCGTTGAAGAAAACCAAGACGACGACCCAAAACAATCAGCCGCACCTTGCTGCTGCTTCGCTGGACACGGAGCACGACCACGACATGCTGGTGGCAGACCATAGCGATGAAGAGCAACAACATGCTGCTCTTCGTCAGGCGAGCAACAGCAACGCCAAGAGCCGCCGCGCCTCGCCCGACGACTGCGACCGTCACTCGGCGTCCGCGTCGCTGGACACCCACGACACCGAGGAGGCCGCCTCTCACGTCAGCCAGGCTGTGGCGGAGCCGCAACAAGACGACCAGCAATCAGAGGCAGAGCAGCAGCCGCCGTCGATGGGCCTCGACCTCACGCTCAGATTGCTAACGTCGTCCGCGCCGCCGCACATAGCCCCGCCAACGCCCGCCGGCTGCAGGCAGGGAGGAGTGATAGATTTCCAGAACCTTCTAGCGTAGATCTAGTGGGCAAAATATAACTAATAAGGATTTGGGGATGTATCTCGCCACATGCGGTGGCGGCCATGGCGCCGCTACGACGTGGACACTGATGTTGGAACAGAAGTAGCATCGTAGCGAGGCAAATTGATGGAGCTTTCTGTCGCTCGTAGCATTCCTCTCTTGATCGGACAGGATTAGACTCGATGGGAACTGACGACAGCAGTGAACCTTGTGTCTCGGTTTCATTTTCCTCTTTATAACGCTACGCAATGAGGATCCATCAGTTAGAGAGAATGGCTGGGCGTTTCCGATCAGGAGCTCAAAAGCAATTGGCTGTTGGGCTAACTGATGTAGATCAATATAACATTTTCCTTATTAATCTCACTTTATGACTTAAATTTAACTTATTTTATCTTTTTCTTATTTCATCGCAGATCAGTGCATAAAGCGTGCATCGTCATTATGATCAATTACCATTAGATTAAACAACTACAATGTACTTCTCTGTTTTGAAACAGATTCTCAACTAGGCCCTTAGTATCTAGAAATCGTAGGTTTTTTCGTAAACCCATATCAACTGTGTGTTCTCTGAACACACTGGATAGTTAGCATTTGGTAAGCGGATCTGTAAGTACTTGTTTGATACTTATATGCTCAATGCTTTTAAAATGATTCTGGATTTTCTCATTTACAACATATAACTTAATGTCAATGTGTTTGGTAGCACACTTAACCTATTGTCTTATGAGTTAACTACTTAAAATGATTATTATTGTTGACTACTATTGTTAAATTCAGATACATATTCCATTAACCACTTTTGCTGGTTCCTAATGACTTATGACAAACTATACTATGGTATGCATCTGTCGATAGAATATCGTCGGCAGTCCTCCGAGGGGTATCCCACGAAGGTAGATTGATCGGCAGAGAAGCGTGAGATCAAGAACAAGAAGGCAATAGAGACACACGAGTTAGACAGGTTCAGGCCATCAGTATGACGTAATACCATACTCTTGTGGTCTGTTGGTTTGTATTAACTATTGTATGATATTGCGTGAGTTTGGAGGGGGTCCCTGCCCGCCTTATATAGTCCGATGAGTAGGGTTACTAGTCGGTTAGATCTGAGAGATAACCGAAAAGTAATAACTGATTATAGGAATTTTGGGATCATACATATCATAACAGATCTCGTAGTATCTTCAGGATATCTTCTAGGTGTCTTGCAGGAGGCGCCGAGCAGAGTCGTGCCCCGCAAGACTTTGTCTCGTGGGCTGGGCCGCCTCTAGGGACGCAGCTCACGTGGTCTGCCGTGGGTATCTAGGGCCGTACCCCCCACAGCTAGTCCCCGAGCGCCTTGTATCCGTTGTGCAACGCCGTCCTGAGCTTGCCCGAGCAGGTGCGAACAAAGCCGAGCAGTCAAGCTCATGGTTCCACCACCGTGATGAGTTGCCGAGCAGTTGTGAGCAGTTGCCGAGCAGCATAACCCAAATACGGCTTGCCATAAGGGAGTAAGGAGCTCAAGTTCAGAATCGAAAATTTCTTTGAAGTGGACCAAGTGTGCCTACTTAGAGTCCGACCACGAGAAATGGAGATAGTCTTCTTCAACTTCAAGAGGCGTGGAGTCTTCCAGATTTAAGCAAACACAATCACCGCAAGGTGAAGTGTGCCCACTCAGTCCCCGAGCCTAACAGTAGATGACGTAGTCATGTGGTGCCAGAATCAAAGTAGAAGAATAATAGAAGACCAGCCGAGCAGGCAGCCAGTCCCCGGGTGTAGCCCCGAAAAGCACATTCACCGTAAGGTGAAGTGTGTCCACTTAGTCCCCGAGCCTAACAGTAGGTGACAGGGTCAGAAATAGCAGTCAACTTGTAGAAAACGAATCGGAGAAATCACCGGAGTAACGGCTGTACAATAGCAATTACTGTGCCATAACGGTTGACGAAGAGGTCGGTGAATATTCGAAGAGCCGTAACAAATTGAGGAGATAAATCAGCGATACAGGCCGAGGTTGCGCGAAGGCCCAGGTAACAGCCCACCTTCAGTTGCAAAGAATTCGGGGTGGCATAAATCATGGGAACGGTTCCCAAAAAACCCTCGAATGCGAAAGGATGGAGAAAGTGCTTTATAACTACGCTGTCGCATCCCGCGTTCCCACCTTTGCCACTTTACCATTTCATCTTCCTCCTCAGCCCTCACATTTCTAGATTCGCATCCACACTTGCTTCCGCCGCCAAACCCTAATCAGATCTAAGAGATGGCGCCGAAGAAGGAAGCTGCCAAATCGAAGAAGACGAGCCCCAAGAAGGTGAGCGTCGAAGCCCGGCGAGATGAAGAGTGGGTGCCGTCGCGAACGGGAGAAGCGGAGCTCAATAGATTGGTGGAAGCTGGTGTTCTTCCTGACCGCGCTACCGTCGGATGGCGGCCGGCCCTCGGTGAGCCCTTCCTAATGCCTCATACCGATGAAGTGGTGGTATTCGAGGATTATTTCTGGCGTGGGTTGGGATTTCCTGTTCATCCATTCCTGAGGGATTTGTTGGAGCTTTGGGTGGTTAGTCTGTGCAATCTCCACCCAAATATCATTTTACACATATCTATCTTCATCCATTTCTGTGAGGCATATCTCGAAATCCTTCCCCACTTCAACCTCTTTCCGTCACTTGTTCTGGCTGAAGAAGAGAGGCGGCGGTGGTTCCAAGGTGGTCGCGGAGTGTACCTTTAGCTGCGCGATGGAATGGCGGGGGAGTACCTTACTGTGCCACTGAACATGTCATTGAAGGGGTGGAACACCAAGTGGTTCTACATGAGATAGAGCCACCCCGCCGTCCGCTGCGACACCGACCATATCCCGGAGAGCTAGAAGAGCTGGTCGGAGATGCCAAGCAGCGCTGACATGGAGCAAGTGAGGGAGCTCCTTAACTTAATAAAGGGTGTGAAGACCAACGGCAGATTGGTGGCGGCGAGCTTTATAGTGCGCCGCGTTCAGCCTATAAGGAGAGCCCGCCTTTGAATTCAAGGGAGAGACCGACGGTACCCGGGAGAGGCCGGAGATGCTGTCGAGGGACGTTGTGGAAGAGCGGGTTGTAGAACTATTCGCTCCGTTTGCCTCATTCAGTATGTCAGGGTATACGAAGCCCTTTAACTGCAAGAATCTGCCTCCTCAGTTAAATATCTCAGTTGTATGTTCCTAATGGTTGTTACCTTTTGTCATTTCTGAGCATTGGACTGATTCACTTATGCAAAGATCCACTCATAGGTTAGGGCGGTGTACTTCTTGGGTGTGCCGAGGAGCGAATGGCCGAAGGGAGTAGACACCCGGCCACCGCCGCAGCTAGATGAGCAAACTGTCAGCATCTCGTCGGAGTGTCCATCCCCGATGTCGGAGAAATCCAGGGGAAGAGGGCAGCGGCAGACGAGCCGACCCAGAAGAAGAGAAAGACGGTGGCTGCCGCTCCCCTGAAACCAGGCAGCATCTCGCTTGGTGGCGACCAGACCACTCGAACGTAAAGAACTGTGGTGTTCGAGTGGTCAGATTACGATGAAATTTCGGTGGCTGCTCCACCGAGCACGGAAGAACCTCCGCGCAACAGGCGCGCAGAAGAACAATCAAAGGGAGGCGAAGAAGTCCCCGAGCAGCGAGCGAGGAGAGTCCGCACCAGCAGGCGATGGAGGCCTTCGCGCAGCAGGCGACGAGAGTCCCCGAGCAGCATGCAGACGAAGTCCTAGAGCGACGGGCAGAACAGAGGCCGATGGTGGAGGAGGCGGCACCTCCACCCCAGAGCACAGAAGTTGACCCCACGGCCGCGCCCGGGTGCTCGGATCGGTGTCATCGGTTCAAGAAATTGTACCGACAGACCAAACCGTAAGTATCCTTGCCTTGGAGTTACTTTGCTGTCATTTCTTAACTTTTTTGGCGACTGACAAGAAGATCTGATGCAATGCAAAGCATGCGGGGATCCGGCCTCGCCCGTCTGGACTGTCGAGCAATTGAAGGCTAGTCCCAGAGCAGAAAAAGGTGCCGGTAGACCCCATGCTGGAGTCCCCAGTTGGTCGGCGGCCTATAGAGGAGTCAACCGTAGCTACTGGCGGACTTGGCGGCGGTGAGAGGTTGGCTGACGGGTCGGTGACAGTGTCGGAGGTGACCGCAGAAACCGCTGGATCTTTAGGGGCAGAGGCTAGAGCTGTCGATGCTGCGCCAGCGTTTGGCGTGGAGGAGCCTGCGGTGCCGGTGGAGCAGACGGTGCTGCCTGAGGTGTCGGAGGGCGTGGTCGGACTTGCTATCCGTCCACCAAGCCCCTAGGTGCAGCCACCGAGCCCCCAGGTGGTGCCTCCAGCTGTAGTGGAGTTGGACGAGGTGGAAGAGATCGAGCGTGATGAACCTCGACCTCAATCTATCCGAATCCTCCACAAGCGCGGTGACGAGGTGGTGGTTTTCGAGGAGGACACCACCAGGGAGATGAGGAGACTAAAGTCCGCCCTTGGCGGGGTGATGAAACAAATCGAGGTCAGTACTGTATCAGGAGTGCTTGTCTTTGATGTTGCAAATTGGAGTTCATCATTATCATTGTGCATTTGCAGGGAATAACTCGGACTGCCGAGCAGCGGCACCAGCTGATAAAGAGGATGGAGCCCCTTGTCGAGGAGAACGAAAAACTCAAGGCGGCGATGAACCTTACGGAGAAGTATCCAGAAGGCCCAGCGCGAGTGAGACCTTGCAGAGTCCAACGCGCGGGACCTAGAGTACTAGAAGGGCATCCTATCCGAGTGGCTGGCGATCGCATTCGAGCAGCTGTGGAGCAAGTTCGAGCAGCTAGCCACTGTCTCAAGCAACTGACGGGTGCTTCCTAGCAGTTGGAGCAGCTGCGGAAAGTCTCGAGCCAAAGAAAGGTATGTCATATCGATGAATGTGCTTTGTATTGTTGAATAGCTATATCTTTTGTGATGACTGTTGTGCTTGTAGAGCAAGACGCGGAGCTCGGCCAGCTGCGCCAGGCCTTCGAACAACTCTGAGAGGAGAAGGCAAAGGAGTCAGAGCGAGCAGACAAACTAGCCGAGGAGCTGAAAGGTGAATACTTCCTGGTCGGAGATAATGCTGAAGTGCTTTTCTTGTTTGATGGAACCTTGTAATGCTTGCAGGCTATCGTCATAAAGTTAAGGCACAGTTTGATGTGCTGGTGCAGGAGGCCAGGACCCAAAGGGACAAGTTCAATGCCGTAGTCGCCGGAGTTAAACCGGTGCTCGACTGCGTCGACCTGGAGACGGCTCCTTAGCCCGATGACAGGCCGCAACGTTCGAACACCCCAGAATTGTGCCTCGTATGGCTTGAGATCCGCCTGGGTTATCTTCAGGGCCGGTAGACTGTTCTTGAACAGTATATCGATGGAGCTGCCGCCATCAATCAGCACTCTGTCAAATTGAACTTTGTTGATACAAGGATCAAGAACCAGGGGAAAATGTCCTGGCTTGGGTATTGTGGCCCATTGGTCTTTTCTGCTGAAGGAGATCTCGCGGTGAGACCAAGGAGGGAGCCGTGGATCGGCGATAAGGTTGTCGGTGTTGGCCACGTCAAGCAAGCACGGGCGAGCAGCTTGCGTTCACGCTTGGTCTCGATGGACACTTTGCCTCCAATGATGGTGTGTACGCGATCGGTTGGCTTGACATACTTGTGATGGGGATCTCGTCGTCATCGTCGTTGTCCTCGTTGCGCTGTTCCCCTGCATCGTTAGGCTTTGTCGGACGTGTTCGGAGCCTATTGACGCGTGTAGATGGACTTGAGAACGCGACAATTCTCCATGGTGTGGTTTGACTTGGGATGGAGCTGGCAGGGCCCCTTCAATGCTTTGGCGTAATCTTCTTCGTAGTTACGATGCCCGCCCGCTTTTTTGACGGTGTTGACTTCGCCATCGTCTTCCCGAGCATGCTTGCCCCTGTAATCATCATGGCGGTTACGTCGCTGATTACGTTGGTCGCGGTGGTCATGGGAGTTGTTGCGCTGGTTGTGGCGGTCAAAATTGTCGCTCCGACCATGATTGTCGCGGTAGTCATCGTGGTGTGGGGGGTGGTCGGAGCATGGAACCCTTGTTGCTTCTTCGATAATTATCTTTTTAGCGTCGTCGGCGTCCGCATATTTCTTAGCGATGGCCAGGAGCGCTGTGACCAACTCAGGCCTCTTGCGAAGGAGCTTGTTCCTTAGAGCGTCGTGGAAGCGGAGGCCAGTGATGAAAGCCTCAATTGCCTCACTGTCGGATATTGATGAGAGCTTGATGCGCATCTCCAAGAAACGCCGGACGTACTCGCGCAGCGGCTCATCTTTCCGATCCCGAATCCGCTGCAGATCATATTTGTTGCCAGGTTGCTCACAAGTGGCAATGAAGTTGTCGATGAAAGCTTGCCTGAGTTCTTGCCAGGAATCAAAGTAGTTTGTTTGGCAAAGTGACCGACCACTTGGTGACCTACATGACCAACAACTCTTTGGAAAGTAGTTAGACATAACGTGCTCATCGACCATGGCTGATCGCATGTGGTTTCAGTGAAGCATGACCCATAATTTGGGGTTCTCCTTGCCGTCATACTTCTGAAGTTTTTCGAGCTTGAAGTTCCTGGGCCATATGACTTGGCAAAGGTGCGGAGTAAACTGCTTCAAACCCGACAGGTCGTGGGCAGTATCATATTCCATACGGCGATAGCTTTCGTGGGATGCACGATCGTTGGCTCTTTGGTTGATGCGATCACACAGATCAAGTCCTCCGAGGTAGTGGCGGAGATTGTTATTGCCATCGCGGCGATCTTGGTTGCCATCCAGATTAGCCCTGCGACCATGGTTGTCGCAGCGGTTGTCATCTCGGACATTGCGGCGATTGTCCTGTCGACGGCGGTTGTCATCTCGACCGCCGTTTCCGCCTTGACGGTTATCTGATGGGTCGTTGTTGCGCGAGCCACGTTGGTTGGGTGGCTGTGAGCGGCATGAGTACTGGCAGTTGTGGCTTGACTCGACTGAGATGGAGGGAGCCCGGGCTTGATTTACAATCTCGGTGGTCTGGGCCATAGCAGCCGTTAGATAGGCTTGTATTTCATCGCAAACTGCCTGAGTTTCTGGGGTATTGGGTAGCCATTGCATTGTTGCCATAGCGGCGTCTACATTGGCGCTTGGGGTCTGAAGACTGTTTGTCCCCACCCCGTCGAAAGCATTGTTGAGGTCGCGTGGTTGGACCCTTGCGCGTCGTGCCTCCTCTTCGCTTTAGCTTCGATTTGTCGGCGATTAAACGGTCAATATTACGTGCTTGGCGTGCGATCCTTTCGCATTACTTTTGCCGATCGCTTTGGTGGTTCTTCATTCTTCGACAACATTGATCAAATCTCCTCATCTTGGTGGGAAGGATGGGGAATTGTGGGTACCACAGGGGCGTGGTGCAGGATATCCGGATCGTATTCGACGCCTTCATCATCAATCATATGCCGGAGCTCAGTGTGGTCGGAGGCATTGGATGCGATGCCAGACGAGGAGCTGGAGTCACCCTCTTGGACTGTGTGGACAGATCCTTCTTGATAATCCTCAATCCGGACCATGTTTGATGTCCTCATCAATGTTGATGAAATTTCGCGGCTTCGACTGAAGTCGACATAGATCCAAGCGGCGTTGTATATTACACGCGTAGTTGGAGGCAGCATTTCATAGGCCGTAGGGCTAGGCCTAGTAGTTCTTCATCAAGGCTTCGTACTCGGAGAGCTAGAGACCCATCGCAGAGGCTGGCCGGCGACGAGCGGAGCGCCCTTCAGGAGTAGATATGACCAAGAGATCTGTACCAAGTCGTGTAGGACGACTGGCCCGAGCCGGTCGGGTAGATCTATTGTGGGAAATGGTTACCTGCTCATTAGGTCCACTTTGAATTGAACTTACTAGAGCTAGGGTTTCAGCGAGCTTGGTGCCGACCCGATCGATGGAGTCGAGCAGGTCGGTGTTGTCAATCTGCCTCCCTTTGTAGCGAGGAAGTGAACGATGGATTGTCGGTGTGGCTGAAAGCGATACGGGCGTGATCGGAGCTAGATCCACCGTGGTTGGAGCCGTATCCACCGTGGTCGGAGCCGTATCCACCGTGGTCGGAGCCGTAGCCGATGCAGGTGAAGCAGCGGTTGACACAGATTGAATCCGCGCCTCCTCCATGATCGTGGCGATGAAGTCGTCGGAGCCGGTGGTCCAGGTGATCTGACCGATGGTGAACATGAGGCCATTCGGCGTAGCCATGAAGCCGGGGATGATGACCATCTTGTTCGCTTGGAGAGCAGTACGCACACTCCCTACCTGGCGCGCCACTGTCGATGAAATATGGTCGGCAGTCTACCCAGGGGTATGCCCAAGGTAGTAGATTGTCGGCTGACAGATGCGCAAGCCACAAACAAGATGGTGACGTAAGACACACGAGGTTTTATCCAGGTTCGGCCGCCGAGAAGGCGTAATACCTACGTCCTGTGTCTGATTATATTGTTGTATGTCAATGAGAGATGTTTTTTAGAGGGGTCCCCTGCCCGCCTTATATAGTCCGAGGGGCAGGGTTATAGATCTGGAAACTAATCCTAGTCAGTTACAATTGCCATAGGTGATTGGATAAGGATTCCTATTCTAACCGATCGAGATCTTGCTTGATCGCCAAATCTGTCTTGACTCCTTGCACGGGACTCCGAACAGCTTGGCCGGGCCGCGCGTCGTCCTTTGGTGGACCGGACCCACTGATCCGGGCCAGCCCAATCTTAGCCGTAAGGGTATAGGGGTTAATACCCCCACACGTAGTATAAGTAGTGTTCGAGCAGTTAGTTTGCTACTGAGCCCTAAGGCCTCGGCTAGCCCATAATCCATAACATCGAGCGCGAAGCCTGTGCACATGTAGGAGTAACAGGCGTGACCAAGGAACCGCAGCCGACCACCCATGACGCAGAGCGCGGAGCCCGTGGCACGTGTAGGGAGAGATCGGAGACTAGGTCTTCTCCATAGAGCGCAGAGCGGAACATGTGCTGCTCGGCGGATTGGTGAAATAACTTGGAGATAAATGTAGTATAAGTGGCGTCCGAGCAATTAGTTCTTTACTGAGCTCTTGGCCTTGGCTAGCCCATAGTCCATAATATCGAGCGCGGAGCCCGTGGACGTGTAGGAGGAATAGGCGTGACCAAGGAACCGCAGCCGACCTCCCATAACATAGATCGAAGACTGGGTCTTCTCCAAAGAGAACAGAATACAACGTAAGCTGCTCGCTGATCGGCGAAATATCATGGAGATTTAGAGAAAAATCTTCGGCGATTTGGAGAAAAATGTGGTGAAATACGTTGGCGATTTGGAGAAAACGTGTTCAGCAATTTAGAGAAAATGTGTTCGGCGATTTGGAGAAAAATGTGGTGAAATACGTTGGCGATTTGGAGAAAACATGTTCGGCGATTTGGAGAAAATGTGTTCGGCGATTTGGAGAAAATGTTGTAGATTTGGAGAAACGTGGTCAGCGCAGTCATGGCGATTTCGTATTGGAGTTCGTTATGGAGTAGCTGAAAGCTCGGCGACCGTAAGTGGAGATTAAACCATAATGGAGAAATAATGGAGACAAATTATTTAGACCAAAACTGTATTCATCATAAAGTGGAGAGTTCATATCTGGAGCGTTTCACGGATAGAAACGTATAAGGTGTTCGATGTGCCATGAGTTGGGGACATCGATTCCATCTAAGTCACATAGGCGATAAGATCCTGGTCGGGTAACCACTTTGACAACGTAAGGCCCTTCCCATGGGGAGGAGAGCTTGTGCATCCCTTCGGTTTTTTGTTTTCTGCGGAGAACGAGGTCACCGACAGCAAATGAACGACCTTTGACGTTGCGGTTGTTGTACCTCCGCAAGCCTTCTAGATACTTGGCTGTGCGGATGCAAGTGATTAGGTGTTCTTCCTTGGCCCTGTCGACGTCCTCTATCCGAACAGCTGCGGCTTGCTCTTCATCATAATTTTCCACCCTAGGTGCTCGGAAGGCAATATCCGCCGGTAGTATGGCTTCTGAGCCATAGACCAAGAAATATGGAGACACACCGGTGTTGCGACTAACTTGAGTGCGCAGTCCCCAGACTACAGCTGGTAGCTCTTTGAGCCATCTGCCCGGATGCTTTTCTTATTTCTGATATAGCCTCTTTTTTAGGGCATCAAGGATCATGCCGTTCACCCGTTCGATCTGACCGTTGGCTCTAGGATGGGCAACGGAGACATAGTTGATGGAGATGCATTTGTCTTCGCAGAAGTCCCAAAAATGATGGCCAATAAATGTAGTTCCGAGGTCGGTGATGATGCTGTTCGGGAGACCAAACCTGTGGAAGATATCTTCGAAGAGCTTGACTGCTTTCTTTGCAGTAGCCGAGATGAGCGGTTTATACTTGATCCACTTGGAGAACTTGTCAATGGCCACGTATACGTACCGGAAGCCACCTAGCGCTGGCTTGAAAGGCCCAATCATATCCAGTCCCCAGCATGCGAAGGGCCAGGAAACTGGGATGGTCTGTAGCTCTTGTGCCGGCACGTGTATTTGCTTGGTGAAAAATTGGCATCCTTCACAACGTTGGACGAGGTCTTCTGCATCGGAGATGGCCATGGGCCAGTAAAAACTAGCTCAAAAAGCTTTGCTGACCAGTGTTCTCGAGGTCGCGTGGTTGCCGCAGGAACCAGAGTGAATTTTGAGAAGTAGCTTCACTCCGTCTTCTTGGGTGATGCATTTTTGCAGTATCCCTTCCTTGGCACTTTTCTCATCAAGTTGCCGTCCACCAGCACATAATGCTTGCTTCGATGGATTAGGCATTCGGTTTTAGTCTTATCGGCGGGTACTTCGGCGCTAGAGAGATACTTGATGAACTGTTCCCTCCAATCGGCGGCCGACAAAGGTACCGTAAGTACCAGCTGCTCGGCGGGGGGAACTTCCTAAATTTCCTTATCTTCCTTAATGGATGGCGCCAGAAGATCTTGAGTGAAGACCCCTAGCAGAATCGCGGCACGAGAGGAGCCTAACTTGGACAGGTGATCGGCAAGATGATTTTGATCACGTACCACATGGTGGTACTCGATACCATAGAACTTCCCTTCAAGCTTCCTGATTTCGGCGCAATATGCATTCATCTTCTTCGCTGGAGCATGACCAATCTTTGTTGAGCTAGTTGATGACCAGCGCAGAGTCCCCATATACCATGAGGTGTTTGACGCCGAGCTTAATGGCTATACGGAGTTTGTGGAGACATGCTTCATATTCGGCAGCGTTGTTGGAGGCCGGAAAGTGTATCCGAAGAACGTATCGGAGCTTATCCTTGGTCGGCATAGGGAATAGAATGCCCGCACCAGCACCGTTGATGTTAAGGGTGTTGTCGAAGTACATCACCCAGTGCTTGGGGCAGGTTGCGGTGATGGGCTCTTGGATCTCGGTCCACTCAGCGATAAAATCAACAAGCGCCTGAGACTTGATGGTAGGTCTACTTCTGAATTCAATAGAGTAAGTGCCGAGCTCGACAGCCCACTTGATGATATGGCCATTGGCCTCTTTATTGCGGAGGATGTCCCCCAGAGGGAACTCGGTTTCCACGGTGATCTTGTAATACTCGAAGTAGTGGCGGAGCTTGCGCGCGTAATTAGAACGTCGTATAGCAGCTTCTGGACCTAAGGATAATGAGTCTTGGGCTCGTTAAGAACCTCACTGATGAAATATACTAGACGTTGCACCTTATAGGCGTGCTTGGCCTCCTCGCGTTGGACCACAATGGTTGTGCTGACAACACGAGAAGTAGCGGCGATGTAGATCAGGAGAGTTTCATCTGGTCGTGGCGCCGTCATGATCGGAGGCTTTGTTAAGAACAACTTGAGCTGATCGAAGGCTGTGTCTGCCTCCTCTGACTAGGAAAAGCGCTCGAAAGCCTTGAGAAGTTTGAACAATGGTAGCCCTTTTTCGCTGAGGCGCGATATGAAGTGGCTTAAAGCAGCCATGCATCCTGTAAGCTTCTGTATATCCTTGACACATGTTGGTCGTTTCATGTTGGTGATGGCGGAGACCTTGTCAGGATTGGGCTCAATGCCTCATGCGCTGACAATGTAGCCCAAGAGTATACTGGATGGAACTCTGAAGGTGCACTTTGAAGGGTTCAGCTTCCATCAGTACCTTTTAAGGTTGGCGAACGTTTCTTCGAGGTCGGCGATAACTTCATCGGCGGCCTTGGACTTGACGACCACATCATCGATGTAAGCTTCGACATTGTGGCTGATCTGTTGATCGAGGCACATCTGGATAGTCCTTTGATAAGTCGCCCCGGTGTTCTTGAGTCCAAAGGACATGGTGGTGTAGCAGTACGCACCAAAGGGCGTGATGAACGACGTCTTGATCTGGTCTTCTTCCTTGAGGGAGATCTGGTGATAGCCGGAGTAATAGTCAAGGAAGGAGAGCAGTTCGCAGCCGGTGGTGGAGTCTACAACCTCGTCTATCCAAGGCAGACCGAAGGGGTCTTTAGGGCAGTGTTTGTTAAGATCAGTGTAATCAACGCACATTGTCCATTCTTTATTCTTTTTTCGAACGAGGACATGGTTTGCTAACCACTCAAGATGATACACTTCTTTTATGAATCCGGCAGCTAAGATCCATTTTATTTCTACCATAATAGCCTCCTTCTTGTCTGGCGTGAATCGGTGAAGTTTCTGCTTGATCGATTTGGCGATCGGCGAGACATTCAAGGAGTGCTCGCTCTTCTCCCGTGGTACCCCCGACATGTCTGCAGGTTTCTAGGCAAACACGTCGGCGTTGGCATGTAGGAAGGAGATGAGCACGTTTTCCTATTTGGGGTCAAGTTGAGCCCCAATCTTCGTGGTCTTGGAGGGGTCATCGAGGCCAAGGCCGACCTCCTTGATTTCCTTGGACTTGGCGGAGGAGCGAGGAGGCTCCAGCTCTGGGATCTCCATGTCATCGGTGGGCACCGTCTTGGCTTCGGTGACCACGCTAGCCATCTGGATGGAGAGGTCAGTGGCTTCAGTGAGGGCAAGACTCTCTGTCTCGCAGGTGTAGGCAATGGAGAGGTTGGCCCATAGGGCTAGGACTCCTGTAGGCAAAGGCATATTCAACACCAGATAAGCATAGTGTGGTACAGCCATGAACTTGGCCAGAGCTAGCCGACCAAGTATGGCATGGTAGGCGGTGTTAAAGTCGGCGACATAGAAGTTGATATGCTCGACGTGGTAGTCGCTTGTCGTGCCGAACTGTACTGGTAGGGTGATCTCTCCAAGCGGTTTGGAGGCCCTGCCAGGTACCACACCCCAAAAGTAAGAATCGGAGGCTGTGAGATCTGCTAACCCAAGGCCTAGCTCCTTTAGGGCTCCGGCGAAGAGGAGATTCAGAGCGCTCCCACCGTCGATGAGCACTTTTCTGAAAAGCACCTTCTGAACAGTTGTGTCGAGGACGAGGGGGAAACGCCCTGTGTAGGGGATGTCCACCCACTGGTCGGCCCTACTGAAGGTGACAGGGACCTCGGACCATGGGCGATAGCTAGGGTTGGTGGCGACGTCTTTCGAAGTGACGGCGAGCACCCGCTGTGCGACGAGCTTTCGTTCTCTTCTGCTCTCGGTGGAGGCGAGGCCCCCAAAGATGGTGGTGACCACCTTGTCGTGGTCCTAGAAGGCATTATCATTACCCCCAGGTGGTCGGCGCCCTCCGGCTCTATCGTTGGTATCGTCGTGTAGTTTTTTGTCCTAGAATTCCTTAGCCAAACCGAGGCAGTTCTTCATCTTATGTTTGGTGTTCTTGTGGAGGGGGCATGGGCCATCGAGGATCTTCTTGTATTGCTCATCGTAGTTATGCTTGGCATGAGGTTCATTGACTACGGCGACGATGTGGTCTGGCCGGCGGCGGCGATTTTGGCCGAACTTGGATCCTTCAGGTCGATCACGGCTGCTGTCACGATGGTAACTGTGGTCATCGTAGCGGTGGTCATTTTGGCGTCGGTCGTTAGGGCGGTCGTTATAGCGGCGTGTTAGGCGATGAGTGCCCTCATCCTCGTTGAAGCGCACCTTGGCTTCCTCGGCGTCGGTGTACTGGTTGGCGGTTGTGATCATCTCGCCAATCTCGGTAGGTGGCTTACGGTTGAACTTGGAGCGAAGCTCGCGGTGGTGGAGTCCTCGGATGAAGGCGGTGATGACCTCAGCTTCTATGATGTTGGGGATAGAGTTCCTTGTCTCGGAAAAGCATCGGATGTAGCTACGGAGGACCTCGGATGGCTTCTAGTTGATGCGGTTCAAATCGTGCTTGGTGCCCGGCCGAGTATAGGTAGCCATATAATTATCGGTGAAGACTTTTTTCAGCTCTTCCTAGGATCCGATGGAGTCTGGGGCAAGGCTTGTAAACCAGCTCATGGTGGTTGGTGTGAGCATGACGGGAAGATAGTTCACCATGACACTGGTGTCTCCTTCGATAGCGTGGACTGTAGTAGCGTAAGCCTGTAGCCACTGTGTCGGGTTCATCCTTCCTTCATAGGGCTCGACCCCAGTGATTTTGAAACCACGAGGCCACTGAAGTGTTCGGAGCATCCTTGTGAATGCTGGGGGCCCCTCAGGGTTGTTGGCGCCATCGTCTATAGCGTTGCCATCGGCGAGCGGCTCGAGAGCTGAGTCCGGGTTACCGTACTCTTAGTCATACTCCTGGCGGCGGCGTACTTCGTCTTCATGGCGACGAAGCAGCGTTTGTCGATACGTCATCGTGCATCTTGGAGATTGTTGAGGTGCACTCGAACGTCCTAGTCGACCTCCTGGTCGGGTTGGCGGTGATGTTCAATGCGGTTGCCCCTATCTCCGCCCTGGAGGGGTTGCCTATCGTCGCGGCGCTAGTCGGTGAAGCGACTTGGGCGGCGGTCGGATCTTGTGGCGACTGATCGGTGAATCGAGGTTGTGGAGTAAGAAGGTCTCTGATCTAGGCGGATCTCATTGACCTGGTGATGCGCCGCTTTAAGCATTGCGGCGACCTTGGTGACCTCCGGTGTCTGCGGGAGCCGGGCGAGCTCATTGGCAGCCACAACCAGGTTGCGCTAGAGTGGCCTCCCTTGCGAGTGAAGCTGCTGCTCGGCCATCGCAAGGGTAATCTCGTTGCTCGGCGTTGTGTGGTTGTCATTCCGGTTCTCGCACGCGGCGCGTTCCTCCTCGGTTTTGCCATTCTGAGGGGGGCTATCGACGCTGACGTTGAAATTGCGCCGCCATAGAACGGAGGGAGAGGAAGTTGCTCGGTGAAGGTTTCGGCAAGGGTCTCCGTAGAGCCCTAGGACTCGGAGTCCGAATTCTCCTCCGGGATGGTCTAGAGGGACGCTCTGGAGCATCGACCGACGTGGAGCATGTTGACGACCGGCGGAGTCTGGTCGGCGAGAGGATGGATGTCTCCCACCTGGTCGGCGAATTTGCCCCTTAGGGCATCTTGGAAGGTGGCGGCGATGTTGGTGAGCCCAAAGGGTAGAGCTGCAACTCCTGGAGTTTTTCAAGCAGCCTCCGACAGATCTAGATCGGTGGGTGGTCGGTGCTAGACCAGAGTGTCCAGAGTCGATTCGGCGATGGAGAGGCAATCGGCGAGCTTCTGACCAACCTGATCGATTGATACAATCAGATCATCATTGTTGATCTGCCTCCTCTAGTAGCGAGGAAGCGGGCGGCGAGTTGTTGATGAAGGCGACCTCGGAGGTGGTTCCGAGATCGGATCTACAGTCACAAGTACGAGGGTGATCGGTGTAGAATAGATCTGCACTGGCTCGAGGAGCTCTTCGACTCCATCAGCGTTGATGATCCATGAGATTGATCCGACCGTGAAGATCTGGTCGAGATGCGAGAGGGACGAAGAGCCTGCGGAAAAAGCCATCTTGTTCGATAAGGAAATAGCACGCAATCTCCTACCTAGCGCGCCAACTGTCGATAGAATAGTGTGATTGATCGGCAGAGAAGCGTGAGATTGTAGCACCCAGTTTTAAAGACAAAACTAGATACACACTATATGTGAGCCTAGGATGTCAAATCTCACATATAGCCACAAATAAGGGTAGTATCAATAGGCAATGCTTAAATACATAACGTATTAGTATAAAGAATATAACCTCAGAGTATAGACAGCGGAAAGATGACTCCGGTCTTCAGGCGAAGACTCCAAATCCATAGGGATGACTGACTGGTTGACCACAAGCCTAACTCCTTCAGACTGGCAATCTGGTACCCATCCGGGATTTTCATTGGATGTAAAGCAAGTGTAAGCTCACCATGGTTAGCAAGTATATCAAAGGGATCTATGAGGCTCAAAAGGCTTGACACTGTTTGACTGCGGTTCGTAATTTTAGTTGATCAAGTTTTAGCATCCTGTATCACTACTTTAGTGAACAATCCCAATTCCCAAGTGATATTAAAGTATAGTCAAGTTTATCTCAATTCCCAGCCATCCACAGTAACCACTAATATTGAAGGATCCAGACCGCTCGTATCCATGAGCACAGTTGTTATAACAGGTCAAATATTTCTGTAGAAATTGTACATCTTTACCCACCGAGCCATGATTCCCAATGCCGGGGTTTGCAAGGCCCACTACACCTCTACCTAGGAAGTGTGGTAGGGTTTCACTATGAAACCCTTAGCTAGTTGCACTAAAAAGTAGTAGCTAGAAAGGAGTGGCACACGTGGGCATCACAGCACGGTACACACATCCTAGCAGAAAAAGGAAAGATACCCTCTTACCCTTACTAGAGCTACAGACGAGCTAGTACAATCTAGTTAACAGGTTAAAGTCTGAGCCATATGACACTCAGGGTTGTACGGAACCTCCTGGGTTGTCGCTTTAGGATTAAGTCCTTATGGAGAGGCACTAGAGTACTCAACCCCGTACTCTAGCCCCCTATCTATTGCTAAAAAGCTTCATGTTATCATATTACATAATGTCTTTAGTCATGTTTAGCTATTATTCTATGTTCAGCGCTGCAACATCTATCCAAAATGCATACCCAAACCATAGGTAACAAGGATATGTGGTACAAGAATTCATCTAGGTAAAGTCCTTAAGGGTATATCAAATTAGACACATGCATGAATATGAAGTGTAATCATTCATAGGTACAAGGGGCCTTTGGTACACTTGCCTTAAATACCGATCCTTCGGTAAGCTTTAATCTTCAACATCCTTCTTCTTCTTCTAGATCACCACGTATATCTCATAAATTTGGACGTAATCGTAGAACACCACACAAACATCCATACACATACATGCATAGCATACAATTGCATCTATATCAGAATAGTACACCAATCATAGAAAAATAAGTAAAAGAGTTTGAAATACGATTCTACGCATCGCTACGAACACACAGTCGCGAGAAGCACGCTAATCGGAGCTACGGTTAAAAAGATACAACTACCGAGAGATTTGCTTTATACGTAGAAAAGAAAACTATAGGCTTTATTTATTTTAACTATACAAATTCATATATATAAGATATTTTATAAATAATATAGATTAAATTAAGACAATTTTAGACAAGTCATATTTTATGTATATAATCCAGTTGCATAATCATTAATCAAGATATGATTTAAACCATGATTTTTCTAAAATAGCTATATAGTAAACACTATTACTATTGCGTAGATCTCGTCGTTATGAATCTAACGCAACTTAAACGGACTATTTCGGAGTTGAAATGAATAAGTTATGATTTAAACAAGTTTTACTTTAGTTAAATAATAGATTAAATCTACCCATGAATTTCAAATATTGAAAACATGCCTAACAGTTGTTTAAACATGTAGAAAACGTAAATACGGTCCTAACACAATTCGAACGGGTCAAATCGGACTTAATACGCAAAAGTTATAGCCTAAATAAATTGAATGGCAAAACTGTAAATAAATCGACTCGACGCTCTAGGGCACAAAGCGATGAACAAAAGGCACGGGAAGATGGCTAAGCTCACCATGATTCGTATGGAGGTGGTTGCGGCGTCTGGAAGGCCTCCGAAGGGGAGGTTCGATGGCGGTGGCGATCTGAGAGAGAGAGAGAGGGCGAGTGAGGGGAAATCCGATCAAATCGAGACCAAAACACGAAATTAGAGTTACCTACAGGCACGGGGAACAAGGCGAAGCTCACGGGCACGTCGGCGTCGTTGATTAGGCACCGGGGCAGCGGGCTATGGAGTGGCGGTGGCGAGCGACTGGAGCGGCGAACGGAGAAAAGAAGGAGGGAGGGTGTCCGGCTGGGGCTTTATAGACGGCGGGCGCTACGGTAGAAGGAAGGGAAGCGGGAGGAGGGCGAGATTGGGCGCTTTCCTTGTAGGAGCGACAGCGCGGTGGCTTGCCGTGCATGGCCACGCCATTGCCGGGAGCAAGAAAGGAAGGAGCGGAGGAAAGAAAGGAAAGAAGACGGCTAACGAGTGGGTCCCTCGTTGCAGCGAGAGGAAGGTGAAAGCTCTAGTTTGGTTTTGGTGAATTGATGAAACCCTAAGTGCTAACCAAGTTTATCAAGTGATCATGAGATAGGTAGCACATTCCAAGTGGTGAAGCAAATGAAGATCATGACATGATGGTGATGATCAAGTGCTTGGAAGAAAGAGAAAAACAAAAGGCTCAAGGCAAAGGTATAAATTGTATGAGCCATTTGGTTTTGGTGATCAAGACACTTAGTGAGTGTGATCACATTTAGGATCGATAGCCGTACTATCAAGAGGGGTGAAACTCGTATCAGAATACGGTTATCAAAGTGCCACTAGATGCTCTAACTCATTGCATATGCATTTAGGATCTAGTGGAGTGTTAACACCCTTGAAAATGTTTTGTGAAAATATGCTAACACATGTGCACAAGGTGATACACTTGATGGTTGGCACATTTGAGCAAGGGTTAGGAACTTCACTGGTGGAGTGTCTACCCATAGAGTGCAGATAGTCCGACGGTGCCACCGGCGCCCTAGATAGAAAAGACGGAGGTCACTATAAGTGACCGGACACTGGTCTCGGTTGGACCGGCACGTCCGGTCAGTGGCAGTAGAGGGCGTGCGTCTCGGTCTTCGACTGAACGCTAGTGCTAAAAGTGACCAGATGCTGGTAGGGTGCGTTCGGTCAGTGCTGACGTACGCTGACGTGGGACACACAGAGGAGACATTGAGTAACCGAACGCTGGGTGAGTCCAGTCGGGTATGACCGGACACGTCCGGTCGTGAAATCTCACGTTTGGCACCTTAGTGGAAATGACCGGACGCTGGGGTCCAGCGTCCGGTCACTTTCTAACTAACGCGTCTGGTCATCATTTGACTGTTGAGATCGGGCGATCAACATTTGAAGCAGGGGACACGTGGCACGCATCACGTGACCGGACGCTGAGGTCCAGCGTCCGGTCAATACGACCAGCGCATCCGGTCACCCCGCATTGTGCCTAGTGAAGGGGTACAACGACTCTATTTCATGGGGGCTTCTATTTAAGCCCCATGGCCGGCTCAAGCTCACTCTCTTGGCCATTTGCATTGACATAGCAACCTTGTGAGCTTAGCCAAAGCCCTCCCACTCATCTCCATCATAGATTCATCATCTTTGTGAGATTAGGAGAGAATCCAAGTGCATTGCTTGAGTGTTTGCATCTAGAGGCACTTGGTGTTTGTGTTTCGCTGTGGGATTCGCTTGTTACTCTTGATGGTTGCCACCACCTAGATGGCTTGGAGCAGCGAGGATCATCGAGCGGAGGGTGGTGATTGTCTCCGGCTCCGATCGTGGTGATTGTGAGGGGTTCTTGACCTTCCCCCGACAGAGAGCCAAAAGGTACTCCAGTGGATTGCTCATGGCTTGTGTGATCCTTATCTTGTGTTGGTTGGGCGGCACCCTATTGAGGGTTTGGCATGTGATGCCAATTAGCGCATGAACCTCCAAGTGAGTGAATCGCCACAACAAGGAGTAGCTTGCCTGCAGGCAAGTGAACCTCGGTAAAAAATCATTGTCTTCATCATTTGATTCTGAGGTGGTTGGTCTTCATTGTTATTCATTCTTGTGATTGATTGGCTCCTTCCTCGACACGGCGGTGTAACCTTCTCTCTCACTCTCTTTACATTACCGCAAACTAGTTGTCAAGCTCTTTAGTGTAGCTAGTTGTGAGAGCTTGTTGGTTTGGTTAGTGTGGCTCTTTAGTTAGCCTTTGAGAGCACACTAACTTAGTGTAGTGACATAGCTTTTGTATGGATAAAAACTATATCAACTAGAATTGTGGTAGGTGGCTTGCATTTTTGGTAGGCTAGCGCAACACTTGCTTCGCCTCATCATTGTCTAACCAGTTTTGCTAAGTGTTGTTGTAGAAATTTTTATTAGGCTATTCACCCCCCCTCTAGCCATTAGGACCTTTCAAGTGGTATCAGAGCCGAGGTCACCGTGATTTGAGGCTTAACAACCTTCGGTGTAAAAATGGCTCAAATCAACAATACTAAGAAGCCACCCCAATTTGATGGCTCAAATTATCCCTATTGGAAAGCTAAGATGACAACTTATATCAAGTCAATCAATAGGAAGGTTTGGAAGGTGGCGGAGACCAAAATTGAGATTGAGGATGAAGGGGCTCCCACCGCCGCCGAAGAGATGCTACTCCAAAATAATGACATTGCTCTTAGTGCCATCCATGATGCTTTGGATGAGAGAACATTTGAGCAAATCAAGAACATTGAGAGAGCTCATGAGGCATGGAAGAAATTGGAGGAATCATTTGAGGGCACTCAAGCCGTGAAGGGTGCAAAGGCATATATTCTCAAAGAGAAGTTTGCAAGCTTCAAGATGAAGGAATGTGAGAATGTTCCAGAGATGTTTCATAGGCTTCAAGTGCTTGTCAATGATCTCAAAGCACTTGGAGAAGAGGTGAAGGACAAGGACTTCTCCCATAAGTTCTTGAGATGCTTACCTTCAAGATTTGGCACATTGGTCACTATTCTAGTGAGAAGTGGTTTGGACACCATGACACCAAACCAAGTGTTGGGAGATATAATGACCGATGATACATATAGAGATGATGATGAGAAGGAAGAAAAGAGGGAGAAGAAAGATGAGAAGAAGGATGACAAGAAGAAGAAGAGCGTGGCAAAGATCATCTTGTTGCTCAATATCCATACAATAGCGACAATGATGATGACAACAAGAAAAACAAGAAGAAGGACAAGAAGGAAAAGAAAGAGAAGAAGGACAAGATGGCCTTCAAGAAGAAGAAGGGTGGTTCATATGTGGTCACTTGGGATAGTGATGCTTCCTCAAGCGATGATGATGATAGTGATGATGACAAGACCACCAAGAAGAAGGCACTTGCAAGCATTGCTATCAATGAGAAGCCTTCTCTCTTCGACACTCCATCATGCTTCATGGCTAAGGCCACTAAGGTACAAACTTGTGATGATGGAAGTGATGAGGAACATGATAATGAAAATGAAAATGAAAGTGATAAGGATGATGATGAACCTACTAAGGATGAACTATTTGACATGCTAGAAGATGCTAAAGAACACTTTGACATCAAGAGAAGGGAATGCAAAAGCTTACATAAGGAACTAAAAGCCCTTAAGCAAGCCCTTGATGAGCTCAATGCATCTCATGAGAGGCTAGAGGAAGCCCATGAGAAGCTTGACAAGGCTCACAAAAAGCTTGAAAAGGCTCATTCCTCTTTGCTTGATGAGCAAAATAAAAAGAAGCATGTTGAAACTTGCAATGTAGGCTTAACTTGTGATATAATTGATGAATCATTATCTATGCCTATCATTATTGCTCCCACTAACCCTTCTTGTAGTACTTCTACTTCCACCTCATCTAGTAGTAATGGTCTCACTTGTGATGCCTCACTAATGGTTGAGAATGAGAACCTCAAGAAGGAGGTTAACAAGCTCACTCACACCTTGGCTAAGGCCTATGGTGGTGAGGACCGCTTGCTTATGTGCTTGGGTAGCCAAAGTGCTTCTCTCTACAAAGAGGGATTGGGCTATACCCCCAAGAAAGGCAAGGTGGCATTTGCTCCTCACAAGACTAGTTTTGTGAAGAACAATGGTCGGTTTTGCACTAGTTGCAAGCAAGTTGGTCATGTAGAGAAAAAGTGCATGAACAAGAAGTCACAAGCTAATGTATCCTCCATTAAGCTTGATTCTTTCTATGTGCTTACCAAGGGTGCAAATGGTGTAAAGGCTAAGTTCATTGGTAAACCATGGATGAGCTCAAAGAAGAAAGCCATTTGGGTGCCAAAGAGCTTGGTCACTAACCTTCAAGGACCCAAGCAAGTTTGGGTACCTAAAAAGAATTGATCTTCTTTTGTAGGTTAATTACAAAGTCGGAGGAAGGCATTGGGTTCTTGATAGTGGGTGCACTCAACACATGACCGGTGATGCAAGAATGTTCAACTCAATCAATACCAATGGCAATGATGGTTATGATAGTATCACTTTTGGTGATAATGGCAAAGGCAAGGTCAAAGGACTTGGTAAGATTGCAATATCCAATGACATGAGCATATCCAATGTATTGCTAGTAGAGAGCTTGAACTTCAATTTGCTATCCGTGGCTCAATTGTGTGATATTGGATTCAAATGCATATTTGGGATAGATGATGTAGAGATCATAAGTGTAGATGGCTCTAACATGATCTTCAAAGGCTTTAGATATGAGAATCTATACTTGGTTGATTTCAATACTAGTGAAGCTCAATTATCTACATGCTTGTTCACTAAGTCTAGCATGGGTTGGTTATGGCATAGAAGGCTTGGTCATGTTGGAATGAAACAATTGAATAGATTGGTTAAGCATGACTTGGTTAGAGGCTTGAAAGATGTTGTGTTTGAAAAGGATAACCTTTGTAGCTCTTGTCAAGCCGGCAAACAAGTTGGAAACACCCATCCTAAGAAAAGCATGATGAGCACTAGTAAAGCATTTGAGTTATTGCACATAGACTTGTTTGGGCCAACACAATACACTAGCATTGGTGGTAACAAATATGGTTTTGTAATAGTGGATGACTACACTAGATACACATGGGTATTCTTTCTAGTGGACAAAAGTGATGTGTTTGCAACATTCAAATCATTTGTCAAAGGCATTCACAATGAGTTTGAAACAACCATCAAGAGAGTTAGAAGTGATAATGGTAGTGAGTTCAAGAACACTAGAATTGATGAGTTGTGTGATAAATTTGGAATTAGACATCAATTCTTGGCCAAGTACACACCACAATCAAATGACCTTGTTGAGAGGAAGAATAGAACACTCATTGATATGGCAAGGTCTATGCTTAGTGAATACAATGTGAGTCAATCTTTTTGGGCCAAAGCTATCAACATGGCTTGGTATTGTAGCAACCGTCTCTATTGTCACCCATTGAAAGAGAAGACACCATATGAGTTCTTGAATGGTAGAAAGCCCAACATTGCATATTTTTGGTCTTTGGTTGCAAATGCTATATCTTGAAGAAAGGCACTAGATTAGGAAAATTTGACAAGAAATGTGAAGAAGGATTCCTACTTGGTTATTCCACTACAAGCAAAGCATATAAAGTTTGGAATTTGGATAGTGGTACTCTTGAGGAAGTTCATGATGTTGAATTTGATGAAACCAAGGGTTCACAAGTAGAGAATGATAACTTGGAAGATGTTAGAGGCATTCAACTTTCAAATGCCATGAAGAACATGGATATTGGTGAATTGAGGCCTAGGCAAGTGAATGATGATGAAGATGATCTAGTGCAAGTGCTCTCTAACTCAAATGTGCAAGATGATACAAATCAAGCTAGTACAAGTGGCTCTCATGACAATGAACAAGATCAAGTGGCTAGTACATCATCTCAACCCAATGATCATGCAAGTGCAAACAATCAAGTTCCAATACTCCAACCAACCAATGTTGCAAGAGATCATCCATTGGACACTATCACTGGTGATATTTCTAGAGGTGTACAAACAAGATCAAGATTGGCATCATTTTGTGAGCATTTCTCATTTGTGTCATCCATTGAACCAAAGAAGATAGATAAAGTATTGAAGGATGTTGATTGGGTGAATGCTATGCATAAAGAATTGAATAACTTCACAAGAAATCAAGTATGGGAATTAGTAGAGAGACCAAAGGGACACAATGTGATTGGAACCAAATGGGTCTTTAGAAACAAGCAAGATCAAGATGGAATAGTAGTAAGGAACAAAGCAAGATTGGTAGCACAAGGCTATACACAAGTTGAAGGTCTTGACTTTGGAGAAACATATGCCCTGGTTGCTAGATTGGAAGCAATTAGAATCTTGCTAGCCTATGCTTGTGCCCACAACATCAAGCTCTATCAAATGGATGTTAAGAGTGCATTTCTCAATGGTTACATCAATGAAGAAATATGTGTTGAGCAACCTCCTAGTTTTGAAGATGACAAGAAGCCCAACCATATGTACAAATTGAAGAAGGCATTGTATGGCTTGAAGTAAGCACCTAGAGCATGGTATAAGAGATTGAGGGACTTCCTACACTCTAAAGGGTTCATAATGGGCAAGGTTGACACCACACTTTTCAACAAGAAGATTGGAAAAGATTTATTTGTGTTGCAAATCTATGTTGATGACATCATATTTGGATCAACCAATCAAGACTTTTGTGATGAGTTTGGAAAGATGATGGCTAATGAGTTTGAGATGTCCATGATTGGAGAGTTAAGTTACTTCCTTGGTCTTCAAATCAAGCAATTGAAGAATGGTACATTTGTGAGTCAAGGCAAGTGTATCAAGGACATGATCAAGAAGTTTGGCATGAGTGATAGCAAAGTCATTAGCACACCAATGGGAACAAATGGTAACTTGGATAGTGATGCAAGTGGCAATATGGTGGATCAAAAATTGTATCGGTCTATGATTGGAAGCCTACTCTATGTGACCGCATCAAGGCCGAATGTCATGTTTAGTGTATGCTTGTGTGCAAGATTTCAAGCCTCACCAAGAGAAAGTCATTTGAAGGCTACAAAGAGAATATTGAGGTACTTGAAGCATACACAAAATGTTGGTTTGTGGTATCCCAAAGGAGCAAAGTTTGAGCTAGTTGGTTACTCCGTCTCGGATTATACGGGATGCAAGGTTGAAAGGAAGAGCACCTCGGGCACATATCAATTGTTGGGAAGATCACTTGTTTCATGGTCATCAAAGAAGCAAAATAGTGTTGCATTATCAACCGTCGAAGCCGAATACATATCCGTCGGTAATTGTTGTGGACAAATACTTTGGATAAAGGCCACTTTGAGTGACTTTGGAATCAAGTTCAAGAAAGTGTCATTGCTATGTGACAATGAGAGTGCAATCAAGTTAACCAATAATCCGGTTCAACATGCAAGAACAAAGCACATTGATGTCCGCCACCATTTCATAAGAGATCACCAACAAAAAGGGGATATTTGCATTGAGAGTGTAGGCACCGAAGATCAACTTGCCGATATATTCACCAAGCCATTGGATGAGAAAAGGTTTTGCAAGCTAAGGAATGAGTTGAACATATTGGATTTCTCAAATATGTGTTGATGCACCCCCACTTATATGATATGCCTCTCCTTCGAGCAATCCAAGGTAAAAGTTGATTGGTATGACATACATCCTTGCTAAGGACATGTTTAGTGCATCTAGTCATTTCTCATATTTAATAGGCTAATTCATGAAAATCTAATGAATTTGATGATTGTATGGTACCACTATTGCTTCTATGCTTAACTTGATATAGTGGTAGCATATAACATGTTTATGGGCTTATAAACCTAGTGTTTGATCTAGAAAATGTGCTCTAAGTATTTAACTCAACATGGTACAAGATAACCCTTATTTGGAGGTGTGAAGAAGCTTGTCCTTAGATTAAACCGAGTTAAATATCTTTAGCAAGTATTCTAGATTGAACCACTTTTGGGAAAATAATATTCACCCCATTGATTGGCATTGATAATCTCAACCTATCTACATTTTGAACCTTTGTGGTCATTGATGACAAAGGGGGAGAAATAACAAAGATATTAGTACATGGAGAGAAAACAAAGATATTAGTGTACTAAGATAATGAAAAGACAACAAAGGGGGAGAACTTGACATAGGGGAGAGATATGAAAAAGGAAAGGGATAAATTAAAAATTTTGAGCACACAAGTAGGGGGAGCAAGCTCATGAACTTGTATGGTGCATTTGAATGTGCATTTCATATGTTTGCTTACATGGCACAAGTTTTAAATTTCAATATTAATGCTTGTGTGGTGTATGCTAGTTATAGGTTTGAATGATGAAATGAAAATCTAGCATGCATAGGTTATCTAGTGATTTCATTTCCAAGTATTTCCAAGTGGTATCGAGCTAACCATGGTGCTAAGGATGGTATATTGGTGCACTCCGATTGGTATCACGCTTCAAAGGCCCATCTTTTATACCTTAGTATCATTTGGTAGACATTGTCTCCTATTTTTTTTTCCTATCTAAGCATATGTGCAAGCTACAATCCAAACTCTTAGCACATATGTAGGGGGAGCAATCGTTACCATTTGGAGTTCATGAAACTTGTCCATATCCTTTTACAAATGGTAAAAATGCTTGGGCAAGCAACATGAATTCAATTGAATTTCAATTCATATCTTTGTGTAAGAGTTATCATCAATTACCAAAAAGGGGGAGATTGAAAGCTCTAGTTTGGTTTTGGTGAATTGATGAAACCCTAAGTGCTAACCTAGTTTATCAAGTGATCATGAGATAGGTAGCACATTCCAAGTGGTGAAGCAAATGAAGATCATGACATGATGATGGTGATGCCATGGTGATGATCAAGTGCTTGGAAGAAAGAGAAAAACAAAAGGCTCAAGGAAAAGGTATAAATTGTATGAGCCAATTGGTTTTGGTGATCAAGACACTTAGTGAGTGTGATCACATTTAGGATTGATAGCCATACTATTAAGAGGGGTGAAACTCGTATCGGAATACGGTTATCAAAGTGCCACTAGATGCTCTAACTCATTGCATATGCATTTAGGATCTAGTGGAGTGTTAACACCCTTAAAAATGTTTTGTGAAAATATGCTAACACATGTGCACAAGGTGATACACTTGGTGGTTGGCACATTTGAGCAAGGGTTAGGAACTTCACTGGTGGGGTGTCCGCCCGTATAGTGCGGACAGTCCGACGGTGCCACCGGCGCCCTAGATAGAAAAGACAGAGGTCACTGTAAGTGACCGGATGCTGGTCTCGGTTGGACCGGCATGTCCGGTCAGTGGCAGCAGAGGGCGTGTGTCTCGGTCTTCGACCGGACGCTGGTGCTAAAAGTGACCGGACGCTGGCAGGGTGCGTCCGGTCAGTGCTGACGTACGCTGACGTGGGATGCACAGAGGAGACATTGAGTAACCGGACGCTGGGTGAGTCCGGTCGGGCATGACCGGACGTGTCCGGTCGTGAAATCTCATGTTTGGAACCTTACTGGAAACGACTGGACGCTGGGGTCCAACGTCCGGTCACTTTCTAATAGACTCGTCCGGTCATCATTTGACCGTTGAGATCGGGTGATCAGCATTTGAAGCAGGGGACACGTGGCACGCATCACGTGACCAAACGCTGAGGTCCAGTCCGGTCAATGTGACTAGTGCGTCCGGTCACCCCCGCGTTGTGCCCAGTGAAGCGGTACAACGACTCTATTTCATGGAGGCTTCTATTTAAGCCCCATGGCCAACTCAAGCTCACTCTCTTGGCCATTTGCATTGACATAGCAACCTTGTGAGCTTAGCCAAAGCCCTCCCACTCATCTCCATCATAGATTTATCATCTTTGTGAGATTGGGAGAGAATCTAAGTGCATTGCTTGAGTGTTTGCATCTAGAGGCACTTGGTGTTCGTGTTTCGCTGCGGGATTCGCTTGTTACTCTTGATGGTTGCCGCAACCTAGATGGCTTGGAGCAGCGAGGATCATCGAACGGAGGGTGGTGATTGTCTCTGTAACACCCTAGGTGTTAGGCTTGCATAATTACACTTGCATTGCATAGCATCAACATCATTCATTCATGCATAAGTATTTCCATATGAAATAATTCTATGAAACATGTGAAACATGACTTGTATATTGTGTTTTTCCTATGTGTATGCTTGTGATCATGGATGATTGAGTGCAAGTGATTGATGTTGGTAATTAAAATACCTTAGCTACACTTAGGATGTCTAATGGAACAATGTGCATGTTAATGACTTTGCCTAATTATGCTTTTAGGGTTTAGTTTGACTAGATGCTCCTCTTGAATGCTTGTGTTTGACTGAATTGGAACAATGCCTTAGAATGTTTGCATGTCTGAGCAACCTAAAGCAAAGTTGTACCAAATTTTGTTTAGAGGTCAAGTCATGAAAATGTGTGGAACAGTCCCAAACATGGCCCACAAGTCAGATTTGGGTGCTGATTCAGCACTTCGAAAATTTTCTAAGTCTTGCATTGAGTTTTAGTTTTAGGGTAGGCTACTTTGGTCCTTAATAGTTTGAAAACCGTGGAGTTTTAGACGAAGTTAATATTGACAATGTTGGATCTTACCTGTAGCTCTACCACTTTTATTAACGGACCTCTTGCTAATTCACCGTGGTTTAGGACTTAGGAGGGGAAGAAAACTCGACAGCCGATCTTTCGATGATCATCCGGCGATCGATTGCACTGATGATCATCTGCGTGCCATTTGGAGGCCGTCGCCCGCCCCTAGTAGTCGAGCGTTGAGCTTAGGTCGCGATGTGCCATTTACTTGAGGTCGCTTGATTGCGAAGCAAAGCACCCCGCCTCGCCATTCTTGTCGCCAAGAGCCTCGCTAGTCGCCATTGCTGAGATATCGCTCGTGCGAGATAGAAGCGCTTGCACTCGCTTCTACGACGACGAGGGCCGATTGGCGATTCCGTCGTCGTCGCCTCCCCGAGCTCACCGTGGACGCTCTATGCTTCCTCCTTTGTAGTTGCTCTAACCCTTATGAATCGTCGTGGTGAGCTTCGCCGGAGAGTGAGTTGAGCATCACCTAACCCTAGCTTAGCATGAGTAGGGGGTTCGCTTGGAGAAGTCACCATCGCACTTGGTGTGTCGCGGTGAGATAGCACCGATTCCACGCCATCCCACGCCGTATGAATCGATGCGGGAGAGTGAGTTGGTTTGACTGACGGTGAGATAGCGGGTTCCGCCATCCCACGCGTGCTGCTTTGGTGTGACTCCAGTGGGTCCACTCTGTGTTGGTCCCGAGCTAGTAGTGACTGTAATAGGAAAAGCTAGCTCATTTGTGCAGTTTTGAATGCAACTTTGTGAAATTTAAATCTCCTGTTTGGTGAATCCAAATTATGTGGTTCCAATTTGGTTAGGATCTTGGTGAAGTGTAGTATTTAGGAAAAATATAAAATGAGCACTTGTAGTAAAGTTTCTGGGAGAATTAAATTAGAACTTAAAATGTGTTTTTAAATGAATGCAAACTTGTTTAACTCATATCTAGAGTTGCAGTGCTCCAAAAATTATGAAATTTGTATGGTGAGCTATTCTTGATGAGTATAAGCTCTGGTAAAAATTTGAGAGTCATTGCATGAATAGTTTTTGAGTTATAAATTTCCCTTTTATAATTAGGAGATTATTGTGCTATTTTTCATGGTAAAAATATGTATCTAGTGAGCATGAAACTTTTTGTACAGTGTTATGGTGTTATGATGAACCTAAGAAAAATAAAAAAATCTGTTGCTTGACACTTTTTACTTGGGTTTTCTATTTATGCTATTTTAAGCCCTGCGGGCTTGTCATTTTTGTGTAGGATGTTATACTTGTTCAAATGATGTGAAATTTATACAGTAGCCTATTGGAGACATGTATAAGCTACTGTAATTTTTGTGGATTTTTCTGTACACTTAGAATATGTGTTTATTATTTAACCTAAGTATCTAAATAAATTAATAAAGGCATGAAAATAATTTATTTAGGAATGGCCACTATGTTTTCTTATGTTCATTTGATGTATGTTAACTGTTGGTAGCATTGGTAGTACTCATGGTGTTATTCTTGTATGTAATGAAATATTATTTTCACTATAATTCATTTATAGTGACTTTCTGGACAGATTTTAGAGTTAAGCGGATTAACTAGTGAAGATGATGTTTTCTGTGAATTTGGTCAATAACAAAGTTGTAGGGAACTTGTTTATCTAGCTTGTGTCAAAATTTCAAGGCATTTGGCCTAGTAGTTTGATAGTTATGTCAGTTGGAAGACAGCACTCCCAACTGCCTGCTCTTCTGGAATCCACATACAGTTTTGTAAGATCAGTCTGTTTGACCTAGTTTGAGTTTGAATTAGACTTTGGTGATTAAACGAAAGTCATAGACAATTTTTTAAGCTTTCCATAAAGTCTTAAATCATGGTATTTGTACATATAGAACTCCAATTATAGGTCAAAATGTCTGCTGCTGTTTGTAGCCTGAAAACTGTTGAGTGCGGTGAATAACTTGTTTGCTTGATATGAGTCGATGTGATGAGTTAGATGCTAGGCTAATTAAAATAACTTGTTAGTTGCAGGTGATAGACCTCTTACTGAAGATGAACGACTTTATCTTCGGTTGTTAGAGCTTGGTGAGTGTGCAATTCTTGTTTTCTAAAAGAGATATGCACCTACTCGGTAAAATAGATGTTAATCTTGTATCATCGTGTCATTCATGCGTCCATCTATACATGGCTGTACATTTCATCATCACCTTCCATCTCTTGTGCATTCATGACTCTTATACTATGCATATGCATGCAATAGGTGTTCTGGAGGGAGTCATACTTCTGGAATTCGAGCAAGTACTTCCGGAGGAGCAGCAGCAAGCTCAGGAGCAGGAGGTGCAGGCCCCAGAAGAAGGTGCCAATGTGGAAGAAGTTCTTGAGTGTCCCGATCACCAACCTTCATCTTTTCTAAAAGGCAAGCCCCAGAGCATTCTAAGTCTCCTATGTTTTGAAAATGGTTACTTTGAGTATCTTTATTTGTGATGCATTAAGTGATAGGAACTGGATGCAAACACTTGTTGCATATATATCTATTCCTTGTCCAGTAAATGTACCCTGAATCCTATTTAGGTCCAGGAGCGAATCAAAGCTTAGCCTTGCTTAGACCGGTAAAAGCTAGGTGATTTCCTATCACCTGCAAGTTAGGATGATGTCTGGTCACGGTTGGCTATATTGCTATCGTGGAAAATAACCATGTGTTAATAATGAATTGTGACCGGGCGGGATGTCGATAGAGAAGCAACAAGGTAAGGAGGTCTTGGGTGTGTATCTATCCCCGTCCGAGTCGTTTAAGGACCGATTCACTGTACGTCCTCATGTCATGTTGAACGCATGCCTATCACTTAGTTGACCGGATAACTTGTTCCGACCGCGAAGCCGAGTAGCTCAACTCAGGCCGGAAGCCGAGAAGTGAAAGTGCGCACTCTGGCGGTAGTAAGGATGTGCGGGGAGCTATTGGCATAAGTCCAAAAGGTGAGATTGACCACCTAGTAGAGTGGACTCCCTGAGAGTGCGGCGCTGCGCGGACCCGTGATTTCTAAGTTGTACCAAAGGTGACCCGAGAAAACCACTGATCAGGTTGATTGGGTTTGTGTTAGGAATACCCCTCCAGCTGGATAGGAATCGATTTGAATCACCGTCTCTCCCGGATAGTGAGAACTTGACTGAGCAGCGGCAACGTAGATGCACTTAATGGAACTTGATGGTTAAATCGATGATGATGATGATACAACATTATACCGGATATGGTTACTAATGTTTGGAGTTAATCAATTGCTTGCTCTAGTATAGGTGCTAATCTAGTTGACAGGTTAATATTGATAACTTGCTGCTTACTCATAATTTAAATTATGCTCTTATATCATTAAAGCGTTTATGCAAAATGATTATCAAGCAAGATCCATCGATAAAGCCTTGCATACTCCTTGGTGTTCTTTTTTTTGGTTTATGACGGGTAAGTCTAGCTGAGTACATTCTCGTACTCAGGGTTTATTCCCCCTTGTTGCAGATGACGTGCTCTATAACGGCTACTACAAGTATTGTCTCCACCCTGCGGGGGATGAAGACTAGATCATGGGCATGATCATCTATGTTATCTTATCCTACTGCTTTTGCTGGATATGACTATGGAACTAGCTTGTATTTGAACTAAGTGTGTGTGATGGTCTCAAACTACTTTGCTTCCGCTATTTGTGAACTCGTCTTGTAATAACTATGTGAACTCTGATGTATGAGGTACTTGTGAACTACTTGTGAAATGGATGTAACATGTGGCTTGTTATGTTGAATTACTATGATCTTGGTTGTATGCAAGTTGGTTTGAAATCCTTCGTGGTTTCAGTTGACTACCGGGTTTATATGGGTTCAAGTATGACGGTTTGATCACTCCGGTGATTGCTTTTGTACTTGTGCTCTTATAAATTGGTCGGTTCTGTTACAGCTGGCATCAGAGCTAGATTCAACATTAAACATGTCATATGTGTATTTAAAACAAAGGTTTTTGTTTGCGAAAATCAGTTTTGACAACTTATAGCTAGTTATATATAGGTGTGTTCAAATCTGAAATTTTACTTATGTGTGTCAGTTGTCATATCCTCTATGCCCAAATAAGGACTTTTAGGTGGCTTATTTAAGTAATGACTTTGGGGGGTAATTGCTTGCATTTTATTTCGTCGTCCATACGGCGTGCTATTGTATGGATGCCATCCGCTGGGTGGTAATGTATGGATCAATTGCCTCTATGCCCAAGTAAGTGTGAGTTGTGAGAGCATGACCGTCCAACAGTCGGTCTAGGGGAGTGTTAGTTGTGGTTACTGGAATATTTACATGTTACGCACATGTATATATGAAGGTACTTAATTATGGGTACATCTGTCGGGTAGCTTTGGATACCAAAGTATATACATATGGGATGTATATATGGAGCGTATCTTAATTTGCTGCTTTCATTGTATGCTTATTTATCTCTTGAGGGATGGGCTGCAATGAATTTGTCTGCAGATACACTAACAACGCAACGTGTAGCTCGACTAGATACGTATATGAGAGAACGTATGTATGCCACCGTCTATATCGCTAGAATTCTAAAATTTTCTTAAGATTCGTGAGGACGTACGGAACGTGCATGCATCATGTTCACTCATGCCATTACATTTTTGCATCACTCCCTCCCTTATCTTTAATTATTCTGTTATATATTTCTCATCCTGTAGGATAATCCTCTCACACCCAAATTGCAATGTTACTATAGATGGCCGCACCAGCACTACCACCCAGGAGCAGCACATTCCTGCACGTGTTTGGCACTCCAACCCTGTTGTGGAAGGTGCTACATTCCGTGGGATATGCGGATCCACCTCGTTATACTTGGAAACAAGGGGAGGCTGAAGGAAGGATGCTGTGGTATGATGTTGAGGTGGTTGTCCCACCTCACGCAAACAGACCTCAGTGGCTTGGTTGGAACGTTGAAGCTGATGGACAAACCCCTTGGGAAGGGGCACAGTTGGCAGCTTTGGAAGTTCTACTTGATCTTTGTCAGGAGTTTGGTGATGAGTTGATCAATGGACCAGCTGAGTCCATTCCTCGAGTAGCCCTGTCTGAGGTAGAGTGGCTGAATTTGGAGGATAATCCCTTGGTAATGGCTGAGGCAGAAAGGGCATAGAGCTCAGGGCCAGCCATGAGTGCTATGATGGTTGTTCTGAAGCTGTTTCAGGATCGCCCGGGCACTTATGTTAGTGCCTTGATAGCCCTTCGACAGGCACTAAAGGAACAACTCACATGGAAGAAGCATGCGTGCAAGAATGGTAAGGAGCTTAGGACAGCTCGAAATGATATTGGTGGTCTTATGAGTGCTTTGGAAAACCACAGGCAGCAGTTTGTACGTGTTGTCAGGGAAAGAGATGCTAACCATGAGCAGATCATGCATGTGGCTCCCTATGGATGTGAGCGTTAAATAAAAGTCCAGCTTTGATGTTGGCAAAAATTTGGCATGTAAGCGTATGCATCGCGAGAATGTGTGGAGTAAAGTTATGGGCGATGTTATAAGGATGAATTGTTGTGCCTCTGTTTATTGTATGAAATTAATCTCTCCAATAAGTTTAGTTTGGCATAATTCTACAATTCATCTGCAAGGTATCGGACATCATCCATCATTACTCATAAATGCACTTCTGCAGATGTCACGCAATCTGCGTTCAGGCCATGCTGGGGGTAGTGGTGATGATGATCTTCCACCGCCACCACCTCCCACACAATCTGATCTGTTGGCCATGCTCGTGGAAGGCCAGCGTGCGTTGGGCGATGCCATGCGTACCCTAGCCCAGATTCAAGCACAGGGCCGCAATCAACGACAGGGACCAGAGCCCAACCAGTATAGTGATTTCAAAGAATTCCAAGATACCAAGCCGCCCATCTTCAAGGAAGCTGAAGAGCCGCTCCAGGCAGAAGGGTGGCTAAACACGCTTGAACACAAGTTCTATTTGCTCAGGTTGACAGAGTAGATGAAGGCAGAATATGCTTCACATTAGCTACAAGGACCAGCAGGTATATGGTGGCGTCATTATAGGTCCACCTTACCTAAGACTGCCCAGATCACCTGGAATCAATTCTAGGAGGCTTTCAAGAGTCATTATATTCCTCCCGGGTTGATGGCCATAAAGCACAATGAGTTTATGAAGCTGGTGCAAGGCACCAAGACACTTACTGAATACCTTCATGCATTCAACCATCTGGCAAGGTATGCTCCAGAGTTTGTTGATTCCAAAGCAAAGAGGATTGCTAGCTTTAAGAGAGGGCTTAGTCCCAAACTGATGAAGTCCATGGGGAATAATAAGAGTGCCACTTTCAATGAGTTCGTAAGTGATGCTCTTACCCAAGAGAATAACAATAATGTCTATGCTGCTTTCAAAAATCGCAAGAGGGCCTTTGAAGCAAGTGCCTCTCAGGCAAAAGCTCCAATGGCTAAGACTCAGTTTCGCCCACCAGCTACAATTGTTTGGTACCGGCCACCACAGAAGAAGAATCAGGCAAAGACTGGTTTCAAGAAGGCATTTACTGTACCTCTTCCAAAGGGCACCACGGGACCAGGGAATTCTTTTGTTCCACTAGCTAACAGGCCCTTGGAATTGTGGCAGGACAGGTCATTGGTCTAAGAATTGTCCATATCCTTAGAAGAACAATCAGAAGCAGGGGAATTCTGGTGCTCGTCAAAGGGCATGTTAACTACACCAACGTGACAGAGATACCCTCCGGAGAGGTGGTTACTGCAGGTAAGTTTCTTGTGAATCAACATCCGGCAGTGGTACTATTTGATTCTAGTGCTTCGCATTCATTTATGAGTCCAGCTTTTGCATCAAAAGACAATCAGAAGGTAGTTACACTATCCACGGGTAGTTATTGCATTAGTGTAGCTAGAAGTAATATTTCTACCAATCAGATAGTGCAAGATGTCAGTATCGAAATAGAGGGACGAGTGTATACGTCCGAGCTGGTAGTGTTGCCGAGACTAGGTATAGATATAATCTTGGGGATGAAGTGGATGAGCGGTCATGGAGTGCTCATCGATACTTCCACTAGGGTCGTTATGTTGAGGGATCCTATCAGTAATGAGGCTTTCCTTGTGCCACTTCCCAGAGATCTGGACCTCCATAACACTGCTAATGCTATCCAGACCCTGGGAATCGAGGATGTTTCGGTAATTTGTGAGTTTCCAGATGTATTTCCTGATGATTTACCTAGTCTACCGCCAGATCGTGATATAGAATTCAAGATCGAGTTAGTGCCGGGCACTACACCTATTTCTAGAAGGCCTTATAGGATGCCACCCAATGAGTTAGCAGAGCTTAAAGTTCAGTTACAAGATCTGTTAGAGAAAGGTCTTATCCGACCTAGTGCTTCTCCATGGAGTTGTCCTACTATATTTGTGAAGAAGAAGGACAAGTCATTACGCATGTGTGTGGATTATCGTCCACTCAATGCTGTGACAATCAAGAACAAGTACCCATTGCCTCGCATTGATATTTTGTTTGATCAGTTGTTTAAGGCAAAGGTATTCTCCAAAATTGATTTGAGATCTGGTTATCATCAGATAAAAATTAGACTAGAGGATGTGCCTAAGACCGCTTTCTCCACCAAATATGGGTTGTATGAGTATCTGGTTATGTCTTTCGGCTTGACCAATGCTCCTGCATACTTCGTCTATCTGATGAATTATGTGTTCATGGAGGAACTGGACAAGTTTGTAGTTGTCTTCATTGATGACATCTTGATCTTTTCCACAAATGCTGAAGAAGATGCTGAGTATCTGAGAGTTGTTTTATCCAGGCTACAAGAACATAAGCTTTATGCAAAGTTTAGTAAATGTGAGTTTTGGTTTAAGAAAGTACCTTTCTTGGGTCATGTGTTGTCCGATGAAGGGATTTCGGTTGATCCATCTAAGGTGCAAGAAGTCATGGATTGGAAAGCACCAACTTCAGTGCATGAGGTTAGAAATTTCCTTGGTTTGGATGGATATTATCGTCGATTCATCCCAGATTTCTCTAAGATAGCCAAGCCCATGACCAGGTTGCTTCAAAAAGATGTAAAGTTTGTTTGGACTCCAGAGTGTGAGACTGCTTTTTGCACTTTAAGGACCTTGTTGACATCAGCTCTTGTTTTGGCACAACCTGATATCGAGAAACCTTTTGATGTGTTTTGTGATACATCAGGTACCGGTTTAGGATGTGTCCTTATGTAGGAAGGCCGGGTTATTGCTTATGCCTCACATCAGTTAAGGAAGCATGAAGCCAATTATCCAACTCATGATCTTGAGTTAGGTGCTGTTGTTCATGCTTTGAAGATTTGGAGGCATTACCTGCTCGGTAATGTGTGCCATATTTATACCGATCATAAAAGTCTCAAGTATATCTTCACTCAACCAGAATTGAACATGAGGTAGAGAAGATGGCTAGAGTTGATTAAAGATTATAACTTAGAAGTCCATTATCATCCGGGTAAAGCAAATGTTGTTGCCGACGCTTTGAGTAGAAAATCTCATTGCAATTCTCTCTTGGAAGCAGATTATCATTTGGCACATCTGTTACATCCTGCTATGTTGCACAATATTACTCTTAGTTGCTCTCTGGAAAGTAAAATCATTGAGCTTCAGAAAACCGATGTGGGTGTGTTCCACATAAAAAGGAAGATGAAGGAACAAGAGACAAAACACTTTCGTGTTGATGAGAAGGGTGTTCTATGGTTTAAGGACAGACTTGTAGTACCGAAGGACAAAGAGCTTAGAAACCAAATCTTAGAAGAAGCTCACTCATCCAAGTTATCTATCCACCCGGGAAGTAGCAAAATATATCAAGATTTGAAATCTCATTTTTGGTGGACCAAGATGAAGAAAGAAATCGCGGCTTATGTGGCAAGGTGCGACAATTGTTGTAGAGTCAAAGCAATTCACATGAAGCCTGCTGGACTTCTCCAACCATTGTCTATACCAGGATGGAAATGGGAAGAGATTAGTATGGATTTTATTGTTGGACTTCCCCCCACCCAAAAGAATTTTAATTCCATATGGGTAATAGTGGATCGTTTAACAAAGTCTGCTCATTTCATACCAGTTAGAGTTGACTATTGACCAAGTGACTATGCTGAGTTATATTTTAATCAGATAGTACGTCTCCATGGTGTTCCTAGAACCATTGTATCTGACAGAGGACCTCAGTTCACCACTCGTTTTTGGGAACATTTGCACAAGATGATAGGGACCAACTTAGTTAGAAGTTCTGCTTATCATCCACAAACCTCTGGACAGACGGAGCGAGTGAATCAAATATTGGAAGACATGTTAAGAGCTTGCGTCATATCATCCAAAGGTTCATGGGATAAGTGGTTACCCTTGGCTGAATTTTCCTATAATAATAGTTATCAAGAAAGTATCAAGATAGCCCCATTCGAAGCATTGTATGGCCGCAAGTGTAGAACTCCTTTGAACTGGGTTGAATCCAGAGAAAGGAGATACTACGACATTGATTTCATCGAAGAGGCAGAACAACAAGTCCGTACTATCCAGAAACATATGGAAGCCGCTCAAGCTAGGCAGAAAAGCTATGCGGATAAGAGAAGGAAGCCTATTGAGTTTGAAGTAGGTGATCACGTTTATCTGAAAGTATCACCGATGAAAGGTGTGCAGCGATTCGGAGTAAAGAGGAAGCTTGCACCTAGGTATGTAGGCCCATATCCAATCATAGAGAAGAGTGGAAATGTAGCTTACAAGATAGAGTTACCTTATGAGATGAGAGCTATCTTCAATGTTTTTCATGTCTCTCAATTGAAGAAATGTCTTCGTGTTCCTGAAGAAAGAGTTTCACTTAGAAATATCAAGTTAAAATCAGATCTATTCTATGAAGAAAGGCCAGTGCAGGTTATTGATACCAGAGAGAGAGTAACCCGAAACCGTGTGGTCAAGTTTTACAAGGTTATGTGGAGTAACCAAGGTAGTGAGAGCGATGCAACGTGGGAACGGGAAGATTATTTAAAGGATGTATACCCTACCTTTTATTCAAAATGGTACGTTTTTCAAATCTCGGGGCGAGATTTTTATAAGGGGGAGGGCTGTAACACCCTAGGTGTTAGGCTTGCATAATTACACTTGCATTGCATAGCATCAACATCATTCATTCATGCATAAGTATTTCCATATGAAACAATTCTATGAAACATGTGAAACATGACTTGTATATTGTGTTTTTCCTATGTGTATGCTTGTGATCATGGATGATTGAGTGCAAGTGATTGATGTTGGTAACTAAAATACCTTATCTACACTTAGGATGTCTAATGGAACAATGTGCATGTTAATGACTTTGCCTAATTATGCTTTTAGGGTTTAGTTTGACTAGATGCTCCTCTTGAATGCTTGTGTTTGACTGAACTGGAACAGTGCCTTAGAATGTTTGCATGTCTGAGCAACCTAAAGCAAAGTTGTAGCAAAATTTATATGAAACAAATTTTGTTTAGAGGTCAAGTCATGAAAATGTGTGGAACAGTCCCAAACATGGCCCACAAGTCAGATTTGGGTGCTGATTCAGCACTTCGAAAATTTTCTAAGTCTTGCATTGAGTTTTAGTTTTAGGGTAGGCTACTTTGGTCCTTAATAGTTTGAAAACCGTGGAGTTTTAGACGAAGTTAATATTGACAATGTTGGATCTTACCTGTAGCTCTACCACTTTTATTAACGAACCTCTTGCTAATTCACCGTGGTTTAGGACTTAGGAGGGGAAGAAAACTCGCTGACAGCCGACTGATGCTGCACCTGATGATCATCCCGGCTGGTCAGTCGTGGCCGACAGAGCTCAGGTCGCGCGCGCCATTTGGAGGCCATACGTCGGCACTGCCCCCGCTAGTCAGGCCATTGCTGCCACGACGACGCCACGCGCCCGATAGCTCGCTTACATGCTTCCTCCGTGCCTCCTCGCCTCGCCAGTTCGCCAGAAGCAAAGCACCACGCCTCCGCCATTGCTGCCAAGAGCGTCGCCGTCGCGTAGCTCCTCCACCGGCCAGCCACTAAGATATCGCTCGCGCACATAGAAGCGCCTTGCACTGCTCTACTCGCTCGAGCCCTTCGCAGTCTTGTTCATGGCCAAGTGAGGGCCCTTTGGCCGATTCCGTCGTCGTCGCCATGGTTGTCGCCTCGCCAGAGCGCGAGCTCACCGTGGACCTTGATGACCAGAGCTCTGCTGTGCTCCCCTTTCCTCCACATTGTCTTCCTCGCGCTTTGTAGTTGCTCTAACCCTACTTCTCCTAACCGCTACCGCTCGGACGTCGCCGGCGGGTGAGCTTCGCCGGAGCAAGCTCTGCCGCCGCGTGGACCTCTCCATGGCCAGGTGTTCCTAGAGCATCTCCTAACCCTAGCTTAGCATGAGTAGTTTCGCCTGAGCACCGTGGTTCCGTAGAACCGTTCGCCTGGACCCACCGTGGCCGGAGCCGGCCCGCGCACCTTCGTGCCGTGCCGCCGTGGCCGGCGACGAGCCAACTCCCGCACGCCTCTATGCTAACCACCGGTATGAATCGATGCGGGAGAGTGAGTTGAACACCTTGGTGGGGTCGGTTTCACCGGAGAAGTCGCCGTCGGCGAGATAGCGCCGATTCCACGCCATCCCACGCCGTGCTCTGCTTTGGTTTGACTGACCAGTGGGGTCCACTGGTCTGTGGGTCCTGAGCGCCAGTGACTGTAATAGGAAAAGCTAGCTCATTTGTGCAGTTTTGAATGCAACTTTGTGAAATTTGTATCTCCTGTTTGGTGAATCCAAATTATGTGGTTCCAATTTGGTTAGGATCTTGGTGAAGTGTAGTATTTAGGAAAAATATAAAATGAGCACTTGTAGTAAAGTTTCTGGGAGAATTAAATTGGAACTTAAAATGTGTTTTTAAATGAATGCAAACTTGTTTAACTCATATCTAGAGTTGCAGTGCTTCAAAAATTATGAAATTTGTATGGTGAGCTATTCTTGATGAGTATAAGCTCTGGTAAAAATTTGAGAGTCATTGCATGAATAGTTTTTGAGTTATAAATTTCCCTTTTATAATTAGGAGATTCTTGTGCTATTTTTTATGGTTAAAATATGTATCTAGTGAGCATGAAACTTTTTGTACAGTGTTATGGTGTTATGATGAACCTAAGAAAAATAAAAAAATCTGTTGCTTGACACTTTTCACTAGGTTTTCTATTTATGCTATTTTAAGCCCTGCGGGCTTGTCATTTTTGTGTAGGATGTTATACTTGTTGAACTGTTGTGAAATTTATACGGTAGCCTATTGGAGACATGTATAAGCTACTGTAATTTTTTGTGGAATTTTTTGTACACTTTCAATATGTGTTTATTATTTAACCTAAGTATCTAAATAAATTAATAAAGGCATAAAAATAATTTATTTAGAAATGGCCACTATGTTTTCTTATGTTCATTTGATGTATGTTAACTATTGGTAGCATTGGTAGTACTCACGGTGTTATTCTTGTATGTAATGAAATATTATTTTCACTATAATTCATTTATAGTGACTTTCTAGACAGATTTTAGAGTTAAGCAGATTAACTAGTGAAGATGATGTTTTATGTGAATTTGGTCAATAACAAAGTTGTAGGGAACTTGTTTATCTAGCTTGTGTCAAAATTTCAAGGCATTTGGCCTAGTAGTTTGAGAGTTATGTCAGTTGGAAGACAGCACTCCCAATTGCCTGCTCTCTGGAATCCACAAACAATTTTGTAAGATCAGTCTGTTTGACCTAGTTTGAGTTTTAATTAGACTTTGGTGATTAAACAAAAGTCGTAGACAATTTTTTAAGCTTTCCAGAAAGTCTTAAATCATGGTATTGGGACATATAGAACTCTAGTTATGGGTCAAAATGTCTGCTTCTGTTTGCAGCCTGAAAACTGTTGAGTGCAGTGAATAACTTGTTTGTTTGATATGAGTCGATGTGATGAGTTAGATGCTAAGCTAATTAAAATAACTTATTAGTTGCAGGTGATAGACCTCTTACTAAAGATGAACGACTTTATCTTAGGTTGGTAGAGCTTGGTGGGTGTGCAATTCTTATTTTCTAAAAGAGATATGCACCTACTCGGTAAAATAGATGTTAATCTTGTATCATCGTGTCTTTCATGCGTCCATCTATACATGGCTGTACATTTCATCATCACTTTCCATCTCTTGTGCATGCATGATTCTTATACTATGCATATGCATGCAATAGGTGTTCCGGAGGGAGTCACGCTTTTTGGAATTCGAGCAAGTACTTCGGAGGAGCAGCAGGAAGCTCAGGAGCGGGAGGTGCAGGCCCCAGAAGAAGGTACCAATGTGGAAGAAGTTTTTGAGTGTCCCGATCACCAACCTTCATCTTTTCTGAAAGACAAGCCCTGGAGCATTCTAAGTCTCCTATGTTTTGAAAATGGTTACTTTGAGTATCTTTATTTGTGATGCATTAAGTGATAGGAACTAGATGCAAACACTTGTTGCATATATATCTATTCCTTGTCCAGTAAATGTACCCTGAATCCTATTTAGGTCCAGGAGCAAATCAAAGCTTAGCCTTGCTTAGACCGGTAAAAGCCAGTTGATTTCCTATCACCTACAAGTTAGGATGATGTCTGGTCACGGTTGGCTATATTGCTATCGTGGAAAATAACCATGTGTTAATAATGAATTGTGACCGGGTGGGATGTCGATAGAAAAGCAACAAGGCAAGGAGGTCTTGGGTGTGTATCTATCCCCGTCCGAGTCGTTTAAGGACCGATTCGCTATATGTCCTCATGTCATGTTGAACGCATGCCTATCACTTAGTTGGCCGGATAACTCGTTCCGACCGCGAAGCCGAGTAGCTCAACTCAGGCCGGAAGCCGAGAAGTGAAAGTGCACACTCTGGCGGTAGTAAGGATGTGCGGGGAGCTATTGGCGTAAGTCCAAAAGGTGAGATTGACCACCTGGCAGAGTGGACTCCCTGAGAGTGCGGCGCTGCGCGGACCCGTGATTCCTGAGTTGTACCAAAGGTGACCCAAGGAAAACCACTGATCAGGTTGATTGGGTTTGTGTTAGGAATACCCCTCCAGCTGGATAGGAATCGATTCGAATCGCTGTCTCTCCCGGATAGTGAGAACTTGATTGAGCAGCGGCAACGTAGATGCACTTAATGGAACTTGATGGTTAAATCGATGATGATGATGATACAACATTATACCGGATATGGTTACTAATGTTTGGAGTTAATCAATTGCTTGCTCTAGTACAGGTGCTAATCTAGTTGAAGGTTAATATTGATAACTTGCTGCTTACTCATAATTTAAATTATGCTCTTATATCATTAAAGCGTTTATGCAAAATGGTTGTCAAGCAAGATCCACCGATAAAGCCTTGCATACTCCTTGGTGTCATTTTTTTTTTGGTTTACGACGGGTAAGTCTAGCTGAGTACATTCTCGTACTTAGGGTTTATTCCCCCTTGTTGCAGATGACGTGCTCTATAACGGCTACTGCAAGTATTGTCTCCACCCTACGGGGATGAAGACTAGATCATGGGCATGATCATCTATGTTATCTTATCCTACTGCTTTTGCTGGATATGACTATGGAACTGGCTTGTATTTGAACTAAGTGTATGTGATGGTCTCAAACTACTTTGCTTCCGCTATTTGTGGACTCGTTTTGTAATAACTATGTGAACTCTGATGTATGAGGTACTTGTGAACTACTTGTGAAATGGATGTAACATGTGGCTTGTTATGTTGAATTACTATGATCTTGGTTGTATGCAAGTTGGTTTGAAATCCTTCGTGGTTTTAGTGGACTACCGGGTTTATATGGGTTTAAGTATGACGGTTTGATCACTCCGGTGATTGCTTTCGTACTTGTGCTCTTATAAATTGGTCGGTTCTGTTACAGTCTCCGGCTCCGATCGTGGTGATTGTGAGGGGTTCTTGACCTTTCCCCGGCGGAGAGCCAAAAGGTACTCTAGTGGATTGCTCGTGGCTTGTGTGATCCTCATCTTGTGTTGGTTGTGCGGCACCCTATTGAGGGTTTGGCGTGTGATGCCAATTAGTGTGTGAACCTCCAAGTGAGTGAATCGCCACAACGAGGAGTAGCTTGCCGGCAAGCAAGTGAACCTCGGTAAAAAGTCATTGTGTTCATCATTTGATTTCGAGGTGGTTGGTCTTCATTGTTATTCATTCTTGTGATTGATTGGCTCCTTCCTCGACATGGTGGTATAACCTTCTCGCTCACTCTCTTTATATTACCACAAACTAGTTGTCAATCTCTTTAGTGTAGCTAGTTGTGAGAGCTTGTTGATTTGGTTAGTGTGGCTCTTTAGTTAGCCTTTGAGAGCACACTAACTTAGTGTAGTAACATAGCTTTTGTGTGGATAAAAACTATATCAACTAGAATTGTGGTTGGTGGCTTGTATTTTTGGTAGGCTAACGCAACACTTGCTTTGCCTCATAATTGTCTAACCGGTTTGCTAAGTGTTGTTGTAGAAATTTTTATTAGGCTATTCACCCCCCTCTAGCCATTAGGACCTTTCAGAAGGGGAGCGGAGCGCATGCGGCCGTGGGCGCTGGGGTAGGCCGAAGCGGGCCGCGTTGGTGGGTTGCGCCGTGGGTGCGGAGTGGAGCTGAGGCACGGGAGCAGACCGCACGGAGCGTGCCAATGCGGGATGGGCCACGCGCGGGAGGAAGGAAGAAAGGGGAGGCACGCGGGACTGGGCCAATTCCAGGGGCTGGGCTGAAAAGGAAGAAAGCAAATTTTCAAAATGAATTTGTTTTCAAATTCTAGTTTTCAAATCAAGCCCAATTCAAATCGAATACAAGTATGGTTTCAAATATACTGCCCTATTAAAAAAATGGACAATTTTGTTAGGCTTTCCAAGATAAACTTTACAACTTTAAAAATACTTTTATTTTTCTAATTTTCTTTTCTTTTATTTCAAAGCCATTTTCAAACCATTTTCAAAAACATTCCAAATTACTTTAGAGTTTGGATCAACACCATTCATCACAATAAATAAAATGCAAAAGCATGTATGCTCACACATGTTACTACCTTATGATGAACTTTAAATTAATGAAAAATTTATTTTCCTATATTTCATGTGCACAAAAATTCATAAGTAAATCATTTTAGCTCTATTTCGAAAGAGGCAAATTTTAGGGTGTTACAGAGATCAAGAACAAGAAGGCAACAGTGACACACGAGTTAGACAGGTTCAGGCCATCAGTATGACGTAATACCCTACTCCTGTGGTCTGTTGGTTTGTATTAGCTATTATATGATGTTGCATGAGTTTGGAGGGGGTCTTTGCCCGCCTTATATAGTCTGGGGAACAGGGTTATAAGTCGGTCAGATATGAGAGATAACCGAAAAGTAATAACTGATTACAGGAATCTTGGGATCTTTCATATCCTAACAAATCTCGTAGTATCTTTAGAATATCTTCTCGGTGTCTTGTGGGAGGCGCCGAGTAGAGTCGATCCCCACAAGGCTTCGTCTTATGGGCTGGGCCGCCCTAGGGGCGTAGCCCATGTGGTCTATCGTGGGTATCCGGGGCCGTACCCCCCACAGCATCATTGATGACACCACAACGGTTTTATTAGAGCTTTTCCACAATAATACTTCAACTACGAGTGTTAGCAACTACTATGAATTTCACTGACATCTTGCCAAAACTTAATATTTGTACCCACAACTATTTGAGAGTACTTGTTCTCTCTTACTCAACATGAGGCCTATGATAGTTTGCAAAAATTGCAAGACATTCTTAACTCCATTCCAGTGATCTATATCTGGACTGGAACTTATGTCAAAATATCCCGATACATAAGCTACGTTAGGGTAAGTTCTTACTTGTACATTCATTAAGCTTCCAACATCTGAAGCATATGGAACTATGTTCATTTGATCGATCTCATATCGGTTTCTGGAACACTAAAAGTTCCCAAATATATTACCCTTGACTATAGGAGCATGCATAGATTTACTCGCATGCATACTTTATTTCTTTAGAATCTTTTCTAAGTATGCATTTGCGATAGTCCTAATACACCTATTCATCTATCTCGGTGAATTTCAATTCCTAGAACCAATGAGGCTTCACCAAGATCATTCACATTGAAACTTGAGGACAAAGACTTCTTCTCCAATGGCAGATTAACATTACTACTAGTGAGTAGGATGTTATCTATACACAGGATGTGGAAAAAGAATTTTCCATTCTTGAACTTCACATAAATGTTATTGTTCTTCTCATTTTCTTTAAACCCAAACTTTCTTATCGTTTCATCAACTTCAAATACTACTGTCTAGAGACTTGTTTTAACCAATAAATGGATTTCTACAGGCGGCATCCCATACGTTCTTTTTCTTCCACGACAAAACCTTTGTGTTGTGCCATGTAAACGTTTTCATACAAATCCTTGTTGAGGAATGCCATCTTTATATCCATCTGATGTAATTATCAATCGTAATGTGCCAATAACACCATTATGATTCTAAAATAATCCTTGCATGAGACTGGAGAGAAAACTCTCATCGTAATCTATTCATTCTCTTTGCGTAAAGTCTTTTGCTACAAGTCATGCTTTATATCTTTTCACATTCCCTTTGCAGTCACATTTTGTCTTGTAGACCCTTTCATAGCCTACTATTTTGGCTCTATTAATAATTTCTTCTAAGTCCCAAACATCGTTGGTATTCATCGAATTCATTTCAACTTTCATAGCTTCTTGCCATTCAAAACGAGTAAAAGCTTCTCATGGCTTCTTCAAATGAGGTGGGATCACCCTCCATTTGAATTTCTTCACTAACATAGACTTAATAGTCATCAGAAAACTGGTTTACTAATTCTTTGAGACCTTTTGGGGCCTCTGCTACTAGCACTTTCATGTGGGACTGTTGTTGCTCTTCATTGCCAAGAGGCAATTGATTACACAAGCTCCTATATTACAAGATTCTTGTTTACATTATTCATCTTCTTCGAAGAGATAACAACAGGTGTTGTATAAGTCATACAACATCAACATGTATCGAGAAATTCATTGTTTTGAATCACTAAAGTGGGCATGCAGTCCTGCTTCTCTTCAAGTCATATGTCTCTACATACCGTGTTCCCCTAGAGGTCCCATCTTTTATAAAGATAGTGTATCTTCTAATTTCTTATTTAGGTTCAATCTGTTAAAACCTTATATGGCGCTTTAAGCACCGCTTTAATATTTTTGATGATGACTACGCTATCTTCCTCTCGGAACTTTAAAAAATCCAGGAATTTAGCTGTTTCTCTGCTTAGAGGTATCATTGTTATGACCGACAGTCACATTCATCAAAATCTTTATCTCACTCAGTTTCTTACAAAATATGTATCTCACTCTTAATGAAGAGTACACATTCATCTACATCTTTATCTCACTCTTTGTCGGGTTCATAAACCCGAGGTCCCCAATGGACCCGCTTCCCTACAAAACCCGGCTCAGCAGGCAGCGCAGCGACAGCACGCACCTAGGCCGACCCAGATACATAATGATAGGCCGAGACAACGATCTGGTCCCCGATCAGAAGGCCTGGCCAAGGTGGGACCGTAGTTTGACTCTAACCCCCTTCTTCGACTGAGGATACGCCAGACCTCTGCTCATTGCTCTTTCTCGACCGACACGGTCAGGACCGACTGGGAACGACTGACCAGTTACGCCCGCTCATTGTGGGCCCGGGGAGCAGGCAGAGCAGATAAGGTGAGACGCTCAAGTCAACCGCAATATCGAGGACTGTACCCTGCCATGCCCTACGCACCTATACGATGGTGCCATCGGGGCATGTCAGGCGAACACGGCAGAGCCTGCCAGACATGTCAGAGTATAAACTAGATTGTGGGCACCGTCGTTTGCCGTACTAGGCAAACATGGTAGAGCCTGCCATATGTGTCTAAACATAAACAGTATTGTGGGCGCCGACAGCCATCCTGTATCCGATGGTGTGGGCAACAAGACTAAGCAGCACACGTATACACACACTCTCTCTTTTTTCTGACTTGTAAGGCCATCCCCTTCAACTATAAAAGGGGATGAGCTCTCTCCTAAAAGCCCCCCAAAGATTGATCGACTCGATAGCTCAATACCTCTAGGACTCGACAGCTACACAGTCTACACGCTCTCAATAGCTGATAAGCTCGGACACACAGAGCGTACGTTCCAATACTTAGCGCACGTTTGAGCATCCGTCACTCTCTTCCACTCGGTTTAGAGTCCAACCGGGCCTCTAACACCCCCCTTTCTCATTCCTTACTCGTTTGTAACCCGACAACAAACTTCAAGCACCTGGGCTCAGGAATAAAGTCACCGACTGACCTCAACTAGACGTAGGGCCTGTTGCCTGAACCAGTATAAATCCTGTGTCATTGAGTGCTAGGCCACATCTGATCATAACGCATGGCAAAACTACAAATATTTCCTTGTTGTTCACTTTTCGCACCGACAGTTGGCGCCATCCATGGGGAGGACGCTGTGCATTCACGCCTTTGGTCATCGGATGGCCCACCTTTCCACCATCTTTGGAGTGGCGGGCTCGAGCGATACGATTCGCTTTAGCTCGCTGGAGTTTCCCACGGTCCTACTTGCTGGGATGTGGGCTCCTCCTATCTTCGTGCCACTCCAGCCCTTCTGCTTCGAGAGTTTGGACTTTGTCACCGACAAGCTCGGCATACTTCGTCTCCATGAAGAGGTGCTTGTCTCGGCGCCCACTGGAGGTGGAGCGCCCTCCACCGACTGCAACGGGCCACTCGACGACCTCATTGTTGAGACACCCGTGCTTCCCCTCGAGCCCATGCTGGGCTCAATCCCCACGGTGAGTGATGTACATATTGTTCTTTACTCACTATTTAACACCTTCCGCCAACTCTCTAGAGGGACCCCGTTGCCCCCACCGCGACCGCTGTGCGATCGGTTCCCCTACTGCTTCGTATCCCCCGTGGACACATGCGTGCAGGGACTCTAAAGGATGCTGATGCCACCCCCTCTCATGTCCGAGTTCATGGGGATGGTGGGCTACGCTCCCGCCTCCTTCCACGACATCATCGATGATGAGGTCGAAAGCGAAGGCTCCTGCATCGGAGATGTCATGGCACCTGGCCACCCTCTGTCTCGGGAGTGGTCTATGGTGGACGCTCTAAGATAGACACCGGAGGTAGTGGAGTCTCTATAGACTCCCGTGCGTAGGGCCTGGCGCGTGCACATCAGCACGATGAGGAGTTACGGTAAAGGCGGTAGAGCCAGCCGCCGCCTGCGCCGGAGCACCCGGCGCATCACGCTACGCCACATGCGCGTAACCTGGCAAGTGGTGCTCGGGGTCATGCCCATCAGGTCCAGTGTAACATATTAGACGGAGGGGATGACCCCCTCAGTTTGCTCAGGCTGGCCAGAACATCGCTGCTGGGGCGATGCTTCTACGTGGCTTCCCTGAGCCTACCAACCCCCAGGAATAGGCAATCCACCGGAACCTCCGGGCACTGGTGGAGACCGCCGCCGTTCAGCAGGAGGAGATCTTCGCGTCACGACACCGGCTCGCGGCCTTTTGCCCAACCGGGGGACTAGGGCCACACCAGTCAAATTGCTCTGTCCACTCACCGTAGCAGTCACCGGGTGTGGAGTAGGAAGCCACGGCTACACTACAGCCCAACCTGGCGCCCGCTCCACACCGATCACCTATGCATGAATGGCTCGGGTCGAACCGTGATGCTCGCAGTGTCATCAACAATCGACGCCACCCTGGTATATGGCTTGAAGACTTCGGCTCACATACCGAGCTAGAGGAGTGGATGATGACTACATCATCCAGTACCTCCCCATCTACGTGGGGAGCATGTTCGAGCATGGCTCGAATTCCTTTCACCCGACAACATTCATGACTAGGCGGATCTCAAGAGGGTCTTCGTCAGAAATTTCTTGAGAACGTATGTCCATCATGGGAATTCTTGGGACCTCAAGAGCTGCTAGTAGGAACCTAACGAGTCCCTACAGGATTACATCTGCAGGTTCTCAAAGCAATGCAACTCCCTTCCTGATGTCATCGACACGGACATCATCAGCATGTTCCTCTCTGGGACAACATGCGAGTCCTTGATCCACAAGCTTGGCTGTGTCAAGCCCTGTACCACCCACGACCTGCTCGACATCTCCACGAACCACACCTTTCTATGAGGAGGCGGTCGGGGCAGTCTTTAGCGGCGGTTGGGACAGGGGCAAGGCCAAGCGCGAGGACCAAGGTGAGTGCCCCTCCACACAAAAGGGCAAGAAGAACAAGAAGGATCGGCGCCGACCGACCAACCCAACTTTGGTCGCTGTGATCGACCGAGCGAACAAGTAGCCCCAGCAAGGCTAGCCCGACCACTTCAACAAGCTCATGGAGAGTCCATGCACCAACCATGCCTATCCCGTCAAACACGTCTATAAGGACTGCGAGCTCCTCAAGCGCTTCCTGCGGCAAGCCTCCAAGCCAAAGGAAGGGAAAGGCAAGGAGGAGGTGGCCACGAAAGGAGGCGTAGTGGGCAAGGATGAAGACAACTTCCCTAACCCCGAGGAATGCCTCATTATCTTTGGGGGATCCGACGCTATCCACTCCAAGCATCAACACATGCTACGCTACAGAGAGGCATGCGCCGCCGAGTCGGCCATCCCCTCTTTCCTTAGCTGGTCAGACCAACCGGGTTGCTACCAGCTCGTCGTCGACCCCATCATCCACAAGAAGTGCCTCACCAAGGTGCTGATGGACGGAGGCAGCGGCCTCAATATTCTCTACGTTGACACCCTTGATGCCATGCGCATCCCCCGGTCAAAGCTTCGCTCAGTGAGCTCTCCCTTCCACGGTGTGATCCTAGGGGCGCAAGCGTATCCACTCGAGCAGATCGACCTACCCGTCATGTTTGGCGACTGCGCCAACTTCCGCTCAGAGGTCCTAGCCTTCAAGGTAGTGGTCTTTCTAGGGTCCTACCATGCCATCTTGGGGCGGCCTTGCTATGCCAAGTTCATGGTGATCCCCAACTACACCTACCTCAAGCAGAAGATGCTAGGGCCGAACGACATCATCACCATAGGTAGTACCTTCTCTCACGCCTACACGTGCGACTGCGAGCATTACGAGCTCGCCACTATCGTCATCAACTCCGCCAAGCTCTCGGAGCTCGGGAATTCGGTGACTCCAGCAGTCCCTGACTGCAACGGGCTGACCTCCTCGAGTGCCTTCCATCCGACTAAGAAAACCAAGGTAGTGGAGATCGACCCCACCGACCCGACCAAGACAGTGCGGATTGGGACCAAGCTCCTGGCCAAATAGGAAAGCGAGCTCGCCAACTTCCTACGCGCAAATCGTGATGTCTTCGCATGGAAGCCTTTTGACATGCTGGGCATACCGAGGGAGGTCGCTGAGCATGCACTACGCGTCATCTTGGGCTCAAAGCCCACCAAGCAATGCCTGCATCGCTTTAACGATGAAAGGCGCAGGGCCATAGGTGAGGAGATTACCAAACTTCTGGCAACCAGATTCGTCAAAGAGGTATACCACTCTGACTGGCTAGCTAATCTTGTTATTGTGAAAGAGAAAAATGGGAAGTCGAGAATGTGTGTTGACTATACTGGCCTCAACAAGGTGTGCCCAAAGGATCACTTCCCTTTACCATGCATAGATCAGATAGTAGACTCCACCTCAGGGTGCGAAATCCTCTCCTTCCAAGATGCCTACTCAGGCTACCACCAGATCATGATGAAAGAGTCCGACCAGGTCGTGACTTCATTCATCACCCTGTATGGTTCGTACTGTTATGTAACCATGTCTTTCGGTCTGAAGAACGCTGCTGCCACCTATCAACGGTGCATGCAACAATGCTTTACCGACCAAATCGACCCACCCGACCAACCTGACCAAGTCGAGCGGCCAAAAACTAACAATCGCCATCTATGTAGATGACATAGTGGTGAAAACGGCTCAAGCTAGCGACCTGATCGCAAACTTGGCCACAACATTCACAAACCTCTGAAGGTTCAGCGTCAAATTGAATCCCGAAAATGTGTTTTTGGGGTTCTGAAGGGGAAGCTGCTCGGATACATCGTGTCCGAGTGCGACATCGAAGCCAACCCCAAAAAAATCATGGCCATCTCCAATATGGGCCCGGTACACAACATCAAGGGCAAACAGAGGCTCACTGGCTGTTTGGCTGCCCTGAACTAGTTCATCTCCTGACTTGGCGAATGAGGGATGCATCTCTACAAACTTCTCAAGAAGATAGACGCATTCATCTGGACAAAGGAGGCACAACAGGCTTTGGAAAGCCTCAAAGCATCACTGACATCGGCACCAATCCTCGTCGCTCTCGAACGGGGAGAATCCCTCCTCCTCTACGTCGTGGCAAGCAACCACGTTGTGAGCGCTGCCCTCATCATCAAGAGGGAGGAGCCGGGACACCCCCTAAAGGTCCAATGATCAGTGTACTTCATCAGTTAGGTACTCACCGACACCAAAGTTCGCTATCCCTAGGTTCAAAAGCTTCTGTATGTCATGCTGATGGTGATCCGGAAGCTCCTACACTACTTCAACGACCACGAGGTCATGGTCGTTACCTTGTACGCACTCGGGGAGGTCATCCATAACCACGACACCACCAACTGACTCTCCAATTGGGCTCTCGAGCCCATGGGCCACGACATCAGGTATGTCCCCCGCACCGCTATTAAGTCTTAGACTCTTATCGACTTCATCGCCGAATGGACGGAAGTCTAGCTCCCGACCCTGAACATCACCCATGAGTACTAGACGATGTACTTTGATGGGTCGGTCATGGCGCCCGGCTCATGGGTTGGAGTGGTTTTGATCTCCTCGAATGGGAGCAGGCTTCGCTACGCGATCTGTCTCCATTTTTCAGCCTCGAACAATGCCATGGAGTACGAGGCCCTCATTAATGGACTGCGCATCGCCATCAAGCTTGGCGCCATGCAGCTGTATGTCCGCGGTGACTCAGAGTTGGTCATCGACCAAGTCATGAAGGAGTCCTCCTACAAGAGCCCTCTCATGGCGACGTATTGCCAGGAGGTGCGCAAGCTCGAGGACAAGTTCTGAGGGATCAAACTCCATCATGTCCCTCAAAAGGACAATGATGATGCCGACTTCCTCGCAAAATTGGCAGCCAGACGGGAACCGCCTGCCGATGGGGTCTTTGTAAATGACCTCCACAAGCCGTCTGCCCACATCCGAGAGGATCCGACCCAGACGCGCTCCAACACCAATCTAGCACTCAGGGGCTCTGACTTTGGCACCTCCATGGCAACGTCACCCGGCAACATCGCCATGATGGCACTTGATCCGGTCGACTAGAGAGCACCACTGCTCACCTACCTCCTCGAGGAGGTTCTCCCACCAGAAAGGACTAAAGCGTGATGAATTGCTTGACGCGCTAAGGCGTTCATCACTATTAGTAATGAACTTTACAAGCAAAGTCCATCAAAAGTGCTCATGAAGTACATCTCGACCGACTAGGGGAAACAGCTTCTCCTCAAAGTCCATGCTAGAATCTATGGACATCACATGGCCCCAAGGTCGCTGGTCGGGAAAGCCTTTCGCCAAGGTTTTTACTAGCCCACTACGCTACGAGATGTAGAGGAGGTGGTCCGCAGGTGTGAAGGATGTCAGTTCTACGCTCGGTAGACTCATCTGCTGGCGTAGGAACTTCATACCATCCCCATCACCTGGCCATTCACGGTCTAGGGCCTCGACATGGTCGGACCCCTCAAAAAGGCCCCAAGTGGCTTCACTCACCAACTTGTGGGGGTGGACAAGTTCACCAAGTGGATAGAGGTGAAACCCATCATGAATATCCACTCAGAAGAGGCAGTCAAGTTCTTCCTCGACATCATCTATCGGTTTGGTGTCCCTAACTGTATCATCACCGACCACGGAGCAAACTTCACCGAGAAGAAGTTCCTAGACTTCTGTGATGGATACGGCATCAGGATCGATTGGGCCTCGGTTGGACACCCGCGTACTAACAGTCAGGTTGAGCAAGCCAATGGCATGGTCCTCCAAGGACTCAAGCCTCGCATCTTCGACCGACTTAAAAAGTATGTCGAGGCGATGGGTTGTAGAGGTCCTAGCAATCCTCTAGAGCCTAAGAATGACCCCAAACCAGTCCATAGGGTTCACTCCTTTCTTCCTCACATACAGAGCCAAATAATGTTGCCCTCTGACCTCGATAACGGTGCCCCAAGAGTAAAGGCCTTCGATCGAGACCGAGCCGCGGAGGCTCAACAGGACGTGGTTGACCTACTCAAGGAGGCTCGTGAGACGACCATCATTCGCTCCGCTCATTACCAGCAAACTTTTCACAGGTACCATGAAAGAAAAATTAGGGGGAGGATCCTCGAGGTCGGTGATCTCGTACTCCGGAGGACCCAGTCAACCAAGGAGAAACATAAGCTCTCTCCACCATGGGAAGGACCCTACACGGTGACCGAGGTGATCCGATCGGGCACCTACCGACTGAAGGATGACAACGGCAATGTTCTCACCAACATATGGAACATCGAACAGTTACGTGGTTTCTTTCCCTAAAGCTCGGTCTTACCGTTTATTTCCATTCAATGCTTGCTCCTACAACGCCCCAGCCTAAGCACTTTTTGCCCAAACAAAAGGGCGTCGCCCAAACGAAAGAGCCGAAGCTAGGTCGCTCGGGGCTCCATGGAGCTATGATACCACCCCCTTTTTTACTATCATATAGTAACACTTTTTGCCAAAACAAAAGGGCATCGCCCAAACAAAAGAGCATTCTGTTCCTTTGATTACCCTATGTAACTTGAGCTTTTAGCCTGCCGACCGATCACACCCTGCCATGACCTTCAGTTACGAGCTGTTGAGCCTCGCAGGCCACGCCTAGGTTCTTAAGGTTGCAGCCTACGGGTCAACAGGCTCATGCAAAAAAGAAAGGACAAAAACAAAGCTACACAAGGATAAAATAAGGGCAGACGGGACAAGCTTCCCCTCACAAGTGATTTCATCACAAAAACAAACTTAAAATATTCACGAATGTAAAAATGTTGACACGGGGGCTCCCCCATGAATTCATCTTTTACATAAACTGACTATTTCAACTCGAAGTCTATTATGTCCCCCCGGCGGCATCGGCTGACGGTACGGTTGATGAGGACGAAGGCAGCTCGGTTGTGGTTGGGATGACGGCGCTCAGCTCGGCTGCGGTTGGGACGACATTCGGCTCGGTTGGGGGCAGGACGACGCTCGCCTCCGACCCAGCCTCCGCTACCTCCGTAGGCTGGATGACATCTTCCCGGCGCATGCCTGTGGCCACGGTCGAACGACGAGCCTCCATCACCCACTATGCGGTGACCTGCTCAGCGACCATCTATGCATACGGCACCAAACTCTCCCCCAGTGCATGGATTTTGCCTGCGCTCCACCCATCGGTGTATCCTTTATAGATGGCCGCGAAGTCTGGATCAGGGTAGTGGGTCGCCACCGAGGTCAGCACCCCCGACGTCCCGTAGAACATGCCATCGGAGATGAGCGCCCAAACTTCATTCGGGACCTCTGCCAGCTAGACGGCAGGTGTACTGGTGCTCGGTCCTGACCCACACACCTCAGATATGACCACCTACGCAATATTGCAAAGCTGGTCGAGCTCTCCCTCGAGAACACGTCGCACCTCAAGGGACTAGGCTAGCGCCTCCACGCTCTGACCGACCACCGCTTTGACCGTCTCTAGCTCTTGCTCTAGAGAGCCGATCTTTCCACCCAGTTCTGGAAATGGATGACAAATTCAGGAGCAAAGGAAAGAAAAAATCAAGGCATCAATCAAGGGTAGAATAGGTATGTACCGAGGCGGGCGCTTTCAAGAATGGAGAGCCCTTCCGCTTGCCGGGTCACCCTCTCGAGCAGTCGAGCGTTCGACTCCTCTTCCTTGAGCATCAGCCCCCGGAGCGCCACCACTTCTTGCTCGGCGCCCGACCAGGCCTTCTCTCTGCCTCCAGAGCCTCCAAGGACTTCTGGAGCGCTACCTCGGTCTTCGCCAAGTGGGCCTTCACGCATTGAGTTCTCACTTGGCAGCAGTCGCCCGCTCGACCGCACGCAGCTCCACCGCCCGGTCTTGGGACTCATGGTGGGCAGACTCTAGCTGGTGCCTGAGCTCGTTAACCCGCCATGATGCCACCGCTTCTTGCTCCATCCAACCGTGCTCCTCCCAAAGAAATTGGGACTTATGGATCGACATCATCTCTAGGTCCTGCGAGACAAGAGGCAGGCATGCTGAGACAACCATTTAAAAGCCAAGGAATCAAAGACAATACCAAGAACAAAGAAAACTTACCTCTACAGCATGTGTCAGGTCGACAGTCATGGCCTGATGGATGAGCTCAACCCTCTCCAAGGCCTCCTTGAGCCTTACCTTGGCAAGGGCAAGATCGGACTCCATTGATAGTCCTCTCTCCCTAAGCAGGTGCTAGAGCTTCACCTCCTCATCATGAAGGATGAACTAGGCCTTTCCTAGCTCACTGGAGCAAGGCCACACTAGCTCATAGGTTGCCCCCGACCCGCTGGAACATCTATCCATCGTAGTATCATGCGACGACCGGATCATCACCAACTCCCAGGACGGCGGGATGGCTAGTGGCTCCACCCTGGTGTCTTCCTCACTGTTGAAGGGGATGTCCACTACCAGGACTCCATGGCTCGCCGGTGGCTGCTCTACCTTGGGCCTGACCGTGGCTCCTCCAGACCCCTCTAGCTCTGACCAGGTGGACGAACCGTGCGCTCCTCCGCCGGGCGAGACAGGGAGCCCAGTTTCCCTCCTCTCTGCCTCTATGACTGGCGGGGGAGGGACTGCAAGAGTCACCTCTGACCTGGCCTCCGCCATCACCATGAGGATTGCCGCCATCACGGCCGTCGCCGTGCTCATGACCGGTCGGGAAGATGCCACACCCATTAAGGAAGGTCACGCCGCCACCAGCCTGCTTCCCCCTTGCTCGTCACAACCCATAGTAGTCTAGGTCTCCACTCTTCTCGCACGAGAAGTGGGGAGATCCCTAGTCCTACTGGCTCCTGGCCGCTACAAAAAAGGGCGCAAGCGTAGGTTAGTCACACCCCAAAAACTCAACTATGAGGGCTAAGGGAAGCATGAATACATAATGAAAGCGGCAGAACCTTGAAATTCCGACCGACTGACGATGAGCCAACCGGACAAGGATCGCTCGGGTTTCGTAGTTTGCACCCCCACAGACCGACCGAGGGTAGGGATGACATGGCCGGTCCCCGTTCGGCTCACGAATGGTCATGGTGACCCTGAGGGAATGGGCGGACAATCGCGCACCTTTGACTGACCAGCGCGTTCCATCACACTTGGAGTAGGGGCTGAGAAGTTGACGGTGCCTCCGAAGGGCATGGCGACCGCGCCCACTTCGCCTCTCGTTTGACGGCGGTGTCTCCACTCGCGACATTCTTCCTTGACTCAGGAACATCGCCGCATGTCTCCATACCACGCTCGCCGCCGACGGGCGTGGCCGTGGGCTTACAGCGCTCCACCAAGGTCATGGCAGCCCCCCTGCCTCCCTCGTCCTCTGAGGCACTCACGTCATCACCCATCTTCATGGGCTCCTCCAACTCAAGCTCCACCTCCATGTCGTTCTGGCTCTCGCCACCCCAGACCTGCCGGTTGATCTCCTTCTCCTTATCGAACCTCCTTTGGACTTTATCGGCTTTCTTCTTCTTCTTGGCAAGCGCGGCCTCCCTCTGGGTAGCTTGCTAAACCATGCCTTTTGGCCCTCTCAGAAGATGTGGCTAGGATTTATAGCCCGCAAGTCCCTTCGAAACGGGCAACTCAAAATCAATCAAAACATCAAAACAAGTAGAAAAAGGTTACGGGAAAAAAACATACCAAATTGGATAGCTTCACGGCATGAAAGGGTTCAGACACCCTTCGAGGGAGTCTTCATCCCTCAACTTTAGTGCCTAACCAAGATAACCCCGGACTTCATCTTTTGACAACTCCTCCAGCGATGCACGGTCAGGATCCGTCGGGCCGAAGTATTCCCACATCGGCCACGTCCTTTCCCGCAACAGGTCAACCTGACGGTAGAAGAAGGTGTGGAAGACCCGCAACCCATTGAGGCCATTCCGCATGAGCTTCTAAAGCTCCAGCTCGATGATCGCCAGCTTTTTCTGTTGACAGCAAGGACCCCACATCTAACTTTCCCTCTTCTCCGGCCTCCCCCCGGTAAACGTCGGGAACGGCGCCTCCACTGGGTTCCTGATATAGAACCATTCGCCATGCCACCCCCAGTTGGAGTCACTAGGGGAATACGCGGGGTAGGGGACCGACTGCTTTGGCCTCTTCTACAGGGCAAACCCCCCAACCGGTGTGGTTCTGGGCGGTTTCCCCTCGGACAGGGCTCACCCGGTGAAGACTCACCGGAATAGATCCACATGTGGCTCTATCCCGAGGAAGGCCTCACAGACAGTGACAAAGCTAGTGATGTGCAACACCCCAGTTGGGTTGAGATGCTGCAACTCTAGGCCCCACTCATTGAGGAGACCATGCAGAAACCAATGCGCGGGGTACCTAAGCCCGCGCTCCTCGAATGCGAGGAAGGAGATGACCTCATCGGACCAGGGTCATGGAACGACCTCCCTTGGCGTAGGAGCCCTCTCATGCGCCACCTCCTTCGACAAAAGCAGCCCCATCATGGCGAAGTCGGCTAGCATGGCCTCATCCATGTAGGAAGGCCCCCATTTCAACATCGCACCTCGGATTTACAAACAAATCTATGAGTTTTTCATCTCCCTCGCTCTACCCCCTCTCCTAGAAACTATGGTAGAACCGCCTGAAATAACTCACTTATGGAGGCGCTCGTCTTTCACCAGACACTAAGCACCCCAAAAGCAAGCTACAGCGGGCAGGTTCCGTCGAGCACACCCCAAGGGAGAGCCCGAATAGTCCACATTTTTCCCGAAGGATCCAATAATGAGAACGAGTTACAATACTTAGTCCATTTCATACATCCAGAGTTCTTAGAAATGCATTATTACATTACCAAATTCAAAGTGTGGAATATTAAACAGTGGAATGAAAATAAACATCTATCGATAATAAACAAGGATCCGTCTGTGCCCACCAGAAGAATCCTTCACACAACGGCTACTCCTCAAGTAGTACCTACAACAGGGGTAAATAAACCCTGAGTACACAATGTACTCGCAAGACTTATCCGACTAGTGGGAATAATTTCCTGACTCCAAGGGATATGATAAGCTTTATGGTTTGCTGGGTTTCTTTTTGCAGAAAGCAATTCTAATAGTGAGTCCTTATTTATGTTCTTATTAGCAGTCATGATTAATTTATTATCTAGCCATTCTATGTAAGCACCTGTTCTATTTTCAAGCAAGGGTTGAGCAATCAGTTCCATTTCATCACCTTTCATCTTTCAGTTCTTACTACGGTGCTAGACTGTAGACAAGCCGTACCGGATTGCCCGGTGATTCGTGAATCAATGTGCCCAGCTGGGTATCCCAAAAACACATGCCCTGCTTGTACCCTAGGCACAAGCAAGACCAACCCATCACCCTCCTATCACGGGGTCTAGGTCCCCGTCCAAACTTGGACTCCAGGCCCCCGCTCCTGAGTCCCAGACTCAGTGCAGTGCAAGGACCTCCACCATCCCCGTCTCCAATCAGTCGGCCTGGAAAGAGTCAGAACCCACGACAAGAGAGCAACAAGTTTTCTCTACGCCCATACCCAAGTATGTGCTCGGGATAATAAGTCTGTGACTTGCCTAGAACCCAATGCAACGGCCGGTCCTTAACCGACACAGATAGGGAAAAAGTGTAACCAAGCTATGCCCTATTAGCCGTAGGACACAACCTCTTACACCCACCAATACCCAACCATATCCCTGTCCAGTCTTCATTTTCCTTTCCACCATTTTATCATGAGTGATCATAATTATCACCTATTGTGAGTAACGGCGGGTTACTCACGCTACCGAAATCCTGAGCATAGCAGCTACTCGACCTATACTAGTAGAACTCATAGGTAAGTAAATTTATGCATGTAGTTTCTAGGAAATGCATGTAACGTAAATGCACATCATATATATATTCAATGATCATTCAAAAATAGGGGTTATGCACCGGGGCTTGCCTTGGGCAGGCGGCGTGTCAACAAAGTCAGCAACGAATGGCTCTAGGGCTCCCTCCTGCATGAGGATCTCCTCCTCGTATTCCTCAATGACCTCCTCGAACTCCTGTTTGTCCCACAGCATGAACTCTACCAACTCGTTATCTACATGCATGAAATGATGATGCAACACTTAGTAATATGGCGATAGCAACTCTTAAAATAAAATACAACTATCAAGCTACTAAGCTAGCTCTACTGACTAAGACGCTAAGTTACCTATCATTACCACTAACAAGTATGAAACATTTCATGTATTAGCTTAGCAACTAAAAGAATCCCTATTCTTAATATCGATTTACTCTATATATGATAAAACAAGGAGTACTAGCTATCCAATTTATCAACCTAATCTAGGGATATAGAAATTACAGTAAGCACATAATAATCTAATGAGCCTACTATAAAAATTTCATGGCTAAAGCTATCACTGATTTGCCACAAAAATTCCTACAAATATTAAGCTAACTAATACTAAGCTTTCTAAATTGAATTTATGAATCTATCATTATCATAGCTAACTATAAACTAACTACACCAACAGATAGATAGCATTTTTGTGAACCTAACAAATTTTGTTTCACTATTTTTGGACACCTACAGGATTTACTATAATTTTACAAAGATCAGCTCAAAACTAAATTGAATAAACATTTATTAATTCACTGGAAAAAGGAAACTGGAATCCACCGCGCGGCCCACTACACGCGGCGCAACCCACGTCCGCTTGGCGCGTGCGCGCTCGCACTCCACCGGCGTGGCCTAGCCGAGCGATGACGGCCCACGATGGGAAGGCCCGCGTGCCCTGGTATATTTGCTAAAACGCCCTTTCTCTAATACCGAATCCAACCGAGGTCCACTGCGCTATTCCATCAGTCAGCTATCTTACAATTACGACCCTCCCCCTTTCCTTCTTTACCACAACAATATCCTCGCCCCCCCCCGTGCGCGCGCACCGGCGCGGTGGCACTGGCACCGGGTGGTTACGCCGACCAGACCAGCCCCTCCCCACCCCAAGTGGCGAGCCAATGCTCACCTAGACGCCAACTCAAAGCGGTGGGAGGCAAAGCGGTGAACAGAGACGCTGTCCCGAGCTCCCTCCACGGCAGTGGACCTCCTGCAGCGGCGGCGGTCATGTTCTCGTGAGACAAGGCGCAACTAAAATGATAGGACTAGATGCTGAGCATCAGCAACTCACCCAGAACCTACCCAATGGGATGGCTTGACCAGAGATGGGCTGAGTGAGTCCAGCCATGCACGCATGACAAACACGGCGATGGCCGTGGTGGCGCGATTGCATCAGCGGCATTGGGCAGGCAGTAGCAGGGCAATTTGGGGTGCGCACGGGATAGAGGGGAACAAGGCAAAGACACAGTGCCAATCAATTGAAAGGAGGTGGACGGTGCGAGGTGAATTGGACGGGCGCAGCCGTGGGGTCTTGTTTACACCAGAATTTGGAAGAAGAGTCGCAAGACTTGAAAGCTCCTAAGATCATGTCATCAATGAATCAATTGCATATAGATCGGAATCAGCTGATTCGAATGCAGCACTGGGATCGGCTTTCTTCAGGAAGCACCAGCGGATAACGACAAAGGCTATGATCGGTGCTAGGACAAAGCATGTTGGACTCTAAAAAAGGAAAAGATTAGAGTCCAAGTTATCTTAAATTAGGAATATTTTTCTCTTAGGGCCAAAGATTATGACGAGTCGTGCTTAGATAGGAGTCATGCATAGGTCCTGGTTATAAATATCAAATCCCGGCTATTGTAAAGGACACACAATCAATCAAATACCAGTTATTTACTTTTTCGGCATCGGCCACCCCTTAGGAGTAGGAGTAGAGTAGATCTCGGCGAGTTCTTTAGCAAGTACGGCTGCATTGATCCGGTCGACCTCCGTTGCTTGTCTGTAAGTATCGTCATGGCTTATATCTCTGTTCGTATGGCTGCATCGATCCGGTCGACCTCCACTGCGACTCTAGTATAAGTTAGTTATTGACTCTTGTCTAGTTCAAGTACGACTGCATCGATCCGGTCGACCTCCACTACTCGAACTAGATTAAGGTCAAGTTATCAGCTCTGTCTAAGGGTGGCGTTCCTTCGGATAGATTCATTGAGTTACTGATATTGCTTATTACCTCCATTGTTTATTTAATTACAACAATATCACTTCGCTCGATAGATTGATTTAGATCAGCCTTATATCTTGTTTAACTCATCGTTTGTTAATCTAAACTGATCTAACCTATACTTTAAACGATGAGTTACGTTTTATATGTTGTTTTATATCAATCTTGATTGTGCATAGCATGCGGTTAAGGCACGTCTAATTTTGAGCAGATCTATTAGCAAGCGAGAACCGTTTCATGGCCCGTTATCACGGCCTGTGTGATTCTACCTCACACCTCACTGTTAGCACCATGGAGTGGGGATCATTATTTGATAGATCTATTCCTAAGAGGGCATGACCTTAACTGTGTGCTATGCCTAAATCGGTTGTTTTAGCCGATATCGAGTGCTTTCATGAACAGTTCACGTCACGGGACTGTTGAAGTAGTGATAGGTTGAAAGATGTGTTAGCCCCATGATCTTATTATTGTATTATGGCTTGCATGATTCTGCATCATGCCCCACTGATATTAGTAATAATTTAGGGTTGTTGAGTCTATTGTTCTTTCTATGGCCTGCATAATTTTGCCCCATGCCCCACTGGTCATAGTGATAGATGAGATCTAATATTTTCACTAGATTTATCTCTATTAAATGGTTCAATGATGATGAACTGTTTCTTTTATAAAGGAGTTCGGTTATTTGCAGTCATTGGCTTAGCATAAATTAATTACTGTTGACATCTTATTGCCATTGACCAATATTTGTTTAATAATGATATTCATCCTAAATGATAACCGATTCTTCTTAACAATCTCATGAGCTTTAACCGATTTATTCTTATGAAAATGCTAGAATCGACTATTTAGTCGATCTCCTTTCATATCGGCTCTCAAAGCCGCACATTTGGGACTGTCTGGCAATACCGGCACGTTCCGCCCGAAATTACTGATAAACTTTCTCTCCTTGTCAATTGTAGGGTTAAATTGACTGGCATGTCTCAGGAGGATTGCGCAGGATCGACCATCCCTACGCTGAAACTAGGCGGATCTACAGCTCCATCAAGCAGACCCTTCCGGCTTGCTCGTGAGTCGTCGGCACGGGGCAAAAATTCCGTGTTGACACAAGTTTCTGGCACGCCTAGTGGGACCCACAATCATCATGGCGGTTCACAACAATGACATCTTTATTCTACATTATGAAGATCTACCTGATAGAGATAAAGATGTCATCGACAAAGCTACATAAGAGTTTCAGAACAAGTGTTTGTTGTCCTACACCAAAACACGTGACAATACAATTATTCAGAAATTTTCACTACCAAAAGTTCTACTACACGGGTAGACAGATACAACTTAAGCTGAAGATAGGCGATTCTTTATAGAAGTTGTAGACAAATCTGTTCGTGATGCCATATCAAGCCATAACGAAGCTTTCTTAGACACATTCCACAATGCTAAGAAAGAAGCGATTCATGGGTTTTTAGTTGGTCAAGGTGGGCTGGCTTATTACAACATTCTAGATCCGTCGACCCAGGGGACTAATCAAGTCAGTACCAGCCATCAAGAGGCAGCACTAGCTGGTAATGGTGATGTCCAGGCAGTTCAGGGTTCCTCTAAACAAGCTCAAGGAACTATTATGAATCAGATACAGTATAATCCTGGACCATCAGTGCAGCATGTGCAACAGCCGGCGGGGCAAAGTCCGAACCAGGTGATCAATTTTGGCACATCAGGCCACATACCATCGTCGGCTCAAAAAATAGCATCCTTAATACAAAGGATCCATAGAGATATAGATCCTTACGTCTACAATCAGATACTTCAAGCAGTAGGCCAGCAAAAAACCTAGCAGATAGAGATTCCACAAGAGTATCATTATGGCACATATTATAACACCCTTCACATGATTCCTAATCTAGGGTATCAAGGCACACGGGATTCCAATCCATAGATGGGTCAGCAGGTACAGAGAAATCCAAATCTGTAAGCTGACGAGTTACTGCTGAAGGTGATCGAGATGATGAAAAATCAGTTCGGTTTAAAGCCAAAAGGGCTGACCTTCTCGTACAAACGCCCATATCCAGAATGGTATGATTTGGTCCCTCTTCCCACAAATTACAGGCTCCCAGAGTTCACTCAGTTCACTGGTCAAGATAGTACAAGCACGATAGAACATGTCAGTTGGTATCTCACACAATTGAGTGAAGCATCAGTTGAGGACGCCCATCGAGTTCGTTTCTTCTCCTTGTCCCTGTCAGGGCCAGCCTTCACTTGGTTCTCATCACTACCAGTCAATTCCATTGCCAATTGGGCTAACCTAGAGAAGAAGTTTTATACATATTTTTACACTAGGACCGGGGAAAAGAAGATAACCGATCTGACAACTATAAGGCAGAAGACTAATAAATTAGGCACCGAGTTTCTTCAAAGGTTCCGGGAGACTAGGAATTTGTGCTTCTCCTTAAACTTGGTTGATGATCAACTAGCTGCTTTGGTCATTCAGGGAATGCTGCCAATGTGGAAAGAAAAGCTGCTGGGGCAAGAATTTGATAACTTGGGTCAATTGGCTCAACGAGTGGCAGCGCTCAATAGTCAATTCCAGAGTATGTGCAGAGATACCCAATTTCAGAAGAGTACCACAGTAGCTGAAGCTTATGTTCCATACTCAGTCGATGATGGCTATGAAGATGAAGAAGAAGAGGTTGCTGTAGCTGAATGGAATTGGGGCAAGAAGACACTAATGGTGCTAATTCCTTGGGGAAGAGGAGTCGAGGAGAGCTATGACTTCGATGTCACCAAATCAGACAAGCTCTTCGATTTCTTGCTTGAGAAGGGGCAGATCAAGTTGCCCGATGGTCATGTTATGTTGCCCTCTAATCAGTTGAAGAATAAAAAATTCTACAAGTTCTATAACGCTACTTCTCATTCCACCAATGAATGCAGAATCTTCCGGCAGCATATACAGAGGGCAATTCAGCAAGGAAAGCTCAAATTTGATACACCTCGGAAAATGAAAGTTGATGATAATCCTTTCCCAGGAGATCAAAACATGGTTGATGCTGGGCTACTCAAAGGAAAGACTAAGGTTCTAACATCGACCAAATCAAGAGAAGCTGGAACAGTCGATCCCAAGATGCAAATATCGGATGACGAGTACAGAGAGATTAGAAGACGTCACGCCGAGCAAAAGAGCCGATACGAGCAGGGGGAGATGTCAAAAGATGAGGCGACAAAGCCGTGAGTTACATTTCGGATCCTGTTGAATAAGTGGCAGCGACAAAAGGAAAAGGATTATCAGCGTTGGTTAAAGGATCAAGAATACCAGCGTCAACTGGAAAAAGAGAGGTATGAGAAGAAACAAATCAAGTCACATTGCAATTGTCCTTTCTTCAGACATTGCTGGAATGAAGGTTTGAAGTTGCCTACTAGACATGACTGTCCAGAATGCAACAATCAGTATTGGGAGTTTAGGCAATCTCAAACCAACCGCCGGTCTATTCATGCTCCAGATGTATATCATCATAATAACATGGATTATTGCTTAAAAAATAAAAGTGTTCATGATTGACTCGGAAAACGAGTTTTTGACCAAGACTGGGCTGGTTATGAAGAAGAAGGCAATGAAAGAAAATATGTTTGGCAGGAAGGCCAATGGTGTCTAGGAGGTTTAACAAGAAGCCAGAAGAGAAGGGTGCAACGCCTAAGGAATAAAGAGATGGAACAGGCTCAGGCATCCGGTAAACCTCAAGTATGGCGTACTAAGCAAACAGCCGATAGAAAGCACCCATCGGCTAATATCCAAATGGTTTTTCTGTTGCCATCAGAATTTAGAGTCAATGGTGAAAGCCAACAGCCGATCCAAGCAGTTGGCTTTGAAAATTTGTCTTAATGGATAATCTAATAGATGGTACAGATGGCAAACTAGGACATGGCTTCACGCCAGCCGATGAATTGGAAGAAGTAGATATTGGTTCTAGAGATAGACCTAGGCCGACGTACGTAAGTGCTAAGTTTGATCCAGAGTATAAACAGGAATTAATTGATTTATTGAAGGAATTTAAAGACTGCTTTGCTTGGGAATACTATGAGATGCCTGATTTAGACCGGTCAATTGTTGAACATCGGTTGCCAATTAAACCTGGATATCGGCCGTTTAAACAAGCTCCAAGGAGATTCAACCCGAGCGTGCTTGATTATATCAAAAAGGAGACTGAAAGGTTACTAGAAGCAAAGTTTATCCTACCATGCCGATATGTAGAGTGGATATCGAATGTTGTCCCTGTATATAAGAAGAATAGAAAATTGAGAGTTTGCATCGATTTCAGGGATCTGAACAAGGCCACACCCATTGATGGTTATCCGATGTTGATAGCTGATATGTTAGTGGATGCAGCAGCTGGGCACAAGGTTATTAGCTTCATAGACGGCAATGCAGGGTATAACAAAATTTTCATGGCTGAGGAAGACAGCAAAGACCGCTTTCAGGTGCCCCGGCGCAATCGGTTTATTCGAGTGGGTTGTGATGACCTTTGGTCTGAAGAATGTCGGTGCAACTTATCAAAGGGCGATGAATTACATTTTCCATAAGTTGATCAACAGGATTGTTGAAATCTACATCGATGATGTGATGATAAAATTCAAGGGATACAAAGAGCACCTAGTTGATTTGTGAGAAACTCTGGAATGCACAAGAAAACATGGTCTAAAGATGAATCCTAATAAGTGTGCTTTCGGAGTGTCAGCTGGTCAATTGTTGGGATTTATGGTCCACGAGAGAGGAATCAAAGTTGGTCAAAAAAGCGTAAAAGCAATTGATGAAGCAGTTCCCCCGACTACTAAAACACAATTGCAATCTCTGCTTGGTAAGATCAATTTCATCAGAAGATTCATTTCAAATTTGTCGGAAAGGATCCAGCCATTTTCTCCCTTGTTGAAGTTGAAAAACGATCAAGAATTCAAGTGGGGTGACATACAACAAATGGCGTTTGAAGAGATAAAAGAATACATGAAGTGTCCACCTGTGCTGGTCACTCCTCAGCAAGGTAAGCCTTTTAAGTTGTACATATCGGCTGATGACAAGATAATTGGATCAGCCTTGATGCAAGAATTTGAAGGAAAAGATAGAGTTGTTTTCTATCTGAGTAGAAGACTACTGGATCCAGAGACAAGATATTCTCCCACCAAAAAGTTATGCTTGTGCTTATATTTCTCTTGCACTAAGTTGCGACACTACTTATTATCGGCCGAGTGTACAGTTGTTTCCAAGGCTGATGTGATTAAGCACATGTTATCAATGCCAATACTGAATGGAAGAGTGGGAAAGTGGATTCTTGCGTTATCGGAATTCGACTTGAAGTATGAATCGGCTAAAGAAGTCAAAGGACAAGTAATGACCGATTTTGTCACCCAGCATCATAAGCCAAGCATTGGTTATGTAGAGCCGATGCCTTGGATGTTATTCTTTGATGGATCATCATGCAAGCAAGGTGGTAGCATTGGTATTGTTATTATTTCACCTCGGGGGCAAGTTTTGAGTTTGTTCTTCCAACTAAACCAATGATTACTAACAATCAAGGGAGTACGAAGCTATTCTTAAAGGACTTCAACTTCTTCATGAAGTAAAGGCCAAAGCAATTGAAGTATTTGGAGATTCACAGCTAATTATTAATCAGTTGATCAGCCTATATGAGTGCAAAGAAGAGACTTTGAAAGGATACTATGATGAATGCTAAAAGTTGCTCAAGGAGTTTCTTCATATCTCTTTCCAACATATTCTGAGAGCACAAAACCAAGAAGCTAATCATCTAGTTCAAAGTGCATCAGGATATCGAATGTTTCAAGAAGTCTTGAGTAGTGAAACCTCAAGTAATGATTGGAGAGTCAAAATAGCCGATTACCTTAGAGATCTGTCTCAGAAAGTTACCAGAAAGCTAAGGTATAAATCGGCTAAGTATGCTTTGTTAGATGATCAGTTATATTATAAAACAGTCGATGGGGTGTTGCTCAAATGCTTAAACCAAGAAGAAGCTAAGGTATTGATGGGTGAGGTGCATGAAGGGATATGTGGGGCTCATCAATCGGCTTATAAGATGAAATGGATTATCCGTAGAGCTAGATATTTCTAGCCAACGATATTGGAAGACTGTTTTGAATATTACAAGGGGTGTCAGGACTGTCAACGTTTTGGTAATATCCAGAGATCGCCTGCATCGGCCATGAATCCAATAATCAAGCCATGGCCGTTTTGAGGTTGGGGAATTGATTTAATTGGCCAGATTTTTCCGCCTTCAAGCAAAGGACATAAGTTCATATTGGTAGCAATAGATTACTTCACTAAATGGGTTGAGGCAATTCCTTTAAAGATGGTAACCTCAAAGAACATGATTGATTTTGTCAAGGAACATATTGTGTATCGTTTTGGGATTCCTCAAACTATAACTACTGATCAAGGAATAATGTTCACATCAAAAGAGGTCGGGATTTTGCTGCCAGTATGGGAATCAAGCTACTAAATTCTTCTCCTAACTATGCTCATGCTAATGGCTAGGCAGAGGCGTCCAACCAGATTATGATTAAGCTAATCAAGAAGAAGATCGAGGAACAGCTAAGGAAGTGGCATTTGACGCTAAATGAGGCACTGTGGGCATATAGGATGGCCTGTCATGGATCAATTAAAATGTCACCTTACGAACTTGTGTATGGCTATAATGCAGTTCTTCGTTGGGAAGTTCGGACTGGATCGAGGCGTGTTACACTGCAGAATGATTTGTCAGTCGAAGTCTACAAGAATCTTATGATAGACAATTTGGAGGACTTGAGTTGCCTTCGGCTGCGTGCTCTTGAAAATATCGAAGCCAATAAACTGAGAGTTGCAAAATTTTATAATAAAAAGGTCAAGATTAAGCAATTCTCTGAACGAGACTTGGTCTAGAAAGTGAAATTGCCGATCGGGTCAAAGGACAGCAAATTCGGCAAATGGTCACCTATCTGGGAAGGACCTTATCGGATCAAACATTGTGTGCCTGATAATGCTTATATTTTGGAAAAACTAAAAGGAGAGGAAGAATTTGGCCGAGCAATCAACAGGGAATATTTAAAGAAATATTATCCTAGTGTTTGGATCAATACTTAAATTTGTTCGGTCGTCAGCTCTAATAGCCGATATCAGAAAGGTATCGCCTCTAGTGCAAAAATAAGCCCGAAGGGGTAAAAGCCGGTATGATGTGTATCGCCTATAGAAGCAAAGCAAACACGGACGAAGTGATGTGTATGAAGTATGAAACAAAGGAAAATCACTCAAGACGAAGAAGTTGTTTGCTAAATATCACCTAATACAAGCTACAGGTCAAAAAACACTTTGCTTACTACATCATCGGCCAGGGTGTTGAAGGCTACAGAGTTGGCGGTGCTAGAAAAATCCTCAACCAAACACTCATGCTCCCCAGGGTGCGCCACGTCTGGAAAATCGTGGGGAAGAAGACAAAGATTATGGCCAGAACGGGCTTGTGCAGCAACCAATGCCATGGCAGCACCATGACGAACACCATGGAGAGCGACCTCCCTGACACGGTTTGGGATGTCATGCAAGTGAACCACCGGAATGGTGTCTCTGGCATTGACAAATCCCGCCGCGTGATCCGCAGCTGATCGAAGACTCTCCAACTGAGCAGTTAGATCTAAAAGATTTAAGGAAAGAGTGATCAGAAATCTTGAAGGCAAAATTAAGAAGAAGACAGAGAAATTATGGTAGACATCTCACCTATGATTCTGGCTTCAGCCCTGGCCAACCTTTCTCCCACCAAGCTGACCTCGGGGGGTGATCGGCCACCAATCATGGCTAAAGCCGATTCTGCAAGGGAGAGGCAGTTGGCCAGATGCTGATCAGTCAGATCGATAGAGGCCAGCAGATCATCGTTGTCGATCTGCCTCCACGAGTAACGAGGGAACTGACGATGAATTGGTGCCGGAGATGACCCCGAAGGCTAGGCAGAGTCGGCCCTCTGCTCCGAAGCAATGGGAGTACCCCAAGTTGCGTCCGCTCGACGATGAAGGCGTTGGCACGATGATGCAGATCCATTAAGGGCCTCTTCAACAGACCTCTTGCCGTTCTCTATGATCTCAAACCTATGGAAAGGTAGAAACTATACTAAAGACGAAGAAGGTTTGAGATGAAGCGGGTTGTTTTTTTTATCCACAGCCGTGGCCCGTATATATAGCCCGGGAAAGCGAGAAGGTAGATTTCACCGGGGGTGTAAAATTGAAATCAGGAATGGAAATGGATCAACACTCTAGAAATTCAGGGGACGGATAACGAAGAGATAACAGATTTCAAACTTATTGCTTCCCCAAATTACAAAATATCATGGGATGGATACGAAGAATTTACATCAACCAGAGACCAACCCACCAAGACTTCTTTGGACTGAAGGGAGTTCGGGTCCCCACAAGGCCGAAGGTCATCGTGAACCGAGTCACGTCGGCCCATTGATAAAATTGTGCCAAGAGAAGGGGAAAGGCCACCCAACAGATGCCCAGTTGATTCCTCGGTGACTGAGAAACTGTGGGAAAGAAGCCTGTGGCTTTCCCGGTGGGCATTTGGTGAAACGAACAAGGGGAAGGTGTTCACACATTTTAGCCCTTGCAAACACTAGAACAGCTCTGTGAGCATGGTGAGAAGACACATGTGATATCACAAGACTTCTTCTAGCCACAGTAGCTGATTCTCTTGCTCGACAAGGCGCTAGAATGAGCAACACAATCACCCTAGGCACAAGAATTCTTCTAACCGCTCAAGATCTTCATAGCAAAAGGATAGACCATGGAGGGTCTAGCAGAGCCAAAAGCACTCGAGGGGGCAGATAGAAGAGAAACATGGCTGAATTGTTGAGTTGCTCTCGCCGGGGTCGGATAGATATTTTATAGCCGACCTAGAAAGATGAATCCAAGTGTCCATGTAGCAATGATGCTCTCGTAAAAAGTTTTGAAGCGTGGGCTCATGAGCTGACATAGGTGATGACAAACAGTAGACCCCAGATTAAGATTCTCTACCCGTGACTGTGGACCTATGGGGGATATAGACATGATAATTTTGGAATAAAATTACTTTTATCCCAAAATTGGGGGGCATGTGTTTACACCAGAATTTGGAAGAAGAGTCGTAGGGACTCGAAAGCTCCCAAGATCATGTCATCAAGGAATCAATTGCGTATAGATCAAAACCAGCTAATTCGGATGCAACACTGGGATCGGCTTTCTTCAGGAAGCGCCAGTGGATAACGACAAAGGCTATGATCGGCGCTAGGACAAAGCATGTTGGACTCTACAAAAAGGGAAAGATTAGAGTCCAAGTTATCTTAAATTAGGAATATTTTTCTCTTAGGGCCAAAGATTGTGATGAGTCGTGCTTAGATAGGAGTCATGCATAGGTCCCGGGTATAAATATCAAATCCCAGCTATTGTAAAGGACACAAAATCAATCAAATACCAGTTATTTACTTTTTCGGCTCCGGCCACCCCTTAGGAGTAGGAGTAGAGTAGATCTCGACGAGTTCTTCAGTAAGTACAACTGCATCGATCCGATCAACCTCCACTTCTTGTCTGTAAGTACCGTCATGGCTTATACCTCTGTTCGTACGGCTGCATCGATCCGGTCGACCTCCACTGCGACTCTGGTATAAGTTAGTTATCGACTCTTGTCTAGTTCAAGTACGGCTGCATTGATCCAGTCAACCTCCTCTGCTTGAACTAGATTAAGGTCAAGTTATCGGCTCAGTCTAAGGGTGGTGTTCCTTCGGATAGATTCATTAAGTTACCGATATTGCTTATTGCCTCCATTGTTTATTTAAATACAACAATATCACTTCGCCCGATTGAGATTGATCTAGATCGGCCTTATATCTTGTTTAACCCATCGTTTGTTAATCTAAACTGATCTAACCTATACTTTAAACGATGAGTTATATTTTATCTACTGTTTTATTTCAATCTTGATCGTGCATAGCGTGCGGTTAAGGCGCGTCTAATTTTGAGTAGATCTATTGGCTAGTGAGAACCGTTTCATGGCCCGTTATCATAGCCTGTGTGATTCTGCCTCACACCCCACTGTTAGCACCATGGAGTGGGGATCATTATTTGATAGATCTATTCCTAAGAGGGCATGACCTTAACTGTGCGCTATGCCTAAATCGGCTGTTTTAGCCTATATCGAGTGCTTTCACGAACAGTTCACTTCATGAGACTATTGAAGTAGCAATAGGTTGAAAGATGTGTTAGCCCCATGATCTTATTATTGTATTACGGCCTGCATGATTCTGCCTCATGCCCCACTGATATTAGTAATAAGTTAGGGTCGTCGAGTCTATTGTTGTTTCTATGGCCTGCATGATTCTGCCTCATGCCCCACTGGTCATAGCGATAGATGAGATCAAATATGTTCACTAGATTTATCTCTATTAAATGGTTGAATGATGATGAACTGTTTCTTTTATAAAGGAGTTTGGTTACTTGCAGTCATTGGCTTAGCATAAATTAATTACTATTGACATCTTATTGCCATTGACCAATATTTGTTTAATAATGATATTCATCCTGAACGATAACCGATTCTTCTTACACAATCCCATGAGCTTCAACCGATTTATTCTTATGAATATGCTAGAATCGACTATTTAGTCGATCTCCTTTCATATCGGCTCTCAGAGCCGCACATTCGGGACTGTCTGGCAATACCGGCACGTTCTGCTCGAAATTACTGATAAACTTTCTCTCCTTGTCAATTGTAGGGTCAAATTGACTGGCACATCTCAGAAGGATTGCGCAGGATCGACCATCCCTACGCTGAAGCTAGCGGATCTATAGCTCCATCGAGCAGACCCTTCCGGCTTGCTCGTCTGTCCTCGGCACGGGGCAAAAATTCCGTGTTGACAGGTCTTAAGATGGCCAACGATGAAGGAAGCTTCCAATTGGGGCTCGACACTGGCTGGCAGCAGCAGTGGGAGGGTTCGGCGTATAGCTAGGTTCCTACTCAATCCTCTAGCGCACGCAATTGCATGGATTTGATCGGCGCTGCCAGCTGGCCTTAGCGCGGCTCGGTGACACCGGCACGGCGCCATTAAAGGCAGAGGTGACTGGGGCGCAGAGAGGTGCACGCCACTCAAATGAAACGGACAAGGCACATAGGGAAAACACACATGCTCGTACGAGTCGACACGGCTCGGGCAGCCGCAGGGCCTTAAATGGCAAGCCGACGGCGACATGGCCATGTGCCGGTGCAGCGGCTCAGGCGGACGGGACGTGAGCGGTGCAAGCGCACACGGGTGACTCAGCACTCTCGACCACGACTAGCAGTAGTGCGAGGACACAGCGGGGCAGACGACAGCGCACCGACCAGGGCATCGGGCCCGTGATGACAACGGCGGTGGTAGAGCGGCCAAGCGGACGCGACGTAAGCAGTGCGAGCGCACGCGGTGACTCAGCACTCACGGTCGGGCTAGCAGCAGCGTGATGATGCGACGCAACGCAGGCAGTGACACGGCGAAGCGGGCGACAGCGGACTGGCTAGGGCAGTGGCCCCGCTACGACGGCGGTGGAGGCAGAGCGGCTAGGGCCGCTGGGCGTGGCGTGCGTGAGTCGTGTGCCAGGGCACGGCAACGGTGGTGTGGGTGCCAGTGGCCAGCAATGTGGCGCCAGTGGTGCAGCTGGCTCACGGCGGCCAGAGGCAGGCCCGGCCAACGGTGGCCAGGACAAGAGCGATAGTGTGTGCGCGCGTTGGGCAAACCAGCGCAGCGCGCTGAACCGAGGCATTTTGACCGCGCCATTCGCTGACACCGGCCAGAACGTGCCATGCACGATTTTTAAAGTGCCCCAAAAATCAAATTTGTTACTTCAAACAGCGAACCACCTATTCTATACTCAAGAAGGCATATCAAGCTACTAAAACCAGCCATGAAATTACATTACTTCTTAATCCAATTCGCCTACAAAAATTGCCAAACTTCGCCTTGTCAAACCGTTTTCCAACTTAGGAAATTCGACTAAGTCTCGATCGGATTAGTGTCGAATTCGATTTCCAAGCTATTCGATACGCTAGCTAGTGAATTCCATTCTTGACCGCAAGTATTTCACCGCCACCTATGAAGTTTGTACTACAAACTTTATTAACATTCCGTATATGCGTTCTATAGTATTCTTGCTCAATAAAAATTAGTTTAAAACCCTAAGTGATGTAACGCGACATTGAAATGTAACTTTCGTTTCGTGTTTCCGATGATCGTTTCGAAATACAAGAATTGATTTACACACTATTTTACATACACTATCACATAAACATGATGCACATGCAGTGTTTTAGCAAAAGATTTATAGTGTAACACCGAGGATGTTATAGAAACCATCGTGGCACATGAATAGGCTTGGCGAAAAGGAGGAAGGAGAAACGGCAGCGGTTGAAGAAAGGCAAAAGAACGGGAGGAAAACCCTCTCCCTTCCCCCTATTTAATGCGGAAAGGCGTGCGGCGGGACGTGGCCTAGGCTGACGGGACGTGACCTGCCCGACGTAATGTCGCTGGCTAGCGGGATGTGGCCTAGGCGGGGCCCACCACTACCGCAACCTAGGCATGGGAAACAAGGTGCAACCGCTTACAAACGATCCTCCGCCTTCCTAGCAGGGTTTGGAGGGGGCCACCGATGGAATCTCCATCGAGGAGAGGCCAATGGGTCACCCGAGTCGATCAGACGGCTCGGGCGGCTGCCAAGAGACAGATAAGGAGCAGTGAGATGCCCCATGCGGGTTATGCCGACCCCGTCATGAACGACAGACACAGATCCCACTCGAACATATCCGATAGGAGCTCCCAGGACCCGTCACTCGAGCCATCGAGGTAACTTTACCAACCCCGTTATACTTTCTAGTGCATGAGCATTCATTCATCCATTCTCATGCATGCATTCATACATTCAGTCATATATGCATCCATACATTCATCCCATACATCCAAGCATTTCATATGCAATTGTTGCATCACAACGCTTCGTGTTGCGTCACGAAGCGGTAGTCGTCTTGTTCGATATGAGCGACGACCAACTGGGGTTCGAAGGCTGGCCCGCAAAGGGCTCAAGGCTGCCTCGTGTCAAACAGAGCTAGGGGAGAAAACACAGATGAGCCCCAATAGCCCTCGCCCGATCCACTCAGAAGCGGACAGGGTCATCTTGACCTTCTCATTCGGTCCTGACCTCGAGCCATGCCCATAGAATCTCCATCGAGGGAAGGCCAGCGGGCCACCTGAGTCGGTCTCTAGAACGGCTCGGGCATCTACTGGGAGGCGGGTTAAGGAGAAGTGGAGTGCCACATGAGGGCTATGCTGACCCCATCATGAATGACGGATCCAAATTCCACTCGGACATACTCGTTAACAAGCTCACCAAAGCTCACCACTCGAGCCATCGAGGCAAGTGGCATCAGCTCAACCCCTCTGGTTGCGAAAACCACGGACGGGGTGACACAGGAAATCATGCGATCGACCCCTAATGGCTCAGGGGCTCGAGCTGCTAGGTCCCAACTTAGGAACCCGACCGACCGCATAGGTTGCGGTCGGAACGGACACGGGCGAACACCCCGACCAGAAGAAACACAAGAGTCCACAGCCCTAGAAAAGAGTACCAAGGTGCTCAGCCTCCGACCGATTCCCCAGTCGACCACAGGCTCGGGGGCAACACCCACCTCCGTCTTGCTCGACCCTTGGGTGCGTGCTCCGTCTCGCCCGACCCCAAGGCCGCGGGCTCCATCTCGCCCGACCCCTTGGGTTCATGCTCCGTCTCGCCCAACCCCAAGTCCGTGGGCTCCATCTCGCCTAACCCCTCAGGTTCGTGCTCTGTCTCACCCGACTCCTCGGGTGCGGGCTCCATCTCGCCCGACCCCAAGGACATGGGTTCTATCTCATCCGACAGTGACCCACTACCTTACACCCATCGGGTGCACTCACGCGCACCCTACGGAAAATGGATTACCAATGAGTCTTCTCCTTAGGGGCTAGGCCCCAATATCCCTCCGGTGTGCCTCCGTGGCCTTCGCCAGTCCTCCCCATGGAGGTTGGGCACCCATATCCACTCTGCGCGCCTCCGTGGCTTTTGGCAGTCCTCCACATGGAGGCTGGGTGCCTAAATCCTACTCGGTTACCCTACGCGATACAACAAACCGAGGGGAAAAACACTGAAGTTCCAATAATAGCCTGCCTCTATGGCACGATGGGTACATGAATTACAAAGCAAATTCAAGCTTTTGTTAAGCTAAAAACACAAGCCCCTGGTTTTTACAAATATCACGTGAAACGTGTGTGAACAGCCCCTTCACGGCTTCACAGAAGTCCCAAAGGGGCTCGGGGGCTCTTGTCGGTTCATAAACCCGGGGTCCCCAATGGACCCGCTTCCCTGCAAAACCCAGCCCAGCAGGCGGCGCAGCGACAGCACACGCCTGGGTCGGCCCAGATACATAATGATAGGCCGAGACAACGATCTGGTCCCTGATCGGAAGGCCTATCCAAGGTGGGACAACAGTCCGACTCTAACCCCCTTCTCCGACCGAGGATACATCGGACGTCTGCTCGTTGCTCTTTCCCGACCGACACGGTCGGGACCGACTGGGAACGACTGACCGGGGACGCCCGCTTGGTGTGGGCTCAGGGAGCAGGCAGAGCAGATAAGGTGAGGTGCTCAAGTCAACCGCAATACTAAGGACTGTACCCTGCCATGCCCTGCGTACCTACAAGACGGTGCCATCGGGGCATGTTAGGCGAACATGGTAGAGCCTGCCAGACGCGTTAGAGTATAAATAGTATTGTGGGCGCCGTCGTTTTCCGTACCAGGTGAACATGGTAGAGCCTGCCAGATGTGACTGAACATAAATAGTATGTGGGCGCCGATGGCCATCCCGTACCCGATGGTGTGGGCAACAAGACGAGGCAGCACATGTATACACTCTCTCTCTTTTCCTGACTTGTAAGGCCATCCCATTCAACTATAAAAGAAGATGAGCTCTCTCCTAAAAGCCTCCCCCCGAAGACTGGTCGACTCGACAGCTCAATAGCTCTAGGACTTGATAGCTACACAGTCTACATGCTCTCAATAGCTGATAAGCTTGGACACACAGAGCATACGTTCCAATACTTAGCGCATGTTTGAGCATCCATCACTCTCTTCCACTCGGTTAAGAGTCCGACCGGGCCTCTAACACCCTCTTTCTCATTCCTTACTCGTTTGTAACCCCACAGCAAACTTCGAGCACTTGGGCTCAGGAATAAAGTCACCGACCGACCTCAACTGGACGTAGGGCCTGTTGCATCAACCAGTATAAATCTTGTGTTATTGAGTGGTAGGCCACATCCGATCATAACGCACGGTAAAACTACAAATATTTACTTGTTGATCACTTTTCGCACCGACACTCTTAATGAAGAGTAGTTTCTTAATTTATCTTAATTCTTACTCTTAATTCATGTCACAATTCTCCTCCTCGAAATATGGCATGAACTATACTGCCATAATTTCAAGAACTATTCATAAAACTATGAACGAGGAGACACTTATAACTGACTTCATTCATATGATTATGCCATGCAAATAAAGTTATTTCTTGATCCGTATAGGAGTATACTTTTCTCATTCCACTTCAAGAACTCGATGAGGCCTTTTATTAACTGTACTTTTGCAAGTTACGCTTGCATTTTTTTTTCTTGTCCTTTGATTAGTATTGACCATGACGGTGCATTTCTATTGTGCCATGGTCAATACTAGAATAGCATAAGAGCTACCCAAACTTCTCTCACTATGCGGGATACAAAAACATATGAGTCATCACAAAACTTCTCCCACCATGCAGGATTGACTAGCATAAGTACTATGCCAAACTTCTCTCCATACGAGATAAATCTATATACAAATTACCGTAACGAAAAATTTAGTCATGATGACTAAAACATTCACTTATACTTTATTTTCCAATTAAATCTTCTCGTTGGTTCCAATTTAATAAGAAAATTAGTAAACTAACAACCAAAAAATAGTCCTAAACTGGCTTGATTCAAGCCTTTTCATTCACATAGCCTAGCATCGCAGCCCATTGGCATGCAGCCGAGTGATCTCGTCGGTTAAAAATAAAACATATAAGATGCTTTTGCATTAATTCTACATCACCGTTGGGCAGAAAATAGAATTAATGCATAAAACTCATAAATTAACTTAGAAGACATATAACTACTCTTCAAAATTAAATTCTTCTGTTGGTTCAAATTTAATTAAAAGATAATCAACATCATTGTAGCGGAAACTTGATAATAAAATATATTCTATTAGTTCAGGAGCATTTCTTGGTCCTTATCTACTCTCTGAAAAATTGACCACCTTGGTGTAAAATTTATCAGAGATTTAAACCTCAAACTTAAACTTATTATAATATTGTCATCATCAATGTTGGTCAGAAAATGACAATACCATAATTTGACTTAAACAAAATTGAACTACTCCTCCAATTTAAATTAGAGGATAAACATAATCATAATTCACTGAACCAAAGTCAACTGCTCTTCAAATTAAATTCTTCCATTGGTTCGAATTTAATTAGACGATAATAAACATTACACTTTTCAGCGAAAACATGAAAAATTATTTATCTACCTTTCAGAAGCATTTTACTATACTCATCTACTCTCTGAAAAAAATATCCCATTGATTTAAATTTTGACAAGAGATTTAAACTAAAAAAAATTGCTTCTAAAAATAATAAAACAAAACTCTCAGGTGTGTCTTCATTCATTTAGTGAATTTTGAAACAGATTCATGCCCATCATTACACGCTCGCTGCGCGCTCAGGCTCGCGCAATGGCGGCAAAACCGAGCACGGCGGTCGCCGCTTCGCGCCACGCTCCCCCGCGCCCAGGCCGCAACCTGGGCCTGGGCCGAGAATTCCCATTCCCGCCTAGGCCGCTTTCGGTCCGAGCTCTGTCGACCGTCGGATGTCATCGGACGGTTCGCCGCACGTTTCATCCGATCAAAATCGCGCTGCGGCCGCTTGCGCCTTAACCCTAACTTCATTTGCATTCTCTCCCGTCTCCTATCCTCTCCTCGCCACGGCGGAAAAAGAGGGACAACAGAGTGGCGCTGCCACCGGTCCCCTCGCCGGTGAGCGCGCTCACCCGAGGCTAAGCGCGCCGCTGTCGAGCGGTCTGGGCGATGGTGCCCTTGACCCCACGCGGCTCCGCTCCCCGAACCCTAACTACATTTCTTTTCTTCCCCTTCTCCCTTTACGTCGCCCACTGTAGTTGCTGCAGTTGCTCGCACCTGTGAAAACTCTGACTGTGCAGAAGGTGACAGTGCCGCTGTGGTACCCCTCGTCGGCGCACGCGTGTGGCCAGAGCTACGCGCGGAGCCGTCGAGCGGCTCCGCGGTGGTGCCCTATGGCCCGAGGCGGAAAACGAACGACGGCGAGACTTTGCTCTTCCCGCGTGGTGTGCAAACAACGATCGACGGTGGCGACGGGACGGCCGGGCCCCAGGTAGGAACCCCTTCTATCCGTTCCCTTCTTCTTTCTCAGCTTTTCTTCCCGTGCGGCGTCCAGTCGACGGTCGACGGTGGCGACGGGATGGTCGGGCCCCAGGTGGGAACCCCCCTCTCCGTCCTAGCTTCTCTCTCTAGGGTTAGGGTTAGGGTTAGGGTTAGTGTTAGGGTTAGGGTTGGGGTTTCTGATCCAATTTGAATCCCTTCTTTCTTGATTTCTTTTATGTTTTCTACCCCAAACTGGATCTACTCACTAGAACCTGGCTCTGATACCAATGATAGATTTTTAGTACCATCTAGGCGTAGATCTAGTGGATAAAACATAACTTAGATAAGGACTTGGTGATGTACCTCGCTGCATGCAGTGGCGGCCATGGCGCCGCCGTGACGTGGACACTGATGTCGGAGTAGAAGTAGCATCGTAGTGGGGTGCGATCCAGTAGCGACACCGACAGAGCTTCTCGTCGCTCACAGCACTCCCCTCTTGATCGGATTAGGGTTAGACTCGGTGGGAAACTGGCGGCAGCAGTGAACCTCGCGCCTTGTGCCCCGCCCCCACCTTCCTTTTTATAGCGTTGCGCGATGGGGGGCCATCAGCCAAGAGAACGGCTGGGCGTCTCCGATTAGGGCGCGGATCAAGAGTCCAATTGGTCGTTGGGCCAACTGGTAGAGATCAATCTAACAAGGAGGAGGCTCCAACGCGGCCGTCGACGAGCCCGCCGGTGTCATCGCCTTCCGCTTCCTCTAGCTAGCTGGACATATATGGATGATCCATTTGATTTAGATTTAGGCCCAAAAATTGCAAGGGAAGAGACAAATCAATCCTTACTTCTTGTTTAAATTAGGCTTCTTTTTCTCTGTTATAGTTTGTTTTGTTTTCTTTCTTTCTTTTTTTTTGAAAAGAAGAAAGGACAACCTCATTAACTGATTGACGGTCAATCAAAGTGGATAATGTTTTTGACTTGTTCCGAAATGATGCCCCTCTCTGCATTTTCAATTTAACGTAACGTGCTCTCCATCTTCGTTTAAAAACGCAGGGAAATATATAGCCTACTAGTACTCCCTGCAAAATGAATGGATCGATGTCGACCACGTCGACTGCTTCTCATCATCATCGCAGTCTAATCTCAATAAGCTTCTCATGATCATCATAGTCTAATTAAGCTTCTCATTTCTAGGAGTATTCATATTGATCAATATACGACTATACTGCTTACTCGATACGACTATAGTACTTATTCGGAAATGGGTGCTATTGTCAACTTGCTAGTAACAGTAGGACATGGAACTACTACCGACCGACTATATATGTAGTACTATTTTCCTTTCTACTGCTGAACTAGAGGTCTAGAGCATACTCCATCTAAAAAATGCAATTTGTTGTTTACCAAGCCTCGTTCAAAAGGTCAGTAAAGAGGACAGACATGCAAGATTTACCCCAAAACAAACACCCAGCCTTCCAAGTTGGAATGCCATCGAATCCATGATCCATCCAACCCGTCTGATGAACTGTTGCCTAGCACTACTTATCACAGTAACAATGTCCAAAACTTGTCTAGAAACTTACTTTCAGTGTGCCAAAATACCATGAGCTAAGCTAGCGTTCTATGCGAACAACACAAGATTTGTCACGATATGAGCAGTTGACTTGATTCGCATTCAAACACCTAGTACAAGGATGCTGCCCCTACCAAGTATCAACTCTCGTCCATGGCATCATTCCCACTGCCTCGCTGGGCCTCTGCATCCTTGTCTCCAGCTTCAGAGGCACCTCTTCCAACCGAGTCTTCCAATGCCTCCAGGAATGAGGCCACCGTGAACTTATCTGCCATAATCACAACGCGCAGAAAAGTTCAGATACCAAAAACTGATGCATACTATACTTACCCCGACTGCAAAATTTGCAAAGGGAAAAAATCTTTCCAAAGTTCAGCAACAAGCATCATGGATGGTTGGCATTTACAGTAGTTTTTTATCATTATTATACTGCCTAAACCTTATGTATAATAACAAGGCTTGCTCGCTGAACAGATTACTTTTTTTTTTACTTTATACAGACATTAATTATCCCAAGCACACTACATATAACGAATCTACTATCAAATGTAGAGTTGTAGTCTGTGAAAAGGATTTACATTTGCTGGGGTCAACTCCAAATTGAGCAAGATCTATCTGCCCAGTCCGTAGAACCTGTCACACAACCAAACATCAAAATCAGCATACCACTAGCACCAGGAACTAGTGACATCACCATGTAGCACATGAGAATGGTAAGGATGAGTAACTAACGTGGGTGAATGCATCTAATTGTTGGCGCAAAGGAGGACTTTGGAGAAGCTCAACGATATCACCAGGAGTCCATGAGCCCTGGAATTGGGCAATGACCATGAATATTAAGCTGCAAGGTTCGGTTAATCTGAAAGCCAGGGTAACATATCATCTCAGTAGTACAAACCTCTGGAAGATGTGATGCTAATTGTTCAATGGGCAAGTTCTCAATTAATGGCAAGACCAAATCAGGCTTCAAGATGTCTCCTAGTCCTAGTCCTGCAACACCAGCACGGAACAAGAGATTAAAAAGAAACCTAGTTGATGAATAACAAGAGTGCACCAGTTTACCATAGTACTTACCAGCATCAGGGTCAGAAGATGCAGCACCTGATATACCAGGAGAATGTAAGTACAAGTTCAGAGAAGCATATAGGACAGAAGAACTCACACAATGCAAAGTATTTTTAAGCTGGTACCTGATGGCTGTATTGCACTCAGAATTCTCTGCAGATCCTCCAAGCGTACAGGTCCAGCAGCAGACGTCACTTCACCAGCCAAATCAGCGGTCATGCTCTCAACTAAATTCCCAGCTCTGACATGAAAGAAAGGTATAGAAGTTATCAAACAAGATCGTATGCAAAAAAATGTAAAGCTTTCATCCATTAATATGTAAAAATATCACAGGTGTAAACAAGAGCAAATTTTTTCCACATTTTAAGAAAAACTGTATTTGCTTATAACTGCATAATAAAATATCATGGCGCAAACAAGGGCAGTGAAGGCAATGGGCTACAACATCAGCCAGATAAAGACGATGCTGACATTATTTCTGACACTGCATCGAGCATATATATTAATACATGCAGTTTCTATTTCCATGGACACACAGGTTGATAGGGGTTTAAAAACACATTGGATTTATGTACCTGGAAGAGATATCATCATCAGCCGTATCTTCAGACATTTCTGCTTCAATAGGTACTCGAAGATCAGCCTCAGCATCTGCACAGCAATATGACTTAAGACAAATGACCAAGAACCAAGATATGTGCTGAGACTCCCAACATTAAGAGCTTACCTAATGGTCGATTTATGTAGGCATTAACTTGCATGCAAGTCTGGGCATCCCCATCAGCATTTGGTTCCTGAAAAAAAAAAAGAGAACACCATGATAGTCAAACCTTGAGAATGACGAAAGTGCTACATCTTTCACAACAGAAACTTTCAGTTTCACACATAACTGACCTGCATCCAGAAGAAGAATTTTCTGCTGTCATGCTTGAACTTCAAGATGTAAACCCTTCCAGAAGATTCTGTGACCTAATGAAGTCAACTAGGGTTGATCACTGAAGTTCAATTGAATAACATGGAAAACATCTTAAACTTGGATTATATTACTCAATACCTTCTCAAACACTGCCTCATCAGGAAAGATGATTTGATCCTTTGAAAGATGGAATCAAGGGCAGACAAAACTTCTGTGATGCTGATATGAACTAAAAGCAGGGAAAAGTGGAGGCACAATATTCGAAGTCCACAGAGGAACCATATATAAGTTCAAACATTTGAAACAGGCACTTTCCAAAAACTAGGATTTCTAGCACAGCAAGAATTTCTTTGAAGTATTACTATCAACTGAGAAAGGAGACTTGGGCACCGGTGCGTAGTGGAATCCTAAGCCAGGATAGTAATGTGAAGAGAGGCAGAGGAAGACCGAAGTTGACTTGGGTAGAGACAATAAAAGGAGACTTGAAAGGATGGAAATATACCCAAAGACTTAGCCTTAGATAGGAGTGCTTGGAAGACAGCTATTCACGTGCCTGAACCTTGATTGCTTCTGATGGGTTTCAACTCTAGCCTACCCCAACTTGTTTGGGACTTAAAGGCTTTGTTGTTGTTGTTGTTGTTGTTGTTGTATTACTATCAACTGAGAAAACCAGAACAGAGCACGAAGTGCCTACAAAAAATATAGGTGCAAGAGGATACATCTTCAACAATGTTCTGTCCACGATCAAGCCACTGAAAATGGACTAAGCCTTCTTCACCCTACAAAAGAAAGGTTGTATATAGTTGCAGTGAAATTCAAATAAAGAAATAATCGACTAGCTTAGAAGTTTTATTGTTGAGCTTAGTATAAGTTTGAGTATCCATACCCTCCCAACACGGACAAGACCCTTGCGTGTGTCTGGAACCACTCGTGTTCCCTCACGAGACATCTTACCGGCACGAAACTCACACATGATATCCTGACAAATACATCAAGGAAATACATTAATACACATTTACCAATTTAACAGCTTATATGATGTAACAACAAAGCAATGAGATTGCAAATTTTAAACATAGAGATCATTCAGATTCTGGCAACTGAAGAAGATTTCAGTGCTCTGTCATTGAATGTAAAACTATTAAGCATTATCTACAAAGAGAAACTATAAGACCAAACAAATCCAGATATTGCCCAGCTCACATAACCATATTGAAATGAAAGCAGCCTTCAGACGTGGCATATAGACATGTTTAAGTACCCTGTGCAGTAGCAGCAGAGGTGGGCTGGTGGCTTCTAAATTTGCATAGAAGTAACATAAGTTCAGTGTCCGGAACAATTCTATCTGTATTGATCTCAATTCACAAGCACTTGAGCCAGTTGTTTGGGCTGTATATGTAATAGGGCCCAAGATCCCCTGTGCAAGCATGTATGTACTCCATAGCATAGCAATGACGTAGCAATCAATATATTGTATACCAAAAGGCTACACTGCTGTAGAACTTAAATGGGGGAAAAACATTGTTGCTCTTCTGATAGGAAAACCATGAAGTCACTACGAATCACTATCTAATAAGATAGAACTGATAGAAATACAAGTAAAGTGAACGTATTGCTGGTATCAGTTGTCTGGAGAGAACATGACCAAAAAAATAAAAGTTAATTGGAAACGAAAAAGAAAAAATGAAGCAATGATCACAAGTGTTCATAGATGATTTAGAACTTTTCTGCTAACAGGCTGGGATAGAGCAATTGGTTCATGACATGAACTACATGGGTCAAATACAGGCTCCGAAACCTTCCAGGTTCAATCACAAGCCCATGCTAAATAATCATCACAATACTAACAGATGCATTAAAAAGCCAGTATATGCAGAAACAGCAAGAGATAAGTGATAGCTTTACCTGTAGAGGTTCAGTGGTCTCCATTGACAAAAGAAGGTGATCGACGCAAAGTATAAGCCCTACAAGACAGAAATGATTAATGCGGATGAGTAGAATCTTTGGCAGTCAACTAAATGAGGCAAGTTTGAAGTAGCACACGACACAATACGCCACTGGCAATTTTTTTGTAAAGATAACGGCTGTCTGTTTCGTGCCTGAATAATTAAGATTAATGAAAGATACGACATGTACAAGATAGTGGAAGTAAACTCCAGTAAAATTCTATGGATATCCGGTACAATTGGTTTAGGTGCATGTGCACGTGTTCCCTTCCCGGAATGCAGAAATAGGCACTTCAATTTTATAAGTTATTATTAGGAATAAGTATGGACTCATCAACATAAGAGCATCTCGAAGAGACTCTCCATATTCTTCCTAAATGCTAGGAATAGAGATTTTAGTGAAAAACTACCCTCCAACGGCTCTTCTAAATGATCATCCAAATATAGCCATCTTTTGTTCCGGATTTTTCGCTAGCCAAAAATAGAAGACGAGAATGGCTCTATAGGGTGCGCATGAGATATAGAAAAACTATTGGAGATTGAAAAGATATAGAAAGCGATTTTTATGCAAATGGCTCTCCAAATGATGATTTAGAGAGTGAGATTTAGAAAGGCTCTTGGAGATGCTCTAAGAGATTTAAAGAGATAAGACTAATGAATCTGTAGTTTCCGCATTATCAATTCCCCTATAGTCAGTCAATTGTATCTACAGAACCACCTGCACTGCCACTGTCCTAGGTATTCAGTAGTAAAAACGGCATTGCTTAGCAAGCTTGCGAGTCAGGGCTAGCACACACAGACACAGGGGCCGGGCTGTTTATATAATATAATAAGCTTGAAAAAGACGAAACAGATGCGTTTGCCTGGATCGCGGCGAGCGGAACAAACCCCAAATCCTTTTTTGGGGCATAATATCACGGCACCAGACGCTAACTGTACAGAAACGATCAGCATAACAAACCGCAGTAAACTCGGATGGATGGAGCACGAGCATCCGACCCCAGCAACATGTGGAACTCGCACTGAAGGGGGGACAAGAGTCGCTCCCCCGAGAAAGCTAGGGATTGCTTTGCTTACCGAGAGTTGCTTGTATCCCAAACCCCGAGTGGCGACGGATCTGCAGTCCGGTCCGCAGCAGCCCGGCTCCAGCAGAGGGGAAGAGAGAGAGGCGGGGTTGTGGGGTGGAGGAGGCGGCCGCGTTCGCCGGTTTCGCCCCCTTGTCGTTGTGGGATGGCCGCCTCGCCTGGAGAGAAGAAGAAAGACGAAGAAAGCGGTCCACCAGCCTATTTGTGTTGTGTTATTAAGTAGGCCGTTTTTACGATGGGCCGGGAGCAATGAATGAGCCCACACGGCCCACTTCCATCTCTCAATTATTCTCTCGCTTCCGCCGCCACAGGGTTCATCAGCAGAAGCTGCTTGCTTGTCTGGTGGTCTCAAGCGCCGCCGCCGCCACCGCCACCGCCGCCGTCGTCCTCCTCCTCTACTGGTACTGCAGGATATCCATGCTCGCTCACTTTCGTCGATTTCTTCTCTTCCCACGGCTCTATTCAGAGCAGAGCAGTTGCTGATTCCCTTGCTGCGCTAGTTTCATCTCAGATTTTGATTCGGGGTTCGACTAAATTTCGTCGGATGGACACCCAGCCGGTTCTCGCTCCCGCTATCGATGCCAGCGCTAGCGTCATGTGCCAGCTGCTGAGCCCCGAGGGAGACCCTCTCGGCGCTGCGCTCTATCTGCCCCAGAACGTTGGGCCCCCGCAGCTCCAGGAGATTGTCAATCAGCTCCTCCACAATGTATTACTGTACTCTAATTGTTTTCTTTCCCCTCTATCAAATTCTTTCATCTTATTACTTTGCTTCCCTCAACCTTACCTTGCCATCCACCCATTCCTAATTCATTCATGTATGCTGTATTCATTCATTCAGGAGGAGAAGTTGCCCTATGCATTCTACGTTGGAGACGAGGAGCTGTCTATCCAGCTGGGCGCTTACATGCGGCAAAAGAATGGTGAGATGGGATCCCTCAGCAGTTTAGCGCATTCCCCTATTGTCTCTTGATTTTTTTTTTATGAAAGGCAAACTGTGTCGTCTGTGCTGCCATCTAATTCCTACTTCCATCCCTTGTTTTCTTAAAATCTAGCCAATGTTGAGGTTACTCTGCGCATAGTATGCCAACCACAAGCACTTTTCCGGATCAGACCGGTCAACCGATGCTCTGCCACGATTGCTGGTATGTCTCCCTGCCTGCTGTTCTGTTAATCATCCCTCCTAGCTATTATTTTGTCGAGAAAATAAAAATGCACACAATTGTTCATTTTGCTGATCATATCTAACTCAATAATATCTTGTGTACCACAACATTGTGGTCATATCCAGTTAATTCAATAACAAAAATACACACAATTGTTATGTTTCTTTGCCGACCACAACATGCCACAACTCACCATGCCCTAACCTTCAGCATGCTTAGCCACCGTTTGGCGGAAACTCCGGCGTCTCTTGTGTGTTTTCAGCAGCCATTCCTTGCCAAAAGTTTGGCGCAGGATTTCAGCGCTGCAACTTGCCGTAGGTTGGGCGAGCTGCGCTTTAGTTATGGCCGGTTGCAGCATGCAACCAAACAATACATTTCTCCTTGAATGGTCTACTCACAATCTTCTCTTTCTGCAGGCCACACGGAAGCTGTGATTGCTGTTTCTTTTAGCCCTGATGGAAAGAGTTTGGCGAGCGGTTCAGGTGACACCACTGTTCGCTTTTGGGACCTGAGTACACAGACTCCATTGTTCACATGCAAAGGTGGAATGCTCAGTACCCTATCCTTGTGTGTTAGTGATTTACTGCAATGCTGTCCATTCCTTAAATTCTGGTCCTTGGGTAGGTTGCATACATCCATGTTGGCCAATTTAATCTTAGTTGCATGGCAAACCACTAAAATGACCTTGGAACTAGCCTTTTATATTATTAGCAGAGTAATTGGACAAATAGAGGATTACTATAGTATAATACGCTGATGATCCTTCTATGCACTTTTGCTGGATAAAAATATGAATTGGAACCTTTGAATCATTGAATGATGGCATATTACAGTTTCTTTTAATGACAAAGTGTTTTTTCAACCTATATTGTGCATGTCCAAAAGTCTAAAGCGTCTTAGCAAAATTGAGTTTTCTAGAAGTCTAAATCGTCTAAGCTTCTCTCTCCTGTTTTACTTGGTTTCCAGCACTCACAACTCGTGTTCCTGGCCAAATGAATGCATTGCCGTTCATATACTCCCTCTGTCAGGTTGGCTATTCATCTAGAAGCCTCCGCATGCAACAGCGTTACCATCTTTTTACATGGGAAAACGAACAGATGCTGGTGCATTAAAGGGAGTGCCCGATTAAATGAAAATGGGCACGCCTGGATCCTCCTTGGTCACAGTGCACAAGGCTTATATGTTTTAGACCTTTGGATGGAGGGAGTATGATTTTATGGCATTTAAAACTTATCTTCTATCCGCAATCTCTGTTGTAGCACACTTTAAGCTTTGCTAGTAAAGCCTGCCAGTTTCTACCGTGCCACTATTTCCGAGTTTGTGTTGCTTGTATATTCTTTCTTTGCTTTATGAGACTTTTGATAGTTGCACATCTGTGCACTGCGCTTCTCCTATGTTGTTTATAACCCTTCATATTACAGGACACAAAAATTGGGTTCTCTGCATTGCGTGGTCACCTGATGGAAAACAACTTGTTAGTGGAAGCAAGTCGGGAGAACTTATATTATGGGACCCAAAAACTGGAAACCAACTGGGCACTCCACTTATGGTACAATCATGCATTGTTTAATTTTTTAGTTCTAGGCCTGCTGAACAATGATTTTATAATTATGGTAGCCTTCTTTTCTGTGTTGTTACACTAGACTGTCCTGTGCATCTATTCCCAAGCATGCATTTGTATGACCTACAATTCAAAATAGATGATAACTGAAGAGAACTACTACCACAAACTTTATTTTTTCTTAGTAGGTTAAATGTATCCATATCATACTTTGCATCTTTCAGATGTTTCTGTTTCCAATGTCCACCACTCATTTAGTGTGCCTTGTGTTACAAAATAGGGACACAGGAAATGGATTACTGCTGTATCATGGGAGCCAGTTCATTTACAGTCTCCATGCTTCCGCTTTGTAAGTGCAAGCAAGGATGGTGATGCTCGCATTTGGGACGTCACCACAAGGAAATGTGTTATTTCCCTTACAGGTCACACTAGTTCAGTGACTTGTGTCAAGTGGGGTGGAGATGGTTTGATTTATACTGGGTAAGACATAAATTACTGGTCCTTTCCTTTTTTGGAAAAATATTATAGCTTTGGCCTCTTGTATTCTGCACTTGTTCATTTACTAACAATTGATGTTTACTAACAAATCCAGTGATTAGCCTACCCCAACTTGTTTGGGACTTAAAGGCTTTGTTGTTGTTGTTGTTGTAACAAATCCAGTGATTCCATCATGGTTCAGTACTGTATACTATATACTAGCTTTATACAGAGTATGAAAAAAAAGGGCGTACCTAGTGCAGAGAGCTCCCACTCTGTGCGGGGTCTGGGGAAGGGTGTCAGTGGCAAGCCTTACCCTCGCCTGTGCAATGCGAGGAGACCACGACTCGAAATTATACAGAGTATGAGAAAAATAAAATAAGACCTGCTGATCTATTAAGTGTGAAAACTTTGTTTTTTATTTTTTCATCAGTAGGAATAAATTGTGTCTTGTCTTCATCATAGATTCATTGCAAATTCTTCTGATGGTCTTGTTCCCCTTTTTCTATGAAAATAAGCTGATGTCTGCCTGTGTGCCAATTCTTAAGGTTTTTCTTTCGAGAATTGTGGAAAAATAATTTGATTCTCAGTTAACAAAAGCAAAGCTCCCTCCTGGTCTCAATTAGATAATTCCTAGATTTACTATTGTAACCTAATCGGGTAACAAGTTGAAATCATCTGTCAACCACAAATAAAAGGCTCGTTCACTTACATATGTTTTCTCCTTTTTTAAATTTCTGTGCTCCTTGATACTTTATTCAACTCAGATATCTACAGACATATGAATATGATAAATCAGTTTTAATTGACCATAAGTACATAAATTGTCATTACAAATGACGCGCAATAAGAAACCTTACTGTTATGTTTTTTTAACTTGAAGTTATATTTTTCCATATATCAGTCTGAACACAATTCTTCTTTCACTGTAGTTCTCAAGATTGTTTAATCAAAGTATGGGAAACTTCTCAGGGAAAGTTGGTCAAAACATTGAAGGTGTGCATCAATCCACATAATATTTGCATACTTATGCTCTGATGCTCATGTGCCTGGATACTCGATTACTGTTTTGATTAACTTAAGAGTTTATAACTATAGTTTACTTAATCATATTGTGAAGTTTTATCTTTCTGAAGTTTTATCTCACTATAAAAACATCAGTGTTTTCATTTCATTTTCTAAAGGTAATTGTTCTTGCATATTCAGGGTCACGGGCATTGGGTGAATTCGCTTGCCTTGAGCACGGAATATGTTCTCCGTACTGGAGCATATGACCACACTGGCAAAACATTTTCGACTGCAGAGGAAATGAAAGAGGTATATTGATGGCACTTGGCCTAGTGCTTGTATTTCCTTTATTTTGTTGCCTATCCTAATAGCAAATTAGTTTTGGCTCAAGATTACATATAATATATGTCACCATTTTTTATGAATATTATCTTTTTGTATTTAGGCTGCTCTTGCGAGATACAAGAAGATGAGGGGTAATGCTCCAGAGAGACTAGTTTCTGGTTCTGATGATTTTACAATGTTTCTTTGGGAACCAACAATTAGTAAACAACCTAAAGCTCGCATGACTGGTCATCAGAAGGTATAGCGTCTCTTGTCTTATTGCCTCCAGACAACATTTTTTTTTGAAAATTCCAGATAACATTCTTGTATTAGTATACATGTTTCTGCTCGTACATGTATTTATTTATATACTTTGTTGTCTTAATGTGTATAGTTTACAGAATCATTAATGTTTATTTTCCTACTAGTTGGCAGTTAATGCTCATGATGTATCTCCACATTCAGTTCACAGTAATATTTGAATAATTATGGCTTTTGTACTCAGTTGTCCATAAAGTATCGGATTGCTTGATCAAGTTTTTTTTCTTAGGTTGTGTAAGTAACTGTAGTTAATTGTTTGGTTATATGCAATTGTAAGTGATCATTTTGTTCGTTTCTTTTTGCAGCTTGTAAACCATGTTTACTTTTCCCCTGATGGGCAATGGTTGGCAAGTGCATCCTTTGATAAATCTGTCAAGTTGTGGAACGGTATTACAGGTAAATTTGTTGCAGCTTTCAGAGGGCATGTTGCAGATGTCTACCAGATCAGGTGAGTTTTTTTTAAGGAAAAGAATAATTCCCCAGACTTCAGACATTCCAATGCTTGACAGCGTTATTTCTCTGTAGCTGGTCTGCCGACAGTAGGCTTCTACTTAGCGGAAGCAAGGATTCCACTCTAAAGGTATCTATATCTATTTATATGTGTTCACTTGACTTTAGCTGTGTTGTTCATTCGACACGAATCTTGTACTTCCTCCCCTATAAAAGAAAACTTTGTACTTCCTCCGATTCACAAATATAAGTTCATCATTAGGACACCAACATGGTATCTAATATTGCATTTTGACTCGCAATATCTATTGTGTTTTTTCTTTAGGGCATGGTGCCTATGTGTGCCCAAGTGGGGAACGAGTCCCCATTGCTGTGTATAAACTCTTTTCCCACCTTAATTGAAAGGCAGAGCTCCTGCCACTTCTTTCAAAAAAAAAATGAAATATCTATAAGAATAAGAACAGAGAGCTGCTATAGGTACAACTATTTTGTATGATTAACATCCGACCAGAAGCAGCACAGCTAGACATTTCAGTCATGTGTGAAGCTAATTTGTGGAGTCCTAGAGGTAGCACCAATTGAAGAAAAGCTTGTTCAATATCGGTTGAGGTGGTTTGGCCATGTCCAAAGGAGACCTCCAGAGGCACCAGTGTATTGTGGAGTCCTAAGCCAAGCTATTATATGAGGAGAGTAGAGGAAGACCGAAATTGACATGGGGGAGGCAATAAAAAGATATTTGAAAGCTTGGGATATACCTAGAGATCTATGTTTGAATAGGAGTACTTGGAAAGCAGCTATTGAAGTGCCTGAACCGTGACTTGGGGCTCTTGGTGGGTTTCAACTCTAGCCTACCCCAACTTGCTTGGGACTGAAAGGCTGTTAAAAAAGAAGCTAATTTGATAAGAACATATTATCTTAAATAGAGGCAGTTATATATTGTGAAGGTATTCTTCACGAGGAATGTTTCAGTACCAATTTTGCTGTCAATCTATTTAGAAATTTAGAAAGTGATTGTCAAAGTTAAACGAGTTGACTTGGGGAAAACCCAGGTTGACTTGTATTTTGAAATTTGAGGAAGTATTCGGTTGTACTTGTGGTGTAATTATTTGGCTTTGTTAGTAATTTCAAAAGCGATCAAGTCAGACGTGGATCAGTTCATTATCCAAAGAAACATGAATATAGATTGGTCTTTCTGTGCTCATATGCCTCGGTAGTGAGAATTCAATGAATGGGCGTAGCAGTGTCTCCGGATGTTGATGCTTGTTGGTTGGAATTTCGAATGGACATCCCGTGTTTATACCCCTGTGAGTATCTGTTGCTTTGCTGATGCATTATACATTTCAGATTTGGGATATTCGAACACGCAAGTTGAAAATGGACCTGCCGGGCCATGCGGATGAGGTATCTCGTTGCTTTGACAAAATCGAGTTGGTCATCAATATATATATTGTTGTACTGTATATACTGATTACTGAGTATAAAGAGAGAGAACTGAGACGATGATGCATGTGATCATTCATTATTAGGTGTACACCGTTGATTGGAGTCCTGACGGTGAAAAGGTGGCGTCTGGTGGCAAGGATCGGGTCCTCAAGCTATGGATGAACTGACGACCGGGGTATATATAGCTGCTAGGGATTGAAGTATTATGCATACATACGCCTATAAATACCTAGGCAAGAAAGCTCCTGTAGGGGTGATGGCATTGTGTACCGTGGATGATATATGCTTTAGCGAATTGTTGTAGTGATGATATTTTGAAGGTATTTATAGAAATTTTGTCTATTTACTTGTGCTGGTATCAACATCGTCTACGCATGCACAAGACAAGCCAAATTGAATTTGTGCGTGAAGCAACAGAGCGTTGCAACAATCATTTAGGTCCTTTTTCGCACAGTTTCGGAAGCTGTTTAGAGCTGGGGTTTTTTTTTTTTTTTGCCAAATAAAATGAAACAACCATCAAGTGAAACTTCTAGAAACCCTCTCTCACAGGGGTGGATATTGGATGGAGCTGAAGAAATTGGTTTCTCCTAACTCCCTCTCCTAGATCTATCTGCTATGAGAAATTGTTGTAGCAAATGTTTTCCAAAAACAGTTGAAGTCCTACTAGAGGGGCCGTTTTTAAAAAAAAAAAACGAAAAAAAACTGCTCCACTCAAAGCTGTACTGAACAGCTTGAGTTAGGTGGTGTTTAAATCCAGGAGCTAAAGTTTAGTGGTGTCATATTAGGATATCATATGAGAGTATTCGAATAGTAATAATATGTAAAACATCCGATGTGATAAGTACCGAGAGGAACTAAACAAGACCCTCCTAGAATTGATTATAGATGCAAGCCTCTTTAGTTTGGCCCAGAAGAACCACATGGCCCATTAGTAGGTTGGCCCAGCTGAGAGGGGGAACGAAGAGAGACGCCACGCTTCCGTGGAAGACTCGAAGGAGAGGAGAAAAAGAGAAGGGCTAGGGTTTTGGCGTCCGGAACCGCAGCCATCAATCCAGCTCTCTCCGGCGAGGACGAGACACGGAACTCGAGATTGTGGGGCTAGTAGGCGGCGCTTGCGGCTTCGGCGATCCCTAATCCCCTCTCTCGGCAGGGCACAGATGGCGTCCGGCGGTCCGGCGCTCGAGCCGCTCGTCGACCGTGAGTACCCCCAAATCGACCAGCCATATGATTTCTTCGCTTCCCGATCTTCTTCTGTCTGATGCTCTCCTCCTGCTTCTACAGAGGTCATCTCCGTCATCACCAACGATGGCCGCAACATTGTGGTAAGCAAAGTCCCCCCAGTCTCTTGCTGCCGTGCCATGTGGTGCTTGTTACTAGTTAATTCAATCTTGTTGCTGCAGGGTACGCTCAGGGGATTCGATCAGGCCACCAACATTATCCTCGACGAGTCCCACGAGAGGGTCTATTCTAGAAAGGTTACTTTTGATTGCTTCCCCCAATCAATTATCACCTTTTATTTGAATTCTACGTACTATGGATTTGCATTCAATGAACAACATATGGAACCAGCTGTTTCTGTGTAAGATTGAAACCCAATGCCCTACAGCACACAGCTATACCAAACCACCAGTATACTTGGTTTAATTGGATGCCATCTCATCAACACAAAAGTCACCTTTAGCGCACATGTACGATGCCACAAATCCTATTCCTATCATTGAATAGTCTGACAATGCTCCTCGTCTTCTTGATTTTATGAAATCATTGCCTACAATCAGTCCTTTGATAATTCTGATAATCAGTGAGCCATTTAGAGCAACTTTTCAAGTTCTCACTGAGTGCCTGTTTACCCCCAATCAGGCCTTCAATCTTATTTACACATAGCGTTTTACATGGCACTGATGCTCTGCTTTCAAGTGCTCTGTTCTGCTGTTTCCTGTATGAATTGAACCCTTTGTCAGCACAGATAGGCTTACAAGTATGACTCGTTCAGTACAAATTGTTCATTACAGAATTTGTCTTGGCCTTGGTCTTGAAATTCATCCATTGGGTATGGATTTACATTTGTTTCCTTTTTGTCCCCACTTTGTTAATCCTGTGGTTCGCTTTTGTAGTACTGTAAACTGGTTTATTTCATGATCCTTGGAAATTTGCTACCAAAAATGTAAAAGCTGAGAAAATTTTGGTGCCTTAAGGTTGAAACACTGATTTAGTGCAGAATGAGTCTACATTACAGTGAGCCATGTGTCGTCCGGCGTTTGGATACTTGATCTTTGATAAGTTGATGAATATCGTGTACTGACATCCTAGTTTAAAGGATTGATTGAACTGTTCTGACTGAATTTAAGTGTGTTTAAAGTGCTTAAGAATGATTCTTTATACCCACTGATGATTTAACAAATTATATGCTGCACTGGTTCATGAATCATGATTCAGGTAATTACCATTGACACCTGACATCTCTAAAGATGTGTTCTCATCGAACTGTTTGCTACTCTGTTATATGCATGCTACTGGTCCACTACTCTTACCTATTCAACTTTTTGATGCATTAGATGCCCACTCCATTTTTCTATGTTTGTTCAGTGGTCTTTTAAGGCCTTGGCCCTATTTGGAATTTTTTGTGTGTGTGTTGGGGGGGGCACTGTGAAAATGTCTCATAGAGATCTGGTTGGTTCAGAACATTTTTCCATGGCCCATCCTGCTCTTCTCCCTTCTAGTTAAATCCTCTGCTGCCATTTGTTTTTAGAAGAATGATTGTTACATGTCTCTCTGTTCAGAGAGTGTATAATCATGGCATTAACGATCTGTAGGCTGTTGATATCCTGAAGGTTCTTAGGTTGTGAATTGTGATAGTGCTGTGAACTTGTCTTGTATTATTGATCGATTGCACAACTGGGTTGAAATGAAATACCAAGCGGTTGCACAATTCCTCTCGTGCACTTGCATACTGCATGTGCCTCTCTCATTATATTCTCTAATTTCTGCTGTGCATGAGAATTTAGCAGTGCATTTGGATTCTTGAACCTCATGAGAAACATTATTGCACTTGCAGGAGGGAGTCCAACAGCTTGTTCTTGGTCTGTACATTATCAGGGGTGACAACATGTAAGATATTTCCTCCTTGTCCTTTGAGGTTTTTGTTGCTTCTTTTTTTTTGGGGGGGACATTCTTGACCTCATGTGGTACATGCAGAAGCGTTGTGGGCGAGGTTGACGAAGAGCTGGATTCAAGATTGGATATGTCGAAGCTAAGGGCGCACCCACTGAAGCCTGTTATCCACTGAGGTCCGAGTGTGCCTTGGGTACCCTTTGGACTGGATGAGTCATTGTTGAATGCAGGATGTAGCATCATCATCATGAAGAGGGGACTCAATGAGTTATATGAACATGTATCTTGCGTATTGTGAATCAATGAATATGTATGGGTTGCTTGCCTACGCATTCTGTAAGATTGCGGTTGCCTATTTTTATTTCCTTTTTCAAAAAAAAAAAAGGATTGCAATTGCTTGTAGTTTGGATCCCGTGGGAGGTTGGATCATGGGTGCATGTGCGAGACTGCCGGGTGGGGTGATACATAAATAGCAGCGATAAAGATCCAATGCAATGCAAGGGAACTCAAGTCGACTGAACTGAACTCAATTGGCTGGATACAAAATGCTTGATTCGGCTCAAAATTGGAAGAACGAAATAAATAGAATAGGAAAAGAAAAAAAGACAGGGAGGAGCTAGGATCCTCTCGTCGTCTTCATCATCATCTTCAACCTCGAGTCAGAGGCACGGGGCGGCAGGCAATTAGGAGTATATTGCACACAGTTGTAGCAGCTTAAGCTTAGTAGTAGTTAGTTAATCTAATCCTTTAGTAATGAGTTAATTAGCTACTACAGTACATAGATTATAATACGGGTGGATGTGGAAATGTGAGGGGGTTGAGTACGTACGTACGTATACAAATACAAACACGTACGTACAATAGGTGCATGGGTACGTACGTGGTCAGGCACAATTAATTACTTAAGGAACAAACAAACACTAGATGATGGATGGATGGGATGGAGTCAGTTGCTCATTTTTCATCTTGTCCTTGTCCTTGTCCTTGAGGTCGGAGGCGTTGTAGTTGCACGTGATGAAGACGCCGCCCTTGAAGCACTCGGCGCGTGCGCAGCCGACCTTGGTGCTCCTCTTTGCGACCATGAGCGCGAAGTGGCCGCACTCCTTGAAGCTCTTGCCGTCGAGGCACTTCTCCCTTTGCTTGTCGTAGATGGCCTCCTCCTTGCCCCACCAGAAGACGGCCTCCCTGGCGGTGGCGTTCCAGTCGTCGTGGCTCCGGAACACGCTCTGCCCGAACTCGTGGCCGCTGTGGAGGAGCTGGCAGTCCTTGCGCATGGCGTTGGACCAGCGCCGCGCCTGCCGCGCCAGCTTCCTGTCCCACTTCATGGGCGGCACGCCGTAGCGCGCGCGGAGCTCGTTGTGGGCGTCCACGAACTCCCGGGCGATGCCCTTGTACCACCCCGTGCCGTTGGTCGGGGACACGATGCGCTTCTCCTCCGCGTACTTGAGCAGCTCCTGCTGGGCGACCTTCTCCTCCGCCGCCGCCTTCTCCTTCGCCATCTGCCGCTCCTTCTCCTTCTCCTTCTGCTTCTGCTTCTCCGGGTCCATCTCCTGCTCCTGCTCCTTGTCGTCCTCGTCGTCGGAAGACGGCGGCGCCAGGGCTTCCTGCTCGTCGCCGCCGCCGCTGCTCCCGGTTGTCTCACTCGGCAGTGACGAGGACGAGGAGGCGGAGGAGGCCAGGGCGGAGGAGGGGACGTTGGAGAGGACGACGGCGACGGCGAGGAGCAGCACTACTGCCATGCTGCCGCTGGGGCTGCGCAGCACGACGAGGCGGCGCGCCATGCTGGTTAGGCGCTGGACGGAGGAACGCCCTCCTCTCTTGCCAACGTCGGAGTTGGGAAGGAGGGGGGTCCGATCCGGCGTGACGAGACAGCGCGGCGCGAGGGTCACCGGCCGGCGGGGAGTAGTACTGGCCACCTAAGGCCTCCCGGCCGGGGCCTTTTATATATGCCTGTCTGCTGTCTGCATGCTTGCAGACAACCGTACGACGTGCGGCCTCCATTGTTCCATTCTTGGTTCTGCTCCAACTGACCTGCCAATGGACCGATGGCGATGGCTGGAGACAAACCAGGAGCACCGCCCGCCTTTTTTGGGCCATAGACAAACATGATTGGATTGAGGCCTAGCTATTTTCTTCCAGCTGCGCGCGGCTTCGCTAGGTCGTTGGACGGTTCGTCTTCATCGTCTGGTGCTGTTGCTAGAATCATCGTAGGGCATGAGGCAACTCGTTGTCAGCAAGTTCTTTTTATCTTACATTACATACATACACGCGACTGAACAGATAGCTTGTACAATAGATTGTCTATTGAACTATCTACGAATTATCTAATGATGAAGTAAATTTTTCTAGCGGTCCTCAAACTTGTGCCGAGTTCTTATCTAGGTCCTAGTACAAATTGCACATTTAGCTCCCGAAACTTGTCCCAAGTTCTCATCCAGATGTCGATACTTTTAAATTACACATTTAACTCCCTAAACTTGCTGCCATGTTCTCATTCCAGTCCCAGTACTTGTAAATTGCACACTTTTGATCCCTAATGTTGTATTATTGTACCATTACGGTGGTCCATCCACCCCCACACCACCTCCTCACCTCCGCCACACTGCACGTGCCCACCTTACTCACGTAGCCATGTAGTACCGCACCATGCTTGTACAATAGATTGTCTATTGAACTATCTACGAATTATCTAATGATGAAGTAAATTTTTCTAGCGGTCCTCAAACTTGTGCCGAGTTCTTATCTAGGTCCTAGTACAAATTGCACATTTAGCTCCCGAAACTTGTCCCAAGTTCTCATCCAGGTGTCGATACTTTTAAATTACACATTTAACTCCCTAAACTTGCTGCCATGTTCTCATTCCAGTCCCAGTACTTGTAAATTGCACACTTTTGATCCCTAATGTTGTATTATTGTACCATTACGGTGGTCCATCCACCCCCACACCACCTCCTCACCTCCGCCACACTGCACGTGCCCACCTTACTCACGTAGCCATGTAGTACCGCACCATGCTTGAACTACTATCCCGTGCCTCCCTATGTTGCATTGTCGGTGTGGTGCCACACCCACGTTGCCACGCTAGGTCATATCGTGCCTACCACGCCACCATGTCGCGTGCTACACTCACCCTCTTGTGCTACAACAACGGCCTTGTCGTTGCCTAGGGAGGTGAGGAAGGTTGGGAGAGTGGGGAATTGAGTGTGAGGAGATGGTGAGAATGAGCATGAGCTCCTACTCATTAGTGGGGGAAGGAAGGAGTGATGTGGTGGTGTTGAATGCGACTGCTACAAGGCCGGGGCCGGTGCCATGATGAAGGGGAGTAGGAGCGAGTCAAGTGGAATCGAGGGGGGGCCACGTTGACGAAGACTCGACTGGGACGTACGGTAGGGCAAGCACGACAAGGGCGGCCATGCGGCGTAGCAAGTCCTAGGAATCTAGGTTTGCACATCCCTCCCGAGCTCCCCACACACATCTCATCCTCCATGTGCTACACCATTGTGGGTGGATGAACATGGTGTAGCGCGATGTGGCCACACGAGTGTGGTGGGCAGATGCAATGTAGCGTGGAGGATGGGGATGGACTGGAATGATACAGTAATACAAGTTTAAGGAGTTGAGTGTGCATTTTTTGAAAGTACCAGAACCAAGATGAGAACGTGGAACAAGTCTAGGGAGCTAAATGCGCAATTTAAAAGTACCGGGAGCTGGACAAGAATTCAAGACAAGTTTAGGAAGTTGAATGTGCAATTTGAAAGTATCGAGACCTAGATGAGAACTCGATAGTGAAATTTACTCTATTTAGTGCTTGTATATGGTTATGATCAAACATGAATACGATTCATGTATCCCATTGTGTTACTTGTTGATAGAAAACAGCCTATTCAACCATTAGCTAATTGTTAAAAACAAGGAAAAACTAGGATTATAATTATCCAAAAGTAATAGCCAAATTAACCATGGCAATCAACAGGGATATACGTATGAAACTACAAACGACTCAGATATCTGCCGAACAGCATATATACTCTCTCCGTTCTAAATAATAGGTCGCTTTGACTTTTTTTAATATATGCATTTTGCTATGCATCTAGATATATATTATGTCTAGATACATAGTAAAAATGAATGAATAAAAAAAGTCAAGATGACTTATTATCCGGAACGGAGGGAGTACATGTCTTATCGAATTCATATAATGGCCATATTTACTAACTTTGTAATAATGTCTAATTCAAGAGGCCAAAAGTGAAGTAGCACAAGATGAGATGCCAGTCCCGAACAAAGATGCTGCCGGCGTGGATCCTAGTGCAAGTGTGTATGATGAATCAAATGGCGTGAATTGCAACACAGGTCCATATGAACTGAAAGGATTGGTTGATGGAGCAGGATTTATTTGTGTGTTGGCTGAAGGCACTGGATCATATCGTCACAACCCGGGTCATTGGTCTCTTAGTCCGGTCATTACTGAAATTGAAGCAATTACCAAATGCAAGCAATTTTCAGTTATCAACATTTTTAAGGCAAAAAACTGTGGGGGAGTTCCCCACAGCACTTCAATTTTCTTTTTTCATAAAAGCAGGGAAGGCATACTTACAAATGTTTGAGGAATAAACAACCAAAGTAAAACCACAAAATTAACTAAATGCATCAAGCCATACACAGAAGGACGACCGTAGATCATCCTTAAATCTAACCGATTGGAGCCGGCATTGGGCTTTGAAGTTGACAAACCAGGATGCTAGGCTGATTCTGTCATTGTCGAAAGTCTTCCTATTCCTCGTCTTCCATATTTCCCAGGCTGCAATTAGAACAACTTCCATGAAGAAACCGGTGTTGGACTGACTTCTTGCCACGGCCACTCTAGTTGGGAGGCTCTGCGTGTTATTCCAAGTGACATTGACTTTTTGCCAACATTGCTGGGCAAACGGACTTGCAAAGTTAGCAGTGACAAAAATAAAACAACAGATAGACTCGCAAAGTTGGCAGGACAGGCTTCGATTCTAGACTCTTGCATTTACTCTTGTGAGTCTTTAGTACATCATCCGCAATGTAATGTGAGACTTGCTTTGCAAAATTTTAATTAGGGGATATTCCGTCCAATCACTACTACAGAATGGACTTGTTGTTCCGGGCGGTAACGGCCTTTAGTCCCGGTTACCGCGCCGGGACAACGATCCCAGGACTAAAGGTGCCACCTTTAGTCCCGGGTGAAGGACACGTGGACGCCTAAGAGAGGGGGGGTGAATTAGAAAACTTAAAAATCTAACTCACGACTATAACCTCTTTTTCTACTTCTAGCAAAACCTATGCAAAAGATAATCTATCTAGATGTGCAACTACGGTTTCGCTAGTGTGTTGCTATCTCTACCGCAGATGGTAATAATATGATCAATGTAAATGCGGAAGCTTAAAGAGCAAGGTAGAGATATGCAAACTCCCGTCGACGACTCCGATATTTTTACCGAGGTATTGAGAAGCGCGCAAGCTTCGCCCTAGTCCTCGTTGGAGCCCCTCGCAAGGAATCCCTCGCAAGGGCCAAGCTCCCGGTCGGGTAACTCCATGGATAGCCTCGGGCCTTCCCCACGCGCAAGTGGGTCTCCGACGTGCCTTCCGGCAAGCCTCTCCCGGATGCTCCCCGCCGTCTTCACTATCAAGCTTTCGGCCGAAACGCCGCGGGCCTTGTTCCCTTCGGTACACGGTGGCGGCCGCACCACAAACGCGGTTGGTGCGATCTCGCAAGACTTCAAGCCCCTCCGATGTACAACTCTTGTGCTCGCAAGCACGGGGTGGTAAGAGGTATGCAAACCTCACTAAACACTAGGCATACACCTAGAGCAAGCGCATAAGCGGTGGTCTAATCAACCTAAGCACTTCGCAAAGCACCTACGCTAATCACCTGATGAAACACTAAGCACTTAGCAAGTGGAGATCACTAAAATGGTGTATCAACACCCATGGTATGTTTCCTCAGCTCCACACATATCAAATGGCCGGTTGAGGGTTGTATTTATAAGCCCCACTGAGAAAGTAGCCGTTGGGGTCGAACTCCCGCAAATCTGCTACTGACCGGACATCGAATAAATCCCGTCCCCGACGCTGTCCGTCGTCCGATCGATCGCTGCCAGCCACGAACTACCGATCGGACACTGGACGGCGTCGGTCGCAGTTCAGCAGCGCTGGAACCTCTCGTACTTTCGATCGACGCTGCGTTTTCCTCGTCCGGTCGGTTGCCGCCAGCGTCCGGTCCTTGCGTCCGGTCGCTCTGTCTGCCGAGCCACCGGTCCAAAGCGTCGGTCGCGCTTCCGGCGGTCCGTCCGGCGTCGATCGCCTCTCATGAGCTTTCGTTTCTTCGTGATCTTGCGCATGGCTTGGTTCCTATCTTCATGCTTGGACTTTGCTTGACATCTTGGGTCTTTTCTTGTGCTTCTAAGGTCTTGCTTGAGGTGTTGATCATCAGATCATCATGTCGCCTTCGTCCAAGTTATGTCTTGCACCTTATTGGACTACAAAACAAACACTTGCAAATTCATTAGTCCAATTTGGTTGTGTTGGTCATCAAACACCAAAATCCAAAGTAAATGGGTCAAGGGTCCATTTTCCTTACAATCTCCCCCTTTTTGGTGATTGATGACAACACGACCAAAGCAAGCAAATGATAAAAATTTTAAATTTAAAAATTATCTACTTGCTAGGATGCAATGCAAAGGGCAAGGTTATATGATACTAATTGATAAATACCAATTAAAACTTTACTCAAAAGCATGTCTTGCCCTTGCAAATGTCCCCATGTGATATTATGGATTAAAGCCTATCTTTCTAAAAAAATTCTCCCATTACATAGACTAATCCATAATTCACTTTCCTCCCTTTCTCGGACCATTACCACTTGTAGACATCAACTTGATGCTTGCCTTTGGTCCTTCTAATTCTCCCCTTTGGCATCAAACACTAAAAAGGAAGACATTAGTAGCACAAGGGAGGGTCAAATTTCATGATCCTTTGTGTATAGAGAGAAATGGATCACAAAATTTGACTCTCGCATTATATAGACTAAGCTCCCCCTAAATATATGCATACATATGGTAGAAAGCAAAGCATATGCATAATTAGCAATTTGTTGCACAAGAGAGTTTAATCTATATAATGCATGGAGAAAGCATATAAATATGAAATGAAATCAACATGATGATGCTAATTGAAGAACGATGCTTCTCTTCGGGGACTCCATTTTTCTTGCATTGAGACTACTACACACATGATAAACTTGAAAAAGGTGTTAGTCTCAAAGTGTCCATCTTGTAGATGATCCTCCCCCTGATTTTGTGCATGGAGACATGGAATACTTGTAGTACTCATGCACAATTGATTTTGGAGTCAAAATACCACTTGAAAGATGATATTTGGGAGAAAATTATTTACAATTTGGACTTTGGCACATATTAGATAAATAATAGTAAGACAAGCTATGTGCCGTGCTCCTAAGCAATTTTAAACCATGTAGGTTTGCTCCAAGGGTTACAAATGAGACCGAGCAAACCTACCATATGAAATACCTAGTGTATGCATGACAAAAGATATAAGCATGCAAATGCAACCCTAGGCATGAAGAGTAACTAGATGCTAAAAGATACCAATTGTAGGAAAAACTAATTGCAAGATGTACCAATTAAAAAGTAATAACATCTAGTTACCTAACATGGGAAGGGGAATTTAGGTCCATAGTATCCACTTAACCCACTTGGCAATGACTTTGTCCAACATGATGCACCCCATGAAATGCACCCATACTTTGCCAAGACTCCAAATTCCCCAAGGACCGACGGACTTCTTACTTCCCTTTCGAGATCCAAACCTTCTTGGTGCTCTTCATGTTGGAAACGATTTCCTTTGGCACCCAAAAGCGTTTGACCCCATTGTTTGCTTGCTTGTTCACCTTGATGGCCACCACCTTGTCATTTTTCTTCTTCTTCAAGAGATAAGGTGTGGAGGCCTTCTTGTCCACCTTGTTGGTGTAGGTGTTGGAGAGCTTGCTTGTTTGCTTTTTCTCCTTCTTCTTTGCTCCTCCCCCATTCTTCACCTTGCACTCATAGGACTTGTGGCCTTCTTTGTGGCACACGTAGCAAACCACGGTTTGTCCTTCTTCAAGCTTCTTCACTCCCTTGACGGTGTTATCTTGATGAAGTTGGGTTTGCTTTGCCTTGCCTTTCATTTGAGTCAAGTCCTTGGTGAGGCGAGCTACTTCTTGCTTGAGTTGCTCATTCTCTTTTGCAACCTCTTGTGTGCATGTATCTACAATCACTTTCTTAACACAAGCTTGGTTGCACAAAGGTGAGTCTAAACATAAATCATTGCAAGAGGTAGATGCATCCTTTTTAATTATGTCATTTCTTTTAGATGCCTTGGTGGGGGTATTTTTTACGGCCTCAAGATTAGCAACTTGATTTGTTAGCTCATCACAATGTTTGCACATGATTTCTATTTTAGCAAGCAAACTTTGATAATCATTTTGTGAGCTAGCTAACTTTTCTTTTAATTTTTCATTTTTCTTTTCAAGTTGCTTATCATTAATTGTGCATGCACTTGTTGTTGCACTAGCCTCAAGTTGCTCAATTTTAGTAGATAGTTCAACATTGAGATTTGCAAAGTTTTCATATTGTTCAAGCAAATTCTTGTATGCTTCTTGTGAACTACCTAGCTCTTCTTTTAAAGTTTTGAGCTTCTTTTGTTGACTAGTGCAAACTTTAGCATATTTAAGATTTTGTTGCACAATTGTATTGTAAGAAGGCAAATCATCATCACTATCACTCTCACTAGAGGATGAGCTTTTGTTACCTCGTGCCATAAGGCACACACGAGAAGAGCTTGATGATGAGTGCTTATGACCTTGCCTCTTGTGATGGTTTTCTTCTTCACTTGAAGAATCATCCCATGACCTTATTGTTGTGAGGGCTTTGTTTTTGCATGCCTTCTTCTTTGTCTTGGGTGTGGGCTTGTTTGGACAAACTTCCACAAAGTGCCCCATCTCGCCGCATCCGTAGCATCCTCTCTTTCTTTGCTCATTTCTTTGATTGGTGAAAATGAGATCTTGAATTTGGATGGGCACACCCTTGACATTGAGCCTTTGGATTATCTTCTCCACCTTGTTGATTAATTTGATTGATTCTTCATCAAGGTCGGAGGTGGAGGAGGAAGATTGATCATCATCACTTGATTCCTGTTCATCATCATCATCATCCTCATTTTCTTCTTCTTCACTTGAGGAGCTTGAGCTTGAGCTTGACTCAACTTTCTTGCCCTTCATCTTTTTCTTTTCGCTACAAGCGAGAGCCTTGCCTTTGCTTGATGAAGATGCTTCTCCTTGACCCATCTTACGTGACATTTCAAATGCCACTAGCTTGCCAATGACAATGCCCGGGGTCATGGTGCTCAAGTTCTCCATGTTGTGAAGGATGGTGATGATGCTTGCATATTTCTTTTGTGGTAGAACGGAGATGATCTTCCTCACGATGTCCGCATCATCTAGCTTTAATAATCCTATTGAATGGAGCTCATTGATAATTAGATTCAATCGAGAATACATATCACGAACAAGCTCATCATCATTCATAGCAAAGGAATCATAATTTTGCTTAGCTAGACAATGTTTTTGCTCATGGACATTACTTGTACCGTCATGGAGCTCTTGAAGTTTTAACCAAATTTCATGTGCCGTATTTAAGGTGAACACTTGGTTAAACACATCCATGCTAAATGATTCAAACAAGCAATTCTTAGCTCTAGCATTAAAATGCATTTCTTTTTCATCACTCTTTGTGGGTTTTTGGGATTCTTGATGGGTTTCATCCCATCACGAGTGACTCTCCATACACCCAAATCAACCGCCTCAAGGTGGCAAGCCATTCTAGCTTTATAATAGAGGAAGTTAGTGCCATCAAATTGTGGAGGCCTAGCGGTATCCATCCCAACCACTCTAAGTAGCGTCGGCTCAACGGCGGTTAAGCCAAAGGTCAAAATATGAGCCTACCGGCTCTGATACCACTTGAAGGACACGTGGACGCCTAAGAGGGGGGGTGAATTAGGCAACTTAAAAATCTAACTCACGACTATGGCCTCTTTTTCTACTTCTAGCAAAACCTATGCAAAAGATAATCTATCTAGATGTGCAACTACGGTTTCGCTAGTGTGTTGCTATCTCTATCGCAGATGATAATAATATGATCAATGTAAATGCAGAAGCTTAAAGAGCAAGGTAGAGATATGCAAACTCCCGTCGACGACTCCGGTATTTTTATCGAGGTATCGAGAAGCGCGCAAGCTTCCCCCTAGTCCTCGTTGGAGCCCCTCGCAAGGAATCCCTCGCAAGGGCCAAGCTCCTGGTCGGGTAACTCCGTGGATAGCCTCGGGCCTTCCCCACGCGCAAGTGGGTCTCCGACGTGCCTTCCGGCAAGCCTCTCCTGGATGCTCCCCGCCGTCTTCACTATCAAGCTTTCGGCCGAAATGTCGCGGGCCTTGTTTCCTTCGGTACACGGTGGCGGCCGCACCACAAACGCGGTTGGTGCGATCTCACAATACTTCAAGCCCCTCCGATGTACAACTCTTGTGCTCGCAAGCACGGGGTGGTAAGAGGTATGCAAACCTCACTAAACACTAGGCATACACCTAGAGCAAGCGTATAAGCGGTGGTCTAATCAACCTAAGCACTTCGCATAGCACCTACGCTAATCACCTAATGAAACACTAAGCACTTAGCAAGTGGAGATCACTAAAATGGTGTATCAACACCCTTGGTATGTTTCCTCAGCTCCACACATATCAAATAGCCGGTTGGGGGTTGTATTTATAAGCCCCACTGAGAAAGTAGCCGTTGGGGTCGAACTCCCGCAAATCTACTACTGACCGGACACTGAATCGTCCTGACCGGACGCGTCCGGTCGTCCCGACCGTTGTAGCCGCGAACTATCGATCGGACGCTGCCAGCGTCCGGTCGCCTGCCACCGGACGCGTCCGGTCGCAGTTTCGCGCGCCTGGAACCTCTCTGTACTCGATCGGACGCTGCGTTCCTACGTTCGGTCGGTTGCCGCCAGCGTCCGGTCCTTGCGTCCGGTCGCCTGTCTGCCGAGCCATCGGTCCAGCGTCCGGTCGCGCTTCCTGCGTCCGGTCCAGCGTCCGGTCGCCTCTGCGAGCTCGTTTCTTCGCGATCTTGCGCACGGCTTGGTTCCTATCTTCATGCTTGGACTTTGCTTGACATCTTGGGTCTTTTCTTGTGCTTCTAAAGTCTTGCTTGAGGTGTTGATCATCAGATCATCATGTCGCCTTCGTCCAAGTTATGTCTTGCACCTTATTGGACTACAAAACAAACACTTGTAAATTCATTAGTCCAATTTGGTTGTGTTGGTCATCAAACACCAAAATCCAAAGTAAATGGGTCAAGGGTCCATTTTCCTTACACCGGGTCATCGAGCCGGGACTAAAGAGGGACCTTTAGTCCCGGTTGGTGTTACCAACCGGGACTAAAGGCTCTCCAGCCGAGTAAACGTGGCCGCACCCTTTAGTCCCGGTTGGTAACCCCAACCGGGACTAAAGGTTCCTTTTCTTTTTCTTTTTCTTTTGTTTAATTTGTTTTCAGTTCAGTTACACATATTTGTTTAATATATAATATGTTTTTATGTACGTATTCTACGCTGCTAATATAAATACACGCACGCATATAATTACATCTAATTCTCATCTCGAGCATTATTATATTCGAATAAAGTATGAACCTATATATATTATAGATATATATATATATATGTATATATACAACACTTTCATAATCTTGTTCTCGAAAATAACGATATCAATAAACATTTAATTTACACCATTTATTCCTTAGGATCAAAGTAGAACTCGCCGTTGGGATTTAGCACTTTTTCTAGAAGAAATCCTGCTATTGACTCTTGAACTGCTTTCAGATGGTCTTTTTGCATGACCCTTCGTTTCAACCATTCAGTCTTGCATTTGAAATAAAAGGAAAAATATTAATACATATATATATATATATATTCATTTAAAAATAAATAAAAAATTGATATATACGTACTCTGAGGACATCTTTAGGAGTTCTTCTTATGTGCGCAGTGATAAATTCACAAACGTAGTATCCACACAAGTTATTACCTGGTTGCTGCCGCAAACACCACTGTACGAGAAGAAGATTATTCTCATCATCTCACACGTAAATTGAAGTACGATATAGTAATTAAACACGTGGGGAAGTGTATATAGTACAACTTACTTGTATTTCAACTACATTAAGTGGTGCCTTGCAATCCTTGCGATGTTGTCGAATAAACTCTTTTCAAACCCTGTGTGACCAATAATGTACGATCGTTAATAAATTATGGCAAAGTCTATTCAATAATAGTTGTGCACGAGAGATCGAAATTACCCCTAAATAATGTCTATCATATCTTGGTATAGCGCCCGCTCTTTTCTCAACGAGTCAAAGATTACTAACCGACTTGAGTTTAACTCAATGACAATGAGTATCCAGTGAAAACTGCATTGGTTTATACACACACGTACATGCATATAAGTTGTATTGATATTACATAAAATGTGTAGACTACATTATTATTAACACTTACTCAAAGTTATACGGGAAAAGTATTGTTGTCTTGTCGTGCTGCTTCACGAAAAACATCATGATATTCTCATGTGCTTCAGATACCCACCGCTCCTTGATAATAATACCGGTTTTGAATACGATATAAGGATCAATGAAGCCAACACTGGTGTCTTATATTCTTTGGAGCTTTGACATCTAGAATCTGTATATAAATATAAGTTACATGTGAGGATAATTATATACACGTACGCATGGAAGTGAGTTTATTAAATAAAAGTAAGAATCACTTACAAACAAAATGAGCTAATGATTGATTTGTCCAGAGCGTCCAAGTGGTATAGTTGATGCAATTCTTCGAAACTAATATGTAAGATGTCATCACCACGGAAGTAATGATGGTCTCTAAATCTGACAAAGATCCACTGCTCACCCCTGCCACACGCTTGCATGTACCACTTGTTGAGTAAGTACATTTGCGTACCCAATTCATTCAGAGTCGCAGGGTTGTACAGACTTTTGTCATATTTATAAGTCTTCTAGGTATCAACTTCTAGGTTCTGGATTGGAGCTTTGCCCGTCAATTGATCCAAGGTTAAACCAGTATCTTCAAAAAAAGCATTAAGGGCTTGAACCGACACTTCTAGGTCAGACTTCAATGTTGAAACCATATTCATTAGCAACAACAAGATTTTGCATTGGTTGCTTCTGTTGTCCGAGCTGTGGGACATCCTTCTCTGATGCTCTTTTCCTTTTCTTATCTGCATCATGTGACTTCACGAGGGAGCGGTCATAGTCTAATAGTGGTGAAGGCTTACGAAGTTCAATCATCTTTTTCTTGTGAGCATCGACCTTCTGCCTCAGCACATCTCGTGGTATGTAAAAGTACGGCTTCTCCTTAAGCTTCGCTTGACTCTTGTTTTTAATATCTATAAAAAATCTTTCACTTTTTTGTCTTCTTCAGCTGTTATTTGCTCATCAGTCTTTTTAGGAAGTATTTCTTGAGAAATAACTCTTTTTCTCGGGGTCTTCTTTGCCACCGGGACCTTAGACGTCTTTGTAGTGCATCGCTGTGGAGGGGGTGGGGGCGATGTTGGAGACCGGCGTGGAGGTGATGAGGCCGGTGTTGGTGGAGACCGGCGTGGAGGTGTTGGAGATCGTTGTGGAGGCGGTGGGGCCGGTGTAGGAGTTGGAGATCGTTGTGGAGGCGATGGGGCCGGTGTAGGAGTTGGCGATCGCTGTGGGGATGAAGTCGTCTCGCCCCCCGCGACGCTGTGATGAGATGGGGAATGAATGATTAGGCTAGGCTGGGGGGAGACCCTGCTCCAAAAACAAGTTGTGTGTCAATTATTTTTGAAGCCAATAGAAAATTAATGGAAAATAATATTTCATTCACTTTCATTCGTACCTAGGGTGAGGTAGGGGAAGCGGTGGCGCCCTAGGAATGATGATGAAGCGTTTGCGCCATTGAATAAATATCTTCTCCGCTTCTCCTAGTGTCTTCTCCCCATCACCGCCTTCAATGTCAAGAGGAACATTGATGTAACCTTTGAGCACTCTATCGAGAGAGACGCTAGCATATCCGGAGTTAAATAAGCGACCCATGGATTCTTGGTGTCTTCGTTCGGTCTATTGAGAGATACAACCCGATGACCACCATGATTAATACATTATTACCATCCGGAATGTGCAGCTCACATGTTGTTAGAGGCTCGGTAATGTCATCAACAAGGAAGCGCAACCCAGCGTCGTCTTGAATAGCTGGCGGCTTCAGAGAGAGAAGCACAACCGCTTTCATCGACCACGGGGCTAATGGTGACTCCGGCGTTGATTGCGATTGCATTTAACTCATTGCTAGTCTGCACTTGCCTCTTGATCTCCTCCTGCATTCTTGCCTCAAGAGATTTTTCTCGTTCACGTGATTCAAGCAATGCTTGTCGTGACTCATCAACAAATTGCTCCAATGCACGGATTCGATTCGCCTCCTCATCCTTCTTCTCTGGCGGCTTCAGAGGTATCCTTGTCTCACTGGGAATGCGTGTAGCCACGGAACCGCCCTATAGCCTTTGTTCGACCACCGTGTTCGGGATTCTCTAGGGCATATGTCAATTCATCATTCTCTCTGTTGGGCTTGAAAACACCACTATCGACTTCTTCCCTAGCACGAGCTAGTCTACGTGTTGCTCTCTCAATTTTTGGCCAAAATTAGCTTGCCCGTTGTCCGGGTCTAGGCTTCCCCATGAGCGTAGAACCAATTCTTGCAGCGTTGAGGCTAGTTCTTCTCTATTATTTCAGGTATGATTCCCTTGGCAAGTAATCTACGCTTCTAGGTTACGCCACTTGGGAATAGCACTCCTATAACCACCGATCCCATGCGATGATGGTATTGCTTACATCGGGCATTCTCGCCGATTCCTCATCACACGTTCCTCACTATCTTGAGATGTCTTGTATTCTCTGAAGGCATCCCAATGGGACTCAACTTGACAAACACCTTAGCATTGAAATTCGGTGTAGCATTCTTCAAGATAAACTTTTTATACAATGTCTTCTTCCAACTCTAGAACAATGTTGCCATCTTCTTCATTGTCCAATCCTCACTAGCTCCTTCAAAGCATCATCGCTTGTAATGTGAAATCTTGAGTGATATCTCTCCAAGCTAAGTTCTTGTCACGATCGGATACAAAACTAACATTAGGAGCGGATATCTTCGCTTCCATTCACGAGCACTAATCGGGATCCTATCCCTTACAATGAACCCACATTGATTGACATATATACGAGCATGTGGTCCCAATGGTTTGCCGGGTGTCGGTGTCGAATTACGATATTATGAAACGGCCCTCTAATGGCTTTTTTGGCCCTCGGACTTTCCTACTTTTGTCGGTGGTTGATGTAAATCCAGAGACCGGCTACATGAGTAGAAACACAACGATTAACAACAAATATACGTACGCATGCATCTATAATATATGATAGATAATCGAATATACCTCACCAAGTATTTTCTTTGCGACAATTTATTGATCTTCAACCAAAGCATATTAGGGATATCCTCATAATCGAGTAAAATCTTGACTCGTGTCATCTACATCCACATTGGTGCGGCGTTGATAATATCCGCCATTATGTCATCATCTGGAGCGACCATTTGTATCTTCAAGATAACACATAGATAGAATTACTATGGTACATAACATAAGTACATGTGATAACACATATAGAATTACTAAATCCAATTAAATATAATAACACATAATATTTCATAAGAATAAACAATAATAAGGTATAGGCTTTGGAATCGAAGCAAAAACACTTTCGATCCAAAAACATGGAAATAAGTACATGTATATATATATACACATAGAATGATACAATATATTTTCTCTTTCTCTCAACACATAGAAATAAGTTAATATGTCTATATCTCTAGATATGCATGTGATAACACATAGAATGTCTCTCTAGATATAATTTTCTCTCTCTCTCAACACATGAAAATAAGTACATGTATATATACATATAGAAATAATTAAGTACATATGTATATAGAATAATCTCTCTCTAGATATATATAGAGAGATAGAATATATAATTACTAAATCCAATTAAATAAATCTAACATGAAATTAGATAAACTAGTAATAGATAATACATTTTAATCTAAAATATATCAAAAACTATAATAAAAAACTATCTAAAAAACTATCTACATAAAGTACTAATTAAATTTTAATACATTTAAATCTATCATATATCAAAAACTATCTAAAAAACTAACAATAAACTACTAATTAAATTTTAATACATTTTAATCTAACATATAGACCGAGACTTTGTAAAAATTTAAAAAACATGACCGATCGAGAGCAAAGAGATCACGAGAGTTCGACGGAGGGTATACTGGTGGGCTTGAGAGCGTCCAATGACGGAGGGTGGGGTGCAGTCTTGGTGAGGCGGAGGCGGGATCTGACCTGTGATCATGCGAGTCGGGAGAATGGCGCTGGCCGGGTGGGGGGAGTGAGACGACGACGGCAGTGGCGCAGAGACGAGCTCGACGACGGCGGATGGCGGCGTGACTAAGGCGAAATGAGCGATTTGAGGCGAGATCGAAGATGAACAGAAACAGACGTTCGATATATATAGGCGAGACCCTTTAGTCGGTGATAACACCGGCCGGAACTAAAGGACATTTAGTCGGTGGTAAGACCAACCGGGACTAAAGGTCTTACCAACCGGGACTAAATGTCCTTTAGTTCCGACTGGTGTTACCAGCCGGGACTAAAGGTATTTTTGGGCGGGCACCGAAATTGCCGCCCACCCTTTAGTCCCAGTTCTTGGCCTGGGCCGGGACTGAAGGCCTGAAAATTTTGCCAACCCGCCAACGTAATTGGAAAGGCCTAGGATTTTGATTTTGTTTAATACTAGGTTAATCAATTAATTCCATAGCAACTTCAATACTTTGCAATATTTATTTTAAAAAATATTATTGATTAACTAATTATTTATTGTAAATAGGAAAATTTTGTAACCTAAAGTTTTTAATTTCTTTTATGAATATAGAATATAAATGTTACTAATACTAAGTATTTTGTTAATGCAAAAATATATTTGTAACTTAAAATTAATAAAACTAATATTATTCGATAGGAAATTTATTATCACATTATTGTAACGTCAATGTTTCAATTTTTTCTCGGTTTTTGACCAAAATTAACAGGAAATTTTTGTTGAACCTATAAAAATAAAGAAAATGTAGTATTTTTTGTTCTACAACTTTTTCAAATGAAAAAATGGCCTATATAAGGATTGTAGATATTGATGAGCTGAACAAACTTGGTATTCAAAACTTTTCAATTTTAGACAATCTGGGGTTCCGAAAACTAGTTTGTAGGCGTCGAAATTTAAAAATCATAAATTTAAACCATCCAAACTTTCTCAAATGGAAAGTTGACCAAAACAACAATTGTAGATATTTTTGAGTTTAACAAACTTGGTATTCAAAACTTTTTAATTTGAAGTCATTTAGAGTTCATAATACTAGAGTCAAAGTGTTGTTTTTTTATTTAACCAAATTTGACTTGGTCAAACTTGCTCAAATGAGACGCTAAATGACCTCAGATGAAAAAACTCTGAATACCAAGTTTGATCATCTCAGCAAGATCTACAATTATTACATAGCTCATTTTCCCATTTGAGAAATTTTTATCAAACACTAGTCACACCTTCTTGAATCTCATATAGACTTTCTAAAACTATGTCACACTTGTGAAATTTGAACTACAGTTTGTTCAAGCTTTCTCAAATGAAAAATGGCCTATATAAGGATTATAGATATTGATGAGCTGAACAAACTTGGTATTCAAAATTTTTCAATTTTAGACAATCTGGGGTTCCGAAAACTAGTTTGTAGGCGTCCAAATTTAAAAATCATAAATTTGAACCATCCAAACTTTCTCAAATGGAAAGTTGACCAAAACAATAATTGTAGATCTTTTTGAGTTTAACAAACTTGGTATTCAAAACTTTTCAATTTGAAGTCATTTAGAGTTCATAATACTAGAGTCAAAGTGTTGTTTTTTCATTTGACCAAATTTGACTTGGTCAAACTTGCTCAAATGAGACACTAAATGACCTCAGATGAAAAAACTCTGAATACCAAGTTTGATTATCTCAGCAAGATCTACAATTGTGAAGTCATAACATATTACATAATATCCGTCTCTAAAACATAATATATTAAACATGCATCGTTGTAACATGCGGGCACAACAGTGAATTTCTTCTTTACGTATGACCCTTGGTTATGATCTTGTCGTAACCATGGAGTGTCTTCATCATTTAACATGATGCTTGGATCTTTCTTCACTATGAAGGGTGGAATTCAGACATTTCTTTCGTAATCTTCTGACATGTTTTACTTGTCTTCAATTTCCACTATATTTATTTTCCCAGAAAAAATTATGTGGCGCTTTGGCTCATTGATCATTGAGTTGATGTCTTCGTTTTTTCCTCTCTTTGATTTTGTAGACATGTCTTTCACATAGAATACCTGACTCACATCGGCAGCAAGGACGAATGGTTCCTCTTTGTACCCAATATTGTTGAGGTCCACTGTTGTCATTCCATACTCTTTGTCGATTTGTTACCCCTCCTCCGATTCGACTTCACCCATTGGCACCGGAACAAAGGGACTTTAAAATTAGGTGCGTAGTCTAGTTCCCATATCTCTTCTATGCAGCCATAATATGTTTGTATATTCCCATTTGGATACATGCTGTCTGTCTGAACGAACACCACTATTTTGATTGGTACTCTTTTTTATCTTGGGCAATTTGTGTAAAATGTATTCCCATTTATCTCGTACCCTTGGTACGTGAGGATATGCCACGATGGCTACCTAGCCAACAAACACAGTTGCTCATCAATATTGTCATCGCCTTGACATTCTTTTCGCAACCAACCACTGAAACTTTCCATGTGCTGACGCCTAATCCAAGCTTTAGTCTTCCCTGGAAACTTGGATCGTAAGAACTCCTTATGTATCTCGATGTACGGATGCACCAATGACGAGTTCTGAAGAACTATGTAGTGTGCTTTATTGAAATAATCGTCTTCCATGCCGATATATGTTTTCTTCCCTAAAGTTCCTTTACCACTCGAAGTCTCCCCTCGTGTCGTGATTCGGGAACACCAATCGGGCAAGGTCGGGAATAAAGTCAACCACGAGAACTCAATGACCTCCTCTGTTCCATAGCCCTGGGCGATGCTTCCTTCAGGCTTAGAACGGACTTTCACATATTTCTTCAAGACTCCCATAAACCTCTCGAAGGGGAACATGTTTGTTGACACAAAATGTGACGCACTATGCCTCACACACAGCAAGCCGGAAAGCGTGGCTTCAATCGGGTGCCCGGGTGCTTCGTGATCCGAAAGCGTGCGGTCGGTTTGACTGAAAAAAAACTAACAAGGGACAAAACAGTTAAATGCCAAACCGGAACATGTCGGGTGAGACCAGACCGTTCCATATATACGGCCATGAAGCCACTTACAACGACATACAGCTATAGGAAGTTGTCTGCCAACAAGTTTATAAACCATTCGGCTAATCGTAAGATGAACACACGTAAAGATCCGATTGCCGAATGCATGTGCATGGGAAGACATGTTTGAACAAGTGAAATTAATTATGCGTTAATGCATAACCAAGCTCAGCAGTCCAGCCGAGTTGGGGTCCATGAAGAAGGAACGTGCAAATAAACACGATTAAACTAATCTAAAACCTGCATCTGCCGCACGACACCTAGTTTCGTCAAAGCTTAAACGTAATTAACATGCATGAACCCACAACATGTGACAATCTAGATTAAAATAATTCAGCCATTATGAGCATGTTATCTATTTGCAAAGGTAATATGAAAGTAATGATCATTGAAGCACGAATAAAACCATAGGAGAGGACCGAACAATATCAATCTAGATTGGGCAGAAGTGTGTTACAAATATATAAAATATTTAAAACATGCAACATAGGATAACTTAATGAATCTATTTAGATTTTGCCGTATCTAATAGAGCCGATAACTGTCTTGCTTTCACTAAGCATATTGAGCAAACGCCTGCCGCACGGTATCTACTCATAAACAAAGCATAAGCAAAGACTTCTTGATTGTCAAGCAAAGATCCGCCGCACGATCATTGAAAATAAACAAGACTACTTGCATCACGTCTAAATCCACCGCATGATACTAAACATGATAACAAGGTTGTCGGAACTTACGAAGGTCGACGGATCGATGACTCCTCTCGAAGAACTCGACGACACGACAAAAGGACTCGAAAGTAGGCACGGGGCCGGTTGTATTGATTTGGTTGTGAACGCCTATTACAATGGTCGAGGGTCAATATTTATACCCTAGACAAAACACGAGTCCTAAAAGACTATGATTTACAAAGGAACTCTTAAACAAACTTGGAAACTATGATTCCTTGCCCTAAACTCTCAGAGTCCTTTATTATTACAACTTTTATCTTTTCGATCGGCTTTGCTTGCCATCTTCTGCTTTCCCGAATGGAGTCACCACCTTCTAAAGTAACCGACCGCACAAGTATTTAGCCGACCGCTCGTTTTGTTTGCCGAATGTCCTTCTTCCCACATGCGGGTCCACCTGTCATCTTCCAAAGTCGACCAAAATCCAGTGTTAACACATGCCCCCTCAATTTCGGGATAAAAGTTGTTTTATTCTGAAATTGACCACAAGCTCCTTCTTCCTCCTAGGTCAGCACCGTCCAACACCGCAGCCGCTGTCCAAAAATTCAAGCTTTCAGCGCAACCTCGGACCCACTTCGAATCTTCAATGGCGACCCAGGATGAAATTCTAGAGGTAAACTTCACTTATATTCGGCAATTTCCACTTGATCTTCCCGTTCTTCTTTTGGCTTATTCCTCTTTGATTTCAATCATCCTTTAAAGGAATACAAGAATCAGATTTTGATCCCTTATGTCGCCAACCCGATTCCTATTTCCTCGCCCAATGGAAATCTCGACCCTTTTGAAATTATCGAGAAGAAACCCAAAGAATCCTTTCAAATCTGGGATCACCTTGCCAAACCGATGGCCAAACACGTTCAAGAATTGGCCATTTCCCCAATCATTGGATGGTAGAATTGGTACAAGAGAATCTTTGGAGAAAAGCGGCAGCCCTTTGGGAAAGTCAAGACATCGGTCATTGTCCGGAATTATCCTTAGCGAAACACCGTAAACGATTCCCTTTTGATAGCAGCTTCCCATTTTTGGTCTGACACCATTAATGCCTTCATCTTCGGTCATGGTATGATGACCATCACTCTAGCCGACGTGTTCATGATGACTGGCTTGAACGTGTCACTACCAGTATACCCTCATAAGTACAAGAGCAAAAGTAATCAAAGAGCCGTCAGCTCTGGATGTGGATGGGTCAAATACATCCAGAACTACATGAATGCATCTGGCACCATTTTCGACAAAGAGTTGAAAGCCTTCATGAATATGTGGCTATGCAAATTCATCTTTCGTGGAAAATCCAATGAACCAACTCTGAATCATATGGTGATGGTGAAGACTTAACTGCGCAGCACTTTCGGATCCCACTAGGCAAATATCTCTTAGGGTCTGCATTTATCATATGATGCATCGATTACTCTTCGAGATGCGCCAAGGTGGAGAAATCTCTTGTGTGAATGGTCACGGTGGCTAATTCAGATGTGGCTCCAACTATACATGCATCGAGATAACCTCTGTGAGCCTCTTCAATCTAAGTTTTCCTTGATTAACTATCTTTCAAGGCAATGCAAAGAAAGGTTAAGGCTTGTCGGACTTATGGGGAAGCGGCATCATCTATCAAAGCATTGACATAGACATTGGTCATTTCTTCAAGCTATTTTTCAAATGATTGCAATGTGCTCTGGTTCCCTTACGGAGAAAATGAAAATTTGACTTTGCCACGCAAGTTTAGCTATGAAATTGGTTGTTGGTCAAGAATCCACGGAGATCTTCAACTCCTTTATCAAACCTTGCATTTCTCGCCAAACAGAATTTCATCATGGGAGATTAGTGCAGTCCACCTCACGAATTCTACTATCCAAATATGGTGGCGGACAATTAGGATGTGGCCGGTTGCCCCAAGATTCCTTTTCTCAACAATCATAAAGTCAAGGGAAGTAATAACAGAAAGAATGGAAGCCAAGAAAATCTTTGAATTAGGATGGGAATTGCCAACATACGAACCATCTCCATTTGGGCTAATAGATGTTGCTCATCCCTTCTTTGTCTCTTGGTGGCAAGAATGGCATGCTCATATCTTCAATATATCAGTTCATCCTTTATGCAAAAACTTGCAGCCCGATTTTGCTTCTGATAGTGAGGTAATTTCATTATGCTCATCATTTCCTGCTCTTGAATTCACTTCTTATTCTAACATCTGGTTATGCACAGGATCTTGAGTCTACTCCCCCTGCCAAAGCAATCTAGTACTATTTGGCTGGTCCCAAGCCTGCCCTGGGGTTTGATGCTCCAAAATTAAAGAAATTCATGAAAATTCCTGCAACTTTGGATTCAGTACCTTTAAAGGCACTCATGAGAACTCCTGCTACTTCAGCTGCTGCATCTTCAAGAGGAAAAAGCAAAAGGAAAACACCTGAAAGTTTTTTCTTACCCAAGAAACCAAGGACCAAGAAAGCCAAATTATCTCTTAAGGTATGAACCTTTTATTCTCTATCAGGTTAACAACCCCACTTAGCAGTAAACCTAACCACCTCTATATTCATTACTTCCATTACAGCCACAAGTCAAAATTCCCAGACTAGGCAGCACCTCAGCAGTTGTAAAACCAACTCCTGAAGTTTCTACCGAAAATGAAGAAATCCATGACAGTAAAGCTTCAGAGACTCATGAAGCTGAAGGTTCAAAGGCTCATAAATCTGATGAGACTATAAGTAACATCGTTCAACCAATTCCTTTTTTTTAATAACATCTATCCCTTATGCTCATTATCATTTACTTTATTGAGAATAGATGAAATCTTAGATGAACTGGTAAGGGAAACTTCTCCTGATCAAGCTCCAAACCCGTCCCTTCTGAACATTCAGCCAAGTCCTCCAACAAGCGTGGTATAACCCATCCCCGATGATCAATCGATAAAGAGAGTAATGCCTTGTCTTACACTATATTTTAGCAAATTCACCCAATCGGCTAACACCTCCTTTCTTCTCTTTTCTTTTAGAAGAACATCACTAAACCGACCACCAGCTACTCCTTCTCTTTTGAGGACTACATCATTGAGAAAGGTGAAGAGATTACTTCTCAACAAACCTTATCGCTGGAAAATCAGGCTCGGCTAAAAGAGGTGATCATTCTGCTAAACAAGGATACCATTATTCTGGTTCAGGATGCAGATCAGATAAGAGACCTCCTTGAACTCATTGATCAAGATATCCCTTCTGCTCTCAAGGCCCCCCTAGAATCTGAGCCCATCTTGATGACCACTTTGCCATGGTGAGAAGGGCAACCAAGAACATATCTTCAAGGGCTGCTTTGCAGAAGGATAGATCTTTGAAGAAGCTGGAGATTAAAGATCTTCACTCTCATATCCAGACTACAAGAAATTCCTTGACAACCTTGGAGACTGAACTGAAAGCCATGGAGGATGAAAAAAACAGACTAGAAGCTCAACTAGCCGAACTGAATGTCAAAATTCAGTCTCACAGGGCCCATATAGCTAATTTGCCGAAGAACATAGAAGCAGCTTCACTAAAGATAACTTCGGCCATCAAAGAAGATCAGCAAATCAAAACTAAGTTATCCAGCATCCAGAGTTCTGAAGATGAAGATCAGAAAGTGCTAGATAATGTTAGTCGAATCAGGACTGAAGCCATAGAGGCAATCAATCAGCTTCTGAACAAGTAGACATTGGGCTTGTAATAAACTTAAGTGTGATATACTCTGTCCCTTGATCAATCAACTTCATGTTTACATATTTTTATTCATTTGAAAAAGCAATCGGCCATTCTCCTTTAAATTTCTCGATTAGAATGTAGCCGATTGTCTCCATTCTTCCGATAGCCGAACGAATCCTAATTTAAATGTTGTGAGGGTATAGCCGAACAATGCTGGCTCCAACAAATCGGGGAGATAGTCGAACGACGCCTTGACTTAATCCATGCTGGCCCAGCCCGATGGCGGCCCGGTGAAGGGAAAAACCCTACTCCATCGTTCGGCATTCTCGCCCACGACTCGTGGAATTCACCATGATTCTTCGCCCGGCTTATAAATAGACCCTTCCGTTAGCCTTCATCGCTATCTCCGTTTTTAGCGTTCTCATATCCATCTCCTCCACTTCCTTTGTTCGATTCATTCCGAGAAAACCCTAACCTCCACCAAAGCAAATGCTTAACAAAGTGGCGGCAGTGGCAAGCGACTGCCGACGGAGAGGCGGAAGGAAGCAGAGCATCGTGCTGCCGGCGCCGTGGGTACGAATCGGCTTTTGCCCCCTTGCGATTTTCTTGTTCATCTCTTAATTTTGATTTTTTTTCTTCCTCGTTCATCAGGATAAGGGTCATCAGCTCCAGCCAATATCATCTCCTTCCTCCGTGACGGCGAAAGACTCAACTGAACTCCATCATCCGGCTCCTCCGGATCCTCCACTCTTCAAGCTCCTATCATTCCAATCCTTGGGGCCGGGTGGAACCAAAGCAGATGCACACCATCCATATTTCACGAGGAAGCGCTCAAATTTCGCCAGAGAGAGACGAGGCCCGGGAGGAGCTAGGCGATGTCTCCAAGAAATTCGGCATCGAGCAAGCCGAATGGGAGGACCAAATGAAGCAACTCGGACGCCATCATCCCGGTCCGATATCTTCATTTGGTTTTATCATTACGGCTTCCCCGCTTTGCGACCCATTTTTTTTTTTTGCCCCAACTCTTTTGCGGAGAACGACCGCTCAAGGCGGCGGCGAACAAGGTTGCCGACAAGGTGAATGCCTGTGGAAAACATCCGAGGCACGCTTGATGCCGTGGACGGCCGTGTTGATCAAAGCCGTCATCCAAGGTGTGCACCTTGGTGTTTCTCTCGAAATTTGGCGGCAATGACCTCCCGAACCAACGAAGACTACTCCAAATCGGCTTATTGGAGGACGCCTTGGGACGAGATCGGCGACATCGATGAGCGTCACGGAGGTCTCGATGATCATCTTTGTCGCCCTTGCCGAGTCCACAAATCCCATCATCCTCAACAAGTTATTTGAGGAGTAGTTTGTATTAGGATGGACTTACGTAAATAAACTTGTCTTTTGGAAGAATACTTATTTCTTTGATTCTTTTCGGTAAATTTCACTGCTGCATCGTCGGAAAAATGCTGAAAACACCCTGTCTTGCATAAACATTCTTGTGCTAGAGGCGATGCAAACTGCATCGGCTATTTTGTGCTAAAGGCGATATGAACAATATCGGCTATTCTCACTTTTATTTTTTAGGCTAAAGGCGATTTTCCTTTTATCGGCTTTTCTGATCTACGTTCATGAACCAACCTCAACACTGGGGTAATATTTCTTAAGAAATCTTCCATTGATAGCTCTGGTAAACTCCTCCCCAAATAAAGTCTTCAATATGTATGCATTGCCAGGTACACATTCTACTATTCGAAAAGGACCTTCCCAATTTGGAGACCATTTGCCATAAAAATTTGATTATAGCCAGCATTACCATCCATAAAACTAACGACTTCATAACCTGCTGCTGCATCTACTAGTAAATCGGCAACTAGCATTGGGTAACCATCCATGGGAGTGGCCTTATTAAGATTTCTGAAATCTATGTAAACCCTCATTTTTCTATTTTTCTTGTATACAGGTACTATATTTGAAATCCACTCTGCATACTTGCATGGCCGAATGAAGTTTGCTTCTATTAATCTTTCAACCTCCTTCTTCACATCGGCCAATACCTCTTCTTTGTATATCTTCCGTGGAGGTTGTTTGTAAGGACGAAATTTAGGTTTAATGGGTAATCGATGCTCAACAATGGAACGATCCAATTCAGGCATTTCCGTGTAATCCCAAGCAAAACAATCTTTAAACTCTTTCAACAGATCTATCAACTTTGATTTATATTCTGGGTCTAACTTTGCACTAATATACATCGGCCTTGGCTTAGAACCATCACCAACATCAATTTCTTCCAACTTATCACCGACATAAAACCATGTCCCAACTTTCCTTTGTTGCCATCGATGTGATTTCCCATTAAAATTACTATGAGAGTCGATTGCTTGGATCGGTGTTGGCCCTCAATGAAAACATTTACAGGACCTTCTTTCCACACTTTTCCGGAGAAACAATCGACGCCTTCATATTCCCAAAGAGGGTAGATTCGTGCAAAAAGCAACACTTATCGAATCATCAAGATGTACAACTTCAACGTCATCTCCAATCCATTGAATGAGAATTTGATGCATGGTTGAAGGAATGCGACAATTAGCATGGATCCAATCTACGCCCAAGAGTAGACTATATGCCCCCTTGCCATCAATGACAAAAAGGTAGTAATCGAGTTTTCGACCCAATAGTCATTTCGACATGGATAGCACCTCGGGTATCGGAAGGGTTGCCAAGAAAGTCCCTAAGCACCATGTCGGGTTTTCAACAATTCTTCATTAGTCATCCCAAGCTTTTCGAAGGTAGTATAAGGCATGATATTGATAGCAGCCCCTCCATCAATAAACATCTTAGTTAAAGGCTTGCCATTGACATTTCCCTTTAAATAGAGTGGTCTCAAGTAACGATTCTTGATTGGTTTGTCAAAAACAAACTTCTTTGTGTTAATACAAGTTGGGCCATCAAATCGACATTCACTTTCATCAAAATCGAGTACACCTCTTCTTGGACATCTTGGCTTTTGGGAGCTATAAACTCTGATGGGAGGAAGAAAGCCATGCAAGCATCAGCCGAAGGACCACATTCATCAGGCTTCTTCTTAGGACGCCATATTTGCTTTGTTTGGTAACTTCTGTTTTAACTCCCTATTCTTCAACCGTTGAACTCTTCTTTTCGACTTTTCTCTCGGGCCCGGAGGACACCACTAATTGTCTTTTTGCCATATGTATCTATAGGAATCACTTCTTCATCATGCACCCTATCATGAATCCAACCTTGACTCGCAAATCTTTTCCTTTCTTCGATTCTCAAAATCATCTATTTTTTAGCCGATCATCTTCAGAACCTTCGTTCCAAGTCTTTCATAGACGGGACGGCGGTTGACTCGAGATTGCCTATACTCGGAGTACTGAGCACTACACTCCGGACAATTATTTCTAGCAGGCAACCTCAAGCCTTCATTCCAACAATGCCTAAAGAATGAACAACCCCAATGAGATCGCTCCTGTTTACGTCATGTATTCTTCTTGCTCCTTCGCATACCTCTTCCTCATACCTCGGCATTCTTCCATAAACCATTGCTTCTTATAGTATCCCTTCTCTTGCTCTCTCTGCCACTTGTTTAGCAAAATACGTGATGTAACTCTGGGTTTGGAAGTTTGACCTTTCTCGGTTCGGCTATTCTAAAACCGAACTCGTTGCTGCAGCTCTCTACTGGTAACTTGCCGATCCGGGTTAACAGCACCACTTTTCTTTGCTCTATCAGAAGTCAACACCTTCATCTTGCCTTTACCTTTGAGATCATTGGCAGAGACCATATTCACAGAGAAAGAAATCATATTTTGTGGAAAAGACTGATCATCAATTCTCATCTTGCCATCAAACTTCAAATGTCCCTCTTGGATAGCTTTCTGGATTCGTATTCTGAACACTCGGCAATCATTGATAGAGTGAGAATTAGTGTTATGGAAGCCACAATACTTTTTGTCTTTCACTCCTTCAGGACGTAGCATGGGATGTCCTTACGGCGACTTGATGCGTCCTTCCTTCATCAATAATGCAAAAGCACATCGCTTTAGTAACATCAAAATCATAGGTTCCTTTTGTTGTTTCAACCAGCGTTGACTAATTTGAGTAGGCTCCTTTGCCCAATTCAACTCATTTGCAGCCTATCTCATCTTCATCAATATACTCGACCGCTTCCTCCGTAAAACCTTGATACACCTCATTAGTGGCATTGTTCTTACGAAAAGCGATTATCTCCCTGAATCCTTGGGCCACGATTACTCATAGTCGCTAAACGCGTGCAAGTTGGCCAAGATTATCAAACTCCATGCCGAACAACTTCTCCCCGATATTCGGAAACATTCACGCTATAGCTATTCCGGGTAGTTGATCATCCGGTAAATTCGAGAATAACACATATTCTTGGTTTCCGAATCTGCGAAGATATTCCAATGGTGTCTCATTTGTTCTCATTCTCGGACTCATGAGATCGACCAACTTCTTCTCATTAGTACCCATGTAGAAATATGAATGAAACTTCGCTCTAGCTCGCCTTACGTACCAATGGAATGGAATGAGTGGTAAAGACGTGGACCACGTGAAAGTCGGGTGGTCCATGTAAGAGACAAAGGAAAATATCGAATCCTCCAAGCTTCATCAAGCGGCTTCTCCAAGTCGCATTAAGTACCGACCGAGCGTGCTCTATGGTACTAGTATCATCTTGACCAGAAGACTTGGTCAAATCTGTTGGAGGCTTCACCCTTGGAGGTAACGCCACTCTGTTGTACCACTCTGGATAAGGAGACTTGTATGAATAGGATTGATTTTTGGCTTCAAGTCGAATCGATTACGCATCATATCAGCCATCCTGTGCATCAAAACATCAATGCTCGAATCCTCGATTTCCTTGTACTGCACTCCGTAAGGCAATCTCAAGCACTCCTATACCCTGGATTTGGCACAGCATTGATAGCATTGTAATCAGTAAATTCTTGATACCCATCTCCATACATATTCTTCTGCAATCTGTTTGATGCTGGAGAAACTCTATAAGCTGAAAGTGGCACTTCTCCTGTGGTACCAAATGTTACCCCGCCATAGGTGGGATGTGATTGCTTTTCAGTGTGAGTCAATCCACCTATATTTGAAGTCGATGCTCCTTCTTTTCCAACAGGCTTCTCTTGATGCTTTGGAACATTGAAAAGTGTCGGTCCACTGAGTGGGCCAACATTTTCTTCAAAGTATTTATTAACCATTAGACCAAAAGTACTGATCATGATTGCCCGAAAGGTATTCGTAAAAGTTTGTGTGATGGTTTGTCATGGTTTCTCCCATAGCTTTATAAACCGGGCTGCCATCTTCTTCGAGCATCCTCCTCCTTTAGTGTAATCGGTTTGATGTGGAAGAAGAACCCTTGGCATTGATCGCTTTTGAAACACTTTGTTGCTCTTGTTTTTGAAAAAGACATCAAACACTTCCGTTGGTATTGCTCACATGCTTGTAGCACTAAATCCTCAGTAATTATCCGCAATTCGCCATGCTCACATCCGAACATGATCATTGTTGATCTCGGACGCCATCTTGAACTAACAGATGGTCCCACCCAAGCGCGTGCAAAAAGTGTGTTGACACAAAATGTGATGCATCTGTGCCTCACACACACGTAAAGCCGGAAAGCGTGGCTTCAATCGGGTGCCCGGTGCTTCGTGATCCGGAAGCGTGCGGTCGGTTTGACTGAAAAAAAAACTAACAAGGATAAAAGCAGTTAAATGCCAAACCGGAACATGTCGGGTGAGACCAGACGATTCCATATATACGGCCCCGGTTAAGCCACTTACAACGACATACACGACTATAGAAAGTCATGTCGCCAACAAGTTTATAAACCATTGACTAATCGTAAGATGAACACATGTAAAGATCCGATTGCCGAATGCATGTGCATGGGAAGACATGTTTGAACAAGTGAAATTAATTATGCGTTAATGCATAACCAAGCTCAGCAGTCCAGCCGAGTTGGGGTCCATGAAGAAGGAACGTGCAAATAAACACGATTAAACTAATCTAAAACCTGCATCTACCGCACGACACCTAGTTTCGTCAAAGCTTAAACGTAATTAACATGCATGAACCCACAACATGTGACAATCTAGATTAAAATAATTCAGCCATTATGAGCATGTTATCTATTTGCAAAGGTAATATGAAAGTAATGATCATTGAAGCACCTAATAAAACCATAGGAGAGGGCGAACAATATCAATCTAGATTAAGGGCGAAGTGTGTTACAAATATATAAAATATTTAAAACATGCAACACAGGATAACTTAATGAATCTATTTAGATTTTGCCATATCTAATAGAGCCGATAACTGTCTTGCTTTCACTAAGCATATTGAGCAAACGCCTGCCGCACGGTATCTACTCATAAACAAAGCATAAGCAAAGACTTCTTGATTGTCAAGCAAAGATCCGCCGCACGATCATTGAAAACAAACAAGACTACTTGCATCACGTCTAAATCCACCGCATGATACTAAACATGATAACAAGGTTGTCGGAACTTACGGAGGTCGACGGATCGATGACTCCTCTCGAAGAACTCGACGACACGACAAAAGGACTCGAAAGTAGGCACGGGGCCGGTTGTATTGATTTGGTTGTGAACGCCTATTACAATGGTCGAGGGTCAATATTTATACCCTAGACAAAACACGAGTCCTAAAAGACTACGATTTACAAAGGAACTCTTAAACAAACTTGGAAACTACGATTCCTTGCCCTAAACTCTCAGAGTCCTTTATTATTACAACTTTCATCTTTTCGATCGGCTTTGCTTGCCATCTTCTGCTTTCCCAAATGGAGTCACCACCTTCTGAAGTAACCGACCGCACAAGTATTTAGCCGACCGCTCGTTTTGTTTGCCGAATGTCCTTCTTCCCACATGCGGGTCCACCTGTCATCTTCCAAAGTCGACCAAAATCCAGTGTTAACAATGTTATGTAAGAACACAGGTCCATGAATAGTAATCTCCTTCATCAAATGAACTAGGAGGTGTGTCATGATATTAAAGAAGGATGGAGGGAACACCAACTCAAAGCTGACAAGACATTGAACCACATCATTCTGTAGAGTAGCTAGTTCCACTGGATTGATTGCCTTCTGAGAAATTGCATTGAGGAATGCACATAGCTTTACGGTGGCTAGACGTACATGTGGAGGTAGAATTCCTCTTAAAGCAACTGGAAGCAATTGCATCATAAGCACGTGGCAGTCGTGGGACTTTAAGTTTAGGAATTTCTTATCTGGCACATTTATTATATCCTTTATATTGGAGGAGAATCCCGATGGGACCTTGATGCTGCTTAGACATTCGAACATGCTGTCCATCTCTTCTTTGCTAAGCGTGTAGCTAGCAGGACTTAAGTAATGACGTCCATCATCTGTCTTCTCTGGATGAAGGTTGTCTCGTTCTTTCATGCCCTGCAAGTCCTAGCGTGCTTCAAGTGAATCCTTTGGCTTCTCGTACACACCCATGAATCCTAACAGGTTCACACAAAGATTCTTTGTCAGGTGCATCACGTCGATTGCGTTGCGGACCTCTAGGACTTGCCAATAGGGTAGCTCCCAAAAGATGGACTTCTTCTTCCACATGGGTGCGTGTCCCTTAGCATCTTTAGGAACAGATTCACTACCTTGTCCCTTTCCAAATACTACTTTCACATCCTTGACCATTGCGAGTACATCTTCCCGGTTCGGTTATGAGGCTTCTTCGGTGGTCTGGCTTACCTTTAAAATGCTTCCTTTCTTTCTTACTTGGTGATTCAAAGGAAGGAATCGACGATGGCCAAGGTACACGACCTTTCGACATCTTTTCAAAATATCTCGTCAAGGTCATCAAAACAATGTGTGCATGCATTATATCCTTTGTTTGTCCGACCGAAAGATTACTTAAAGCAGGCCAATTATTGATTGTTACGAACAACATTGCTCGTAGGTCAAAGTGTTCTTGTTTGTACTCATCCTAGACACGCGTACACTGGTTTGTTCCATAAAACTAGAAGTTCTTCAACTAATGGCTTCAGATAGACATCAATATCGTTGCCAGGTTGCCTCGGACCTTGGATGAGGATCGGCATCATAATGAACTTCCGATTCATGCATAACCATGGAGGAAGGTTGTAGATACATAGAGTAATCGCCAAGTGCTATGACTAGTGCTCGCTCTCCAAACGGATTCATACCATCATACTAAGGCGAACCTTAAGTTTCTAGCCTCATTTACAAACTCTGGAAATTCCCTGTCTATCGCTCTCCACTGGGACCCATCAGCTGGGTGTCTCAGCATATTGTCTACCTTACGGTCTTCTTTATACCACTGCAACAACTTTGCATGGTCTTTATTTTTTAACAAACGTTTTAAGCGTGGTATTATAGAAGCATACCACATAACCTTGGCAGGGATTTTCTTTCTAGGACGTTGTTCACCCTCGACGTCACCAGGATCATCGCGCCTGATCTTATATGCATGCGATGCTTTACATACCGGGCATTTATCCAAATTCTCGTATTCATTGCCATGGTAGAGGATGCAGTCATTAGAACATGCATGTATCTTCTGGATTTTTAATCCCAAAGGGCAGACAACCTTTTTTGCTTCGTACGTAGTGGTGGGCAATTCATTTGGCTTCGGAAGCATCTTCTTTATGAGGTTCAATAAATTCCCAAATGCCTTGTCGGATACACCATTCTTTGCATTCCACTGTAGCAATTCCAGTGTTGTACCTAGCTTTTTTTGCCCCTCTTCGGTCGTCGGGTATAGCAACTTCCTATGATCCTCAAGCATGCGCTCGAACTTAACTTTCTCTTTTTCACTTTCCCATTCTTGTTGTGCATCAGGAATGGCATCGCCAAGAGCATCACCGAGATCATCTTCTACCGCTACCTCTTCTTCATCTCCCCCCATTGTAGTATCATCAAAGGCACCATACTGAGCAATAATGTCATCAATGTCTAAATCTTCTCCTTCACCTTCTACCATCATGACCCCGCTTTCTCCATGCTTAGTCCAACATATATAGTTTGACATGAAACCTGACTTAAGCAAATGTGAATGAAGACTCATTGAGCTTGAATATTCCTTTAAATTCTTACATAGGGCACATGGACAGCACATGAAACTATCCCGCTTATTTGCCTCGGCCACACCTAAGAAATAGTGCAAGCCCTCAATAAAGTCTTGGGAGCGGCGATCGGCATTGTACATCCAATGGCGTGACATAATCTGTATTACACGACAAATTATGAAAACCTTAAACATAATTAAGTATTTTATTACACAACATAGACGGCACCGTACTTGGCCAAGGAAGAGCTCCGATTCTACGAGGAAGGGAACACGGTCTTCCACGACCGTTGCCGCTCTCCCTCGTAGAATCAAAGCTCCTCCTTGACGTCCGTTACCGCTCGGTAGAGAAAATGCTCGCCGAGATGATCACGGTCCGCAAGTTCAACTAGTACGGATTTTCTATAATTTTCTAACTATTTTCTAAGTTTTTTATTTCATGGAAAAATTAATTCTAAGATCACGTAAGCCGCCGGGGACGAGGATGGCGCGTGCTCCAGCGAGGACGAGCGAGGCGTGATTTTGATGAACTAATTTAACTTTTATTTATCCAAACATATATGCAAATTATCATGTGATTTTGAGCTAAAAATGACATAAAATCATAATAAAGTCTAACATATAAAGTTACACATACATCTACATCGCAAAATGAGATAAGCTACTGATAAAACATAAGAGGATTAAGTTTGTTACCTCTAAAATCGAAGAGCAACACCAATGGAGGGGGAGAGAGCAAGAACAACAGCAAGCTGAAGAACAGAGGCAGTGAGTTTGAATGGAATGGCTCGGGCTCGGGCTCGGGAGGAAGAAATGAGCCGTTGTATAGGCCCGCATAAATAGTCCCGGTTAGGTGGCCAAACCGGGACTAAAGATTAATATTTATTCCCGGGGTATCACCCAAACCGGGACTAAAACCTTTAGTCCCGGCTGGTAATACCAGTCGGGACTAAAGGGTCCTTTAGTCCCGACGGCAAAAAATGCCGAGCCTAATACCAAATTGAGACATCGTTCTAAAGTCTGTTCTCTGGTAGTGAATCTTTGTATTGTGCTTATAATGAATAAAATTCTTCCCGTTTCAAAACACACGTCACACAAGGGATCAATGTTCCACCTGGACCAACAGGAATATATCTTCAGCATAAAGAAACAGGCAAAATGAATCGACGATCCAGAGATAGGACACAGGAGTACCGTGTAGTATCGGTTGAGGAGTACTGTACATGGCCTCGCTCTCTATAAAGCCCTAATTATAATTAAATGAAGAGGCAGGCAGGTTGTGCCATGTTCGTTTGGTTGATAAGTCATGGCTAAAAGTACGATGGACTGATTTGTTGTGAAAGAAAAATATTGTTCGTTGGCTGAAAAAATACGACTTATAAGTTCAACCAATATAACGGCCGGCCTGCAGGCAGCAGGCCCCTTACAGCAGGTCATCAGTGCTCTTGATCAGAATCTGCAAGCTGTTTAAGTTCTGTAGATATGCTGCAATCATTATTACATTCTTTAATTGTCCATGGATGCAAATCTATCCAAGAAAAGAATAGTGCTGATGCGCGCAGATTGTTTGCATTGTGGTTGGGCCCTACACTACGTACAAAACAGCTAATAACCCATTGAATTCGGTTTAATTTTGATTCAATTTGAATGAGCAGCAGTCAGTATCTACACTAGTAGTATAATTTAATATAATTAAGCTGGCTGCTGCTTCAATGTGCATATGTATATCGCCCGTTGTCAGTTGGGGCATGCATGCAACTGCTATGATGGTGTATATATACTTCCCAAAATAAATATAATTTTAGAACCAGACACACAAACCAATACTATGTGTGAGATTACAAAAATGCCCCTAGTTTTTTTTAACGAGTGGGTGTGTTGCTGGCTGTTTTTTTTTATTTATTTTTTTGCGAGAAGCATCTGGAGTCTTTTATGACAGATGGGTCAAAGTAGTATTTTTTGTGGGACAAATTTTAAACTCTAGAGTTACAATTATTTTAGGACGAAAGATACGTCTGTATGTATATAAAAATGAATCACACAATCAATCGTATACTGTACTTAAATAAATACCACCACCAATCATGCGTGCCGCCGGCCGGCGCATGTATGCATGGATACCATCCACATGCATGTGCGCTAGCTAGCTCTCTATTATCCATCATCATCAACTTAATGATGATTGCAAACGATCATTAACCGACTCCAGATGTTTGTGTGTTTTCTATAAAGTTAAACAGTCTAGTTTAAAATAAAGCCAAAAGATTTATAGTTTAGAACAGAGAAAGTATACACTACTCCATGTATTATCAAGTCTAAGGAAAAAGTAAATTAAGAGATTTGGCGTGTGGCCCAACGGAAGGCGTGATCGTGTGGCTTTTCAGCAAAGGCAGGCGTGCGTATAGTAGTTTCTAGGATGTACTAGTACTTGCCGTATTTCAAGGATCTAAATACATTATTTTATTTTATATATAATGGGAGGCCGGCCATTTGCCACTCAACCGTAGTGTACCGGCTACTACTAGAAGTCTACGTACGTACACAGTTTCATTATTAACACTGTCTTCGTTTTAACTATAAGCTGTTTAAATTTTTCTAAATACATTATTTTTATTATACATCTAAATACATATAAAAATCAGAACGGCTTATTTTACTGTTAGACAGATGAACGATGATACAAATACAAATAACAAAATTACTTTTTATTTGGTTGCACTGCAATTAACGGCACATGAACGATGATTATACAAATACTACGAACAACAGGCAGTCAGGCACGCTAGCTGCTGCCGCTGGGTTGCTGACCCTGAAGAAAGTGGAACTTTCTGGAGCTCACGCGACCACGCCATTATGCATGGACCGCCGGATCGCCGCAAGGCACAAAATAAAGTTTGCGAGTGAAGGGACGGGCGGGAATGCACGGCCAAACTGCAAAGCAAGTACAAAAGTCCTAGCTAGCGCCACAACAACTCTCTTCCGTTCTTTCCTTGTGCACCGCAAAAGCAACGCATCAAAACACAAAGCTACACAAGTAGTAGGACTATAACTAATAAACGATACTCCATTCATCAGTAAATTATAAGCCATTCTAATTTTTTAAAGATCGAGTCATAGCATTTTAAGTTTGATCATGTTTATATAATAAAATAATAATATTTATGATACCAAATAAGTATCATTAGATTCTTCATTAATTATATATATTTCAAGTTTTTATAATTCTCTTTATAATTTTGATCAAACTTAAGAAATTGAGCACAATGTTGCACAAGCGACGACGTGTGTTGTACAACAATCCTCGATATGCACCCCTCCAGGCATAGACCCGGTTTAGAACCCTATCTCGTCCTCTTTTCTTCTATCTGTGCCGCTTCCATGGAAAGCAAAGGGTACTACAAATTGGGATGAAAACTGTACGGATATTTTCGGACCGTATTCGAGACCAAATCCGTTTAGAGAGGTTTAGATATGTTTGTATCCGAATACTAAAATCATATTTTTATGATGTCGATATCCAATCGTATCCTATCCGACATGGTTGACACTATCCGTGTTCGAATCCGAATCCGGACAGAAATATAAAAATAAATATAATATCAGTGATATCTGTGTACGATCTGTTTTCATCCCTAACAACGCACGGAGAGAACAAAGACAGCGAACAGACCCCGCGCCCAAGCTATAGCGCTGGTGATGACCTCTAAGCATACGCCCGTGGAAATGGTTTAAAACTGGTTGTGATGAAGATTAGTATGACTGTCCACTTTCACCGCCAAAGAGCAAAACCAACGATGAACGCCATTTTAGACCTGGTGGTGATGTTGTTTCTATACCAGCGAAGAAAGGGCCCAGGCCAAGGCCCCGAAGCACGTGGACGTGATACAATCTAGTTCGTCGGCCGCCATCATGACGACTCGGGGATATAGCGCAGCCTGGCATGGGCGCCACCACGTATGGTGGCAGCCCGACTTTCATGATGAGGACAAGCACGGGGAGGTATGCATATCTTTTGCTTGACGTTGGTGACAATGAAGGTGATTGGGGCAATAGGATTTGCCGCCTAAACGGTGGAGCTACGTATCGATTGAGATCGATCTCTCTGAGGGTGCACGGTGCAAAAGCGAGTAACATCAAGGGTTAAGATGTAAACCTAGACTCATCTTACCTTGTGGGAGGAAAAGAATTAGATATGATTGATTGATTCGCATTGAGCCCTGTGAGGCGGTATATATAGAGTTTGTACGCATGACTTGGCGATCAAACTGCTCACCCGATAATAATCCCAAAGTGACTCTATTCTAATTGTGATATGTGATAAGAGAGAAGGGGATTGAGGGGATCGGAGGGGGGTGTCTACGAAATTAATGGCCTGTTGTCGTCGTCGTCGAGACGTGGCACGGTGTCGCGATGGTGAAGGATGGCAAATTGCCAACGGAGGATGCACGAGGCTACTAGGTACTTGCTGGTTTGCTCGGTCCCGGTCATAACGGTCGGCGGGGTCGGTGGGTGTGGGTGGGGTCCTTGTTGACCTGTGCTGACGGACGGTTGCGTGTTGTGTTGTCAGGTGTAGGAATAACTGCCGAACCGTTTTCATGCTGATGATGCCGATCGATATGCATGCATGTCCCATGAATCAATCAATATATCAAACCAACCCATGCCGATCGATTTCTGACTCTCCATAGAAATTTCCTCCCTTTCGCCATCGAGCCCTGCCTTGCCTTGCCGTCCAAAGTACAATCCACATGCCTCATCCTGTCATCCATATCTTATCTGCTTTTGGTAATCTGCAACGCAGGTTTCAGTTCACACGCATTGAGCAGCAGGTTAATCTGCATGCATCACCGGGGCACCACCGGCACCGCCCATGCATTATTGTCAACCCGTTGCTACCTGGCCGGACGCCATCCATCCGTCGGGCGTTACTTTGTCCTATCAAAACGTACCACGTGCCCCCATATATATCCATGGAACATCACCCACCTCTCACATGTTTCCACACGGACATGCCTGATTGGCTGCTCATGCCGTCAAACCCTGCATGTTGTATGCACGGAGTACAATTTATTACTGTGTAGCTGAACCGAAGAAGCTGCACCACAGCCGGTAAAAGCTACAACGAGCATGACTCTATGGCACCCGTAACGATTGGCTCATAAGTTAACTCTAAGCATTTTTTATATTTTAATAAAAGATATAGAAAAAATAGCTCTTGATCATGCATGTAACGTCCTAGGTGTTAGGCTTGCACTTTTGCACTTGCACTGCATGAGCCTGAACCATCCCCCGTAGCAGTACCCTAGGTCCGGGCGGTTGCGTTGCCGTTGCCGATGCGGCTATATATGAGATGGAGTTGCGCCGGAGCGGTTTGCCAAGCAAAACCATCCCCCATAGCTCCTCCCTCCAAACAGAACAGGCTACACGGACACGGCAGTGCAGTCTAGTCTAGCCGATCGGGGTTTCATCCGTTCCTTCATTCTCTGATTCCTCTCAATCCTCTCCAAAGTGGAGAAGAGGAGATTTGAGTAGGACTAAGTTAATTAGCAGGCGAGGCGAGGCATCCCAATCCCATCCGAGGAAGGAAGGAAGGTAGGAAGCAAAAAGTAAGGAAGGGGACGACGATGGTGTCCGCCGTGCTCCGGACCATCCTGGTGACGGGCGGTGCCGGGTACATCGGCAGCCACACGGTGCTGCAGCTGCTGCAACAGGGCTTCCGCGTCGTCGTCGTCGACAACCTCGACAACGCCTCCGAGGTCGCCCTCGTCCGCGTCGCCGAGCTCGCCGGCCACAACGGCGCCAACAACCTCGTCTTCCACAAGGTAGGTATCCATCCATCCTGCGAATTCCAAATTCCATTGCCTGGCTGATTTCATCCTCTTGGCTTGTCATCTCATCACCCTCCTGCTGTGCTGTGCTGCTGCCCGTGAGATCGATTTTAGTTTCCGTTGTTTGGATTGGATTGGATGTTCGCCTCTCGACTCGACACACAGAAGAAAGAATCAGTGGATTCTCGTCGATTGCATTGCTGGGATAGATGATTCGATTCCCTTCCTTTCCATTCCATTATTTGTTTAATATCAATCATTATTTCCTTCCCATCCGCAGCCTCTGAGCCTGAACCTGCCTGCCTAGTAGAGTATAGTTGTTATTTTCATTCATAATTTGATTTGATTTCCTGCCAACATCACACACACACACACACACACACACGGAGACAGAGAGGACTATTTTCTTCTATTCTACTACTAGCATCCATCATCCGTCCCTATTGGCTGCTGCTTGATGGCTTGGGTTTACAACAGAGCAGTGCACAGCGAGCTCTAAGCTGTCAGTCCATGGCCGTTATCGGGGTAGGGGTTGAGGTGGGTGGGTCACGCCACCCATCGTTCTCCTGTACTACTTTCATGTAGCAGCAGCAAGGGGATGGGAGGGAAGGCCAGCAGCCAACAGGCAAGCAGCGGCCATGTGACAGATGAGATGCGTGCCACAGCATACGCGTCGCTTTCTTTGCTTCCGGAATACCTGCTTTGCTGCTTCCTTTTTTTGCCTGGTTCCAAGCCAAGCTCCCTTTTTCCTTGCTGAAAAATGATGATGAATCTTCACAGTTACCCCCGCGCGGACGACTCAGGTAGACATGGCCACGATTAGATGAATCTTCACAGTTACCATCCTGCCTCTTCTGCATCTGCATGGTTCCATTCATTCTTTCATCCATTCGTCCAATCCAAAGAGCAGTCGCAGTCAGTAAATAAACTATACATTATGCGCGCTAAACTATACACTTAAACTGGACTTCTCATCATAGCATAATAAATAAAATAAATAATGCCTGTGCCCCCCACCCTGCACTGCAGGTTGACCTTCGCGACAGGCACGCTCTGGAGGACATCTTCCTGTCCCACAGGTACTGTAGGCCACAACGCTGCTGTCCCCTTCCATTTCACTTGTAGTAGGACTAGCTCTGTAATAATGATTTGCAGTTGGGATTGAGTTGGGATTCAAACCAACCATTAATGATTTGCAGTACTCGTAGTTTTATTCACCTCTGCTGTTAGTTTATTGTATAGTACTGTGCCACTAGTTTTATATTAGTACTATATTATTACCACAGTTAACTGTCAGCTGTACCTGCCTGCCGAATCTACCGCTTTGGGACTTGTTTAGACGTCAAAAATTTTGGTAAAATGGCACTGTAGTTTTCGTTGTTATTTGACAATTAATATCCAATCATAGTCTAATTAGGCTTAAAAGATTCGTCTTGTGGATTTCGTCTAAACTGTGTAATTAGTTTTATTTTTTATTTATATTTAATGCTTCATGCATGCGTCCAAAGATTCGATGTGATAGGGAATCTTGAAAAATTTTACAAAATTTTTTGCAACTAAACTGGACCTTGCTTTGCTTGCATTCCCATAGGTGTCAATTAAATGATTGGATTTAGTCGAAGGTTCCAGCCCTGCTGGAAAGCAAGCTATTTCCGTCGAGTTCTTGTGCTGCATGTCTTGATTCATTCACAGCAAACCACAGCTCACCTTAGCTCGGCTGTCTCTGATGTTCACTTTCTCGGCACCGCCGGGGCAGCTATTGTTGGTCATTGAAATATTGACAATTTCCCTTCGTTCCCTGACTTATCACGCCTACTTCCAACTGTGGCCGCAGGTTTGAGGCTGTCATTCACTTTGCTGGGCTCAAAGCTGTTGGCGAGAGCGTGCACAAGCCCCTGCTTTACTACGACAACAACCTCATCGGCACCATCACCCTTCTTGAGGTGATGGCTGCACATGGCTGCAAGAAGGTAACAACATACTTGTTTCTTGTTCCAGACGGATCGATCAAAAGCCCTGTTCGCTTGGCTGATAAGTCGTGGCTAAAAATATTATTGGCTGATTTATTGTAAGAGAAAAATAATGTTTGTTGGCTGAAAAAATACGGCTTATAAGTCAAGCGAACGGGGTGGGCTGGCCCTGCAATTTCGGGCACTCACTCGTATTTTTTTTGCTTTGCTTTACAACTTGCTTTTATTGACACCGCCTACTTTCCATTGCATCTGCATTTGCCCTGCTAGGGCTCATAGGATACTATGGGCTTGTTCGCTTGAACTTATCAACCGGCTTATCAGTTAGAATCTACAGTATTTTTCTCTCACAACGAAACAGCTTCAGTCGGCTTTAATACCAGTCGAACCGCCTCCATACCGGTGCCCTAGCTTGCTTCTGGACCAGGTGCTCCTGCCCTTTTATTGTTGTCTGCCAGCAAACTAAATGTAACGCCTTGTTTAGATGCCATCCAAATTCCAAGTTTTTTCACTCTCTCTCCATCACATCAATTTTTAGCCGCTTGCATGGAGTATTAAATGTAGGTAAAAAAAATAACTAATTACATAGTTTAGTTGGAAATCACGAGATGAATCTTTTGAGCCTAGTTGGTCCACGATTGGACAATATTTGCCAAATAAGACGAAAGTGGTACTATTCATCGGGTTCACTTTTTTTGCAAAGTGAACGAGGCCTAAATTTATGTCATGGAGAAGCCTAGCCATGCACGCATGCATGCCATCCGTGACAAAATCTTTAATGTGATGGTCCCAGATTCTGCTGCTTATTCGTTTGGTTCTCTCACACTAAATCAGCCAATAATATTTTTAGTCATGGCTTATAAGCCAAACAAGACCGCCATGTCCTAGCCATCCGTTCGTCTTGCGTTTTCTGGCTCTTGGGCCAGTGTTCTGCAATGATATTTTTCCCCCGGTACAATACGGACCACGAACTGCAAAATGACCATCCTTGCTACAAGGCTACAAAGCACATAATTGTTCATAGTACTTGAGCCCTCATTTGTCATTTCAACTTAGATTCAGTGTCTCGCATTAATACATCAGGAGCCTGAGTAAAATGTGTGCATCATGCATCATTGTGTCTGGAGGCTAACTGAACATGCTTCCTTGTCATCACAGCTGGTGTTTTCATCATCTGCAACTGTCTATGGGTGGCCCAAGGAAGTGCCATGCACTGAAGAATTCCCACTTTGCGCCACCAACCCTTATGGACGGACCAAGGTTCCTTTTGTTCTTAAAAAAAAAATCTTGGACCAATACTGCTTTCTGTGGTTTATTAATGATCATCTATTGATTACATAATATATGATGATACGGTGCTGCAGCTTGTGATTGAAGATATCTGCCGCGATGTCCACCGTTCAGACCCTGATTGGAAGATCATACTGCTCAGGTACTTCAACCCTGTTGGTGCTCATCCAAGCGGATACATCGGCGAAGACCCCTGCGGTGTCCCAAACAACCTGATGCCCTATGTTCAGCAAGTCGCTGTTGGGAGGCTGCCTCACCTCACGGTCTATGGAACCGACTACAACACAAAGGATGGTACTGGGGTACGTGCGTACTCTATTGCTTGCTTCTGCTCTGTTATTGTCTAATTCTATGTACTTAATTAGGGAGTTCAGAAACTCAGCTCGTTACTGAAAAAAAATCTATATAAAACTGGCAGGTGCGTGATTACATCCATGTTGTTGACCTGGCTGATGGCCACATAGCAGCCCTGAGGAAGCTCTATGAAGACTCCGACAAAATAGGTAAACAAGAAACATTCTTGCTACTTCACCACTGGCTCCCAGTTGTTGTTAATTCTAAATTACACCAGACAACTCAGCTGTTGCGTATTCAAGCAAACAGATGAAGCTTGCTAATGATAAAATATACTAATCTGTTGGTTGTAATGCATCCAGGGTGTGAAGTATACAATCTGGGGACAGGAAAGGGGACATCAGTGTTGGAAATGGTGGCTGCATTTGAGAAGGTTTCTGGGAAGGTAGAAGTTCATATATTTAAACCATCATGCATGCATGTCTTTGCTGAATGATGTTCAGTTACTATACATTGATGATTGATTCCCGACCAACTGATTGACTGACGGGCTGATTCTGCCTATACAGAAAATCCCTCTGGTGTTTGCTGGGCGAAGGCCTGGAGACGCAGAGATCGTCTATGCGGCAACTGCCAAGGCAGAGAAAGAGCTCAAATGGAAGTAAGTATGCTGCTGGTACTGGTTGATGGGTTCCGCATGGCATCGCTCGATCCTAACGAGAACAATATGAAAATCTTGCAGGGCAATGTACGGGGTCGAGGAGATGTGCAGAGATCTGTGGAATTGGGCAAGCAAGAACCCCTACGGCTATGCTGGATCACCGGACAAGAGCAACTGAATCACACATCCATCCATCCTGCAGTAGTAGAAAGCAGCAAACTGAGATGCTGCAGCCTATATATACTTACTAGCATTATTAGTAACTCGTCATATATATGTTATATATATAGTCAGTCATCGTATTATGGAGCCTGCTGAGTATTATTATAATTATTATCTATACTAATCCGACGGGTGATGATGCGATGGGCCTCGTTTCTTCATTTTGTATATATAAGAAGAGGGAGGAGTAGGGGGTGATGGGTCCCATCTCATCCATTCATCTTGTTGTTATTCTTTTGTTACCTTACCGTTCGTATATGGTATATTATTTGATTGTTAGGCCTGTCTGATATTACTCCATGGTTGGTTGCCCTAGAAAAGAAATAAACCTCATGCATATCTCTAATTATAGAACATACTGTGCCTGTCTCTGATATCTACTCAATGATACGATATTCTTGGCTCGTTGCTGTCGTGAGCTTCTGGTTCACTGTCATTGGTGTCAAATATTAACGTGTCCCTGCGTGATCTCTCAAGTCTCAGCTCAGAGCTGCTACTCTGAAACAAAACTCGTGTAAAATCCATGCGCTCCAAAATAAGCCTCACTAAAATCCTTGGAACCAGAAGGCGCAACTAAAATCCTTCCAAATTGCTCTGCTCTGCTCTGCACCGTAATTCGCAAAGCAATTTCGAAATTGTCTGATTCTTCAATTCGCTTGCATTTCAGACTCCCCGAGATCCACTGGAGCAAAGTTAAAATAGACCGCAGTACATGTGAATAGCAGCCTTTTATTTAATTAATTACATTTTACCAACAAACACAATTAACTGAGCATATTATATAGAGATAGTAAGATAGTCAGAATGTTGTTTTATACTGTGAGAAAAATATGGATACGATGAGCATAAAAGCACGAGATTTAGGCCCTATTGGGTGCGGCTTTAGCTCCCTGTAGTGAAGCTATAAGCGAGGAGCCAGCCGAAGCTACTTTCACGTGCTTTACTGACTTAACCTGTTGCTAGTTCATTTTGCCCTTTTTTTAAAGATAAAAAGAGCTCCGCACTGTAGTTTTTTTTTAATAAAGAACGGCAAATGCTTTGTCATAGATTTTATTAGACGATAAAAAGAAGAAAAAAAAGAGCTTTACAAAAATATTTACAGACTCCGCGCTGTAGTGCATACTAGTTTTTTTTTACTATAGCAAGGTGACGATTGAAACCAAAGACCCCTTAGTGATCTTATAAAGATATAATTCACTACATATTAAAAAATACTACAAAGAGGAGACTGTATGGTTTGTGCAAGAAGATAAAACAGAATTAAACGGGACAACAATTGAGGTAGATACCTGATTTTTTTTTCTCTTGCTAACATCAACACGTAGGGAAGAGAGATCAGAAACGTGAAGGAAAGAAAAAGAAGAAGAAATAGAAAAGCCGAAGCATATGTCACAGCCCACCAGCAGCCAACATGTACCATGTGAAGCATCAAAGAAGCAAACACCCCGGCCAGAAATGGGCGGGCCAAAAAAGAAAAGCAAGCCCCCTAAAATATCATTTCAGGGCGACTTGCTTATAGCAGGGTTCAAAATTTTTCATTAAAATTTCACGAATTTGGGTAAATTTTGGGTGGTTGAAAGAAAAATCTAAAATTTCAAATTATGCTAATATACATGATTTACTATAAATATATAATTCTAGACTTATATTTTCTATTGTTTATGTTACACATTCTTCTACTCATGTGTAGTCATAAACCATGCTAATATATTTAGATCTAAAATCTTAGAAAACCCATATCTACTATTGTAAGTCTCTAAAAATTTGTTTGTGAAATTCTGATGAAATTTTGTGAATTTTGGTAATTCTGGGTGTGGTCGAGAAATTTCGAGTACCGAAATCGATAACGCTCGACTTGTTGATTCAACAATTTTTACACAAAAATACCGATTCAACATTTTCTTACAATGTGCTGAGTCAGCATTTTGTAATTAAATAAAATTTGCTTTCTTTAGGGTGGTACTATCTAGGAAGAGCATCAACAAGAGCTCCTTAAAATAACTCTCTATTTTCTTTTCGCAGAAAAAAGGCCCTACACCAATTTTATATCTAAACTCTCTAAATATAATTTCTTGGTAAGTATCCCCTCTAACTTGAATCGCTGAGGGGTTTTTTTCTCCCCACAGTTTTAGTTCAAAAAAACCTTCAAGATAAGAACTTGGTAAAGGTCCGCCGTTGTGAGTGCTCGTGGCACACACGGGGCTACTAACGAAAGGTCCCAGTGGCATGGCCCCGGCTGCTCAAGGTCCGATGTCCTGAGGTCCCATGTCTCGGGTCCCCGGCACGAGGCCTAGCGACGCGGGGCCAACGGATCAAGGCCCAGTGGCATGGGCATGTTCGACTGATATTAAAGCCGGCTGATAAGCCGACTGAAGCTGATTTATTGTGAGAAAAAAATATTATAGATTCTAACTGATAAGTTCAAGCGAACAGGCCTCCAGCGGCTTGATGGGGTGGCCCTGGGCACATCTCTGGCTCCCCTAAATCTCCCCTCTACTCTCCTCCTTCCCGCGCCTCACCCTGGCACGACGCGCGAGGGGAGGTGGACAGGGGACTGTGTCTTTTTTCTTCTTCTTTTTTATGAAAATAAAGGAGACCGTGACGTCTAAGAGGGGGATGAATTAGGCAACTTAAAAATCTAACTCTAAACAATGGCCTCTTTTTCTAACCTTAGCAAAACCTATGCAAAAGATAGACTATCTAAATATGCAACTACAGTTTTGCTAGTGTGTTGCTATCTCTACCGCAAAAGGAGTAATATAATCAATGTAAATGTGGGAGCTAAAGAGCAGGGTAGAGATATGCAAACTCCTGTCGATGACTCCGGTATTTTTACCGAGGTATCGAGAAGCGCGCAAGCTTTCCTCTAATCCTCGTTGGAGCTCCTCGCAACGAATCCCTCGCAAAGGCCAAGCTTTCGGTCGGGTAACTCCATGGATAGCCTCGGGCCTTCCCCACGCGCAAGTGTCCAGTCCCGGATGCTCCCCGCCGTCTTCACTATCAAGCTTTCGGTCGAAATGCCGCGGGCCTTGTTCCCTCCGGTACACGGTGGCGGCCACACCACAAATGCGGTTGGTGTGATCTCGCAAGACTACAAGCCCCTCCGATGTACAACAATAGTGCGCGCAAGCACCGAGTGGTAAGAGATATACAAACCTCACTAAACACTAGGCCTAAACCTAGAGCAAGCGCATAAGCGGTGTTCTAATCAACCTAAGCACTTCACAAAGCACCTACGCTAATTACCTAATAAAACACTAAGCACTATACAAGTAGAGATCACTAAAATTGTGTATCAACACCCTAGATATGTTTCCTCAGCTCCACACTCCTCATTTGGTCGGTTGGGGTTGTATTTATAAGCCCCACTGAGAAAGTAGCCATTGGGGACGAAATCCCGCTTTTCTGCTACTGACCGGACGCTAAAGTCGTCCTGATCGGACGCGTCCAGTCGTTCCGACCGTTGGAGCCGCAATCAACTGATCGAACGCTGCCAGCGTCCGGTCACCTGCCACCGGACGCGTCCGGTCGCAGTTTCGCCGCTCTGGAACCTCTCTGTACTCGACCGGACTCTGTTGTCCTGCATCCGGTCGATTTGCCGCTAGTGTCCGGTCGCTGCTGCTGACGCCTGTTGCCGAGCCACTTGATCGGAGCGTCCGGTTGCTTTCCTTCAGCTTCCGGTCCAGCGTCCGGTCACTTCTGTGAGCTCGTTTCTTCGCGATCTTGCGTATGGCTTGGTTCATATCTTCGTGTTTGGACTTTCCTTGATATCTTGGATCTTCTCTTGTGCTTCTAAGGTCATGCTTATGGTGTTGATCATCGGATCATCACGTCGCCTTCGTCCAAGTCACGTCTTGCATCCTATTGAACTACAAAACAATCACTTGCAAATTCATTAGTCCAATTTAGTTGTGTTAGTTATCAAACACCAAAATCCAAAGTAAATGGGCCAAGGGTCCATTTTCCTTACAATCTCCCCCTTTTTGGTGATTGATGACAACACGACCAAAGCAAGCAAATAATAAAATTTTGAAATTTGAAAACTACCTATTTGCTAGGATGCAATGCAAGGGGCAAGTTTATATGATGCTAAAAGATGCTACTTGTAAGACTAAAAGATACTTCATAAAAACTTATCTTGTCCTTGCAAATGTCCCCATGTGGCATTATGGATTTAAGCCTTGCTTCCTACAAATTCTCCCCATTACATAGGCAATCCATAATCCACTATCCTTCATTTCTCGGACCATTACCACTTGTAAATTATTAATGCTTGCTTTTGGTCCTCTAAATCCCCCCTTGAAATCAAACACCGAAAAGGAAGACATTAGTAGCACAAGGGAGGGTCAAACTTTGTGATCCTTTATGTGGAGGGTGGAATAGGTCACAAAATTTGACTCTCACATTATATAGATTAAGCTCCCCATAAATATATGCATACATATGGGAGAAGGCAAAGCATATGCATAAATGGTAAATTATTGCTCAAGTGAATTTAATCTATATAATGCATGGAGAAAGCATATAAATATCAAAATGAAATCAACATGACGATATTGGTTTAGAAATACCACATGTGGAAACCAATTTGATTTCTACCACTTGCAATATGTGGTGGATATTTGAAGTATGATGCTTAACTCCGGGGACTCCATTTTCCTTGCAATGAGACTACTACACACATGATAAGCTTGAAAAGGTGTTAGTCTCAAAGCATCCAACTTGTAGAGTAACCTTCCCTTAAATTTGTGCACACAAGTGTGGGATACTTGTAAAAGTCATGCACATTGATTTTAGAATCAATAATACCACTTGAAAGATGACATCTCATGAATGTGAGAATTATTTTCGAAGATGATATTCAGGAGAAATTATCTACAATTTGGATTTTGGCACATATTAGATGAACAATCAAAAGACAAGCTATGTGCCGTGCTCCTAAACAATTTTAAACCATGTAGGTTTGCTCCAAGGGTTAAGAATAAAACCGAGCAAGCCTACCATAAGATATACCTAGTGTATGCATGACAAAAGATATAAGCATACAAATACAAACATAGGCATGAAAAGTAACTAGATGCTACAAGATGCCAATATGTAAGAAATGCAAATTGATACTACTAGAAGGAAATTGAATCTAGTTACCTAATATGGGAAGAGGAATTTGGGTCCATAGTATTCACTAACTCACTTAGCAATGATTTTATCCATCATGATGCACCCCATGAAATGCACCCATACTTTGCTAAGTCTCCAAATTCCCCGAAGTCCATTGGACTTCTCACTTCCCTTTCGGGATCCAAACCTTCTTGGTGCTCTTCATGTTGGAAATGATTTTCTTTGGCACCCAAAAGCGTTTGACCCCATTGTTGGCTTGCTTGTTCACCTTGATGGCCACCACCTTGTCATTTTTCTTCTTCTTTAACAAGTATGGTGTGGAGGCCTTCTTGTCCATCTTGTTGGTGTAGGTGTTGGAGAGCTTGCTTGTTTGCTTCTTCTCTTTCTTCTTTGTTGCTCCCCCATTCTTCACCTTGTACTCATAGGACTTGTGACCTTCCTTGTGGCACACGTAGCAAACCACGGTTTGTCCTTCATCAAGCTTCTTCACTCCCTTGATGGTGTTATCTTGATGAAGTTGGGTTTGCTTCGTCTTGCCTTTCACTTGAGTCAAGTCCTTGATGAGGCGAGCTTCTTCTTGCTTGAGTTGCTCATTCTCCTTTGCAACCTTTTGTGTGCATATATCTACAACAACTTTCTCAACACAAACTTGGTTGCACGAAGATGAGTCTAAACATAAATCATTACAAGAAGTAGAGGCGTCCCTTTTAGACATGTTAAAGATAGAACTTTTCTTTTTAGATGCCTTGGTGGGAATTGTACTAACGGCTTCAAGATTAGCAACTTTATTAGTTAGCTCATCACAATGTTTGTACATGGTTTCCATTTTAGCAAGCAAACTTTTTTAAGCATCTTGTGAGCTAGCTAACTTTTCTTTTAATTTTTCATTTTTCTTTACAAGTTGCTCATCATTGATTGTGTATGCATTTGTTGTTGCGCTAGCTTTAAGTTGCTCAATTTTAGTAGATAGTTCAACATTGAGATTAGCAAAGTTCTCATATTGTTCAAGCAAAGTTTTGTATGCTTCTTGTGAACTAACTAGCTTTTGTTTTAATTTTTTGAGCTTTTTTTGTTGACTAGTGCAAACTTTAGCATAATTAAGATTTTGTTGCACAAATTCCTCATAAGAAGGCATTTTATCATCACTATCACTCTCACTAGAGGATGAGCTTTCGTTACCTCGTGTCATATGGCACACACGAGAGGAGCTTGATGATGAGTGCTTGCATCCTCGCCTCTTGTGATGGTGATCTTCTTCACTTGAACAGTCATCCCATGGCCTTATTGATGTGAGGGCTTGGTTCTTGCATGCCTTCTTCTTTGTCTTGGGTGTGGGCTTGTTTGGACAAACTTTCACATAGTGCCCCAGCTCACCGCATCCATAGCATCCTCGCTTTCTTTGCTCATTTCTTTGATTGGTGAAAATGAGATCTTGGATATGGATGGGCACACCCTTGACATTGAGCCTTTGGATCATCTTCTCCACCTTATTGATTAGTTTGATTGATTCTTCATCAAGGTCAGAGGTAGAGGAGGAAGATTGATCATCATCACTTGATTCATCATCATCATCATCATCCTCATCTTCTTCTTTATCTTCACTTGAGGAGCTTGAGCTTGAGCTTGTCTCAACTTGCTTGCCCTTTATCTTCATTTTCTCGCTACATGCGAGAGCTTTGCCTTTGCTCGATGAAGAGGCTTCGTCTTGACCCATCTTACGTGACATTTCAAATGCCACTAACTTGTCAATGACTATGCCCGGGGTCATGGTGCTCAAGTTCTCCATATTGTGAAGGATAGTGATGATGCTTGGATATTTCTTTTGTGGTAGCACGGAGATGATCTTCCTCACGATGTCCGCATCATCTAGCTTTGTTAATCCTATTGAATGGAGCTCATTGATAATTAGATTCAAACAAGAATACATATCACGAACAAGCTCATCATCATTCATTGTAAAGGAATCATAATTTTGTTTAGCTAGACAATATTTTTGCTCACGGACATTAGATGTGCCGTCATGGAGCTCTTGGAGTTTTAACCAAATTTCATGTGCCGTATTTAAAGTGAACACTTGGTTAAACACATCCGTGCTAAAAGATTCAAACAAGCAATTCTTAGCTCTAGCATTGAAATAAATTTCCTTTTCTTCACTCTTAGTGGGTTTATCGGAATTCTTAAGGGGTTTCATCCTGTCATGAGTGACTCTCCAAACTCCCAAATCAACCGCTTCAAGGTAGCAAGCCATTCTAGCTTTATAATAGGAGAAGTTAGTGCTATCAAAGTGCGGAGGCCTAGAGGTATCCATCCCAACCACTCTAAATAGCGTCGGCTCAACAACAGTTAAGCCAAAGGTCCAAATTGATCCAACCGGCTCTTATACCAATTGTAGGGGACCGTGACACCTAAGAGAGGGGGGTGAATTAGGCAACTTAAAAATCTAACTCTAAACAATGGTCTCTTTTTCTAACCTTAGCAAAACCTATGCAAAAGATAAACTATCTAAATGTGCAACTACGGTTTTGCTAGTGTGTTGCTATCTCTACCATAAAAGGAGTAATACAATCAATGTAAATGCAGAAGCTAAAGAGCAGGGTAGAGATATGCAAACTCCCGTCAACGACTCCGGTATTTTTACCGAGGTATCGAGAAGCGCGCAAGCTTTCCCCTAGTCCTCGTTGGAGCTCCTCGCAAGGAATCCCTCGCAAGGGCCAAGCTCCTGGTCGGGTAACTCTGTGGATAGCCTCGGGCCTTTCCCACGCGCAAGTGGGTCTCCGACGTGCCTTCCGGCAAGCCTCTCACGGATGCTCCCCGCCGTCTTCACTATCAAGCATCCGGCCAAAACACCGCGGGCCTTGTTCCCTCCGGTACACGGTGGCGACCACACCACAAACGCGGTTGGTGTGATCTCGCAAGACTATAAGCCCCTCCGATGTACAACAATGGTGCGCGCAAGCACCGAGTGATAAGAGGTATACAAACCTCACTAAACACTAGGCCTAAACCTAGAGCAAGCGCATAAGCGGTGGTCTAATCAACCTAAGCACTTCGTAAAAGCACCTACGTTAATCACCTAATGAAACACTAAGCACTATGCAAGTGGAGATCACTAAAATGGTGTATCAACACCCTAGATATGTTTCCTTAGCTCCACACTCCTCATTTGGCTGGTTGGGGGTTGTATTTATAAGCACCACTGAGAAAGTAGCCGTTAGGGACGAAATCCTGCTTTTCTGCTACTGACTGGACGCTGAAGTCGTCCTGATCGGATGTGTCCGGTCGTTCTGACCGTTGGAGCCGTAATCAACTGATCGAACGCTGCTAGTGTCCGGTCACCTGCCACCGGATGCGTCCGGACGTAGTTTCACCGCTCTAGAACCTCTCTGTACTCGACCGGACTCTGTTGTTCTGCGTCCGGTCAATTTGCCGCCAGCGTCTGGTCCAGCGTCCGGTCGCTGCTGCTGACGCCTATTGCCGAGCCACTTGATCGGAGCGTCCGGTTGCTTTCCTTCAGCGTCCGGTCTAGCGTCCGGTCACTTTTGTGAGCTCGTTTCTTTGCGATCTTGCGTATGGCTTGGTTCCTATCTTCGTGCTTGGACTTTGCTTGATATCTTGGGTCTTCTCTTGTGCTTCTAAGGTCTTGCTTATGGTGTTAATCATCGGAGCATCACGTCGTCTTCATCCAAGTCACGTCTTGCATCCTATTGAACTACAAAACAATTACTTGTAAATTCATTAGTCTATTTTGGTTGTGTTGGTCATCAAACACCAAAATCCAAAGTAAATGGGTCAAGGGTCCATTTTCCTTACAACATTAATGCTAGGTGAGAACCGGCAATGAAATGTCAAGGTCAACTATCGATTGTCCACTTCCAAATCAAAATCCGGGAGTGAAAGTCGACTTTGAACCCACGGTGATTATTGGTTCTAGGGCTGAATTTTTTACATTTTAGCCCTTTTTGTGAAAGTTTCTCACAAATAGATCCATGGAGGAAAGATTTCAGAAAATAGACCCTTAGCTCGGCGCCATTAATGCTGACGCCGAGCTAACATGTCTCGGCGCCAGCGTCCCTAGCGCCGAGCTCCTGGGCTCGGTAGGTGACATGGCAAGGAGCTCGGTGCCAATCACTTTGGCGCCGAGCTCGGCGCCAGAGTGGCTAGCGCCGAGCTCCCTACCATTTAACCCCGGCCCAACCTTCCTGCCCGAGCGTTCTTCCCCTTCTTTCTCCTCCCTCTCGGGGTTTTTCTCTCCCCACTTCACCCTACCTCACGAATCGGCATATTGGACCTTGGAAACTTTGATTTGATCTGTAGATCTTCGAGAGCAAGGTATCCTCGCTCCCCTCCTAGTTTTTTTCGCATCGATTCAGTATATATTAGTCAGATTTTTAAACGTAATAATCGTCATCACTTAGGGTTTCATTCTATCCCTCAATATATGTATTATACAACCATAGGTTGATGCCAAGGCGTGGAAAAGCTAGCAAACCTAGGCGCATGTAGTTATGTTATGGGTTCATTGTTATGCATCAAATGGGAAACCCTAGGTTTAGGGTTTAATGTTAACTGCTTTCGGTTCTTAGAAAAAAAATTGGTTGTATTGTAGTTATGGTTCTCATTGACATTTATTTGTGATGTTTTGATTTATATTTGTTAAATTACATCTATTTTGTTAGATGCAAGAAATGTTTCGGGAGGAGTTTTGGCGAAAACGGGGTCGTCCTCGAGAATTATACCCCGACGCAACTGCAATGCATGGGCATGTCTATCGTTGAACCAGGCAACAAGCTTATAGAAGGTGAATTGAACGATTGTATTCACGGGCATACCACGTATCCCCAATAGCAACTTATTGAATGACTCTGTCATGTTGCTGCACTGAAACTCGTACCTCCATCCACTGGCGTCGTGAGCTCTCGTCCATTTCTCCAAATCCCTCATCAAACCTGTGAGCCATTGTCTACCTTCTGCATTTGATGCGGTTCTGACCTGCTCCAACTTTTCCTGAAAGTACTTGTCCTCAAGCTGTCGAGCAGCCTCCTGGAACAGATCAAAGTTACCCTTCACACCATCCTTCCCGAGTAGATTCTCGGCAAGGTGCCGAGTACACCAACGATGGTGCAAAGGTGCATACCCCTCTATCTGCTCTCACACGACATTAAGTATGCCCTGGTGCCTATCAGATATGACTCCAACCTCCCTACCAGGCCCAACCACGTGTATCCGGACTAGCCTCAAGAACCATCCCAAACTGTCATTGTTCTCCTTCTCAACCAAAGCAAATGCCAAAGAAACCAACTTGTTGTTCGCGTCATAGGATATGGCTATAAGAAGTGTGCCCTGGTATTTGCCAATCAAGAACGTACCATCAATGGAGAAGACGGGACGACAGTGCCTAAAGGCCTCGACACACTGAGGGAAGCACCAGAAAGCACGGAAGAATATCTGCCTCCCATCCTTCCATGCATTTGGTTTTGGGATATACTCATAATGCATGCTTGGATTCACCGCTTTGATTGCATTGAAAAGAACTGGCAGCTGCTCATACCCATCCTCCCAGTCCCCATATATCATCTTCCACGCTCGCTGCTTAGCCCTCCATGCTTTACCATAAGTTATCACATAACCTCTATACAACGCCTCAACGGTCCTGATAATTGTCCTCACCTTCATGTTGGGTTCTCCCTGCAAAATTCCCATCAACCGCTTGGCAATGAGGGTAGATGTCAACTATCGATGCCTCAGTGTCAGCTCATGGTCAGCACAATTGTGTGGCCCGACAATTTTTGTGATCTTCCATTTTCCGGTTTCCTATTGCTTCCTAGCACAAACCCTCCATGGGCAGCGTTCCTTGTCACACACAACTGTGTAATGGCGCTCCACATATGAATGTAATACCTTGTAAGGTCTCTTTCGTATCACTACAAAAGGCTGCAACCACCTCTTCAAAGCAGGGAGGTCATTGAACACCCTCCCATTCTCAATTACCATATTAGGACCGGCCTCAGGAGCTTCTAGGAGCTCATCATCATGTCCTTCTGCAAATGCCTGATCGGAATGAGCAAGATCGCTGAACTCGTGAACTCTAGGATCACGGCGGTCGGAAAAAATATGCCTCATCATCTCAACATCACTCTCCGTCAGCTCTCCAACAGGGCGATCATCATCAGAATGAAGAACCCTAGCCATCTCATATGGCTCCGAATCATGTATAATTTCAACACTATTGGAGCCACGGAATCCATCTCCAAAGTGCACTTGCGCAGCAACAGGGGGCACATCCACATTCTCAGGAATGTCTCCTGCAACATCAGTAGAGAAATGAGAAAAGAATGAAAGAAATAGATGTAAGGAACGGGGTAAGCTCCCAAAAACCATGCGGCTAAGACACTTACTCGGATGATTTTGTGTCAAAGGGATCTCATAAGGAGGATCTGCCACAGAAACATGAGTCTGACAACCATCTCCAACTACCGCATTGGAGGCAGATTGAGCATCGAGAACCGTAGGTGCAATCTCCACATGCAGATAAGGTTCCGGAATGGGAGGGTCGATGTGTGCCTGATGATCCATTGCTGGGGTAAACCCATGAGGGATGGGATCAACTAACACCCGACGCACAACCACATCCAAACATTGCAGCTGGCTCTTCATAGCCGATCTCACATAGTTCTCCCGCTGATCCGCACAACCAATTGAGATCATTCTCCTGAAGATGTTGGGAGGAGAACCTAGATGCAGTACACCATCAACTGCAATGCCATCATCTCCAAGGCAATGCAGCTCCTCCCGAGCCCTTCAACCATCTCACTAAATGAAGGCCTATCATTGAATAGCACAGGCACGCTTTGCATGTCAATAAACTCTACATATCGATAGCGATCGCTTTCAACGGTGCCTCCATGATATATGGTCACTAGGTTGTCCATCTAGTTCAAACACGTAACAAAACACATGCCCTTTAGTCAAATTAGATGATAGATAGTACCTAACAAGTACTTTCTAACTACAAACTAAGTAAATAAGATAATAACTACGTATATATATACAAGTGTACTCACTAAATAGCTAGATCATATTTAGTTAACTAAATATGTAACTACATATCTAAGTAGCTATCTAACTATATCTATGTACCTATGTATCTATGTTTCTATCTTCTACATATATATCTCACTAGATCACTAACTAAATCAACTACCTGAGTCATCACATTAACTAGTAAATAACAAATGCCAACTAAGTAGGTACATTGCATATTCATAATTTTTTACCTTTCCAACGACTGATCCGCGGACGTCGACGGAGTCGCAGCGGGCGATGGGCATGGGTCCGGCCGACGATCCAGGCCGGCGATGGCACGGCCGGCCGCTGCAGGTGGCGGGGTCGGCGGTGGTGCGGCCGACGATAGCGGTGGCTGCAAGGGGCGAGAGGGATGCCGGGGCTCTGTGGCGAAGTCCAAGTCCGCAAGGCGGCATGGCCGAGGCCGGGCGGTGGAGGGCGGCAAAGGCGCGGGGTGAGGCCAAGGCGAGGAGAGGGGCACGGCGGGCGCAGGAGGGGCGAGGGGACCAGGCGCAAGCGGAGCGCTGGCTGTGATGTGCGGCGTGCGGCGGCGGCGCTGGCGCTGGGCGGTAGCGGGCGGTGACGGGGCGCTGGCTGGGTGGCGGCACGGCTGCTGGGCCTTGGAAGGGCTCTGACGCGTGGGCGCGTCAGCGTGATGGCGGCTTGGCGTGGGGCGACCTCGGGGTGGCGGCGGTGGCGCTTCGGTGGCTCGGGCGCCGGCAAAGCGCGGCGCGGACGCGTGGGAGCAGGCGTGGTGGCGCGGCGGCGGGCGCGGGCGGCGGCGGCGGCAAAGCTCGGCTCTGCTCTGCTAGGGCGAGAGAGGGATAGGAAGAGAGGCGCGGAGCCCATAGGTAATAAAGGCTCGGCGCCAGGATCTACGGCACGACAAATCTTGCACTTTGCACGCAAAGTGATGTAGTACCAAGTAGCAGTTGAAATTCCTGACTTTGCTGCACACAGGCGCGCATCGATCGATCGATCGATGGAGTATCGGAATAGTCATGTACGCACACGAGCTCGAGAACAACAATTACTTACTGCTTGGAATATAATGGTGGATCGTCGATTGGTGCATGCATGCTCATGGATCTAGCTCAGGCGATCGATTGAAAGAAATTACTAGTAAACACTACTACGTGGCCATGCATTCCAACAATGCAAGGCGAAGTGATGATGATATATGATTAGGTGAGCGGCACCTCTCCCTTCCAGTTCCCCGGCGGGTCGTAGGAGCAGGTGATGAAGACGCCGCCGGCGAAGCACTCGGAGCGTCCGCATCCGACGAACTCGGTGTCGTTCCAGACGAGCTGCGTGAAGTGGCCGCAGACCTCGCCCGGGTAGCACGCCTGCGCGCGCCAGTCGAAGTAGGAGGACTCGGTGGCCCAGCTTCTGACGGCGTCGGCGGGGCGCCAGTCGCTGCCGGTGCCCCAGAAGACGTTCTCCCCGTAGGGCGAGTTGGGCGAGTGCATCATCACGCAGTCGAAGCGCCGCAGCGACGACCACCGCCGCGCGTACCTCGCCAGCTTGCTGCTCCAGCGCAGCGGCGGCACGCCGTACTTGGCGCGCAGCTCGTTGTGCGCCTGCAGGAACTCGTGCGCCACCAGCGGGCCGTCGGCCGGCACGTGGTGATCGTAGTGCTGTTGCTGATCCTGCTGCTCGCGGTGCTGTTGCCGCCGGAGGAGAAGGAGGGGATGAGGTCGTCGTGCAGCGACGACAGCGGGTGGGCGGAGGCGGTGAGCATCACCGTCAGAGCCGAGCATACCAGGGCCACGACGTCGACGGCGAGGAGGACAAGCCCCGGCCCCGCCATGAATTCAATCCGTTGCTCGCTTTGCTCGGGTCCGTCCGTCGTTCGTCGTTGGGACGAGATCGTCGATCGAGACCTTGGCTTGCTTTTGCATGCATGCACGAGGAGACCTCCTAGTCGTATGGCTGCCCGGCGGCCAAGACGAGCGACCAGGCGACCATGCAGCATGCACGGTTGTGGGCCCTCCAGATGGGAGGCTGCATTTGTTATTGCTATTCTACTTTGACCAGGTCAACGACAGCAGAGGCTGCACTGCAAATAGCTACTCTACTCGCTCCGTCTCATGAAAGAAATCAACTGCTCGATCGCACCATCGTATGTTTCATTAAGTTTATATGAACACTTTAGTATCTATATCTGACTAGTAATAAATATAATTGTTATATTCATCGTATATGATATTTTCATACCAAGTATTTTATATAAGTAGTATAAATATTAATTGGCACTAGAATTTTCTATAAATATAATTAAATCTGTAACATGATTTTACTTATTACTCTAAATCTGAAATTGCATTTTATAGCAAGAAAAGGTAGTATCTACTAGTAGCACCGGTACTATTGAATTGGTTGTCCTGCGCATGCAGTTACTATTGTTAACATATACAGGAGATGATCCAAATCATACACCAGCAGGGCTAGAACGTCCAAGGAGTTACAAATCAACCCGCAACCAGCAAGGAACACAAGCAAACCCACGATAGAAATATGACAGCGGAGTCCATTATACATTTTGGCAGCTTGTTCGTCAACAACTTTTGTTCTGTGGCCTATGGTTTTCAAGGAAATAAACTCTGAAAAGTTGAAGTGAGACGTGCGTTTATTTATAATAATGTGTGCGCACCTACCTTATTGCCTAAGCGGCAGCAGTAGCCAGAGCCAGCAGGCAAAGGGATGGGAGGCGTGTCGGAATCAGTGCTGCTAGCTAGCGGCATGGCAATCCATTAATAAATAAAGAAGAACAATATTCAATACAAACCATATTTTAAGTGCAATCCTGAAAACTCATTGAAAAGCATAACTAGAAGTTTTTAGAGAGAGAAAAAAGGAAAGTCTAGATGGAGTTTGGATCTCAAATTTTCTGATAATGGAATTTTATAGATGCACTATGGGGGTGTACAGTTTCAGAAAACAAGGTAAGGTACTGTGTACTAGCGGCCTCTTTCTGAGATCCATCCAGAGGCTAAAATTTGGCCGCTCGCCGACATGGCAGCTGCATGTCCAGGATGGCACTCGAGAGGGGCAGATCGCGGCGCTCGCCGGCGTCGTGCCCAGCCTTGTCCGTGCGGCCCGCGCTCGATCGCCGCGCCTCGCAGCCCCGGCCGCCGTCGCTCGCTCGGCTTCGAATTCACACGAGGTTCTTTTCACACTTTGGATTTTGAATTTTATTATACTCACTCGCCATGCCTTACACCAGCAAGATTAGTTACAGTGACTCCTCTTCAACCAGTATCGCCGGCGACCATGGTGACTCCAGATAAGGAGAAGACGTACATGCATGTGAGTATATTTACTAGCTTCGAGTAGTAGCATGGAAGTCGTATGATAAGGAGAAATATTTTATTTAGTATTTGCTTTGTACTGTTTTTTAAATTCAGTCTACGAAATATTTCTTAATGCGCAAAATCTCGTAAATATTTCTTTGTGCAGTTTCTCGTAAATATTATTACTGAAAATTCTCGTAAATGTTTCTTGGTGTAAATTCTCGTAAAAAATATTATTAGTACAGAATATTTCGTAGTGCAGATTCTCGTAAATATTATTAGTGAAAATGTTGTAAATGTTTCTTTGTGCCAATTGTGGTAAATTTTCTTGATATGAACTGCTGTAATCATAGTGGAAATTTTTTAATTACTATGGTATATACTATGTGTACATAAGAATCTATCGACGGTGTTGGGATAATTTGTGCTGTATGACCAGTAAATGTTCAGTGTGATCATAAAGTTGTTGTCTGTGAAATAGGAACCCTTGTTACCTGAAGCAATGGTGCCAAACGATGAGTTGCGTTTCAACAGTAGTGATGAAGCTAAGGAGTTTTACTACAAATATGCGAGCAAAGCAGGATTCGACGTTAGCATAACCAGGAGCCATAAAACTGTTATTGAGTTGAACTGCAATAAACAAGGGCACTGGGATTTCTACAAGCCCGGGGAGGACAGAGTCAGAGAGAAAATGTCAATGAGGTGTGGATGCATGGCATTTGTGAAGGTTAAATGGAACATTAAGAAGGGGTATTGGTTTTTTGAGAGGATACAGTTGGAACACTCTCACCCCCTGCGCCCGTCGCCAAGCTTAACACAATACATGAAGGCGCACAAGGAGAAGGACCCAACGATCATGGAGATTGTTGATCAGATGCAGAGGTGTGATGTACCCCTCAATGCAACCATTAATGTGTCGTCAGACATATATGGTGGTTGGCAAAACTTCACATTCACAGAGATGGACTTGAAAAATAGGTAATGTAGATAGTACAGTACTTTCACAGCATCTCATCTCATTTGGTAATTTATCTGTTTAAATGGATTTGTTTGATGTTGTGATTTCAGGATAGCTGCAGCTGCCAAGGCGGAGAGGGAAAACGATATTCCCAAGCTGCTAGAGTTCTTTTCGGAGATGAAGGCTCAGAATGAATATTTCTACTATGAGGTGCAGGTGGACAACGAAAACATTGTAAAGAATGTTTTTTGGAGTCATGCAAGCCAACGTGCAGAGTATAGAGATTTTGGAGATGTTGTCGTATTTGACACCACATACAAAACTAATATGTATAACATGCCTGTGGCTATGTTTGTCGGTTCAAACCATCACCTACAAAATGTCATGTTTGGGCAGGCACTTTTGCAGGATGAGCAAGCTGACACGTTTGAGTGGTTGTTTAAATCATTCCAAAAGTGCATGACCGGGAGTCGTGATCCAAGATGTATACTCACAGGTTAGAAAACAAAATTTTCTTAAATATTTCTCAAAGATAGGATACAAAATTCTAGTAAATGTTTGTTATTGCAATTTCTCGTAAATGTTTCTTGGTTCCAAATTATCGTAAATATTTCTTAGTGCAAATTCTCGTAAATATGTCTTGGTGCTAATTCTCGTAAATACTTCTTAGTGGAAATTCTCGTAAATATGTCTTAAAAATGTTTTGACTTCTCGTAAATTCTCATGATTATATCTCGTAGATGTATGCTATGATTTTTAACTTCATGTTTTGTGGTACAGATCAGGATCCGGCCATGGCTTTAGCCATCAGTAGGGTGTTTAAAAAAACTCAACAGCAGGTTGTGTCGTTGGCACATGCTGAATAAGTATTGTATTAATTATTATATGTATAGTAGTCACAGGTTGTATGTTTGCTGGCTTTTCTTGAATAGAATGATGAGGCATGTAGTAAACCGTATCATTGATGTCCCTAAGCTGCACACACAAAATGGAAATAGGTAAGTGGCAGTAAATAGGCATTGACACAGAGGACTGCGTTTTAAAACGGGGGACAATAGTTACTGTGTCTCACCGGTAATCGCCCAAATGTGACCTTTCCTTGGTCGTCCTTTGTCTTGTCAGCAGCAATTATTTGTTTAATCAAATCTTGATTAAAGTACTTGGCACGGGGAATATCCTTATGATTGATCTGGTGGTTGCAGCGTAAGTTATCCAAATAAACTATCTACACCGAGAAAAATAGAAATATGGGAGAATAAGTTTACTATAATACATGTGGGTACCTAATCAGCTATCATAATATTTGAAGGCATATTATGTATGATAAATGGGAAACTGACCAACAGAAAAATCGTGCATCCTGTAATTGAAGGCGAAACTTTTGTTGTTCTATCAAGTCGCCACGTGCGTGCAGCATCTCGGATTTCATCAGTAACAGCCTTGCACCAGTTCATAGTGGGTAGTCGAGACAAATTCCTAGCCAAATAAACATCTTTCGCCCTGATGTTGTTGTTAGGGGAAGGAATTACAACAGCTTGTTAGAAGCGATCATGAAGAAAATTTTAATGCACATGTCGTCGTCAAGCATCCTAGAGTCTAACTCAATGTCGGCCTCGTCCCAGATCTCTTGCAGATACTTGGTGTGCACATCCTCATCTTCTTGTAAACCAATAAAATCCTTGAAAGCAGACAGGGCCTTGCATGCTTCCTGGTTTGTGTGTAGAGATAATTCTTCGCCACCGTCTGGAATGCCAAATGCTTGCTTAACAGCAAAAGGGTTGATATGTATAACCCTATCTTTACTAAAAACCAATACCATAGTATCAGGGTCTAGCCTGTCATACAAATACTTCAACATTTCTCTGCTAACTAGCTTGTCTGTTCGGATCTGGAGGAGGCCACCAAAATTTATATTATTGATTCTGGTACGCTGGCTCATGGTGAGGACATCAATAAATGAGTTGAAAATTGAAGGTGCACATCGAACAGTTGGTGCATGAAGATATTTGGTAACCTTTTGCTGTTTAGGCTGTAGAAAGGAGACATAGGACTTGTGTAATTGTTCAAAATAAGTGCTAATTAATAAGGATGAGTGAAAAGAAGGAACCATTATGGTAAGAATGTAATCGGATACTGTTTGGAAAAAAGTACATCCGTATGAACAAAATGGCAAAAAATTATAGTACACAGAACAAACAAAAATTAATAATTTAGTCGCAACAGTATACCTTCATAGGTGGATCCATGCGAGGGGCATTTTTCTTCTGCAGTTTTCCATCTCTGCGTGCATTGATAACAACATTTGTAGTACGGCGTTGATTATTGTTCGTTACCGGGTGCCTAGTTAGGGGTTGATATATATATATATATATATATATATATATAACTGGCTACAGAATATGATATTTTGTAGCTGGGTCGCTGTGTCGCGCCGGGCTGATCCGGTCCGACAACATGCTGTCCCGGCGCCTTGATCCTCACTCACCGCTCCCCTCGATCATCATTAATGAATCCTCATTCACCGCTCCAGCTGGTGCCTGCCGCTGACGCTGCCCTCTTCGTCGCGCCTCGCGCCTCTTCCTCCGCACCCGTGTCTCGCCCCCCGCTCCTGCCGCCCTTCCCCTCGCCCCCGCACCAGGCTGCCATTGAAGACACTGATCGAATTTGCCGACGCCCTTCATCCTGCTACAATCCGAGATCACCGCGCAAGAATATGATTTGGCTGCTTCTCCGTATCAATGCCGGATTGATCCAGAAACGAAGGAATATCCCCCAAATTTCGTTGCAGCTTCCTCTATACTTCAGCCCCCTACCACGGCATCCTGATTAGCGCAGTCCCCTGCTCTTCTTGGCTACTGGAGAGGCCCCAATCGTCCATCGGAAGTGGCTGCTGCAGAGGCCCCAAACATCCACGCCGGGAAGCTGCCTGCTCGTTTCTCTGCTGTCTGCTGGGAAGCTGCCTGCTCGTCTCTACTCTACAGATCCACATCAGGGTAGCAGAGAGGCTATGGAGGTGATTTATCTTATCCATGTGTCAATTTTACACTGTACATGCTTGGTTCACTTATGCCCACTACAACTTTTGTTTCCGTGAACAATTGTTTATTTTCCTTTTCTGTTTGCCTTCGCAGTCCCTGTTTACCGATGCACATTGTTGGTCTGAGTAGGCATCTCAAACCGAGCTGCATAAGTTTACATGATTCTTGTGATTTTAATTAGTAATTGATGTTCATGCTTTCAACCGAAATTGTGCAGATCATTCTAGCTAGTTTAAGTAGTAATTGATGTTCCTGTTTATGGTAAATTTAATCATTCTAACTAAATTTTACCGTTAATTTTAGTACCTATATTCACTGTCCACGTGTCTCGTAAATATACTGTAAGTTTTCGTAACTATTCTCAGTGCAAAATATTTCTCGTAAATATTACTGTAAATATGTATTGACATTATCATAAATTAGTATATAAAATTATCGTAAATAGAGGTGGCTACAGAATAACTTATTTTTGTAGCTGGCTACTGAATATACTCTTCATATATATATATATATATATATATATATATATATATATATATATATATATATATATATATATATATATATATATATATATATATATATATATATATCACACACACACACACACACTTCGCTTTAGTTGAACCCAGTTTTCTAACTTTAATCACGCACGTTTTTAGAAAAGAAAGTTTTTAGCAGCATCTACAGGTTTTGTTAGTAAATAAATAAAATACATTCTGAATTGATATATTTCATCACGATATATAAATTTCACTATCAGTTAATTGCAGTTCGCGCAAGCTGTTGTTTTGTTGGAAACTACGTAGTGTGCATCGGATTCAGCAGGGTAGCTGCTTGTACGTTGTCCGGTACGTTACGGGATGGATGGTGCGTGTCTGACTTTTGCATTGCATGCATGCCAGTTGCCAGGCAGCAAGGAATGCAAATGCAAGAGACTTGTTGCACTGATTCACGCGCAGCTTTTTATTTGTGCTATATAAGCAAAGCCAAATTAAAGCTGGTTCTTTTATTATCCGAATATATACCGTACGCCATCGATTCAAAGGGAACCGATAAAGAGCAAAGAGCAAAGAGCAAAGAGCATGCAATGCAAAGCCAACTAGCAGCTGTAAAGTGGCCGGCGACGACGACGACGAGCGAGTTGCTGCATGCATGCTGCTAGCTAGCTGCAACCTCTCTCCATCGACCCATGCATGTCCATGTCATGTCATAGATAGCAGATGACGATGCCCTCGCGCAACAGCACGCACGAGCACGACCAATTGATGAAAAAGTACTACGTACTACCTCTGTCCGGCGATGCTAGCTTAGCTTTATGTAGGGGCCGGGTGATGTACGTTTTGGTTTTCTAAGTCAAAATGTTTTATATCTGACTAATTCAATTTATAGAATAGATTATAAGCATTTAGGTAATGATTTTTATAACACTAAATATATTTTTTTCGAGAAAAAGAGAGGCTATAATATTACTACCTCCGTTTTCGTTTACTTGTCACCAAATTTTTACTGTAGCAATTTTGATCATACGTTTTTTTCTGCAAAAGATTTTTAGATACATCAAGTTTTCACATATATGATTCTTTATTGAACATACTTCATTAGTGTTATATACATTGAAGTATCTAAGATTTTTTTAGAAGAAAAAATAGATGGTCAAATTTGCTACAGTAAAAAGTTGCTGACAAGTAAACACAAACGGAGGGAAGTACTCAGGATCAGTACAATCTTGAGCAATAATTTGCTCAATACAAACTGCCACCCTATTTGATCTAATTAAGCGCCAACTGCGCGAGCTCATGGGCAGCACAATTTCCCTCTCTTCTCGTGTGGACTATTTTTCATTTAGAAATATGGCTCGAAACCTGTTTAGCCTCCTCTATTATGAACCGTAATGGTCCACGATCTCTTTCCCGCGACTTGATCATAGCACAGACCATAATTTTATAACACTAAATATATTTGCCACAAAAATATATTGCATGATAAATTTAATTTGGTGGTATTTATTTGGTATAATAAATATTGGTGTTCTCTTGTTAACTCATATAGTCTAACTTAGATTGTTTTGTTATTTAAGATAAAACTAGAATGTCATGTCATTTTTTTTTTGTGAATCACGATAGAGACATTCGTATATGCATTCGCACACTACTAGCACTCTCTTGCGTGACGGGAGGGAGGTTTTCTTGTTTTGCGGCCTGTCGTGGCGTCAGCCGTCCCCGTCAACCAATTCAATGAACATGCTTACATGCATGCATATAAGGATACATATACATCACGCAATTACAGACAACACACCTATCGTACGTTTATATATAGCTAGTAAAAATGTGCTTTGCTAGCTGGCTTCTTCTTGTTGCATGCATGCATGCATAACACGGCCAGGCCGGCGAGAGAAAGAAGAGAGAGCCATCGATCGATCGGGACAGCGATGTAGTAGTATCATGTACTCCTTCCTATGTGCTTATTAGCTAGCGCGACGCGGAGAGGACGTGCAGTAGTGTAGTGCTCTCTCTGCTTTGCTTCGCTTTTTTTTTTTTTTTTTTTGCTTTTGCTTGCTGATCCATCATATCATCAGTCTCGGATGATTATGATATGATAGAGGCCTCTCACTCGTGTGCCATGCCATGCATGCATCGTCCCTCCTCTTTATATTTACCCCTCTCCAATCCATCCACCGCCTCCTCTTTATATTTACCCCTCTCCAATCCATTCACCGCTTACATACTACTACCATAGCACTATAGATGCATCATGCACATGCATGGTTGACCTCCCACCGCAGCGTATCATATGTATTCTAGTACACTCCGTCCGAAAATAAATATATTTCTCATTTCACGAGCGGATCTCATTTCACAAGCAGTCAAACATTTTCAAGTTTGACTGAAAGTATAGAAAATAGTATTAACATTTGTAACTCCAAATGAGCATATTATAAAAGTATATTCTATGCTCAATCAAATACTACTTAATATACATCATAGATATTGGTATATTTTTGTATATATTTGGTCAAACTTTAAGAAGTTTGACTCTTAGAAAACGAGATGTGCATTTTATCTTGGGACAGATGTCTACATCCCGCGGCAGAGGTCAATCAAAGTCGTCGCGCATCACACTAAATTACTTATATATAGCTCGTGACTAAGAGAAATGATTAAAGTCTAAAATATGTAATTATGAAGACTTATTAATTCATATTGTTACAATGTTACTATGAGCAGACACTATTGCAGACACACCTAGCGCATCACTACCAGAATTGGATCCGGCAGAGAGCAACCGCAGTGATGGGACATGCCTACCACTGCTGCTTCCTAACCCGGCAGTGACAACTGACAAGATGATATCACTGTCAGATCAAGGCTACAATCGATCGGTCACAGTTGGGTCAAGGCTAGAACCAGCAATATTAGCATTAGGATCGCTACTTGGTCAAACCTATACATAGTGTGGGGATCACTATTGGTTCAGTGGCTTCAACCGGCAACAACCTTCATTTTTTTTCTATTCTTCTTATATAGTACTTTGTTATTACACTTAAATAGAGACTTCTACATACTATCTTACATTTGATATTATTAATGCGCATCATGTATATCTCACTACCATCACATTTCTCAGAAGATTCGATAATGAATACATCTAGGTAGAAAACCATAAAGACATTTTTAGTAGGTAGAGATGGAGTCATTACAAACCAAAGTCTCATTACCATAACAAAAGTGGATCACACCCACTATTACTGGTTATTACATACCATGACATAGTTCGTGTAGTGGGCATCTCTAATTGTGCAGAGGAGTATATTGTTTAAGTACATCAATGCATGAATTAGTGCGGAGCACATGTTCTACCAAATAAAGATGGAACAATTGAATCCATTGTAAATGGGTTGGGATCCAAAGCAAAATGCAAATGACCCTACTGTAAGGAAAATGGACCCTAGGCCCATTTACTTTGGATTTTGGTGTTTGATGACCAACACAACTAAATTGGACTAATGAATTTGTAAGTGATTGTTTTGTAATTCAATAGGGTGCAAGACGTGACTTGGACGAAGACGACATGATGATCCGATGATCAACACCTTAAGCAGATCCTAGAAACACAAGAGAGGATCCAAGATATCAAGCAAAGTCCAAGCACGAAGATAGGAAGTCAGGAACCAAGCCGGACGCAAGATCGCGAAAAAACGAGCTTCACAAAGGTGACCGGACACGGCCCTTATAGCGACCGGACGCGTCCGATCAAGATTCTCGGCAACAGCAGGCGTCAGCAGCAGCGGCCGAACGCTGAGGACTAAAAGTGACCGGACGCAACGATGGCGCTATTCATCATCTCGGCAACACATTCAGCACTGACCGGACGCTGGCAGATAATCGATCGGACGCAGGAACTATAGCGTCCGATCGAGTCCAGAGAGGTTCCAGAGCGGCGACAGCGTGACCGGACTCGGCAGTGCGTCCGATCAACGCGTGCGCTACAATGGTCGGGTCGACCGGACGCGTCCGGTTAAGACGACAGCAGCATCCGGTCAGTAGCAGAAAGGAGGGTTTCATCCCCAACGGCTACTTTCTCAGTGGGGCTTATAAATAGACCCCCCAACCGGCCATTTGAGTAGAGTGGAGCTGAGGAAACACACCAAGGGTGTTTATACACTATTTTAGTGATCTCCACTTGCATAGTGCATAGTGATTCATTAGGTGATTAGCGTAGGTACTTTGCGAAGTGCTTAGGTTGATTAGACCATCGCTTATGCGCTTGCTCTATGTTTAGGCCTAGTGTTTAGTGAGGTTTGCATACCTCTTACCACTAGGTGCTTGCGCGCACCATTGTTGTACATCGGAGGGGCTTGTAGTCTTGCGAGATCACACCAACCGCGTTTGTGGTGTGGCCGCCACCGTGTACCGAAGGGAACAAGATCCGCAGCGGTTCGGCCGGAAGCTTATAGTGAAGACGGCGGGGAGTGGTCTGGGAGAGGTTTGCCAAAAGACACACCGAAGATCCACTTGCGCGTGGGGAAGACCCGGGGCTATCGACAGAGTTACCCGACCGGGAGCTTGGCCCTTGCGAGGGGCTCCAACGAGAACTAGGAGAAAGCTTGCGCGCTTCTCGATACCTCGGTAAAAATACCGGAGTCATCAACAGGAGTTTGCATATCTCTACCTTACTTTTTAGCTTCCGTATTTACATTGTTTACATAACTCCTTTTGCGGTAGAGATAACAACACACTAGTAAAACCATAGTTGCACATCTAGATAGTTTATCTTTTGCATAGGTTTTGCTAAGAATAGAAAAAGAGGTCATAGTTTAGAGTTAGACTTTTAAGTTGCCTAATTCACCCCCCTCTTAGGCGTCACGGTCCATTTCATCTACAATCCATGTGAGGTGGGCCTTGAACCTGCATGGTACTAGTGGTAATCAAGCTGCTCCATGGCTTAACTTAGAATGGTATCAAAAACTAGTTTAATTTACCACAAGTTCCTGAAAATCCAGGTGTGTGGATTCTCATATCAATGAGCCTCATATTCGGAGACCCCTGAGATGTAGAGATAGACGTCCCTGGTCTGGAGAGTTTCGAAGAAGCTTAGCATGAGGACATGAGGGAAAGAGTTTGTACCTACAGATGTTTGGCTTCTGGGAGCCAAGTCGTTCCACTTGCCCCTCTTCCCACATCAAGTAAAGAGATCATGATGATGTTCGTGGATGACTTCAAGGAGGAGCTTCCGTGTGAGTTTTCTAAAACCTATTCCACCTTGTTGGTCACTTTTTCACTCACTCCGTCATCTAGCTAGTTCCCTAGAGATCTCACCTTGGAGAGATTGAGGCTAAGACCAACTCTATTCTTAGAGAGATAGCCAACATGGAGTGGTTGGTATGGTGCAGCAACTGTGACTCTATGAGCAACAACCCCACATGAACCGGGTGTTATCATCTGGTAGATCCCAAATATCGAAGTCATTATCTCGCTGTGAAAAAACGGAAGGGGTTGGGTCAGTACTGGGGATTGAGGCCCCTACCATGAAGCGAGCACAAATGCCGCACCGTGTGCAGAGGAAGTGGAGGATGATAGGACATTAATTGGGATGTTGAAGCGGATGAAGAAGTAGAGTCCAACGTTAATCTGCCGGCTTCGCCTCCAAAACCCTGCGGTTCCTATTAGCTTTGCCCATTCTCTGACTCGTTAACATATTTGAAAGCAAGCTATCGAAATAGTAGATAGCCCTAATCCGGCATGCTTTATTATAAAATTTATCAAAATTTCAAAAGTTTGATGATTTATATTATTATCATCTATTCTGTAAATATAATTCAATAGTTAATCCTAGCTTGAATGATGCCGCATTATCAGCTATAGAGTATTTAAATTGATTTTGGTTATTTACCACGAAAAAAATAGCGCGCTATTTTGGCGCTATAGCGCCGCTATAGCGGCCCAGAGGACTTGGCGCGACGATATTACTCATATTCGCGCTATGCGCGCTATTGTCGCTATATCGCGCTATAGCGCCGCTAAACTGCTTTAGCGCCATAGCGCTGCTAAATGGCCGCTATTGTTGTTTTTCTGGCTGACCCAAAAAAAACGCGGCCCGGTTAGATATAGCCCACTAAGGGCCCGATTCAGGGAAACATACACGAGCCAAAAGTGCTAGAACCCTAGTCCATCGTCGGTTCCTCACCCTGGCCACTCGACCCGACCTCCTGGGCGACGGTGGCCGCTGGGCGACTGCGCCTGGGCGACCGCGCCCTCCACCCGAACTCTCTCCACGTCCGACGTCCGCCCTCCCACTCTGGCCGCCCTCCCACTCCGCCCTCCCACGCTGGGAGACGGCCGCAGCCTGGGCGACGGCGGGAGCCAGGGCCACGGCGGTAGGCTGGGCGACGGCGGCAGGCTGGGCGCACTCCTTCAAGTGTCAACAATGACTGAGCCAAGCGAAACCAATCGAAGTCTTGATGGCAATGCGTCAACAATAGGTAATTTCTTCTCCCCTGTTCTTCTTCCCTGTTCTTTGGTGATGGAGATGCATATGCTAGATGCTTACCTTTGGTTGTGTCATCAGTCATCACTGTGTTATGGAGATGTGTTTGATACTTTGATTTACTACTTGATTAGTTCATTTAGGAACATGGCATGTTCTATTGCCCTCCATGATTGTATCTCTCTGAATAGTCTAATTAGGAGAGCTCAGGTTTTTTATATATGAATATGATGTTGAAAAATGAAAACTAAAATGAAATTTGTTACTGTACTTACTGGCAGATGATTACTGAGTACTTCTGGAATGCATGATTCTACTTCTAAAGTTCTAAGATTTGAATTTTTCTACCATACATTTTGCTACTGTATGTTTGTCATTCCCACAAAGTAACTGAACTTTGGAAAAGTATGGCTATCAGTTTATTACTTTATTTACTGATTGAAATGTGGTGTCCACTTATTAATTATCAGTTATCATCACAATGAGACAATGAGCAAGCACTTATTAATTCTGTTTTGTCCACTTTGTAGGCTTATCTAGCACTGCATCCACAGGCAACCAATCAAATGAAGCATCTGACCCAGCTTGGAAGCACTGTACAATGCCAGATGTGAACAAGAAAGGTTCTCTCAAGTGCAACTACTGTGACAACACTTATCATGGTGGAATAACTAGAATCAAGTACCACCTTGGTAAAGTTCCTAAATGTGGTGTTGCAAAGTGTACTAAAGTTCCATCTGATGTGCAAAAAGAAATGGTTAAGTTGCTATCAAAGAAGATGGATAACAAGCAAAGGAAGAGTAAGGAGAAATAAGATGATAGAGCTGAAGTTGATTTGAGCCATTCTGAAGGAGAGGAACAGAGTGATGAAGAACTCAATTCAGTTATTGTGTTGAAGAAGGTGAGTGGCAAAGGTGCTTCTTCAGGTCCTATTGATAAGTTCTGTAAACTGACACCAGAAGAAATAGTGGCTGCAAGGAAGGGCAAATCTGTTGTTGCTGATAAGGTTCAATCCAAGTTGTCAACTGAAAAAAGGGAAGAGAAGAGGGACAGAGCATGTGAGTACATCTGTCAATTTTTTTATGAAGCTAGTATCCCACACAACGCTGTTACACTACCTAGCTTTGATGTTATGCTTGAGGCTATTGGAGACTTTGGCAGAAACTTGAGAGGGCCAACTCCATATGAGATGAGTGGGAAATTCTTACAAAAAAGGAAGAGAAAAGTGCAGGATTTATTGAAGTCTCACCAAGAGTCTTGGGAGCTAAATGGATGCTCAGTTATGACAGATGCTTCGACAGACAAGAGAGGTAGAGGTTTGATGAATTTGGTAGTTCATAGTGCATATGGAGTTTGTTTTCTTGATTCAGTGGATTGCTCAGCTGTGAAGAAAGATGGCAGATACATTTTTGAACTGGTTGCTAAATGTATTGAGGAAATAGGGGTGCAAAATGTAGTTCAAGTTGTGACTGACAATGCAAGACCAAATGAGGCAGCAGCAAGTTTGTTGAAAGCAAAGCACCCCTCTATTTTCTGGAATGGTTGTGCTGCCCATACCATTGATCTAATGCTGGAAGACATAGGAAAGATGTCAAGAGTGGCAGCAACAATTAGCAAAGCAAAGTGCTTGACTGTTTTTCTGTATGGCCATACTAGAGTTTTGAACCTGATAAGGAAGTATCTTTCTAGAGATTTGGTGAGGTGTGGTGTCACAAGGTTTGCTACAGCTTATCTGAACTTGAAGAGCTTGCTAGAAAACAAGAAGCAATTGCAGAGGCTTTTTAGGGAAGATGAGCTCAGTGAACTAGGCTACCTAAAGAGTGTCAAAGGGAAGAAAGCAAATAAGATTGTGAGGTCTGAAACTTTCTGGAAAGGAGTTGAGACTGCTATTAATTACTTTGAGCCATTAGCTACTGTGTTGAGGAGAATGGACAGTGATGTGCCAGCAATGGGGTTCTTATATGGGTATCTACTAGAGGCTAAGAATGAGATCTCTAAGAGGTTTAACAATGACAGGAAAAAGTTTGAGGAAGTTTTTCACTTCATTGACAAAAGGTGGGACAGTAAGCTGAAGACACCTTTACATAGGGCTAGTTACTACTTGAACCATTTCTATTATTATCAAAACAAGAAGGATATAGAGGAGAATCATGGAATTTAGCTAAGTGGTGGCTGAATCATGGAAGTAGTGCACCAAACCTCAGAAAGTTAGCTGCTAGAATTCTAAGTTTGACATGCAGTTCATCAGCTTGTGAGAGATGCTGGAGTTCATTTGAACAAGTATGAATCTGACATTCTGACTTACTGATTCCTATGTTCATTTGTGCAATTATTCAATCCTGTTTTGTTATTGAATTTTCAAATAATGGCATTAAACCTATGCAGGTCCACACAAAGAGACGCAACAAGCCGCTTCATGACAGAATGAGGGATCTTGTGTTTGTCAAGTTCAACTCAAAACTGAGGCAAAAGAAGGACAACAAGGACAGAGATCCCCTTGAGAAACCTGTTCGTGATGCTTTAGAAGATGAAGACAATGAGTGGATCACTGGCATTGAGCCAACAGAAGTAGATCCAGAGCAGGAAGGAGAAATTGGAGCATCATCACAGGGAGTTGCAGCTGCACCTCAAGGACAAGAAAAAAGAAAGGAAGGTAACCAGACCAGGAAGAGGAAGAGGTTCATCCCAACTACTGATGAGGATGATGAGTTATCTGGTTCATCTTCTGATGGAGAAAATGACATTGATATGGTATCTGATTCTAGTTTTGATTCTAAGGCTGAATGATGTGGATGTGCCGATGTGGCGATATGATGTGGTTATGCTTATGCACTTATGGTCTTATGCTTTAGCCTTTATGGTTGTTTGCCTGTTTGACTATTTATCAGGACTTAATAGTTATGCCTGTTTGAACCTTATGGATGTTTGATGTGGTTTAAGCACTTATGCTTAAGCCGTTATGGCTGTTTGAACCTTATGGATGTGGTTTTGCTGTTTATGGCTTTATATGCCTTTTTGGACTGTATGAAACTATGAATATGTTGCCTGTTTGCTCTTATGAAGTTATGATTGTCATATGATTATCAATTTAGAAGATGTTTATGAGTTTATCATATGTTGCCTGGCTGTATATAAATAGCGCGCTATAGCGCCGCTATAGTGTGCTCAGCCATCTGACGCTACTGTGTTTGGCTGCCGCTATAGCGGGGCTATAGCGCCGCTATAGCGTGCGCTATAGCGTCGATAGCGTCCGGGACAGGCTCCCGCTAAATTCTATAGCCCACGATTTTTTTAGTGGGTTATTTATTAATATTATCATATTATACTACCAGTTAGTGGGGAGTTGTGGCATGAAGATACGAAAATCGGTAATGGTTGGCGGGAGTAAAATTCATTTTGGTCTAATACACTACTACAATAAACATTTTTAGGGGCACCTGAAGATCGTTTGTAGAGGCGGCTCAGCCAGCCGCCCCTACCATACCGTCTCTATAAATCATGTATTTGTAGGGGCGGTTCCCAGATCGCCCTTACAAATCAAATTTACAATTCAAATTCGATCGGAACATATATTTTTCATGCACAACTCTATCATGACTTATCTTCTGCGATTGTACTGAAATTCAATGACAATACACATTTATTTATACCAGATTATAACAAATATTCCATGACAATACACGGTGCAAATTATTGTGCTTGCTGTTCATTTAAACTATGAGACTGCACACAGGTATATGAAAAGTAACGTGGAAACCAATCTTCGCTCGATGCAAGTAACACGAGAGAGAACAAGACACACCGCAATAATTGATGGTATATCTGCTTGACCTGGAGAACCATGTAAGATGTGGTAAAAAAACTGAAAATCTGCATAAATTATGAGACTGCTATTATTGGATATTGGTTCTAATAGAACAAATACCTTTGGAAAAAGAGGTATGAGCTGATGAAAGATGTTACTATCTTGATAGAGTTCAAAGCATTCCAACACCTGGCAGACGAGAATAACATAATTACACAAATTCAACACCACACTCTCCGACATTTAATAACAGTAGCATAGCAAATGAAGACTCACAATATCAAATACACAATTTGGGTCCAGATCAAAATGCCCAATCAATGACTGCTACAAAATAAACAATTTGTTATTGGAAAAAGCTAAAAATATAGTACAGAGGGAATTAAGGCCTACAGACAACCTTTATAATGCTGATCGTAACTGAAGAAGAATTCTGGCAAGCCAGATCTGAACCAACTTGACAAAGAGACCGGAAACACATGAGTATTTATTGTTGCCTAATCAATTGTACATGTCCTAATATAGACATGTATAAATAAAAAGGCTAGATGACTTACCGAAAGACCAGCAGAGTCGATGGTCTCATGAATGAACCCATTGGTTAGGTTTTCTGTAGTATGATGCAAAGCAACTGTTAGAGCAAGTGGAGGTGTTGGAGCATGATATCATAAGCTAATGTGAAGCGAGCGAACCGATAAATGGGAAGGCAAAAATTGGTAGAAGCTACATATGTTTACCGTGTTCTATGTAATGAGGGGTGGGTCTATGGGAAAAAAAGGCAAGTAAACTGCACATAATAAATAGATCAGGCGCAACACTAACCTAACTAAATTAGTTGAGTTTGGGACGCAGTGGAGAGCGCTATAGAAATAGGATTTACAACTGCATCGCCTATATCATTCAGAGGAAACGGTTACATAAATAATAGTAATTCCCAGTGACATTTCTCGCTGCAAACCAACATGTTCTTTTATTCTCGCTGCAAACCAACATGTTCTTTTAAAGGGTTTTAAATTTTTTGCTACGGCAATGGAAAAGGTAACATTTTTTTTGAAAGAAGACATGATTTTTAGAGGCTTCAGAAACATACCAACCAATAATTATCATGTTGGTCATTCCGTTCCCATCCTATCCATGACAAGGAGAACAATGTAGGCTGGTTTGTTAGGCAATTAGCACCTGCATTGTGCAGGAGCAAGCTGACAACCCGGAAAAAGGAAAAGGGTATGCAATAGCAGACAACAATACAATTGACTGAAAGTAAAGTCACTTCTAGAAGAGCATAGCTGCCCATAAAAGCAATGTTCACAGTAGCAATTGACATTGTGCATTTGTGTAACAGCACTATCCATATTTTCACTTTCAACGAGGAGAACAATAATTAGCATACCTTTAGCCTCATCATACACCTGCAAGCAGAACTGTACATAGCATAAATAGCAAATCATCAATAGGATAATAGCCATGTCCTGTTCTAAGTGATCAGGCATGCTGATTTCAATAGAGAGAGATATGTAAAAATAATTTGGAAATCAGCGTATCCACCTTGTAAGCTACTCTCTCCATTGCAAATTGTAAGACGTTTTGACTTTTTAGATACATAGATAGTAGATACATGACAAAAGTAATCTATGTAGAAAGGACAAAATGTCTACATGTTTGTAACTCAAATATCAGTTAAGCTAAAGCAAAATAATTAACATAACGCTGACCACATCACAAGCAGCCCAGGTTGCAATGCAGTGCTTTATAACAGGAACAGCTTTTCCTTTAGTGATAAAGAATTGACCTTCTATAAAAATAGTGCTAGAGAACTCGATAAATAAGCTGTGAATTTTGGCAGGGCATTCTTCCAATTTGGGGTAGCCTTCATAACCTCTGCATGTACAGACGCATTTTCTGGAGCCTGCTCAGCCACCTAAGTGTGTGCGGTTTTAGTTTCCCTCTCACATAGATGATACACACACATAGATAAATAAATAGATAAATGTGTGTGTGGTTTTAGTTTTCCTCTCACAGAGAGAACTACTCAAATATTTTAGAACAAAGGGGGTAATATGTCTGCCAACGAGCTGAGCTCAAGCCAGCTTGTGTACCACGGATCACATGATCCACCACAGCGGTCAAGTAGGGTTCGACGGGAAGTGCATTAAGATCTCCGTTCTTTGTGCAAACAATGCTAATCATCAGGCCGGTGGATTAGAATAGCCTCCATGAAAAATAAATCAATCATCTAGATGTATTCAAAACCAAAATCTAACAGGATTGAACTCAAATCCCCCAAAACCGAAGAGAAAAAGGGACAGAGGTGGGAAGAGGATGAGGGGAGGGAGAGGAACGGAGCCTCACCAGCAAGTATCGGGAGTGGACGGAGGGGCCCAGAAGGCGACGGATCCGGCCAACCAAGCGACAGATCCAACCACCCAGCAGACGGATCCGGCCAAGGACGGGGATTCACCAGAGCGACATCCATACGCGCCGCTGCGACGACGCGCCAGGGGAGTGGGTGCTCGCCCTGCACCCGCGCCCAACGCTGGGTCCTATCCACGCAGGTGCGCCGCGCTCGCACCGCACCAGTGGCCACCGGTAGCCATCGGGTCCCGCCTATGCTGGTGCGGCTGCCTCTCTCCGGGCGCTCCGCTCCGGGCCTCGGCTGCATCCTGTCGCTCTGGGCGGGCCCCTCTCCGAGCCTCCACTCGCTGCGTGGGGGTGGGACCGGATCTAGGCCCGCCGTGTTCGGATCTGCCGCCGGCCACCAGCCAGCACCCGTGCGCTGCCTCGGCCGGGGCTCCGCGCCGCCGCAGTGGAGGCAAGGAGGAGGGCGGGGGAGGTGAGGAGGAGGCTGGATCTGCGCGGGGAAGGCGAGGAGGGTGGGGGAGGTGAGGAGGAGGCCGGATCTGCCGTCGGCCACAGGGAGGGAGGGAGCGAGCAGGTGGAGGCGGGGTGCGACCGTGCGAGTGAGCGACCCGAGGAGGAGAAAGGAGTCTGCGGCCTTTTGTACGTGCAGCGTTCGTAGAGGCGGCTGGTGATTGAGCCGCCTCTACAAATCATAATATTGGAGGCGGCTGGTGAGTGAGCCGCCCCTACAAATCAGACCCATTTGTAGGGGCGGCTCGTATCACCAGCCGCCCCTGCTGTTCCATTTGTAGGGGCGGCTGGTCTCTGGGCTCCCGAGCACGCCACTGTAGGGGCGGCTCCATCACCAGCCGTCCCTACAAAAAATTTGTCCCGTTACTACAAACCGTTTTTCACGTAGTGATAGTATATATTATAATTTATAAAAAGTCTTCTTCCCTCTCTTTCTAAATGAGGAAAGGGTTGTCGATTTGTGTAGAGGAGATGCATGCAAGTAATTATGTAGAGCAAGTAGGCATATATATTACAGGGTCAAAACATAGCCAAAGAGGAGAGATAGTCCAAAATAAAACCCTTGCCGATGAAGGAAGAACTTGTTGTCAACTTGGATTCACAAGTGTGACTTTTTTGGCCTGACCACCGCTGAAAAGTCCATCTAGTGCTACCGCACAAAAAAGCCAGGTGACGTGATACTTTTTTTTGTTCCCGGCTCTCCATGCCACTAGTAATAGTAAAAATTGTGGTGCATCATTTCTTTGTTTCTTAATTCGCTTGTCCCTCTTTGTGAATGTAGTACATGGCATATTCTTAAACCCTAAATGTATTTGTAAATTCTTCTCCCAAATGCACCAAATACATGTCGATGCATCATTTTGCCTTACTTCCATGTGTGTTCCTATGCAAATACACTCTAATAAAAGCATTAAATGTGTCACCCATCTATAGAATCTCCTTGTTTTCTTGCCGCTAGCTTCTCTTGTATGGTTGCTAGTTAGTTGGGCCATGTTTGAGGAACTACATCTCCTTCTAACAAGGAGAAGGAAGACGGTGACGACGAACACCATCCTCTCCCCCCACATCTCCTTCCAACAAGGAGGAGGAAGACAGTGACGACGAACAACATCCTCTGCTGCCCCCCCTAATATGGAGTTGACGTGACTAGGGTGTTTGACGCTGGCCTAATTCACCCACTTGAAAATTGAACCCACCTAAATCAGAATAGTGGCACGGGATCTGATTTCCATCGTGAGATAGCAGATTTGGTGACGGTTTATATCACATGTTCATTAAAAAACAAATAATTTTCATGGCAGACCAACTACCATCACGAAAATATTTTTTTCCTGAAGGTTTTGATTACACCTTCACGAGAAAAAAAAGTAATTTCATGAAGGTGTGCTTGGTTTTGTGAATTGTGATTGTGAACACCGCTAAGGGTGGCGGCAGCAGCTAGCAAGGGTGACACTTTCTGTTTATATTCAATTCATGCATACTTGTGTTTCAATTCTAACAAAATGTAGCTCATCATATACATACATACGACATACCTGACAGTAATTTTCTACAAGATGACACGTGTGGGACCCTTTGGTGATGTGATGTGACCTGGGCGGGCCGGGGGCCGGGCATCAACGATGACGTCAGGTATAAGTCTGAAAAGGAGGCCATCGATCCATGACAATTCACAAGTTGGGGAGTGAGACAGGCACATGCTGATTGGGTCCTCTTTTGTGCAGAAGCAGAAGCAGAAGCAGAAGCACAACCAATTGAGTGATGTGAAACTTCCCAATAGCAGTGAGTTTTTTTGGAGGTGTGGTGAGTGCCCACCAGAGATTCCCACTCACTCACTCCAGCTCCGATCCATCAGTTGCAGCTGGGCCATTCGATGCATCCGTCTCATTCAACAACTGCCTATAGCTCGCAACGAGAGGAGAGGAGAATCCAAGCCTCCCTCGCTCCAAGTTGCGTCGCAAGCTGCATAACACAATCATGAGCAAGTGATGGATCGGTGGTAGACCAGGTAGTAGTGACCCAACCTAACTAAAGAACCCCTGCATATATATAATTATATATTTGTGTTTTTTTTTAGAAAGGCATATATTTGTGTGTGTGTATGTGTGTGTGTGTGTGTGTGTATAGTTATATAGTTATTTATAGTTATTAAAGATGCAAGCTACTAGTACGTGTTTGTTCCTTTCTTTTTCATGGCCAGAACCAGAAGGAAGAGGATATTGGATAGGTCGCTAGGACGAATTTCATGCGTGCTAGCTGGTTGCTGAGCCGGGGAATCTCAATAAACAAATTGTAATGAGGTGTGATGGGACGAAGAATTGGAGGACAGGAGCGATATTCCAATTTCCAAGTGACCATACAACTCCCACCCCACACCTCTCGATCTCTTTCTGTTAACTTACTGGACTACTACATGCTATGCTTTACATGGACTGATTATCAAGTCATATCCATGGCCTTTTACATACCAGACAGAATGTGTGGCAGATTAAAACAATCGATCGAAGCAGGAAAGGATGGATGGATGGATGATGTGCATTTCAGGATTCAGGCTACCTAGCTGGCGCACAATGCAAATATGCACTGCAAGCAAGAATAATACTGACTGATTCCATATATATGCATGTGTGTACCTACTAGACTAGATAGCCTGGTTGAGATCGATGCATTGCATGGGATATATAGGATGCAAAACCAGCCATTCATGCAGTTCTGGTTATTGCTTTATTTACTTAAGTTAAATTATTATTATTCTCCTATAAATAAATTAGTAAATATTCTTCTCTCTTTCTCTCTGAGTCGTCGTCGTCGTTGTGAGAATGAGATGCAGGGTTATTCTTTGTTGACAATCGATTTTTTAATTCTGAATTCTTTCGTTGGAAACATAACCGGCCAGCAGAGACTTTTACCATGGTGGAATAAATAAAACTGCATGCACGCATATGCAGGCTCACCAAAAGAATGAAATGTGAAGAATGAGTGCCCAGCCCCCTCTCTTGATATAGCTAAGCAATGAAAGCTGCTAAGTCGTCGTCTATATACTCGTGGCCTACCATGCTGTATTTTAACATATCCCGGATCCATCCGGCCGGTCATATTCAGCAAGCCCATTGTGACATGCATGTAGGACTAGCTAGGAGTATGCTATTTTGGCCAACAAAATGATGATTGTCTTGGCCTCTCTTACATGCAAATTAATAAAGTTTTCTGACCCCAGAAACTAGTATAATTAAACTTTATGTCTGATCACTTTTTTAATTTCCAACATGCTTGTATCTATCAGAGTCAGTAGTGCTAGCTACAGCTAACTGATTGGTACATATAAACCATTTCTTTCTTTCCTCTACTTTGCTCATTATTGTTGTCACTCAGGTGGCCGGTTACTACTGAGTCTCTAGACGAGCTAGCCTAGTTCATCTTGTGCTGAGACTACCTGCAGTTTGTGATGATATATTACTCTCTCCAGCCCAAAATATATTATGCATTTATTTTATTTTATTTTATTTTATTTTTTGACAGAAGTAATACCCAGCTTTATAGAAAACCAATACTGACAGGGGCAGCAGAAAAACAAAAGAAAGACAACAAAAACACAGGCACACGGAATCCAGCTTACAAGAAAGCTCCAAAACAAACAAAAGAGCCAAACTCCCAGACTAGAAGAAGCTGTAAAGCAAGCTACAGAAGCCAGGCCTCCTCCAATCCTTCGTATTTGCTTCCAGAAATCCTCCAACCAGCACACTTCATATTCCGCATTAACTCTTCCATAATCTTCTTCCGCCTTCAACACGATTTTCCATTTCTGTAGATAAGTGAACATTTTCTTGAAGATTTTATTAGAGCACCTAGGGAACTTCTTCTCTATCCCCATTTTGTTCCTGATGTTCCATATTGACCACAACACAATAGCAGAAATGAAAAATTTGACATGATAATTTCTGCGGTTCAACTGTAACCATAAATCAAAAAAAGAAATTCATGCAAATTGTGTGGTATTCTATCCCACCCTAGAGCTTTTTAAAAGCAAGACCAAACAGTTTTAGCCATGATGCACTCAAAAAAGATATGATCTTCAGTTTCACATTCCCCACATAGACATCAATTTCTATTCCCCTTCCCAATTTTCTTTTTTAAATTCACACCAATTTGCAGTTTTCCTTGCATTGCCATCCACATAAAAAATTTAATTTTCATTGGGACTCTATTTTTCCACAATTTGTTCATTCTTTTATTAATAATTAATAACCCCTAAAAGATAACCTCCTTAATTGTGTATTTCCCTGATTTCTCTAAAAGCCATGTAAAAGTGTCTTCCCTTCTGTGATAACTATGTTATCTTAAACCTCCATCAACCTCTCCCAATATATTATTATATTATCGTTTATTATCTTCCAATATATATTATTATATTATGCATTTATTATCTTGAATGTGTGATTTTGACCACAATTTTTTTTTAAAAAATAACTAAACATTGTCTAATGATATATGTGATTATGAGTGTGTTATTGTACACAAATCTATCCATAGAACATACATAACTAAGGACAGTCTCATTGGAGCCATGACGTTTTGGTAATTAGCTGGTGGATTAATAATTGCCGCATGTTTGCATCCAGGTGGTTGGTCACGCCATACAATTGTAAGTAGTTTGTGGAATTATATTTAAAAAGATATAGGCCTGATTTGGATGGCCCGCAAGCTGAAATAACACTTTTAGTGGGAAATTTTTAAGTGTCCTAGGTACGTACTAAGTATTTCGAGATCTATTAGTGATCAAAGTTTGACATAAAGTTTGATGAAATTTTAATCAAATCGTCATATATATATATATATATATATATATATATATATATATATATATATATATATATATATATATATATGACCGGAGGGAAATAGCTTGCGCAATAAAATCAAATAAATATGAAATCACTGCCTTACAAGTATAAATATATACGCATATACACTTCACCTGACCACTTGACGTACGTGCCTACTAGATATGAACTGGATGGCAATATGTACATGCATGTATCTAGTGCGTGTGCTGATACGATTGCTGCTAATGACACACGCTAGCTTGGCTTGCTCTCCATCTTTCTGTTTCTTTCTTAAGAGAGAGAAACACACGCTGTAGGCAGCAGATAATGACAGCGATGTCGATTAACAATAATAGTAGCAGTAGCAAAAACTAAACAAACTCGATCGATATGGGTGTTGATCGAGCTCCAGTGAAAGGGTGCGGTGACCTAGCTGGTTTGTTTAAGTAACTATTGGTGCATAGTACTCCCTCCTTAAATATGAATACACATCTCACTTCTGGAGAACTTAAATATTTGTAAATCCAACTAGATCTATACAAAACGTTAACAATATTTATAAAAATATTTCATGACCAACTTAATAATATTTATTACATTATATGTGTCGGTGCGAAAAGTGACCAACAAATAAATATTTGTAGTTTTACCGTACGTTGTGATCGGATGTGGCCTAGCACTCAATGATACATGGTTTATACTAGTTCAGGCAACGTGCCCTACGTCCAGTTCTAGTCGGTCGAAGACTTTATTCCTGAGCCCAGGTGCTCGAAGTTTGCTGTGGGGTTACAAACGAATAGTAATAAGAAGGGGGTGTCGAAGGTCCGGTCGAACTCTGAACCGAAGGGCCGAGAGTGACGGGAGCTCCAACGTGCGCTAAGTATTGGAACGTATGCTCCGTGTAGCCTTAGATTTCTAGAGCTGTGGAGCTGTTCGAGTGCTCAAAATGTCTAAAGCTTAGTCGAGAGAAAGAGTCGGAATGAATCGTCCTCCTTTTAGGAGAGAGCGCATCCCCTTTTATTGGTGAAGAGGACGGCCTTACAAGTTTAGAGAGAGAGAGCGTGTGTGCTACCTAGTCTTGTTACCCATACCGTCGGGTACAAGACAGTTTGTCGGCGTCCACAATACTGTTGACATCCGGATGCATGTGGCTGGCTCCATCGTGTTCTTCTGGTATGGCAAATGTCGGCGCCTACCATACTGTAGGACAAATGACGACGCCCACAACATTGTTCGTGTTCTGATATGTCAGAAAGGTTGCATAGCACCCTTCGGGCATGGCCTGATGGTACTGTCCTGCAGGTGTGCAGGGTACGGTCCTCGGTATTGCGGTTGACTTTGAGCGCCTCGCTTTATCTGCTCTGCTTGATTCTTGGGTCCTCACCGAGCGGGCGTCCACGGTCGGTTGTTTCTAGTCGTCTCCGACCGCATCGGTCGGAGAAGAGCTGTAAGCAGAGGTTCGACGTATTCCCGGTCAGAAAAGCGGGTCGGAGTCAGAAGCAAGCGTTGTCCCCTCCTTGGTCAGGCCTTCCGGTCAGAAAAGCGGATCGGAGCGGAAAGCGAGCGTCGCCCCCTCCTTGGCCAGGCCTTTCGGTCGGAGACTAGATCTCTCTTCTGGCATGTCGTTAGGTATTTGGGCCGGCCCAGGAGTCGCGCATTGTTGTAATGCTGTCTGTTGGGTCGAGTTTTTGCTGGGAAGCGGGCCCATCAGGGACCCTGGGTTTATGAACCCGACAGGAGCCCCCCGAGCCCTTTTAGGACTTCTATGAAGTCATGAAGGGGCTGTTTATACTCGTTTGTACGAGAGCAATCGGATGGGTGCAAGATCGTGAGTCGCCGTCGGGCGCGGCGGAGCACGGACCCAGGCGTCGGGTGTGGACCCAAACATCAGGCAAAACGGGGCTGCCCTCAGACGTCGGGCGAGCTAGAGCCAGCCCTCAAACATCGACCGGCGAAACCTTCCCTCGGGGGTCAGCCGAAGCGGAGACAGCCCTCGGGGGTCGAACGAGGTGGAACCTACCCTCGGGAGTCGGACGAGGCAGAACCTAGCAAGGGGTGTGGCCTTGGTGGTCCTAGAAATGCCAACATTCTGAGCCATCGTTTCTAGGAGCGCGGACCCAGGCGTCGGGCGCCAACCCAAACATCGGGCGTAGCTAGGGGGTCGGGCATGACGGAACGCGGACCCAAGCGCCGGGCGTGGTCGAGGGGTTGGTCCAGTTTCATGCATTACCCCATCCATGGTTTCCACAACCAGAGGGGCTGAGCTAACGTCGCTTGCCTCGATGGCTCGAGTGACGCGCTCGGTGAGCTCTCTAACGGGTATGTCCGAGTGGAATCTAGGTTCGTCGTTCATAACGAGGTCGGCATAGCCCTCATGTGGCATTCCACTACTCCTTAACCTGCCTCCCGGTAGATGCCTGAGACGTTCTGGAGACCGACTCGGGTGGCCCACTGGCCTCCCCTCGATGGAGATTCTATGGGCATGGCTCGAGGTTAGGATTGAACGAGAAGGTCGAGATGACCCTATCTGCTTCTGAGCAGATCGGGCGAAGGCCGCTAGGACTCATCTGCGTTTTCTCCCCTGGCTCTGTTTGACGCGAGGCGGCCTCGAGCCCTTCACGGGCCGGCCTTCGAACCCCGATCGATCATCGCTCATGTCGAATGAGGCGACTATCGCTTCGTGACGCAACACGAAGCGTTGTGATGCATCAATTACATATGTAATGCTTTGGATGTATGGGATGAAAGAATGATTGGATGGATGAATGTGTGAATGCGTGTGTCGGTGCAGAAAGTGACCAACAAGTAAATATTTATAGTTTTGTCGTACGTTGTAATCGGAGGTGGCCTAGCACTCAATGACATAGGGTTTATACTGGTTCAGGCAACGTGCCCTACGTCCAGTTTGAGTCGGTCGGTGACAGTATTCCTAAGCCCAGGTGCTCGAAGTTTGTACTGGGGTTACAAACGAAAAGGAGAAAGATGGGGTGTACGAGAGGTCAGGTCGGAAGGGCCGAGAGCGACAGGAGCTTCGCTATGAGCTAAGTGTTCAAGCGTGTGCTTGAGGATCGAACCTGGCGGTTCTGTGGTTATGAACTAGTGAACTTTATCGATCTAATGAATCTGGAATCACCTAAATGTTGGGAGAGAGCGCATCCCCTTTTATAGATGAAGGAGATGGCCTTACAAGTGAGAGGGAGAGAGTACGTAAGCTTCTAAGCCTTGTTGCCCACGCCGGCGGGTACAGGATGGTGGTAGGCGCCCACAACACTGTTGGATGTCGGATGCACGTGGGAGGTTGTGTCATTTTGTTCGGGTATGGCAGATGTCGGTACCTGCTATATTGTTGATGCCTAGCGGCATGTGAGGAGTTTCGCCATGTTCACTCGGTACAGTAAATGCCGACGCCCACAATACTATCGATGCCCAGAGGCACGTGGGGGAGCCTTACCGTATGAGAGTTAATGGCATCCACAATACTGTAGGAAAATGTCAACACCTACAACACTGTTTGTGTCAGGGAGGTTGCAGAGTACTGTTTCTGCAGGTGTACAAGGTATGGTCCTTGGTATCATGGTTTGACTCATGCGCCTTGCCTTGCTTTCTCTGTTCGTTCCCTGGTCCTTTTCGAGCAGGCGTCCCCCGTTGGTTGGTCCCAGTCGGCTCTGATCACGCTAGTCGGAGAAGAGCAGTGAGCAAGGTTTTTTGCGTACCCCGGTCGGAGACGTGGGGTCTGAGTTGGAAGTAGTGCTTTTGGCCAGGCCTTTCGGTTGGAGGGGCCATCCAGAGGTGGGCTGGAGATCGAAGTGAGCGCTCCGATCGGAGAGGTGGCCGGAGTCAGAAAACCAGCAGCCGCTCCTCCTCGGCCAGGCCTTCCGGTCGGTGATTGGATCGCCCTTCTGGCCTGTTGTTGAGATACTTAGGCTGGCCCATGAGTTGCGCGCTGTCTGCTTGGGGCGAGCCTTTGTTGGGAAGCCAGTCCGTGAGGGACCCTGGGTTTATGAACCCGATAGCATGTATGAGGATGAATGAATGATTATGCATTAGAAAATAAAATAAAATAATGTAGGAAGGTTTGGTAAAGATACCTTGATGACTCGAGTGACGGGTTTGAGGAGCTCTTATCGGATATGTCCGAATGGGATCCGTGTCCGTCATTCATGATGGAGTCTGCGTAGCCCGCATGGGGCATCCCACTGCTCCTTACCTATCTCTCGACAGTCGCCTGAGCCGTCCAATCGACTCAGGTAGCCCATTGGTCTTTCCTCGATGGAGATCCTATTGGTGGGCCCTACCAAAACCTGTCTGGAAAGGCGGATGGTTGTTTGCATGCGGCTACGCCTGGGTTGTGGTAGTGGTGGGCCCTACCTAGGCCACATCTCGTTTTAACCGGGTGATGTTTCATTGGGCAGGGTGCGTCCCATCAGTCAGGATTCATTCATGAATCCAGAGCGCGATGTCGAACTGGAGGCCATCCAACATAGACGAGGCGGTGCTGGACGCCTTCGCCGAGAAGGGGTTGCTCCCGCCAAAGGAGGTGGTGCACTGGAGGGCTCGTGCACCAGGGGAAGTCATTCTGCGACCATGGGCTGATGAGGTTGTCTCCTTCCTTGCCTTCCATGAGCGCAGGCTTGGATATCCCACGCACTGGTTCTTGCACGGGCTCCTCAACGAGTGGGGCCTGGAGCTGCAGCACCTCAATCTGACTGGGGTGCTGTATGTCACCGATTTCGTCACCGTCTATGAGGCCTTCCTTGGGATAGAGCCGCACATGGACCTCTTCCGACGGATCTTCACCAGGCGAGCCTTATCGGAGGGGAAGCCACCTAGAACCGTGCCGGTTGGGGGCTTCACCTTGTAGAAGAAGCCGAGGTCATCGGGCTCCTACCCTGCGTACTCCCCCTGCGACTCCAATTGGGTGTGGCATGGCGAGTGGTTCTACATCAGGAACCTAGAGGAGGCGCCATTCCCTCCATTCACCGGAAGAAGGCCGGAGAGGCGGGAGAGCTGGTCGTGGGGTCCCTCTAGTCGGCAGAACAAGCTGGAGGTCATTGAGGTAGAGCTCCAGAAGCTGGTGCAGCATGGCCTCAATGGGCTGTGAGTCTTCCACACCTTCTTCTACCATTGAGTCGCCCCACTGGCAAAGAGGAGGTGGCCGATGTGGGCATACTTCGGCCCAACGGATCCCGACCGCACGTCACCGGAGGTGTGGACGAAGGATGAAGTCTAGAGTCGACTCGACCGGGTGCTACAACTGAGGGACAAAGAGTCCCTTGAAGGAAAGCCCAGACCTCTTCACACCGCGAAGCTATCCAATCTGGTATGTTCCCCTTTTCTTATTCCGTGTCCTTTTCTCTCTTGCTCTCCTTTATTTTGACTTTGAGTCGTCCGTTTCGTAGGGACTCACGGGTTACAAGTCCCGGTCACATCTTCTGAGGGGGCCAAAGGGCGTAGCTCGACAAGCTGCTCTAAAGGAGGCAGCAGTTGCCAAGAAGAACAAGAGAGCTGAGAAGGCCTAGAGGCGGTTCGAGAAGGAGAACACCCAGCGGGTCCGAGCGGGTGAAAATAGGAGTGACATGGAGGTGGAGCTCAAGTCGGAGGAGCCCACGGAGATGGGTGGCGATGCGAGCACCTCCGAGGATGAAGGAGACATGGGCGTCATCATGACCTCGGTGGAGTGTCATGATCCTGCGGCCACATCCATTGGTGGTGGGCAGGATACAGAGAGGCGCGGCGATGTTCTCGCGTCGAGGAAGCACGCCGCGAGCTTGGATGCCGCCATCGAGCGAGAGGTGAAGCGAGCACGGTCGCCGTGCCCTTTGGAGGCGTCGTTGGCTTTGCACCCCCCTTCTTCGAGCGTGGTGGGGCATGCCGGCTGGTCGGAGGAGGCATCATCGGCTTTGCACCCCCCTGCTCCGAGCTTGGCGGGCATGGCGGCCAGTCAGAGTTGTGTGCTCGTACCCCCGCATCTTCAGGGTCGGCACGTGTGCGTGACCCACAACCGGGAGACGCCCCATCAGTTGCTTCGGTGGGTGCGCCATGAGCCGGCGGTCACGGCCATTCGCGGGCTGATGGGGAACCAGCCGGGTCGACTCCCCCCTTGGTCGATACGAGGGAGTGCGGGTCATGACCCGTGAGCGGTCCTCGTCCGGCGGGCTCGTCGCCAGCAGGTCGGGGCTTTAGGGCCCTGCCTCTTTTGTCCAGGTATGCATCTATGTTCCTTTTTTATCTCACAGTTGAGTTCTTTGAGCGCGACTGACCTGTACTTATTTAACAATGGCCAGGGACTGATGGGACTGGGCATCGCCCCACCTCCCATGCGGGAGGAGTGGATACCCAGCCTGCAGCGAGTTGCGATGAGCGGCGGGGAAAGCAGACTGGCGGTGGTACGACCTTCCCTTCTGGGGGTTGCGCCCTCCCGGCCGGCCATGAGTACAGCGGCAGCAGCGGCGGCGGTGATGGTGGCGATCCCCGTGGCGACTTCGGAGGTTGGGTCAGAGGTGACCCTTGCAATCCCTCCTCCAATAGCCACGGTGGAAGAGAGGAGGGAAACCAGGCTCCCTGCCTCGCTCGATAGGGGAACACACGGCTCACCCTCCTGGTCGGAGCTAGAAGGGTCAGGAGGAGACTTGGCTAGGCCAGAGGCAGAACATCAGCCGATGGCCTGTGGAGTCGAGATAGTGGAGATCCCCTGCTTTGGTGAGGTAGGCACTAGGGTGGAGCCACCAGCCATCACACCGTCGTAGGAGTTGGCGATGGTCCGGTCGTCGCTCGATATTGCGACAGCTGGATCTTCTAGCAGGTTGGGGGCAACCCATGAACTGGTGTGGCCCTGCCTCAGCGACTCGAGGAAGGCTCAGTTCATCCTTCGTGACAAGGAGGTGGTGGGGCTCTGGCACTTGCTTGAGGAGATTGGACTGTCGATGGAGTCCGATCTCACTCAAACCAAGGCGAGGCTCAAGGAGGCCTTGGAGCAGGTTGAGCTCGTCCATCAGGCGATCTTAGTCAACCTGCCACACGTCATGGAGGTAAGCTTTCTGCTTTTTTAGCGTTTGTCCTTGACTCCTTGGTTTTCCACTGGTTGTCTCAGCATGCTTGCTTCTCGCTTTACAGGATTTAGAGGCGACGTCGATCTACAAGTCCCGTTTCCTTCAGGAGGAACACGGTCGGATGGAGCGGGAAGCTACGATGTCATGGCGGGTCAACAAGCTTGAGCGCCAGCTAGAATCTACCCGCTGCGAGTCCCAAGACCGGGTGGCTGAGGCAACGGGAGCACAGGTGGTGGAACTGCTTGTGGCAGAACAAGCGAGTGCTACCGAGCGGGGGCTCAACGAAGCGAAGGTCCACCTGACAGAGACCGAGGTGGTGCTCCAGAGGTCCTTGGAGGCTCTGGAGACGGAGCGGAAGGCCCAGTCGAAGGCTGATCAAGAAGTGCTCATGCTCTATCGGACAGGTGCTTGGGGCGGAGGAGTCGAACGCTCGACTTCTCGAGAAGGTGACCCAGCAAGAGGAAGGACTCTCCATCCTCGAAAGCACCCACCTTGGTCTATATCTGTTCCACCTTTGGTTGATGCCTTGGTTTGTTCCTTTGCTTCTAAACTTGTCATCCTTTTTCCAGAACTGGGTGGAAAAGTTGGTTCCCTGGAGCGAGAGCTAGAGACAGCCAAGGTGGCGATCGGTCGGAGCATGGAGGCGCTAGCCAACTCCCTTGAAGAGTGATGTGATCTTGAGGGGGAGCTCGACCAGATTTGCAACGTCGCCCAGGTGGTCGTTTCTAAGGTATTCGGATTTGTGTCGAGCACCAGCACGCCCGTCGACCAGCTGGCGGAGGTCCCAAATGAAGTTCGGGCGCTTATCTCCGACGGGATGTTCTACGGGACGTCGTGGGTGCTGACCTCAGTGGTGACACACCACCCGGACCTAGACTTCGCCGCCATCTGTAGAGGGTATGCCGATGGCTAGAGCGCGGATGCAATCCATGCGCTTGGGGAGAGCTTGGTGCCATATGCACAGATGGTGGCCGAGCAAGTCTCCTCGCAGTGGGTGATGGAGGCTCGCCATTCGAGCGTGGCTGAAGGCATGCGCTAGGAAGCTGTTATCCACCTTGTAGATGGAGTGGAGACCGGGTCGGAAGCGAGCATCGTCCCTCCTCCAACCAAGCCGAACGTTGTCCCATCGGAAAGCGAGCAGCCCTTATCCTCGTCGATCGAGCCATCAGCCGATGCCGTTGGGCGGCCACAATAGAATTTAGAGTAGAAACAATCAGTATATGTAAAGTTTAAGTTCATGGGGGAGCCCCTATGTGAATAGTTTTTTGTATTCATGAATACTTCAGTTTTGTTTTTGTGATGGAATCACTCATAACGGGAAACTTGTCCCATCCATTCTTGTTTTTACCCTAGCATAGCTTTGTTTTTTATCCTTTCTTTTCGCACCTGCCTGTTTGACCCGTAGGCTGCAACCTTAAGAACTCGGGCATGGCCCACGAGGCTCAGCTGCTCATAACCGTAGGTCGTGGCGGGGTGTGATCGGTCGGGAGTTTAAAACATAAGTTACGTAGGGAAAATAAAGGAACGGACTACCCTTTCGTTTGGGTGAAAAGTATTACTATATGATAGTAAAAAAGAGGGGTGGTATCGCACCCTCGTGGATCCCTCGTGCGACCTAGGCCAAAAGTGTTCGGGCTGGGGTGCTTGTAGGAGCAAATGTTGAATGCAAGAAAGCGGTAAGACCGAGTTTTAGGAGAAGAAATGACGTAATTATTCGATGTTCCATGTGTTGGTGAGGACATTTCCATTGTCGTCATTCAGTCGGTAGGTTCCCGATCGGATCACCTCGGTCACCGTATTGGGTTCTTCCCATGGTGGAGAGAGTTTATGTTTCTCCTTGGTTGATTGGGCTCTTCGGAGCACGAGGTCTCCGACCTCGAGGATCCTCCCTTTGTTTTTTCTTTCATGGTACATGCGGAGAGTTTACTGGTAGCGAGCGGAGCGGATGACGATCATCTCGCGAGCCTCCTCGAGCAGGTCAACCGCGTCCTGCTAAGCCTCCATAGCTTAGTCTCGGTCGAAGGCCTTCACTCTTGGGGCACCGTGGTCGAGGTCGGAGGGCAGCACCGCTTCAGCTCCATAGGCTAGTAAGAAAGGTGTGAATCCTATGGATCGGTTCAAGGTCATTCTCAGGCTCTAGAGGATCGCTAGGACCTCTGCAACCCATTGCCTGGCATACTTATTGAGTCAGTTGAAGATGCGTGGCTTAAGTCCTTAGAGGACCATGCCATTGGCCCGTTCGACCTGACCATTAGTACGTGAATGTCCGATCGAGGCCCAGTCGATCCTGATGCGGTATCCATCACAAAAGTCCAGGAACTTCTTCCCGATGAAGTTAGTTTCATGGTCAGTGATGATACAGTTAGGAACACCAAAACAATAGATGATGTCAAGGAAGAATTTGACCGCCTGTTCCGAGCGAATGTTGGTGATGGGCTTCGCCTCTATCCACTTGGTGAATTTGTCCACCGCTATGAGTAGGTGAGTGAAGCACCCGGACCCTTTTTGAGGGGTCCAACCATGTTGAGGCCCTAGACCGTGAATGGCCAGGTGATGGGGATGGTTTGAAGCACCTGCGCTGGCAAATGAGTTTGCCGAGCGTAGAACTGGCATCCCTCACACCTGCGGACGACCTCCTCTGTATCTCATAGCACAGTGGGCCAGTAAAAACCTTGACGAAAGGCTTTTCTGACCAATGACTCGGGGCCACGTGACGTCCATAGATTCCGGTATGGACCTCAAGGAGGAGTTGTTTCCCTTGGTCGGTGGGGATGCACTTCATGAGTACTCCCAACAGACTTCGTTTGTAAAGTTCGTTACTAAATGCAACGAACGTCTTGGCGCGTCAAGCGATTCGTTGTGCTTTAGTCCTTTCTGGTGGGAGAATCTCCTCGAGGAGGTAGGCGAGTAGTGGTGCTCTCCAGTCGATTTGATCGAGTGCCACCACGGCGACGTCGGCGGGCGATGTCGTCATGGAGGTACTGGGGTTGGAGCCCCCGAGTGCCAGGTTGGAGTCGGAGTGTGTCTGGTTCAGACCTTCCAGGATGCGGACAGACAGCTCATGAAGGTTGTTGATGAAGACCTCATTCGGAGATGGAACCCGCCTAGCAGCCAAGTTTGTAAGAAAATCAGCGGCATCGTTGTCCTTTCGGGGGACATGATGTAGTTTGATCCCCTAGAATTTGTCCTCGAGCTTGCGCACCTCTTGGCAGTATGCTGCCATGAGGGGGCTTTTACAAGAGGACTCCTTCATGACTTGGTCGACGACCAACTCTGAGTCACCACGGACGTACTGCTGCGTAGCGCCAAGCTCGATGGCAATGTGCAGTCTGTTGATGAGGGCCTCATATTCCGTGGCGTTGTTTGAGGGCGAGAAATGGAGATAGATCACGTAGCGGAGCCTGCTCCCATCTGAGGAGATCAGAACCACTCTAGCTCCCGAGCCGGGTACCATTATGGACCCATCGAAGTACATCGTCCAGTACTCGTGGATGACGTCTAGGGTCAGGAGCTAGACCTCCGTCCATTCAGCGACAAAGTTCGCGAGAGCCTAAGACTTAATAGCGGTGTGGGGGATATACCTGATGTCATGGCCCATTAGTTCGAGTGCCCACTTGGAGATACGTCCCGCGGTGTCACGGTTACGAACGATGTCTCCTAGCGGAAATGAAGTGACGACCATGACTTCGTGGTCGGTGAAGTAGTGCAGGATCTTCCGGATCGCCATCAGCACGGCACATAGAAGTTTCTGCACCTAGGGGTACCGAACCTTGGCATTGGTGAGTACCTCACCGATGAAGTATATGGGTCACTGGACCCTCAGGTGGTGTCCCGACTCCTCCCTTTCGACGACTAGGGCGGCGCTCACCACGTGGTTGCTTGCCATGACATGGAGGAGGAGGGGTTCTCCCCGTTCGGGAGCGACGAGGATTGGGGCCGACGTCAGTGATGCTTTGAGGCTTTCCAAAGCCTGCTGTGCTTCCTCAGTCCAGGCGAACGTCTTCGTCTTTTTGAGAAGTTTGTAGAGAGGCATCCCCAGCTCGCCTAGCCGGGAGATGAACTGGCTTAGGGCGGCCAAATAGCCGGTGAGCCTCTGTACGCCTTTGACGTTGCATATAGGGCCCATATTGGAGATGGCTGTTATTTTTTTGGGGTTGGCCTCGATGCCGCGTTCGAACATGATGTATCCAAGCAGCTTCCCCTGTGGAACCCCGTAAACACATTTTGTAGGATTCAATTTGATGCCAAACCTTCGAAGGTTCATGAACGTTGCGGCCAAGTTCGTGATCAGGTCACAAGCTTGAACCGTTTTGACCACTATGTCATCTACATAGACGGTGATTGTTGGTTTTGGCCGTTTGACTTGGTTAGGCTGGTCGAGCGGGTCAATTTGGTCGATGAAGCATTGCTGCATGCACCATTGATAGGTGGCGCCGTCATTCTTCAGACTAAAAGGCATGGTTACGTAGCAGTACGAACCATATGGGGTGATGAATGAAGTTGCGAGCTGGTCTGACTCTTTCATCGCGATCTGGTGATAGCCTGAGTAGGCATCAAGAAAGAAGAGGATTTCATATCCTGAGGTGGAGTCGACTATCTGGTCTATGCGGGGCAAAGGAAAATGGTCCTTCGGACATGCCTTGTTGAGGCCAGTATAATCAACACACATTCTCCATTTCTCGGTCTTCTTTTTAACAAGAACAGGATTGGCAAGCTAGTCGAAGTGGTATACCTTCTTGATGAATCCAGCTGCTAGGAGTTTGGCGACCTCCTCCCCTATGGCCCTATGCCTCTCATCGTTAAAGCGATGCAGGCGTTGCTTGATGGGTTTTGAGCCTAGGACGAGGCGTAATGCTTGCTCGATGACCTCCCGCGGTATGCCCGGCATGTCAGAAGATTTCCATGCGAAGACATCGTGATTGGCGCATAGAAAGTTGGCGAGCTCGTATTCCTATTTGGCTGGGAGCTTATCCCTGATCCACACCGTCTTGGTTGGGTCGGTGGGGTTGATATCCACCACCTTAGTTTCCTCGATTGGGCGGAAGGCAGTTGAAGAGGTTGGCTTGTTGCAGACTAGGACTGTCGGAGTCGATGAATTTTCGAGCTGAGGGAGCTCGGCTGAGTTGATGACGGCAGTGATGAGCTCGTAATGCTCACAGTCGCACATGTAGGCGTGCAAAAAGGTGCTACCTACAGTGATGATGTCATTTGGTCTCGGCATCTTCAACTTGAGGTAGGTGTAGTTAGGGATCGCCATGAACTTGGCGTAGCATGGCCGCCCCAAGATGGCGTGGTAGGACCCTTGTTAGTCCACCACCTCAAAGGTGAGGACCTAAGAGTAGAAGTTGGCTCAGTCGCCAAATGTGATGGGCAGGTCGATCTGCCCGAGTGGGTATGCCTGCGTCCCTGGGATAACACCGTGGAAGGGAGAGCTTACTGGGTAGAGCTTCGACCGGGGGATGCGCATGGCATCGAGGGTGTCGACGTAGAGAATGTTGAGGCCGCTGCCTCCGTCCATCAGCACCTTGGTGAGGCACTTCTTGCGGACAATGGGGTCGACGACGAGCGGGTAGCGACCCAGTTTGGCGATATGGGAAGGATGGTCCCTCTGATCAAAAGTGATCGGAGATTCTGACCAGCTAATGAAAGAGGGGACGGCCATTTTGGCGATGCATGCCTCTCTGTAGCTCACTTTGTGCTGGCGCTTGGAGTAGATGACATCAGATCCCCCGAAGATCATGAGGCATTCCTTGGGATCAGGAAAGTTGTCTCCATCCTTGCCCACCACGCCTCCTTTCTTGGCCGCTACCTCCTTGCCCTTTCCTTCTTTCAGTCCGTCGGCCTGTCGCAGAAAGCGCTTGAGGAGTTTATAGTCCTTGTAGAGGTGCTTGACGGGGTAGGAATGGTTGGTGCATGGGCTCTCCATGAGCTTGTCGAAGTGGTCGGGCTGTCCCTGCTGGGGCTGCTTGCCCGCACGATCGGTCGTGGTGACCAAAGTGAAGTCGGCTGGTCGACGCCGATCCTTCTTGTTCTTTTTGCCCCTTTGCGTGGAGGGGCCCTCGTCTTGGTCCTCGCACATGGCCTTGCCCTTGTCCTAGCCTCCACTAAAGACCGCTATGACTGCCTCCTCGCCAGAGGCATGGTTTGTGGCAACATCGAGCAGGTCACGGGTGGTACGAGGCTTCAGACAGCCGAGCTTGTGGATCAAGGACTCACAGGTTCTCCCAGAGAGGAACGCGCTGATGATGTCCGCGTCAATGACATTAGGAAGGGAGTTGCATCGTTTTGAGAACCTACAGATGTAATCCCACAGGGACTCATCGAACTCCTGCTGGCAGCTCTTGAGGTCCTAGGAATTCCCAGGGCGGACATACATCCCCTAGAAATTCCCGATGAAGATCCTCTTGAGATCCGCCCACACAGATGGGGAGGTATTGAATGATGAAGTGGTCATCATCCACTCCTCTAGCTCGGTAGGCGAGCCAGAAGTCTTCGAGCCATATACCGGGATTCATTTCCCCGGTGTATTTAGCGATGTTGGTAGGTGGTCAGAAGCGCTGTGGGAACGATGCTTTCTTGATGCGAATGCCAAAGGCCCGTGGTCCTGAGCCATTCGGGCTAGGACTCCGATCGTCTGGTCGGTGACCATGCCTGGGGCGCGTTTCCCCGCTCCACTCGATGGTACAGCTGGGGCCCATGCCGCCTGCTCACACCGCCCTTTGATGGACATTATCATCACGCTGGGCTTGACGCCGATTGTTAATGACGCTGCGAGTGTCTCGGTTTGGCCCAAGCCGTTCACGCATAGGTGGTCGGTGTGGAGTGGGCACCGGGTCAGGTCGTGGTTGTAGGGGACCGTGATGCCTAAGAGGAGGGGGGTAAATTAGGCAACTTAAAATTTTAACTCTAAACTATGGCCTCTTTTTCTAATCTTAGCAAAACCTATGCAAAAGATAAACTATCTAAATGTGCAACTATGGCTTTGCTAGTGTGTTGCTATCTCTACCGCAAAAGGAGTAATACAATCAATGTAAATGCGGAAGCTAAAGAGCAAGGTAGAGATATGCAAACTCTCATCGACGACTCCGGTATTTTTACCAAGGTATCGAGAAGCGCGCAAGCTTCTCCCTAGTCCTCGTTGGAGCCCCTCGCAAGGAATCCCTCACAAGGGCCAAGCTCCCGATCGGGTAACTCCGTGGATAGCTTTGGGCCTTCCCCATGTGCAAGTGGGTCTCTGACGTGCCTTCCGGCAAGCCTCTCCCGAATGCTCCCCGCCGTCTTCACTATCAAGCTTCCGGCCGAAACACCGTGGGCCTTGTTCCCTCCGGTACATGGTGGCGGCCACACCACAAACATGGTTGGTGTGATCTCGTAAGACTACAAGCCACTCTGATATACAACAATGGGGCACGCAAGCACTGAGTGGTAAGAGGTATGCAAACCTCACTAAATACTAGGCCTAAACCTAGAGCAAACACATAAGCGGTGGTCTAATCAACCTAAGCACTTCGCAATGCACCTATGCTAATCACCTAATAAAACACTAAGCACTATGCAAGTGGAGATCACTAAAATGGTGTATCAACACCCTAGATATGTTTTCTCATCTCCACACACCTCAAATGGCCGGTTGGGGGTCTATTTATAAGCCCCCACTGAGAAAGTAGTCGTTGGGGACGAAATCCCGCTTTTCTGCTACTGACCGGACGCTGATCACGTCCTGACCGGACGCGTCCGGTCGTCCCAACCATTACAGTCGCGATCAACTGATCAGACACTACCAGCATCCGGTCACATGCCACTGGACGCGTCTGGTCGTAATTTCGCCGCTCTGGAACCTTTCTGTACTCGATCGGACGCTGCAGTCCTGCGTCCGGTCGATTTGCCGCCAGCATTCGGTCAGTACTGAATATGTTGCTGGTGATGATGAACAGTACTATAGGTGCATCCAATCGATTTTAGTACTCCACATCTGGTCGCTGCCGCTGACGCCTGCTATTGACGAGCCTCTTGATTGAAGCGTCTGGTCACTTTCCGCCAGCGTCCGGCCACCTCTGTGAGCTCGTTTCTTCGCGATCTTATGTATGGCTTGGTTCCTATCTTCGTGCTTAGACTTTGCTTGATATCTTGCGTCTTCTCTTGTGCTCCTAAGGTCTTACTTATGGTGTTGATCATCGGATCATCAAGTCACCTTCGTCCAAGTCACGTCTTGCACCCTATTGAACTACAAAACAATCACCTGCAAATTCATTAGTCCAACTTGGTTGTGTTGGTCATCAAGCACCAAAATCCAAAATAAATGGGATTAGGGTCCATTTTTCTTACAATCTCTCCCTTTTTGGTGATTGATGACAACACGACCAAAGCAAGCAAATAATAGAATTTTGAAATTTGAAAACTACCTACTTGGTAGGATGCAATGCAAGGGGCAATGTTATATGATGCTAAAAGATACTACTTGTAAAACTAAAGGATACCACATAAAAACTTATCTTGCCCTTGCAAATGTCCCCATGTGGCATTATGGATTTAATCCTTGCTTCCTACAAATTCTTCCCATTACATAGACTAATCCATAATCCACTATCCTCCCTTTCTCGGACCATTTCCACTTATAGACCATTACCACTTGTAAATTATTATGATCTCGCTTTTGGTCCTACAAATTAATGCTTGCTTTTGGTCCTCTAAATTCTCCCCCTTTGGAATCAAACACCAAAAAGGAAGACATTAGTAGCACAAGGGAGGGTCAAACTTTGTGATCCTTTATGTGTAGAGTGGAATAGGTCACAAAATTTTACTCTCACATTATATAGATTAAGCTCCCCCTAAATATATGCATACATATGGTAGAAGGCAAAGCATATGCATAATTGGCAAATTATTGCTCAAGGGAATTTAATCTATATAATGCATGGAGAAAGCATATAAATATCAAAATGAAATCAATATGATGATATCAGTTTAGAAATACCACATGTGGAAACCAATTTGATTTCTACCACTTGCAATAGGTGGTGGATATTTGAAGTATGATGCTTAACTCCAGGGACTCCATTTTCCTTGCAATGAGACTACTACACACATGATAAGCTTGAAAAGGTGTTAGTCTCAAAGCATCCAACTTGTAGAGTAACCTCCCCCTAAATTTATGCACATAAGTATGGAATACTTGTAGAAAACATGCACAATGATTTTAGAATAAAAAATACCACTTAAAAGATGACATCACATGAGTGTGAGAATCATTTTTGAAGGTGATATTCGGGAGAAATTATCTATAATTTGGACTTTTGCACATATTAGATGAACAATTTGAAAACAAGTTATGTGCCGTGCTCCTAAACAATTTAAACCATGTAGGTTTACTCCAAGGGTTAAGAGTGAAACCGAGCAAGCCTACCATAAGATATACCTAGTGTATGCATGACGAAAGAAATAAGCATGCAAATGCAAATCTAGGCATAAAAAGTAACTAGGTGCTAAAAGATACCAACTGTAGGAAATTAAATCTTATACCACTTGAAGAGAATTAAATCTAGTTACCTAACATGGGAAGGGGAATTTGGGTCCATAGTATTTACTAACCCACTTGTCAATTACATTGTCCATAATGATGCACCCCATGAAATGCACCCATACTTTGCCAAGTCTCCAAATTCCCCGTAGTCCATTGGACTTCTCACTTCCCTTTCGGGATCCAAACCTTCTTGGTGCTCTTCATATTGGAAATGATTTCCTTTGGCACCCAAAAGTGTTTGATCCCATTGTTGGCTTGGTTGTTCACCTTAATGGCCACCACCTTGTCATTTTTCTTCTTCTTCAAGAGATAAGGTGTGGAGGCCTTCTTGTCCACCTTATTGGTGTAGGTGTTGGAGAGCTTGCTTGTTTGCTTTTTCTCTTTCTTCTTTGCTCCTCCCCCATTCTTCACCTTGCACTCATAGGACTTGTGGCCTTCCTTATGGCATAAGTAGCAAACCACGGTTTGTCCTTTATCAAGCTTCTTCACTCCCTTGACGGTGTTATCTTGATGAAGTTGGGCTTGCTTTGCCTTACCTTTTACTTGTGTCAAGTCCTTGGTGAGGTGAGCAACTTCTTGCTTGAGTTGCTCATTCTCCATTGCAACCTCTTGTGTGCATGTATCTACAATAATTTTCTTAACATAACCTTGGTTGCGCACGGGTGAGTCTAAACATAAATCATTGCAAGAAGTGGAAGCATTCTTTTTGGACATGTTAAAGATAGAACTTTTTCCTTTTAGATGCCTTGGTGAGGGTGGAACCGACGGCTTCAAGATTAGCAACTTTATTAGTTAGCTCATCACAATGTTTGCACATAGTTTCTATTTTAGCAAGTAAACTTTTATAAGCATCTTGTGAGCTAGCTAACTTTTCTTTAAGTTTTTCATTTTTTCTTACAAGTTGCTCATCATTGATTGTGCATGCATTTGTTGTTGCACTAGCCTCAAGTTGCTCAATTTTAGTAGATAGTTCAATATTGAGATTAGCAAATGTCTCATATTGTTCAAGCAAAGTTTTATATACTTCTTGTGAACTATCTAGCTTTTCTTTTAATTTTTCGAGCTTCTTTTGTTGACTAGTGCAAACTTTAGCATAATTAAGATTTTGTTGCACAATTTCATCATAAGAAGACATTTCATCATCACTATCACTCTCACTAGAGGATGAGCTTTCGTTATCTTGTGCCATAAGGCACACATGAGAAGATCTTGATGATGAGTGCTTACGCCCTCGCCTCTTGTTATGGTCTTCTTCTTCACTTGAAGAATCACCCCATGACCTTATTGATGTGAAGGCTTGGTTCTTGCATGCCTTCTTCTTTGTCTTGGGTGTGGGCTTGTTTGGACAAACTTCCACAAAGTGCCCCAACTCGCCGCATCCATAGCATTATCTCTTTCTTTGCTCACCTCTTTGATTGGTGAAAATGATATCTTGAATTTGGATGGGCACACCCTTGCCATTGAGCCTTTGGATCATCTTCTCCATCTTGTTGATTAGTTTGATTGATTCTTCATCAAGGTCAGAGGTGGAGAAAGATTGATCATCATCACTTGAATCTTCATCATCATCATTATCATCATCTTCATCTTTTTCTTCATCTTCACTTGAGGAGCTTGAGCTTGAGCTTGTCTCAACTTTCTTTCCCTTCATCTTCTTTTCCTCACTACATGTGAGAGCCTTGCCTTTGCTTGATGAAGAGGCTTCTTCTTAACCCATCTTGCGTGACATTTCAAATGCCACTATCTTGCCAATGATTATGCCGGAGTCATGGTGCTCAAGTCCTCCATGTTGTGAAGGATGGTGATGATGCTTGCATATTTCTTTTGTGGTAGCACAGAGATAATCTTCCTCACGATGTACGCAACATCTAGCTTTGTTAATCCTAATGAATGGAGTTCATTGATAATTAGATTCAAACAAGAATACATATCACGAACAAGCTCATCATTATCCTTATAGTGGTGCAGTTGCGGCCTCCTGTTCCACGCCCAGCGACTGTAGTGGTGAGCGGATGGAGTAATTCGACTGGTGCGCCCCCATTCCCCCGATAGGGAAAGAGGCCGCGAGCTGGTGTCACGACGCGGAGCTCTCCGCCTGTTGAACGGTGACGGTTTCCACCAGCGCCCGGAGGTTCTGGTGGATCTCCTGCTCCTAGGGGTCGACAATCTTAGGAAGGCCACGCAGAAGCATCGCCGCAGCGGCGATGTTCTGGCCAACCCGAGTGAACTGTGGGGGATTGTTTCCTCCATCCATGATGTTGCGCTGGACCTGACGGGCGTGACCCCGGGCACCGCTCGCTAGGTTACGCGCGCGTGGCGCAGCGTGCTGCGCCGAGCGCGTCGGCGTAGGTGGCGGCTGGTTCTACCGCCTTTGTCGTAACTCCTCGCCATGCTCTTGCGCGCGTGAGGGCCTTCGGATGAGGGTCTGGAGGGGTGTGAGTCTGTAGGGACTCTGCTACCACCGGTGGCTGTCCCGGAGTGTCCGCCATAGCGCACTCCCGGGACAGAGGGTGGCTAGGATCCACGACGTTGCCGATGCGAGAGCCATCGCTTTCAACCTCGTCATCCATGAGGTCATGGAAAGAGGCAGGAGCGTAGCCCGCCATCCCCACGAATTTAGATGTGAGAGGGGGCGGCGTTAGCATCTTTCAGAGCCCCCGCGCGTATGCGTCCGCATGGGAAGCGAGGCCATATGGGAACCGGTCGCACGGCGGTTGCGGTGAGGACAACGAGGTCCCTCTGGAGAGTCAGCAGAAGATATTAAATAGAGTAAAGAACAATATGTGCGTTACTCATAGTGGGGTTTGAGCCCAGCGTGGGCTCGAAGCGGAGCGCTGGTGTCTCATCGTTGAGATCGCCGGGTGGCCCGGAGCCTATGGAGGGCGCTCCTCCTCCAATGGGCGCCGGGACAAGTGCCTCCTCGTGGATGTGAAGTACTCCGAGCTGGTCGGCGACGAAGTCTAGGCTTCTAAAGAGGAAGGTCTGGAATGGCTTGAAGACAGGAAGAACCCACATCCCAACAGACGGGAGCTTGGAAAACTCCAGCGAGCCAAAGCGAATTGTATTGCTTGAGCCCATCATGCCGAAGATGGCGGAAAGGTGGGCCATCCGATGACCAAAAGCATGAATGTACGACGTCCTCCCCATGGACGGTGCCAACTGTCGGTGCGAAAAGTGACCAATAAGTAAATATTTGTAGTTTTGCCGTACGTTGTGATCGGATGTGGCCTAGCACTCAATGACATAGGGTTTATACTGGTTCAGGCAACATGCTCTACGTCTAGTTCTAGTCGATCGAAGACTTTATTCCTGAGCCCAGGTGCTCAAAGTTTGTTGTGGGGTTACAAACGAATAGGAATAAGAAGGGGTGTCGAAGGTCCGGTCGGACTCTGAATCGAAGGGCCAAGAGTGATGGGAGCTCCAACGTGCGCTAAGTATTGGAACGTATGCTCCGTGTAGCCTTAGAGTTCTAGAGCTGTGGATCTATTCGAGTGCTCAGAATGTCTAAAGCTTAATCGAGAAAGAGGGAGTCGGAATGAATCGTCCTCCTTTTAGGAGAGAGCGCATCCCTTTTTATAGGTGAAGGGGACGGCCTTACAAATTTAGAGAGAGAGAGAGAGAAAGAGAGCGTGTGTGCTACCTAGTCTTGATGCCCACGCCATCGGGTACAAGATAGTTTGTCGATGCCCACAATACAGTTGACGCCCAGATGCATGTGGCTGGCTCCATCGTGTTCTTCTGGTAAGGCAAATGTCGGCGCCTACTATACTGTAGGACAAATGACGGCGACCACAACACTATTTGTGTTCTAACATGTCAGAAAGGTTGCATAGCACCCTTCTGGCATGGCCTGGCGGTACTGTCCTACAGGTGTGCAGGGTATGGTCCTCGGTATTGCGGTTGACTTTGAGCGCCTCGCTTTATCCGCTCAGCTTGATTCTTGGGTCCTCACCGAGCGAGCGTCCTCGGTCGGTTGTTCCCAGTCGGCTCTGACCGCGTCGGTCGGAGAAGAGCTGTAAGCAGAGGTTCGGCATATTCCCTGTCAAAAAAGCAGGTCGGAGTCGGAAGCGAGCGTTGTCCCCTCCTTGGCCAAGCCTTCCGGTCGGAAAAGCGAGTCGGAGCCGGAAGCGAGCGTCGTCCCCTCCTTGGATAGGCCTTCTGGTCAGAGACTGGATCGCTCTTCCGGCCTGTCGTTAGGTATCTGGACCGGCCCAGGAGTCACGCGTTGTTGTAATGCCGTCTGTTGGGCTGAGTTTTTGCTAGGAAGCGGGCCCATTGGGGACCCTGGGTTTATGAACCCGATAATATGTTAATATTTTTGTATATGTTTGATTAAATTTAAGAAAGTTTGATTACTCGGAAAAATGAGATGTTTAGTGTTTTGGACGGAGGGAGTATATATATTTAATATATATTATTGATTGATGGTGCTCCTGATAAAAATATCGATCATTGGGGGTCAGCATCTGTGGATAGGGACCAGCCATGATGGCTCAATCTTGCAGTCCCTATCATCTGGTGGAATTAGCAAGTCGTTATAGTGGCATTTCTGGTTCTACCATATTGATGATACATACATTTGTCTGCTTCCAAAGTGTACTACATTATTGCATTTCTTGAAGTTTTGCATTGATGGAACTGTTTATATATTTTGTTCTAGAATCAAGAGGTAATTATGCAAGCACTTGTTGGATAAAAGACTTTTGTTGTTGTTGTTGTTGTTGGGTGGGGGGAGCTCGGATGATTTATATGTATTATTACCTGCAGATCGATAGCAAACATGTGCATAACAAGGAGAAATAGACAACAAGTCACACACAAAAAGGAGAAATAGACAAATAAAAATCATGCAAACAGAGCTCTCAAGTAGTAGTCTAGTAGTCCTATTGCTATGGAACAATTACTTAGCTTGCTAAGATTTTTTCAAAACATATTCCTTTAATTTGGAGACAAAAGATGTAAAGTAACTGATGGACTGAAACAGGTCCCAATTAGCTAGACAGTGAAAGAAAGAAAGAAGGTATATAGAGTTTATAATGTGGTAACTAGTTAAATAATAGTAACACCCGCCTCGAGTTGCTACACCCTACGCTTTCCGTTTCAAATTAGATTTTGCGGATATATGACATGGGGGCACCATTATGAAAGGCGTCCTAGGGCTCGAGATGTGGCCCGAAGGGCCAGAGCGGCATCCAAGGAGGTACTAGCTGTAGTCAACAGCAATTAAGGTTTATGGGGAAGGGATTAGATTAATGAGAGAATGTTTAATGGGGAGAGAAATGAAGAGACCAAAGCTAGGGGTCTAGGAGCTAGGGCTGCTCTATATATTCTGTAATGAGCTTATGATGAATCAATCAAGAAACAAGTTATCTTCTAATCTACCTTTGTTGCTCTTAATCTCACCCCCTTCACCATAGAGCATCTAGGGAAGAATCCCAGCGCTAGTACCCAATCTACCTACGAACTCTGGAGTCGAGGACCTGCTGTCTTGGGCACCAACGCCCTTGACAACCTGGTATTGGCTTCCAGGTGTTCTTCATCCGCTGTTGAGCCACCCCCCCCCTCCAGCCACCACCACGCCTCTCACCCCAGCCTCAACATCCACCTCAGATGCCTCCATATCCTCAACCATGGCCGAACCATCAGTAGCTGATCTAGCCAAGTTGATCCACGACTTGACCACCTCCATGAATGCCTCCATCAGCACCCTCTAGAGGCAGGTGGCAGCCCTACAACAAGAGCGACCAGTAGCATCCTTTTATGGCTCCCAAGGTTCTGGCAACCAGATGGGTGATCGACCGCCTCGGTTCAAGAAGCTCGACTTCCCCAACTTTGATGGGAACTCTGATCCGCTGGCCTTCCTAAACCGCTGTGAGTCATATTTTCATCAGCAGTGCATTGCGGTGGAGGAACAAGTGTGGATGTCATCATACAACCTAGAGGCTGGCGCCTAGATGTGGTACCTCTAGGTGCAGCAAGATGAGGGCACTCCATCCTAGCGGCGTTTCTCTGAATTGTTGAACCTCCGCTTTAGGCCGCCGATCTAGTCCAATCTGCTGGGTGAACTGATGGCCTACAAGTGAACCGGCTCAGTCTTCGAGTATCAAGACCGGTTTGAGGCTCTGCTGCCCCGTGTTGGCACCCTGATGGAGGCTCAGCGCATCTAGGCCTTCACGGCGGGACTCCAGCCACCACTCAGCCTCGACGTCGAGATCCATAATCCCCAATCCCTCATCATCGCCATGAGACTCGCCCACACACTGGAGCAACATGAGCAGTACGTCGGGGTGGCTGCATCACTGCCTGCTCCACCATGGGCGTCAGCACATGGCCTCCTCACAGGGCCGCCCCCTCAGTTGGTGCTCCCTGCTCCCCCAACCAAGACTGGATCCTCCACGATCTCCATCGAAGTCTGCCAGGTAAAGCGTCTTTCGTAGACTAAGATGGAGGAACACCATCGCCTCGGCCTCTGCTTCAACTGCAATGAAAAATTTGGTCAGGGTCACAACCGGGTCTGCCAGAGCATCTTTCTCCTGGCCTGGCTAAAGAAGTTGATGTTGAAGATGTCTAGGCCACTGAGGACGTGGCTGCAGCTGAGACGGTCAATCTGCACATCTCGCTGCATGCCATCGCTGGCGTCCGCACCAGCAAAACAATGCAAGTGTGTATCTAGCTGGGCGGTGCCTCCCTCCTCGTGCTCATCGACTCTAACTTGACACACAATTTCATCTCTAAAGAAACCGCGGCACGCACTTTGCTTCAACTCCTCCCCCATGGCAACATGAACATGACGGTGGCCAACGGGGAGTGTGTGCCGTGCCCTAGCATGTACCGCACAGCGGCCTTCTCCATCGACGGTGAGACCTTCTCCACCGACTTCTTCGCCCTGCCGCTAGCCGGCTATGACGTCGTCTTCAGCACCCACTGGTTGGCCTCCCTCTGGCCAATCCTTTAGGATTTCAGAGCGCTAACCATGTCATTCTGGCACCGAGATCATCGAGTCTGCTAGCAGGGCGTTGCCGGGCTAGTCAGCCCCTCTCTGTGGGCATGCAGCAACGCAAATCTTCTTTCGGCCTTGCTAGATGAGTTCAGCTCCGTCTTCGCCAATCCCACCAGTATGCCGCCACCATGATCCTAGGACCACTGCATCAACCTCGTCCAAGGGTCCTCGCCGGTGGCTATCCGCCCCTACCGCTACCCCATCTCCCACAAGGATGAACTGGAGCACTAGTGCTCTACCATGCTGGCACAGGGGCTGATCCAGCATAGCTACTCAGCGTTCTTGTCCCCTGTGTTGCTGGTCAAGAAGGCGGACGGTACGTGGTGGTTCTGCGTCGACTACAGAGCCCTCAACACCATCATCATCAAAGATGCTTACCCAATTCTAGTGGTGGATGAACTCCTAGATGAGTTGTATGGTGCTCGCTACTTCACCAAGCTTGACCTACGTTTCGGCTACCATCAAGTTCGCATGAACCCCGCTGATGTGGAAAAGACGGTGTTTCGGACTCACGATGGCCTCTATGAGTTCCTCGTGATGCAATTTGGGTCGTGCAACTCCCTGACCACATTTCAGGTGCTGATGAACGATGTGTTGTGCCCCTTCTTGCGCCGCTTTATCGTCATCTTCTTCGATGATATTCTAATCTACAACAGTTCACTGGCGGAGCACCTGTGCCACGTCTGCGCTGTTCTCTCCGTGCTTCACCAACATCACCTCTTCGTCAAGCTTTCCAAGTGCGCTTTCGGCGTTGACTCCATCTCCTACCTGGGGCATATCATCTCCGCTGCTGGGGTGGCCATGGACCCTAACAAGGTATAGGCGGTAGTAGACTGGCCTACCCCACGATCAGCACGCGTAGTCCACGGTTTCCTAGGCTTGGTAGGCTATTACCACAAGTTCGTCAAAGAGTTTGGCACTATAGCAGCACCGCTGATAGCCCTACTCAAAAAAGAGGGGTTTGCCTGGACAGAGGCAGTCAGCCAGGCGTTCTCCTCCCTCAAGAAGGCAGTCACCACAGCGCCCATGCTGGCCCTCCCTGACTTCAAGCAACCCTTCGTCGTGGAGTGAGATGCCTCCACCTATGGGTTTGGCGCCGTCCTTCTCTAAGGCCAGCACTCGGTGGCTTTCTTCAGCCGCCAGTGGCACCATGCCATCAGTCATTGGTAGCATATGAATGGGAACTCATCGGCCTTGTCCTCGCCATCCGGCATTGGTGGCCATACTTATGGGGATGACATTTTCTGGTAAGGACTGACCACTACAGTCTTAAATTCCTATTGGATCAGCGCTTGGCTACCATTCCCCAAGACCATTGGGTGGGCAAGCTGTTGGGCTTCGATTTCTCGGTTAAGTACAATGCGGGCAGCACCAACATGGTGGCAGATGCACTGTCCCACCGCGACACCAAGGAAACAGCGGTCCTCACCATCTCTGGACCTCGGTTTGACTACATGGACCGCCTCCTCCAAGCCACTGACCAAGACCCCGCGCTAGTTGCAATCAAGGATGAAATTGTCTCCAATCAGCGCGTGGCTCCTTGGTCCCTCGCTGATGGATTGGTGGCATTCCAGGGGTGCCTCCACATCCCGCCCGACGCCCCTCTCCTCTAGGAACTCCTCGCTGCAGTGCACGATGACGGCCATGAAGGCATCCAGCGCACCCTTCACCGACTGCGTCACGATTTCCACTCCCCCAACCTTCGCAAGGTGGTTCAGGACTACATCAAGGCTTGCGCGACCTGCCAGCGCTACAAGTCTGAACACCTGCATCTAGCGGGCCTACTTCTTCTGCTGCCCATCCCGACCATGGTCTGGGGCGACATTGGAATGGACTTCATCGAAGCGCTGCCCCACGTTGGAGGCAAATCAGTCATCCTCACGGTCGTTGGTCGTTTCAGTAAGTACTATCACTTCATTCCGTTGGCTCACCCCTACTCGGCGGAATCAGTGGCATAGGTCTTCTTCACCGACATCGTCTACCTCCATGGGGTCCCTCAGTCCATTGTCTTGGACAGAGATCCGGTGTTCACTTTCATCTTCTGGAAGGAGTTGATGCGACTCACTGGAACTAAGCTGCATATGATGACAGCTTTTCATCCCTAGTCTGACGGCCAGACGGAGGCCACCAACAAAGTCATCATCATGTACCTGTTGACACAAAATGTGACGCACTGTGCCTCACACACAGCAAGCCGAAAAGCGTGGCTTCAATTGGGTGCCCGGGTGCTTCGTGATCCAGAAACGTGCCAGTCAGTTTGACCTGAAAAAACTAACAAGGGATAAAACAGTTAAATGCCAAACCGGAACATGTCGGGTGAGACCAGACAGTTCCATATATACGACCACGAAGCCACTTACAACGACATACGACTATAGGAAGCTATCTCGCCAAACAAGTTTATAAACCATTCGGCTAATCGTAAGATGAGCACACACGTAAAGATCCGATTGCGAATGCATGTGCATAGGAAGACATGTTTGAACAAGTGAAATTAATCATGAGTTAATGCATAACCAAGCTCAAACAATCCAAATTGAGTTGGGGTCCATGAAGAAGGAACGTGCAAATAAACACAATTAAACTAATCTAAAAACCAGATCCGCCGCGACGACACCTAGTTTCGTCAAAGCTTAAACGTAATTAACATGCATGAACCCACGACATGTGACAATCTAGATTAAAATAATTCAGCCATTACGAGCATGTTATCTATTTGCAAAGGTAATACGAAAGTAATGATCATTGAAGCACGAATAAAAAACCATAAGAGAGGGCGAACAATATCAATCTAGATTGGGCGAAGTGTGTTACAAATATATAAAATATTTAAAACATGCAACACGGGATAACTTAATGAATCTATTTAGATTTTGACGTATCTAATAGAGCCGATAATAAGCTGCCTTGCCTTCACTAAGCATATTGAGCAAACGCTTTGCGCATACGGTATCTACTCATAAACAAAGCATAAGCAAAGACTTCTTGATTGTCAAGCAAAGATCCGCCAAGACGATCATTGAAAACAAACAAGACTACTTGCATCACGTCTAAATCCACCGCATGATACTAAACATGATAACAAGGTTGTCGGAACTCACGGAGGTCGACGGATCGATGACTCCTCTCGAAGGACTCGACGACACGACAAAAGGACTCGAAAGTTGGCATGGGGCCGGTTGTATTGATTTGGTTGTGAACGCCTATTACAATGGTCGAGGGTCAATATTTATACCCTAGACAAAACACGAGTCCTAAAAGACTACGATTTACAAAGGAACTCTTAAACAAACTTGGAAACTACGATTCCTTGCCCTAAACTCTCGAGTCCTTTATTATTACAACTTTCATCTTTTCGATCGGCTTTGCTCGCCATCTTCGCTTCCCGAATGGAGTCACCACCTTCAAGTAAACCAACCGCACAAGCATTTAGCCGACCGCTTTCGTTTTGTTTGCCGAATGTCCTTCTTCCCGTATGCGGTCCACCTATCATCTTAGAAGTCGACCAAAATCCGGTGTTAACACATGCCCCCTCAATTTCGGGATAAAAGTTGTTTTATTCGAAATTGACCACAAGCTCCTTCTCCTCCTAGGTCAGCACTGTTCAACACCGCGCAACCATTGTCCAAAAATTCAAGCTTTCAGCAACCTCGGACCCACTTGAATCTTCAATGGCGACCTGGATGAAATTCAGAGGTAAACTTCACTTATATTCGGCAATTTCCACTTGATCTTCCCGTTCTTCTTTTGGCTTATTCCTCTTTGATTTCAATCACCCTTTACAGAATACAAGAATCGATTTTGATCCCTTATGTCGCCAACCCTAATTCCTATTTCCTCGCCCAATGGGAAATCCTCGACCCTTTTGAAATTATCGAGAAGGAAACCCAAAGAATCCCTTTCAAATCTGGGATCACCTGGCCAAACCGATGGCTAAACACGTTCAAGAATTGGCCATTTCCCCCAATCGATGGATGGCGGAATTGGTACAGGAGAATGCTGGAGAAAAGCAGCAGCCACTAAGAAAGTCAAGACATCAGTCATTGTCTGGAATTATCCTTAGCGTAAAAACACCCAGAAATGATTCCCTTTGATAGCGACTTCCCATTTTGGTCCGACACCATTAATGCCTTCATCTTCGCCATGGTATGATGACCATCACTCTAGCCGATGTGTTTATGATGACTGGCTTGAACGTGTCACTACCAAAGATACCCTCATAAGTACAAGAGCAAAAGTAATCAAAGAGTCGACTACCGGATGTGGATGGGTCAAATACATCCGTAACTACATGAATGCATCCGCATCATTTCGACAAAGAGTTGAAAGCCTTCATGAACATGTGGCTATGCAGATTCATCTTTCGTGGAAAATCCAATGAACCAACTCTGAATCATATGGTGATGGTGAAGATTTAGCTGCGCAGCACTCAGATCCCACTAGGCAAATATCTTTTTTGGGTCTCATTTATCATATGATGCATCGATTACTCTTGAGATGCGCCAAGGTGGAGAAATCTCTTGTGTGAATGGTCCCGGTGGCTAATTCAGATGTGGCTCCAGCTATACATGCATCGAGATAACCTCTGTGAGCCTCTTCAAAATAAGTTTTCCTTCGATTAACTATGTCAAGGCAAGACAAATAAACGTTAAGGCTTGTCGGACTTATGGGGAAGCAAACATCATCTATCGGCATTGACATAGACATTGGTCGTTTCTTCAAGCTGTTTTTCAAAGGATTCAGCAATGTGCTCTGGTTTCCTTACAGAGAAAATGAAAATTTGACTTTGCCCTGCAAGTTTAGATATGAAATTGGTTGTTCAGGTCAAGAATCCACGGAGATCTTCAACTCCTTTATCAAACCTTGCACTCTGCCAGCCGATTTTCATCATGGGAGGTTAGTGCAGTCCACCTATGAATTCTACTATCCAAATATGGTGGCGGACAATTAGGATGTGGCCATTTGCTCCCAAGATTCCTCTTCTCAACAATCATAAAGCCAAGGGAAGTAATAATGTAGAAAGAATGGAAGCCAAAAAATCTTTGAATTAGGATGGGAATTGCCAACATATGAACCATCTCCATTTGGGCTAATAGATGTTGCTCATCCCTTCTTTGTCTCTTGGTGGCAAGAATGGCATGCTCATATCTTCAAGATATCGGTTCATCCTTTATGCAAAAACTTGCAGCCCGATTTTGCTTCCGATAGTGAGGTAATTTCATTAGGCTCACCATTTCTCGCTCTTGAATTCACTTCTTATTTTAACATCCGGTTATGCACAGGATCTTGAGTCTACTCCCCCCGCCAAAGCAATCCAAGACTATTAATTTGGTCCCAAGCACCGCGCTGGGGTTTGATGCTCCAAAATTAAAGGAATTCATGAAAATTCACGAAACTCGGATTCAAGACCTCTAAAGGTACTCATGAGAACTCACGCTACTTCAAATTTCTTTGCATCTTCAAGAGGAAAAAGCAAAAGGAAAACACCGAAAGTTTTCTCTTATCCAAGAAACCAAGGACCAAGAAAGCCAAATCATTTCTTAAGGTATGAACCTTTTATCCTCTATCAAAGTTAACAACCCCACTTAGCAAAGAAAACCTGACCACCTCTATATTCATTACTTCCATTGCAAACCACAAGTCGAAATTCCCAGATAGATAAAGACCTCAAAGAAATTGTGTAAAACCAACTCTGAAGTTTCTACCGAAAATGAAGAAATCCATGACAAGTGAAGCTTCAGAGACTCATGAAAGTGAAGGTTCAAAGGCTCATAAATCTGATGAGACTATAGGTAACATCGTTCAACCAATTCTCTTTTTTTTTTTTTTTCTTTTAAATAACATCTATCCCTTATGCTCATTATCATTTACTTTATTGAGAATAGATGAAATCTTAGACGAACTGACAAGGGAAACTTCTCCTGATCAAGCTCCAAACCTGTCCCTTCTGAACATTCAACCAAGTCTTCCGACAAGCTGTGGTATAACCCATCCCGATGATCAATCGAGTTCGTGAGTAATGCCTTGTCTTACACTATATTTTAGCAAATTCACCCAATCGGCTAACACCTCCTTTCTTCTCTTTTCTTTTAGAAGAACATTACTAAACCGACCACCAGCTACTCCTTCTCTATTGAGGACTACATCATTGAGAAAGGTGAAGAGATTACTTCTCAACAAACCTTATCATTTGGAAAATCAGGCTCGGCTAAAAGAGGTGATCATTCTATTTGAACAAGGATACCATTAGTCCGGTTCGGGATGCGAGATCGAGATAAGAGACCTCCTTGAACTCATTGATGAAGATATCCTTACGCCCTCAAGGCCCCCTAGAATCTGCAGCCCATCTTGATGACCACTTTGCCATGGTGAGAAGGGCAACCAAGAACATATCTTCGAGGGTCGCTTTGCGTAAAGATAGATCTTTGAAGAAGTTGGAGATTAAAGATATTCACTCTCATATCTAGACTACAAGAAATTCCTTGACAACCTTGGAGCCTGAATCGAAAGCCATGAAGGATGAAAAAGCGGACTAGAAGCTCAACTAGCCGAATCGAATGCCAAAATTCGGGTCTCACAGGCCCATATAGCTAATTTGTCAAGAACATAGAAGCGACTTCACTAAAGATAACTTCGCCATCAAAGAAGATCAGCAAATCAAACTAAGTTATCCAAAGATCCGAGTTTCAAGATGAGGATCGAAAGTGCTAGATAATGTTAGCGAATCAGATGAAGCCATAGAGGCAATCAATCAACTTCGAACAAGTAGACATTGAGCTTGTAATAAACTTAAGTGTGATATCCTCGTCCCTTGATCAATCAACTTTATGTTTACATATTTTATTCGTTTGAAAAAGCAATCGCCATTTTCCTTTAAATTTCTCGATTAGAATGTAGCCGATTGTTTCCATTCTTCCGATAGCCGAACGAATCCTAATTTAAATGTTGTGAGGGTATAGCCGAACAATATGGCTCCAACAAATCAAGGATATAGTCGAACGACGCCTCGACTTAATCCATGCAGCCGGCCCAGCCAAAGAGCGGCCCGGTGAAAGGAAAAACCCTACTCCATCGTCGGCATTCCCCTTACGACTCACCGTGGAATTCGCCACAATTCTTCGCTCCGGCTTATAAATAGACCCTTCCGTTAGCCTTCATCGTTATATCCGTTTTAGCGTTCTCATATCCGTCTCCTCCACTTCCTTTGTTCGATTCATTCTAGAAGAAAACCCTAACCTCCACCAAAGCAAATGGCGAACAGTGGCGATCGTGGCAAGCGACCTACCGACGGAGAGGCGGAAGGAAGCAGAGCATCGCGCTGCCGGCGCCGTGGGTACGAATCGGCTTTTTGCCCCCTTGCGATTTGTTCATCTCTTAGTTTCGATTTTTCTTCCTCATTTATCAGGATAAGGGTCATCAGCTCCAGTCAATATCATCTCCTCCCTCCGGCGACAGCAGCTCAACCGGGAACTCCATCATCTAGCTCCTCCGGATCCTCCAGCTCTTCAAGCTCCTATCATCCCAATCCTTGGGGCCCGGTGGAACCAGCAGATGCACACCATCCATATTCTCACGAGGAAGCGCTCAAGTTTCGCCAGGAGAGGGACGAGGCCCGGGAGGAGCTAGGCGACGTCTCCAAGAAATTCGGCATCGAGCAAGCCGAATGGGAGGACCCAATGAAGCAACTTCTGCGACGCCATCACCGGTTTGATATCTTCATTTGGTTTTATCATTCGCTTCCCCCGCTTTCGACCCATTTTTTTTTTTTTCTACCCAGCTCTTTCATGGAGAACGATCGTCAAGGGCGGCGAACAAGGTTGCCGACAAGGTGAATGCCCAGGGGGAGACATCCGAGGAACGCCTTGATGTTGTGGACGGCCGTGTTGATCAGGCCGTCATCCAAGATGTGCACCTTGGTGTTTCTCTTGGGCTGGCGGCAATGACCTCCCGAACCAACGAAGACTACTTCTTCCAGCCAGTCGGCTTCACTGGAGGACGCCCGGACGAGATCGACGACATCGATGAGCATCTGGAGATCTACGATGATTATGCCGTCGCCCTTGCCGAGTCCACAAATCCCCAGTCCGTCCTCAACAGGTTATTTGAGGAGTAGTTTGTATTAGGATGGACTTCGTGAATAAACTTGTCTTTTGGAAGAATGCTTATTTCTTTGATTCTTTTCGGTAAAATTACACTGCGATTGTCGGAAAAATGCTGAAAACACCCGGTCTTGCATAAACATTCTTGTGCTAGAGGCGATGCAACCGCATCGGCTATTTTGTGCTAAAGGCGATATGAACAATATCGGCTATTCTCGTTTTTTATTATTTTTTTAGGCTAAAGGCGATCAGCTTTTCTGATCTACGTTCATGAACCAACCTCAACACTGGGGTAATATTTCTTAAGAAATCTTCCATTGATAGCTCTGGTAAACTCCTCCCCAAATAAAGTCTTCAATATGTATGCATTGCTGTGTACACATTCTACTATTTGGAAAGGACCTTCCCAATTTGGAGACCATTTGTCGAATGCTCTATCCTTTGTTCCAAGCGGCAATATAGTTTTCCAAACCAAGTCTCCTTCTCGCGAATTGCCTCAAACTTAACCCTTTTGTTATAATACTTGGCAACGCGTATTTTATTTTTCTCAATATTTCCAATGCCTTGAGACGAATCAAATGTAAATCTTCCAATTCATCCATCATCGATTCTTATAATCTTCTTCTACCAATTCTTTCTCGTAACACAACTCGCCTTGAAACGACCGCAATTCCCATGGTAATACAAAGATGATGCCCATAGACCAATTCATAGGGAGACATTTGAGTGGACCCATGACAAGCCATTCGGTAAGCCCACAATGCTTCATTAAGAACCAAGTGCCATCTCCTTGGTTTTTCATCAATCTTCTTCTGGATGATTTTAATCATAATCTTATTTGATGCTTCTGCCTGACCATTAGCTTGTGCATAATAAGGAGAAGAATTATACAACTTAATTCCCATATCTTTGGCAAAATCATAGAATTCTGAAGAAGTAAACTGAGTTTCTTGATCAGTTGTTATAGTTTGAGGAATCCCGAATCTGTGAATTATATGTTCCTTAACAAAACTGATCATATTTTCTGACGTTACCTTCTTCAAAGGGATAGCTTCAACCCACTTGGTGAAATAATCCGTGGCCAAGAGTACAAATTTGTGTCCCTTACTAGAAGGAGGATTGATCTGACCAATTAAATCTATACCCCATCCTCTGAACGGCCAAGGCTTGATTATGGGATTCATAGCAGATGCTGGAACTTTTTGAATATTGCCGAATTTTTGACAATTGTGACACCCTTTGTAATATTCAAAACAATCCTCCAACATAGTCGGCCAAAAATAACCAGTTCTCCTAATTATCCACTTCATCCGATAAGCTGACTGGTGTGCACCACACAATCCTTCGTGAACCTCATACATCACTTTCTTGGCCTCTTCTTGATTTAAACATTTGAGCAATACTCCATCGATGGACTTATAATATAACTGATCATCAAGGAACACAAATTTGAGAGCTTTGTATCTGAGTTTTCGGGAAACTTTTTGAGATGGACCTTTCAGATAATTGGTAATTTCGTATCTCCAATCACCATCTACTTGATCAGTATTTAAAACACCTTCTTCTATAGCAAAAACTTCCCGACTCTCTCGATATCCAGAAGCAGCTTGAGCTAACTTATTTGCTTCTTCATTATACTCTCTAGGGATATGATGCAAGGTTACTACCAGAAAATTCTTCAAAAGTTCTCTACACTCCTCATAATATTCTCTTAACACATTGTTCTTGCATTCATATCGACCACTCGGTTGATTAATCACCAACTCGTAATCCCCAAAGATTTCAACAAAGAACGGCCTTTACTTCTATAAGAAGTGAAGCCCTCTAAGCAACGCTTCATACTCTGCTCGATTATTAGTAACATGAAATTCAATAGGAACCGTGATACTCAAAAGTTTTTCCTTGTGGGGAAATCAAGAGAATACCAGCACCACCACCTTTGTTACAAGATGATCCATCGAAGAACAAAGCCCAAGGCACAAAGCTTATCGCCTCAACAGAAAGATCCCGATGTTGGGTAATAAAATCGGCAATAATTTGACCCTTTACCGCCTTTGCCGATTCATACCTTAAATTAAATTTTGACAATGCTAAAATCCATTTGCCAAATCTTCCATTCAAAATTGGCATTGATAGCATATGTTTGATTACATCAAAACTAGAAACTACCACGCATTCGGCATTCAACAAATAGTGTCGAAATTTGGTACATGAGTAATACACACACAAGCAAAGTTTTTTCAGAGTCGAATACCTTGTTTCCGGGTCTAGCGACTTTTCGCTAAGATAAGCTATGACTCTTTCTTTTCCTTCAAATTCTTGCATAAGGGCCGATCCTATCGTTAGGCTATCGGCCGCCACATACAACTTAAAAGGCTTGTCAAGTTGTGGAGGTACCGGCTACATGTGTGGTGCCTTCATATATTGCTTGATCTCATCAAAAGCCTTTTGTTGTATGTCACCCCATACAAATTTTTGATCCTTCTTGAGCTTTAATAAAGGAGAAAAGGGTAAAACTCTCTCGATAGATTGGATATGAATCTTCTTACAAAGTTGATTTTGCCTAACAATGATTGTAATTACGTGAGATTGGTTGGGCACAACAACTTTGTCTATTGCTTCCATGCTCTTTTTCCCAACTTCAATTCCTCCTTTATGAACTAAAAATCCCAAAAACTCACCAAATTAAACTCCAAAGGCACATTTGTTTGGATTCATCTTCAAGCCATGCTTTCTTGTGCACTCCGAGTCTTTCTTAAATCGGCTAAATGTCCTTCATGATTTCTAGACTTGACCACTACATCATCGATGTAGATCTCTACAATCTTACCGATCATTTCGTGAAAAATATAATTCATAGCTCTTTGATAAGTTGCACCGGCATTCTTTAACCCAAATGTCATGACTATCCATTCAAACAAACCAATATAACCAGGACATCCAAGGTTTGTTTTGAAATATCTTCCATTGCCATAAAAATTTGATTATAGCCAAAGATTACCATCCATAAAACTAATGACTTCATAACTCTTCTTTTGCATCTACTAGTAAATCCCAAGAATCGGCATTGGGTAACCATCCATGGGAGTGGCCTTATTAAGATTTCTGAAATCTATGCAAACCCTCATTTTTCCATTTTTCTTGTATACCGGTACAATATTTGAAATCCACTCTGCATACTTGCAGGGCCGAATGAAGTTTGCTTCTATTAATCTTTCAACCTCCTTCTTCACATCAGCCAATACCTCCTCTTTGTATATCTTTCGTGGAGGTTGTTTGTAAGGACGAAATCCAGGTTTAATGGGTAATCGATGCTCAACAATGGAACGATCCAATCCAGGCATTTCCGTGTAATCCCAAGCAAAACAATCTTTAAACTCTTTCAACAGATCTATCAACTTTGATTTATATTCTGGGTCTAACTTTGCACTAATATACATCGGCCTTGGCTTAGAACCATCACCAACATCAATTTCTTCCAACTTATCAGCCGACATAAAACTACGTCCCAACTTTCCTTTGTTGCCATCGACAGGATTTTCCATTAAAAATTACTAAGAGAGCCGACTGCTTGGATCGTTTGTTGGCCCTCATTGAAAACATTTCTGGGACCTTCTTTCCACACTTTTCTAGAGAAACAATCGACGCCTTCATATTCCCAAAGAGGTAGATTCGTGTAAGCAAGAACACACTCATCAATCATCAAGCATGTACAACTTCAACATCATCTCCAATCCATTGAATGAGAATTTGATGCATGGTCGGAAGGAATGCAAACAATTAGCATGGATCCAATCTACGCCCAAGAGTAGACTATATGCCCCCTTGCCATCAATGACAAAAAAGGTAGTAATCGAGTTTTCGACCCAATAGTCATTTCGACATGGATAGCACCTCGGGTATCGGAAGGATTGCCAAGAAAGTCCCTAAGCACCATGTCGGTTTTCAACAATTCTTCATTAGTCATCCCAAGCTTTCAAGGTAGTATAAGGCATGATATTGATAGCAGCCCCTCCATCAACAAACATCTTAGTTAAAGGCTTGCCATTGACATATCCCTTTAAATAGAGTGGCCTCAAGTGGCGATTCTTGATTGGTTTGTCAAAACAAATTTCTTTGTGTTAATACAAGTTGGGCCATCAAATCTCGACATTCACTTTCATCAAAATCGAGTACACCTCTTCTTGGACATCTTGGCTTTCGGGAGCTATAAACTCGATGGGAGGAAGAAAGCCATGCAAGCATCACCGAAGGACCACATTCATCAGGCTTCTTCTTAGGACGCCATATTTGTTTTGTTTGGTAACTTCTGTTTCAACTCCCTATTCCTCAACCGTTGAACTCTTCTTTTTCGACTTTTCCTCGGGCCCGGAGGACACCATCGTCCTTTTGCCATACGTATCTATAGGAATCACTTCTTCATCATGCACTCTATCATGAATCCAACCTCGACCTGCAAATCTCTTCCCTTCTTTGATTCTCAAAATCATCTGTTTTTAAGCGCCGATCATCTTCAGGAACCTTCGTTCCAAGTCTTTCATAGACAGGACGACGGTTGACTCGAGATTGCCTATACTCGGAGTACTGAGCACTACACTCCGAACAATTATTTCTAGCAGGTAACCTCAAGCCTTCATTCCAACAATGCCTAAAGAATGAACAACCCCAATGAGATCTGCTCCTGCTCATCATCATGTATTCTTCTTGCTCCCTTGGTATACCTCTTCCTCATACTCCCGGCATTCTTCCATAAACCATTGCTTCTTATAGTATTCCTTCTCTTGCTCTCTCTGCCACTTGTTTAGCAAAATACGTGATGTAACTCTGGGTTTGGAAGTTTGACCTTTCTCGGTTCGGCTATTCTGAAACCAAACTCGTTGCTGTAGCTCTCTACTGGTGACTTGCCGATCCGGGTCAACAGCACCATTTTTCTTTGCTCTATCAGAAGTCAACACCTTCATCTTGCCTTTACCTTTGAGATCATTGGCAGAGACCATATTCACAGAGAAAGAAATCATATTTTGTGGAAAAGGCTGATCATCAATTTTCATCTTGCCATCAAACTTCAAATGTCCCTCTTGGATAGCTTTTTGGATTCGTATTCTGAACACTCGGCAATCATTGATAGAGTGAGAATTAGTGTTATGGAAGCCATAATACTTTTTGTCTTTCACTCCCCTCGGGACGTAGCATGGGATGTCCTACCGCAACTTGATGCGCCCTTCCTTCATCAATAATGCAAAAGCACATCGCTTTTAGTAACATCAAAATCATAGGTTTCCTTTTGTTGTTTCAACCAAGCATTGACTAATTTGAGTAGGCTCCTTTGCCCAATTCAACTCGATTGCAGACTATCTCATCTTCATCAATATACTACCGCTTCCTCCGAAAACCTTGATACACCTCATTAGTGGCATTGTTCTTCCGAAAGCGATTACCTCTCCCGAATCCTTGGGCACGATTACTCATATCGCTAAAAAACGCTGTGCAAGTTGGCCAAGATCATCAAACTCCATGCCGAACAACTTCTCCTTGATATTCGGTAACATTCCCGCTATAGCTATTCCGGTGTAGTTGATCATCCGGTAAATTCAGAGAATAACACATATTCTTGGTCTCCCTAAATCTGCGAAGATATTCCAATGGTGTCTCATTTGTTCTCATCCTCGGACTCATGAGATCGACCAACTTCTTCTCATTAGTACCCGTGTAGAAATATGAATGAAACTTTCGCTCTAGCGCGCTACGCGTACCAATGGAATGAGATGGTAAAGACGTGAACCACATGAAAGCTGGTCTGTAAGAGACAAAGGAAAATATCGAATCCTCCAAGCTTCATCTCAAGCGGCTTCTCCAAGTCGCATTAAGTAATTGACCGACGTGCTCTATGGTACTAGTATCATCTTGACGAGAAAACTTGGTCAAATCCGTTGGAGGCTTCACCCTTGGAGGTAACGCCACTCTGTTGTACCCACTGGGTAAGGAGACTTGTATGAATAGGATTGATTTTTTGGCTTCAAGTCGAACTAATTCTCGCATCATATCGACCATCCTGTGCATCAAAACATCAATGCCTCGAATCTCGATTTCCTTGTACTTGTACTCCATAAGGCAATCCTGAAACACTCCTATACCCTGGATTTGGCACAGCATTGATAGCATTGTAATCAGTAAATTCTTGATACCCATCTCCATACATATTCTTCGCAACTGTTTGATCTTTGGAGAAACTCTATAAAGTGAAGGTGGCACTTCTCTGTAGTACCAAATGTTACCGCCATAGGTGGGATGTGATTGCTTTTCGGTGTGAGTCAATCCACCTATATTTGAAGTCGATGGTCCTTCTTTTTCCAAAGGCTTCTCTTGATGCTTTGGAACATTGAAAAGTGTCGGTCCACCGAGTGGGCCAACATTTTCTTCAAAGTACTTATCAACCATTGGACCAAAAGTACTGATCATGATTGCCCGAAAGGTATTCAGAAAAGCTGTGTGATGGTTTGTCATGGTTTCTCCCATAGCTTTATAAACCAGGGCTGCCATCTTCTGAGCATCCTCCTCTTCGGTGTAATCAGTTTGATGTGGAAGAAGAACCCTTGGCATTGACTGCTTTTGAAACACTTTATTGCTCTTGTTTTTGGAAAAAGACATCAAACACTTCCGTTGGTATTGCTCACATGCTTGTAGCACTAAATCCCTATAATTATCTGGCAATTCTGCCATGCTCACATCCAGAACATGATCATTGTTGATCTCAGACGCCATCTTGAACTAACAAATTGTCCCACCGGGCGTGCCAAAAAGTGTGTTGACACAAAATGTGACGCACTGTGCCTCACACACAGCAAGCCGGAAAGCGTGGCTTCAATTGGGTGCCCGGGTGCTTCGTGATCCGGAAACGTGCCAGTCAGTTTGACCTGAAAAAACTAACAAGGGATAAAACAGTTAAATGCCAAACCGGAACATGTCGGGTGAGACCAGATAGTTCCATATATACTGACCACGAAGCCACTTACAACGACATACGACTATAGGAAGCTATCTGCCAGCAAGTTTATAAACCATTCGGCTAATCGTAAGATGAGCACACGTAAAGATCCGATTGCCGAATGCATGTGCATAGGAAGACATGTTTGAACAAGTGAAATTAATCATGAGTTAATGCATAACCAAGCTCAGCAATCCAGCCGAGTTGGGGTCCATGAAGAAGGAACGTGCAAATAAACACGATTAAACTAATCTAAAACCTGCATCTGCCGCACGACACCTAGTTTCGTCAAAGCTTAAACGTAATTAACATGCATGAACCCACGACATGTGACAATCTAGATTAAAATAATTCAGCCATTACGAGCATGTTATCTATTTGCAAAGGTAATACGAAAGTAATGATCATTGAAGCACGAATAAAATCATAAGAGAGGGCCGAACAATATCAATCTAGATTGGGCAGAAGTGTGTTACAAATATATAAAATATTTAAAACATGCAACACAGGATAACTTAATGAATCTATTTAGATTTTGCCGTATCTAATAGAGCCGATAACTGTCTTGCCTTCACTAAGCATATTGAGCAAACGCCTACCGCACGGTATCTACTCATAAACAAAGCATAAGCAAAGACTTCTTGATTGTCAAGCAAAGATCCGCCGCACGATCATTGAAAACAAACAAGATTACTTGCATCACGTCTAAATCCACCGCATGATACTAAACATGATAACAAGGTTGTCGGAACTTACGGAGGTCGACGGATCGATGACTCCTCTCGAAGGACTCGACGACACGACAAAAGGACTCGAAAGTTGGCACGGGGCCGGTTGTATTGATTTGGTTGTGAACGCCTATTACAATGGTCGAGGGTCAATATTTATACCCTAGACAAAACACGAGTCCTAAAAGACTACGATTTATAAAGGAACTCTTAAACAAACTTGGAAACTACGATTCCTTGCCCTAAACTCTCAGAGTCCTTTATTATTACAACTTTCATCTTTTCGATCGGCTTTGCCTGCCATCTTCTGCTTTCCCGAATGGAGTCACCACCTTCTGAAGTAACCAACCGCACAAGCATTTAGCCGACCGCTCGTTTTGTTTGCCGAATGTCCTTCTTCCTGTATGCGGGTCCACCTGTCATCTTCCAAAGTCGACCAAAATCCAGTGTTAACAGTACCTCCGCTGCCTCACTGGGGATCGCTCTCGCCAATGGCTGCGCGGGCTGCCCTAGGCTGAATACATCTACAACATGGCGTTCTAGTCTGCGCTCAAGGACACGCCGTTTCGGGTGGTCTATGGCCACGAGCCCCCCTCCATCCGCTCCTATGAGCCAGGCGAGACACGGGTGGCTGCAATGGCCAAAAGCATGGCTGAACGTGATGAGCTCCTCGCGGACGCACATGCCCGCCTGGAGCAAGCTTAGGCGGTCTACAAGCGCTTCTACGACAAGCACCACCGCGACGTCCACTACGCTGTTGGGGACTGGGTCTGGTTGTGCCTCCGCCACCGCGCCCAGCGTCCCTACACGCGGTCACCAAGGGGAAGCTTCGGCCCCACTTCTACGGGCCATACCACGTCATAGCCATCATCAACGATGTCGCCTACCGCCTCGAGCTTCCACCTCGCGTCCGGCTGCACGATGTGTTCCATGTCGAGATGCCGAAGAAGTTTGTGGGGATGCCACCTGCAACACCGCCAGCGCTGCCGCCCGCCCACCACGGCGCGACACAGCCGATTCCAGAGCACGCCACACGCACTCGTTTGGCCAGGGGCGTGCAGCAGGTGTTGGTACATTGGCAAGGCGAGCCCGCAGTATCGACCACCTGGGAAGACCTCGAAAGCTTCATCGACCGCTATCAAGCTTCTAGCTCGAGGATGAGCTGCTCGTTGAGGGAGGGAGAGATGTGATGTGGGGGCGCCATTATGAAAGGCGTCCCAGGGCTCGAGATGTGGCTAGAAGGGGCAGAGCGGCATTCAAGGAGGTATCAGTTGTAGTCAGCAGCAGTTAAAGTTTATGGAGAAGAGATTAGAGTAATGAGATAATGTTTAATGTGAAGAGAAACGAAGGAGGACGCTGTCGTGGGCACCAACACCCTTGGCATGCATAGTAATAACTACACGTACCTAAAAAGTGTCCAAGTACTTATAATTTGGAACAGATGTAGTATTTTACTGTGTGCAAATAGAAGCCATGTTTGAAGCAATAGATATAGAGTAGACCATGTCGACACTCGACGATATGAAAAGGACGTTAACTCGCGACAGAGAAAAGTGCAACGACGGGAAGCAGGCGAGAGACGCAACGAACAGTCCAATAGTTCATGCTCGTCACACGCTGCCGACGACGCAGCAGCTCTCGGCTAGTTTTCTACTGCCTGAGTTGTGAATTCGTGATGTCAACACCACCTAGCTAGCAGAGTACGGAGTAGGAGGGAGGCTAGGCGGCTACCAACGCGCGCCGCAGGCCATGCCAATGTGGATAGCATGCCATCTCGTCGCATCGAGCGCACGCGCCACGCCACGCCACGCAGCGCGCGAGCTGTAAAGCAACAGCGCGTCGCGTCGCGTCGCGGTTCATTTCGCTGTCGCCGCTCGTATGAACGATCGGCGTCGTCGGTCCGTCGGCCCCACAAACTGCTCAGCTGTAAGCGTGGATGGATGTTTGATGGCGTGGGCATGCGTCGTGGCTGATGATTGGAGATGGAGTAGCCTGCAAATGCAAACATGCATGGATCCGGTGATTTGGTTGAGACAAAAGGCAAATGGGCGTTGTAGTTAGCAACATGGTATGTTGTCCCGAATGGAGTACAATCATGCTAAGCACGGTTCAGTTGCTGCTGCTGCCTGCTGCTGGTGGTAAACTGTAAAATGAAGGCAGTGAGTTGCTAGCAGTAGCAACAAGTTAATTTACTTTCATTTATGATCTGTTAGGAATGACTTGGGTTTTTTACCTGAAGGAGTCGGATTAAAAACAAAGATTTTTACGGGCTCCACGAGATGGAGCCAAACTGGGTGGTGAGTGGTGACTGATGAAAGATGAATTGAACGCGGTGGTGGACTGGTGGTGGTGGTGGTGGTGGGGACACTCGCAGTCAGAGGCAGCAGAGCACGGCGCGGTAGTCGGCCTTGGCATGGCGTGCACCAGCGGCAGGCAGCAGTAGCGCTCTCACAATCTCTCAAAGCGAGAGGCGAGGAGAGGTGCAGCTGCGTGCGGCCGTCCACCGCAATCTCATCGAGGCAGAGCAGAGCAGAGAGCGAGGAGGCGAGGAGCAAAGCAAAGCGTGAAAGAAGAAGGCAAAGGCAAACAAGGCAAGGGGCAAGGGACAAGGGAGGAAGGAGACAGACATGGTGGAGATGGACAGCAGCCCCTGCTTTGCTTTGCTTGGTAGCAGTACTATGCAGTTGTGGTAGGGTTACTGTTGGTGGGGTCCGCGACGGCGAACGCCAGGGGCCCACCACGCTTTTGTCCCATTCTCTCCTCTCCCCTTTTTGTCCTTTCCCTTTGTTGGTTTCGTCGTCTTCCTCCTGCCGTCCTGCGTGCGCTCGCTGATATGCTCGCCTTCCCGTGCGCTGCTGGGTGGCTTGGCTGGCTATAAAGCGGGCGGCCATAAACCCCCACGGCCCAGCCGGCCTCTTCACTCACTCTCCTCCTCTTGCCTCTCCATCTAGCTGCTGAGCTGAGCAGCCTACTCGTTGTTGGTGGCCGTGCCCGTGCTCAGGATCACGAGTGGGGCGCTCCCTCCCTGTACCTGCGTGCGATCGTCAGTGGCAGTGGCAGTGGCAGGCATATGCATGTTACTGTGCCACCACCACCAGTGCACCTCTCCCTCCCTTCGACTCCGGGCTCCGGCTCCGCCTCTGCTCCGGCCCTGCGCCGCCCGCTCTACCACTAGGCACCACTAGGCAGTAGCAGTCGAGTGGGCGCCGTAGCCAGCACGGCCCAGCCCAGCCGAGGAGAGGAGGTAAAAACACAGACAGACACAGACACCGTCACCAACACCAACCAACCGCCCCTTCCCCTCCCCTCCCCTGCCCCGCTGCCGAGGGCTGATGGCTGAGGCTGCTCTCCTCTAACAAACCCCGCCGCCACAGCCACCACCACAGGACAAACAAGCTCACGCGGTGAACTCGTCTCAACATACTACAGCTAGATCTCACTGCCGACTGCCCTGCCCAGAGACAGAGAGAGCCAGCCAAACCGCTCACCGCACACGCCGAATTGAAGCAGCCAGCCACCATGTACGCCGACGCCGGGTTCGGCTTCACCGCCGCCTACTCCCTCGCCCTCGCTTCCTCGCAGCCCCAGCAGCCTCCGCCGCCGCCGTTCGACTACGCCTTCTCCTCCGCGCCCGCGCCCGCGCCATCCCTCCTCTCCATGCCCGCCATGGACCACGACGCCTTCGCCGCCTTCGCCGCCGCCGCCCTGCCGGTGCCGGACCTGCCCGCCGCCCACCTGGTGAGCAACTACTCCTACGCCTCTGCTCTGCTTACTGCCTCTTTCTTGATTGCGGATTTTGCGGTTTCATTTCCCTCCGGTCCACTCTCGATCGCTTCTCCTCCTCTTGCACCCAAAACTGCTGCTGTTTCTTGGTTGCTCCATCAGTCCCCGCTTTCCTGCTTCCCCCCGCAGATGAGCTCACTAACTAGGGTTCTCTTGCTCTGTTTCGTGGAATCAGTAGGGATCTCTGTTTCGAGGAATTCCCAAATTAGAGCAGATTAACAAATTTCTCCTCTTCCGTGGATACACAAATTTCTGATGAGTAGAGTTGCTAGCTGTTTATGCGCCGCCGCCGTCCCCCCCACAATCGGAAAGAAAAAAAAATGTCGCTTTCCTTTCTTTTTCGCCCCCACTCCCCGCTCTGCTTGATATTCATCATATATACTATATATAATTATATATGTGCTTACTTGGTAAGAGTAATAATACTATATATGTGTGCACATGTCATCTACATGTAGAAGAAACAACTTACAGCCCTTTGTTGGTTGGATTCTCTCTTCAATCCATGGCTTTTTTTGCAATAGCAGCTTCAGCCATCCTTTCTTTCTTTTTTTCCCACAAATTAAGCATGACTTGTCTTCTGCATAAAACATTTGCCTCTTCCTATCCTGCTACTAGATAATACTCTACATGATCACCTGATGGAAAGCCTTCTGCCCAAATAAACAATCTTCCATTACTTGTAAATAGAAAAAGAAGTAAATTACAACACTACTAGGAGTAGTTAGTTTGTTGCTGCCTTTCTGATTCTGAATTTTCGTATGCTATTGCTTCCAAAAAATTGTTAAACGCAAGATCCCATTTAAGTGCATGACGCCTGTGGTTTAGTTATTTATCTATTTATTTGTTCTTCCTTCTATAATACTAATAGATTATTTCTGAATAAGAATCGCTCGTGTTGGCTGCAACTTTTTCGCTTTCTGTTTTGAATCTTCTTCTGACCTTCACATCTTCCAAGTCACACAAAGGCCACACGGTTTCAGATATTTAGTGTCCCTTCTGCTCTGCTGCTATAAGGAGCAGATACATATTAGTCAAGAGGGGCCAAATTTGGTTCACCATTCAGTTCAGTTTTTGGCCTGGATTTGGTTCACCATTTAGTTCTTTTTTTGGCCTGGATTTCAATTTTTTTTTTCTTTACTGCTAATATGCCCGACCATGTCCACTAGTATATGCTCCCAGAGCACGATGGGGACTTTTAATTACACGTCCTACCCCTGACTTGTCTATCACTGCAACTTCACACAGCAGGTCAATACAGACAAGACAACACCAAACTAAACAAAGCATTGGCAATGGTGATCTACCACAAAATATATTTATTATTAGCAGATACTAGCATCTTAGCAAGATTATTTCATTCCTTGTTTAGTTACTCCCGCTAAAGTTTATTCCCTATCACATCGGATGTTTGGTCTATTAAATATAGACTAAAAAAATAACTAATTGCATAGATTGCGACTATTTTGTGAGACGAAATTTTTAAGCCTAATTAGTCCATGATTTGACAATGTGGTGCTACATTAAAGCTACAGTAACAAGTGTTACTACCGGATTAATTAGGCTTAATAGATTCATCTCGCGGATTCTTGATGACTTCTCCGAGCACTCCCATGTGACACCCTCATGTAACATCCGATGTGACACCCCTAAACTTTAGCCCCTGGATTTAAACACCATGACATATACACTGCCTCGTCCTTACCAACTCGTCGGGTTTCATCCATATACCGCTATGCTTCTAATTTCTATGGTGTTTATCATCTTCTAGCCGTTTGGGACTTAAAGGCTTGTTGTTTATCATCTTCTAGCCCATTGGAAATTGTTCTCATCTCTGTTTTATTAATTACTGGACAGGGGGACTTGGTACAGCCATCCATGGTATCAGAATATGACCTCGGAGGAGAAGGGGACCTGTTCAAAGCTCCAGAAGCCATCATTGAAGAACCGCTGCTCAGCCTTGATCCTGTCGCAGCTGCCTTTTCAATGATGACTGGCAATGAAAGTGCAATGGAACAAACTATTAAGGATGCAGGCATCAGCACCATCCAAAATGACCCTCTCCTGAGTGAAGTGTTATATGAGTGCGAGAAGGAACTCATGGAGAAGTCAGCAATCGAAGAGACAATTTCTGAACTTATGGATGTTAAGATTCCTATGCTGCAAGTTGAAGAAATCCCAAGCCAAGATGAACAAGTTCTTATACAGACCCAACTCCCGGCCATGGAGAAAGAGAAGCAAGGCGTTCCTGAATGCTCGCTCCAGAAAAGTGTTAGTTCTGGATGCCTCAACTCAGCAGATTGGATGAATGGACCTGTCAGGCCAAACTTTCTAGACTTCCAAGGGCTGGACTTTGAGGCAGCGTTTGGGCTGAGGAGAGCTTACAGTGAAGGAGACATTCAGGTTTGATAAGCATCTCCTTTTCTCCTGTACTATTCTATTCTAGTAACAAGGAAGTAGTTATCCTCGTTATGAGGAAAAGAACGCGCTTACAGCATAAAAGTCTTTTCTGTAACACAGCTGTTGAGGAAAGAATCGTTGAGAAGCAAACCAAAACCAAAAAGCATCGCCTTTTCCCTTGCCCTGGCCATGCTTACAGAAATGCTTTGCTCAAAGGCCGTCCAAGCTATGACACCCATTTGGGATGTTACTATATCTGCCCAAAGCAACCTTTTTTATTTTTTTTAGGTCATTACTTTAGCTGATCCAAGCTTTCCTATTCTGCACAGTATTCTGTTTTCTTTCAAGCTACTTTTGTGTGCAAGATATTGGTACGGTTCCATCACCTCAGTACATGTGTTGTCGCGATTCTGTGTTCAAGGAATGTGCAGATAGAACATCTATATCTGGTAGATGCTTGTGCAGCAGCAATTTGCTAGGCACTTAACATTTCCATTTTTTGACAGAACCTTGGAGCCAACACGCCTCGACCAGCAGCGCACGCAGCAAATGCTCAAACGTCTTGTGAGAGGCTTGTAACCATCAGTGACCTCAAGACCGAAGAAAGGAAGCAAAAGCTTTCCAGGTATAGAAAGAAGAAGATCAAGCGGAACTTTGGCAGGAAGATCAAGGTATTGTTCTCAGCCACTGTAAAAATCCAGCTTCTAGGCTTAGCCTCATGAGTGCACGCCTCGGATGGTAACAGATACAACGTTTTTCTTTGCAGTATGCTTGCAGGAAGGCTCTGGCAGACAGCCAGCCAAGAGTGCGAGGGAGGTTTGCCAAGATCGAAGAATGCGAGTTGCTAAAGCCAAGCGTTTAGGTGGTGGCAAAAACATGAAAGGAATCCAGTCGAGAGCGAGCTTCATGGAGCTTTGGCTTCTAGAAGCTTCTAGGCACTCTACCTTCTGCGCTGGAGGTGGAGAGGCACCGCGTAGCCCGTCGGAATTCATTTAGCTGTTCAATTGACCTCTTCTGTTTCACTCGGGCTGCATTCTATTCTACTTCCCCTGTGTAATAATATCTGGTGCAAGGGAGTGAAGAGCTGAAAGTGGTAGTCTAGCCCCTGTACAAAGGCATGGCAATAAAACTCAGCTCCCCTCTTGCTTGGCATGTTATTATATCTGATCTGAATCTGGCTCTTAGCATTGCACTCCTGAACTTCCATCGTTGAAGGCTCTGAGCTAGCCATGAACTGTTACCGTCCTGGCAACAGGAACCAGTGCCCAGGCTAATATTGCTTGCATTCCCTGGGGTGGTTAAAGCAACGGAGCTTCTAACCATCAAGCAAAGGGAAAACTGACTTAAGTACGAGAAATGACCATGGTTTCGACGCCCTAATCATGATGGTATTCTGTCCATCAAAGTCTCACCAGAAATAATGTCTAATCCCATAGCTCCGGAATAATATGTACCCTCTCACCCAAAAACAGGAGCAGAAAGAGCCAGTAGGCTATCATGATGGTAGTGATTTGTAGAATAGATCCAAAGTCTCACCACATGTCTAATCCCATAGCTCCATAATAATATCTACCCTTTCACCCAAAAACAAGAGCAAAAATAGAAGTGAGCCTCATGGTGGTTGGGATTTGTATAATAGATCCAAAGTCTCACCACAAGTAATGTCTAATCTAACTCTGTCGTAAAAAAAACCCGCATAACTCCAGAATAATATCTACCATCTCACCCAAAAACAAGAGCAAAAACAGACGGTGCGCCATCATCATGGTAGGGATATGTAGAAATAATTCCAAAGAAACATCTGCATCGCCGTCTTGGATTACATGACTCCAGTGAAGGTGATATATAGTTTGATTTGAACACCGCGACTACTCAGTGCACGCTCTATATTTCACGGTATATTCCTTTCCTTTCCTTCCTTGTGCCTTACTGCACCAGAAGGTCGCAATCCAACTCAAAAGTGACGGTAGCGACTTTCGCCCTTCGCTTGGCTTATAAGCCGTATTTTTTCAGCCAACGAACAGTATTTTTCTTTCACAACAAATCAGCCAACGGTACTGGGCATTTATTACATCCTGCCTTGGTCTGTCAGGCAATTATGTGAAAACTGAAAGCAAAAGAGAAAAGAAAACAAAGTGACTCGCCGGTTAATTCACCCCATAGATCCACTTCTCCGCATTGCTGGTATAAGAGACCAGCTCCTTGGGTTCAAACCATAACGCAATCTCATCCTTTGCTGTCTCCGGGCCATCACTTCCATGAATGATGTTTCTGGTGTTCAAGTGGTGGCATGTGAGTACAAAGGAATCCTAACTTGTAATAAGCTTGCATGATGCTATCAAAGAAATGCAAAACCAATGAGTGCATTGAAAAGAAAATGAAAGCATACCTTCCAACAACAATGGCAAGATCACCCCTGATGGTTCCTGGTTCAGATTTCTGTGGGTCTGTGGCACCAATTAGTTTTCTCCCATACTTGATGACACCCTCTCCTTCCCACACCTAAAGAAATTGTACCTCAGCTTATGCACGATCCACCTTTTGTCGATGTAAGCACAATTTCTGTAGGAAAATGACAGATGTTCTTACCATTGCAAGTACAGGGCCAGAGCTGAGAAAGTCACACAACCCGTTGAAGAAAGGCCTTTCCTTGAGATCATGGTAGTGCTTCTGAGCGAATACTTTGGATGGAACAATCAGCTTGATGGCCACAAGCTTGTAGCCTTTTCTCTCAAATCGGTTCACAATCTCAGAAATCTGAAGCGAGTTTTTTTTTTTGTGGGGGGAAAGAGATAAATCAGTCCTATTAATGCCATCACAAATGTACAGGGACAAGACTAAACAGAGCAAATGTGTGATGGGCTGAATAACTGAAATGGTTCACATGTCAGCCTGCATATATTTTGTTTGGTGTGTTAAACCAGGCAATGTATTGCGCTAGAGAACCCACTTTTGATACCAGTGAAATCAGGAGAAAGGCCCAGCCCTTTAGGAATAGGAAGAGCTAAATAGATAGGACAGATTTCTCTTTACATAATACATATGCAGGCTTTTGTCCTATGTATCCACATGGTTTGCAGCATAAATTAGTTGCTAATGAGGATCTCGAGGTAGATCACGTGGCAAGATCAGACACCAAAAAAAAAGAATGTCCAACATGCAGAGTATACTGTAGGTGAAGCGTGTTGAAAGCAGCAGTGGGTTGATTTACATACATATATATATGTAAAGAACAAGGCCTCAAAATTGTAAAACAAAAAGTTTGTAGTGTGTACCTACCTATTGCGGCAGCATACATGCTAACTGAGTATATGAAAAGCAGTACGAAGCTAGTACTCCCTCCATTCCAAATTATAAGAAGTTATGCTTTTCTAGATGCGTAGCTTTTGCTATGCACTAAGGTGTACACACTGTGTTATAATTTGGAACATAGGGAGTAGGTTACTAGGATCCTGAATTGCGTCTCAAGAAACTAAAAATAATAATTATTATATGGCCAAGAACAGGACAGGACAGGACAGAGCAGAAGGCCTCAAAAGTTGTAAAGAAAGAAAGTCTGCAGCTACCAATTGTGGCAACATACATGCATAGTTGCATACTGGTTATTAAGATCCAGAATTGCATCTGAAGAAAAGAAACTATGGTGTTGTGACAGTTGCTAGTACTGACCAGGCCTCTTTGGACGCCGTCGGGCTTGATGGCGATGAAGGTGCGCTCCATCTGGAATCACAGCAGAGGAGTGTTAGTGAGCTTGAGAAAAGGGAAAAAAATTAAAGAGATCACATGACATTACTCCTCCACGGTCATGTCAATTGGAGATGGAAAAGGTGGGGCATTCTGTAATTAGGATGACAAAATTACATGGGAGCCCACTCAATCAGTTTGAGTTGGCCTACCCTGCCTGACATATAGGCAGCATGGTGATTGGTGAAGCAGTGATTTTAGAGAGAAAAGGGGTGGCCATTACTCCGGTATTATTGGACCACACGGATCCGCCAGAATGCGAGGGAAAAAAAACAGAAGAGACGAGAAGAGGAGAGAATCAGGGTAGGGTACCTCTGCAGCATGAGCCTCCTGGTCTTGGAGCATGTAAACTGCATGGGAGAGGACAGACAGGAAATTATTTGGGTCAGTGTGAGAATGGCAACAGGGTTTAATTCATTCATCTCAACAAGCAAGCATATGGGATCAGAGTGATTGCTGCTAGATCAGAGCGATTACTGCTAGATCAGAGTGATGGGATCGGGTGGGGTCGAATCGGAATATCGGATCGAAGGGTATGTACGAACCTGCAGCCGGGCCTGCGGCGGCGATGGCTCCCCATCCCGACGCAGCGTGGTGGGATCCCTGCCTGTGGTAGGAGTAGGCGGTGGGGAGGGTCTTCCTGCCGAAGTTGGTGAGCGTGGCGAGCGCGGCGGTGCGGCCCTCTGCACATAACATCAAAGACGGATTTTATTTTATATATCTCCCGCTCCTAGTTAAAAAGCTGAAACCTTTGAACAATCAATCAGCAACTCCCGCCTCCCGGCGTGATTTGGATTGGGAATACTAGTGTAGGAATGGATTAGATTGCATGGCATTCCACAGGGATCCAAGGGCTGGCGGCTGGCCCAAGGAAGAGTACATACCGGCGGCGAGGACGGCGGCGGCGGAGGAGCGCTGAGAAGCGGAGAGAACGAGGGACCTGGCGGCCTGGAAGAGCTTCTTGGAGGCGGCGCTCATGGTGTGGTGGATTTGGCGAGGAGGAGGCTAGGGTTCCTCTGGAATCGCTAGGGAGAGGGGAAGAGGATGGCGATGGATGGGCGGCGTGCCGGTGCGCTCACTTGTCACTGATGGATGGATGGGCGCTGGGTGCTGCAGCTATCACTTCCCACTCCCAATTAATTAGGCACGCGGAGGGATGGCGTGGCCACGCGTTAGCCGCTGCGGCAGGGAAAGCACGCGATGCGATGCTCGCTCGGTGGAGGAGGGGTGGAGGAGGAGCAAACCCGACGTCCCGACCGCAGCCTCCTCGTGCCCTCCGCTGTCCTCCCTTTCCCTCCTCGATCGGAATCAGTATCAGTATTCAGAACAGGAAAAAGAAAATTCCTTTCCCTCCCCAGTCCCCACACCCCACCGGAAGGAAGGAAGGAAGGGAGGTGGGAAGGGCGACATGGTCATTTTCAGTTCCACGCATCAGTGATCGGCCATTCGCTCGCTTAAAAAACGCAACGGTTTCAAACCGTTGGACTGGATCGGATCGGAGCGCTCTCTCTCTCGCGCGCGCGCGCCATCTACCAACGGAGTCACCGGTCAGAGCTGCATTGTACGCCGACGGACAGCTTCTCGCATGGAGAATGGATCTCAGTCTCATTGCCTCCGCACGGTTTCCTCGTCACGCATGTCGCCTTAATTGTCTAGCACACTCCAGCAAAGAACACAGATTAAGCACACGGCAAGCAAAGCAAATCAAAGGAACCCAACAACGCAAAATTAGAGGGTATATCATTCGTCACCTTTATTCTCTATTACAATTATTTTTAATTAGAAATAGGAATATGGCATGTTCCTACGTCGACTTTTCATGGATGAATGCAATATTTAAAGGCAAAGGGTTTCATTTTCGTTGGGTGTAGTTGGAAAATTACATATGAACAGCATGTTGAGTCAAATGTCCACCCCTGGGATTTGCGTTCCATGGGTGTGGTTACGATGCATCCGTAGGAATAGTGAAGGAGCCAAAAAAAAAACATGTGATTCTCATCATACACAAATATTTATCTATAATAAAAAGATATAACGTTACAAAGAAAATTTTCTTTTGCACTATGCCGACCAACCCGAGCAGCTGTCTGGGCCGCCGAGCACTGGGCAGTGGCTCCGCCAGTGCGTCGGCAGTAGGCTTGACCCCAACCTCCTTCACCGACCCCTTTAGTTCCTTCTGCTACATCACGATGTCTTTCAATCCGAAGAACATGAGCTTACCGACGGTGCATGCAGAAGTGCTTATCGACAGTAACGTCGGGGCATACATCAATGACATCGTTGTTAAATCCAGGAATGCCGACCAGCGCACAGCCAACCTGGAGAAGACCTTCACGAACTTTTGGGGTTCAAGCATGAAGCTTAACCCCAAGAAATAGATTTTTGGGATGCACCGGTTAAATACCCGGCTTCGCCATCTCCGAACATGGCCAATTTGGAGAAATCTCAATGATCATGAAGATCAGGCCTTCCAGTAGCCTCAAAGGGGCACAGAAGCTCATAGAGTGCATGGCGGCCATCAACTGCTTCATCTCCTAACTCAAAGAGTGCAGCATGGCCCTATACAAGTTCCTTCGGATCGATTCTATTCGACCTTAGAGGTGCAGAAGGCACTTGATCAGCTCAAGACATTTCTGACCACCCCGACAATCTTGGTGTCCCCGATGATGGATGAGCCACTGCTCCTCTACATTGCGGCAATGACCCAGGTCGTCAGTGCCACCCTTGTTCTCGAGCATGAGGAGCCAGGCCATGTCATCAAAGTGCAGCGCCGGGTTTATTCCATTAGTGAGGTATTGTCTAACTCCAAGACTCACTACCCCCAGGTGAAAGCAACTAACAACATCACCTACCCCTCCTTAATGGCCTCTGAGAATTGCCGCAACACATGGCGTTCGTTGACTCTATGTTCATGGCAACACCGAGCTTATCATCAATCAGGTGATGAATGAGTCCTCATGCAGGGATCCCAAGATGGAGGCCTACTATCAGGAGGTTGTAAGTTGGAGGACAAATTTGATAGGCTTGAAATCCATCATGTCCTCCGACACGACAATGAGGCCGCTGACGCCCTGGCCAAAACCTTATCGGCTAGGGAGATGGTCCTGACTAGGATCCTTCCTTGACTCGCCCCTTTTGTCCGATTGGATGACGACTCTAACCCAAAGTCGGAGGCCCTAACTCCCTATCACTCCAACATTGACTGGGTTGGTGTGACAACCAACTTTAGCCATGGGGCAAAGACTCCGAGTCTCCAACCCTCCACCTCACATGCCCTAACTAGGCCATCATGACGGCCTACTCCAACTGGACTCGGCCACATTTCGACTACTTCGTCCAAGACATCCTCCCACAAACAAGACTGAGGACCATTGCCTCACGTGTCGAGTGAAGTCGTTTGTGGTGGTCGAAAAAACAAGCTCCACAAGGAGAGCTCCACTTTGGGATTCTCGATCCAAAGGGATGTCGGATATTTTACTCATTATCTAAAAAATACTTTGTGTTATGTATGCAATAGCAACTCCTACACGGTCCTATCATAGTTTAGGCCCGAGTGGCAAAAATAGGGGTGTAAAAGGTAGAGCTATCAAATCAAAAATAAATGCCGTGATTTGTTGAAGGCTATTGTTAGAGTTGCTCCGACCACAAGCCTCTTGGGTTAGCCGCATAGGATAGTGTAAAAGTTGCTATAAAGAATACATGCCAAATATATATTTTTTAGAAAAAACGAGGACATGCTCTGTCCGAGTGAACCAAAGGTCCAAAGCTACTGTCATATCTTTAGACCTTTGCCAAATTTATGGGCTGTCCCCCCAAGAGATTTCAAAGCTAGAGAGAGTACAATGCAAAACAGTGATCTTGGGTCAAGTTATATATCCAAGCGACTATTCTAGTTAGCATATACTTTCTTAATTTTAAATTGTAAGTTACTTTGGCTTTTCTAGGTACATAGCTTCTAGATATACATTATGCCTAGATACATAACATATCTAGAATAATCAGAACGACTTATAGTTTAAACTGGAAGGAGCAATATTCTGTATAACAGGTGAGAGGGCAGCGCTAGCTATGTGGAAATGGAAGGGCCTTCAAGGCGAATGTAGTCGTACATGACCCCGGCAAACTGGTAGGGAGTTGTCTGGTTGATGTAGATGGTGTTGTGCCCTTGGTTGAGCAGGTGGGCCTTGACATCCATGTCCAAGCTCCACTGCGTGCCGCGTATGCCGTGCCGCGCGATGGCGTTGTTGTCGCCCATCAGATTCAGGGCTACCACCTCTCCTCCACCTCCGGCGTCAGCGCCGGCTCCGGCTACGGATCCGCCGCCGCTGTTCACTTGCACCTTGAGGTTGGACATGTGAGAAGCTGCGAGAGCAATATATGCGCAGCGTGTAGGTGCCATCAGCCACCACTCTGTCCAGATGGAAACGTATCTGCCATGTCGTTGGCACTATGTTCGTCCTCGTCGTCTCATTGTTACCCACGACGATTCTTCTTGTGACATGAGCAAAGAACCAGTCCCTGGAGTGGTTGCTCCTGCCGACCGTGAACACGAGGTCGCCATTTTCCACAGGGTACAGGGCGGCGTACCTCTCCCACAGGCCGTACTGCCGGTACCTGTCCTTGGTGAGAAACAGCCTGCTGGCGTACTTGGGGTCGGCGTCGGGGACGTAGAACTCCGCCGCCGTCCGGTCCGGGACGCCGATCTCCCACAGCGTGGGGCCTGATCTCGGAGGCTCGAACACCAGGTCACCGAGGTTGACGACGGTGGCATTTCTTGCTGGCGCCGCTATGGTTACAGTTACAGGCGAGGTATGCATGTAGTCTCCAAGGATCCCGGGAACCCATGCGTACAGATTGTACGTTCCTTCACGGACATTGGCGATGCTGAAGCTGCCGTCCGATGTGGCCCTCGTCCAGAACTGATACCCCTGCATGCATCGTTGGGATGTTATCTTGAAATGACACAACAAATGTAGAAAAAATGTCGAGATGCATGCATATACTCCTACTACATACATACCTTGCTCTCTGTGGCCCAGAAGCCAGGTTGGCCAGGTGAGGCGAGGCCGACATAAGCCATCGCAGCAGGTTCAGGCTGCTGCATCGCTGCTGCCTGCTGCTTGTCGTCGTTGGAGTAGGACCTGTCCCTGACCCAGAGCCTCCCTGTGACGGAACCTCTCTCGTCTGCCATTGCAAAGTCCGGCGACCCGGGGAAGCTGTAGGGCCATTTGCACACCTCCGCCTGCGCCTGCGCCTTGGCGTCCTCCCAGAGATGATTGTTGACATCGTCGTCGTTGGAGCCGGCGGCGTGCAGCAGGTGGTGCCCGGAGTTGAGGTAGACGAAGACGGGGCCCAGCACTTTCTTCCAATACTCGCCCTCATCAAAATTGATAATCATGTCCTTGCCTACGTAATGCGGCCCTAGAAACACCTGCCGGCAGACATTTGCTTATTGCATTGGATGGTGGTCACCACCAGCAGAACAGAGTAGACGACGACGACAGATGCATGCAGCATCAGCATGCTTACCGAGAGGGAGGTGGGGCCGGTGTGGGAGGTGAGCTCCCGCTTGAGCGGCCCGCCGTTCTTGAACTCGTTGCTGGGAGTGATGACCCAGAAGCCGACGCCGCCCCTGCTGGAATCGCCGGCGGCGATCCATCCGTGCACCGTGTTGTCCTTGTTGTCCATCGAGTACTGGTACTTGTCGTCCACCTCGCCTTTGAACTCCGGTTCCACGGGGTCCACCAGCAGGACGGACTCCTTGTAGTCCAGCGGCACGCCGCGGGGTGGATCCCTGTCCGCCGCACTCGGCATGTATCTCTGAATGTCGTCGGAGATGGCCATGTAACGGAACCTGTCCTCGTTGAGCTTGAAGGCGAGGCGAGCCACGGAGATGTTGAGCGCTGGGCACTCCCGGGGATGCTCAAAGATGGCGTAGCAGTAGAACCCGGAGCTGCCTCGCAGCATCACAAACCTTTTGTCTACGTTTAGCCGGAGACTGTTTGGAGGTGATGAAGGATTGTATGAGCTCCTGAAAGAAAGCTCGACTTGCTCTTCATCTGAGGATACAACCTGGAACTCTGTACCATCCAACCTGTATTATTTTACATAGTCATTCAATATGTGTATCATCAAACCCCTTAATTATATTAATTTGTCGCTACGCTAGCTAGCTGTGATCATAAATCAGCAATAATTAATTAATGAAAATTGCAATGATATACTATATGCCGCACCTTTCTGCTAATTATTAAAGAATACTAAAAAAACAAGATTTGCAATCATGCATGGACAAAGAGAAGAAAATTTCAATATCAGCCAGGGCCAAATTAAACACGCATGATCGCATCACAAGCATATATAGATGGACATTATTTGGTGCCACATTCTTCATCATTCATAATAAGTAGTAGAATTCGTTAAAAATACAACAAGTAACAAATACTCCCTTTGTTTGATTCTTTGTATAAGTCGTCAAATTGAATTAGCACAAGTTCTTAGACGTATATTTGACCATTCATTAGTCTTACAATGCATCACCTATGTTGCTACAAAATCAACTCGATCAATGGAAAGACGATATGTGGATCCATCTATGCAACTTGTATATCTAGTAGGTGCTAGATATATAAGACTCGTAATTAATTAAATATAATGAGCAGCAGCAGCAGCCACTCACATATCCATCATTCCTTTTGGTTGATTTGAGCCAGGGTAGTTCCAAACCACATCCCAGTACCTGCAAGAGATCGAGTTCCAAAGATTTTGGTTCGACGGCAAAACCAACCAACAATGATCGACGATTGAGGAACTTAAAAGATGGATCAACATACATAAATCATATATATATATAACCGGGCATGCAGCTGTAAGTTGTAGTTCTCTTTGTCCATATATAGTGCTAATATATAATTGCTAAATTAAATCAAACTTGTCTAACTTTGTCCGATCCAACAGTTAATTAGTCTCGTATACTACCATGAAGAAGACTATCTTGGCATGCAGTGCATGCATATTTATTTCGTATTATATATCTTGATAGTGTATTTTTGTACAAATCCGGCCGAATGAAGCCATATAATTTGACTTATAGGAAAAGCATGCAAAACTACATGAAAACATAGGAATTAGCTTATTAATTAGGCGCAGGGCGTGCATACATACCCTCCTGAGTTTGCTTGGCTGGCGTTGTACTGCAGCAGGTTTTGGTCGTCGCCGTTGTAGCGGACGGCGGTGATGTGGCCCTGCGGCGCGGACAGCGACACCTGCACCATGCCATTGTCCACGACCACCTCCACCTGCATGCATGTATTATGTATTATGTATTATATATATAGATTGTCATGTGTGTTACTGATGATTATATGTATCAATTGTCAATGCAAATACTAGACCACCCAACAAAAGCTAAAAAAAAATGCTGTAATAACAATGTGAAAGCAAGAGCGCGCAGGCACTCTCTTCTTTTGTCCGTCGATGGAGTGGAGACTGGGGAGCTAGCTGGCGCTGCAGCAGGGGATTATATTGCCGAGACTGTCCGATCGAGAGCTGACGAGAGCCATGCATGACGCGGTGACAACCAGCAGGCCGGCTGGGAGCAGCTACGCCACGGCCGCCACCATACTGGTCTCGCGCGCCCGCCGTGTCCCCAGACCGGCATGATGGGCAACCTGCCAGCCTCAAGCCTCAAGGCGTACGCTAGCTCAGCGGTCTATCCTATTCCTATCGTCCTCCGCGGCGTACGTGCTCATCTATCTATCCCATCTCATCTCACCACGCGCGCGCCGCCGGCACCCACTACTCGGCTCACCCAGAGGCCAGAGCCAGACCCAACTTGCAATGCTGCTTCCTCTCGCTTGCACGGCCCGCTGTCCTCCTCGATCAACAAAACAAAACAGAATTAAGGGAGGAAAGCCTAGCTAGTGGACGGCCGCCGGAGAAGTGCCCAACAGACCTGGCGAGGGTCGACGTGTAACGTGACGCCACCGGCTGCTCCCGGCGGCGGGGCGGCGGCGACGAGCAGCACCAGCATAGACGCTCCGACGGCGAACTTGAGGCACGACCTAGGAGCCGTGGCCATGGTCGGGTCGACGCTGGCTTGTCTGGATAGTTACTAGCTAGCTACTCTTATATATGAATGAATGAATGAATCCGGTGGGTTGGATCACAGCAAAGGCCCATCTTTCTCTATATATACTATTTTCATCACCCGGAAAAATAAATTAATTTCTATAGTTGTTTTATTTTAAGTCAAACTATTTAAAATTTGACTAAATTTGTACTAGAAAAAACACTAGTATTTATGACATCAAATTAGTACCACTGGATACACCGTAAAATATATATTTTTAATCTATTTCATTTTTGGTGTTACAAATGCTGTTATTTTCTTCGCTATAAAGTTGATCAAACTTAAGATATTTTGATTTAAGTTGATTTATTTTGGGACTGAGAGTAGTAATATGCTATATATTCTGTCATTATTATTTTCCAAGCCTTGGCAAAAAGAAAATGTTTTCCCAGCTCGATGGTTGCTCATCAAATTAAAAATATTTTCCGAGCTTGATGGTTGCTCATCAAATTAATACGTACTACTAGTGGTAGTACAAAGGAAAGGAAACTAACTAGCCATATAATCTAATAGGATCGGATACGGAGAGAACTCAATCATATACTACAAATATACAATGTCATTAATTAATGGGCTTAATTTGGGTTCCTTTCTTCTCTTCAGTCGACTTTGCTTCAATTGTACACAGGGACTCTCTCCACCGCCGGTACATTCTGCAATCTGCATAGTAGTGCAGACTGACATTACATGGGACGCGTGTACTCCCAGTTAAAATGACTTCTCACTTGTCGAGTTACAATATGCAAATCTTCACCGTCTATCAAAAGGACGACCAAATTTTTGATACAGAAAAAATCAATTGCACCCTAAAACGTTGAAAAATATCACGAGCAAGGAAATCTGTAACGCATGTCCTCTGCTCGTGTTGCATCTACATATGCTGCTTCCTTTACATGCATGTATGTACATTGCCTATTTGTATACACATGCATCACATTCTCGATAGGTCTAACAAATTAAAAGAAAAGAATCAGCTGGAGCTGATTACTGTACTCTGCACATACATCTGGCTGGGGTCAATGCAAAGACGCAGGAGGCATTCTTGTCTTGCCTGGGGATTGGAACCCATGTTGGATCGCTTACCATGACCCAGCCTCTACTTGGCTACTAGTCGTCTTCGTCTTATCATCACCAGCACCATCCCGCAATTTGCAGTCACTTGACAGTGCTCTTACCCATGAATCAACCTGGAAAATAACCAAATCCAATGCAAATCAGTCTCTGTCGCACGTATTATTTTCTGCATTTCAGAGTAGCTCTCTGTTACCTGTATTTCGGAAGTACTGGAGCATTCAAACTTCAACCCTTGACGGGTCAACAGGTAAAACGCATATCTCGTCTTTTCGTCTTCAGGCACAAAGTTTGGAAGCTGCCCTACTTCAACAACATCACATAACAGTGTAGATTCTTGTGGGCTCAGATCTGAAACATAGAAATGTCACGAGTTCACTAACAGCTAACATCCAAGTGCATAGTATTCGTATGCCACCATTCACCAATATCATCTTTGACCGGACGGCTGGACCATAGCCAAAAAGGGAAAAGAAGAATTTACCTGTAGATTTCAGATAATAGTACAAACACTGCCCTTGTAGAGCAACAAAGCGAGGTAGCCAGTCATCCACATCAGCATCGGCTAATATAGGTGGTTCTCCAGGGAGCTGGGACCATCGCTGTGTATAAACCAAAACACCATACTCATTAGCTTTGAACGCTTCTGACAAGAGTGAAGCAAAAAGAAACAAATATTGGCACAGGTTTCATACACTTCGAATGTAGAGATAGCCAGAAAGTCGTGCATATCTCAAAACTTCATCAATATTTTCCAACCTGAAAGGCCAAAACATTAACCAAGTGCAAATAATATCATCAGCGTATCTCCACTTCTCAAAATGGACTTTTCAACAGAATGCACATATCATACCGAGCTTTTAAGTGAGATTCCCTTTCCTCAGCTTCTGCTATTTCGGTTCGTAAAGTCTCTACTTCAGCTCTGGATAATTCAATCTGCTACCAATGAAAATTGTTAGTGTTGCAAGAGAGCAATCATGATTATTGTGATATGGACGCAGAGAAACTTGTTTATAGATTATTCAGTAACCTTGTCATCATCCTCATTGCTCGTAGACCATCTTATGCGGGGAATGGACAATAAATGCAAAATGGATGCAGCTCCCTTAACTCGTCTTGGAGTCCAGGAACGCCCACGTGAACTGTTTACATGAGAAGAACAGCATGTTATTGTTCCCACAAAAAAGCAGAGAATGGGTACAGCTACAGAATTCCTTTTGCCACAAGTATCACCTTGGTGGACTATCCAGGTTATTCTTACTTGTTGATAGACCATCAGGAGTCTCCATAGCTTCTTTTGATGGTACAAAGTATTGGGGGAAGACCTCTACCCGTCCATATACATCATCCATCCAAATATGCAAGTGCTAGAAGTGCATACTCTGTTTGTGACGAGATAAACAACATTACTGAGCTATCACATGAGCTGGTGGTGAAGTATTACTTCTCCATTAGGTGAATTATTTTTTAAAAATACACCAAATCTGACCTCATAAAATTATCCATGACTCCAAAATCTCAACTTGCTAACAAATGAGTAGTTAATTCATTGCAAGAGACAGTTGTAAGTCTAGGGACCACTTTTTTCATAATTACACAAACACAGGTGTGCTAAGTAATTAGGACAAACTAATCTACGCATGGTACCGAACATTATTGACAGCGAAATTTCTGCCCTTTTTACTTGTTGATAAAATTAGGATCCTTCCTGTAATCCGTACTCATGCCTATGAGGTGTTGATGGTACTAGTAATAAGGCTAAGGAAGAATGCGTTGTAAAAGGTAGAGGAGTCTCTATTATAGTTTGATGTGATGTCATTAACTGAATAGGCAGAAAATACATGCTCATGTGTGGAGAAGTACCATCGGACGGACGCTTGATCCCGTTATTAAAAGTTAAGAAGCACGCAGGGGACATTGAATTAGGCGGAGTTGACATACATGGCAATTGGCAACTGAACTGAAGTTAACTCAACAATTGGTGGGAATTACTGATGGAGAGACAGAGCAAGAAAGTCAAATTTGGAGCTTGCTAGTTGCTAGTGCTAATAGGCAACCCCCTCCAGTCCAGTATGCCAGTATGGCCGGCATATCAGAGGGCCGCCGAGGTCCCAGCCAAACGGACAGGAGAGATCGGCGAGGGGCTGAGGTCATGGATCGAGACAGAGCAACAACAACAGGGAGAAATCGAGGAAGTATGGGATCAAACCTGGGGCGCAGGGCAGCGCAGGACTCTTTTTACTCTCTTCCTTTTGTTTTCCCTTTTCTTCGGAAGAGAGCAGATGGGCGGACCGGCGGCGAGTCGGAAGGGTCCGGCGAGACGGGGAGTCGAGTCGGCGGTTGGGACGGGAAGGGAAGGGAAAGGTTGGTGAGGTGAACAAGAAGACAAGGGCGGGCGCAGCGCAGGTGGAGGTGGGTGGGGTCACAACTCAGAAGAAGGGAGGGAGGCCAGGTCGGACGCGATGACCGTTTTGACCCTCCGAGCTGCGCTGTCATATGGACTCGGTCTCGGAATTGCCTATTGTTTACGATTCGGTTCATTGTTTGTGTATAACACTAACAGCCAAAAAAATGTATTTAAAAATGTTATGTAGCATATATATCAGTTGACGTGCATCGTTCCTGCATTCATAAAAAAATTGAGCATAGTTTGAATACTTTTGAATTTAATTTCAGATTTAAAACCTTATTTTATATGTGCTCTGTGAAGGAACTTTGCATTTCACCATAATACATATGCTGTAAAATTACCCCTTTCATCCCCAAAAAGTGTCATTTTTTATATGAATTTGGAAAATCATATGTCCAGATTTGTAACAAAAGTGACACTCTTTTTTCGGACTAGGGGAGTACATGATAAAATACTACTTTCCAAATCATGAATTTATTTCAATTTTTTTTGAAATTTTGGAAAACGTTTAGAGCAAAATAGCTTGGCCGAAGTATTTAAAATAGTCTTTTGGGAAGAATTTTAATTTCAATCCCACAAAACCTATGATCCCATGTTTAATCAAAAATAGGTCACACTTGACTTATGGCATTTGTTTGAAAAAAAATACATTGTTTTGAAGATTTCTAAGTTTCTCGTTTGGAAGTAGGAAGACAAGAGGAGTAGAAGGAGTTGACAGTACATAAATTACACTTTGATTTGTCTATCGTTGAAAAACCTATGCCAGCCATTTTTTTGAACTTTGATAATTAAACAGTTATTGTCAAAGTAAACAACTCTAAAAGATAATATGAAGTCATCTATATAAAGAGGTGATTGAAATCTGTCAGAAAACTGAGTAATTCTAGAGTAAAAGCATTGGGCTATGTCCATACATCTAAAAATCTGGCAGATCAGTTCATAGATGGTGTATCGAGTGAGATATACTTGAGACCCATGTGAATTCTACCAGAGTGGTAACCTTTCCTATGTGATTGAAGATCCCATAATGTAGGATGGTGAAACAAGCCATTAGTTGATTATGAGGAGTGACCCTTTGAAAGGTCCTAATATGGTTAGAGGAGGGGTGAATAGCCTATTTAAAAATTTACAAGATCAATAGAGCAATTTGATTAGTATGACAAATAGTGAAATACAAACTTGCTTTAGCTCTACAAGGGTTGCAAGCTACCTATTCAACAATTCTAGTCACTATAATCACTAGGCACACAATTGGCTAAGCCACTATTCACTAAGAACTCTCATACTTGTGTTGACGGTCACTAACATTAATTATAAAGCGTCAACATAACATGTATTTATACTTAATTGCATCACCAAACATTGGTATAGGGGTTTAAACTAATAAATTCCACGAGTTTTGGTGAATCTGTGTTTTCAGCAAAGTTTATCTAGAAAATCGCCAAGGGTGACCTATTCGTCAAAGTAAATTATGGAATTCCGCCGCGTAATCAACGTGGGAAGACTCTAGAAGACTCCAAAAGGTGAATCACCGAAGCGGAGCTCGTGTCTATGACATGTGGGGCCGGCCGACCCCACCTAGAGGCCGCCCGACCTGTGGGCCCCCCATGTCAGCCTCCTATTGTTATGTTGGTTCTCCACCGCCTCCTAGGTAGCATCTATGCTGTCCTTTAGCATGGATTCTACTCCTATCTATCAATATGCTAAACCCACGAGCTCAAGCCTAGAGCCACCAAAATCTTCAGAGCCCATCCTAACACCTGGCTATGAGCTGCACCTGTGTTTTATAAAATTGATTCGGGATAATTCCTTCTCGGGAGAAGGCGATGAAAACACATACTCACACCTACAAGAGTTTAAACAAACCTGTGCATGCTTGTGTATTGCTGGCATGTCTGACAAGACCTTAAGATGGAAGTTGTTTCCATTCTCTTTGATGGGAAGAGCTAAATAATGGTATAGTCAAACCGTAGGAAGTATGCAAGGAGATTAGGAAACGTTATGCTCTAAATTTTGTTTACATTTCTTTCCCATCTCTAAAGTGGTTAGCCTTTAGAAAAAGGTTCTAAATTTGAGACAACAAAAAGAATCTCTTGGTACATCGTAGAATCATTTTAATGAACTCATCATCACTGGCCTAGACCTTGTCATTCAAGACCATGTACTTCTTCAACATTTTTATATTGGTCTTAGCAAGGATTCCATGGAATCCCTTGATGCAGCCTCTAGAGGAGCTTTCCTTCATTTGTCTATTAGTGAAGTAAGGGCTATGCTTGATAGAATTAGTGGAAAGACTCCATGCACTAGCATTCATAATGAACTCCCCAAGGAAGAAAAGGAATCATCTCTCGAATAAGAAGAGGAAGTTTTGATAGCCAAATCACAACCACTCCAATCCCAAGATTTAGTTGTTAATCCCGAACCATCAACACTCTAAAATCCTTCAAAGGAAGAAGAAATTCAACCTTTAGAAATCTCTTTTAAGGATGATCTTTTTTATGCTAATTTTGGAAAAAGCTTATTGCTACATAAGAGACATTCGAGCGAATATAATTCAAATCCTCTTAAGAAGGAATCTCTTTGAAAGTGTCCTTATTCCCATATAGGACATTGGGATAAATTCAAGGATGGCATTTCAAGTAATGCCATAGAAGGAGAGCTGAGCCATCTAGAAGCCATTCCTATCCTCTCCCCTTCTATGTCCACATTAGATGTCTCATCTGAACACATCTTTTAATCCATCTTTGACCCCGATGATCCCTCTTATGCTCTTTCTTCTAAGACTCATGATAATCCTAGAAATCCACCAAGACACCCTAAGCATGGGAGTCATGAAGGCCACAAGGATGACTAAAAAGAGCAACGACAATGGCTGGAATGTATTAAGAACTTGTATGCCATTGCTAAAAAATGGATGGACAAGGACGAAGCCTTATGTATTAAGAACTTGGCTTAGATCTAAACGGTGAGGTTAAATCAATCTCTTTAATAAACATGACTCATCCAAGTTTGGAGGAGGCCTTAGACGAGATCAACCCGAGAGTCACCAATCCATGGGAAATATTGGACAATAAAACATCCAATGAATGTCATAGGCATGGAATGATGAAGATAATGTTTTCGCCTATAGACATTCATGAAGAAACACCCTTAGAGCTTGAAAAGGAAGATAAACATCAACGAGCATGGAAGTTATTTTATGAACATTTCATCAAATCCATGCTCGCATAAGAAATCTCCTGAATTAATTGGTCTCTCCAACATTGCCACACATGAGATCTTCAACCCCCTCATTCTCCTTGTTCATAAAGTCTTTGAAAGGGTGGTTGTAGATGCATATGTTTATCATAAATATTGCAGATCTCGTTGTGTGAATCTTGAGATAGGTACACAAAGGTTGATGATGGAGGGGGAACCACTTCACCAACTTGAGTGCAATTAGAAGGTTTCTCAAAGACGAGCTTTTCTCCTAAAGCAAGCACTTTCAGGAGATAACATGAGCTTTCACTTTATGCTGTAATGCCCTTGTGAAGTGAATATAGAAACATAATTGTGAAAATATTCCTTCGAGTATTTTTGTCACTAACCATTCTAGGTTTGAAATAAAAAGAATGAAGGATGACAACTCAAGGTATGTCCAACCAATCATCTTGCAACACTAAATCACATCCATCCAAACTTGACTTTATCTTGCAAAATTCAAGCCTGGGGGATAGGCTTATTTGAAAAATCTTATGCCATGTTGATAATTCATCTTAGTTGTCTCTACCTTTAAGCCATGCTCAATTTGCTAATTAACAATTATTCTCTTTCATCTCTATTTGAATAAATCTCTATAATGTTTTCATGCTACCTTTGTTTACTACAGTATGCTTAAGGTTTGGAGTATGATCTTACATCTTCTAAATTAGGCATGTTGCTTAGTTTAAACTATTTTCCTGAATTAAATTAGACATGGTATATAGTTTGATTCTTGAACCAAAAGGTGTGCTGATTTTACTTCTAAAGGCTTTTAAATTAAGCGTGGTGCTTAAGTTAAAATGCCTTTCTAAATCAAATTAGACGTGGTCTCTAGGTTGATTTTTGAGCCAATAGTATATTTTAGTAGGCACTAGATATTTTGTGGACTAACCCCTATAGAAAACTCTCACATCAATATTGGAAAGTCATGAGATGACTTCAAATCGGAGATGAAGTAAGACACAACTCATTCATTATAGATGTAAGAACTACATACCTCATTCAACGTGGATGAAAGAACTGTAAGTACCAAAGTTCATTCACTTTGACTTTTGCTGCTAGTTACCTTTGCCTTGGATCATGCTTGTATAAAACATGATCTCTATACTAAAGTAATCCCAAAACCATCTTTTCATTAGCATAGAGGGAAATTACAAAATTTTGGACAAACAACCCATGTTTTAAAATTATATATTCCTTCGTGTATGTGTTGTCCACTAATCCTTTGCAGGCATAAAACAATTAGTGAGGCAAAAGGTCTAACAAGGTGTCAAAAGATTGAAGAGCTAAAAGATGACATGATGAAAGGATGAGAAAGAAAATGTGTAATTTAGGAGACAAGAAGCTCATGAACAACTTATACTACAAGGCTAGCCAAACAAGAAAAACTTCAAGCAAATAGGAAGGACCATCACGAGTCATCCACCCTTCGTCATATGGTGACATTACGCTCCAATGATAAAGGTAACATCCAAAGGTAAATGGTCATTACTTAAAAAGTTTTTCCTTGATTCTGGTACGCACGTAATATAAATAAGAAACAAACATGTTTTAGTTACAATTTCACTTAATCCAATCTGATTAACTCAACATGTTTAGTTCTTTAAACTTATTCCTAGCACCACTTTCTTAAGCTCATAGTCTTAACCAAATAAGCTAAAAAGTGCACATATTATCTCTGGAAGATGATAGTCATAATCCTGTAAAGAGTGATACATTATGCACAGATAGACAATCCTTCCATGTGTCAAGCAATTCAACCTTTTTAGCCAAATGTATTTAAATGCTACATTCATGCTGAATCTTTTGATCTTATCACCCATGACATAAGTGAACAAAATACACAACATCAACTTTATCTTGTTCAATGTGCTTAAGCCTAGAGAAGAATAAGTAAAGTTTTGGTTCTATTGGTGTTTTTCCACCAACAGAACCCATACACTTGATCTCTACCTTGTCTTTATGAGCAGGACACGTTTCAAGCAAAGTATGGGAGAGTCAGTTGATTCTCTAAATTTCTACAAGTGTTATGAACCTGTCAAACCAAAATCAAAACTCAAAACCAAGACGGGTTTGATGGAAGAAGGTGACATCACCATTAGAGGCGTCATCACAAGAATCTTCGTCTTCAGAACAAACTGAGGTACTTGATCAATGAACTTCACGAGGAGAAGTCCGGATCGAAGGACTTACAACACCAAACCCTCACCAAAAGAGCTTGCTTGGGGGAGAAGCACTCCCGTGTATCCAGATAAGTATGCTTTCTCTTTGTTCTAATTTTAGTTTCTTTTCAATAGTTAAAAAAATTGATAAATGAAACAAAATAAAAGTTATCCTCATAATAAATATATATAGTTATAGTAATAATGTGTGATCTAGTAAATTTAAAAACAAAATAAAAAAAAGTGTCTAGCTTGCTTTAATTTATTTTAAGAGTACCTAGCTTTATTAGAAATGGTGAATAGTTGTTCTATTGTAATTCCTTTCAAGTACCTAGCTTTCAACCACGAATTCTTAATTAGAAATGGTGAATAGTTGTTATATTATAATTCCTTTCAAGTACCTAGCTTTGAACTATGAATTCTCCCGAGTTTTGGATACGACTGATTTGATATAAAGATTTACTCTGAACTTGAAATCTGTGGGTAGCATATGCTTGATCTAGGTCTAGGTAATTTACAGATATGATATGAGAAGGTCTGAGCTGCTGTTTATCTTGTTCCAAGTGACACTAAAGTTCTGGAGATTTATCTTTTGAAAAACACAAAAAATACTATATGATGAGTTCCTGTATGACAAAGCTTGAATTCCCACCAGAGCCATACTTGTTATTTAGGCTAGGAAAACCTCCACATATATGTTGCTTGCTTTTGCATTGAGTTTTGTCGAGCTTTGTTGACCCTTATGAGAGGTTTGTCATGCTCTTAAAATCAAGATCACGTACACACCACCCACATATGTACTACTCCTACACTGGGGGTAGGCGTAAAAATATGCCTTCCATCTAGATCCACCAAAAAAATATTCTACTCCTACACTGAGGCCCTAGGGGTGAACACAAAAACATGCTTGATAGGTTTATCCACTAAATAAATGCTCCAAGTTCTTATTGCTATCTCTCAAAAGTTTTGTTGCAGAAAAGAGACATGGGGCTGTGCAAAAGTTATTCATAAAAAAGAAGAAGAAAAGAGATGAGAAAAAATAGACTAGTGTTCGAGATATTTACTCTTAAAATCAAGCCCCTGCTCTCTACAAATGTTTCCAAGTTTCAAAAGAGATATATGTTTTCAAGGAGCAAAGTAGAATTAGGTTTGCCACCATTTATATCCACCATATATCCACACACATGCACATCTTGATTTGATTATATGACTCAACTCTCTTTGGATCCGTTGTTTGACTTTACAATATATGCATTGCAAGTATGCTCTAGCTTTCTCGCTACTTATGAACTCCACATAAGCCTTAGTAGTAGGAAGAGAAAAGGCATAACATCTTTATTGCCTTGGTGAGGATCCACAAATATCACATATATTGAGAGACTTGAGAGTGTCATACAATGGAATCTCTAAGTTTTATTTTAAAAACTTATAAAAACTCTAGAACAATGGTAGAACAAAGAACTTAAGACATAGTGTTTGACTTGATCATTCTGTCTTTCAATTGCTCAAGACCCAAGTGAAGGTTAAGAAGCTCCATGGTTGAAGGTAATATGGGTAAGTTTGAAAGTCAGATCAGTTTATTCTAATCCATAGGAGAATTTTTGATTGAACATATGTGTACTTTTGAGTGAAAATATTATAGCAACTCCTGATCCATTGCTGAGTTTAACTTTGCTCAGGGACTGACAAAGGTTAAGCTTGGCGGAACTTGTTAACGGTCACTAACATCAATTATAAACCGTCAACATAACCTATATTCATACTTAATTCCATCACCAAACATAGGTATAGGGGTTTAAACTAATAAATTTCACGAGTTTTGGTGAATCTGTGTTTTCAGTAGGGTTTATCCAGAAAACCGTCAAGGAGGACCTATTTGTCAAAGAAAATTACAGAATTCCACCGTATAATCGACGTGGAAAGACTCTAGAAGACTCTAGAAGGCGAATCACCGAATCGGAGCCCATGTCTCTGACATGTGGGATTGGCCGACCCCACCTAGAGGTCGCCCGACCTGTGGGCCTCCCATATCAGCCTCCTGTTGTTATGTCGGTTCTCCACCGCCTCCTAGGTTGCATCTACGTCATCCTTTAAGTCGGTTTGATCCAAGGGCTCATGTTGGATGCTCTGGTCTATATATACCAGCCCTTGCCACCCTCCCTGGAGCCATCCTGAAACCCTAATTCATATCATGAGGATCAAAGCTAGCTATCAAGAGAAGATTACTCCTCTATAGGATTTAGTCTTATAATTAGAAATAGTGAGATAGAGAGTGAGGGAAGAGTTTGGAGGAGATGTCGACCTGTCGGTGCTCTCTCTATGGCTTGTACCTTGGCAGAATCAAGTTCTACTTGAGCTTGCTTCTGAGATTTCTCTGGTAATCAATTTCTGATTCAAGTAAGTATTTTGTTTATATTGTTCATTAGGATCACGGCTCTCTTTTGAGTGCTTTATTCTCTTCCTAGAGCGAGTAGAGTATTAATCGTAAGTGTAAGTGTGGTGCTTAGACTTGGGTTAATCATGGATGCACCCTATATTTCGGAAGGAATGAACCAATCACAATGTGGAGACAACCAATCATCGGGAGAAATCGAATCACACAAGAGACACAAGATTTTTCTCCTGAGGTTCACACGCTTGCCGGCACGCTAGTCCCCGTTGTGTCGACTAACACATGGTGGTTCGGCGGCTAAGAGGTGTTGCACGAACCTCATCCACACAATTAGACACTACAAGAGCCTACCCACAAGTGAGGTAGCTCAATGACACGAGCAATGTACTAGAGTTACCTTTGGCACTCTGCCAGGGAAGGCACAAGACCACTCACAAGCAACCGATCGAGGCCGGAGATAATCACCAACTCCGCTCAACGATCCTCCAATCACAAGACCATCTAGGTGTTGGCAAACACCAAGAGTAACATGCTCACAACTAGCCCAAATAACCCAACTAGTGCCACAAGATGATGCAACTCAATGCAATGCACTAGAGGCTCTCCAATCTCACTCAAGATGATGAAATCAGGTGAACAAGTGAGTGAAGTGTGTTGCTCAGCTTCTAAAGGGTGTGCACAAGTGTATGAGGAGCCAAGAGAGTGGCCAAGGCCGGCCACACTCTCTATTTATAGCCACACAAGCAAATAGAGCCGTTACCCCTTGGAGTTGCTTTCTGCGAGGGCATCGGACAGGGTGGTGAGGTCACCGGATAGGGGGTGATGGTGCCCCAATGGTCGACTAATGGCTAGTTGGTCACCGTATAGGGTGACGGTGGCACCAGATAGGGTGTGGCGGTGCCACCCTGGTCGAGCCCCCGAAAACCCTGCTCTCTGGATAATAAGGGCGGTGCACCGCCACCCCACAGCGGTGGCCAGGGCGGTGCCCTTTTAGCCCTAACTCCATCAAGTCCCAGCCACAGTTAAAAAGCGGCGGCGACACCGGAGAGCCACCGACGGTGCACCGTCACGCACATGGTGGTGCACACCGCCGTGTCCGGTGACCACCTCAAAGCTGCTGCTCTCGGCCATGTCCAGGCGGGCATCGAACAAGCCTGGGCGGTGCACCGCCTCACCCATGGCGGTGACCACCCTGAGGCAAAAACCTCTGTTAGCTGCGTTTTTTATTCTCGATTCGATCCACAAGCAGTCTAACACTACTTTGCAAGCGATGCTAACTCTCAAATTGTTTTCTCAAAACATGTTAGAGCCAAGTTAGCATTTCTCAAAACATTTTCCATAAATATTTTTGCTTGCTCTCCGATGTGCACTAGGCCTAAATGCAATGCATGAAGTCCAACACCTAGTGGCACTAGACGACCAAATTGTCTAGTTAAGAACCCCTCTTAATAGTATGCCCATCTATCCTAAATATGATCACACTCTCTATAGTGTCTTGATCACTAAAACAAAATCCCTAATTATACCTTTTCCTTGATCTCCATAGGGTTTTGTTTTTCTCTTTCTTCTTTTCCAAGTAGAGCACTTGATCATTATCACATGTGGCCATCTCATCATTTCATGTGATCAACATCACCATTTGAGTGCCATCATGCTCCTCACTTGGATTGCACCAACCTAGCTCATATCATCACTCATGACAAAGGTTAGTGCTTAGGTTTCATCAATTACCCAAAACCAAACTAGGGCTTTCAATCTCCTCCTTTTTGGTAATTGATGACAACCTATTTACAAAGATATTTAATGAAATATTTTTGGATTCATGTTGCTTGCCCAAGCATATTGCCATGTGTAAAGATTATGGACAAGTTTCATAAACCCAAAATTGGTAGTATTAGCTCCCCCTACATATGTGCTAAGAGTTTAGATTTGAAAGCTTAAACATATACTTGGATAAGAGGTTTGGAAGAGTAATAGCTACAAAATGATGCTAAGGTGTAAAGAATAGACCTTTGAAGTGTGATACCAATCAGAGTTGCCAATATACACCATCCTTAGCACCATTAGTAACTAGACATTAACAAAAATTAGAAAACCCTATGAGATCAACATTATATGAAAGGGTCTAGTTTTTACATGATAAGCACAAGTCTAGTTACTCTTCCTATGCATGCTAGTTTTCATTTCATCAATCATTTTCTATGATCTAGCATACACCACACAATCATGGATATAGAATTTAAAACTTGTGCCATGCAAGCAAACATGTAAATGCGCATACAAATGCAACATACAAGTTTATGAGCTTGCTTCCCCTACTTGCGTGCTTCAGATTTTAATTGATCCTCTTACAATGTCATTTCATTTGTCATTTCATTTGCTTGCTCCCCTATCTTTACTATATTTGTGAATTTCTCTCCCCCTTTGTCAACAATTAGCAAAAAGGTGAGCTCAAGTGAAACCATGTGAAGTGAGGATCATTTTCCCAATTTGGTTCAATCTAGATCACTTGCAAAAGATATTTAGCTCAGTTTGATCCAAGGGCAAGCTTCTTCACACCTCCAAATAAGGGTTATCATGCACCATGTTGAGTTAAACACTTATAGCCCATTTTCTAGATTAAACACTAGGTTCACAAGCCCATAACATGTCATGCTACCACTAGATCATTTCAAGCATGAAAGGATCAAGATGCCCAAGAGAGGGGTGAATTGGGCTAATTCTAAATTTCTTTCAATAATTAAGCCCTACACTTAGCCTATTTCACCCCCTTGTGTCTAGAAGTGTTTCTATTGTTTTAGTGCATAAAAGTTTTGCACCCTAGATTCTAATCCTACTCTAACATGGCAATTCTAAGAATGTAAAGACATGAATTGAATTGCTCAAATATAAATGCTCAAAGCAAAGAGAAGGAGAAGAACATGGTGATGTTTTTTGGAGGTATCAGAGAGTCACCACTCCCCACTAGTCCTCGTTGGAGCACTCATGCAAGGGTGTAGCTCCCCCTTTATCCGTGTAAGGATCAAGTGCTTTCTATAGGCTGATTCTTTGACACTCCATCACGGTGAATCACCCACAACCGCTCACACCATGACTTGGGTCATCCACAAGCTTCATCGGATGATCACCAAGATTCCAATCACTACCGAGCCGTCTAGGTGATGGCGATCACCAAGAGTAACAAGCACAAACTATCACTTAACCAAGACAAGCCTAATGAGAAAGGTGGATGCACACTTGCTACTCCCTATGCACTAATGAGGTACTTAATCTTGGATTATCAAATCTCAATCACCCCACTAGGCTCTTGCTCTCCCTTGCACTCCAAAGGTATTTCTCTGCTGAACAAATAGGCAAGAGAGCTAAGTTGGATGAGCAGGAGAAGTATATATACTCCCCACTTTAAAACATAACTGTTATTGTCCAACTTAGTAGTTTCCGTGGTGACTGGATGCACCGATCGAAGTGACCGGACACATCCGGTCAGTAGCCAACAGCTACATGGCGTCAGCCTATCAGAGAAGGCTGTTGGAGTGACCTGACACTGGCTAGCATCTAGTCAACATCCACCGAACATGTCCGGTCAGGAATTTTGGTCTCTGGACCCTCTCTGATGTTGACCTGACGCTGCAAACTCGGTGTCCGGTCATTTATTGTTCAGCGTCCGGTCCTCCCTAACAGTGAGGCCCTACTGCTACAGATACGACTAGAGGCGTGTTCGGTTCCAATCACTATGCAGCATCCGATCACTCCTCGGCTTCTGCTGTGCGCGCTGATTACTGACCGGAGTAGCACCTGTGAGTCCAGTCATCACTAAAATAGCATCTGGTCAACATTTGACCCTCCATTCACTTTCAATTCAAAATCCTTTATGAATGAGGTGGACTCCATTTTATCTTTGGGCTATTCCTGAGCTATCTAGAGCTTAGTTTGACAAGTGTGCATCATACCTAACCCATTAGAATCACCTAGGTCAAGCTACTAGTTCATACCCCTTAATAGTATGGCCAAATGAAAAACAAAGTCCTAAACTACTCTAAGTGTCTCTCCAACCCTATACGACACTTAGAACTAGTATGTCCTTAATCTTGTCGTGCAACCTTTGAAAACCAAAACAATTTCCATCGATAGGGGCATGAAAACCATAATTGCCCAAACAATCATCATTACCATGACCTAACTCAACTTGCCTCTGTAAAACACACATTAGTCACAGTAATCTCGTGTCATCATTAATCACCAAAACCCAACTAGGGGCCTAGACGCTTTCAAAGCATGCAAGCAATAGTGGTACCATACAAGCATCAATTCATTTGATTTTCATGAATGAGCCTAAGACATGTGAGGAATGACTAGATGCACTAAACAAGTCCTTAGCAATGGATGAATGACATGTCAATCAACTTTACCTTGCTTTTGCTCGAAGGAGAGTCATGTCATATAATGGGGTGCATCAACACATATTTAAGAAGTCAAGTATGTTCAATTCATTCCTTAGCTTGCAAAACCTCTTCTCATCAAGTGGCTTGGTGAAGATATCGGCAAGTTGATCATCGGTGCCCACACTCTCAATGCAAATACCCCCTTTTTATTGGTGATCTCTTATAAAATGGTGGCGGACATCAATGTGCTTTGTTCTTGCATGTTAAACCGGATTGTTGGTGAGCTTGATTGCATTCTTATTGTCACATAGCAATGTCACTTGCTTGAACTTGATTCCAAAATCACTCAAAGTAGTCTTCATCCATAGTAATTGTGCACATCAACTACCGGCCAAAATATACTCCGCTTCGGCGGTTGAAAGTGCTACATTATTTTGCTTCTTTGATAACCAAGACACAAGTGATCTTCCCAATAGTTGACATGTACCCGATGTGCTCTTCATCTCAACTTTGCATCCCGCATAATCGGAGTCCTAATATCTAATTAACTCAAATCTTGCTCCTTTGGGAAATAACAATCCAACATTTTATGTATGCTTCAAGAACCTTAATATTCTTTTGGCTGCCTTCAAATGGCTTTCTCTTGGTGAGACTTGAAATCTAGCACATGCATACACTAAACATCACATCCGGCCTTGATGTGGTCACATTGAGTAGGCTTCCAATCATAGCCCGATACAACTTTTGATCCACCATATTGCCACTAGCGTCACTATCCAAGTTTCTATTTGTCCCCATTGGTGTACTAATTGACTTTGTATCTTTCATTCCAAATTTCTTAAGCATGTATTTGATGTACTTGCCTTGACTAATAAATGTACCATTCTTCAATTGCTTAATTTGAAGACCAAGAAAGTAACTAAGCTCTTCAATCATGGACATCTCAAACTCATTAGCCATCATCTTTACAAACTCTTCACAAAAATTTTGATTGGTTGATCCAAATATGATGTCATCAACATAGATTTGCAACACAAATAAGTCATTGCCTATCTTCTTGTTGAAAAAGTGGTGTCAACCTTACCCATCTTGAACCCTTTAGAGAGTAGGAAATCTCTCATACCATGCTCTAGGTGCTTGCTTCAAACCATACAATGTCTTTCTTAGTTTGTAAACATGGTTGGGCTTTTTACCATCTTGAAAAATTGGGAGGTTGCTCAATATACACAAGCTCATTGATGTACCTATTTAGAAATGCACTCTTCGCATCTATTTGGTACAACTTGATGTTGTAGGCACAAGCATAGACTAACAAGATCCTAATTGCTTCCAATCTTATAACTGGGGCATATGTTTCTCCAATCTTGCTTTGTTCTTTACAACCATCACATCTTGATCTTGCTTGTTCTGAAAGACCCACTTTGTTCTAATCACATTATGGTCCTTAGGCCTCTCAACTAACTCACATATTTGATTTCTTCTGAAGTTGTTTAGCTGTTCATGCATAGCATTGACCCAATCAACATCCTTCAAAGCTTCCTCTATCTTCTTTGGTTCAATGGATGACACAAATGAGAAGTGTTCACAAAATAATGCTAATCTTGATGTTGTTTGCACACCTCTTGAGATATCACCAATAATAGAGTCCAAATGATGGTCTCTTGCAACATTAGTAGGTTGGAGCACTTGCACTTGATTGCTTGTTTTTGATTGATCATTTGGTTCAGATGATGAACTAACCACTTGTTGTTGATCTTGCACTTACTTGATTTTGATCATGAGAACCACTAGCTTGCATGTTTGAGTTAGAGAGCACTTGATTCTTGTTATCTTCAACATCAATCACCTCTCTAGGCCATATATCAACAATGTCCATGTTCTTCATTATATTGGCCAATTAAGTGCCTCTCACAGCATTTAGATTCTCATCTTTCTCTTGGGAACCATTTGTTTCATCAAATTCCACATCATGAACCTCCTTAAGAGTACCACTATCTAAATTCCAAACTCTATTAGCCTTGTTAGTAGTGGAGAAACCAAGCAAGAAACCTTCATCACATTTCTTCTCCAACTTGCTCAATCTAGTGCCTTTCTTCAATATGTAGCATTTGCAACCAAAACCCCGAAAGTATGCAATATTGGGCTTTCTTCCGTTCAAGAGATCATATGGTGTCTTCTCCATCATGGGATGACAATAGAGTCGGTTGCTATAGTAGCAAGCTATGTTGATTAATTTAGCCCAAAATGAATGACTTACATTGTACTCACTCAACATTGATCTTGCCATGTCAATCAAGGTTCTATTCTTTCTCTCAACTAGGCTATTTGATTGAGGAGCGTACTTGGCTGAGAATTGATGCCTAATTCCAAACTCATCACAAAGTTCATCAATTCTTGTATTCTTGAACTCACTTCCATTGTCATTTCTCACTTTCTTGATGGTTCTTTCAAACTCATTGTGAATTTTCTTGATGAATGTCTTGAACGTTGCAAACACATTACTCTTGTCAACAAGAAAGAACACCCAAGTGTATTAGTGAAATCATCCACAATCACAAATCCATGTGCAACAACTCAAATGTCTTAGATGTACTCATCATGCTCTTCTTAGGATATGTGTTGCCAACTTGCTTTTCGACTTGACATGCACTACATAACTTATCCTTCTCAAATGTGACATCTTTCAAGCCTCTAACTAGATCATGCTTAATCAACTTGTTCAATTGTTTCATTTCAACATGACCAAGTCTTCTATGCCATAACCAACCCATGCTAGACTTAGTGAGCAAACATATTGACAATTGAGCTTCACTAGCACTGAAATCAACCAAGTATAGATTCTCATATCTAAAACCTTTGAGTATCAAGTTAGAGCCATCTACACTTATGATCTCTACATCATCAACTCCAAATATGCACTTGAACCCAAGATCACAAAGTTGATCTACCAACAATAGGTTGAAGTTCAAACTCTCTACTAGTAGAACATTGAAAATGCTCAAGTCATTGGATATTGCAATCTTACCAAGACCTTTGACCTTGCCTTTGCCATTGTCACCAAATCTGATACTATCAATCCCATTGCTCTCATTCTTATCGATTGAATTAAACATTCTTGAATCACCGGTCATGTATTATAATGTAGACAAGGCCCGATCTTCCGATAGGTACGATAGCGTCGATTGGTGGAGACTCAACGTTCATGATCTAGGCTTCGAACCAAGACTAATTTGGACCCTCGTAATTGTTACACCACTGCTCCGTTGGTTATCAAACACGCGAACGCCTTTGACCTCGCTGAGAAGGCTTTCTTGCAAGAGAATCGAGAACACAAGCAAGAACGGGATGAATGCAATATGAAATTACAAATAAATATGAGGCTTATGATAACGAGAAGGAGTTCATGTCTTTATTCGAAAGGACTAATCACCACAGGCGAACAAGATCAAGAACTGGGGCCCTGGTTAACAACAAGCGGCTGTGGCAGCACAGTTGCAGCAAAACGATGTCTGTTTTATGAGGAAATCAAGAATTAAACAAAACCCAAACCGTAAGGAGAGAGACAACTGCTAATTATAGAACCCGAAATGGGCTCGAACTTGATTTGGGCCTCCACCTTGGAGACTCGAATCGGATGAGCTTAGAGCCTCCTTCTCGGTTAGGACACCCTTGCTGATCTCCTCATCCTCTATCTCCAAGCATGGTCGTATGCATGGAGCTCATGTCCTTATCATCCTCCCTTTCTTGATGAAAAGCCGTCCTCGGCGTCGATTTTGCTTAAAGTCGATCCTGCACAACATGAGGACAAACGAGGTTTCCAAAATAATGGGAATGGATAATGTTGTAAGAAAGAATATGACCACATGTCCAGGTTTCTAGCATGTCTTGTCCTACAGACATGTAGTCTGCTCGATTGAAATACACACGATCTTTGCTAATACTATCCTGCAAAATATTAGTATTAACAAGAAACATATGCTCCCTTTTTTGGATTCCACTTGTTTTCAAAAAGCAAAACTAGAGGAATATGGTATAACAACAGTGTTGATTTTACTGTCCTCTAGTTGATCATTACTTTGCACAACAAAAGGAGAATTCGGATCTATACAAATGTAAACTCGTTGTATTAAATATTGTCCTTGGTTGTTATATTTGCTAAAAACATGATATGTATGTCTAGAGAACCATGGCAAATCAGCATATATATAAAGTTTCTCCTCTAAAGAACTAAGATTACATGGAACATCAAATTCAATGTAACCCAAAGTATTTAAAGAAGACAACAATTTCAGCTCATCAACTTCACTAGCATTATGAATAACAAGTCTATTTTCAGCACAAGTGTTCGATTTCAGCACACATATAGCATGATCATTCTTCAATGATTGCATGGGTATAACATAAATATCATCATGCAAGTCATCTTTGTCACAAGGAACATCAAGCAAATCATCTTGTGACAAAGGTAAATCAAGCGAATGCTCCACTAAAATTTGCTCTATCATAGCATGATTGGTGGAAAAATTCAGCACATCAAGAGAACTCTCACCTTCCATGAGTTTGGTATCATGGGCATTACCTTTGCTCTTATGTTCAGCAAGAGTAATAGTTGATGGTTCTAATTTTTCACATGAGGCTGTGAGCATCTCATTTTCTATCACGACATCCTCGCTCTTTGGTACATTGTCCTGCAAAAGGTTAGGTATAGCAAGAGGAATAACAAGAGATTGATCTAGTTGATGCACCTCATCATTTGAATTAATTACAAGAGATGGATTAATAAAATTTTCTCTCATAAGATCTTTCATATCATTCCATGTGTGAGGTTTATCTAAAAAACTTAAAGACTCCCACCAAGTTGATGCAGATTGTCTAAAAACACTAGTTGCATTTTTAATTTTCCTCCGTTCACACATATAACTTTGTGCAAAAATATTATCTATTTTAGTTTCCCACTCAATGTACTCATCAGCACTAATACCATCATAAGTAGGCGGGGAAGAAAGAATAGATTGACCTGCGGGAGGAGGTGTAGCAACAATAGTGCGTGGCTCATGCATCATTGATGTCTCATATCGGTACGTGTTGTAACCTATCATTATTAACATCAAACAAGAAAACACACAAGTATGTATTTTCCTATCATCTACTATAGGATGTGGTCAAGGAGTAAAGTCACACACTCTCAAGCGTCTTACCACGGTCTTACAAGTGTTCTTACCAAAGCAATAGGCGGTGCAATTGGTCGGTGACTGTGATACCGTTGTAGCTTGAGTGTAACAGTTGCAAGGCGAACCTGTACTTGGTTAGAAGAAAGTGGAGCTTGGACAGGCACAATATAGTAGCAAGGAATAGCAATATTCATAACTGAATAACAAAGCTGAATAAGTATCCCAAGTACTTGTCTTAGTTGCTGGCCTATTCACGTTCTAAGTACCAGATGCATCAAGTGATGTGAACAGCAGAAATATTCTTTGACTTTTTCTTTTTCTTTTTCTTTTTTTGATATTTTTCTTCACTTAGGAGCACAAAAGAAGTAACCAAAAAATATGAGCTTAAACAAGTGAAAGGCGTGGCCTGTGGAAAATTCAGAAGACGTGCTCAAAATTGACAAAAAGCTTGTGACCACAAAAAGAGGATCTTGTGACCAGTTTTTGGCCAAAATAAAATTTTACGAACCCGACAAAGCGGGGGACGAATGGATCTGAATTTTTTTTGATCGATTTTGATATATGGAACGTCGAAATCCGAGTTCGTATACGAAAACTAGACCAGTTTTGAGAACTGACACCGAATTAGAGGACAAAACATGAACAATGCGCGCAAAAGTTGTTGCGACGGCTATGGATAGATGCAAACAGTGAAGATAAGTGTAACAAATTAGATGGCATGGACTAGGGTTTGATGGATATAAAGGAAACATAGCAAGACTTGAAGGTGTTCATGGATTATGATGAACAACAAAGGGAAAGACACAAACTGGACTAAAAACGATCTAAAACCAGTAACCAGAAATTGCCCTAGGACACAAACTCAACAACACGAAATAGAGACGAAATTGCACAGCACAACGAGCCTATAGGACAGGGAATATGAGGTGGTGTATATTTTTTTGGCTTTTTGTGGACTATAGGTAAAGCAAAAACAGTAACAATCTAAAAAGGAAAATAAAAGTATACCTAACGGGCAACATGGTCTCTGATACCACTTGATGTAGACAAGGCCCGATCTTCCGATAGGTATGATAGCGTCAATTGGTGAAGACTCGATGTTCACGATCTAGGCTTCGAACCAAGACTGATTCAGACCCTCGCAACCGTTATACCACTGCTCCGTTGGTTATCAACCACGCGAACACGATTGTCCTCGCCGAGAAGGCTTTCCTGCAAGCGAATCGAGAACACAAGCAAGAATGGGATAAGCACAATCTAAAATTGTAAATAAATATGAGGCTTATGATAATGAGAAGGAGTTCAAGTCTTTATTCGAAAGGACTAATCGCCACAGGCGAACAAGATCAAGAACTGGGGCCCTGGTTCACAACAAGCGGCCTTGGCGGCACAGTTGCAGCAAAACGATGTCTGTTTCACAAGAAAATCAAGAACTAAACAAAACTCAAACCCTAAGGAGAGAGACAGCTACTAATTATAGAGCCCAGATGTCACCCCCCGTAGATGTTCCCCCTAATGGGCTCTAAGACGATACATGGCCCAACGGACCAAAAGACAGTGTCACATCACCCTGGCAAATTCTGGATGCTGATTTGTTTCGGCGATTCTTGTTGATTCCGAAGGGATTTTGACGTGACACCACTTGCATGCTTCCTTATCTAATTAGGTTTTCATCCATATGTGGATCATCGAAAACGGAGCCCGGACATGCCCGTGTGACCAGTTTTATGACAGACTTGTCTTGGAACCCGAGATGGGCTCGAACTTGATTTGGGCCTCCACCTTGGTGACTCAAACCGGATAAGCTTAGGGCCTCCTTCTCGGTTAGGAAACCCTCACTGATCTCCTTGTCCTCTATCTCCAAGCATGGTCATATGCATGGAGCTCATGTCCTTATCATATTGTGTGCACCCACTATCAAGCACCCAATGTATTCCTTCGGCTTTACAATTGACCTACAAAAGATCAATTCTTTTTAGGTACCCAAACTTGTTTGGATCTTTAAAGGTTAGTTACCAAGGTCTTTGGTACCCAAATAGCCTTCTTCTTTGGGCCCACAACCGGTGTACCAATGAACTTAGCCTTCACACCATTGGCACCTTTAACAAGCATATAACAAGAATCAAATCTAATTGAGGATACATTAGGTTGCTTGTTCTTGTTAATCTTGCAATATTGCTCTATATGCCCAACTTGCTTGCATCTATTGCAAAACCGACAATTGTCCTTCACAAAGCTAGCTTTAGGAGTGATAAAGGCCACCTTACCTTTCTTGGGGTATAGCCTAATCCCTCTTTGTTGAGAGAAAACCTTTGGCTACCCAAGCACTTTAGCAAGCGGGCATCTCCACCATAGGCATTGCTTAAGGCACGAGTGAGCTCATTCACCTTCTTCTTGAGTGTCTCATTTTTCACCATTAGTGAGGCATCAAAAGTGAAACCATCACTCAAAGGTGAAGTAGAAGTGGTAGTGCTACAAGAAGGGTTAGTGGGAGCAACAACAATGGGCTTATAAAAAGATTCATCAATAATATCACATGTTAGTCCCACATCACATGACACAATCACTTGCTCCTTCTTGGCTTCCTCCTTCTTGACTTGCTTGATGAGAGAGGAGTGAGCCTTTTCAAGCTTAGAGTGAGATTTGACAAGCATCTCATGGTCTTCCCTTAGACTCTCATGAGAGGCATTTAGCTCATCAAAGAATTTCTCAAAAGATTTGATCTTCTTGCGCAATTCTTTGCACTCCTTTCTCTTCATCTCAAAGCAAGTGTGCACTTACTCACACATGTCCATGAGCTCCTCATTGGTGTACTCCTCATCATCACTCCTACAATCATCACTTTCATAATCATCATCACTCACATCATATTTTACCTTGGTAGGCTTTGCCATGAGGCATGTCCATAGAGTGTCGAAGATGGAAGGCTTGTTCTTGATGGCGATGCTTGCTAGTGCTTTCTTGATAGATTTCTTGCCACCATCACTAGATCAAGTCATCACTATCCGAAGAACCATCACTATCCCATGTCACCACATAGCCTCCACCCTTCTTCTTTTGGAAGGTCATCTTTTTCTCCTTCTTTTCCTTCTTGTCCTTCTTGTGCTTCTTCTTCTCATCCTCATCATTGTCACTATTGTAGGGATAATCCGCTACAACATGATCTAGGCTCTTGCACTTGTAGCATCTCCTCACATACTCTTTGCTCTTGTTGTTGTCTCTTCTCTTTCTTGCACCATAGCCCTTCTTCTTCATGAATCTTCCAAACTTGCGCATAAAGAGAGTCATGGCTTTATCATCAATGTCACTAGCATCTTCATCATCACTTGATTCTTCTTTCTTGGACTTGCCCTTGTTCTTAGATGATGAGCTAGTCTTGAATGCTCCACTTTTCTTGTTCTTGTCTTCATCTTCCTTCTTGTCATCCTTGTCAACCCCTCCCTTTTCACACGGTATGTCTCTTGTATCATGACATCACCTAGTACTTGGTTAGGGGTGAGTTGCTTCAATCCTCCTCAAATGATGATCAATCTCAATGTCTCAAATCTAGGAGGTAAGCACATCAAGAACCGATGAGAGACATCATCATCATTGATCTTTTCTCCTAAAGCCTTCAAATCATTAATAATTACTTGCAATCTATGGAACATCTCCGGAATGCTCTCATCATCCTTCATCTTGAAGCTTGTTAACTTGTCCTTAAGGATGTATAGCTTGGCACTCTTCACCACCAGTGTGCCCTTATATGTTTCTTCCAATCTCTTCGACACCTCACTAGCTCTCTCATAATCCTTGATTTGTTGAAACACCTTGGAATTAATGGCATTTGTAGATGGTGTTTAGAGCCATTGTATTGCATTGCTTGTTGGCCTTATCGTTATTGGTGAGATTGTTCGGATCAAGAATCACAAAGTCACTCTCGGTCACATCCCACACTTGGTCATTGACTGAACCAAGATACATCTTCATTTTTTTCTTCCAATAATTATAGCATGTGCCATCAAAGAACGGTGATTTTCTCCCCACATGGTTGAACACAACTTGAGCCATAATTTGACACCGAGGTTATTAAGCCTTCAATCAAATGGTGACCACGGCTCCGATACCACTTGAAAGGTCCTTATATGGCTAGGGGAGATGAATAGCCTATTTAAAAATCTACAAGATCACTAGATGGCTTAATTCCGCTAGATCAGTTGTTTTATCTCTATTCCAGTCAAACATAGTTTGCATCCAAAGACATGTTTTAATCTTGAATAAACTCACTAGTTAATGAGATATAATCTAATGACACTACTATAGTTGTATCGATCTGGTCGAACCTCACTGGTAAGACTTCAGATTAGAAATTATCGATTAGTGGTCTTGTTCATGACTAAGATATGTACTCTATTTGTTTGCTATGACTGCATCGGCTATTTTAGCTGATTTGCCTATACTTTCACGCATATAGCATGTTTTCATGAATCTATCAACATATAGATGGTTTTATAGATTCTTTGGCTTTAGTTTATTATCATTATCATAGCTGCATTGATCCGATCGAATCTCACTGTTGATGATAATAGATTAGACTCAAAACTGTTTGTAGAATCATTTATATTAGATAGTCGATTTGTTCGCATGTTATACTCTTTTCATTAAACTTATCGGCTCGACGCTTTATGTCAATCATGTTCCATTTAGCCGATGATGCTTTCTGATGTTCCATGAGCATCGGCTATTTTGATTCGTATTATTATCATTTAATATTAGCCAATAATCCTTAATTTAAAGATCTTAATTTCATGAATACGCTGGATATCGACTATTTAGTCGATAGCCTCATTGAATCGGCTATCTAGCCGTATATTTGGAACTGTTTGGTGCAACACCGACATCTTCCACCTTAAATTACTGATAAAATTTTCTCTCCTTGTCAATTGCAGGTCAAATTGACTGGCACGTCGTTGGATTTTCAGAATCGGATGGTTCTGTTTTGAAGCAAAGCAGATCTCTGGTCTTGTTTCATTTAGATCTTTCGGCTTGCTGTGTGTTGATCACATCGCCACATTTTTGTGTCAACACACTTTTTGGCATGCCCAGTGGGACAACAATCATCATGGTGGTTCACAACAACAAGGATATTCTTATGGTACCTTATGAGGACAAGTGTTTGTTGTCATACACCAAAACACGTGATAATAAAGTTATTCAGAAATATCCACTACCGAGAGTTTTGATGGATAGACAGTCAGATACAGATGAAGCTGATGATAGATGTTTCTTTGTAGAAGTTGTTAACAAATCTGTTCATGATGAAATGCTGAATCATAATACAACTTTCTTCAATACATTCCACAATACCATTAAGGGGGTGTTTCATAGATTTCCACTTGATCAGGTTGGATCGGCTTATTACAATATTCCATATCCATTGACTCAGTGGACTAATCAAGCCAGTACTAGCCATCAAGAAGCAGCACTAGTTAAGAGTGATGACGCCCAAGCAATTCAGAATTCATCTGAGCAAATTCAGGGTGCTACTACTAATCAAATGCAATATAATCCTAGATCATCAGTGCAGCATGTGCAACAGCCGCCAGAGCAAGTTCAGAATTAGATGGTTAATTTTAGTACATCAGGCCAAAGACCACCGTCGGCTCAAAAAATAGCACCATCGGTTCAAAGGATTCGTAGAGATATAGATCTTAATGTTTTCTGTCAGAGATTTCAAGCAGTAAATCAGCAAGGGGCTCGACAGATAGAGATCCCACAAGGATATTGTTATGGTTCATATTATAATACCCTCAATATGATTCCAAATCTAGGATATCAAGGCACTCAGAATTTCAATATGCAGATGGGTCAGCAGTTGCCAAGAAATTCAAACTCAAATGCTGATGAATTATTGCTCAAAGTAATTGACATGATGAAAAATCAATTTGGTTTAAAACCAAAAGGGCAGACCTTTTCATACAAATGTTAATATCCAGAGTGGTATGATTTAGTGGCCCTTCCTACGAATTATAGGCTTCTAGAATTTGCTAAGTTCACTGGTCAAGATAGCACAAGTACAATAGAACATGTCAGTCGATATATTACTTAGTTGAGTGAAGCCTCTATTGAGGAAGCGCATCAAGTTTGTTTCTTCTCTTTGTCCCTATCCGCACCAGCTTGCACTTGGTTTTCATCACTAGCGGTTAATTCTATTTTCAATTGGAGTGATCTTGAAAAGAAGTTTCATACATATGTCTACACTAGGATAGGGGAAAGAAAGATCACAGATCTGACAACTATAAAGTAAAGGGCTAATAAATTGGGTGCTGAGTTCTTTCAGAGGTTCCGAGAAATAAGGAACTTATGTTTTTCGTTGAATTTGACTGATAATCAGCTAGCTGCGTTGGCCATTCAAGGAATGTTGCCGACATGGAGAGAAAAGTTGCTTGGGCAAGAATTTGACAATTTAGGTCAATTGGCTCCATGGGTGGCAGCATTTAATAGCTAATTCTAGAATATGCGCAGAGATACCCGATTCTAGAAGAATGCTATAATTGCTGAAGCTTATAATCCATATTTAGTCGATGATGATAATGAAGAAGAGGAAATTGCCGTAGCTGAATAGAATTGGGGTAAAAAGATAGTAATGATTCCAAATCATTGGGGAAAAGAAGTTGAAGAGAGTTATGATTTTGATGTTATCAAAAGCAGACAAACTTTTTGATTTCTTGCTTGAGAAGGGATAGATTAAACTGCCTGTCAATCATGTTATATTACCTCCCAATCAGTTGAAGAATAAGAAGTTCTACATGTACCATAACACTACTTCTCATACAACTAATGATTGCAGGATTTTTCGGCAGCATATTCAGAGGGCTATTCAACAAGGGAAGATTAAATTTGATACAGTTCGAAAAATAAAAGTTGATGATAATCCTTTCCGAAAGGTTCAGAATATGGTTGATGCTAAGTTATTCAAAGGGAAAGCTAAAGTTTTAACATCAGCTAGAGCAAGAGAAACTGGAACAGTTGATCTGAAGATGCAAATATCGGCTGATGAATATAGAGAAATTGAAAGGCGTCGTGATCAACAAAAGAACCGATATGAGCAGGAAGAAATGTCGAGAGATGGTGCGATGAGACCACATGTTACATCTCGAATTTTGTTGAATAAATGGCAACGACCGAAGGACAAAGATTATCAGCGCTGGTTAGAAGAGAAGGAATATCAACGTCAACAAGAAGAGAGATATGAAAGAGAACAAGCTAAGTTACATTGGAATTGTCCTTTCTTCAGACATTGTTGGAACGAAGGTTTGAGATTGTCTACTAGAAATAATTGTCTAGAATATAACAAATAATATTGGGAGTTTAGGCAATCACAAGTCAACCATTGGTCTATCCATGATCGAATTGAATATCAACGTAATGATGTGGATCGGTGCTTAAAAAATAGAAGCATTCATGATCGACTTAGAAAGCGGGTTATTGATCAGAACTGGATCGATTATGAAGAAGAAGATGATGAAGAATATGTTTGGCAGGAAGGACAGTGGTGTCCAGGAGATTTAACAAGAAGTCAGAAGAGAAGAGTACAACACCTAAGGAGCAGAGAATTAGAATAGTCTCAGAAGTCTAGTAAACCACCAGTATGGCGTGCTAAACAAACAGTCGATAAGGGTCAACCATCGGCTAATATTCAAATGACTTTTCTTTTACCATATGAACTTAAAGCTCCAGTAGATCAAGAAGTCTATTTGGATTTTGATGAATCAGAGTATGAAGAGATGGCAGCCCAGTTGACATTGATACAGCAAGCTATATTTGATAAACCAATTAAGCATCGGCATTTGAAGGCTTTATATGTGAAAGGTTTTGTCGATTGAAAGCCAATGAGTAAAATGTTAGTTGATGGAGGTGCTTCTGTTAATCCGATGCCTTATACTACTTTTTGCAAGCTTGGTAAAGGACCGAAAGATCTGATTGAGACTGACATGATGCTTAAGGATTTTGGAGTAATGCATCCAAGACTAGGGGTGCAATAAATGTTCAATTGATAATTGGAAGCAAGACTTTGCTCACTACATTCTTTGTCATTGATAGAAAGGGTTCATACAGTTTACTCCTTGGTCGTGATTGGACTCATGCCAATTGTTGTGTACCATCGACTATGCATCAATGCTTGATTTAGTGGCATGGAGACAATGTTGAGCTAGTTCATGCTGATGATTCTGTGAGTATAGCAACAACTGATCCAGTGTATTGGGAACTAGAAGATTTTGAGTGTTTTTCTGGCAAGCAATGGGAAGAAGGCTTCATTAGGATCAATGATGAAGGCCAACAGCTGATCTGAGCAGTCGGCTCTAAAAGTTTATTTTAATGAATAATCCAATAGATGGTACAGATGGTAAACTAGGACATGGCTTTACGTCGGCCGATGAGTTAGAAGAAATAGATATTGGCCCTGGAGATAGGCCTAGGCCGACGTATGTAAGTGCTAAGTTGGATACTGAGTATAAGCAAGAATTGATAGATTTATTAAAGAAATTTAAAGATTGATTTGCTTGGGAATATTATGAAATGTCTAGTTTAGATCGATCAATTGTTGAACATCGGTTGCCAATCAAACCTGGATATCGGCCATTTGAACAAGTTATAAGAAAATTTAATCCAAATTTTTCCTGATGACATTAAGGAGATTGAAAGATTACTAGAAGCAAAATTTATTCGACCTTGCCGATATGCAGAGTGGATATCGAGTGTAGTTTCTGTGTATATGAAAAATGGGAAGTTGAGAGTCTGTATTGATTTCAAAGATTTGAACAAGGCTACACCGATGGATGGTTATCCGATGCCAATAGCCGATATGTTGGTAGATGCAATAGCCGGGCACAAGGTAATTAGTTTTATGGATGGTAATACAAGTTATAATCAAATTTTTATGGCTCAGGAAGACATAGCAAAAACAATATTTAGGTGCCCCGGAGCAGTCGGTTTATTTGAATGGGTTGTGATGACTTTTGGATTAAAGAATGCTGGTGCAACTTATTAGAGGACAATGAATTATATTTTTCATAAGTTGATCGGCAAGATTGTCGAAATCTATATTGATGACGTGGTGGTGAAATCCAAAGGGTACAAAGAACATATGGCTGATCTGCGGGAGACTTTGGAGTGCATAAGAAAACATGGTTTAAAAATGAATCCTAATAAGTGTGTCTTTAGAGTGTCAGCTAGACAATTTTTATGTTTTGTGGTCCACGAGAGAGGAATTGAGATTGGTCCGAAAAGTATGAAAGCAATTAATGAGGCAGTACCTCCAACTAATAAAACATAATTATAATCTCTGCTTGGTAAGATTAATTCCATCAGAAGATTTATTTCAGATATGTCAGAAAGGCACACCCTCCTTAACCATCCGATGCCAATAGCCGATATGTTGGTAGATGCAGCAGCCGGGCACAAGGTAATTAATTTTATGGATGGTAATGCAAGTTATAATCAATTTTTTATGGCTGAGGAAGACATAGCACAAACAACATTTAGGTGCCCCGGTGCAATCGGTTTATTTGAATGGGTTGTGATGACTTTTGGATTGAAGAATGCTGGTGCAACTTATCAGAGGACAATGAATTATATTTTTCATAAGTTGATCGGCAAGATTGTTGAAATCTATATTGATGACGTGGTGGTGAAATCCAAAGGGTACAAAGAATATCTGGCTGATCTACAGGAGACTTTGGAGTGCACAAGAAAACATGGTTTAAAGATAAATCCTAATAAATGTGCCTTTGGAGTGTCAGCTAGACAATTTTTGGGTTTTGTGGTCCACGAGAGAGGAATTGAGATTGGTCCAAAAAGTATGAAAGCAATTGATGAGGCAGTACCTCCAACTAATAAAATAGAATTACAATATCTGCTTGGTAAGATTAATTTTATCAGAAGAATTATTTCAGATATGTCAGAAAGGCACACCCTCCTTTTGAAGTTGAAAAATGATCAAAAATTTAAATAGAGTGACGTGCAACAAAAAGCGTTTGAGGAGATAAAAGAGTATATGAAATATCCACCTGTATTGGTTCCTCCTCAGCAAGGTAAGCCTTTTAAGTTATACGTGTCGGCCGATAGCTAAACGATTGGATCGGCCTTGATGCAAGAGTTTGAAAGAAAAGAACGGGTTGTTTTCTATTTAAGTAGAAGACTTTTGGATCCAGAAACGATTGGATCGGCCTTTAGCTAAACGATTGGATCGGCCTTGATGCAGGAGTTTGAAAGAAAAGAACGGGTTGTTTTCTATTTAAGTAGAAGACTTTTGGATCCAGAAATAAGATATTCTCCTATTGAAAAGTTATGCTTATGCTTATACTTCTCCTGCACTAAGTTACAACATTATTTATTATCGGCTGAGTGTACAGTTGTGTCTAAAGCTGATGTGATCAAACACATGTTGTCAATGCCGATATTAGATGTGAGAATGGGAAAGTGGATTCTTGCATTATTAGAATTTGATTTGAGGTATGAATCGGCTAAAGCAATCAAAGGGCAAGTGATGGCCAATTTTATTACTCAACATCATAAATCAAGCATCGACTATGTGGAACCTATGCCTTGGACATTATTCTTTGATGGATCATTGTGTAAGTATGGGGTGGTATTGGTATTGTTATTATTTTGCCTTGGGGGGCAAGTTTTGAGTTTGCCTTTCAAACCAAACCAATGACCACCAATAATCAAGCAGAGTATGAAGCTATTCTTAAGGGACTTCAGCTTCTTCAAGAAGTAAAGGCCGAGTCAATTGAAATATTTGAAGATTCATAGTTAGTTATTAATTAGTTGATCGGCCTGTATGAATGTAAAGATGATATTCTAATGGGGTATTATGATGAATGTCGAAAGTTACTTTAGGGGGTTTCCCCTTACTTCTCTTCAGCATATTTCGAGAGCACATAATCAAGAGGCCAATCGGTTAGCTCAGAATGCGTCAGGGTATCGAGTGTTCCAAGAAATCTTAAGTAGTGAGACTGTTTATACTAAAATTTGGATGGAATCTCGTAGGGACTTAAAAGCTCCCAAGATCATGTCATCAAGGAAGCAATTGCGTGCAGACCAGAATTAGCTGATTCGAATGCAGCACCGGAATCAGCTTTCTTCAGATAACGCCAGCAGATGACAGCGAAGGCTACAATCGACACCAGGACAAAGCATGATGGAGTCTACAAAAAGGAAAAGATTAGAGTCCAAGTTACCTTAAATTAGGAATGTTTTCTTGTAGGACCAAAGATTGTGATGAGTCGTGCTTAGATAGGAGTCATGCGTAGATTCTGGGTATAAATACCAAACCCTGGCTATTGTAAAACACACAATCAATTCAATACAAGTTATTTACTTTTTTTGGCTCCGACCACCCATTAGGAGTAGGAGTATAGTAGATCTCGGTGAGTTCTTCAGCAAGTACGGCTGTATCGATCCTGGTCGACCTCCACTGCTTGTCTGTAAGTATTGTCATGACTTATACCTCTGTTCGTACGGCTGCATCGATCCAGTCGACCTCCACTACGACTCTGGTATAAGTTAGTTATCGATTCTTGTCTAGTTCAAGTATGGCCGCATCGATCTGGTCGACCGCCATTGCATGAATTAGATCAAGGTCAAGTTATCGGCTCTACCTTAGAATGACAGTCTTTGGTAGATTCATTAAGTTACTAATATTGCTTATTGCTTCCATTGTTTATCTAATTACAGCAATATCACTCTGCCCGATTGGGATTGATCTAGATCGGCCTTATATATTGTTTAGCCCATCGTTTGTTAATCTAAAACTGATCTAATCTACACTTTAAACGATGAGTAACATTTTATCGGCTGTTTTATATCAATCCTGATCGTGTATAGCGTGCGGTTAAGGCATGTTGCGTCTTGAGTAGATCTATTGGCTAGCAAAAACCGTTCCATGGCCCGTTATCATAGCCTGTGTGATTCTACCTTACACCCCACTGTTAGCACCGTGGAGTGGGGATCATTAATTGGTAGATCTATTCCTGATAAGACATGACTTTAACTGTGCGCTATGCCTGAATCGGCTGTTTTAGCCGATATCGAGTGCTTTCACGAACAGTTCGCATCACGAGACCGTTAAAGTAAAGATAGGTTGAAAGATGTGTTAGCCCCATGATCTTATTATAGTATTATGGCCTGCATGATTCTGTCTCATGCCCCACTGGTCATAGCGATAGACGAGATCTAACATGTTAATTAGATTTATCTTTATTAAATAGTTAAATGGTGTTGAATTATTTCTTTATATAAAGAAGGGTTCAGTTACTTGTAATCATTGGCTTAGCATAAACCAATCATTGTTGATATCTTATTGCCATTGATTAATATTTGTTCAAATAATGACATTTATCCTGAATGATAATCGATTCTTCTTACACAACCCCATGAGCTTTAACCGATTTATTCTTACGAATATGCTAGAATCGACTATTTAGTCGATCTCCTTTCATATCGGCTCTCAGAGCCGCACATTCGGGACTGTCTGGCAACATCGGCATGTTTCGCCCTTAATTACTGATAATTTTTCTCTCCTTGTCAATTGCAGGGTCAAATTGACTGGCACGTCTCGGAAGAATTGCGCAGGATCGACCATCCCTGCGCTGAAGCTAGGCGGATCTCCAGCTCCATCAAGCAAACCCTTCTGGCTTGCTACATGTGTCCTCGGCATGGGGCGAAATTCCATATCGATAGAGACCTTGGCTAATGATTGGAGAGTTGAAATAGCTGATTATGTTTTATTGGATGATCAGTTGTATTATAAAACAGTCGATGGAGTTTTGCTTAAATGTTTAAGTCAAGAAGAAACAAGAGTATTGATGGGGGACGGACATGAAGGAATATACCGAGCTCGTCAATCGGCTTATAAAATGAAATGGATTATTCACAGTCTGTATATTTCTGGCCAACAATATTAGAAGATTATTTTGAATATTACAAGGGGTGTCAGGATTGTCAGCGTTCTGGTAATGTTCAGAAATCACCTGCATTAGCTATAAACCCAATAATTAAACCATGTCTGTTCCGATGATGGGGAATTGATTTAATTGGCCAGTTTTTTTCACCTTCAAGTAGAGGGCACAAGTTTGTATTGGTAGCAACAGATTATTTTACTAAGTGGGTCAAGACGATTCCTTTGAAAACAGTAACTTCAAAGAATATGGTTGATTTTGTCAGGGAGCATATTGTTTATCATTTAGAGATTCCTCAAACCATTACTACTGATCAAGGGACAATGTTCACATTAGAGGAATTTAGAGATTTTGATACTAGTATGGGAATTAAATTACTAAATTCTTCTCTTTATTATGCTCAAGCTAATGGCCAGATAGAGGCATCCAATCAAATTTTGACTAAGTTGATTAAGAAGAAAATTGAAGAGCAACCAAGGAAGTGGCACTTAACACTTAATGAAGCATTGTGGGCATATAGGATTGCTTGCAATAGATCGATTAAATCATCACCTTATGAGTTAGTATATGGGCATAATGCAGTTCTTCCTTGGGAGATTCAGATTGGATCAAGACGTGGTACATTGCAAAATGATTTGACAGCCGAAATCTATAAGGCCCTGTTTGGTTGGGCTTTCGGCTTTGGCTTTTGGCCCCAAAAGTCAAAAGCCCAACCAAAGGGGCTGCTTTTGGAGGATGCTTTTTCAGAAGCAGCTGCTTTTCCGTAGTTCATTTTTGAAAGCTGGGTTGACCCTGCTTTTGGCTTTTGGCTTTCTGCTTTTCGAAATTGGTGGAATAAAAAGCTCTTCCATAGTTGTTTTAAGAGAGATAAAGATAAAAGGTATATTTTATACTTGTTTAACCAAACAGCTTTTAGCTTTTCTACAGCTCACAGCCCACAGCAGCTTTTCCACAGCTCACAGCCCACAGCAGCTTTTTCCCACAGCCACAGCTCAACCAAACAGGGCCTAAAAACCTTATGATGGATGATTTGGAGGACTTAAGTTGTCATCGGCTGCGCGCTCTTGAAAATATTGAGGCCAATAAATTAAGGATTGCAAGGCATTATAATAAAAAGGACAAGGACAAACAGTTTTGCGAAGGAGAGTTAGTTTGGAAAGTAAGATTGCCGATTGGGTCTAAAGATAGTAGGTTTGGCAAATGGTCGCCTAATTGGAAAGGTCCTTATCAGATTAAACGTTGTGCGCCTGGTAATGCTTATATTTTGGAAATGCTAGAAGGGGAAGAGGAATTTGATAAAGCAATCAATGAAAAATTCCTAAAGAAGTATTATCCTAACGTTTGGATTAATACATGATAGCCGATTTGTTTGGTCTTTGGCTCTAATAGCCGATACCAGGAGGGTATCACCTTTAGTTCAAAAATCAGCCCTAAGGGGAAAAGCCGATACGGTATGTATCACATATAGAGCAAAAACACACACAAAGACAATCATGTTTATATTTCAACAGATTCATAAATGCATTCATAAAGAGAAGCAGAAATTTTATACATTGATAGTTTGTTCCTAGTACAAACTAATCAAAAACTTTATTAATCACATCCTGAGTGGATGTAATGTCCACGATGGCCGGAGCCGCATCGTCGAAGTCCTCGATCAACTCCCCATGCATGTCGGGGTCATCGGCCATTGAGAAGCCCGGCTCTATGGTGCGGAGCTCATGTTCGGTCTGGACCTACACCGCGGCCAGGGGCACTGCTACGTTGCGGCGGACACCGTGGAGGGTGATCTTCTGGGCACGCATCGGGACATCGTGCAGGCGGTTGATGAGTAAGGGGCCACGGGCGTTGATGGCCACCATAGCCACGTTCACCGCCAGTTGGAGGTTCTCTAATTGCACCGTCAGGGCTGGCAATCATAGAAACAAAGAAATTCTTAAGACAAAGGTAGAGAAAATAACAACATAGGTTTTCTTGGAATCCATCTTACCTACCACCATGGCGTCGGACTTAGCCAACCACGCCCTGGCTGCGTTGGTTTCTTCCTCGGCGGCGAGGAGGGCGGCTTGAGAGACCTCGAGGTAGATCTCAAGCTAACCGTTCTCCCGAGTTGCCTCAGAGTAACGGTCCTTGGCTGCCCTCCATTCTTGGAGGAAGCGCCAGGCGTCGTCGTTGGTGTAGGAGTCGGAGGAGTCCGATGACGAATCTGGCGCAGGGATGGCGGCGGATGCAACATTAGAGGGCTCACCGGCCTTGAGAGGAGGAGGAAGTCTATTGTTTAAGACAAACCTACAGACACGTCAGAAGGTGATCTGTTGATAGAACCAGGAGTCGTTTGGTCCTACCTCATGCGGCGGAGTCACTGGCTCACCGGCATCTCCTCCTCTAGGAGATCTTCTATCGTGCGCTTACCATGGTTGTCCTCGCCTACCATGGGTGCTGTTAGATCTTGGGAGGAGAAGAGGAAACTGCTATAGGGTCTATGATGATGGAAGGATGCAAGGGAATGAGAGCAGTTGCAAATATAGATGTATTTGAGGCCAAAGCCCTTGACTAGTATTTATAGCCACGAAGGCAAGACAGTAGATATCTTGGGACGTGTGAAAGCAACCCTAATTAATGGAAAGGGAAGCACCGCTTCACTAATACTGAGGGGAATGCGGTGTTGATGACTGAGAAGGAGTTCGAAGGGTTTTGTGATAAAAGCCATTTTTAGATTCAGTTAAGTTAGAGTAAAGTTAGAAATTGGAAATCGGCTAATTCAAATTGGATCTTCTACCTAAACCAAAAAGTACAGTTATCATCATATTTATGTGCTATAGATACTAGAATGTGAATTATAAGTTAAGAGCATCATGAATTTCTCATAGTGCTTTTAGCCAAATAGCATCAACTTCTGAAATTTGTTGTTTATCTTCTTCGGCTGATCCGGGAATGCTCTCAAGACTACAGCGAATAGCTTTGCCTTTTTTACCTTGGTCAGCATTTCTTGTTTCTTTAGTTTGATAGCATTGGGGATCTGAATCAAGTTGGATTCATGACATTTGATGGTGGCTTTCACACTTTCCAATTCTTTTTCAAGCTCAGCACGCCTAACCCTCAGCTGATTCAGTTCTGGTTCAAGTTTGGAGGAAGAGTTCTTTAAATTGTCGATCAGTTGTGCTAATTCTTTGGCTTCCTGTTTGTTAGAATTCTTTTTGGCCATCAAAGCTTCATGGTCAATCAGATTTCTTTGAGCCTTTTTCACCTTGGGAGCCTGGTCTTCGATATTGGATATAGGTATCAAGGCATCAGCAAGATGTGGGGTTAAATTATCCTTGATGGCCAAGAAGATTCTTCTCATTGGGTCTGTATCCTGAACCAAATTGGCTATATTTCCCTCGAGCATTGGCAGCATGTCTTTTAGCCAATTTTTGGTCTCATCTAATAAAGTCTCTTGGGAAGAGATGGCTGATGAGTTAATCTCACTTACATCTATGTATTCTTCAAAGTTAAAGGAGTAGCTCAGAGCTGGAGAATTAAGTGCCTACATTTGAACAAAACGAATCTTATTAGAAATGGCAAATAAGTTGATAATGAGATGAATAGTGAAGAAGACATAGTACCTTTTCTGGAAGAAGCTCTGGTTGAGGAGAAGGAACAGCCGATGATGTGCCAATATCTTTTTTAATATTTGGTTGAATCGGCTCTGGACTTTTGATGCTAGTGTCGGTAGGCATCAAGAAGTTTTTTTGTTTATATTTGTTATAGAAGGACAAGAATAAGCATATGACTTTTCTACCATTGACTATTTGCTGAGTTGCAGGATCAACGGTTTGGGTATCAGCATCAACAGGATCATCTTCAACTGTTGGAATGTTAGACCTTTGCTCTTGTGTAGATGTTTTCTTAGGTGGTGTCTGATAAAGGAGACTGATCAGAGAAGAGTAAGGATTACATAATATTAAAATGCTTGAGGAGATACCTTGGTAGCATCAAGAGGTGAAGTAGAGAGGTTCTCATCTTCTACTGTTTTGGGTCTGTCAAAAGCATCGGTTATTTCAGTTATAATCGGCTCCTTAGGAGAATTAGCCAATGAGAGGTTGGTAGACGTCGATTCAAATGCCTAGGACAACAATTCGGCACCCAAGGCAGATTGAGATGCAATAGTCGATGGCTGCAAGAAAGGGATTGAATTAGAAGTTGGATATCATCTTAAGAGGGAAAATAAGTTAAGTTACCTGAGCAATTGATCATTTTATTCTGCGAAGTCTCTTTCTAGTGGTGGTTTTCTGAGTTACACCTGGGGTTGTCTTGCATTTTGAAGACTGATATGTGAGTATTGTTGAGGTAGCTGGGGTTTTCATCAACTTTTTCAGAGTGGGTGTAGTTGATCCCATTCTTGAGGCTGGACATGGTGAATAATATTCTATAGGATGCCCTTTTCTGTCTACACTTGGCGGATCAAATTTGGTATCCTACAAAAGAGTTTGTTAGATGAATTGATAAGAGAACTTGTTAGATAATCCTTCTAAAAGAAAAAAAGAGTAGTAAATTACCTCACTATCAGAAGCAAATTCTTCATCCAGAGCTAAACGGTTGGGATGAATTGGACTACAGAAGAGGTGAGAGTGCCATTCTTGTCACCAGAAATCAAATAGATTTGAGGAGAAGGTAGCTCTTGTCCATTCATGTAGGCAAAGAGAAGGAAGGTCTGATCCTAGTTGAAAAATTCTAGAAGCTTCCATCATCTCACTGATACCTTCTCTTGGCTTCAGAGTGTTCCTAAAGAATAGCCGAGGAGGTAGTTGACCAAGGCCGAATTGACGGGCCACAAAAGAAGGGTTATAGAACTCATAAGTTGAGAGGTTATCTGGAAGAAAAGAACTAGTAGCCATTTTACCACGGCCATGGTGAAATTTGGCTGGCAGTACATAGGGTTTGATAATACAACTAAAAATTGCAGCAGTTGTTTCATCTGAGCAACCTATTTCAAACCAAAATTTGACTAGCGGAACTAGTTTATTGTCTTCATCCTCATCATAAGGCAGCCAAGTCAAGATGTTTGCATCAAACCCTCTAAAAATTTTCTTGAAAAGGTGGCCTATATCAACAACAATTGTTATGGTTGATGCAACTTCACCATAATTCATACACTGTCGAGTTCTTCCTCTTTTCCTTTATAATCTTCAGCAAAGTTAGAAGAAGGAAAGCTCAGATTCCTGATATTGGGTCTTACAATTTCATGCATGTACAGATTCAGCCACAATTGTATTAACCACCAAAGGCCGCTGATGGTATGCACTGGTTCATTTTCAGTAATTGAACAGATACTTGGTGCATCAGGTGATAAGCAAACCCCAGTAGATATTTTCTAAGGGAGATTTCATTGCTGGCTGCTAGACATTCTCCCATGTATTTATGATTATAAGTTGGTCCACAAGATGACCCACAAAAGATATTTTTTTCCAGCCACAAGTTCAAGAAAGCTACATGCCCTCTTTCATCAACAATCGATCCATCCCCAATATGGTTCAGAATATAGCTTGCCCATCCGGTGCAGTCTGATATTTTAGCTAATTTCTTGGACCCAGCACTTAAGAAATCATAGGGTTGCATTGATCCTGTTATTCTAAGGCCAGTCAACATGTAAATATCGGCCAGAGTGATGGTTATTGGACCATGACCAAAGACAAAAGCATTCAAAGTGTTGGACAGTGAGAGTGTCAGGCATTGATTCAAGTCATAAATTTCTCAATCTCCAGCTTTTTTCTCTGATACCCTACGGAACCAATCCCTCCATCCCTTAGGCATTTTTGAGCCAGTTTCTAAAAGAAATTTTGGTGTTCCAAGAAGACAAATCTACTGCAGATTGTTTGAAGGGGATCCGGTTGGTTTCTTGATTTATGAAATCGGATGAATTAGGGTCACCTATGGGTCCAAGATAATAGGCATTAGGAACAATAGCCGATGGAATCAAAATTTCGTTCCTCATTTCCTAGAAACCAGCTGGGATGAATTTAAGAAAAAGGAAAATATAGAGTAGTGGCTAACACTTAAAAAGCAGAAGTTTGAAGGCGTACCTCAGGAACGTGGCCACTGGTTGCCATTGTAGCCAAAATGGATCTGAATCTGAGAAAGGTTACTTGAATGGTAGTTTGGTAGAACAGAGGATTTGCTAGGGTTAAGGCTTTGGCGGTGGCGGCTTTGACTGTTGAAGTTTTCTCTAGAAAGAAGAGGAAAGTAAGCAGGCCAAGCAAGCTAGAAATGATACTGTTGGGGCATTATATAGAATTTGGCCCGAGAGATCAGGAGCCATGCGTTTATTTTGGAATGAGCGGTTGCAACACGGTAAACAAATGAATAGGAATTTTGAAATAAAATCGTTTTTATTCCAAAATTGGGGGGCATGTGTTTACACCAAAATTTAGGAAGAAGAACGCTGAAACTCAAAGCTTCCAGGATTATGACATCAAGGAATCAATTAGATATGAATCGGTATCAGCTGATTTAGATGTGATGTCAGAATCGGCTATTTTATGGATGACGTCAGCAGATGGTGTTAATAGGCTATACTTGAGTGGCGCTAGGAAGATGTGTCGGACTCTACAAATAAGGAAAATTAGAGACTAGGTTATTATCAAGTTAGGAAGTTTTCTTTTATTTCAAGAATTATAATGAGTCATATTTGAGTATGATTCATGTTTATGTTTCGGGTATAAATATTAGACCCTGGTTATTGTAAAAAAGAATGAACATTCAATCAATACAATATTTCCATCTTTTGCCATCGCATTATGAGTAGAAATACTGTAGATCTCGGCGAGTTCTTCAGCAAACATGGCTGCATCGACTGATCGACCTCCAGCTTGCTTGTGAGTACCGTCATGACTTGTATTGTGCTTGTAAAGCTGCATCATCTGATTGATCTTTTATGAGCTATAATATAAGGTAGTTATCGATATGTATCATAGTTTGTAAGGCTGCATCAGCTGATTGATCTTTTATGAATCATAATATAGATCAAGGTTATTGATGTTGTGTTAAATAACTTGTTGTTTAATACAATATCACCAGTTATCGAATCTGCTAAGATTAGTAAGATTTTCCTTGCTGTTTTTGGTTGATTCACCAGTTATCAATTTGGCTATAATTAATGTTTTATTAATTATAACAAAATCACCCGATTGAGATAGAGATAGATCGACATCATATTATTTTAATTGGTCGTCCTTTGATCAGGTCATGCTTCAAATCTTGTAATTGATGGCTTAATTCCGCTAGATTAGTTGTTTTATCTCTATTCCAGTCAAATATAGTATGCATCCAAAGACATGTTTCAATCTTGAATAAACTTACTAGTTAATGAGATCTAATCTAATAACACTACCATAACTGCATCGATCCGGTCGAACCTCACTGGTAAGACTTCAGATTAGAAATTATCGATTTGTGGTCTTGTTCATGACTAAGATATGTACTATGTTTGTTTGCTATGACTGCATTGGCTATTTTAGCCGATTTGCCTATACTCTCACGCATATAGCATGTTTTCATGAATCTATCAACATATAGATGGTTTTATAGATTCTTTGACTTTAGTTTATTATTATTATCATAGCTGCATCGATACGATCGAACCTCACTGTTGATGATAATAGATTAGACTCAAAACTGTTTGTAGAATCATTTATATTAGACAGTCGATTTGTTCGCATGTTATACTCTTTTTATCAAACTTATCGGCTCGACGCTTTATATCAATCATGTTCCATTGAGCCGATGATGCTTTCTGATGTTCCATAAGCATCGGTTATTTTGATTCGTATCATTATCATTTAATATTAACCAATAATCCTTGATTTAAAGATCTTCATTTCATGGATACGCTGAATATCGACTATTTAGTCGATAGCCTCATTGAATTGGCTATCTAGCTGTACATTTGGAACAATTTAGTGCAACACCGACATCTTCCACCTTAAATTACTGATAAAATTTTCTCTCCTTATCAATTGCAGGTCAAATTGATTGGCACGTCGTTGGGTTTTTAGAATCGGCTGGTTCTGTGTTGACGTCAAGCAGATCTCTGGTCTCGTTCCATTCAGATCTTCTGGCTTACTTTGTGTTGATCACATCATCACATTTTTGTGTCAACATTTGCAAAGTTACTGACCGTAGGAATAGTGGTATAGTAGTCGTATTAATCTTTGAAAGCTCGGGGGCCTTTCTGCAAAACAGCCAATGCGCGTGAGCGCCCCCGACCTTAGGCCGTATTGGGCCGCCATGATGCGCGCGCAGCCGTGCCGCGCTGGGCTGTCGGGCCAGATGGGGTTGCTGCCGGCCCTTTTTCTTTTCTAAGCATTTTCTAATTTAGTTTCTAAGGTAAACTTATAAATGCAATATAAATTTATGTAGTTGGCCAAAAATTATGAAATCAATTTTCTTAGGTTTCTAAAATCATGATCTATTTGCTTGTATATTTTATTAACATAGTTTTATAATATTTCTAGGAGTTATCTAATTAATTTAAGATGCTTAATATTGTAAGATATAAACTTGTAAGAATCTTTGTGATAAATTGGTGATAGTGTTGGCTCTAAAACTTTTATTATAAATTTCTCACATTATTAGGTGCTCACTATAATTTTTATAGCTCCATAATAATTAGTTTGCTAAGGTAGCTAAATGACTCCTAGTTCAAAAATATATGTTTAATCAATAAAATGCCGAAACATCTTGGGATTTTAGAACTAAAATATTTTTCTAGAGACAAAGACTTATTTGACGACGTGGATACGTAGACTAGTACGTTAGTCATTAAATCTAGCTCGTTAGCTTACGGAGCGTAATCGTATATTTAAGAGTTGCGGTTATCGTTGATTAATTGCGTCTCTACATTGCATCCACGTATATCATAATAGGAACAACGATAGATCGTGGAGTCAACTGAAGCAGCAAAAAAAGATGGTGCCTTGATGATCGTGTTACTATGATGGAATGGTAATTTTTGGTTATATCTTACCCAGGCAAGCCCCGCTGCATAGCCCCTATTATTCTGCACTTTATTTTATGTTTGTGCATTAAGTTTTAAGAAGTTGAATGAAAACCACTTGCATATATATCCTAATCCTATGAGTCCTACTAGTATGTCAGGATTGTGTAGATTGCTATGCTATAGAACTCGATAGAAGTCGAGTGATTACCTGTCACTCGCGAGAGATAGGAAAGATATTATTGTTGTTATTATATTACTATCACATAAAATATATATGAATGATAATTGGAGATCGGGCTAAATGGTACTTGGATTTGGACTTGGTTAGGCATTCGAGCGAGGCTCGGATTGCACTTGTTCCGTCTGTGTCGATTGAGGACCGTCTGTTGCTGTGGATGGTAGTCAGGTCACAGACTTATTATCCTGAGCACATACTTGCTTATGGGAGCGGAAAGGCTCGTTACGCTCTTGTCATGGGTTTCAGCTCTTTCTAGACCGACTGATTTGAGGCGGGAAAAGGTGGAGGTCTAAGCACCATACTGAGACCGGGTCTCAAGTGTGGAGGCTTGGAGTCCAAGTTTAGATGAGGACCTGGACCCTGTGATAGAAGTGGAATGGGTTGGTCTTATTTGTGCATGGGGTATAAATGGGACGTGTGTTTCGGGGTACCCAGCTAGGATACATTGGTTTACAAATCACCGTTTCTATGAGACGGTAACGACTTGGCTACGGTCTAGCACCGTAGTAAGAACTAAAATATGAAAGATGGTAAAATGGTTCTGATTGCTCACCACCTGCTTGAAAGTAGCATAGGTGCTTACATAGAATAGTTAGTTAATGAACTAATGATGACTGCTAATAAAATTGACTATAAGGACGCGCGTTTAGTAATGCTTCCTACAGATGCAATAACCCACAAGCCAGATAGCCTTGCATATCCTTAGAGTCATTTATTTTTCTCCTGTCGGGTAAGTCTTGCTGAGTACAATCGAGTACTCAGGGTTTTATTCCCCCTGATGCAGGTGACTGGAGGATACGTAGAGCTGACTCTTGTGTGTGGAAACCTCCTAGTGGGCTCAGAGAGGATTTCTTTTCTGCTACGACCATAGTGTTTATTTATAACCCTCACTAAAGGTTTTTTTATAAGAAAAGATGTAAAATCTGCTAGCATCTCTTGTATAAATTGTCCACTATGTTAATGCTCCACCATGTCATTAAATTAATCTTTGCTTCCTCTGTAACTCTGATAACATTGTTATATTCCGTTGTTATAATCAATTGAGGTAATATTCTACTACTGTAATAAAGTGATGTAAGAAATGACTTAAGAATGTTGTAAGCTTTAATCTCTTATTTATGATCCTGATGGAAAAATATGGATTTTCGAGTTCTTTCTTGGGGTGTGCTCGACGAAACTGTGTAGTTTAGTGTCCTCTCTTGAGTACTTAGTGTCTAATGGAAGACAAGTACTCCTGGGAGGCATTAGATTAGGCGGTTCTGCCACATCCGGTTACCACCTCAAAGCTGCTGCTCTCGGCCATGTCCAAGCGGGCACCGGACAGGCCTGGGCGGTGCACCGCCTCACCCATGGTGGTGACCACCCGAGGTAAAAACCTCCGTTAGCTGTGTTTTTTATTCTCGATTCGATCCACAAGCAGTCTAACACTACTTTGCAAGAGATGCTAACTCTCAAATTGTTTTCTCAAAACATGTTAGAGCCAAGTTAGCACCTTTCGAAACATTTTCCATAAATATTTTCGCTTGCTCTCTGATGTGTACTAGGCTTAAATGCAATGCATGAAGTCCAACACCTAGTGGCACTAGATGACCGAATTGTCTAGTTAAGAACCTCTCTTAATAGTATGGCTATCTATCCTAAATGTGATCACACTCTCTATAGTGTCTTGATCACTAAAACAAAATCCCTAATTATACATTTGCCTTGATCTCCATAGGGTTTTGTTTTTCTCTTTCTTCTTTTCTAAGTTGAGCACTTGATCATTATCACATGTGGCCATCTCATCATTTCATGTGATCAACATCACCATTTGAGTGCCACCATGCTTCTCACTTGGATTGCACCAACCTAGCTCATATCATCACTCATGACAAAGGTTAGTGTTTAGGTTTCATCAATTATCCAAAACCAAACTAGGGCTTTCACCCTTAACAAGGTCCATGTCCTCTAAGATGCACTTCTCTCCCGTTCTGCGCGGCAGGTCTGTTTACACCTAAATGTGATCCAAGTGTCTTATTGAAGCAGAGATGTTATCCTACGTAACACCATTTATGAGAACCACGCATATATGAGTTCGATTTCTAGAGTTCTAGTCATAGGTTTTGAGATTTGGATAATATATCTCAAAGACCCTAGAATTTGACCTATATGCTCCAACTACAGGGGATTCTTTTGATAGCCTAGTATAAGTAAAGAACTTAATTAGGTGAAACTTGTTTCGCACAAAACTATCAAATTTAAGGTATAGTCCATTGTTCAGTTGTGAAGAAGTGTAACATCTGTTATCGGTGGATGTTCAAGTTAATAGTATCAATTGAGACATTGGTATATCAAAGAGCAAAGAATTAAGATCATTCCATATATGCCCTATAATTTGGTGGGAAATGTTGGATTTAATTAGGCTCACGCCATTATTACTTCAATTAAATCAAATAAAATATAAGACCCATATTAAAATGCTAGGTACATTAGTTCTTAGTTATGTGTGAGATTTTGACTAAATATTAAATCAACTCAAATAGATGGTTTATATGTGCCACACGTGCGCGCGTCGAGCTGAGCCGTGGCGTGGCTGAGCGTGCTCAAGCCGCGCCATGCCATGCCATACCACGATGTGGTGCGAGGTGGGCTGGATTTTAAGCGCCCTGATGGTGTGAGCAGGGCCAGATGGAGGAGATGGTGAAGAATTGGCCGGTGAGAGCAGGACAACGATGGACTGTTGGATATAGAGACTTCCGGTGGCGTGTGCGACGCTGCGAGTCCCTACATGGACATGGACCGTCTGAGTATGGTGCTGTGACGTGGTGAGCGGGAGATTTGGGTTGACAAATTAAGGTATATATGTTTTTAAACAGGTTCACATGTTTTTTGTTTTTTGGTTTTTGCAGAGAACAGCTTCACACATGTTTTAGGATGGGATGAAGCAGAAACTAACCGCTTCTCCTAATCTCAGCTTGTTGTGATGGGACCCTGCGTGAACCTAGCGCAGTCGGAGTCTTGGGCGTCCAACCAGAAGGAGTTCTCGGGCCGTGAAGCCCAACACACGCCTGATCGGTAAAGATTGGTCCAGCTAGCTAGTGTTTGCGTGCACATTTTGTATTGCCTGCACCTTGCGGCTCATGTCAGTCAGCCAATGTGTTGAGAGGGCTATCTAAGCCAATCGCTGTTCGTTGAGAGTACGTGTTGTTGAATACTTGAAAAACATTACTCGTAATTATTTCTTGTCTTGCACGTCTTTGCAGTGTCATGTTCTTCTTCCTCTCCTCCGATGTTTACATTATAGGTATATGTTTTAAGGAGTTTCACACGTAGAGTTAGTTGTTTTGCCGACAAGCAGTTTATTAAAATAGCTTTAAGCTGTTTGTGGAGCTGAACTCCAAAAGGCTGCTTTACTAATATAAAGAAGTGGAGACGTGTCTCAAAGAGCAAATAGGACAGAGGCGGGGGAAAGTTATTAATCCCTGTCCGTTTGATCTTGACCTTCGTCTTATGGTTTTCACAATGCAAATGGCGTGCTTTGAGCATCCGATCCGGAACACTTGGCAAGGGAGAGAGAGACACTCGACAAAGAGCGCTGTTGTTGCTGGTTTTAGTGTTGACAGGGACATTAATGCGGCATGCATGGCAGTGGCAGGGAGCGATAATGCCGACTTCCCGAATTCCGATAGATGGTGGACGGATGGAACAACATCCGACTCTGCACCCTGCATCTGCAGGACTAGCTAGGATGCGCCATGCCTGAAGCCGTTGCACCACGCCAGGTTGTGCATGGCGCTGGAACGGCCGGTTGTCGTCGTCGGCGTCGGCGAGTTGATTGGATCACTCGACTGAGGCCAGATGAGATATACTACTCCACTATATAGCTACTGTAGTACGTACAGTACATATCGATCGATCGATGCATGCGTAGGACGATTGCTAAGGGGCTGATCTGGAGCTACACCGCCGATCCTTCCTGATGCTGCCGTGGCACGGTGGCGGCAGCAGCAAGCGATGGCCCCGCCGCGTGCCTGGCCTGCTGCAGCATCTGGACGACGTCGCGCATGGTGGGGCGCTCCACGCTGTGCTCCTGCACGCACAGCATCGCCACGAGCAGCACATGCGCCGCCTCCGCCACCGGGACGTCGCCGCCGAGGCGAGGGTCCAGCAGCCCCAGCACGCCGCCGCCTGCCGATGAGCTCCGGGCGCGCGCCCACTGCACCAGGTCCACCCCGTCGTCGCCGAGGTGCTCGCCCACCGGCTTCAGCCCCGTGAGGAGCTCCAGCAGCACCACGCCGAAGCTGTACACGTCGCTCTTCTCGTCCACCTTCAGCGTGTACGCGTACTCTGCAGGCATGCATCATGATTAGTTACATAAAGTACGTTGTTGCTAGCCATCTGACTTGCTTTTCTCATGCAGTTACAGTATTCGATTAAAGGATGTATAACGGCGAGTATATATTGGAACCATGCATGATTAGTCTGTCCAGTCAAAAAGCTACTCCAGCTGGATAGGGTTCATTCTCCGAGCCAGGGAGCAGCGTATCATCAGTGGAGAGGCAAAGTGGTAAAAAAGAGGATGGATGGTGCTGGGGCTGGGCAGGCAAAGGCAAAGGCAAAGGCAAAGGCAAAGCGAGCTCTTCCTTTGAGGAGCTGGATGGAGCTCTCCTCCCTGCGTCGTCAAATCATCATCATCGCCTCATCGTCATCGGAGTTGCAGTGTTTTGGGATTTTGGCAGGCAGGGGTTCCATATTCTACTAGTACTACACATCGACAAGAGAGGATATCGATTCGTGTGCATGCAGACAACGGCTGCTGGACCATGCATGCATTGGCATACCTAGGACACTCCTGGTACTCAAGCCTGGACTCTGGAGGGAGGATGCACAGCTATGACCCATGACCATCACGTCACGGTCCCTAGTCACTACTACCTCTGCTCTGATGATCGATCTAATCTAGCTACTCCACCTACCTGCGGCTGCGACATGATCGTGCATCCACAAACCACATGCATGTCGTCTTGCTAGTTGGCAATAGGCCAATAATGCTTGCTACTACGCCAGTATACGGGACGTACGAGGTACGATGCATATGCATGGTGGACGACGACGTACAGATAAAACAAGGTGATGTACCTGGTGCGATGTAGCCGTAGGATCCGGCGACGGCGGACATGCACTCGGAGGCGCCGCTGCCGTTGCCGCCCAGAAACTTGGCCAGCCCGAAGTCCGCCACGTGGGCCTCCATGCGCGCGTCCAGCAGGATGTTGTTGGACTTGACGTCTCGGTGCAGGATCGGCGGCGAGCAGTCGTGGTGCAGGTAGCAAAGCCCCTTGGCCGCCTCCGTCGCCACGCGGAGCCGCGACGCCCACGCCAGCACGCCAGCACCGTCACCGTCACCGTCACGGTGGTGCAGCGCCTCCCCGAGGCTGCCGTTCACCATGTACTCGTACACCAGCAGCTTCGCCTCGGGCCCCGAGCAGAAGGCCAGCAGCCGCACGATGTGCCGGTGCCGGATCCGCCCCAGCGTCTCCACCTCCGCCTGGAACCCTCCGCCCTCCGCCGACACGATCCGCTTCACCGCCACGCACTCCCCGCCGGGCATCGTCCCGCGGTACACCACCCCGGCCCCGCCGCGACCCACCACGCAGTTCTCCTTCACGCACCGCACCACGTCCTCGCACCCGAACGACACCTTCTGGAACGCCGTCATGCGCCACCGCCGGCTCGACGACGACCGACGACGACGGAGCATGGCGGAGCGCGTCGTCGCCACGGCCACCGCAGCGAACGCCACGGAGCAGCCTAGGAGGCCCAGCGCCGCAAGCAGCTTCAGACGCCCCACCACCGCCGCCGACCAAGACGAAGAGCCAGAGCCCGGCTGCTGCTCCTGCGTCGTCCCGCCGATCCCTCCCCAGGGCGGCTGCTGCTTCGGATTCACCACCTGCAGCCCCGGGTTGCCCACGAACGACGACGCGTTGAAGTAGGCGAACTGCCCGTTCTCCGGCACGCGCCCGGACAGGTCGTTGTGCGAGAAGTCGGCGGCGGTCAGGCTCTTCATGCCGCCCAGCTCCCGCGGGATGCTGCCGCTCAGCAGGTTCCACGACACGTTCAGGTAGTTGAGGATCTTGATCTGCACCAGCCGCACGGGGATCGAGCCGGACAGACGGTTGCCGCTCAGGTCCAGGTACGTCAGCGACGTGCACTCGCCCACCTCGCCGGGCACCGCCCCCGTCAGGTTGTTGCCGCTCAGGTCCAGCTTCAGCAGCCGCTTCAGCCGCCCCACCTGCCGCGGGATCTCGCCGCCCAGCTGGTTGCCGCCGAGGAGGAGCGTCTGCAGCGACGAGAAGTTGCCGATGGATGCCGGAAGCGACCCGTTGAAGCGGTTACTCGACAGGTTCAGCAGCGACAGCCTGCTGTCGGCGCCGGGGGCATCCTCCTGCTGCTGCTCCTCCAGCCGCCCCGTCAGGTAGTTCCCCTGCAGCTCCACGGTGGTGAGCACCGGCAGGTAGAGGAAGCCGCGCGGGAGCGGCCCCGTGAGGTAGTTCTGGCCCAGCCGCACACGCGTGAGCGTCGGGCACGCGCCCAGCCCCTCCGGCACCGGCCCGAAGAGGAAGTTGTCGAGGAGGATGAGGATCTCCAGCTGCCCGCGCGCGCACAGCCAGCGGGGCACCTCCCCGTCAGCCGGTTCGTGGACAGGTCCACCTCCCTGAGCGGCGCGGCGCGGCCGAGCGCCGCGGGGATGGCGCCCGTGAAGTTGTTCTGCCACAGCTTGAGGACCTGCAGGGAACGGAGGTCGGCCAGGAAGTCCGGGACGCCGCCGCGGAAGCGGTTGATGAACATGTTGAGGAGCCTGAGGTCCCTGAGCGCGGCGAGCTCGGGAGGGATCTCCCCGGTGAGCGCGTTGTTGGAGACGTCGAGGAACCTAAGGCCGGTGAGGTTGCCGAGCGACGGCGGATGGTGCCGTTGAGCTGGTTCGTCTGCAGGTACAGCGTGTCCAGCGCGGTGAGGTCGCCGAGCGAGGCCGGGATGGGGCCCTGGAGGCCGCAGCTGGCGAGGTCGAGGTGGACGAGGCTGGTGAGCCTGCCGAGCTCCGGCGGGATGCCGCCGTCGAAGCGGTTGAAGTAGCCGAGGAAGAGGTGGCGCAGCGTGGAGAGGTTGGCGAGGTCGGGCGGGATGGCCCCGGAGAGGCTGTTGCCGGCGAGGGAGAGGAACTCGATGGCGGGGAAGCGGCCGAAGCTGGAGGGGATGGTGCCGGAGAAGAAGTTGCCGCCGAGGTCGAGGTGGCGGAGGCCCGCGGGGAGGAGGGTGGGAAGCGCGCCGGCGAGATCGTTGTCGTAGAGGTCGAGCACCTGGAGGCTGGGCATCGCGGAGAAGTCGACGGCGTCCAGGGTGCCGTTGAACTGGTTGTTGGAGAGGTTGAGGTGGCGCAGGTCGCGGAGGGCGGCGATGGCGGGCGCAATGTCGCCGGCTAGGGAGTTGGCGGCGGCGGAGAGGAAACGGAGGCCAGCGAGGTCGCCGATGGCGGGGGACAGCGTGCCGGAGAGGTTGTAGCCGGAGATGTCGAGCGAGACGACGGTGCGGTTGCTACCGGGGGCGCAGGCGACGCCGGGCCATGAGGAGCAGAGCGAGGCGTAGTTGGCGAGCGTCCAGATGCGCAGCTGCGGCGGGAGCGGCGGCGAGAAGGAGTCCTTGAGGGAGAGCAGGGTGGCGGCCTGGCTGGCTAGCGTTGGAATAGTGGCGAGGACGAGGCAGGAAGATGAGAGGAAGCAGATGGGCAGGAGGAGGAGGAGGATGAGGAGAGCCATGGGTGGCCGGCCGCGGCCGGGATCGGAGAGCAGAGCTAGCAGTGAAGGTGAAGCTGCCGGCCGGCGAGCCAATAAGGTTTCTCACTACTCACTAGGTAGGTGAATCATGGATCGATGGCGATGCAATGCAATGCAATGGCGGGAGAGAGAGAGAGAGAGTAAGAGGTGAGGTCCGATCTTGGCGAGTCGCGATCAGGGGTGCTCCTTTCTCTTCTTTTCAAGGATGATGAGGATGGCGATGGATGGAGCAGAATAGGTCCCTCCGACGTACTGCTCCTGGAATCGAGAGGTGATCCAGCACACCCCACCACGGTCCACGGGCACGGCGCACGGCGCACGGCGGCCCAGCTCCCAGCTCTCAGCTCTCACTGCTGCCGCTGCCGGATAGGAGGATGGATTGGAGGACCCGCGACAAATATAAAAGGCAGCAGCAAGCAAAAGCAAAAGCAAAAGCAAAAGATGATCCAGCGAGTGCCTGCCTGCCTGCCTACAAAGGAAAGGAAAGCCAAGGCCAAGCCAGCAGCCAGCCCAGGGCCCAGGGCCCAGGGCTCAGGGCTCAGGGCTCAGGCCAGCAGCAGAGGAAGAATGTTGTAGCGCACTGGCGTGCAGCGGTGCATGGCATGCAGAAGCAGAACGATTCATGGCATGCAGTGACCAGTGAGTACACGCTGCCGCCCTGCATTCCATGCATGGAGCTGGACGAAACACACGCACCATGCATGCTGCTTTTCCCCTCTCTCTCTCACACACACACACAAACTCCTCCTGGGCGACTTCATAGCTGCTGTTTGAGTGTTTTTGGGCCCTTAACCGGTTGTTCAACTCCGAAGAAACAGCCGAAAAGCAAATGGAATGTTTTAGCCACGTACGGTACACGAATTTTCGTAGTACGCCAGATTAGAAGAAAGCGCGGCGGGTGAGAGATATTGTCCTGCCCTGTTTCTTGTGCGTTGCCAATGTTTCCAGTAAATGGCCCATGAATGAATGACAAGATATACATATTGAAAGCATCTAGGCCCCTAGTTGGATTTCGGTGATTAATGTCAATACAAGATTACTATGACTAACATATGTTTTGCAGAGGCATATAAAGTTAGGTCATGGTAATGAAGATCGATTGGGCAATCGAGGTTGTCATGCCCCTACGATAGAAATCGTTTCGGTTTTCAAAGGATTAACGACAAGGTTAAGGATGACTAGTTCTAAGTGTCGATTGGAGTTGGAGAGATATTTAGAATAGTTTAGGACTTTGTTTTTTCCTTTGGACGTACTATTAAGGGGGGTATGAACGGGTAGCTTGACCTAGTTGAGTCTAGTGAGTTAGGTGTGGTGCACACTTGTTAAAACTAGCTCTAGGTAGCTCCTATGAATGCCTAAGATCCTTTGGAGCAAACTTCATTCTCATATGATCGAGAGTTGAAAGTGAATGGAGGGTCAAATCTTGACCGGACATGGCTGGCTCGGCGACTTGACGGACGCTGGCGGCTTGAGGTCCGTCGATTCATTTGACCGAGAGAGAACAAGTCTGGTGTGATTTGACGCCGATTTGAAAGGTCAATGTGACGGACGCCGAGGGCCAGCGTCCGGTCAACTCCAATAAGGGTCTGACTTGAGAAAGTGTGACCGGACGTGTCCGGTCGGTGGTGACCGGACCACGAGTATCAAAGGCGTCCGGATCGATTCTGATAAGCATCCAAGAGCGGCCGGACGCGTCCGGTCAAGTCTCGACCGGACCTTGACGTCGTCCGGTCATCACTTGAAACTATTGCTGCTGGATTGAACTGACCGACGGGCGTCCGGTCAATACGATCGGAGCGTCCGGTCATCCCGCAGAAGCTCATAACGATTCATTTTTCAGGCTGCCTTATAAATAGAAGCTTCACTCGTGTGTGGAGTTACTTTTGCTCATTCCAACAGCTGAGAAACACGTTTGTGAGTGCCAAGAAGAGCAAGGTCCTAGTGAGGTGTTTGTGATTTGAGAATCCAAGAGTGAAACCTCATTAGTGAATCAAGAGTAGACAAGTGTGCATCCATCTTCTCATTAGGCTTCACGTGGTCAAGTGAGAGTTTGTGCTTGTTACTCTTGGTGATCGCCATCACCTAGACGGCTTGGTGGTGATTGGGAGCTTGGTGATCACCCGGCGGAGCTTGTGGGTGACCCAACTCAAGTTGTGAGCGGTTTTGGGTGATTCGCCATGATTTGAGTGTCAAGAATCAACCAGAGAGCACTTGATCCTTGCGCGGATCAAGGGGGAGCTACACCCTTGCGCGGGTGCTCCAACGAGGACTAGTGGAGAGTGGCGACTCTCCGATACCTCGGCAAAACATCGCCGCGTTCCTCTCTCCATTTACTTTGAGCATTTACTTTAATTATTTACTTTGAGCAATTCAATACCCGTCTTTACATTCATAGAATTGCTATGCTAGAGTAAGTTTGGAACATAGGTTACAAGTCTTTTGTGCGTTGATTTGATAGAAACACTTTTTCTAGGCACAAGGGGTTAATTGGGCTATCCGTAGGATTTGATTATTGCAAGAAAATTTAGAATTAGCCCAATTCACCCCCCCTCTTGGGCATCTTGATCCTTTCAATTGGTATCAGAGCCTCGTGCTCACGTTTTTAAGCCTAACCGCTTAGAGCAAGATGTCTCACGGGGATGGACCTCCTCCTATCTTTGAGGGGGATGATTTTCCATATTGGAAAATTCGCATGGAGGCTTACCTAGAAGCTCTAGATGTTGGAATTCTTAGAGCCGCCTCTCAAGGGTTCCCAGCACCTAAGAATGCCGCACAACTTCAAGGCGATGAAGTAAACTATGAAAAATGGAATGCAAAGGCTTGCAACACCATCTTTAGAGGCCTTTGCAAAGATGTGTTCAATCGTGTAAGGAACCACAAAGACGCCCATGCATTATGGTCGAACGTTTGTGCGCTCCATGAGGGAACCAAGAGTGAGCGTGAGGAACGCTATCATCTTGTGATTAAAAAGCTAAATTCTTTTGAGATGCTTCCCAAAGAAAGTGCTAATGAAATGTATTCTCGTTTAAATGTTCTTGTAGAGGAAGTCAATGGGCTTGGACTTACTCAAATGTCACCATCCGACGTTGTGAGAAAAATCTTAAGTGTTTTCCCCATTCACAAATATGGGCATATTGTGACCGTGCTACATCAAGGTGATCTTTCCGCCGCTACACCGACACAAATCTTGGGAAAGATCAATGCTCATGAGATGTACATGCACATCACGCCACAAGATGGCTCATCCTCTACAAAGAAGAAAGAGAAGGACTTAGCATTCAAAGCTAGCCAAGATAAGGGCAAGGCAAGACTTGAGTATGAGAGCTCAAGTGATGAAGATGATAAAGAAAGTCTTGCTCTCATGGTGAAGAAGACCGCCAAGATGCTAAAGAAGCTAAACAAGAGTGGCATCAAGTTTGACGGCAAGAAGAAGAAGTTCTTCACTAGCTCAAGAAGAAAGCCAATTTCCGAGATGGATTGCTACAATTGTGGCAAACTTGGCCACCTATCTCATCAATGCACAAAGCCCAAGAAAGACAAGTTCAAGAACAAGGGCAAGAAAGATGATTCAAGTGATGAAGATGAAAAGAAAAAGAACAAGCCATACAAGAAGAGAGATGGCAAAAAGAGAGACCTCTACAAGAAGAAGAAGAGTGGCAAGGCCTATATTGTCGGTGATTGGCTCACGGATATTGATTCATCAAGTGGATCATCCGATGATGAGAGTAACAATGAGAAGATGGCCGCCATTGCTATTGATCTTGCATCCTCACCGCCACCATCGCCATCATCCTCTACACACCTATGCCTTATGGCCAAGGGTGAACGCAAGGTAACTAAGAGTGATGATAGTAGTTGTCGACGAAATATGGTCGGCAGTCTACCTAGGGGTATGCCCAAGGTAGTAGATTATCGGTAGACAGATGCGCAAGCCACAAACAAGACGGTGACGCAAGACAGACACGAGGTTTTATCCAGGTTCGGCCGCCAAGAAGGCGTAATACCTACGTCCTGCGTCTAATTGTATTGTTGTATGTTAATGAGAGAGATTTTTAGAGGGATCCCCTGCCCGCCTTATATAGTCCGGGGGCAGGGTTACAGATCTGGAAACTAATCCTAGCCAGTTATAATTGCCATATGTGGCCGGATAAGGATTCCTATTCTAACCAACCAGGATCCTGCTTGATCGCCAAATCCGCCTTAACTCCTTGCGTAGGACTCCAACCAGGTTGGCTGGGCCACGCGTCGTCTTTCGGATGGACCGGACCCATCGATCCGGGTCGGCCCAAGCTTAGCCGTAAGGGTATAGGGGTTAATACCCCCACAGCTAGTCCCCGAGCACCATGTATTATGCTGCGACACGCCATTTCGACCTTCTCCGACAAGTTATGCCCGAGTCCTTGACATCTTCCGACCACCGTCATCGCCGGAGAAATAGGTTGTCCGAAGAATGTATGGTGCTCTTAAGAAAAAAGAAAAAGATTTCTGTCCCGGGAAGTGTGCCCACTTATATTTCTGAAAAGAAATGTAAGTGCGTCTTGAAGCGTAGCATCTTTGATCATCAGAGGCCTAGTGGTCGAAAAACAAACACATTCACCACAAGGTGAAGTGTGCCCACTTAGTCCCCGAGCCTGGTAGTAGGTGAAGTAAGCACGTGGTGCCAGGGTCTAAAAAGAAATCCCAATTAAGTTGAGAACCTAATCGTCGTACAGGCGATACGAGATGCACCGGCAGGTGCATCGTACCGATGTAGTCCCCGAGCTTGCTGGAAGGTGAAGTATGAGCCTTGTAGTAAGGTCTAAATAAAAGTCTCTCAACTGTATGTGAGTACAAATCACATGTAGCCGAGGAGAACAATTCTTCGATCAGTGGTCGGGACATCCCCCGAGCACACCAGTTGTCGGAGCAGTCTCCGAGCACGTTAGTGGTCGGAGCAGTCCCCGAGCACTTCAGTGGTCTGGGCGATCCACGAGCACGGTAGTGGTCTATGCGATCCCCCGAGCACAACAAAGTGGGTGCAGGCAGTCCCCTAGCACAAAGCAATGGTCAGGGTCCCGAAAGCATAGCAGTGGGTCAGGCGATCCCCGAAAGCACAAAGAAGTGGTCCAGGCAATCCCGAAAGCACATGAGTGGTCAGGCGGTCCCCGATCCATCCGTAGCGCGTAAACGGGCATCTAAAACGCGAACGCCATTGATGTATTTATTCGGTGTATTTATTTATCTCTATTCTCTGCCAAGTCCAGTCTGACACGCCTGGTCAAAAAAGCAAATGGGTATAGCACGTCGATGTCGTCTTCTTACTCTTTTTCGCAAGCAAATCGCTTGGCACTTTTTTGTATGGAGGCGTCGGTGTGGGCCCGCTTACACTATTAACGAAGAGGCGCCAGACATCGGTAACGAAGGAGCGCGTTTATTGGTGTAGATCTCGAGGTTGTGTGAACAACTGTCTGCTGTGTGCAGCGCGCGCACATCTCCCAATAATCTCTAAGGCGGATTTAAACGACGGAGCTCTTTGTTTTATATAATGTAGATCCGTAAGTTACTCACACACGTTCCCCATTTGTCATTCGCCGCCACAACCCTCTTCTTCCTCTCGGCCAAACCCTATTCCTCCAAAATCGTCGCCAATCCCTTGCCACCGCATCCACCCCTTAGTAAGGACGGACTAATGGCGAAGAGAGACGCCTGGAAGAAAGGCGGGGTCATGGCGAAGGAATGGTGGAAGTCGCGAGCAATGAGCGGAACCATCGAGGACCTCGTCGCCATGGGAGTGCTCCACAACAAGGCACTTCATGGATGGCGCGCGCGGAAGGAGAAAGCTTCCCAATCCACAACCAGGTGAGATTGTGGTTTTCAAGACTTCTTCAAACAAGGTTTCGGGATTCCAGTGCACCCTTTCCTTCGTGGTCTCTGCTTGTACTATGAGATTGGGATTTGCAATCGCATCCCAATTCGATTCTCCTTATCTCCACCTTCATTCATCTCTGCGAGTCTTATGGTGGCTTCCATTTCATTTCGACCTCTTTCGCCACTGTTCATCTTGAAAGAAAGGGAGCGGTGGCTCAAGATAGCCGGAGGCGCCTACGAATCTCTGCTGACGGCATGAAAGCACAATACTTGCACTGCCCCTGGAACACCTCACTGGATGAGTGGTACAAGAAGTGGTTCTACATCCGTGAAGAGCCGAACACCATCACCCTGTGTGATGTGGGACTGATTCTAGAGAAGAAGAATAGCTGGACAGAAAAGCCCAAGAACCTGGAGCAGATCGCCGAACTGCTCGGGATGATCTTGTGGGGAAAGCTAGATGGCCCAAGTGTGGTCGGGAACTTCATCAGCTGAAGGATCCAGCCCTGCCAAAAGAGGGTTCATCCAGGCTTCGAGTACCAGGGAAGCGCCGATCCGACAAGGACCAGGAAGGAGTCGCTCAACAAGACGGAAATCAAAGCCAGGATTGGGGAGCTATTCAACCTGGCCGATCCCAATTACGTCAGGCTAAACGACATCGAGCACGCCTTCAAGCTGGCCCGACCTCCCCAAAAGGTAATTGATGCCTCCTTTTAACTGTAGAGTCATATTGTAACAAGAAATTGACTGTTGCCCCCGCTTTGTGTCGCAGTGTAATGGTCGTGACCGGCAAAGAAGATGTTCGTGTCACCTCCCCGGTGTAGATTGGCGCAAGCCGCCGACCCAGCCGCCAGCATCGGCCGCCCAGACCGACAACGTCCATCGGGTGGCTTTCGAGATCGCGGAGGATGCACTGACCAGAGCCGCCGGCAAGCGTCCGTGACAAAGACAACGACGCTAAGCTATCTTTTCGCCGGACGATGAAGTAGAGGATGCGGACATCTTTCGGCTCGTCCCTCGAAAGAGGAGAAGACAAAAGGGGTCTTGAGCGAGGTGGCTCCTCCGTGCAAGAAGTGGTCGCATCACCGACCATCGCAAACATGAGAGTACAAGCGAGGGAAACATCGGGCATCAAACCCCGGCGCTTTGTCTGGGAGGTGGAAAAAGACACAGTGGAGCTCGCCGACACGCGGAGCGTGGGGACGGTCAAGGCGATGCACCTTTGCCACATCATTCCACAAATCAAAGTTGTAAGTATCTATATCTTTGATGTAAGCTTGTAATTTGCATTGGATATTATTATCTTCGGAAATTGTCTCTGATATATTAGGTCGGCGTCCACCGAGAAACTCGACCAGCTAGCCGGGTGCGGCACAACTTCGCCAGCGACGGCGGGACAAAGCGCCCAATGACCCGACCATGGAGGAGCTCAGTAGGAACTCCACTGGACCTCGACAAGAAGAGAGGACCAGACGCCAATCCCCGAGCGGCTGGTCGAGAAGACAGCCGAGCAGAGTACAAGTGCTCCGAGCACGAACCCTGCTAAGGCGGATACCATGGCGCCAAGAGAGCTAGATCTAGCCGAGGAGCAGCAGCCAGAAATGGCCTAGAGCATTCTAGCCGACGCGACGGCTCATGGAAAAGCCCTGGTGGTTGTGGAGTCTGCAGACTCCAGACCAGCGCCGCCTCCCGAACAGGAGGCTGAAGAGGAAGAAGTAGAAGAGGTCCTAGGCCGTCCCCAAGATAGGCGACAACATGTATATGTGTCGTGCTATCGGAACGACAGATGGGTTATGCACGAAGAAATCCCAGAGGTCGAAGAGACCCTAAGAGTCGAACGGGCGGCCAAGCGTCTGGTGATAGAAGTCCAGGTACGTTTGGCTTGAATCCTTAACCCTGTTATGTAGTCGAACTATCTGACTTGGCTTGTCTGTATGCAGGACCTGATGAAAACCGCAAAATACCGAAAGAGGTGCTTCGACCAGATTGAAGGAATCGCGGCAACCAATAAAGAACTGGCGGCCAAAGTGGAACGCTTGCGGTGCCAACTTGAAATCGCCGACCAGGAGAGGATAGATCGAGAAACACAAAAACGAAACCTGGTCGGCCAGCTCAACAACAAAGAGCTGGAGAAAACAAGTAAAGTTTCATCTTATCATAACAAGTGCAGGACTTGTGTTGTTGTATTCTTGGTAGTAACAGCTGTAAGGCAGGTTTAGAAACTGAAGTGGCCCGCCTCAAAGGGGAAAATAACCGTGTGACCGCAGAGTGTGGTCGCCTAAAGGAGGACAACGTGAAGCTAGCACGCAGCCAGTCTCAACTCCAAGACCACACCAACAAAATGAAGGAGGAACTAAAAGGTAAGTATTCCAGATCACCTTTCACATTCTGTTGCCCACCTTACCATGTCGTGTTTTCACATTTGATGTCTTGTACTGTGTTCAGTTTTGAAAGTCAATGCCAAGAAGCACCTAGAGGCCGTGATCAGAGAGCGTGATGACTGGAAAGCACGATGCCTCAAGGCCTCCGAGGAGTGGGACACGTGGGAGAAACGGTGCCAAGAAGTGGCAACTGGCATTGTGCCCGTCCTCGACCTTATAGACCCGGCGCTCACAGAGGAAGAGCCGAGGACGCGCCAGCTCGGACTGGTTGAGAGATGCAGACAAGCGTGGGGATGGTTCCAGGAGTTCGTGAAGGAGGCTGGTGAGTACACAGGTGCCCATGTACTAAGCATGGTGCGTGCCCACTATCCCCTGATCGATCTCAAGCACTTGGAGGCTGGGTACCCGAAGGAGGTAGACCCAGACAAGGCAGAGGAGCTTCGGATGGCCCAGCTGGACTTGTCGTCAAAGATAATTGGCGATATTAACCTGTGTGGAGGTGGGACAGCACCTGTACAGGGTACGCCATTGACGAGTCAGCTGGAAATGCCATTAGCTGCGAGCCAACCAACGAAGCCTGCGGTCTCGACCAGCCAGGCACCGGCGGGGCCATCCCCTTCAGCTCAACTAGCACAAGAGTCCCCGAGACTCGAGTAGGGTATCAGAAGCGGTGAGCAGTAAGTGCCATGCGCCCCGACCAGCCAATGTAATAGGCTCAGAGCTGTAGAAGGAGGACATAGTTGTGTTATTGTGAACTTGAGCCTCTTCAGGCAAGCTTGTAATAACGTAACTGTATATTATTATAAACTTGTTTGCTTTGTATAAAGCTTTTTTAAGCTTGATACTTTATGTTGGTGTAACTAAGTAAAAACGTATTAACGTTCTGTTTAGTTGTACCATCATGCTCGACACATCATCCCAAAAAGTTTGTGCGGCCCTGGTTTTCCATGTGGTCGGAGTGTGAGGTCTGGTGACCTGTGCACACATAGACGCAGACAAGTTAAACCAAGGGGGACCTGCCGATCACCCGTAACGTAGAGAACGGATCCCATGCACGTATTGGGAGGAACCAGAGACAGAGCCTGCTCTGAAAACCGTAGAAGGGGTGGTGGTCGGCTTTTACTGGCTGAGTTAGAATAACCATAAAACTCGAAGTGACACATTAGAGTGCTCGGAGAAATCATAACTGCTTTATTGAAATAAATCGAAAGTACAAAAGGAGTACATATCTCAGTAGTTAAGCATAGAAACGTCTAAGCTTGTCGATGTGCCAAGAGTTTGGTACGTCCGTGCACTGGCCCAGCGCGAAGCTAACTCAGTAAGGCGTTGGTCGTGTGACTTCCTTGATCATGAATGGTCCCTCCCATGGGGTTGCATGTTTGTGGACACCGGCTGGTTCGTCTTCCACTTCAGGACCAAATCTCCACCACGAAGAACCGCTCTTTAACATTTTTGTTGTAGTACCGCACAAAACAAACAAGGTATTTGGTGATACGTATACAAGAATCGAGCCTTTTCTCTTCTGCTACATTTACTTCTAGCTCCCGTACTTCATTGACCTTGCCCTCGTCGAAGTTCTCTACCCTTGCCGGGTCCGAAAGCTATATCTCGATGGGAGGATCGCCTCGGTAGCCGTAAACCATAAAGTATGGTGAGACGCCGAATTATACGACTAGGTTGAGTTCGGAGGCCCTGGACCATGGTGGTAACTCCTTGAGCCATCTAAGGGGCTTTGTATCGTTTTCTCTGTACATCCTCTTCTTCAATGCGCCCAAGATCATGCCATTTGCCCGCTCGACTTGTCCATTATTAGCTCTAGGGTGCGCCACCGAGACATATTTTACTACTATGCTCCTTTCATCATAAAAAGTCCCAAAAAGCGTTCCCGTGTGAACCGAGTACCCAGATCGGTGATGATGTTGTTGGGTATGCGAAAGCGGTGGATGACCTGGTCAAGGAACATGACAACCTTTTACGAAGATGCTCGCACCAAAGGCATGTATTCTATCCACTTAGAAAATTTGTCAATCGGCACAAAAACACATGTAAATTTTCAGAGCCGGGTTTGAAGGGCCCGATCATATCCGATCCAAAGATGCAAAGGGCCAAGAGGTTGGTATCGTCTCGAATCTCGTGTCTTTGATACGTGGATTCTTTTGGCAAAGAACTGACAACCCTCACAGTGATGGACTAGCTTCTCTGCATCGGCTACTGCTGACGGCCAAAAAAACCCTGCTCGGAAAGCCTTACCGACCAGTGTTCTTGAGGCCGCGTGGTTGCCGCAGGAGCCAGAGTGGATTTGGTCCAAGAGACGTTCGCCTTCTTCATGGGTTATACACTTCATCAAGATTTCTAACTTTGCGTTTTTGCGCCATAACTTGCCATCGACGAGCAGATACTGCTTACTGCGACGCATTAAGCGCTCGTTTTCTGTCCGATCAGTATAACCGCTACCATCTATTAAGTACTTGATGAAGGGTACTCTCCAGTCTAGCTCATGAGTGGTCGGAGGCGGCTCGGTTGTGCTTGGCGTCGGAACCGTAGCCACCAATTGCTGGTCCAGAACTTTGTCGACCGTGGAATCTTCCTCTTCGATGGAAGGCGTGAGCAGGTCTTGGACGAATACACCATGTGGGATTTTGGCTCAAGATGATCCTAACTTTGACAGCGCATCCGCTGCTTGGTTCTTGTCCCGGACCACGTGTATGTACTCGATGCAATAGAACCTGCCTTCTAGCTTTCTTATCGATTTACAGTATGCGTCCATCTTTTCGCTGGTCGTGTCCCAGTCCTTGTTGAGTTGGTTGATGACCAGAGCCGAGTCTGCATAGACATAGAGATGTTTGACACCAAGCTCAACTGCAATGCGTAAACCATGCAGGCATGCTTCATACTCAGCGGCGTTATTAGATGCTGGGAAATAAATCCTGAGCACGTACCGGAGCTGCTCCTTGGATGGTGACACGAAAAGAACCCCTGCTCCCGCACCGTCAATTGTGAGAGAGCCATCGAAGTACATCATCCAATATTCATCGGATTTCGGAGGGGCAGGCGTGCTTAAGTCTGTCCACTCGATGATGAAATCGACGAGTGCCTGAGACTTGATTGTAGTACGGCTTGCGAATTCCAAGGAGAAGGGGCATAGCTCCATTGCCCATTTGACGATGCGCCCGTTCGCATCCTTATTGCGAATGATGTCCCCCAAAGGGTACTCGGTCATGACCACCACACGATATCCGTCGAAGTAATGTCTCAACTTTCGGGATGTTATCAGTATGGCGTAGAGCAGTTTCTGAATCTGTGGGTACCTGGTCTTAGATTCGTTGAGTACCTCACTGACGAAATAAATTGGCCGCTGTACCTTATAGGCGTGGCCCGGCTCGTCGCGCTCGACCACCATGGTAGTGGAGACCACCCGATTGGTTGCTGCAATGTAAAGTAGGAGGGTTTCGTCTTCTCTAGGAGCAGTGAGGACTGGAGGTAATGTAAGGTAATGTTTTAGCTACGTGAAGGCAGCGTCTGCTTCTTCCGACCACTCAAACTTCTCGGATGCTTTGAGTAGTTTAAAAAATGGTAACCCTTTTTCTCCTAATCTTGATATGAAACGGCTTAGAGCGGCCATGCATCCGGTAAGCTTTTGGACATCCTTCACCTTTTTAGGAGGCTTCATGTCTAAGACAGCTTTGACTTTCTCCGGATTAGGGCGTATGCCGTCGTAACTGACGACGTTGCCTAGCAATATACCAGAAGGAACACCAAAGATGCACTTCTTTGGGTTTAACTTCCATTGGAATGTATTGAGGGCCGCGAAGGTACGTTTGAGGTTGTCAACAAGGGTATGTGCTTCCTTGGTTTTGACAACTACATCATCCACATAGGCCTCTACTAGGTCATCTTTTATCTCATCTGCGAGGCAGGCCTGAATGACGCGTTGGTATGTAGCCCCGACGTTCTTGAGCCCGAACGACATAGTCGTGTAGCAGTAGGCGCCGAAAGGCGCGATGAAAGACGTCTTGATCTGATCGTCCTTTTTAGAGCGATCTGGTGATAACCAGAGTAGCAATCGAGAAAGGAAAGCAGCTCACAACTGGCGGTTGAATTTACGACCTCGTCTATGCGAGGTAAGCCGAAGGGGTCCTTAGGGCAGTGTTTGTTGAGATCAGTGTAATCAACGCACATTCTCCATTCATTATTCTTTTTGCGTACAAGAACCGGGTTGGCTAACCACTCCGGATGATACACTTCTTTAATGAATCCGGCTGCTAAAAGCCGTGTAACTTCTACCCTAATCGCCTCCTTTTTGTTGCGAGCGAAACGTCGAAGCTTCTGCTTGATAGGTTTGGCCTTGCTGTTGACATTCAAGGAGTGCTCGATCAAGTTCCGAGGTACACCGGGCATGTCGGCAGGTTTCCATGCGAACACATCCATGTTGCTCCTCAAAAACCCGACGAGCGCGTCTTCCTATTTGGGATCTAGGTTGGCCCCGATAAGGGCCGTTTTGCTGGGGTCACCGTCGACCAGCTGGATCACCTTGTGCTCCTTTGACTTGATGTTTTTGCGTGGAGTCTCGAGCTCTGGGATCTCTAGGTGGTCGGCTGAGGTCTTCTTAGCGTCGAGCATGGTCTCGGCCATGCGAATAGAGAGGTCGTGGGCCTCTGCTATTTTGAAACTGTCGTCTTCGCAGGTGTAGGCGGCGTACACGTTTCCTCGGAGGGTTAGGACTCCTTTCTCGGTAGGCATCTTGAGCACCAGATACCTATAATGAGGTATGGCCATGAACTTGGTGAGCGACGGTCGACCAAGAATAGCATGGTAGGTGCCGTCGAAGTCAGCGACCACAAAGTTAACGTAATCGGTGCGGAAGTGGTCCGAGGTCCCAAACTGCACCGGTAGCGTGATCTGCCCGAGAGGTGTAGAGCTTTGTCCGGGAAGAACACCCCAGAACTGTGCCTCGTATGGCTTAAGATCCGCCTGAGCTATCTTTAGGGCGGGCAGACTTCTAGCTCCCGTACTTCATTGACCTTGCCCTCGTCGAAGTTCTCTACCCTTGCTGGTCTGAAAGCTATATCTGATGGGAGGACTGCCTCAGCGCCGTAAACCATAAAGTATGGTGAGACGCCGGTGTTACGACTGGGCTGAGTTCGGAGGCCCCAGACCACGGCTGGTAACTCCTTGAGCCATCTTCCGGGGGCTTTGTCGTTTTCTCTGTACATCCTCTTCTTCAATGCGTCCAAGATCATGCCATTTGCCCGCTCGACTTGTCCATTAGCTCTAGGGTGCGCCACCGAGACATATTTTACTACTATGCTCCTTTCATCGCAAAAGTCCCAAAAAGCGTTCCCGGTGAACTGAGTACCCAGATCGGTGATGATGTTGTTGGGTATGCCGAAACGGTGGATGACCTGGTCAAGGAACATGACAACCTTTTCTGAAGATGCCTGCACCAAAGGCATGTATTCTATCCACTTAGAAAATTTGTCAATCAGCACAAAAACACATGTAAATTTCCCAGGAGCCGGTTTGAAGGGCCCGATCATATCCAGTCCCCAGCATGCAAAGGGCCAAGAGGCTGGTATCGTCTGAATCTCGTGTGCTGGTACGTGGATTCTTTTGGCAAAGAACTGACAACCCTCACAGTGATGGACTAGCTTCTCTGCATCGGCTACTGCTGACGGCCAAAAAAACCCTGCTCGGAAAGCCTTACCGACCAGTGTTCTTGAGGCCGCGTGGTTGCCGCAGGAGCCAGAGTGGATTTGGTCCAAGAGACGTTCGCCTTCTTCATGGGTTATACACTTCATCAAGATTTCTAACTTTGCGTTTTTGCGCCATAACTTGCCATCGACGAGCAGATACTGCTTACTGCGACGCATTAAGCGCTCGTTTTCTGTCCGATCAGTATAACCGCTACCATCTGTTAAGTACTTGATGAAGGGTACTCTCCAGTCTAGCTCATGAGTGGTCGGAGGCGGCTCGGTTGTGCTTGGCGTCGGAACCGTAGCCACCAATTGCTGGTCCAGAACTTTGTCGACCGTGGAATCTTCCTCTTCGATGGAAGGCGTGAGCAGGTCTTGGACGAATACACCATGTGGGATTTTGGCTCAAGATGATCCTAACTTTGACAGCGCATCCGCTGCTTGGTTCTTGTCCCGGACCACGTGTATGTACTCGATGCCATAGAACCTGCCTTCTAGCTTTCTTATCGATTTACAGTATGCGTCCATCTTTTCGCTGGTCGTGTCCCAGTCCTTGTTGAGTTGGTTGATGACCAGAGCCGAGTCTCCATAGACATAGAGATGTTTGACACCAAGCTCAACTGCAATGCGTAAACCATGCAGGCATGCTTCATACTCAGCGGCGTTATTAGATGCTGGGAAATAAATCCTGAGCACGTACCGGAGCTGCTCCTTGGATGGTGACACGAAAAGAACCCCTGCTCCCGCACCGTCAATTGTGAGAGAGCCATCGAAGTACATCATCCAATATTCATCGGATTTCGGAGGGGCAGGCGTGCTTAAGTCTGTCCACTCGATGATGAAATCGACGAGTGCCTGAGACTTGATTGTAGTACGGCTTGCGAATTCCAAGGAGAAGGGGCATAGCTCCATTGCCCATTTGACGATGCGCCCATTCGCATCCTTATTGCAAATGATGTCCCCCAAAGGGTACTCGGTCATGACCACCACACGATATCCGTCGAAGTAATGTCTCAACTTTCGGGATGTTATCAGTATGGCGTAGAGCAGTTTCTGAATCTGTGGGTACCTGGTCTTAGATTCGTTGAGTACCTCACTGACGAAATAAATTGGCCGCTGTACCTTATAGGCGTGGCCCGGCTCGTCGCGCTCGACCACCATGGTAGTGGAGACCACCCGATTGGTTGCTGCAATGTAAAGTAGGAGGGTTTCGTCTTCTCTAGGAGCAGTGAGGACTGGAGGTGATGTAAGGTAATGTTTTAGCTGCGTGAAGGCAGCGTCTGCTTCTTCCGACCACTCAAACTTCTCGGATGCTTTGAGTAGTTTAAAAAACGGTAACCCTTTTTCTCCTAATCTTGATATGAAATGGCTTAGAGCGGCCATGCATCCGGTAAGCTTTTGGACATCCTTCACCTTTTTAGGAGGCTTCATGTCTAAGACAGCTTTGACTTTCTCCGGATTAGGGCGTATGCCGTCGTAACTGACGACGTTGCCTAGCAATATACCAGAAGGAACACCAAAGATGCACTTCTTTGGGTTTAACTTCCATTGGAATGTATTGAGGGCCGCGAAGGTACGTTTGAGGTTGTCAACAAGGGTATGTGCTTCCTTGGTTTTGACAACTACATCATCCACATAGGCCTCTACTAGGTCATCTTTTATCTCATCTGCGAGGCAGGCCTGAATGACGCGTTGGTATGTAGCCCCGGCGTTCTTGAGCCCGAACGACATAGTCGTGTAGCAGTAGGCGCCGAAAGGCGCGATGAAAGACGTCTTGATCTGATCGTCCTTTTTAGAGCGATCTGGTGATAACCAGAGTAGCAATCGAGAAAGGAAAGCAGCTCACAACCGGCGGTTGAATTTACGACCTCGTCTATGCGAGGTAAGCCGAAGGGGTCCTTAGGGCAGTGTTTGTTGAGATCAGTGTAATCAACGCACATTCTCCATTCATTATTCTTTTTGCGTACAAGAACCGGGTTGGCTAACCACTCCGGATGATACACTTCTTTAATGAATCCGGCTGCTAAAAGCCGTGTAACTTCTACCCTAATCGCCTCCTTTTTGTCGCGAGCGAAACGTCGAAGCTTCTGCTTGATAGGTTTGGCCTTGCTGTTGACATTCAAGGAGTGCTCGATCAAGTTCCGAGGTACACCGGGCATGTCGGCAGGTTTCCATGCGAACACATCCATGTTGCTCCTCAAAAACCCGACGAGCGCGTCTTCCTATTTGGGATCTAGGTTGGCCCCGATAAGGGCCGTTTTGCTGGGGTCACCGTCGACCAGCTGGATCACCTTGTGCTCCTTTGACTTGATGTTTTTGCGTGGAGTCTCGAGCTCTGGGATCTCTAGGTGGTCGGCTGAGGTCTTCTTAGCGTCGAGCATGGTCTCGGCCATGCGAATAGAGAGGTCGTGGGCCTCTGCTATTTTGAAACTGTCGTCTTCGCAGGTGTAGGCGGTGTACACGTTTCCTCGGAGGGTTAGGACTCCTTTCTCGGTAGGCATCTTGAGCACCAGATACCTATAATGAGGTATGGCCATGAACTTGGTGAGCGACGGTCGACCAAGAATAGCATGGTAGGTGCCGTCGAAGTCAGCGACCACAAAGTTAACGTAATCGGTGCGGAAGTGGTCCGAGGTCCCAAACTGCACCGGTAGCGTGATCTGCCCGAGAGGTGTAGAGCTTTGTCCGGGAAGAACACCCCAGAACTGTGCCTCGTATGGCTTAAGATCCGCCTGAGCTATCTTTAGGGCGGGCAGACTTCTAGCTCCCGTACTTCATTGACCTTGCCCTCGTCGAAGTTCTCTACCCTTGCTGGTCTGAAAGCTATATCTGATGGGAGGACTGCCTCAGCGCCGTAAACCATAAAGTATGGTGAGACGCCGGTGTTACGACTGGGCTGAGTTCGGAGGCCCCAGACCACGGCTGGTAACTCCTTGAGCCATCTTCCGGGGGCTTTGTCGTTTTCTCTGTACATCCTCTTCTTCAATGCGTCCAAGATCATGCCATTTGCCCGCTCGACTTGTCCATTAGCTCTAGGGTGCGCCACCGAGACATATTTTACTACTATGCTCCTTTCATCGCAAAAGTCCCAAAAAGCGTTCCCGGTGAACTGAGTACCCAGATCGGTGATGATGTTGTTGGGTATGCCGAAACGGTGGATGACCTGGTCAAGGAACATGACAACCTTTTCTGAAGATGCCTGCACCAAAGGCATGTATTCTATCCACTTAGAAAATTTGTCAATCAAAGCACAAAAACACATGTAAATTTCAGAGCCGGTTTGAAGGGCCCGATCATATCCGATCCCCAAAGATGCAAAGGGCCAAGAAATTTGGTATAAATCGAATCTCGTGTCTTTGGTATGCGTGGATTCTTTTGGCAAAGAACCCGACAACCCTCACGGTGATGGACTAGCTTCTCTGCATCGGCTACTGCTGACGGCCAAAAAAACCCTGCTCGGAAAGCCTTACCGACCAGTGTTCTTGAGGCCGCGTGGTTGCCGCAGGAGCCAGAGTGGATTTGGTCCAAGAGACGTTCGCCTTCTTCATGGGTTATACACTTCATCAAGATTTCTAACTTTGCGTTTTTGCGCCATAACTTGCCATCGACGAAAGCGAGATCATCGCCATCGCGACGCGATTAAGCGCTTCGTTTTCTGTCCGATCAAGATAACCGCTACCATCTATTAAGTACTTGATGAAGGGTACTCTCGATCTAGCTCATGAGTGGTCGGAGGCGGCTCGGTTGTGCTTGGCGTCGGAACCGTAGCCACCAATTGTTTGGTCCAGAACTTTGTCGACCGTGGAATCTTCCTCTTCGATGGAAGGCGTGAGCGGGTCTTGGGCGAATACACCATGTGGGATTTTGGCTCAAGATGATCCTAACTTTGACAGCGCATCCGCTGCTTGGTTCTTGTCCCGGACCACGTGTATGTACTCGATGCCATAGAACCTGCCTTCTAGCTTTCTTATCGATTTACAGTATGCGTCCATCTTTTCGCTGGTCGTGTCCCAGTCCTTGTTGAGTTGGTTGATGACCAGAGCCGAGTCTGCATAGACATAGAGATGTTTGACACCAAGCTCAACTGCAATGCGTAAACCATGCAGGCATGCTTCATACTCAGCGGCGTTATTAGATGCTGGGAAATAAATCCTGAGCACGTACCGGAGCTGCTCCTTGGATGGTGACACGAAAAGAACCCCTGCTCCCGCACCGTCAATTGTGAGAGAGCCATCGAAGTACATCATCCAATATTCATCGGATTTCGGAGGGGCAGGCGTGCTTAAGTCTGTCCACTCGATGATGAAATCGACGAGTGCCTGAGACTTGATTGTAGTACGGCTTGCGAATTCCAAGGAGAAGGGGCATAGCTCCATTGCCCATTTGACGATGCGCCCATTCGCATCCTTATTGCAAATGATGTCCCCCAAAGGGTACTCGGTCATGACCACCACACGATATCCGTCGAAGTAATGTCTCAACTTTCGGGATGTTATCAGTATGGCGTAGAGCAGTTTCTGAATCTGTGGGTACCTGGTCTTAGATTCGTTGAGTACCTCACTGACGAAATAAATTGGCCGCTGTACCTTATAGGCGTGGCCCGGCTCGTCGCGCTCGACCACCATGGTAGTGGAGACCACCCGATTGGTTGCTGCAATGTAAAGTAGGAGGGTTTCGTCTTCTCTAGGAGCAGTGAGGACTAGAGGTAATGTAAGGTAATGTTTTAGCTGCGTGAAGGCAGCGTCTGCTTCTTCCGACCACTCAAACTTCTCGGATGCTTTGAGTAGTTTAAAAAACGGTAACCCTTTTTCTCCTAATCTTGATATGAAATGGCTTAGAGCGGCCATGCATCCGGTAAGCTTTTGGACATCCTTCACCTTTTAGGAGGCTTCATGTCTAAGATGACTTTGACTTTCTCCGGATTAGGGCGTATGCCGTCGTAACTGACGACGTTGCCTAGCAATATACCAGAAGGAACACCAAAGATGCACTTCTTTGGGTTTAACTTCCATTGGAATGTATTGAGGGCCACGAAGGTACGTTTGAGGTTGTCAACAAGGGTATGTGCTTCCTTGGTTTTGACAACTACATCATCCACATAGGCCTCTACTAGGTCATCTTTTATCTCATCTGCGAGGCAGGCCTGAATGACGCGTTGGTATGTAGCCCCGGCGTTCTTGAGCCCGAACGACATAGTCGTATGTAGAGATGGCGCGAAAAGGCGCGATGAAAGACGTCTTGATCGATAAATCCTTTTTAGAGCGATCTGGTGATAACCGAGTAGCAATCGAGAAAGGAAAGCGACTCACAACCGGCGGTTGAATTTACGACCTCGCCTATGCGAGGTAAGCCGAAGGGGTCCTTAGGGCAGTGTTTGTTGAGATCAGTGTAATCAACGCACATTCTCCATTCATTATTCTTTTTGCGTACAAGAACCGGGTTGGCTAACCACTCCGGATGATACACTTCTTTAATGAATCCGGCTGCTAAAAGCCGTGTAACTTCTACCCTAATCGCCTCCTTTTTGTCGCAGCGAGCGAAACGTCAAGCTTCGCTTGATAGGTTTGGCCTTTTGTTGACATTCAAGGAGTGCTCGATCAAGTTCCGAGGTACACGGGCATGTCGGAGTTTCCATGCGAACACATCCATGTTGCTCCTCAAAACCCGACGATGCGCGTCTTCCTATTTGGGATCTAGGTTGGCCCCGATAAGGGCCGTTTTGCTGGGGTCACCGTCGACCAGCTGGATCACCTTGTGCTCCTTTGACTTGATGTTTTTGCGTGGAGTCTCGAGCTCTGGGATCTCTAGGTGGTCGGCTGAGGTCTTCTTAGCGTCGAGCATGGTCTCGGCCATGCGAATAGAGAGGTCGTGGGCCTCTGCTATTTTGAAACCTGCTGTCTTCAGCGGTGTAGGCGGCGTACACGCTTCTCGGAGGGTTAGGACTCCTTTCTCGGTAGGCATCTTGAGCACCAGATACCTATAATGAGGTATGGCCATGAACTTGGTGAGCGACGGTCGACCAAGAATAGCATGGTAGGTGCCGTCGAAGTCAGCGACCACAAAGTTAACGTAATCGGTGCGGAAGTGGTCCGAGGTCCCAAATCGCACGCAGTAGCGTGATCTGCCCGAGAGGTGTAGAGCTTTGTCCAGGAAGAACACCCGTAATCGTGCCTCTCAGATGGCTTAAGATCCGCTTTGAGCTATCTTTAGAAGGCGGGCGATCGTTCTTGAACAATATATCATTGAGCCGCCGCCGCCGATCAAGATTGTCGAATCTGGACCTTGTTGATACAAGGATTGAGGACCGGGGAAAACGTCCGGCTCGAGATTGCGGCCCATTGGTCCTTCCTCATTGAAAGAGATTTTCACGGAGAGACCACGGAGGAGCCGAGGATCGTGAGCGAGTTATCGGTGTTGGCCACGTTCAAACAAGCACAAAGGCGAGCAGCTTATGTTTCGCTTGGTCTCGATGGACACTTTGCCTCGGCGATGATGGTGTGCACGCGATCGGTTGGCTTGATGTACTTGTGACGAAGGGTCCGCATCGTCGTCTTCGTTATCCTCGTTGCGCGGCTGTTTCGCTACATCGTTAGGCTTGTCGGATGTATCCGAGCTCGTTGACGGTATAGATAGACTTGAGAACATGGCAATTCTCCATGGTATGGTTTGACTTAGGATGGAGTGGCGGGGCCCTTCAATGCTTTGGCGTAGTCGTCTTCGAAGTTACGACGTCCCGCCACCCTTTTTTTAATTCAGTATTGACCTCGCCGTCGTCTTCCCGAACGCACGCTGTTCTCGTAATCGTTCTGGCGATTCTGTTACGCTGATTACGATTCGGTCGCGGTGGTCGCGAGGAGTCGTTCTGTTGGTTGCGGCGGTCAAAACTGTCGCTCCGACCACGGTTGCCACGGTAGTCGTCGCGGTGTGAGGGGTGGTCGGAGCATGGAACCCTTGCTGCTTCTTCAATAATTATCTTCTTGGCGTCGTTGGCATCCGCATATTTCTTAGCGGTGGATAAGAGCATTGTGACCGACTCAGGTCTCTTTCGGAGGAGCTTGTCTCTTAGGGCGTCGTGGAAATGGAGGCCAGTGATGAAAGCCTCGATTGCCTCGTTGTCAGAGATTGATGGGACCTTGATGTGCATCTCTGAGAAACACCGGACGTACTCGCGCAGTGGCTCATCTTTCCGATCTCGGATCCATTGCAAATCGTACTTGTTGCCCGGTTGTTCACAAGTGTTGTTGAAATTGTCAATGAAGGCTTGCTTAAGCTCCTGCCAAGAATCAAAGTAGTTCGCCGGTAAGCTGACCAGCCATTGGTGACCTGCATGGCCAACAGCTACTGGGAAGTAGTTAGACATGATGTGCTCATCAGCCATGGCTGATCTGCACGCGGTTTCGTAGAGCATGACCCATAATTCGGGGTTTTCTTTGCCGTCATACTTCTGAAGTTTCTCGAGCTTAAAATTCTTGGGCCATATGACTTGGCGAAGGTGTGGAGTAAACTGCTTCAAACCCAGCAGACCGTGGGCAGTGTCATACTCCATACGGCGATAGCTTTTGTGGGATGCTCGATCGTCAGCTCTCTGGTTGATGCGGGCGCGCAGATCACGTCCACCGAGGTAATGGCGAAGATCGTTATTGCCATCGTGGCGATCTCGATTGCCATCTGGATTAGCCCTACGACCGCGGTTATCGCGACGATTGTCACGGTTGTCTTGGTGATTATCATCTCGGATATCACGACGGTTGTCCTCCCGACGGCGGTTACCACCGTCATGGCCACCGTTTCTGCCTCGATGGTTGTCTGGCGGGTCGTTGTTGCGTGAGCCACGTGGGTTGAGTGGCTATGAGCGGCTTGGAAGCTGGCGACTGTGGCTTGACTCGACTGAGACGGATGGAGCCCGGACTTGATTTACAATCTCTGCGGTCTGGGCCATGGCAGCCGTCAGATAGGCTTGTATTTCATCGCGAACCGCTTGGGTTTCCAGGGTGTTGGGTAGCCGTTGCATTGTTGCCATGGCGACGGCTACATTGGCACTTGGAGTCCTGAAGACCTGTTTGTCCCCCACCCTGTCGAAAGCATCGTTGAGGTCGCGTGGCTGGACCCTGATGCGTCGCGCCTCCTGGTCTGCTTCGGCTTTGATTTGTCGGCGATTGAACCGGTCAATATTGCGCGCTTCACGCGCGGTCTTTTCTTGTTCTGTTTCGCCAACCGCCGGCGGTTCGTCATTGCTGACAACATGGATCAAATCCCCTCGTCTTGGCGGGAAAGATGGGAATTGTGAAAACCTTGGGGCGTGGTCTGGTAGATCCAGATCGTACTTGGTGCCGTCATCTTCGTGATGCTGAAGCTTGGTGTGTACAGATGCTTTAGATGCGATGCCAGACGAGGAGGTGGAGTCGCCCTCTTGAACTATGTGGACGGATCCTTCCTGATAATCTTCAGTCCGGATCATGTTGACGAAGTCGCGCGGCTTCGACCGAGGTCGGCGCATAAAACATAGATCCAAGCAGCGTTGTGGGTTATACGCGTAGCTGGAGGCAGCGTTTCATAGGCCGTAAGGCTGGACCTGGTGGTTCTCCGTCGAGGCTACGTACTCGGAGAGCCGGAGACCCGTCGTGGAGGCTGGCCGGCGATGAGCGGAGCGCCCTTCAGGAGTAGATAAGACCACGAGATCTGTACCAAGTCATGCAGGACGACTGGTCCAAGCTGGTCGGGTAGATCTGTTGTGGGGAGCGGTTACCTGCTCGTTAGGTTGACTTTGAATCGTACTTACCAGAGCTAGGGTTTCAGCGAGTTTGGTGCCGATCCGATCGATGGAGCTGAGCAGGTCGGTGTTGTCGATCTGCTTCCCTTTGTAGCGGGGAAGCGGACGACGAGTCGTCGGCATGGCTGAAGATGATGTAGGCGTGGTCAGAGCCAGATGTACCATAGTCGGAGCCAGATCCATCGTGGTCGGAGCCAGACGTACCGTGGTCGGAGCCAGATCCATCGTGGTCAGGGCCGTAGCCGATGTAGGTGAAGCAGTGGTCGACGCAGACTGAATCCACGCCTCCTCTGTGGTCATGACGATGAAGCCGTCGGAGCCAGTGGTCCAGGTGATCTGGCCGACGGTGAACGTGAGGCCGTTTGGCGTAGCCATGGAGCCAGAGGTGATGACCGTCTTGTTTGCTTGGAGAGCAGTACGCACACCCCCTACCTAGCGCGCCACTGTCGATGAAATATGGTCGGCAGTCTACCTAGGGGTATGCCCAAGGTAGTAGATTATCGGCAGACAGATGCGCAAGCCACAAACAAGACAGTGACGCAAGACAGACACGAGGTTTTATCCAGGTTCGGCTGCCAAGAAGGCGTAATACCTACGTCCTGCGTCTGATTGTATTGCTGTATGTTAATGAGAGAGATTTTTAGAGGGATCCCCTGTCCGCCTTATATAGTCCGGGGGGCAGGGTTATAGATCTGGAAACTAATCCTAGCCAGTTACAATTGCCATATGTGGCCGGATAAGGATTCCTATTCTAACCAACCAGGATTCTGCTTGATCGCCAAATCCGCCTTAACTCCTTGCGCAGGACTCCAACCAGGTTGGCTGGGCCGCGCGTCGTCTTTCGGATGGACCGGACCCATCAATCCGGGCCGGCCCATGCTTAGCCGTAAGGGTATAGGGGTTAATACCCCCACAGTAGTGATGATGAGCAAGCTAGTGATGATGATAGTGATAGCGATGATGATTCACCCACATATGATGATCTTGTCAAAATATTAAGAAAATACACTAAGATCATTAGAAAGAGTAGAGCTACAAATGAAAAACTTGATGCTAAAAATGATTCACTCTTAGCTAAGTGTGATACATTGGAAAAGGCTAATGATGAGCTCAAAGAAACAAATGACTCTATATCATCCAAACTCAAGGAGCTCAAATCTTCTAAGAAAGAGCTTAAAGATAAACATGATAAACTTGAGTGGGTGCACAATGAGCTTATCATTAGTCACAACAAGCTAAAAGATGAATATACAACTCTAAAGATCAATTATGATACCCTTGTTATTGCACAAGAATTCTTACCAAATGAGCCACATGTTGCTACTAACCATGTTGTTAAGATTGATATAGCTACCTCATGTGATGATTTAATTAATGAGAGCATTGAGCATGGATCTAGTAGCAAAGGCAAGCAAGTGGTTGAGTGCAATGACTATGATGAGTATGTCAAGCTCAAGAGTGACCATGAGAAGCTCATGAAAGATCTTGAAGAGATGAAAAGTCACAACACCATTGTGCTAGAAACTCTTGATCATGACAAAGAGTTGATCCTTGAGAATGAGAAGCTCAAAGAAGAAAACAAGAAACTCAAGGAAGAGAAGAACAATGATAGTCTTAAGGAAGAGAACAAGAAGCTCAAGATGGAGAAAGAGCATCTCAAGGTGGGATTGAGCAAGTTTGCTAGAGGCAAGCATCTCCAAAGTGAGCTCCTCATGAATACCGTCATGAAGATGGATAGAAGTGGCATTGGATATATGGCAAGTGTAGAGAAGAAGAAGGCTCAAGCTCAACACCAACAATCAAAGCCAAAGCTAAAGCCAAAGAGATGTTTTGAGTGTGGACAAGAAGGCCACTTTGCTCATGAGTGTCAAACTCCACCACCACAACCCTTGCTCAAGCATGCTAGACCCTTTGCTTTCAATGCTCACTACATGCTTAGAAAAGATTCTAGTGAAAAGATGAAAGTCATGTTCTTAGGACCCCCCAACAAGAGTAGGCCTAAGAAGATTTGGGTGGCTAAGTCACTTGTTGAGAAGGTGAAGGGCCCTCAACAAGTTTGGATCCCTAAAGCTTGAATCTCTTGTGTGTAGGTGAACTACAAGATAGGTGGAAGTCATTGGGTTATTGATAGTGGTTGCACTCAACATATGACCGGTGATCCTCGTATGTTCACCTCACTAGATGAAGAGGTAGATGGACAAGAGAAAATAACATTTGAAGATAATTCAAAGGGCAAGGTTAAAGGATTGGGCAAAGTGGCAATATCAAATGATCATTCCATCTCCAATGTGCTCTATGTTGCCTCATTGAGTTTCAATTTGCTATCCATTGGGCAATTGTGTGATCTTAGTTTCCAATGCTTATTCACCGAGAAGGAGGTTGCTGTATCCAAAGTAGATGACAAGCAAGTGATATTCAATGGATTTAGATACAACAACTTATATCTAGTTGACTTCACCTCCGAAGATGCAAACTTGAAGACTTGCCTGTTCACCAAAACAACACTTGGGTGGCTATGGCATAGAATACTTGCTCATGTTGGGATGAGCTCACTCAAGAAGCTTATAAAGAATAATTTGGTGAGAGGGTTGAAGGATGTGAAGTTTGAGAAGGACAAGCTTTGTAGTGCATGTCAAGTCGGCAAGCAAGTTGCAAACACTCATCCAACCAAAGCTTTCATGTCAACCACAAGAGTGCTAGAACTCCTACACATGGATTTATTTGGACCAACAACATATAAGAGTTTGGGAGGAAATCTCTATTGTCTTGTGATTGTGGATGACTATTCAAGGTATACATGGGTGTTCTTCCTTCATGACAAATCCGAAGTTGCATCTTGTTTCAAGAAGTTTGCCAAGAGAGCTCAAAATGAATTTGAAGTGAAGCTCAAGAAGATAAGAAGTGACAATGGCAAAGAGTTTGACAACACAAATATTGAATCCTATTGTGATGAAGTTGGAATCAAACATGAAATCTCCGCAACCTATACTCCTCAACAAAATGGTGTAGTTGAGAGGAAGAATTGGACTTTGATCACCCTTGCAAGGACAATGCTAGATGAGTACAACACCCCCGAAGCTCTATGGGCAGAAGCAATCAACACCGCATGTTATGCACCAACCGCCTATTTCTTCAAAAGTTCCTTGTCAAGACACCGTATGAGTTGCTCAATGGGAAGAAGCCGGACGTCTCCTTCTTTAGGGTGTTTGGTTGCAAGTGCTACATCTACAAGAAGCGGCAACACCTAGGGAAGTTTCAAAGACGTTGTGATATAGGTTTTCTTGTTGGTTACTCATTGAAGTCCAAAGCATATAGAGTATTTAATCATGCCACCGGCTTGGTTAAAGAAACATATGATGTGGAATTTGATGAATCTAACGGCTCCCAAGGAGCACATGAGAATCTTGATGATGTAGGTGATGAACCATTGAGGGAGGCTATGAAGAATATTCCAGTGGGAGACATCAAGCCAAAAGATGATGAAGATGATGTACAAGTCATTAACCAACCTTCTTCATCAAATGTACCACAAGATGGGGAAAAAGATGGGAGAGTGGAAAATAAAGATACTCATATCTCTCATGAGCAAATGGTGGTACAAGCACAAGATGTTGATGCTCCACAACCTCCTCCTCAAGTGGCCAATAAAGAAATACACCTCTCCTATAAGATCATCCACAAGAACTCATCATAGGGAGTCCATCAAAGGGTGTGATGACTCGATCTCAAAAACTTACTTCATTTATTGCTCATCACTCTTTTGTCTCTTGCTATGAGCCTACCAAGGTAGAAGAAGCTCTTAAAGATCCAGATTGGATCAATGCCATGCATGAAGAGTTGAACAACTTCACTCGAAATGAAGTTTGGACTCTTGAAGAGCGACCAAAAGGTGCAAGAGTCATTGGAACGAAGTGGGTGTTCCGCAACAAGCAAGATGATCAAGGTGTTGTTGTGAGGAACAAGGCAAGACTAGTTGCAAAGGGGTTCTCTCAAGTTGAAGGTTTGGATTTTGGAGAGACCTTTGCACCGGTTGCAAGATTAGAAGCCATCCGTATCCTTCTTGCATATGCATCACATCATGAAATAAAACTATATCAAATGGATGTGAAAAGTGCTTTTTTAAATGGCTTTATAAATGAACTAGTCTATGTTGATCAACCTCCCGGGTTTGAAGACCCTAGATATCCTAATCAAGTTTATAGGTTGTCCAAGGCACTATATGGGCTTAAGCAAGCCCCAAGAGCTTGGTATGAGCGCCTTCGGGACTTCCTCATTGAGAAGGGCATCACCATTGGGAAGGTCAACACCACACTATTCACCAAGAAGCTTGATGGGCATATCTTCATTTGTCAAGTATATGTTGATGATATCATCTTTGGATCATCAAATGAAGACTCATGCAAAGAATTTGGTGAATTGATGTCGAAGGAGTTCGAGATGTCAATGATTGGTGAGCTTACATTCTTTCTTGGTTTTCAAGTCAAGCAAATGAAAGAAGGCATCTTCATCTCTCAAGAGAAATACACAAAAGATCTTCTCAAGAGATTCAAGATGGATGAATGTAAGCCAATCAAGACACCAATGCCTACAAATGGACATCTCGACCTAGATGAGGGAGGTAACCCGGTTGATCAAACTCTCTACCGTTCTATGATTGGTAGCTTGTTATATTTAACCGCATCTAGGCCCGACATCATGTTTAGTGTGTGTATGTGTGCTAGATTTCAAGCTAGTCCTAAGGAAACACATTTAATTGCCATAAAAAGAATCCTTAGGTATCTTAAGCACTCACCAAGCATTGGTCTTTGGTATCCCAAAGGAGCTTTATTTGAATTAATTGGCTACTCCGATTCGGATTACGCCGGATGCAAAGTTGATAGAAAGAGCACATCTGGAGGGTGCCATTTGCTTGGTAGATCACTTGTCTCTTGGTCCTCCAAGAAACAAAATAGTGTGGCTTTGTCCACCGCCGAAGCGGAATACATTGCCGCGGGTGCTTGTTGTGCACAAATATTATACATGAAACAAACTTTGCTAGACTATGGAGTAGTTCTAGAGAAAGTACCTCTTTTGTGGGACAATGAAAGTGTGGTAAAACCTGCAAATAATCCGGTTCAACACTCTCGCACCAAGCATATAGATATCCGCCATCACTTTCTAAGAGATCATGTGGCTAAAAATAATATATCACTAGAAGGTGTAAGATCCGAAGATCAATTAGTGGATATCTTCACTAAACCGCTAGATGAGGCTACATTTTGTAGATTGCGGAATGAGCTCAATGTACTTGATTTTAGTAACTTCACTAAAAATTAAGCGTGTGTTGTCCCTTGCATTCATTGTAATATACAACATGTTAAATTTGTGGCAATGCATATAGGGCTTGTCTAACATGGTTAAGATAACCGCCCAAAAGCGTGTGAAGAAGCTTAACCTTGGATCAAACTTGACAAGCAATTAGATTTACTTACAAGTAGTGCATATGCTTGAATGTTGTTTTGTCGTTTAGTTCCATTTGCTCTCTTATTGCCTATTTTCTTAAAAAGAATTATAGCCTAAGGCAAAATAGTTTGAAAAATATGAGGGTTTGAGAGAGGTCACTCACATCAGTCCCAATTGGTGTTTATTTGGATCTTATTCAAGTTGGGACTTGATTGGGAACAGGTAGCGTGGAGGAAGTTTGAAGATTTGCTGGAAAAGGGTGCACCGGACGCTGCACCGGACGCTGCTATTCAGCGTCCGGTCAGTTCACAGAAGGTGAACTGCTGGTGAAGGAGTGATCGGACGCTACGTCTGTGCGTCCGGTCAGGAAGGGTTCCGCGTCCGATCGATTGAAGGAAGGACAAGTTGTACTGACCGGACCCTGCCTGCGTCCGGTCATGGTCCACCGAACGCGTCCGGTCCCGATTCTAGAGGATTTGGACCTCTCTAGAATCGACCGGACACTGGGTGGTAGCGTTCGGTCGCTACCACCGAAGCGTCCGGTCAGTGGATCTCGCGCGGCTTCATGACTCCTTTCTCCATTTCCTTTTCTGTCGTGTTTGGGGGGATATTTAACCATTCCACCACATCCTCTTTCGTTATCCCGCCATGACCTATCCTCCGAGCCCTAGCCTGCGCCGCCGCCAGCTCGCCGCCGCAGCCTAGCCCGCAGCACCGTGCCCTCTGCACCGCGACCCTGCGCCGGCCACCTCGCGCCCACGTCGCCGTGCTCCAGATTCGCTGCGCCACTGCGCCCGAGCCTTCCCGCGTGCCACCGCGCCTGCACAGCCCGCGCCGCCACAGCTCGTGCATCACCACGCTCTCCCGGCCCTCTCGCCACCTCGCCGCCCAAGCCGAGCCCGCTGAGTTCTTGGACGCTGTTGCCAAGGCTGCTGGTCATCACGCCGTGTGCCCTAGCCCTACTCCTTGATGGGTAAAGCAAGATTTATTTTTCAATCTTGATCTCTACAATTGTGACCTAGATCAAATTTTCAATGCACTGATTCCCCATTGCATTCAGGGCTTTTGACCTAACCCTAGATGGTTCCGTGATTCCCCGCGCGACATCTTATCTTTTTTCGGATCGCTGATCGTCAGGTAGAAAGCCATTCGATTCAAATTCGCATCTACATTGCTTTCTCTATTAGGGTTTCGCATCTATTAGACATATGGTATTTATTTGTATATCCATCTACTCTATCGTGCAGCGAGTCGGTTCCGTTGTGGTTCTTCTGGCGGTTGGCAGTCAACTCGGAGCCAAGCTCACGAGTAAGGATCGAGGCCAAGCCTCAAAAGCGGCAGTTTGATAGTTGATCTTCATCAGCGGCAGTTCACCATCTTGTCAGTTCAGATGGCTTGCACCAAGAACGTTGGTGGTGGCCCTGGTGATGATGATCGGAGGCCCTCGCCTCGCCAGCCAGCCGGATCTAAGGGCAAGTCAACCAAGCAGGTGACATCCAAGAAGCGGAAGTACCTCGATGCAGAGACAGCAAGAGCAACAACTGTTGTAGAGGCCGCAGAGCATGCCGAGAGAGGTGGTGCCCGCAGCGGAGTTGTCATTGCAGATCAGCCAGTTTCACCAGCAGTCAGAGCTACGATTGAGGAGGTTGAGCATCGTCACGGTAGTCCAGCTGGGACTGCCACGTTTGTAGGACGACGGGTTGCCATTGAGGAGGGTCCGTCAGCACAGCAATAGCCCCCACAAGCAGAGCCTCAGCAGACCCAGGAGGCCGAGGAGACAGAGCCGGCACCCCAGCTTCGCCGCTCTGGACGGACCCGTGTACCAGTCTCGCCGAGGCCACCGACACAGCGGAGGGGATCACGTCCTCCACCTAGACCACAGGGTCCACCTCTAGTGGTACACCTCGACTTCAGGGCCGCTACCGCCAGGTAGGTTCAGCAGCTGCGTTTTGTTGAGTTTGAGGTTTGGTTTCCTCCAAGGAGGGATGAGAGAGCAGCTGAGGGTTTCTACACTCCACTGCAGGAGGATTTCTACAATGCTTATCTCAACAGTGGGGCAGTGTTCAGATCTCAGAGAGTTTGTCAGATAGAGTCTATTGTGGCAGCAACTGGAGAGAGCATTCGGCCATACTTGTCATATTTGCTAGGACTGATGATTTGATTGATGGACGGGGATATATGTACCATCTTGGGTTCGCTCGAGTTTTATGCTTCACTCTTCATCGATCCACATCATCACAGTTTATTCACTTTGCTTTCGAGAGGCAAAGACTACTGAGTGACGAGTGGCGTGGTCGAGAGAGATCTTGAGGCTCTGAGAGCGACTGTCAAGATACATGAGGTCTGTTATGGACAGCAGGAGCCTCCCAGCGTCCACATGGAGGGTTGGTGCCTCCCTCTGATTTAGTGCGACATTGCTTCAAGGAGCCTTTTGGAGAGGGGTCGAGCAGAACCCCGGTGACTTGACTCCTACAAATGAGAGTGCTAGAGGCCATTATCGGGGAGGACACTGCTTGCAGTTGGGATATAGAGAGCGTCGACTCGCTTACATACCGCTTCTTAATACTACGTCACACAGACGAGATTTGATATCTGGGACCTCCTTCTTTCAGAGATGGAGGATACTATAGTGAGGGATTCAAGGGTCGCAGTGAGAGCTTCCCTATGCTCCTTTGGATCACGTTTCTTATCCATGCGAGAATAGTGCTTGATAAGCCCCCGGTATGATGGATGAGTATCTGGTGCCACCATAGAGTTCCCGACTTACAACCTATCACAGAGGATCAGACATACCACGCCTTAGGCACGCAGACAGCCTAGCCGTCGTCCCGACGTGCTAGAGTCCGCAACTCAGCAGGATGAGATCATCAGAGGGATTGCAGCCACTGAGGAGGAGGAGCTAGAGGCACTGACAAGAGGTGAGCGAAAGTACGGATGGCAGCTCGGCGATGACTATCTCGCCTATTCCTCGAGATGCCTCCATGCGAACACGGCGTGAGGCCGGTAGCTCTAGTTCGCTCCACCGCTCCCCAGAAGCAGACCCGCTCTCATTGCTATTCTTGAGCGGATGCATGCAGATATAGGATAGAAGCGAGCACGAGAGCGGTGCTACTTTTGCCCGGGCCAGACTCAACAGACGAGTTCAGAGGAAGAGCGGCTATGAAGCCATGCGGAAGCAGCAGCAGATGCATCAACAAAGATATACTCTTGCAAAGAATAAACTTATGGGTTTCATGCAAAGACGTAGTGAGCAGCTCTTGGGGCCCCATGACCCACGAGACTTCGCCCCAGCTTTCTCAGCCTGCTTCCACCACGATGACTCCAGCTATATAGCCCAGCGGGCTTCAGGGTCAGGGACAGCCTCCAGCTCAATTTGCTTCACCTCTTGTACATGTGTCCCAGTGGTTGGCCTCACCCGTGGTAGCCCCGCAGTTCACTCCACTTCAGACGAGCTTCACACTAGAGCAGTCCTCCTCGCTATTCGTGCTTGACATGTTAGTCTCCAGGAGTCTTGGAGCATCCTTCAGCGAGTTGACCGGCATGCCTACTCTGCCTCATATGCATACTGCCGGTCCGTCTATAGTAGCCCCAGTCGCGTGACTACTCAGAGGCTCCCCTCATCTATCGCCTTGTCAGATCCTACGACAGACATACTAGCAGCTTCACAGGTAGCACCAGCCCCAGCTCAGACCCAGACCACTTCAGCGACACTTCTTGCCACAGAGGGTCAGTCAGTTCAGAGCTCAAGGTCAGATGATGATGGTTCCTGGTTCCAGCTTGCCCCACGTTCTTCAGCGCCCGACTCGTCCGCTGCTGCCCCGCCGATCGACCCCTAGGTTTTGGTGTTTGACACCAAAGGGGGAGAGGGTGTTCGAGTATGTAGTCTCAGGGGGAGCTACATTTAGGGGGAGCTAGGGGGAGCTAGTTATCTAGTATTAGCCTATTATATACATTTGGAGTTCTATTTGTGTGATACACTATTACTTATGCATTCGTGTGTTTACTTTCATGCATATTATTATATATATGTGGTAGTGCTATCTACGTGATTGTGAAATATGACATGTGTGCTTTCTACTTTGCATTATTTAAATGTCATATCACTTGTGTTATGCTCATTTGCTTTTGCTTCCGCGTTTAAACTTCGAAGCAAATGAGCTTTGTTATTTGTACTCATGCTTAATTAATATCCTTTGAGTACATTGTGTTGGCTTGGGTCATATAAGCTTGACTAACACTTTTGTTCTTATTGACAAAAGCTTATATGAACCAAGTCCGTCAAAAAAACCTCACTCTTTCACATTCTCGAGGTGGTATTGTCATCAATCACCAAAAAGGGAGAGATTGAAAGCATCTAGGCCCCTAGTTGGATTTCGGTGATTAATGTCAATACAAGATTACTATGACTAACATGTGTTTTGCAGAGGCATATAAAGTTAGGTCATGGTAATACAAAAAAATGCTTTGGGAAACATAACATAAAAAGCCCTTTCAAAAAAAAACACAAGTTACAAACAGCACATTTTCGAGAACAACGAAGCACCGGGAAGAATAGGCAAATGGTCAGCAGAAATAGCCAATTTTGCCGTTGAATTCACTCGAAGACAAACGATAACATCTCAAGCATTTGCCAACTTCATTGCAGACCCAACACTTTCGAAGAACAATGACTTACTATTGGGGGCAAGCCCCACTTATGGGCACCCTGTGGGGTTCATTTCGCCGATCCAGCCGCGCAAGGTTAGTGTGAATGGAATCTCGCGAAGGCGAAACAAGGGACGCTAAAGTCTGGCAGTGCAAGCCCACCGTCGCGCTCGTCTTTTCACTTGAGCGAAATGTTAGGGACGGCGAGGCGGGAAGAGAATGGGATCGTGTCTTCGCTTACCATTTCGGCGAGGCAAAATGAAGGGGGCGCCAGCCGCGGTCCGGTTAGCACCTTTTCGCTATTGCGAGGAGGGGCGCGCTAGGCCGACCTGGCGAGGCCTGGGGCGCAAAGCCGGGAATAAACTATTCGTTTAGGCGAATAGGTGGTAATGTTTTGTCAGTTCTTTGTTTCAGGTTCCATCTCCGGCGAGCCAGCCATCTTCACGCGGCCGATAGCTCCTGCCTACCTAGGACCCACATGGTCGGTTCGGAGGGCGACAAGAGGCGAAGCCGGTCGGCGCCCCTCGGATCGGCGGTACCTGGGGAAGGCAGGGACTCCGGATGGCGAACCAGCCCACGGTAGTAGGGAATATTCCCTGAATACGGGGGTGGTTGTAAGGGCATTCTTGTCCAGTGAAAAGCTCCCGGGCGTGTATAAATAGCCCCTCCGTAGAGGGTGTAAAAGGGAGAGAAACAAGTTCAATAGAATCACGATCCTTGTTTCGCACGAGTCTTGTTTCCGCCATCTTTCGTGTTTGATTTCGCTTGAATGGCAACCGGTGTTCGAAGGCCTAGGCTTAGAACAACATTGGCGCCCGCCGTGGTTGGTGCTCGAGCTTATCATGACACCAAAGAAGCAGAAGATGGATAAAGCAAGAACATCCGTGGCTATAACCGTTGCGGCGGCGGCGGAAGCAGCCACGCAAGATGATGCAGTAGTAGCTATGGAACCACATGCACCACAGTCATAGACAGACAATACCGCAGCGCCTAGAGGGTGAGAGCAAACGCCAAAAGGTGACATCGAAAAAATCAAAATCAACCAAAACGGCGATGAAGTCGAAGAAGATGAAGACGGCGAGATCACCAAGTAAGCTAGAAACCTGAAGATGTTGAATTGGTACTAGCAAGACATCCTCAGACTCCAGAACGAGAAGGAGCAGCTACTTAGCCAAGCCGCTGCCCGTAACAGAGCCGAACAGACGCAGAAGGCAATTAGGGAAGCCAAAATCCAGAGGGATAGATTGGCAAGAGAAATTCAAGGACTGTAGGGAGCAGGCGCCGGAGGTGCTATCCGCGCTGGTGGAAATGTTGTAATACCAGGCGGCGACCTTTGTGACGAAGGTGAAGGCATGTACGACCCAACTTCACCGCTGTCGAAAGAGCTTCAACTGTATCCATGGCCAGCCGGCAACAAGCCTCGCATCCTGGTATTCGACAGAAAAACAAACCCGACAAAGTTTCTGGCGAGCTATGAAATAGCGATAGTCTCAGCAGGAGGAGACGCTCAGGTTCTCGCAAAGTCGCTCATCATGGCGGTTGAGGACATTGCCCATGATTGGTACACCTCGCTCAAGCCTCTGTCTATCAAGTTTTGGGGGCAGATCAGAGCAGAACTTCTGTCCACTTTCCAGGGGTACCACCCGGGGACGAAAACAACAAGAGATTTGCTAAATTGCATTCAAAGAGACGACGAATCTCTGTCTAAGTTTCTAGAGAGATTTATTCAGACCAAAGCACAGGTGCCAAACATGGTATAAGAACCAGTTATAGCAGCAGCCGTGGAAGGATTGGCCATAGGCCAATGTGCAGCTCATTTCACCAGAAATTACCCCACATCCGTAAGAGTGCTATTCGAGGTAATGAGGCAGCACGCGAGATCTGATGATGACTTAAAAAAGCGAAAGGTGATGCAAAATTCGTGGAGGCAAGTAGGCAGGGCAATCACCCTAGAATTCGAAGGCACCCCTAAAACACGAGCAATTCGGTAAGTCTCCTCCTTTGCGGGAGTCATCTCGCCCAAGGAGCTTGACCCCGAATACACTCGCATCTCGCCATAATCCTCAGGACGAGACTCCAACCGCAATTTTCCATGACCAAACAGTTGCCCACGAATCAAGCTGTCAGTCAATCGAATAGACTCCATGTAGAACTAGGACTTACCCTGCTGCCGCTGCTGCGAGCCAGAAGCATCGGCAGAAGCTGTAGACGCGGATGCCACCTGAGCAGGGGCTACCACCGCAGCTGAGGATGACTTTGGCTTTTTGTGAGCAAGATCAGCGGGAGGATCAGTGGCCTTTTAGGCCTTCTTCTTCGGATTCTTGACGAAAACATCCCCAACAAACATGGTGTCTGTCGCGTCGAAGGCACTAGTCACATCAGCAATCCGTGATTTGCTGCCCATTCTATCAAAGCCGTCGGTAGCCTGCATGGTCGAAAACAACGAGAGATAAATAAAATGAGAATAATCAATAGACGAAAGCAAAAATTCAAAAGATACGCATATACGCAAAAAGAAAAGCGAGAAGGAAGAAAAAAGAAAAAGGGGTAGGCAAAGGAACTACCATTTCGGTCCACACTTGGCCAAAACGGTGAGTCTGCCCGAGCACCACTTTTTATTGTTGCCCACCTTGCCAGCTATTTCTCTTTCAAGACGGACATCAGCGGGCTCCACGAGGCCTCGACCTCTCCCGTTAAGCTTTTGTTTATGAGACTCCATGGCAACAGTACCCGACGCGCGCCCAGCCATCATTTTTCGAGCACGGCCCCTTCACCCCCTGCTACCGCGACTGCGGTCGCGAGTAGCAGCATCATCAGCTGGAAGGCTAGTCGAAGGGCCGCTCCGATCAGTATAACCATGGCCCATGGAATCTCAAACCCGATTCAGCCTCCTCTTTCTGAGCAAGGCCTGACATTTAAATTTGTGCTCCCGATCACCGTAAAAACCAACAATCTCTTCGACCTTGTGTTCTATAAAACTCACAAAGCTAAAGTCTGTTGAAAAAGCATCGGATGGCCCAACATGAAGACACGGAAACACGTATCCGCCCCTCTTTTCAAAATCAGAAAAGCGAGCTTCACTGCTTAGTGGAGGGCTATCGCAAGCCAACCACTCTTCCACCAGGTCTCGGCTAATCTACCGACGTGCGGTCAGGGCGAAGGCGTCGGTGGCCTCCACATCATGCGGTCCATCCACTAGGATTTTACCAAGGCAAAAACCCTTCATTGGTGTCATCTCAAAGACCAGCACATGAGCTTTCGACAGATCATTCACTAATGCATCAGTCACGTCCTCGTCAGAACAAACCCGATGGTAAAACCAATAGTTACTCCAACTCGGCCATTTGTTCCCATAGGCGGGCACGATCTGCATAGTCCCCTTCGTTTTCTTGGGAACAAAATTATAAGACCCATAATGGGCCACCATCTCCATCTTACTCTGCTTGTCCTTGATCGTCTTTTTGTGAAAGTGCGTCTCTTAATAGCGAGAAAATAAGTTCACACTTAGAGCACACCTTGTCATCTTAAGCGCCATAGTGAAAACACTCATCCGCGCAAAAGCATTGGGGGTCAAATGATGGATCTACAGATTGAAGCGTTGCAAGACCTCACCAACAAAATCCTCGCAAGGGAATCATAGCCCAGCTTCAAAGAAATCATGAAATACAACCGCCTCATAAGGCTCCGGTTGGGGCACCTCCTCGCGGCTAGGAGCGTGGCACAAGCTGCGTAGCGAGGCCTTCAAAAGCCCTTTCTCAACATATTCATCAAGAACTGCCTCCGTCACGCTAGAGCGGCCGATGCGATAAGTGGCAGGTTCAAGATATGTTTTGCCCTTGACAACGGCGGGTACCAGGCCTGCGGTCTCACCCTCTTTGCCCTCCTCCACAATCTCAACATCAACATCAGTTTCTTTGCCAGCGTCAAGGTGGGACGAACCCGGATGTTCTGATGCCATTTCGACGTCTTGTGTATTCGGCATGCAGGATACCACCCTTTCAGACCCGCTTTGCGAATGAGTGCGGGACTCTGAGCTAGAACCGTCAGATGAGCTCCCGCTGGGTGAATTGTCGCCAGACGATGACTCACTTGGCATCTATCCAAGCGAAATACATACGAAAAACAGAGCAAAAGCAAAAATAGTAAAGAAGCATAAAGAGCACAATAATAAAATAGTAAACAGCAACGAAATGGAATACAAAACTAAAGCGAGCAACTCAGAGCGAAAACAAACATGCGAAGAAGAATGACAAAGACTGGAGTCCCAGCGAGAACAATCAACAAGCTAGCACACTTGAAGAAGCAAATAGCACAAAGGCAAAAGCTCCTTTCCCCGAGCGCAAACAAAGGATGGAGGAATGCGCACGGCTCTCTGGACCCAGGGCGGGTCTTATATAGGCAATGCAGCACGGGCCCCTAGGAACTGACGCAATGGTTCGCTCAACTATCGTGGTGATTCGTTTTTCGAGAAACAGTAGCCGAGGCACGGGAACCGAAATAATAGAAAAAATTAATTAAGTAACATATCAATAAATACAAAAGTCGATCAGCATAGGCACATCACACGCATAAGACCTCCACCCTTCGCCCGGGACGGCGTATGAGCCCCACGATGTGTTACCAACAAGATAGAATGAGGCATCCACGAGAAGACTAGGGACCCCTTCGCGGGATGCCGAGGGGCTGATGTTGGGGGCAAGCCCCACTTATGGGCACCCTATGGGGTTCATTTCACCGATCCAGCCGCGCAAGGTTAGTGTGAATGGAATCTCGCGAAGGCAAAAAATGGGATGCTAAAGTCTGGCAGTGCTGGCCCGCCGTCGTGCCCGTCTTTTCACTTGAGCGAAATGTTAGGGACGGCGAGGTGGGAAGAGAAGGGGATCGTGTCTTCACTGACCATTTCGGCAAGGCAAAATGAAGGGGGTGCCAACCGTAGTCCGATTAGCACCTTTTAGCTATTGCGAGAAGGGGCGTGCTAGGCTGACCTGGCGAGGCCTAGGGCACATAGCCAGGAATAAACTATTCGTTTAGGCGAATAGGTGGTAATGTTTCGTTAGTTCTTTGTTTCAGGTTCTGTCTCCGGTGAGCTAGCCATCTTCACGCGGCCAATAGCTCCTGCCTACCTAGGACCCACATGGTCGGTTGGGAGGGCGACAAGAGGCGAAGCCGGTCGGCGCCCCTCGAATACGGGGTGGTTGTAAGGCCATTCTTGTCCAGTGAAAATCTCCTGGGCGTGTATAAATAGCCCCTCCATAGAGAGTGTAAAAGGGGGAGAAACAAGTTCAATAGAATCACGATCCTTGTTTCGCACAAGTCTTGTTTTCGCCACCTTTCGTGTTTGATTTCGCTTGAGCGGCAACTGGTGTTCGAAGGCCTAGGCCTAGAACAACACTTACACTCTCACGAACTTGTTTTGACCCTACATATTGACAAAGCCTGGGGAGATGCAAGGGTTGGTGTAGAGGCAATCTTTACATCACCTTTAAGTTCTTAGCTTCGGTGTTCATCCAGACTAGAGTTCCCATGTACGAACAATACAACCGAATATGAAGCCGTAGTGCTAGGGCTTCGCAAATCGAGAGCACTATCATCACATAGGGCACTTATTAGAATAGACTTCCAAGTCGTTTCGGGATACATTGAAAAAAAGTACCAGGTGAGAGAACCAAGATTGGCCAAGTATCTTCACTCAGTACAAAAGATGGAGTCGTATTTCCTTAGAGTTACTACTACTCGAAACATTCCAAGAGCAGATAATTCCGATGCTGACAAATTAGCAAAGGCTATAGCCAAGGGGTGACTTTCATTGCCTCTAGACATGTTTTAGGGAGCACTTAGACACCCATCGGTTTCAACTAAAGATAAACCAACCAAGCTCATAGATGTGATAGATGGCAAAGGTTGAGGTGTTTTACTCTAACTCTATAAGAATATAATTATGGCTCAAACACCTTTCGACTTTGTCATCCTGGTCCCTAAACTTGCAAATCACGCATTTAGGTCCTTAAACTTGTTCTGTGTCTCGGTCCCTAAACTCGCAAAGCACGCATTTAGATCTTTAAACTTTTTCTGTTGTGTCATCCTAGTCTCTAAACCTACAAACAACTTATTTTGGTTCTAAAACTTGTTCGATTATGTTATCCTGGTTTCTAAACTCGCAAATCGCCCGTTTAGGTCTGTCGACGAAATATGGTCGGCAGTCTACCTAGGGGTATGCCCAAGGTAGTAGATTGTCGGCAGACAGATGCGCAAGCCACAAACAAGACGGTGACGCAAGACAGACACGAGGTTTTATCTAGGTTCGGCCGCCAAGAAGGCGTAATACCTACGTCCTGCGTCTGATTGTATTGCTGTATGTTAATGAGAGATGTTTTTAGAGGATCCCTGCCCGCCTTATATAGTCAAGGGGTAGGGTTCTGAGATCCGAAACTAATCCTAGCCAGTTACAATTGCCATATGTGGCCGGATAAGGATTCCTATTCTAACCGACCAGAATCCTGCTTGATCGCCAAATCCGCCTTAACTCCTTACGCAGGACTCCAACCAGGTTGGCTAGGCCGGGCATCATCTTTCGGATGGACCGGACCCATCGATTCGGCCTGGCCCAAGCTTAGCCGTAAGGGTATAGGGGTTAATACCCCCACAGCTAGTCCCCGAGCACCATGTATTATGCTGCGACACGCCATTTTGACCTTCTCCGACAAGTTATGCCCGAGTCCTTGACATCTTCCGACCACCGTCGTCGCCGGAGAAATAGGTTGTCCGAAGAATGTATGGTGCTCTTAAGAAAAAAGAAAAAGATTTCTGTCCCGGGAAGTGTGCCCACTTGTATTTCTGAAAAGAAATGTAAGTGCGTCTTGAAGCGTAGCATCTTTGATCATCAGAGGCATAGTGGTCGAAAAACAAACACATTCACCGCAAGGTGAAGTGTGCCCACTTAGTCCCCGAGCCTGGTAGTAGGTGAAGTAAGCACGTGGTGCCAGGGTCTAAAAAGAATTCTCAATTAAGTTGAGAACCCAATCGTCGTATAGGCGATACGAGATGCACCGGCAGGTGCATCGTACCGATGTAGTCCCCGAGCTTGCTGGAAGGCGAAGTATGAGCCTTGTAGTAAGGTCTAAATAAATGTCTCTCAACTGTATGTGAGTACAAATCACATGTAGCCGAGGAGAACAATTCTTCGATCAGTGGTCGGGATATCCCCGAAAGCACACCGATTGTCGGAGCGATCTCAAAACACGATAGTGGTCATAGTAGTCCCCGAGCATGTTAGTGGTGGAGCGGCCCCCAAGCACTTTGGTGGTGCGGGCGATCCACGAAGCACGGCGAGAAGGTCCATGCGATCCCCTAGCATAGCGAGTGGTCAGGACATCCCCGAGCACGCAGCGATGGTCCGGGCGATCCCAAAGCACTGTGATGGTCTAGGCGATCCCGAGCACAGCAGTGGTCTGGGCAGTCCCTGATCCATCCTTAGCGCGAAACGGGCATCTAAAACGCGAACGCCATTGATGTATTTATTCGGTGTATTTATTTATCTCTATTCTCTGCCAAGTCCAGTCTGACACGCCTGGTCAAAAAAGCAAATGGGTATAGTACGTCATTCTGTCTTCTTACTCTTTTCTGGCAAACAGTCGCTTGGCACCTGTATGGAGGCGCGTCAGTGTGGGCCCTCTTACACTATTAACGAAGAGGCGCGTACACTGGTAACGAAGGAGCGCGTTTATTGGCGTAGATCTCGAGGTTGTGTGAACAACCGTCTACGGCGCGCGTGCACATCTCCCAATAATCTCAGGCGGACGAAACAACGGAGCTCTTTGTTTTATATAATGTAGATCTGGTAAGTTACTCACACCGTTCCCCATTGTCATTCGCCGCCGCAACCCTCTTCTTCCTCCTGCCAAACCCAATTCCTCCGAAAATCATCGCCAATCCCCTTGCTACTGCATCCACCCCCTTAGTAAGGACAGACTAATGGCGAAGAGAGACGCCCAGAAGAAAGGCGGGGTCATGGCGAAGGAATGGTGGAAGTCACGGAGCAATGAGCAGACCATCGAGGACCTCGTCGCCATGGGAGTGCTCCACAACAAAGCACTTGCGGGATGGCGTGCGCCGAAAGGAGAAAGCTTCCCCGATCCACAACCAGGTGAGATTGTGGTTTTCGAAGACTTCTTCAAACGGGGTTTCGAGGATTCCAGTGCACCCTTTCCTTCAGGGTCTCTGCTTGTACTACGAGATTGGGATTTGCAATCTGCATCCCAATTCGATTCTCCTTATCTCCACCTTCATTCATCTCTGTGAGTCTTATGGTGGCTTCCAGCCCCATTTCGACCTCTTTCGCCACCTGTTCTGTCTTCGGAAGAAAGGGAGCGATGGCTCGAAGATAGCCGGAGGCGCCTACCTGAATCTGCGGAGACGGCATGAAAGCACAATACTTGCACTGCCCCTAGAACACCTCGCTGGATGAGTGGTACAAGAAGTGGTTCTACATCCGTGAAGAGCCAAACACCATCACCCTGTGTGATGTGGGACTGATTCCAGAGAAGAAGAATAGCTGGACAAAAAAGCCCTAGAACCTGGAGCAGATCGCCGAACTGCTCGGGATGATCCCGTGGGGAAAGCTAGATGGCCCAAGTGTGGTCGGGAACTTCATCAGACGAAGGATCCAGCCCTACCAAAAGAGGCTTCATCCAGGCTTCGAGTACCAGGGAAGCGCCGATCCGACAAGGACCAGGAAGGAGCCGCTCAACAAGACGGAAATCAAAGCCAGGATTGGGGAGCTATTCAACCTGGCCGATCCCAATTACGTCAGGCTGAACGACATCGAGCACGCCTTCAAGTGGCCCGACCTCCCCAAAGGTAATTGATGCTTCCTTACTCAAGACTATGTAGAGTCATGTTGTAACAAGAAATTGACTATCTTATTGCCCCGCTTTGTGTCGCAGATGTAATGGTCGTGGACCGTGGCAGAAGGCGGTCGATGTTCGTCATCGCCTCCCGGTGTAGATTGGCCTACCGAAAGCCGAGCCGACCCACCGACCTTGACATCAGCGCCGGGACCGATAAGCGCCCATCTGGCGGCACTCAAGACTATGGAGGATGCACCGGCAAACCGGCAAGCAAGCGTCCGGTGCCGACAAATGACGCCAAGCTATCTTTCCCCATGCCGGACGATGAAGCAGAGGATGCGGACATCTTCGGCTCGTCCCTCGAAGAGGAGAGGACAAATGGGGTCTTTGGGAGGGGTGGCTCCTCCGTGCAGCGAAGATGGTCGCATCACCGACCAACCGCAACATAGAGCAGGAAACAAGCGAGGAAACATCGAGGCATCAAACCACGATGCTGTCTTTGGAGGTGGAAAAAGACCTAGTGGAGCCTACTCACAAAGCACGCGGAGCGAGGACGGTCAAGGCGACGCACCTTTGCCACATCATTCCGCAAATCAACAAAGTTGGAGAAATGTAAGTATCTATATCTTTGATGTAAGCTTGTAATTTGCATTGATACTATTATCTTCTGAAATTGTCAAGGACCGATATATTAGGTGGCGTCAACGCCCACCAACAAAATGAAGGAGGAACTAAAAGGTAAGTATTCCAGATCACCTCACATTCTGCTGCCCACTTAGCATAGATGTCTTGTATCGCGTGTTGGCACAACCTCCTAAAATGATTGGGTTGACATGGGACAAACTACCGTGGAGGAGGTGTGTAGTAGGAACTCCACCGGACCTCGAAGATGATACAACATTTACAAATACTACACCAGATCGCTTACCTTAGAGCCATTTATTTCAAACCTTACAAACTAAGCGATTATTGGTCAAGAAAGAGCAATATTATAGCAGAGTAAAGTGCTCGAGCACACATTACTTAACCATCCTGCTAAAGCGGATACCATGGCGCCAAGGAGCCGGATCTAAGCCGAGAGAAGCAGATTCAAGGTATTTAAATGGCCCAGAGCATTCTAAAAAGCCTTTTAACGCGACGGCTTCGTAAGGAAAAGCCACGGTGGTTGTGGAGTCTGCAGACTCTCGGACCATACTCAAGCCGCCTCCCGAACGTAGAAGTGAGTCTCAAGAGGAAGAAGTAGAAGAGGTCCTAGGCCGTCCCAAGATAGGCGACAACATGTATCATGTGTCGTGCTATCAAGAACAACGGATGGGTTATGCACGTGGGAAGAAATCCTAGAGGTTCGTAATAGAAGAGACCCTAAGAGTCGAGTCTCACCAGGCGGCCAAGCGTCTGGTGACATAAATCCAAGGTATGTTTGGCTTGAATCCTTAACCTGATAACATGTTATGTAGTCGAACTATCTAACTTGGCTTGTCTGTATGCAGGACTAGATGAAAACCACAAAATACCGTAAAAAAAAGAGGTGCTTGGCCAGATTGAAGGAATCGCGGCAACCAATAAAACTGGCGGTAACAATGCCATGTTTAAAGTGGAACGCTTGTGGTGCCAACTTGAAACCGCCGACCAGGAGAGGATAGATCGAGAAAACTAAAACCGTAAACTGGTGCCAAAGATCATTATCCACTCAACAACAAAAAGTTGGAGAAAACAAGTAAAGTTTCATCTTATCATAACAAGTGAAATAAAGGACTTGTGTTGTTGTATTCTTACATGTAGTAGTGACAAAACAATTTTCATAATTTTTGATACATAAAAAGCCTAGAAAAATCATGGAAAGTTTAGAAATGAAGTGGCAATTTTTATCATACCGCCTCAAAGGTTAAAATAACATCATAGAGAAGTCACACAAAATTTTCATAATTTGTGAGTCTAAATAAATCTACACAAAATAACAAGGAGGACAACGTGAAAAAGCATTTGAGCATTTGAGTCAACGACAACCCGACCCCACATGTCTCAACTCCAAGACCACACCAACAAAATGAAGGAGGAACTAAAAGGTAAGTATTCATGATCACCTTTCATTCGATCTATGGCACTTGCCCACCTTACCATGTCGTGTTTTCATATTTGATGTCTTGTCTTGTGTTCGCGTTTTGAAAGTCAATGCCAAGAAGCACCTAGAGGCCGTGATGGACAAGGAGAGCGTGGTGGCAGAAGGAAGCTATCGGAAACGGCCACCGGAGAGCCTCGACCACGGTGAAAGCGGAATCAAGAAGTTGTTGCGGCCTACCGCGAAGAAGAAGCCTCAAATCAGACCTCGCAGGAGTAGGCGGAGCTGGAGCTAGCTTATCGGTGATGGCGAACCACGACAATGACGCAGGCTCACGGAGAGATGAGCAAGGTGACGGAAGAAAACAGAGCAACGGAAAATGAAGAACGGTGACGACTCGAGAGCTATAAAGGATGGCCAGAAACTCAAAGAAGCTGTGCACAGGCCTTCACTTCACCAATAATGACGCCTAAAACGGGCCACCCACGACCGCGCTGGAACGCCGAAGAAAGAAAACGCCAAGCAATGTAGCAAGAGCGGTGAACACTGTTCACACAATTTCTGAAATGCCATTCGCCCAAAATTCACAAATTACTCTCAAATTTTCATAACAACTCAAAATCTCCAAAACAAAAGTTGTTCAAAATTTAAAAGTTCTACAACTTTGCTTTTGAAACCATATCCAAATTCATTCTACATTTTGAAATTCAAATTTAAATTCAAAAGGGAACACTTTTAAAGAATTATGCCTTTTCAAATTACTTCAAATTTTACTAAACAACTTTGAAAACTCCAAAACCAACTTTGTACAACTTGACAAGATCTACACTTTTGCTTTTAAGCTCAACCCCAAAATATGCTTAGATTTTTAAATGAGTTTTCGTGGTAGAATTTAAATCTTGAAATTAGGGTTTTTGAATTTCAAATCAATACTGTGTATTTCAAACTTGATTCAAACACTACAATTCAACACTTGTACATGAATGTAAACTTGTTTTAGTGAATGCATATCAAAGTTTGCAATATGACCAAATGCTTTGCAATGCATATGATGACATGACAGTTTTAGTATTTAAAACACCCGGGGTGTTACAAAGCACCTAGAGGCCGTGATCAGAGAGCGTGACGACAGGAAAGCACGATGCCTCAAGGCCTCCGAGGAGCGGGACACGTGGTAGAAACGGTGCCAAGAAGTGGCAACTAGCATTGTGCCCGTCCTCGACCTTATAGACCCGGCGCTCACAGAGGAAGAGCCGAGGACGCGCCAGCTTGGACTGGTCAAGAGATGCAGACAAGCGTGGGGATGGTTCCAGGAGTTCGTGAAGGAGGCTGGTGAGTACACGGGTGCCCATGTACTAAGCATGGTGCGTGCCCACTATCCCCTAATCGATCTCAAGCGCCTGGAGGCTGGGTACCCAAAGGAGGTAGACCCAGACAAGGCAGAGGAGCTTCGGATGGCCCAGCTGGACTTGTCGTCAAAGATAATTGGTGATATTAACCTGTGTGGAGGTGGGACAGCACCTGTACAGGGTACGCCATTGACGAGTCAGCTAGAAATGCCATCAGCTGCGAGCCAACCAACGAAGCCTGCGGTCTCGACCAGCCAGGCACCGACGGGGCCATCCCCTTCAGCTCAACTAGCACAAGAGTCCCCGAGACTCGAGTAGGGTATCGGAAGCGGCGAGCAAGAAGTGCCATGCGCTGAGACCACCAATGTAATAGGCTCAGAGTGTAGAAGGAGGACATAGTTGTGTTATTGTGAACTTGAGCCTCTTCGTGCAAGCTTGTAATAACGTGAATCAGATATTATTATAAACTTGTTTGCTTTGTATAAAGCATTTTTAAGCTTGATACTTTATGCTGGTGTAACTAAGTAAAAACGTATTAACGTTCTGTTTAGTTGTACCATTGTGCTTGACACATCATCCCGAAAAGTTTGTGCGGCCCTGGTTTTCCATGTGGTCAGAGTGTGAGGTTTGGTGACCTATGCACATGTAGACGCAGACAAGTTAAACCAAGGGGGACCTGCCGATAACCCGTAACGTAGAGAACGGATCCCATGCACGTATTGGGAGGAACCGGAGAGATGAGAGCACTGCTCCGAAAACCGTAGAAGGGGTGGTGGTCGGCTTTTCTTGGGTGAGTTAGAATAACCATAAAACTCAAGTGACACATTAGAGTGCTCGGAGAAATCATAATTGCTTTATTGAAATAAATCGAAAGTACAAAAGGAGTACATATCTCAAGAGTTAAGCATAGAAACGTCTAAGCTTGTCGACAAAGTTAAGAGTTTGGTACGTCTGCACTGGCCCAAAGCGAGCTAACTTTGTAAGACGTTGGTCGTGTGACTTCCTTGATCATGAATGGTCCCTCCCATGGGGTTGCAAGTTTGTGGACACCAGCCTACGCAAAACAACAAGGTATTTGGTGGTACGTACACAAGAATCGAGCCTTTTCTCTTATGCGCTGTTTACTTCTAGCTCCCGTACTTCATTGACCTTGCCCTCGTCGAAGTTCTCTACCCTTCTTTTGGTGCGAAAGCTATATCTCGATGGGAGGATCGCCTCAAAGACCGTAAACCATAAAGTATGGTGAGACGCCGTGTTACGACTGGAAATTTGAGTTCGGAGGCCCTGGACCACGGTGGTAACTCCTTGAGCCATCTTAGGGGCTTTGTCGTTTTCTCTGTACATCCTCTTCTTCAATGCGCCCAAGATCATGCCATTTGCCCGCTCGACTTGTCCATTAGCTCTAGGGTGCGCCACCGAGACGTATTTTACTACTATGCTCCTTTCATCGCAGAAGTCCCAAAAAGCGTTCCCGGTGAACTGAGTACCCAGATCGGTGATGATGCTGTTGGGTATGCCGAAATGGTGGATGACCTGGTCGAGGAACATGATGACCTTTTTCGAAGATGCATGTACCAAAGGCATGTATTCTATCCACTTAGAAAATTTGTCAATCAAAGCACAAAACACATGTAAATTTCCCAGAGCGGTTTGAAGGGCCCGATCATATCCGATCCCAAAGATGCAAAGGGCCAAGAGGTGGTATCGTCCCGAATCTCGTGTGTTGGTACGTGGATTCTTTTGGCAAAGAAACCGACAACCCTCACAATTGGCGGACTAGCTTCTGCGTCGGCTCTCGGCGACGGGTTAATAAAACCCTGCTCGGAAAGCCTTACCGACCAGTGTTCTTGAGGCCGCGTGGTTGTCGCAGGAGCCAGAGTGGATTTGGTCCAGGAGATGTTCGCCTTCTTCCTGGGTTATACACTTCATCAAGATTTCTTCCTTTGCGTTTTTGCGCCATAACTTGCCATCGACGAGCAGATACTGCTTACTGCGACGCATTAGGCGCTCGTTTTCTATTCGATCAGTATAACCGCTGCCATCTGTTAAGTACTTGATGAAGGGTACTCTCCAGTCTGGCTCATGAGTGGTCGGAGGCGGCTCGGTTGTGCTTGGCGCCGGAACCGTAGCCACCAATTGCTGGTCCGGAACTTTGTCGACCGTGGAATCTTCCTCTTCGATGGAAGGCGTGAGCAGGTCTTGGACGAATACACCATGTGGGATTTTGGCTCAAGATGATCCTAACTTTGACAGCGCATCCGCTGCTTGGTTCTTGTCCCGGACCACGTGTATGTACTCGATGCCATAGAACCTGCCTTCCAGCTTTCTTATCGATTTCTGATGTCGTCCATCTTTTATTTGGTCATGTCCCGATCCTTGTTGAGTTGGTTGATGACGAGCCGAGTCTCCGTGAGACGAGAGACGTTTGACACCAAGCTCAACCGCAATGCGTAAACCATGCAGGCATGCTTCATACTCAGCGGCGTTATTAGATGCTGGGAAATAAATCCTGAGCACGTACCGGAGCTGCTCCTTGGATGGTGACACGAAAAGAACCCCTGCTCCCGCACCGTCAATTGTGAGAGAGCCGTCGAAGTACATCGTCCAATATTCATCGGATTCCGGAGGGGCAGGAGTGCTTAAGTCTGTCCACTCGACGATGAAATCGACGAGTGCCTGAGACTTGATTGTAGTACGGCTTGCGAATTCCAAGGAGAAGGGGCATAGCTCCATTGCCCATTTGACGATGCGCCCGTTCGCATCCTTATTGCGAATGATGTCCCCCAAAGGGTACTCGGTCATGACCACCACACGATATCCGTCGAAGTAATGTCTCAACTTTCGGGATGTTATCAGTATGGCGTAGAGCAGTTTCTGAATCTATGGGTACCTGGTCTTAGATTCGTTGAGTACCTCACTAACAAAATAAATTGGCCGCTGTACCTTATAGGCGTGGCCCGGCTCATCGCGCTCGACCACCATGGTAGTGGAGACCACCCGATTGGTTGCTGCAATGTAAAGTAGGAGGGTTTCGTCTTCTCTAGGAGCAGTGAGGACTGGAGGTGATGTAAGGTAATGTTTTAGCTGCGTGAAGGCAGCGTCTGCTTCTTCCGACCACTCAAACTTCTCGGATGCTTTGAGTAGTTTAAAAAACGGTAACCCTTTTTCTCCTAATCTTGATATGAAACGACTTAGAGCGGCCATGCATCCGGTAAGCTTTTGGACATCCTTCACCTTTTTAGGAGGCTTCATGTCTAAGACAGCTTTGACTTTCTCCGGATTAGGGCGTATACCGTCGTAACTGACGACGTTGCCTAGCAATATACCAGAAGGAACACCAAAGATGCATTTCTTTGGGTTTAACTTCCATTGGAATGTATTGAGGGCCACGAAGGTACGTTTGAGGTTGTCAACAAGGGTATGTGCTTCCTTGGTTTTGACAACTACATCATCCACATAGGCCTCTACTAGGTCATCTTTTATCTCGTCTGCGGAGGGAACGAATGGCGCGCGCGTTGGTATGTAGCCCCCGGCGTTCTTGAGCCCGAATGACATAGTCGTAGTAGCAAAAGAGGGCGCGAAAAGGCGTGATGAAAGACGTCTTGATCGATCGTCCTTTTTGAGAGCGATCTGGTGATAACCAGAGTAGCAATCGAGAAAGGAAAGCGGCTCATAACCGGCGGTTGAATCTACGACCTCGTCTATGCGCGAGGTAAGTCGAAGGGTCCTTAGGGCGTGTTTGTTGAGATCGGTGTAATCAACGCACATTCTCCATTCATTATTCTTTTTTTGCGTACAAGAACCGGGTTGGCTAACCACTCCGGATGATACACTTCTTTAATGAATCAATTTGCCAAAAGCCGTGTAACTTCTACCCTAATCGCCTCCTTTTTTGTCGTGAGCGAAACATGAAGCTTTCGCTTGATAGGTTTGGCCTTCTTTGTTGACATTCAAGGAGTGCTCGATCAAGTTCCGAGGTACACCGGGCATGTTGGCAGGTTTCCATGCGAACACATCCACGTTGCTCCTCAAAAACCCGACGAGCGCATCTTCCTATTTGGGATCTAGGTTGGCCCCGATAAGGGCCGTTTTGCTGGGGTCGCCGTCGACCAGCTGGATCACCTTGTGCTCCTTTGACTTGATGTTTTTGCGTGGAGTCTCGAGCTCTGGGATCTCCATGTGGTCGGCTGAGGTCTTCTTAGCGTCGAGCATGGTCTCGGCCATGCGAATAGAGAGGTTGTGGGCCTCTGCTATTTTGAAACTGTCGTCTTTGCAGGTGTAGGCGGCGTACAAGTTACCTCGGAGGGTTAGGACTCCTTTCTCGGTGGGCATCTTGAGCACCAGATACCTATAATGAGGTATGGCCATGAACTTGGTGAGCGACGGTCGACCAAGAATAGCATGGTAGGTGCCGTCGAAGTCAACGACCACAAAGTTGACGTAATCGGTGCGGAAGTGGTCTGAGGTCCCAAACTGCACAGGTAGCGTGATCTGCCCGAGAGGTGTAGAGCTCTGTCCGGAAAGAACACCCCAGAATTGTGCCTCGTATGGCTTAAGATCCGCCTGAGCTATCTTCAGGGCGGGCAGACTGTTCTTGAACAGTATATCAATGGAGCTGCCGCCGTCGATCAGTACTCTGTCGAACTGGACCTTGTTGATACAAGGATTGAGGACCAGGGGAAAATGTCCTGGCTCCGGTATTGCGGCCCATTGGTCCTTCCTACTGAAAGAGATTTCACGGTGAGACCATGGAGGGAGCCGGGGATCGGCGAGCAGGTTATCGGTGTTGGCCACGTTCAAACAAGCATGGGCGAGCAGCTTGCATTCCCGCTTGGTCTCGATGGACACTTTGCCTCCGATGATGGTGTGCACGCGATCGGTTGGCTTGACGTACTTGTGACGAGGGTCTGCATCATCATCTTCCTTATCCTCGTTGCGCTGTTCTGCTACATCGTTAGGCTTGTTGGATGTATCCGGAGCCTGTTGACGTGTATAGATAGACTTGAGAACGCGGCAATTCTCCATGGTATGGTTTGACTTAGGATGGAGCTGGCAGGGCCCCTTCAATGCTTTGGCGTAGTCGTCTTCGTAGTTACGACGTCCGCCACCCTTTTTAACGGTATTGACCTCGCCGTCGTCTTCCCGAGCACGCTTGCTCCTGTAATCGTTACGGCGGTTACGCTGCTGATTACGTCGGTCGCGGTGGTTGCGGGAGTCGTTGCGCTGGTTGCGGCAGTCAAAACTGTCGCTCCGACCACGGTTGCCACGGTAGTCGTCGCGGTGTGAGGGGTGGTCAGAGCGTGGAACCCTTGCTGCTTCTTTAATAATTATCTTCTTGGCGTCCTCGGAATCCGCATATTTCTTAGCGGTGGATAGGAGCGCTGTGACCGACTCAGGTCTCTTCCGGAGGAGCTTGTCTCTTAGGGCGTCGTGGAAATGGAGGCCAGTGATGAAAGCCTCGATTGCCTCGTTGTCGGAGATTGATGGGACCTTGATGCGCATCTCTGAGAAACGCCGGACGTACTCGCGTAGTGGCTCATCTTTCCGATCTCGGATCCGTTGCAGATCGTACTTGTTGCCCGGTTGTTCACAAGTAGCGATGAAATTGTCAATGAAGGCTTGCTTAAGCTCCTGCCAAGAATCAAAGTAGTTCGCCGATAAGCTGACCAGCCATTGGTGACCTGCATGGCCAACAGCGACTGGGAAGTAGTTAGACATGACGTGCTCGTCAGCCATGGCTGATCTGCACGCAGTTTCGTAGAGCATGACCCATAATTCGGGGTTTTCTTTGCCGTCATACTTCTGAAGTTTCTCGAGCTTAAAATTCTTGGGCCATATGACTTGGCGAAGGTGTGGAGTAAACTGCTTCAAACCCGGCGGACCGTGGGCAGTGTCATACTCCATACGGTGATAGCTTTCGTGGGATGCTCGATCGTCAGCTCTCTGGTTGATGCGAGCACGCAGATCGCGTCCACCGAGGTAATAGCGGAGATCGTTATTGCCATCGCGGCGATCTCGATTGCCATCTGGATTAGCCCTGCGACCGCGGTTATCGCGATGATTGTCGCGGTTGTCTTGGTGATTATCGTCCCGGATATCGCGACGGTTGTCCTCCCGACGGCGGTTACCACCGTCATGGCCACCGTTTCCGCCTCGATGGTTGTCTGACGGGTCGTTATTGCGCGAGCCACGTGGGTTGAGTGGCTGTGAGCGGCTTGGAAGCTGGCGACTATGGCTTGACTTGACTGAGACGGATGGAGCCCGGACTTGATTTACAATCTCTGCGGTCTAGGCCATGGCAGCCGTCAGATAGGCTTGTATTTCATCGCGAACCGCTTGGGTTTCCGGGGTGTTGGGTAGCCGTTGCATTGTTGCCATGGCGACGGCTACATTGGCACTTGGAGTCCTGAAGACCTGTTTGTCCCCCACCCTGTCGAAAGCATCGTTGAGGTCGCGTGGCTGGACCCTGATGCGTCGCGCCTCCTGGTCTGCTTCGGCTTCGATTTGTCGGCGATTGAACCGGTCAATATTGCGCGCTTCACGCGCGGTCTTTTCTTGTTCTGTTTCGCCAAACGCCGACGGTTCGTCATTGCTGACAACATGGATCAAATCCCCTCGTCTTGGCGGGAAAGATGGGAATTATGAAAACCCTAGAGCGTGGTCTGGCAGATCTAGATCGTACTTGGTGCCGTCGTCTTCGTGATGCTGAAGCTCGGTGTGTACAGATGCTTTAGATGTGATGCCAGACGAGGAGGTGGAGTTGCTTTCTTGAACTGTGTGGACGGATCCTTCCTGATAATCTTCAGTCCAGATCATGTTGATGAAGTCGCGCGGCTTCGGCTGAGGTCGGTGCATAAAACATAGATCCAAGCAGCGTTGTGGGTTATACGCGTAGCTGGAGGCAGCGTTTCGCAGGCCGTAAGGCTGGACCTGGTGGTTCTCCATCGAGGCTGCGTACTCGGAGAGCCGGAGACCCATCGCGGAGGCTGGCCGGCGATGAGCGGAGCGCCCTTCAGGAGTAGATAAGACCACGAGATCTGTACCAAGTCGTGCAGGACGACTGGTCTGAGCTGGTCGGGTAGATCTGTTGTGGGGAGCGGTTACCTGCTCGTTAGGTTGACTTTGAATCGTACTTACTAGAGCTAGGGTTTCAGCGAGTTTGGTGCCGACCCGATCGATGGAGTTGAGCAGGTCGGTGTTGTCGATCTGCTTTCCTTTGTAGCGGGGAAGCGGACGACGAGTCGTCGGCGTGGCTGAAGATGATGTAGGCGTGGTCGGAGCCAGATGTACCGTGGTCGGAGCCAGATCCATCGTGGTCGGAGCCAGACGTACCGTGGTCAGAGCCCGATCCATCGTGGTCGGAGCCAGACGTACCGTGGTCGGAGCCAGATCCATCGTGGTCGGAGCCAGACGTACCGTGGTCGAAGCCAGATCCATCGTGGTCGGAGCCGTAGCCGATGTAGGTGAAGCAGTGGTCGGCGCAGACTGAATCCACGCCTCCTCCGTGGTCATGACGATGAAGCCGTCGGAGCCGGTGGTCCAGGTGATCTGGCCGACGGTGAACGTGAGGCCATTCGGCGTAGCCATGGAGCCGGAGGTGATGACCGTCTTGTTTGCTTGGAGAGCAGTACGCACACCCCCTACCTGGCGCGCCACTGTCGACGAAATATGGTCGGCAGTCTACCTAGGGGTATGCCCAAGGTAGTAGATTGTCGGCAGACAGATGCGCAAGCCACAAACAAGACGGTGACGCAAGACAGACATGAGGTTTTATCCAGGTTCGGCCGCCAAGAAGGCGTAATACCTACGTCATGCGTCTGATTGTATTGATGTATGTTAATGAGAGATGTTTTTTAGAGGGATCCCCTGCCCGCCTTATATAGTCCGGGGGGGCAGGGTTACAGATCTAGAAACTAATCCTAGCCAGTTACAATTGCCATATGTGGCCGGATAAGGATTCCTATTCTAACCGACCAGGATCCTGCTTGATCGCCAAATCCGCCTTAACTCCTTGCGCAGGACTCCAACCAGGTTGGCTGGGCCGCGCGTCGTCTTTCGGATGGACCGGACCCATCGATCCGGCCCGGCCCATGCTTAGCCGTAAGGGTATAGGGGTTAATACCCCCACAAGGTCCATTATCTCTATTAGGTCCTAGTCCAAACAAGTCTACACCTGTGCAAGTATACTAAGGTGGCATGCCGACATATGAGGCCTACATCTTATTAGATCCATGTCCCTCCTTCCTCTCCCCCACCTCTCGAAGCTCCCCTCTCTCCTATCTCCTCTCTCATGGCCTTGAGGTATACACTCGTGGCGGTTGTGCCGCCCTAGGCCCTCATGTCTGGTTGTGCCAAGCCCCCCTGTCCAGGCGTGCCACCATGGCCGGTCTCCATCCTGGACGGGTGAGCTCCTATGGCCGAGCATCGCCAATTCTCCATGGTCAAGCGAGTGCTGCGAGCCTTTGTTGTTAGAGCGCCGCTATGGTCATGCCGACCCTGACTATGTCGCCTCTAGACCCCCGTCGTGCCTCCTAAGCCATGCTGCTCCTAAACCATGAGCTCGTGAGAGAAGAGAGAGGGGAGGATAGTGGATATGGAGTTGAGGGAGATGGGGGAGGAAAGAGGAGGGAGATGGAGCTAACATGGGGGCCCACTGATGTGAGCAATTGAGCATGACACATCAGCCTACGAGCATGGGTCTAGACCTGTTTAGACTGGTTATGAGACCCGAACATAGATTAAGCATCTAAATAGATGTTTTACGAGTTTAGGAACATGAATGACACAATTGATTACGTTTGAGGATCTAAACAACTATTTACAAGTTTAAGGACCAGGATGACAGAGCCAGATAAGTTTGAGGACGTAAATGAAAACCGCGAGTTTACAGATCGGAATGAGATCACAGAACAAGTTTGAGGACCACCAATGCATTTTACTCTCTCTCTATATATATATACTTGTATAGACACGTACGGTGCATGTCATACATACATGTCTACTTGTCATGAACTACACAATTACAATAGGCAAGGTATATATGTTGGTTTTCTTATTATAGGGATTGAGAGAGATGCAGCAGGTCGTCCCTCGAAAAGTGCTGCTGGCCACAAACTAAGCAAGTAGGTCCACACCACAGGAAGGAATGCGGAGGGCCAAAACAATGGCGTCCTCACATAGCCATAGGCCTGTCTTGATGACGCGAAGGCAGAGAATGAAGAGCTGCTAGCCTATCAACCATGCATGGAAGCAGCAATGGCACCTGGATCAGTTACAAACCCTGCACACCAGCAAATCCAATCTTAGCGGCTAGCGATCTCTAGTTTATATTACAGTTAGCAGCAAGCGATCCGGCTGGCTGGCTGGCTAGGTAGTTATTATTACTCCTACTAGCTAGTAGCGAGATCGATCGATCGATCATGCCGGGCCGCTCGGTGGTCTCCGTCCTTCTCCTCCTCCTCCTCCATGGCCTCCTCTGCCTGCAGCTGGTTGCCTTGGCCGAGATCGAGATGGACGACGGCGGCGTCATGGAGGAGGGCAGCTGCACGCATTTCAGTGTCTCCCCGCCGCCTGCTCCGCCCGAGGACGCGGAGGAGCGGCGCGACTATTTCCGCGCCATGGCGGCCAAGGATCTGTTCCGGCACGAGCAGCTAATCACGATGATGGGCAGCGACCGGAACGGCAGCCGGAGGCGGCAGGCGAAGGAGTCGTCCAAGCTGCCAGAGGTGATGTCCGCCACGTCCATGTTCGAGCTGCCGATGCGGAGCGCGCTCAACATCGCGCACGTGGGCATGTACCTGGTGTCGGTGCGCTTCGGCACGCCGGCGCTGCCGTACAACCTGGTGCTGGACACCGCCAACGACCTGACGTGGATCAACTGCCGGCTGCGGCGACGCAAGGGCAAGCACTACGGGCGGCAGTCGCAGTCGCAGACGATGTCGGTGGGCGGGGATGATGGCGCGGCGGCGGCGTTGGCGAAGAAGGAGGCGAACAAGAACTGGTACCGGCCGGCCAAGTCGTCGTCGTGGCGCAGGATCCGGTGCTCGGAGCAGGAGTGCGCTGACCTGCCCTACAACACGTGCCAGAGCCCCAGCAAGGCGGAGTCGTGCAGCTACTACCAAAAGATGCAGGACGGCACGGTGACGATCGGCATCTACGGCAAGGAGAAGGCGACGGTGACCGTGTCCGACGGGCGGATGGCCAAGCTTCCCGGCCTCATCCTGGGCTGCTCCGTCCTGGAGGCCGGCGGCAGCGTGGACGCCCACGACGGCGTGCTCTCGCTGGGGAACGGCCATATATCGTTCGCTATCCACGCCGTCTTGCGCTTCGGGGGCCGCTTCTCCTTCTGCCTCCTCAGCGCCAACAGCTCCCGCGACGCCTCCAGCTACCTCACCTTCGGTCCCAACCCGGCCGTGATGGGGCCGGGCACCATGGAGACGGAGGTCCTTTACAACGTGGACGTGAAGCCCGCGTACGGGCCCCGGGTGACGAGCATCTTCGTGGGCGAGGAGCGGCTGGACATCCCGGATGACGTGTGGAACACCGAGAAGAAGCTCGGCGCCGGCGTCATCCTGGACACGAGCACGTCGGTGACGTCGCTGGTGCCGGAGGCGTACGAGCCGGTGACGGCGGCGCTGGACAGGCACCTGGCCCACCTGCCGCGGGTGAATATGGAAGGCTTCGAGTACTGCTACAGGTGGACCTTCACCGGCGACGGCGTGGACCCGGCGCACAACGTGACGATACCCAGGTTCACGGTGGAGATGGCCGGCGGCGCGAGGCTGGAGCCGGAAGCCAAGAGCGTGGTGATGCCGGAGGTGGAGGCCGGGGTGGCGTGCCTGGCCTTCAGGAAGCTGCCGTGGGGAGGAGGACCCTGTATCTTCGGCAACGTGCTCATGCAGGAGTACATCTGGGAGATCGACCACGCAAAGGCCAAGATGAGGTTCAGGAAGGACAAGTGCAACACGCATCATCTCCACACCAGCACCGGCGGAGAAGTCACCAATGGCACCAGCCGCAGTGGCAAGCAGGCCAATTCCACCTGCAATGGCACCTCCTCCTCCTCTACCGTCGTGCATCGCGTGAATTGATCGATTTGATCCATCCCTCCCTGCAGGCCTGCGGGCGGCACTACACGGACTCATTTTATCTGCTCCATCCATCCATTCCCCAATTCATTCTCTACTCTCTTCTCTCTCTCTCTCTCTCTCTCTCTCTCTCTCTCTCTCCGGAAGGATATTTATATATATATATAACTAAACAAACCATGCATGCATTTCGCTGTTTTGTACTTACTACATATACATACATACTAACAAAAGCAGCTAGCTCAGCTGGCTGGCCTGTGTACTGTGTTTATTTCATTTCATTTGCTGATCAACCCATGTAACCATGCATGTCCCCGGCCAGCCCCTTGTTTTTCTTCTCTTCTTCGTTCGTTTTTTAATTTCAGGCCGGCCCATTATATTATATTGGAGATGCTTGTAATTAATTATTACTGCTAGTAAGTTACTATATATTTACTACAGTATATATGAGAATAGTGTTATGGATTCTATATGCTGATGTTGTGAGTGCTCTAGCTCACTTTGGTTCTTCACTTCATATGGTATAGTATAGTTTTCTGCACTAGTGTTTGTTGTAGACAAATTGAATTCCGCACATACATACTACTCCAATTCAATTCAACAGCACAAACTTGCAAACCTTTATATATTCAAGATGCATGCAGGTACAGTTGCAGGGCGTAATTAGGACCCTAGTCTATATCTGCCTTGAGCTCCCATCCGGGGACATATACATTTATTTGACCTTCCTAAAGAATGTCTTTTTGGTATCTATACTTGTGATATAAAAAGTTACAAGTAAAGGAAATGTATCCACCTCCCTCACTGTGAATGTGAAGGAAATACTAAAATGTCATCCCTTGGATCTCTTCATTTTCACAATGAAGTCATTGTCATCATCACTGTAATCAACTCTCCTCTTTGCCTTGGAATCCATAATGCTTGGTTTCTTCGAACTTTCTGGTTTATCTTTTCTCACTGCAGAGGACTTGATTGGGGTACCCATTCTCACTTGCTGCTGCCGCTTTTGCTTCCTTTCATATGCTTTCTTTGCTCTCTCTGGAGACAACAGACCATGCTCCATCAACCTGTTTATATGTAGTTTTTTTCAATGCGAGGCCATTAACACAATGTAAGTGCTCATAGTCTATCTATTAGTATCTGCACGACAACACTTCAAACATGTATTTATTTCCCATCTTGCTGAAGCCTGAAATTCAATCTTAAGTTTGGATATAGAGCAGGAATGCAGATTGTACATGCAGCCACCAAACAGAAGGAATTAAGGGTGAATGCAAAGGGATGGAGCGAAGATAGGAGAAACATGTAAAGTTACTGATATTAGCCAGTACTGCAATTTACAAGCAAACAATCCGTCACCCACACGCTCATTTTTTTTCCTTCCTTGATCATCAATTCATCCTGATGCCTCAACTTGTGTGACATATAATATGGATATCATATCTATCTTGTTGTAAATGGTAATGTCAGCCTGTCAAGAGTCAATGTATAGGAGTGCCCCCTAATAGTAGGCAGTAATTTTCAACGAAAATTACCTCAGGTATTGGAACTCATCAGACACAGTGTATGGTACTGATGGAGCTCAAACACTGCCTATAATGTTAGCATGTCAGTTCAATTCAAGAAAGGTATTCCTTTGCAGCATAAAAATTACTAAATATTGCGTGAGTAGAACAACACTGATGGGATAGTAAGTGGAGTGCAGTGGTGGCTGTTGAGAGCTGAGATTGTGTGTGGGAGGGGACTAGGGGAGAAAGGAGAATGCATATGAATACCAGAATTCAGCCATCTCACTGGAGGGGATCTGCTTGGACAGTGACTCGTAGAAAATCCTGAGAGGCTCCCTCTCCTCCGGAGGATCGAACTTCTGGCCGGGCAAGGAGTAGACCTTCTTGTCGGCCTTCCCTCTCCCTCTGCTGCTGCTGCTGGTGGTGGTGGTGGTTCCACGCTTGGTAGCTGCTGCTGCCGCCGCTGGGGAAGAGGAGGAGGAGGAGAATTTCCCTTTGGCCTGCATCAGCATGGGACAGTCAGTACACCCTCCGATTTAGAGCTTGGCTGAGAATCGAGCAGTCTGAGCGACTAAATTGCCATATGAGGAGGAGGAGGAGACTACGGGATCTGATCTGGTTTGGTTTGATTTGGACAGGGGCGCAGGCAGCCAACAACAAGCTAAGGGAGGAGGAGGAAGGGAGGGAGGCCTACCTCGAATTTGGCAGATCCGGATGCGGATCCGATTGAGGACTTGCCCTTGGCCAGCGCGGAAGACGAAGACGACATCGCCGGCCGGGGAGGAGGAGGAGGGGATGCCTGCCAGGCGTAGCCGCGTGGGTTTCAGAGCCAAATCCCACGGCAGCAGAGAAGAGAAAAGCAGAGCAGCAGCCGACCACGCCACGTGACCTGAGTGCTGCTGGTCCGATTGGAATGGGAAAAAACAAAGAATTAGTACAAATTCATCCCCATGGATTTGCTTGCACTAGTTCGACTACTACCGGTTTGCAATTTCTGTGCGAGCGCTGATCTCCTACAGTAAGGGTTCATCCCTCCCTGATTGCCACATACTGATACTTGGTCTATATGTTAAACACGTCTGCATTTTGTTCTCTTCAATTCAATATATTCAAATTAGAATGAGACTTCACTGCATTTCAATATATTCAAAACTCAAAACTGCTTTGCTCTGTCTATTCTATATTTCTATTCATGCAGTAGCTAGTAAGGTACAGATTGAAGATTGCAATCTAGTATGTGGCTTACTTTGCCTGTGGTTTTGTTTTGATTGTGGACTATTTTCGTCGCTTCAAGCAACTCCAAAGGTACTCTCTATGTCCTTCATAATTACTGGAATGGAGATTTTAATGAAAAAAAACTACAACAACTTCTTTATCTGTTATCTAAATATAGCCGTCTTCTAATTTGATTTCTTGCTAGCCCAAGATAGAAAACGAGAATGACGATCTAGAGTGCACACAAGATATCGAAAAAATATTGGAGAGTGAAAAGATACGGAGAGCGATTTTTATATAAATGGCTCTTTAAATGATGCTTTAAAGAGTAAGCTTTAGAAAGAACTCTTGGAAGAGAGACCGCAAGCCCCCGCGTCGCTCTCCCTGAGGACGACTCGGGCGGCACCCCCAGCGCCGCCGCCGCAGGGTCCTTCCGCACGCCTCCTCGGACCGGCTGCCACCCGAGCCCAACGCCGGAGGTCCGGCCAACGACAAGGAAGGTGGCGGCTAGGTCCTCTTCCTCCCTCCCTCACTCACTCCCTCCCATGGAATTCCTACGGTGGATTTTGGCGACGTCGCGGAGAAGCTGGCGGGCGACGCTGCCGGCGCCGGTGTGGGCGGATCCACCTCCCCACGGCTGGATCTGCCTCCCTATCCGGCGCAGGCGACCTCCGTCGAGCCGTCGGCGCCTGGCTCCAAAAGGTCCGGCGCCAGCCTCCTCCCCTCTCGATCCGGCGGCTTGGGGCCGGATCCGGTGGCCTGCTGGCTGGATCCGGCGGTTCTTCGCCGGATCCGGCGGGGAGCCCATGCGCCCGCGGTGGCGGCTTCAGCCTAGGCGCTGGGAACGGCGCCGGTGGCTAGGGCTGCAAGTGCTTGGTGCTTGGCGCTCCCTTTGCGGCATCCTGCATCTTCCTTGCCCGATGCCAGTGACGTGGTCTGACCTAGATCCACGTAGGGCTGGGGAGTGGGTGTGACGGCGGCAGTTCGGCGCGGAGGCTGCTGGAGGTGTTGCGCGGCATGGTTGTTGTGGGGCCAGCTCGGCAGGGGTGGGGAAGCTAGTGGGCTGGGCGACTAGGGTTTCTTCTGATCTCGACCCTCTTCTCCCCGCCATCTACTTTTCCCCTTCCCCAGGCTGGTTTTCGTGGTGGAGCTGGCCGACTTTGCCGGTTGCGGCGGGAGCGGACTCTCCAGCGGGTTCCTCCGACGCATCTCCCGTGCGGCGTCCCTAGGGGCGGCGTCGAGGCGGGGCTGCTGCTAAACCATCGCCGCACCCTGCCTCCTGGTAGGGTTGGGCCTCTGGCGGTGACGGTATGGAGGTGGTTTGAGGTGGGGGCGAAAGCTTGGACGACGACGTTTGCTGATGTCGTTCCCTTCTTGAAGGCGTCCCTTCCTACCTCTCCTCCTACCGTACTGGATGTTGCAGGTGAAAACCTTCCTTGGCGGGCTACCTTGTCAGCGCTTCTAGCGTCGTTTTCTCTTTGGAGGCATGGCTAGGCTTTCCAGTTTCGCGGTTGATCCTTGTTGTTTAGTGTCGCTAGGCAGGACGTCGTCTTCTTCAATCTTTGTTAGTTGATAGTTGAGTTGTTTAGTTGGGTCGTTTTGACTAAGTTGGATGAAGTAGTGGTGTGAGTTGTGATAGTTGTCAAGTTGTTGTACCAAAGTTGCTAGTATGAGTGGAGCACTCTCCTGAGTTGTAGGTTTTTTGGTCTAGTTTCCACTTAAAAAACTGGGCGGACTTTTGCCTTTTTTCTTTCTTTGTCTAATAAAAATCGCGACAAAACTTTTGCCGTCCTTTTTAAAAATAAGAAAGAACTCTCGGAGATGCTCTTATACTGAATAATGATTTTTCGTGGGTTCATCTATGACATGTCATCTTCTTGGCGATGTGTCAGCTAACTCAACAAAAGAAAGCACGGCTCGATGCCCAGCCCTCATGTAAATAACATCTCTCATTAAATTAGGGTCCCTTAAAATTGTGTATTATACGTGTTGGCAGTCAAAATGTGATCAAGAGAATCGAAGATGAAACTAAAACCATGTGCAATAAAAAAATGGCTCAAATTCTGACGGAATTGGGCTAAGTTAGCAAAAACCAGCGAAAATTGGTCTAGACCGGTTTGAGGTCTTCCTAGCTAAGGTCGCGTTTAGTTCCCAAAAAATTTTGGGTTTGGGTACTGTTTTGCTGCTGTAGCATTTTCGTTTGTATTTGGTAATTAGTGTCTAATTATGGACTAATTAGGTTCGAAAGTTTCGTCTCGCGATTTCTCATCCAACTGTACAATTAGTTTTTTTTCGTCTACATTTAGTACTCCATGCATGTGCCGCAAGATTCGATGTGACACTTTGGGGTGAAATTTTTTGGAATCTAAACGGGGCCTAAATACAGGTAAAACTAGTCCAAGTTGGTTTCTCAAGAGAGGCAGGCTGGCCCAGCTGAAACCCAGTGGTGGATCTAGGATTTTAACTCAGAGTCGTCCAAAAAAATTTATATATAATTCGGTAAAACCATTTATCAATTCGATAATAATTGTAAAATTAAACGTAATTTGATATACACACACTAAATTACATGATAAGTATTAAATTCAAAGACATAAATTATAATATAAATAGTTCAAACATCATATTAACAGTCCGAAATATAAACATAAAAGAGAGTATGCGAGAGACTTATCATACTATTTATCCGACTTTTTAAATCGTTTTATAAGGGATGTGAATGTTTCGATTATATTATCTTTATTCACTTAAAAATGCCTCTTAACAAATTCTTAATTTTGCTTTCACTAAAGTACTAAACCATTGTAGAAAATACCCTATCGACGATTGCCATTGCCGAGCAATATCAATAGATGTTATGTTTTTACATAAAAGAGAAGAGACAAAAAGCAGAGATAGAATACCTCGGTAGCTAGCAGTCGAGCTCTATGCCTAGCACGTTAGTCGCGCACGCACAGTCAACCAGCAGCATATGCAGAAGCGAAGTAGCTGGGGCGGATCCTCAATCTGACTATCTTAATCATGATTAATGGTGACGTCGTGTCCTTGTAGCCTCGCCTGAGCGCATGTATGGCTTCGTTGATCGGAGACGGTGGTGATCTAAGACCCTGCGGCATTGGATCGATGGACTCCTACCCTAAAGTCCCGTCGTGTGGGGTCCTTCCAAGTGACGTCGTGTGGCCGTAGGCCCGTAGCTAGTATAGGCCGTGTCACTGGGTGAGGTCGTGGGCCTCGAAAGTGAAAAGGCCTTACGCCGCACAGCGGTGTCTCAGGGCATGTTTGATTTCGGTGCCGTGGGAGGCTAGGCCCGCGAGCCAGGCCCAGAATGCACAAGTGCCCCTGTTTGATTTTCTTGTAGCAGTGGAGACAGGCTCAACCTAGGCTTTATTTGATTCCATCACTTCAGCCAGGCCCAGCATCAACTACCTTCAGCTGCCAGGTGGAGACGTTGTTTGATTCGGGCCAGGCTGGTCATGGACCAAGAAACCACTAGGAGGAAGGGATACAATAGCAGAACAAGGTTTGAATCATGTCAGGTTCAATTAAACCAAATTTCGTCCGAACAAAAGCTTACAACAATATGAAATAAAGAAAATTAGTAATAACATGGCCTCAGACTAATTGTTGTTCCCATTCATCATAGTCAGGTTAAAAAAATAAAAAAAAACAGCAGAGAGTTTACCAGCCATCACTTAGGATGAGGATACAGTTCAACAGTTTTCTAGAGAGGAATGCAGCACATGCAGGAGATGCAAAGAACAAAGATCACAGGTGGATTAGTGTCATCATCGGCCTAGACATTGTAGTTGCATTACCCAGACATGGTCAGTCTCATCAAAAGAGCCAGAACCAGCAACAAAAGAGCCAGAATCATCACATTCTTCCAATCTCCAAGCTTATCATCAGATAGTGCAACAGCAATAGCAGAACAATTAGAAGGAAGAGACGGTTGGGAAACAGTAGTTGCTTGTAGTGATGCATTGTAATGATGCAGTGCTTGCTCATAGTTTTGGTACTTCTTGTACCTAGCATTTTTGTAGCCAAGCACTTGCAGAGAACACTCATGCTAAGTGAAGTAAATTATAGGGTTGTAACCCTAAAAAATCACATAGCATGGAGCCATTAATCTGCAATGTAAATATTTGTAAGAACCTCAGTGGTGCTAAGTTAGATGAATTTTACCATAATCTTAGTTTCACTCACATCAATGGCTATTAGTAGGCAAGCAAAGAAAGGTAGTGCCTCAGTCATATTTTGCAGATCAGAAACAGTGTATGAGGCGACATTGAAGATCTACGATTTTGGTAAACCAAATCGTAGATATCAAATGTCGACCAATGAACTGATTCTATAAGTGTACAAGTAAATAGTTGACATCATCGGCAAAAAAAATGTATTGGCCTCAACTTTTAACAATTTGCTGCTACATTCTCAAGTAAATCATAGGTGCCTATACATTTATCAAATAACAGAAAAAAAAAACCAGCAAATCAATGAGAGCAGCAACCGAAGTCCGAAATAAGAGGTTGAACTAGAACATCATGAAGGCCATGAAAGCCATGTGAATGTCCATTCCCAGCCATCACTACAGTTACTTGACCATGTGTTGCTAGGGAATGGACATCTCACACGGGTTCGATGACCACCATGAAAAACACCAAGACGACATAAAAAAAATAACATACAGGCACCTCATAAGTGTAAATGGTTTTGCATCATCGGCCATGATCCTATTCCTTTCATTGCAGCAACAAGAACATGAAGAAGCATAGCCAATAAAGTTGACACATAATACAACAAATGAAACAAATGTAGGAAACAAAAGAATAAACACATGTTAGTTCAGGCCACCACATGTAGATGGCCTCAGCTTTGGTATTAGCTGCAACAATCTGAACTCAGCCCTTGGTGGCTGCATTTCCAAAATAAAACACGGATCAAGTAAGGTCCTTTAACAGATGTTCACCAGCCAAATCATGAAGGCCATGGAAGCCATGTGCACGTCCATTCCCAGCCATCACTACAGTTACTTTACCATGTGTTGCTAGGGAATGGACGTGTCGCATGGATTCGATGACAACCATGAGAAACAGCAAGAAGACATGGAAAATCAAATTATACAGCCACCTCATTAGTTTTAATAAGCTTGCATCATCGGCCATACCCAATTCATCTCATTTACTACAACAACAATAGAATGCACAAGATAGGTAAGGAAACCATTCAGCCAACAGAGGCTGCATATTAATACAAGGTTGTGTCCAAATAGCAGTTCAGCCCATAAGAAGTAGGCACAAATAGCAGTACCCAAGTTAGCCTTGGTCATCTATAGTTAGCCACCCTCATACTAAGCAAACCCCAAAGGACAGGTGCTGGTCAGCCATCTACCTGCACAGGAGCTATACCAAAATGGAACCCAAAAGAGAAGAGAGTGGGTGAGGGAGGTGGAGGAACTATACATCTCAATAGTCAACCCCCTCTTTGCCTTGCTGTCCTAGTTGGACAAAACTACATATAGTAGTTCTTGGCAAGGTAGTTCCTCAGCCAAATGTCTCTATAGCTGATTGCCATGTTCACAAAGCCTGTGCTTAGGGCCTGTTTTCTAGCAGGTAGGTGTAGGCAACAATGAGGGCTTCAGTGGTGAAGCCATGCATCTTCGTGACTGCAAGATAGAGGTCAGGATCCACATGTGCAGGACATGTCTCCCTAAGTGCATTAGCCACATTATTGACAGCATATGTCATGTTGTTCATCATAAGCATCTCATCCTCAATGAAGTTGGGCCTCTTCCTCTTTCCCCCAACTGTTGATGTGAGCAGTTCAGTGGCCTTGTTGCCCTCACCAACCTCAGTGGTGGTTTTCACATCAGCAGCATAGGTGAATCCATTGCCCTCTATCTTAGCTGCCACACTGTTAGCTTGGTTGACACCAAGATGCTTACTAGACCCTATGGCATACCTACCAGTAGCCATAGCACCACCAAAGATGCTCTCCATCTCAGTGAAGAATTTGATAGGTGTGTTGAAGAACTCAGCATCCTTAGGATGGTCCTGCAGGCATTTTATTTGGTTAAGCAAACAGGGAAGATGAGAAACAGTGACTACAAGTGTTCATGACTCATTGTACACCTTGCAGTGCCCAGGGTAGTGCTCTGGTTCTAGGATAATGGCTTGGGTGTCCTGATCAAATAGTGCACCACTAAGGTCCTTCAACTTGCAAACCCTAGCCCACTTCTGCCTCCACTTTCTCAAGTGGTTGTACACTTACGAGTAGGGCTCACAACCTCACCAGTATACTCCCTAAGAAGCTTTGCCACTGAGTTCACATCCTTATCCTTGAAGCACTTGTCAGCCCTACTCCCATCAGACACAATTTGGGCCATCCTCCTAAGGAGAAACCCAGATGAGTTATTATTCCACCTCATGGGGGGCCTTGCACCACCAGCACCCCCCTAGGTAGGCACTTCCATAGGTGCATCACCCTCCACAATCAACCACATCAGGTGCAACCCCTATAGCAACACCACCATCAGCTGCTACAGCAGGTGTTGGCCCAGCAGCAGCTGCATGCTACAGCAGCCCCAACTCCTGTTGGCCCTCTAGCAACCCCACCAAGCAAGTCAGCAGCAGATGCAAACCTAACAGCACCAGCAGACCTAGCAGCACCAAGTGAAGCCATCCTAAATAGGTTACCAGCCAAGCATGAAGTACACCATATGGAAACATACAACTTGAATAGCAGATAAAAGAAAGGAAATTATTAATAAGCAGGTCTTAGACATGTCCATCAAATATTACATGAGCAGTACCCATACATGAGTTCCATACCAGGGTGTCCAAATCAAGTTATACATAAACTGAATGACAAACTAAATTCTAGAGGTCCCCCTACCATCCCACATGGCATTACAAATGCCATCCTCCTATGAGCCATCCTAGTAGAATCCTGGGACAACATGTCTCCCAGAGGTTGGGTATCATATGCCTTAGGAAGGGAACATTCAAAGTTATCCTTTGCAGACACAGCTTGGTCTTTTCTAAAGCCAAGTATCCAATTGTGGAGAATGCAGCATGCCAAGACAACCTTGACTTGAGTCTTGTAAGTATGGAAGGGTTTGTTGTCAAGCATTCTAAATCTGTTCTTGAGTGCACCAGAGGCCCTCTCCACAGTCACCCTAAGTGAAGAGTGCCTTAGGTTGAATAGCTCCTTTGCATTGGTAGGGTAATTGTGGCTCCCATATTTAGACAAATGGTACCCGACCCCCTATAAGGGGGAAGGAAACCAGTGCGGCATGCATACCCAGCATCTACAAGGTAGAATTTGCCTATAAGTGAACCAAACATTGACTATAGTGAATGTGCTTGGTAGTGTATGGACATATGTGAATGTGTATTTATTACACAATTTAGTTACCTTTTGGAACAGTAAACCCATCATCCCTCTCAATTGCATCAGCAAGTATCAGTGCATCATGAGTAGACCCCTCCCAGCCAACAAGAACATAGGTGAACTTTAGATCAAAGTCCACAGCAGCCATAACATTTTATATGGGATTGCTTTTCCTACCCTTAAAAGCCTGTTGCATGTGTCTAGGCACCCTTGCCAACACATATGTGCCATCAATGGCACCAATGCAGTTCTAAAAGTGGGATAACAACTATTAATTACCACTAGTTGTTTAAATTAGCACATTAACATGAATTATATTTACCTGCAGGAATGGGTACCATCTGTGGCTTCCCATTATTTTTGGATGGATGGAGGTGCTAGGAGGCTTGATCATTTCTGCCCTAAGCTCACCAACAACAAAGAAGACTTGGTGGAATATCCTACTAACAGTCTCAATGGATCTCCTGAAGGACTGATGGACAACCCTAAACCTCTGGTTGTGCCCAACAATATGGAGGAACATTGCAATATGTTCCTCCATTGAGCACCCCCTAGTCTCTTTTACAAGGGCCCTTTCTCTAAACAGGTTGCATAGATGGAAAAAGGGGCTCTGGTCATACGAAGCATAGCTAGGCATTCAGCATCAATGGAGTTGTAGATCATTTGGAGGGTATTTTGTCTGTGCTTTTCAGCAACAGACCTAGGACCATAAACTATTGGCTCTTCTTCAGCCCTAAGCCTAGTCATCAGAAAGGATAGCATGGCCACAACCATGGTTGCAGCTCGTCTCGCCATCAAATGATGATGTTCATAGGGATCCATCTACAAAGCAATGAACATTGACATATATAACTCAGATGTAAACACCCTGGCTAGCCTCAACATGCATGAGTGAGCATTCAACAACAAAAAATAGCACGACCACATAGGGAAAAATGCCTCCAGTGCCTGGACATATTAATCATCGATCGTAACAATATATCAAATGAAAAAAAACATGAGCAAAAGCATGGATATGTGCAAATCGAACAACTTTATCACAAACAGCAACATGATTGAGCTCAATGTACTTAAAATAGACAACAATAGATCCAAAATAACCAAACCATGCATCATTTCCATAGGCGCATCCAAACCCTAGGGACGAACAGAACCCTAACATCGCAAGAATAGGGAAATGGGGTCAATTTCACCTTGGGGTGGTCGTCGGAGCTTTCGAGGTGCCCAGAACGGAGAGGAAGAAGAGCAACCAGTGGAGAGGTACCAGATCTAGAAGGAGAGGAGGCAGATCCGCAGCCACCAGCACTAGCCGCACCAACGGAGTCGAGGAAGACAAAGGAGGAACAACACCGCCTCGATGGAGCCCGGGAGGAGATGGAGCGGCCACACGGCGAACCAAATCCAACAGCGACGAACGGAGATAAGGCCCAGGGATGCATGGCACCGCCGTGACGGCCACCAAACTTGCCAAATCCTCCGGTCACTCAATGGGATTGTGGTGGGGAAGGAAGGGAACGAGGTCAAAAAATGGAAAAGAGGAAGACGAAGCTGGGAGGGAGCAGCTTATAAAGACGGCGCGGCGGGGAGGGAGGGAGGCGCACGGACATTTCTGCCATCCCGCGCGAGCGAGCGCGAAGCAGCCGATGCCGCCGAAATTCGCCCTGGAGGAGACGGAGAGAGCCGAGCCCTAGATCTCATTTCCCGGCGTGCAGGAGAGAGAAGGAAATATGCACCGCGGCGCCCTGGCTCCTAGGGGGCCAAGAGATGTCAAACACGAGCAACTGCAGCTGGGGGGCGCAGGGCCGGCCTTTTGGCCCATATCAAACACGCCCTCAGTTAGTTATTTTGCAAGTTTTTTTGCTTTATTACAAATAAATATACATGTATATATACTCTATACATGCTAGAACTGCAGGTTATGCCAGTGTATACCTGGCATACCCTATAGATTCACCCTTGCTGAAATGACCCATGTCGGTTTCTCGAATAAACATGTGGGGCACTGTTTAAACTGGCCTAGTTCAGCTTTCGTACTGACCTGAACTAATTTTGGCTGTCCAAAGACAATTAGTGATTTTCTAGTTGAAAACTACTCCGGCCTCATAGGAAACTTGAAGATTGCATGTGGAATAGATTTCCTACTAGGATAACACCATCCCTCTCTATTTCTATGAGAAGATCATTGTCGATAAAAAGCACTAGGAGGAGTCAATTTCCAAGAAACTTGTGCTTTGTTGGCGAATGAGTTCATCTATTGTGATGTTATTTTTGTTATCCTTCGGTGTTGTGATAATGTTGCTCATGGGCTAGTTCAATTTGGATTGAGAAGGAACCCGAGTCATCCATGTGTCTGGTTTCACCCCCTTTGGAACTTTGTAATCTCTCTTGTGGATCGTGATATCATTGATCCCATGGTTAAATGAATGAATGAAATTTTCTTAAAAAACTATTTACTATACCTTTTTACCCTCTCCTCTGCATTTTTAATCTGTTATTGTTATTCGTTCTTCGCTGCCGTTACTAATGGTTGTTGGTCCAACGATGACAAAACTCTAGAGCGCTCAGGCTGTCGATGTTTGATGACCGGCAACCCATCACGGGGTACCTGGGATGGTGTTCGAAGGGCTTCAGCGTATGGAGAACTCGATAGTAAATGCAAAGAGATTAATGATTTATACTGGTTCGGGCCCTCTTATCGAGTAATAGCCTTTACATCCAGTCGGCGTGTAACCTTTTGCGTTGGATTGATTGTATGATTGTTATGGTTCAAGGGGGTGCACCATACTATGGCAGAACCACCCGAAATAACACACTTGTAGAGGCATTCGTCTTCCACCAGACACTAAGCACCCCGAAAGCAAGCTACAGTGGGCGATATCCGTCGAGCACACCCTGAGAGAGAACCCGAAAGATCCACATTTTCCCCAAGGATCCAATAATGAGAATGAGTTACAATACTTAATCCATTACATACATCCAGAGTTCTTAAAAATTACATTATTACAATTCCAAAGTCAGAGTGCGGAATATTAAATAGCAGAATTAAAAATAAACATCTAACAACAAAGAACAAGGATCCGTCTGTGCCCACCAGAAGAATCTTTCACACAACGATACTCCTCAAGCATTACCTGCAACAGGGGTAAATAAACCCTTAGTACACAATGTACTCGCAAGACTTATCCGACTAGTGGGAATAATTTCCCGACTCCAAGGGATATACAAAGCTTTATGGTTTGCTGGTTTCCTTTTTGTAGAAATCAATACTAATAGTGAGTCCTTATTTATGTTATTATTAGTAGCCATGATTAATTGATTATCTAGCCATTCTATGTAAGCACATGTTCTACTTTCAAGCAAGAGTCGATCAATCAGTTCCATTTTATCACCTTTTATCTTTCAGTTCTTACTATGGTGCTAGAGTTTAGACCAGCCGTACCGGATTTTCCGGCGATTCGTGAATCAATGCCCCCAGCTAGGTACCCAAAAACACACGCCCCGCTTGTACCCTAGGCACAAGCAGGACCAACCCATCACCCTCCTGTCATGGAGTCCAGGTCCCTGTCCAAACTTGGACTCCAAGCTCCCGCTCCTAAGTCCCGGACTTAGTGCGGTACAAGGACCTCCACTATCCCCGCCTCCAATCAGTCGGTCCGGAAAGAGCCGGAACCCACGACAAGAGAGCAATAAGTCTTTCTTGCACCTATACCCAAGTATGTGCTCGGGATAATAAGTCTGTGACTTGCCTAGCGTCTAATGCAACGGCCGGTCTTTAACCGACACAGACAGGAAAAAAGTATAACCAAGCTATGCCCTGTTGGCCGCAAGACATAGCCTCTTACACCTACCAGTACACAAACCATATCCCTGCCCGGTCACCATTTTTCCTTTCCACCACTTTATCAAGAGTGATCATAATTATCACCTATTGTGAGTAACGGCAGGTTACTCATGCTACCGAAATCCTGAGCATAGCAGTTACTCAACCTATACTAGTAGGACTCATAGGTAGATATATTTATGCATGTAGTTTTCATAAAATGCCTGTAACGTAAATGTACATCATATATATATATATATTCAGTGATCATTAAAAATATGGGTTATGCACCGGGGCTTGCCTTGGACAGGCGGCGGGTCAACAAAGTCAGCACCAAAAGGCTCTGGGGCTCCCTCCTGTACGAGGATCTCCTCCTCGTACTCCTCAATGACCTCTTCGTAGTCCTGCTCGTCCGCAGGCACAAACTCTACCAACTCGTGATCTACATGCATGAAATAATGATGCAACACTTAGTAATACGGCAACAGCAACTCTTAAAATAAAAATGCATCTAGCAAGCTACTAAGTGAGTCTACCGACTAAGGTGCTAAGTTACCATTAACAAGTATGAAGCATGACATATACTATCTTAACAACTAAAGGTATTCTTACTCTTAATACTGATTTACTCTATATATGCTAAAACAAGGAGTACTAGCTACTCTATTTATCCATCTACTCTAGGGCTACAAAAATTACAGTGCGTACATAATAATCTAATGAACCTACTATAAAAATTTCATGGCTAAAACTACCATCAATTTGCCACAAAAATTTCTACAAATATTAAACTACATAATACTAAGCTTTCTAATCTGAATTTATGACCCTATCATTATCACAGCTAACTGTAAACTAACTACATCAACAGATAGATAGCATTTTTGTGAACCTAACAAATTTTGTTTTACTATTTTTGGATACCTACAGAATTTACTATAATTTTACCAAGATCAGCGCAAAACTAACTTGAATAAATATTTGTTAATTCACTGGAAAAGAAAGAAACTAAACTTCACCGTGCGGCCCACTACTCGCGGCTCGGCCCACTCTCGCAGCGCACAAACACGAGCCACCAGCATGGCCCACGCGCGCAGCGCGCGGACGCGGCCCACGCAACGCGGCCCATGGCGGAGCCCGCGCGTGAGCTGGCGCTTTTGCTAAAGAGCCCCAGGCTTTCAACTAAATGAACCCACAGTCCTTTCCACTATTCCCCTCTCTCACTGACGCTCGCACTTAACCCCCCGGTTCACTTCGAATTCGTGTTACAAAGTCCCTGGCCGGAACTCAACAGAGGCCGCGGCATCTCCGGCCAAACGCCGGCGAGCACGGGCCTCCTCGGCCTCAACCAACACCTCCCTAGCAACCTACAAGCGAAGCGCAATCGATCGAGGTCTCAAGCCCTAAAAATTGTGCAATGTGTAGGTGTGGCCATGCGTCGCGGCGGGGTCTGGCCGCGGCAACACCGGTGCCGGCAAATTTACCTAGCCCAATGCCTCTACCGCTACTCTTTAACCATCTATAGACTGTGGGCAACAATGTAGAAGTCCTATTTGAATTGCTACTACACTCAAGCGCATCGGCCACGGGAACGAACTCCAACATAGTTTCCGACGGCAGCGAACGTGTCCTGGGCGATCTAGACCCCAAACGGTTCAACCACCAGAGATGTGTAGGGCAGACTGGACGAAGTCATGGGGCTCGGCAAGGTGGTTGACCACGAGCATGGGGTGACTCCGGTTCACGGCAAGCGCGACAACGGCGTCCCCAGCGACCTGCTGCTCCGCCGATGAAACCGTTACACGGGCGAGGCAACCAAGTCAACATGATGCAAAGGCATCGCTCAATTAAAACAACGGAGCACGGAGCGACGCGCTAGCCGAGCACCCGCCTCGACGGCCATGGCGGACCACCGTGAGGAGAATGCCCCGCATTACCTCACTGTAGGATGGAAGCTCACAGGGACGACTCCAATCGCTGGCTAACTAACAGGGCTAGCTGGGTGCACAGTTAATTGGAAAGAGGTGGACTACGCCAAGCTAATTCGATGGACGACGGTGTTCGGACTTAAGGGGTCGACGGCGGGGGGAAACTCCAATTGAAGCCCCGACACCGTACGGCTGCAACAGTGGCAAGCTTGGTGCGAAGCTGGACTCCAACTTGACCTCTAGACGTGTGCGATTACGGAGATGGGCCAGCTCTACGGGTTTGCCTTGGCGCGGCTCGGCTGGTCGGCACGACAGCATTCAAGGCGACGTGACGGGGAGCTTGGCGTGGTGCAGCCACTAATTGGGGAAGGACGGCAGCACGACTGTGAAGGCTCCATGTGCACGTACGAGTCCGACACGGCGACGTGCGACCGTAGCTCCACGACCCGCAAGACGACGGTGGCTCGGCACTGCGCGCTGTAGTGACTGATGCCGGTTCGGGAGGCAGCAGCGTGGCGACGCACGAGCGCGGACGTGATGGCGAAGGCAGGCGGGGCAAGCCAACGCGCGTGCAGCCATGAAGGTCAGCGTCAGCAGTGATCGTGGACGCAGCTTGACACGACGGTGACGGTGATGGCGAGCAGAAAGCTCAAGCGGACGCGACAACGGGTAGAGCGGCCATGCTCGCTGGACCCCAGCATGCGCGCGAGTCGTGCGCCAGAGCGCGGTAGCAGGAGGCCGTGCCCAGCGGTGTGGAGCCACGCACGCGGGCGTGCGTGCGCATGCGCGTTGGAGGCTGGCGCGGCAACGCCGAGCACCGGGCAGGGTGACCGCGCCCAGGCACTGGCACCGTTCAAAAACGTGACTTGCACGCTTTTTAAAGCTGTTTAAAAATCCAACCCGATGATCCAATTGCTAAACCAGCTATTTAACGCTCGAGATGAGATGTCAAGCTACTAAAACGAACCCTAAAACCATGCTACTACTTAAACCGATTCTCCTATAAAAATTCTCAAACTTAGCTTCGTCGACCCATTTTCTGACTTAAGAAAATGACTAAGTTTTTGTTCGGATTCGCGTCGACTTCGATTTCCAAGCTATTAAGTAAGCTATCTAGCGAATCCCGTTCTTGACCGTAAATATTTCATCGCCACCTACGAAGTTTGTACTACAAACTTTATTAAAGTGCTGGGTATGCGTTCTATAGCATTTTCGTTTAATAAAAATTCGTTTAGAACTCTAAGCGATATAACGCGACATAAAATATAACATCCATTTCGCGTTTCCGATAAACGTTTCAAGTCACAGGAATTTATTTACACATTATATTTCATACATTTACACATAAGTATGATGCTCATGCAATGTTTTAGTAAAAGGTTGTACAGTGTAACACCGAGGGTGTTACACGTACCTCTCTTTATATAGGGGGAGGGTAAGGGCACGTATTTTGTCTTAGTCGGTTACAAGAGAAGAATCATAGTCCTATTATAGAATCTAGCTTTCATAGTAAGTCGGCTAAGTCTATCTGAATAGCTTGAAGTCCACGCCACCTTGTCTCACGTCCTTCAACAGATCGTGGGCCATCCCAAGGCCCATCCAAGTAGTACCCCCGTGGGGAACCCTAGGACCCTGGTCCGTCACAGGCCGGCTAGGGCAGTCCATAGCCGTCACACGCCTTGACGGCGACGTGTATTACGTAGGTCCAAAGTAAAATATTCATGCATGAACATGTAGTTAGGCGGTGACCAGCCTAAAAGTCGGCTAGCCTAATTTTTGGCCCATCTTAATTTGGGAGCCTGGCCTAGCAGCAATCTGGAAATGCTTCCACTGAAAATGCTATTGCCTTGTTGGCAGATGATATTCAGCCTGTTCGGTTGGCTGGTTCGTATCGTTGCTGGTTCGTTTATGTGAGAGAGAAGTACTGCTGGCTAGTTCATATGAACAGTGTCCATGTGAGGGGGCTGGCGAGCCCCAGCCGAACACGGCGATTATCCTCACTTCTGCTGAATGTTTAACACTTCTAAAATTGGATTGGGTTGGTAATTGTATTTTCTGGAATTTGTCTTGTTGTCCTCCTTGTGTGTAAAATGAAGAAACCAAGAGATGGGTGGGGTAATGCGTGTGCATACAGCAAGTCAACGATGGTGTTGTTGATGATAGCAGAGCAGAATTTGCCAAAAGTCACGTAGCAGGTGAAGATGACGCCGTGCTTGTGCTCCTAGTAGATGCTACTCCGATATATGCAGGGAATGAGACGAAGAGGAACAAGCTAACAACACACAGACAACTACCTACATGGCCCACTTGCATTGGAAGAGATGGGGGGCCCACACACCCCGCTGCCGCAACTGCCCTGCCATTTGCCGTGCTCTGCTGTCTGCGTCTCTTCCTCTTCCTCTTCCTCTTCCTCTTCCTCTTCCTCCTCGGCAAAGTGCAGTATATCTTGTCTCCTCTGGAGTGCACTGGAGCAGCCAGCAGGCGCGGCCCACAGGCCATAACGACTCACACTCATGTCTTGCATTCCATTTCCATGGCAGCGCCGTCTCCTGTCTCCTCCCGATCACAGATAGATAGACGCTGAGCAACGCATCCGAGACCGAGAGTCAAAAATCTTTGGGTCGTCCGGGCCAGGGCCATGGCGCTGCCGCGCCAGCAGCTCGCTCTCCTCGCGGTCCTCGTCTCTGCGGCCGCGTGCGCCGCCGTGGCCGCAGCGCAGCCGACCACCGACGAGCTGTCTGCATCTCCGGCGGCGGATAACAACAACACGCCGGCGGGCGTGGGCATCAAGGTGTCCTTCCGCCCCCGAGTGGCCATCGTGGTGGGCATCTTCACCATGATCTTCTCCCTCACCTTCATCCTCCTCATGTACGCCAAGTTCTGCCACCCCTCCTCGTCTCCGCCGCCGGCCTCGGCGCTGGTGGGAGGCGGAGAGACAGGAGGCAACAATGGCGCCGCCGCAGCAGCAGCAGCAGTCGGAGTCCCCAAGCAGGTCATCGAGTCGCTGCCCTTCTTCCGGTTCGCCACCCTGCGCGGGGCGCGCCAGGGGATGGAGTGCTCCGTCTGCCTCGCCCGCTTCGACGACGCCGACCTCCTCCGCCTCCTGCCGCGCTGCCGCCACGCCTTCCATCTCGACTGCGTCGACCGCTGGCTCGAGTCCAGCGCCAGCTGCCCGCTCTGCCGGACCAGCGTCGACGCCGACGACGCCACGCTCGGGCTCAAGTACCCATCCAGCGCGCGCATCGTCTTCGGCGGCGACGCGCTGTCCTCCGGCCGCTTCGACGACGCTGCTGCTGCGGGGACAGGGAGCGGACGCGACCTCCTCGACATCTTCGTGGAGCGCGTGCCCGGACCGGAGAAGCAGGCTGGTGATGAGGAGGTGATATCATCGGTGGCGCCGCCGCCGGGGCTGGAGCTGGACAGGCACAAGCACCGCATCATCGTGTCCGACGTGGTGTTCAAGAGCCGGTGGAGCGAGCTCAACTCCGCCGACCTCATCGCGCTCGACACGGAGATGCTGCGCTCCATGTCCAGCGGCCGCTTCGTGTTCCCGCCAGATTCCCCTTATTGCCCGGAGTACAGCAACGAGGCCCAGGTCCCCAACAGCAACAAGATAGCAGCAGCAGAAGAAGAAGAGGACGGTATCGTGCCGACGATGATGGGGGGCAAGGAGAGGAAGCGGCTGCTGGAGCCTGTCGTCGTGGTGGACGGCCGGCTAGGTGGCGGGTGCAGCAGTGGCTCCGCCGTGTCGGCGTCCGCGGCGAGGATGATATCCTCCGGGGTTCGCTCCATGTCGGAGATCGTGAGCCTGCCACGGCTGCGCGCCGCGGCGAGGGAGCGGCTGTCGGAGGAGGAGAATCGGCGGTGGCTGCCGATCGCACGGCGGACGGCGCGGTGGTTCGCCGGGCGCGCCAGCAGGGGGCAGGAGGAGGAGGAGCACCGAGCTGTCCACGTCATGGCGGCGGAGCATGATGATGTGTGATGGTGAGTAGAATAGGATAGAGAAGAGAAGAGAATCGAATCGAATGGAATGCATTGAATTTGGGATGGGTGAAAAGTGTAAACAAGCAAACAGTCAAGATCATCGATCGATCATCAATCAGTACATATAATGATGAAAAGAAAATGATCAAAGACAAGTCAAAATTGAATTATGGAGGGACGGAGGTCAGCCAACAGGGCAATGCGACCATGCAGAGCACAGCAGCAGCAGCAGGCCGGCCGGCCGGCCTTGTTTACATTAGCAGAGGTGGTTTGGTTTGTATATATAATCTCGATCAGCCAAATAATGCTTGCGTTGTGTTATGACTTGGAGGAGAGAGAGCTAGGACCATGACAATGCACTAGAGCCGCTGCAGCAGAATTATTCATTCCAAAAAAGAAGTGGAGCAACAATGCAAGGTCGTGACGACGCACATGCCTTCTCAACATGCATGTAAACAACACCATAGATAGAATATACTAGAGTAGCGTTATGCAATGTAATGCATATGATGTACCCCTCTCCGGTTCCTACTTAATCAGAGTTGATGATAAGTAATACATGTGCTTGGCTGCTAGCACACCATAATTAAGAAAGGAAGGAAGAATACAACGGTGTGCGTTCATGTTCCAACCTAGCTAGTACTTTATACTGCCTGGCCTCGGTCAAAAAAAAATTGCAATTCTCGTTTTTCGAGAAGTCAAGTAATTTGAACTTTGATTAAATTTATATAAAAAGGTACTAACATTCAAAATCCAAAATAAATACCATTAGATTTGTTATAGAATATATTTTTATAACAAATTTATTTAGAGACATAAATGCTAATAATATTTACTATAAATTTGGTCAAATTTGAACTATATTGACTGGCACGGATCACATAATTGTATTCTTTTGTGGACGGAGGGCCCTTCCTATTTGGTGTGTTCTTTCATAGGTAGGACCGTACGAGTACACAAATAATCGAGTGGCAAGGATCAGTACTCACTCTGTTTCAGGGGGGAAAAAGACATCTTTTTTTGGACCCAAAATTTATCCCACAAAATTTGTCATTGTAGCCTTTGACAATCAGTAAGGTTCACATATATCAACTCAACCGTGTATCGTTCCTTTATTTGTAATATGAACAAAATAAGAGGGTGTTTTAGTGGAACACATGGAGGTGTGAATGCATGTGTGGCACAAAAGGAAAAAAAACTATCTACTAGGATGAAAAATAGAGTTGGTAAGTAATAAAGTCTATGACAATCGAATAAAGAAAAAAAAACGTCTCCATGAGAAATTAGAATACGAGAGGTCTTTTGCTAGGATCCAGCTATGACTATTTTAGATCGACCTCCTTTGCGTTGTCTATATGTTTAAACTCTTCTTCTTAATACAATGATACGTAAATCTTTTGCATATTCAAGAATAAAAAAAAAAGAATGCGAGTAGATCATGGGAGAGGAACAATGTTAACAAGCTGTGGACAGTATTCGTTCAATAATTCCTAAAATACAACGAAGTAATAAGGATGATAAAGACAAAAGAAATAAAAAATGTTTTAACAATAGATCCAATTTTGGATTGTATCTGTTAGAGACCGAGTACATTGTAGCAAGTCAAGGATTTGGCCTCCCTAAGGCATTGCTTTGTAAGGTAGAAGAACTCAACTGGTCGAGGAAACTCCCTAGCTTTGTGGGTGGGAAGATTATTTTTTTATTAGCCTAAATTTGCTACCACGAGGAGTCGAACGCAATGGAAGCACTACATTGCAAGCCATTCCGCATACATTCATAGTATTATTGTCTATGGTAGCCACCTAATTGCGCGGGCTAAGACATTAGGTCTTGTTTGGATATACATGTATCTACCTCAACGCATGCGTATTGAAGTGATTAGAGTGAAATTTAAACTAAATTACATATAAAAAAACATGGATTGAGTTAGATACATGGACATCCAAATCCGGCCTTAGTGGCTGAAAAAAAAAGATAAATGTATAGTGAGCTTAAAAAGCCCTTTCGTTTTAAAGTAACAATAACTCACAACTGCTCCGTGGACTCTATAGCTACTCCATCTCAGCTCCTATAAATATGGCAAAGCAGGCCTTGCGGATGTGTTCAATATCTATCTATCCATATATCGACATCAATAGATGCCAATACTACTTACTACTAGTAGTATCTAAAGTTGTTTCGATCGGATGGTTGTTGTTAAATAGGAGTACAAACAAAAACAAATGATATTAATACGAGCACTCAGGGAGGACGACGCGGTCATCGAATGATAGGCAGACAAGTCACCAAAAAATATACAGTAATTCTAACCTTAGCTTGCAATCAGACAAAACCAATGCAAGATTCTGTCGTGTTTAGTCTGCATCGTCTGGATTATGATTATCTATCTATCATAGATAGCTAACTACTCTTGATTGATCTGTACTAGCTACTATATTCATACAATGCTATAAGCTGCCGTTGGATGATGGATGCAAACAACTCGATGGAAACAGAAGCTAATGTTACGGCCGGATTTTCATTTCATTCATTCAACCAAAATGGGATTGACCTCTGATCCTCTCCCATTCTGACCAGGGCATCCTCAAAACAAGCAATGGTTGTCTTAATTAAACACTACTCCTATCCCTAGGAAAATGTATGAGAGTTCATTGGGTTTATTGGTTGAGCCTAGCACTTCCCATACCAAATGTTTTTGAATGTCACAACAGAACGATCAACGTTGCGCGAGATTTATTCAATGACTCTTCATCCGTTCCAATTCATCCTAGAATCGGACTACGTATTTTGTTTCTGTACGCGCGCGCCTGTTGCTCTTTTGTATGGGCACGAGCTGTCTTGTAATCAGAATCTGCACCACGATCGCGTCATCTTAAAAATTCTCGGTCTGTCCCGTCTATTTCTCTACGTTTGTCATGCCCATTTTGTTTTTTCTAGATCTAACCCAAAAACGGGATGGGAAACATGAGAGAATTTTTCGGTCCGTAATTGTGGAATCTCGTCTTGAAGCACCATCTTTATCCCTATTTTAGTTACACGTCAAAGCCCAATATACTATTCCTTCGTTTTGCCCCGCTTCTTCATTTTATATGTGTTCTATTCCATGAATGCAGTTGAAGTACTACCTCCGTCCACGAAATAATATAATTATGGAAATTATGTCAGTTAAATTGGTTCAAGTTCATCAAAATTTATAGTAAATAGTATTAACATTTATGTCTTTAAATAATTTTATTATGAAAATATATTCTATGACTAATCTAAGGTTTTTTTTTTGACTCCAGTCAAATTTTGAACTGTTTGTGTCGGATACCGTGAGAAGGGGTACCCCAAGCAAAATCCAAAAAACGACTGCTTAGATTTCGTAAAGACCGAAACCAGCTAAACGCTGCTGGCCTCGGCCGATTCTCCGACTCGCCCGAGGCCCCATCACCGCGGGCCTCGGCCGATTCTCCGACTCGCCCGAGGCCCCATCACCGCGGGTCTCAGCCGATTCTCCGACTCGCCCGAGGCCTCATCACCGCGGGCCTCGGTCGATTCCCCGCCAGAGGCCTCGGCCGAGGCCACCGACCCTCCGTCTCGCGCAAGGCGGGCTCGGCAGCACGCCGCTACCTCTTCCTTCTCCCCGTCCTTACGGCAAAACGTCAGGAGTCGTCGCGTCAACTCAGCCAATCTGCTGCCTTCGACAAACGGCCGCATGCCCGCGCGATCTCAAATGAGAATGGCCGATGGGACAGAGAGAGACGGGATCGCACAGGGTTACCCGCCTTGTATTAACCCCGTGCACGTGGTTGACGCCCATGCCTCTTGGCCGCCAACTCTGCTCCAAGGACAACGCAGCATGGGGAGCCACGTCTGAGCTCATCGTGGCCTCGGAATCGGTACCAGGAGCAATAATTCCTCCAAGGCCTCGGCAGCTCGCTCGAGGGGCTCGACACGCCCGAGGACCCATGTCCGCCAAAGCCCCCGCGATGGCTTGGCCTCGGCACCTACTGAGCCACGGACCCCTCACGACGTCGTCACGCGATGGCTCAGACGTCCCCGGACGAAGGCGGGGGTTACCCGTCACTATGCTATCCACCGTACACATAGTTGACACCCATGCCTCCTTTGGCCGCCAACTCCTGCTCCAAGGACAACGCAGCATGGGGAGCCACGTCTGGCCATCGTGGCCTCGGAATCGCACCGGGGCCAATAACTCCCCCAAGGCCTCGACGGTTTGCTTCACGGGCTCGGCGGCACGAGGGTCCATGACCACCGAGCCCCCACGATGGCTCGGCCTCGGCATCCGCAGAGCAGCCGCTGCTCCCCACGACGTCATTACACGGCGACCCGCGACACGTCGCCCGCCATGTCCTCCATCGACCGGAGCCCCACGACGCATAAGACCGAAGTCGACCAAGCATGTCACTTCCGCAGACGACAAGGACGGGGCCACTCCATCGACCATACCACAACAAGAGCCGACTATGTGGCTCGGACACGCCACCCCATTTTACTGAAGCGCTATGTAGCACTGCATGACGATCCGGTCCTCCTTAGAGTATAAAAGGGAGGGATGGGGCCATTTCTAGGGGAGGAAAAAGGCGAACAAGCCCGATAGCACCGCTGGCGCTCATATGTTTGCTTGGGAACAACGCCTCAAGCAGCCCGCACCACCACTGGCCGAGACACAGGGCTAGTTCCTCTCTCACCTAGCTTGTAACCCCCTACTACGAGCACTCCGGTGCAAGGAATACAAGATCGATCTCTGACCGGACGTAGGGCCTCGATTGCCTGAACCAGTATAAACCTTGTGTCTCTTTGCGCCACCATCCGGGATTAGGGGCACGCAGCACAAATTCACTCGTTGGTTGAGGGACCCCCGGTTCCAAAACGCCGACAGTTGGCGCGCCAGGTAGGGGGCAGCTGCGTGTCAGCTTCGTCATCCTAGCAAATTCCGGATGGCAGACTACATACGACCATTGCGTCTCGGCACCATAGTTTGGTTGGGGAGCCTAGAGTTCATGTCTCTAGGGCATGAGTACGACATGGTGCTCCTCACCCCTCGAACCCCACCGTCCAACGACGGAGTCGCGCCCCGGCAGCCCAGCAAGCAGCGGGCGCCGGGCGCCGCTCTCGCCACGCTCGCCAGGCGCGACGCGAGCAAGGCCACCCCGACGCTACGCGAGCCCAGGGCGGCACGCCTCTCCCCGCCGATGTCCTACGACCAGCTATTGGTACGGGGTCCCTGGCTGGGGACCTGTCTGGCCTGAGCCTGAACGAAGGAAAGTCGCCGGTGGCTTACGGCGATGCCCAGTCGTCTAACCCCGCTCCGCCACTCCCTGAAGAGCCGACCCCGGCGGGGCAGAACATGGAGAAGGCACCGTCCCCATACCCCTTTGGGTTGAGAAATGCCGCCCTTCTTACGCCTACGCTTACGCCGCCACTCACGAGCACCCCTCGGAACGCCGCCGCGGCGTTTCGCTCTCGACTTGAGCACCGCTCCGACTCCTCGGACGAGGGCGAGGCATGGCCTGTGGTGGATTTCTCCAACTTCACAACCACGGGATTTGCGCCAATTCTTGGCCGCATAGCGACTCATCGCCTCGGCTACTCGACTCCGGACGATGGAGGGACTTACGATCCATCTCGTGAGTGCTTCCACGTCGGGCTCGGGATGCCAAGGGCGAAGGCGAAGGAGCGAGAGGACAGGCAACCATTCCCGCCCGGGGAAGCGGCGACGCCACACCACCGCGGCCTCGAGGCCCCGGCAAAGACGGAACGAGAATCCGCCGCTGGGGGCATCGACGCCCAGACCTGGAGCAGCTCCACGAAGCTTCAAGCCAAGGTCGAACAAGATCGACTCCTTCGCAATGGCTTGGGACACTCTCTGCGAAAGGAGCGGCAAGGGCATGATGTGAGGGCGGAGGGGCCCGAGGGAGGGCCCGCGACGTCCACCACCGCATCAACGACAACGAGGGGATGAGCCGCCCCAATCTTTAACGCGCTAGCGAGAATGTCGCGGCTGCCGCGATGCTAGTCCGAGCAATGCCCGAACCCTCCACCACCGAGGGGCGACGGGTCCGCGGAGAGCTCGCGACCTCCTCGAGACCGCAAGAAGGCAAGCGGGCGAAAGTTCCGCCCCGCCCGGCGGAGAGGCACTTGAGCAACCCACGGCACGACCTCGACAAGGCGAGTGCCTCGACCCGTCCGAGCCCTTTCGCGCGGCCGACGGTCAGCAGGGCCCTCTCGGCAAGAGCCGACTCGAGGGACCAACACGAGGCATGCAGGCGACCACGAAGTAGGCGACAGGCGGCGGCGCCACGGCGACGACGGAGCCGCCCGAGGCTACCACCCACACCGAGGCGGTCGCTACGACAGTGGTGAGGACCATGATCCTTCCCACGAGTCGCCAGACCTCGGGTCTTCAGCGAGGCCATCGCGTTGCTCCTTCCCCCGCCCGTTCCGGCGGTACCGCCAACCTCATAATCTGTGGCGAGACCAACCCGGAACTCGCTCGCCGATTCACCGCCCGCCTGCCGGCTTAGGTGGCGCGGACAATGACCGCTCATCATCCGCAATCTCCCTTTGCTCTTGTCGGACTTTCGGCGCGAGCTGGCCTGGAGCATCTCCTCCTCGCAAATCCACGACGGGCGCGACTTGGTTAGGATCTTCGTCGGGAACTTCCGGGCACATCACGCGCCTCCGGGAATTCTCGGGATCTTAAAAGCTGCCGCCAGAAGCGACGAGTCCCTCCGAGACTTCATCCGGCGCTTCTCCAAAAAGGTAATCGAGCTACCCAGGCGTGGCGACTCGGAGATCGTCCAGGCTTTCCTCTCCGGCACCACTTGTCGGGACTTGGTCCGAGAGTTAGGACTTAACGCCCGCGCTCTGCTGCCGCGCTCCTCGACATCGCCACTCAGGCTTCGCTTGGGGGAAGAAGCCGTTTGAGCCATCTTCCCAAAGACCGATTCCAAGGGGAAGCGGAGGAAGAGGCCCCGAGGCCTCAGCCCCCACCTCCCTAAGAAAAAAAGAAGAAAGGTCGCCCGAGGAAGCGGGGAAGTTCTCGAGGCCGTCCATGTCGCCATGACGGATCGCGAGAATCCCGCGGCCCCGCGCCTCTGGGCTATTTGACGACATGTGAAGAAGCCCCGCCTTACCATCAAGGTCCGGTGAAGCACGCCTCGAGAGTGCACCATGCTCCGTCGCTACTACGCCAGCTCGGGCCTCCCGACGACGACGCCAAGCGTAAGGGCCCGGCGGTCGGAACGAGGACAAGGACGACGGGTTCCCGAGTACGCATAACGCTTTCATGATCTTTGGCGGACCCTCGGCATGCCTCACGGGCGCGCCAATTGAAAGAAGGAACGCCGGAGGTTTTCTCGGTCAAGGTGGCTACCCCCGGTACCTCGCACTGGTCGGTCTCGGAGGCAATCACCTTTGATCGGGATGATCACCCGATTATGTTCCAAACCCCGGCAAGACTCGCTTGTCGTCGACCGATCGTCGGCAACACCCGACTTACCAAAGTACTCATGGACGGAGGCAGCGGCCTCAACATCCTCTACGTCAACACTCTGGAGCTCCTGGAGCTCGACCAATCACGGCTCCGAGGCGGTTCCGCGCCCTTCCACGGCATCGTGCCAGGAAAGCGCACGCGACCCCTCGGGCGCATCGACTTGCCCATCTGCTTCGGCACTCCCTCCAACTACCGCAAAGAGGTCCTCACCTTCGAGGTGGTTGACTTCAAGGGGGCTTACCACGCCATCTTGGGGCGCCCGTGCTACGCCAAGTTCATGGCGATCCCCAATTACACTTACCTCAAGCTCAAGATGCCAGGCCCCAACGGCATCATCACCGTTGAGTCTACATACGAACATGCATACGACTGCGACGTCGAGTGCATCGAGTACGCCGAGGCCATCGCGGAGGCCGAGGCCCTCATCGCCGATCTCGACCAACTTGCTAACGAGGTTCCCGACGCCAAGCGGCGCGTCGGGACCTTCGAGCCCGCGGAGGACGTCAAGCTCGTCCCCGTCGATCCCACCGTCCCCGACGGCCGGGGACTGAAGGTCAGCGCCACCCTCGACAGCAAATAGGAGGCCGTGCTCGTCGACTTTCTCCGTGCGAACGTCGACATGTTCGCATGGAGCCCCTCGGACATGCCAGGCATACCAAGGGAGGTCGCCGAGCACGCCTTAGATATCCGAGCGGGCTCGGACCCGGCAAGACAATCACTGCGCCCGGTTCGACGAGGAGAAGCGCAGGCTATCGGCGAAGAAGTGCGTAAGCTTCGAAAGCGCCCGGATTCATCAAGGAAGTATTCCATCCGAGTGGTTGGCTAACCCGTATTAGTCAGGAAGAAAAGTGGCAAGTGGAGGATGTGCGTGGACTACACTGGTCTAAATAAAGCATGCCCGAAGGTCCCGTTCCCACTACCACGAATTGACCAAATCATCGACTCCACTGCAGGATGCGAAACCCTCTCCTTCCTTGATGCGTATTCCGGTTATCACCAAATCAAGATGAAAGAGTCCGACCAGCTCGCGACTTCTTTCATCACTCCATTCGGCATGTACTGCTACATAACCATGCCGTTTGGCCTCAGAAACGCAGGGGCTACTTACCAGCGGTGCATGATCCAAGTCTTTGGCGAACACATCGGGCGAACCATCGAGGCCTACGTGGATGACATCGTAGTCAAGTCCAGGAAGGCCGGTGATCTCGTCGGCGACTTAGAGACTGCCTTCACATGTCTCAGAGAGAAGGGCATCAAGCTCAACCCCGAGAAGTGCGTCTTCGGGGTTCCCCGAGGCATGCTCTTGGGATTCATAGTCTCGGAACGTGGAATCGAGGCCAACCCGGAGAAGGTCTCGGCCGTGACCAACATGGGCCCAATCCGAGACCTCAAAGGGGTGCAGAGGGTCATGGGATGCCTCGCGGCCCTAAGCCGCTTCATCTCGCGCCTCGGCGAAAAAGGCCTGCCCCTATACCGCCTCTTGAGAAAGTCCGAGCGTTTTTTTTGGACCACCGAGGCCGAGGAAGCCCTCGCCAGGCTCAAGGCACTGCTCACCAACCCCCGTCTCTGGTTCCGCCCCACCGAGGGCGAGCACCTCTTACTCTACGCCACCGCGACAACCCAAGTGGGTCAGCGTGGCAGTAGTAGTCGAGAGAGGCGGAGAAGGACATGCTCTACCCGATCCAAATGACTGTCTACTTCATCGACGAGGTGCTCTCCGAGACTAAGATGCGCTACCCCACATCCGTAAGTGGTTTACACCGTAGTCTTGGCTCGACGCAATGCGTCACTACTACTTTGAGTCCCACCCGGTGACTGTGGTGTCGTCTTTTCCCCTAGGAGAGATAATCCAAAACCGGGAGGCCTCGGGTAGAATAGCCAAGTGGGCTGTTGAACTCATGGGGGAAACCTTGTCTTTCGCGCCTCGGAAAGCGATCAAATCACAGGTCCTGGCCGACTTTGTAGCCGAGTGGACCGACACACAGCTGCCACCCGTTCAAATCCAATCAGAATGCTGGACCATGTACTTCGACGGGTCTCTGATGAAGACTGGGGCTGGCGCGGGCCTGCTCCTGGTCTCGCCCCTTGGAGTACACATGCGCTACATGATCCGGCTTCACTTCGCCGCCTCCAACAATGTGGCCGAATACGAGGCCCTCGTCAACGGCTTACAAATCGCCATCGAACTTGGAGTGCGGCGTCTCGAAGTACGGGGTGATTCGCAGCTCGCCGTCGATCAGGTGATGAAAGAGTCAAGCTGCCATGACCCCAAAATGAGGGCGTACTGCACGATGGTACGTCGCCTCGAGGACAAGTTCGACGGCCTCGAACTCAACCACGTCGCTCGAAAGTTCAACGAGGCCGCAGACGAACTAGCAAAGATGGCGTCGGCACGGACCCCGGTTCCCCCGAACGTTTTCGCCAGAGACCTCCACAAGCCATCCGTCGACTACGCCTCGGCGATAGAAGAGGGCCCATCGACCGAGCCCGCCGCAGGGCTCGAGGCTCCCTCTACCACCAAGACCTCGCCAGCCAAGCCCGAGGCCATGGCGATTGACGCAGAGCCTCCCCAAGCCGACCCAGAAACGGACTGGCGAATCCCTTTCCTTGACCGCCTCGTTCGGGGAGAGCTTCCTGATGACAGAACCGAAGCCCGGCGGCTCGCGCGGCGCGCCAAGACTTACGTCCTCTGCGACGGCGAGTTGTATAGGCGTAGCCCATCCGGTATTCTCCAACGATGCATCACCACCGGGGCTGGCCAATCCTTACTTTGGGACTTGCACGCGGGGGTCTGCGGGCACCACGCGGCGCCTCGGGCGCTCGTGGGTAACGCCTTCCGCCAAGGTTTCTATTGGCCGACGGCGGTGGCCGACGCCACGAGGCTAGTACGCTCCTGCGAGGGATGCCAGTACTACGCTCGACAGACGCACCTCCCGGCCCAAGCCCTCCAAACCATCCCCATCACATGGCCATTCATTTGTATGAAATTTGGACATGGTTGAGCCTCTGCAAAAGGCACCCGAGGCTATACCCATCTCTTTGGTAGCTATCGACAAATTCTCCAAATGGATCGAGGCTCGTCCGATCGCTCAGATCAAATCCGAGCAAGCGGTGCTGTTCTTTACGGATATCATCCACAGGTTCGGGGTTCCTAACACCATCATCACCGACAATGGGACACAATTCACCGGTCGCAAGTTCCTAACGTTCTGCGACGACCACCACATCCGGGTGGCCTGGTCGGCCGTAGGACACCCAAGGACCAATGGCCAAGTAGAGCGTGCCAACGGCATGATCTTACAAGGCCTTAAGCCAAGGATATTCAACCAGTTGAAGAAGTTTGGCAAGAAATGGCTTGCCGAACTCCCGTCGATCATCTGGAGCCTAAGAAATACCCCGAGCCGAGCCACAGGATTCACACCGTTCTTCCCGGTCTATGGAGCAGAGGCCATCCTCCCCATCGACTTAGAATACGGTTCCCGAGGCTATAGGCATACAATGAAAGCAAAGCAACCGCCTTTGCCTGAAGAAGACGCCTCGACCGGTGGAGGAAGCGGGACATCATGTTGCTACACTCGGCCAGTACCGGCAAGCCTCACGACGTTACCAAGCCCGGCAAGCGTCCGGCCGAGACACTGAAGGTGGGCGACTGGTGCCGAGGGCCGAGGCAGAGCAACAAGGGCCGCCACAAGTGACCCCACCACAGGAAGGACCGTACATCGTCGCTCAAGTGTCAAGCCGGGACCTACAAGTTAGCCAACGAGAAGGGCGAAATCTTCACCAACGCTTGGAACATAGAACGCCTACGTCGTTTCTACCCTTAAAATTCCAAACGTTGCTTACATCGTTTCTCGAAATGCAATAAAGAAGCGTTCTTAGTCATAGAACTTTTCGAGAACCCCCCCTTTTTATAGACTAGCCGATTGTATAGAACCCAAGGATCGTCACGATCGTCTCAAAGGCTTAAAAGGCTCATTGAGCAGTGAAAACGGCCTCACGCCTCAAGACTACTGGCGACTCCCTCACCACCTTTTCACCCAAAAGACAACAGAGGCTCCGAGGAAGTTCATGCACAGAGAGCTTGTCTATCAATAGGGGCTCGACGTCTCAATAGCGCTATAAGGGAGACTCGGCCGCCTCCCAGAGCCGGGCCTCCTCGAGGGGGGGCTAGAAAGGGGAACCCCTAAGTCCCGAACACCATTTGTTAATGGTCTTTCAAAAATTTTCGCCTAAAACTCTCTCGCTCCGATGGGACCTTCACAAGAAACCCAAAGACCAAAAGTTTGTCTAGAGGCCAAAGGGCGGTCGAGGCGTGAGAACGGCCTCGCCACGCTGGGCTACGGCGGCTCCTCACCACCCCTTCGCGAAGGGCGGCTTAGGTCCCGAGGGTTTTCTTTTGCGGGTTCCCAAGATCGAGACAGAGGGCACAGGCTCGGAAGTAGAATGAAAAACGATTAAAAGACGACATACACGCAAATACTTTAAAGGCCTCGACGGCCACAAAAGCGTCACGACACGGCAACTAACCCAATCCGGTTACATGGCCCCTTTTGGCCCGGTCAAAGCTCAAGGATCGGTGGTGGCGCGGAGAGGACCACCTCTTCTTCAAGCAGACAAAGGCCCGGTAATTGTGCGTGTGCCTCGGCCGCCTCCAACAGCTTCATGACCTCCGCAGATCCGCCTCCTCGTCATCTTACGGCAACACGTAGCGTGGCCGGCCGACAGCCTCGAGGTTGATGGCATAGTGCGAGGAGACGACGCCGTATGCGCTTGACACCGTGTGTGCAACCCTCGGAGTCTCTCATGACGTGGGCTCAACGCATAATCAAAGCGGCTCCCAAGGGAGCTAGTGATTGGACCTCCTCGATGTCAAGAGCCTCGCAGGCGGTCCGGGACGGCCACTGGCTGGCGTCTCATGCTCCCGGACCTCGACATCCAGCGCTGCTTGCGCTGCGACGGAGGCCTCAGCCGCTTGGGAGGCCTCTTTCTCCAGATCTACGTCGCGACGAGGGGTCAGGAGTCAAACGCGAATCAGAGCAAATGGAGCAAGGAACATGGTTCGGTGGAACTTACCTCGGCCTTGCTCTTCCGGCCGAGACCTCGACCCGAGAGGCCTCGGCCGCCTTTGGTAGCCTCTGCCAGGCGACTTTTCGTCGCTGATGCTCGCTTCTGCTCGCACCCACCGCCTTGCCCATTGTGACCTTAGCAGAGGCCGTCGCTTCTTGGGCCCAAGCTCAAGGAGTCCCGCTCCTCCTCCAGTTCCTTGATCTTGGCCACCACCGGAGGAGCGGACTGCTCCTTAGCTGCGTGGCCAACTCGGCTGAATATCAAGACAACGCGGCGGAGGTCCTCCACTTCCGAGACCACGCCGACAATAGCCCCAGGGGCATCGGCAAGCGAGCCCTTTGGCGCCGAGCTGGTCCCAAATATCCCTCTCATTTCGCAGAACACCGATTTCCCAAGGGATCGGGCCTCGAGCTCCTAAAGAGGCAAAACAAAAAGCATACGTCAAAAAGCTGCGAGGGGGCTCGGAGAGAAAACAACGCAAAGACGAGAGAGGAAAGTACTTACCAGCGTGACATCTGGGCAGGTCTGACCCATAATAGTCATCATTGTCTGCAATGATAATCAAGATCGCCAGTTATGATCATGCTCGAGGGTGCCCCAATGCCCCCCCCTCTGCGGTATCTTCAAGAGCGAACACGGGCTCCCCTCGGGTCAGCCCAGTTCCGCCAAAACACGCTGGGAAGTTCCACCATGAGGCTCGGGCCGTAGCCGGACAAGAACCGAACTCCCCTCGGCGGGATCTGGGACCGGTTGCTCCGCGGTACTGGCCGCCTGGACGTCCGCCGCCCCCTTCCCTCGGGAAGAATCATCAGACAAGATTGTCCGAACCAGGGGCGGCGCCAAAATTTGCCCCGTCTCCACCTCCATCGCCTCGGTCTCGACGGGCCCGAGGGCTCTGGCCTCCGCCACCTCTACCTCGATGGCCCCGGCGTCCACCGCCCTAACGTCGGAGGTCTTGGGGGCTCTGGCCTCACCCTCAATGGCCCCGGCAATAGCAGACGCCCCAGCCTCCTTCGCCCCAAGACCCACAACATCGTGAGGCATGGGCTCCTCCTCCTCCACTCGTCCCGCGGCCGCCTCGGCCCCCTTTTCCTGGGCGGCCGCCTCCTCCGAAACGGCCTCGCACGACGCCGCGCCCGCCAAGACGCCGGCCAAGGCGCCTCCCGCACTCGATGGGCGGAGGAGCTAGCGTTCACCTTGAGCGCCTTACGGGGCGCCAAGGGAGGATCTTCCACCAGAAGCGTCTGGCTGGAAGAAAAGACACTCCCAAGGTCAGCATGCAACCCAGGGGCAGACAAGAAGTACTACGGACTCCACCAGAGAAGACGCTTACCGCGAACGAGGATGCAGCCGCTTCGACACCGCCTGCCTCCTCTGCAACGGCAGTGGTGGTGGCAGCAGCGCGGCACCGGTGTCCATCAGTGCCAGCTGGCCTCCGTCGGACCCCGGCACCTCCTCGACCCTTCGCGGAGATAATGGGGTCGCCCCCACCGTCACCCGCTCCACCTCCGCCGTCGAACCCATCGGGCTGACGGCACGCTCCTCCGACACCCGCGCCTCGGGTGTGTCGGCCTCGGCCGGGCGGCCGCCATCGCCCCGGACACCTCCTCCTCCTCCTAGGGGCGCCAGTTTTGCGCGGCGCCGGGAATCATGTCCTCGATGTCGGGAGGTGGCCCAGCAAAGCCGTCCCCACCTCGCGCCGCGCCGCCGCCGTCGAAGAATCCGACACCGGCGACGAGGGAGACGGTTCCAACGGGAGACCGTCGAGCTTCGACGCGGCGACGCAGGCGTCCGGCTTTTTCAGCGAGGAGCTTCTTCGTGCGCGCCTCGCCTTGGCGTCTTTCTTTTTCTTCTCCTCCTCGGCTAGCGCCTGTTTCGTGGGTTTCGCCGCGGGCGCCCTCGGAACGCAGGCGGCGGGGAGTTTCGACGTCTCTTAGTCCCCGTGAGAACGACGTAAGTAAGACAGACCAAAAAGGCGAAAGCCTCGACAACATCCACCTTACCAGCGAGACATACCCCCGCGACGGGCGCATCGGGAACGGCATCAAATCGTCGATTTTCGGCTTCCCGTCCACCGCTTCTTTCACCCGACGCAGGGTCTCGTCGTCGGTAAGGGCGAAGGCAGACATCTTGACACCGACGATCGAATCGCCCGGTCATCTCGGCAACCGCCGCCGCCTGGCCAAGACCATCGGCAACAACACCTCCGGTGGTGAAGCCGCCACGACCACGGCCGCCGAAAGGCCGTGGTCACGCAGCTTCTTCCCAAGGCCCTCAAGAGCGGTTCCGGCACTGGCTGATCGGCCGCGATGACGCGTACCCCATTTCTCTGGTTGACTCTCTACAACCCGCCCAGTATAAGGGGAAGTCCTCCGCCGTCGTTGCGGAGATAGAACCAGCCGTCATACCAACGACGGTTGGACGTTGATATTTGGCCGGGATGTAGAGGGACCGCCGGTCTTGGCGACGTGAAGGGTACAGCCGCGCCCTACGCCTTCCGAGCCCCCCTCGTTCCCCCCGGCTTGGTGGTGAACGTCGCTCGGAACAAGTGGAGCCACAACTCCCAGGGGGGAACGATCCCCAGATACCCCTCACAGACGGCAACGAAGATGGCCGCCTGGGCGATAGAGTTGGGGCTGAAATTGTGCGGCTCCACGCCATAGTAGTCTTGGGGCGCCCCGCATGAAGTTATCCACCGGCGACCAAGCCTCGCTCGTGGAAGACGACGAAGCTCACCACGTAGCCGTCGCGCGGCCTCGGCTCCGACTCGTTCCCCGGAGCAATCCACTCCGGCTCGCCGGGGTCGGTGATCGGGCGAAGAAGACCGGCCTCCACGAGCGACTGCAGCTTCTCCTCGGTGACGTCGGACCGCCCCCGGGGATCCGCGCAGGGAGGATGACGGGACCACCGGCCATTCTTGCGGCGGAGGACGCCTGCTAGGGCGGTAATCTCTCCCCTCTCTCTTTTGGTCTCTCGCCCCGCCCCTCTCTTTCCCGGCGCTCTATGCTCAAAGAAGCAAGCACGGAGGCAAAGAAAAGCGAATGCGAGAGGTAAGAAGGGAAGGGCGAGGCCCTTTGCGTGATTTATCGCGGTGACAAAGGCGAAACCGCGGGCGACGTAAATCGGGAAGTTTCCCCAAAAATCCGCGCGGTTATCCGGATCCGGTCTTACCGCCCACGCACACTCTCCTCCTCGTTAATCGCGCGTGCGAGTACGTCCCGTCGGCTTCCCTCCTCGTTAATCGCGTGCGTGCAGTGCGTCCGCCCCGTCGGCTTCCCTCCTCGTTAATCGCGTGCAAGGAGTACGTCCCGTTACCGACGCCACGTCGCGGCCCAACCGGCAGCAGCGGCAGGAGCCGTTCGCCTCCCGAAAAAAGCCGCCTCAAAAGACGCGCCGCCATTAATTAACCGCGCAGGAGAGAAATAACCCCGATTCCTTCGAGCAAAGGAATGGGCACCGAGCCCGCCACTGGTCCGGGGTTGAAAGGGTGGGCCCTTAGGGGTTTCGACACGGCCCCCAGGCAACAGAGCGGGGCAACCACTGGCGAGCCTACACAAGGCCGAGGCCCAAGCAAGCGTAAACGCTTGGGGGCCGCCTGTGTTGTGTCCGAGACCAGCGAGGGAGGTCTCGAATGGGATCCCACCGTAGGGAGGCACCGAGCCACCGAGGCCCAATGAACGGCCTCGGCACCCACTAGAGAAACCCTCCGGTACTCTTGGAGCGCGTCTCGGACCGCTAGCCGACCCCAGTGAGCGGGTACGGGCCTCCACTCGGACTTACCCGATAACACTCACTTTGGAAGTGCTGTCGCTCGCGCCCACCGAGGGTAGCGTGGCACATTCCACCCTCCTTCCGAGCGAAAAGGAAGCGCGAGGGTCGAATAAAAGTCGGGAGAATCCTCGACGGCCCTCTTGCTCCGCAAGTGAGGCTAAGGGACTCTTTCGCAAAAGCGTTGTCGAGGCCCAATGACTTGAGTTCGCACACGAGGGGTCTCGGCAAAAACCAACCCTCCTTCCGAGCGAAAAGAAAGCGAGGGTCGTTCAAAAGCCGGAAGAACTCCCGACGGCCCTCTTGCTCCGTCAGGCAGAGGCTAGGGAGCTCCTTACGCAAAAAGACGCCGAGACCCCATGACCTAGGCTCGCACCCGAGGGGGGGCTCGGCAACAGACCTCACGCCGAGGGGCGAACCAAAAGCGGGGGACCTCGACCGCTCTCTCGCTCCGGCGAGAGACTGGGCTCCTCCTGCAACTTTGCCGAGACCCAGTGCTCAGCTCGCACACGAGTGGGCTCGGCAAACAGCCCCCCGTCCGAGCGAAAAGGGGCCAGGCGGGGACGGGCAAAAAAGTCGGGAGGACCCTGACCGCCCTCTCGCTCCAAGGCGGAGGCTCGGGGGCTCTTCCCTGCACCCAAGGTAAAACAAGCGACCCGATCCCGTTCACGGTCGGGGGTTCAAGGTTTGGGCCCTTAGGGGTTTCGACAGCCGCCCAGGCAACAGAGCCGGGGGCAACCACGGGCGAGCCTACACAAAGCCGAGGCCCAATGTTTAAACGCTTGGGACGCCTGTGTTGTGTCCGAGACCCAGCGCAGGAGGTCTCCGAATGGGATCCCACCGTAGGGAGGCACCGAGCCACCGAGGCCCAATGAACGGCCTCGGCACCCACTAGAGAAACCCTCCGGTACTCTTGAGCGCCTCTCCGGACCGCTAGCCGACCCCCAGTGAACGGGTACGGGCCTCCACTCGGACTTACCCGATATGACTCACCGGAAGTGCCATCGCTCGCGCCCACCGAGGGTAGCGTGGCACATTCCACCCCTCCTTCCGAGCGAAAAAGGAAGCGCGAGGGTCGAATAAAAAGTCGGGAGAATCCCGAGCGGCCCTCTTGTCCGTCGGCAGAGGCTAAGGGACTCTTCCGCAAAAGCGTTGCGAGGCCCAGCTGACTTGAGTTCGCACACCAGGGTCTCGGCAAAACCAACCCTCCTTCCGAGCTTAAAAGAAAGCGCGAGGGTCGTTCAAAAAGCCGGAAGAACTCCCGGCCCTCTTGCTCTCGTCGCAGAGGCTAGGGAGCTCCTTCGCAAAAAGACGCCGAGACCCGCGACCTAGGCTCGCACCCGAGGGGGCTCGGCAGATCAAACCCTCACGCCGAGGGGCGAACCAAAAGCCAGGGGACCTCGACCGCTCTCTCGCTCCGCAGGCGAGACTCGGGGCTCCTCCTGCAACTTTGCCGAGACCCCGGTCTTTCCACAAGATCGTCAAGGCCCCATGATCCGAACTCGCGCCTACGGACCCAGCGATCACGATCAAAACACCTCACTCAAAAAGAGAAAAAGCCCTGAAGAAGTGAAATCACTCCTCCGGGGCCGGGGAACCTCTTTTCGGATCTGTGTGAGAAGGGTACCCCAAGCAAAATCCAAAAAACGATCGCTTAGATTTCAGAAGACCGAAACCAGCTAAGCGCTGCTGGCCTCGGCCGATTCTCCGACTCGCCCGAGGCCCCATCATCTGTGGCCTCGGCCGATTCTCCGACTCGCCCGAGGCCCCATCACTGCTGGTCTCGGCCGATTCTCCGACTCGCCCGAGGCCTCATCACCATGGGCCTCGGTCGATTCCCGCCAGAGGCCTCGGCCGAGGCCACCGACCCTCCGTCTCGCGCAAAGGCGGGCTCGGCGAAGACGCCGCTACCTCTTCCTTCTCCCGTCCTTACGGCAAAGCGTCGTGTCGCGTCAACTCGCCCAGCTCGCTGCGCTTTCGACAAACGGCCGCATGCCCGCGATACAAAGACAAAGAATGGCCGATGGGGACAGAGAGGAGGATCGCATTGGGGTTACCCGCCATTTGTACTAACCCGTGCACGTGGTTGGACGCCCATGCCTCCTTGTCAGGCCGCCAACTCCCGCTCCAAGGACAACGCAGCATGGGGAGCCCGCGTCGAGCCATGTGGCCTCGGAATCGATACCAGGAGCAATAATTCCCTCCAAGGCCTCGGCGGCTCGCTCGAGGGCTCGGCGGCCCGAGGACCCATGTCCATAAAGCCCCCGCGATGGCTTGGCCTCGGCACCTACAGAGCCACAAATTTCACGACGTCGTCGTCACGCGATGGCTGCAGACGTCCCGGACAGGGGGGTTACCCGTCACTATGCTATCCACCGTACACATAGTTGACACCCATGCCTCATTGTGGCGCCAACTCCTGCTCCAAGGACAACGCAGCATGGGGAGCCACGTCTGGCTCTTTGTGGCCTCGGAATCGATACCAGGCCAATAACTCCCCCAAGGCCTCGACAGTTTGCTTCACGGGCTCGGCGGCCGAGGGTCCATGACCACCGAGAGCCCCCACGATGGCTCGGCCTCGCATCCGCAGAGCCGCTGCTCCCCACGACGTCATTACACGGCGACCCGCACGTCGTCGCCGCCATGTCCTCCATCGACTGGAGCCCCACGACGCGCAAGACCGAAGTCGACCAAAGATGTCACTTCCGCACGACAAGGACGGGCCACTCCATCGACCATACCACAACAAGAGCCGACTACTGTGGCTCGGACACGCCACCCCATTTCTGAAGCGCTATGTAGCACCACTGCAGACGATCCCGGTCCTCCCTTAGAGTATAAAAGGAGGGATCTGGGGCCATTCTAGGGGAGGAAAAAGGCGAACAAGCCGATAGCACTGCAGCGCTCATATCTTTGCTTGGGAACAACGCCTCAAGCAGCCCGCACCACCACTGGCCGAGACACAGGGGCTAGTTCCCTCTCTCACCTAGCTTGTAACCCCTACTACGAGCACTCCGGTGCAAGGAATACAAGATCGATCTCTCGGATTTGGGACGTAGGGCCTCGATTACTCGAACCAAGATAAACCTTGTGTCTCTTTGCGCCACCATCCGGGATTAGGGGCACGCAGCACAAATTCACTCGTTGGTTGAGGGACCCCCGGTTCCAAAACGCCGACAGTTTGACTTCTCCAGGATGAATTCTTTTGTGGACGAGGAAGTAGCTAATAGGTAGGCATCAACCGAGGCTGTGTTTAGTTCACGAAATTTGGAAATTTAGTTGCTGTAGCACTTTCGTTTTTATTTGGCAATTAGTGTTCAATCATGGACTAATTAGGCTCAAAACGTTCGTCTCGCGATTTCCAACCAAACTGTGCAATTAGTTTTTTCGTCTACATTTAATGCTACATACATATATCGCAAGATATAGCACTTTTGGAGAAAATTTTGGAAACTAAACACAGCCCGAGGCAGGCAGGCGCATAGACTCGTGAGTCTAGACCTACTGAACTTCACTCGGGATTTTGTGATGCCTCTTTTCTTTGCTTCATTGCATAGGATACGTTGATTATTAAGCATTGGATTACATGTATATTTAAATGTGGGATTTCGATATGTTCTGGCTCCTGCCCGTTTCTATAGACCTGCACTTCTCCTTTGCTTTCGTTCCTGGCTATTCTGATCCCGATGACGGTAAGAGGTTTTCCATCTGTTTTACCCATATATATATGTAATGCCCTATATAAGCTGGACGAATAAAGCTCACGGTGGCAAAGCTGTTACGAGTTATTTGTTGTATACGCAATTCGTCCGACTAATATAGATGATAGATACGTTCATTCAAACACAGGTCAGCGAACGATTCTTCGATCAGCAAACTTGTCTTAATAGGAAACCATTCATTCCCGCACATCTTTTTAAGATAGTGTGATGGCATTTCATTCTCTTTCTCTTTTTGGACGGACGTGGTGGGCGCAGGCATTTCATTTCATTCTTTTTTTTTGATGTGATGGACACGGATGTGAGGATCTCACGCGCTCCCATATTTTCTTTTTTTTAAGAACCGTGCGCACATAACTTAGAGTTGGACAGTATAACTTCGACAAATAACTTAACAGTGCCAAGTTATACAATACTATGCTTTTTTTTTCTTTTCAGAAATTAATCATTCGGGAACACAAAAAATGTTTAAAAAGGATGGAGGAGCAAAGTAAAAGTAACTTTTACAACCTATGCTACAGAATAAATTCCATAATATGATGTAAACTTCCAAAACCAGATAAATAACAACTTTCATAACTTTTGCAGCGACAGTCTCAGCATCTCTATAACTATGACATTGAGCATATCTATTTCTTCAATTGAAAGATCTACAAAATATTTTAAAATTTAAAATAACAAATACAAAACAAAAATTGACAACAAAAGAAAAAAAAATAAGCCAACAGAAAAAGTAAGATGACTTTCTAACATACAGATGAAAACACAAGTTAAAGACATAACTCTATCGGATGTCTCCTAAGAGACTAAAGACATAACTCTAAACAGTAAGTTAATCAAATAAGTTAGATAACACACCCATTAAAACAAAAGTTAGACACATAACTCTATACAGTAACTTAGTCAAATAAGTTAGGTAGCATACACATCAAAGCACAAGTTAGATACATAACTCTGTAGAATAGAATAAGTTAATCGACTAAGTTATGCGAAAACTTATAAACACATAGTTATGAAACACAACTCATTTAGAACAAGTTATTAAACACAAAGAAATGAACTAATTTTTAACTTTTACCAAAAGTTAGCAACACAAAAGTTCTTAAACACGAAAGAACGAATTAGTTTATAACTTATACCAAAACATAGAAACACAAAAGTAATGAAACATAATTTATGTGCAAAAGTTGTCAAACACAACCTGTGTACATAAGTTACTCTATAAAACTTATATACATAAGTTATTCAATACAAGTTGTGTACATAAGTTATGTTATAAGTCATACTTATAAGTTATATATTATAAATTATGTGTTATAAGATAATACACATAAATTACTACTAAAATAAAATTCTTTGAAACATATGTAAGTAGGGTCTAGTTTTGTTCATTTCGTCACGTAGAGCACACCGGTGCAGACAGAATTAAAAATGAATACACAATTAAGAAGTTATAGGATTTTCAAATAAATGTTTCGTTGCGGCTCAGTTCGCTAGAATAGATTTCTGTGAACGACGGTAGGAATGAAATTGTTGACGTTACATGTAAACCCTTGCCTAGAGATTTATCTTTTTGAGTTTTTAGGACGCCGTTTGGTTGGTTACCCAACCACGCAAAAATATGCCACACCTCCACGCCGCATATTCGGCAAGTGTTTGACTGATTCCCACAGATATGGCACCGCAGCAGTGTTCCAACATCCTGAAGTTATTTTTTACACCATAAGCGTAGGCTGTGTTTAGTTCCCAAAAACTTTTCTAAAAAATGCTACAGTAGCCATCGCATCGAATATTGTGATACGTGTATGGAGCATTAAATGTAGACGAAAAAAAACTAATTGCACAGTTTGGTTGAAAATCGCGAGACGAACGTTTTAAGTCTAATTAGTCCATAATTAAACACTAATTACTAAATAAAAACGAAAATACTACCGTAGCTAAATTCCCAAATTTTACGAACTAAGCATCCAAACGCGCCCTTAGCCCCACGTTGGTCTGCCTTTGTTATAGTGCCGCACGTGAGAACTGGACGCCTAGGCCCACTCGTAACGGAAAAGCAGCAGGCTGAGAAGAGCGCGCAGGATTCATAAAAAATAGACGAAAAATTAAAGACCAAACGTCCTTGTACGTTACTATGCGACATACTATGAGTACAATTTGTTAGATGGTACTGGTGTCAGTAATAATAAGTTAGCTGTTTTATTAGATTTAATTAGTCTTAATCTATTATTAAATCAAATAAATTTCAAGACAAATAATAAATACTGATGCAATAAAGAATCAATCATGTACTCCAAAAGTGATATATGTAAATTTTTGTGAAAGTATTTTTCAAGACAAATCTATACATATGGTTTTCATATTTTCAAACTCAACAACTTAAAAGTTATTCATGATTTATATTCCCAATGTTTGACCCAAGCCTTTGTCCAAAACAACTTCATTTTTTAGTATGGAGGGAGTATAAAAATTTGGATATCGATTGATCTTAAATAGGTGCTTTTGTGCGTGCTTGTTATGAGTTTATGAAAGATGGAAGGCGAGCCACACGTCAACACGCGAGTCACAACACGAACGGTCTCGATAACCAGGAGATGACATGAGCGGTATGGCATTAACAAAGTGTCGGGGACCAAATACTAGGGTACCCAAAGAGGTGGAACTAATAATCATCAAACGCTGATGCTTCCGAACAGATGAGAGCGTAACTACACTTCTTACCCATACGACCGAAGGTTGGCTGCGCCTTGTCCGGTCCCTAAGGGTTGGCTACGCTTCGCCCGACCTCTAAGGGTTGGCTACGCTTCGTTCGACCTCTAAGGGTTGGCTCCGCCTCGCCCGACCCCCGGGGGCTGGACTTCGCCTCGTCCGGCGTCTGGGGCCAAACCGCCTCGCTCGACGGCTGAGGGCTAGCCCCGCCTCGCCCGACGTCCTGGGGCTGGCTCCGCCTCGTCCGACGTCTGCACCCTGCTCCTTTATAATGACGAGCACAGGATAAGACAGGGCACTCAGATCAACCGCAGTACCGAGACCATACCCTGCACGCCTGCGGGAAAGTACCGTCAGGATATGACGGGATGGGTGCTTTAAACCTTTCCAGGCATGACAGAGCCCGAACAGTGTTGTAGGAGCCGACTTTTGTCTTATAGTGTTGTGGGCGCCGCCATCAGCCCTCGGACGGGGATCCTGACATAAGCATATGACAAACACTACAATCCAGGAGGGAATTCACATCATCTACAATAACTGACGTATGGTCACTTCCCTGTCCATTCCTCGTAGGGTCATGGCTCGGCACCCTAGCACGCCGCACCGTCCACCGGGGTAGGATGGGACGTGATCACTTGCTGAACGAAGCCAGAGCACGGCCCTATCAGGATAACGAACGTGCTACCCCTGGCACCGTCAGCCATGTCAGCATCGGCGGGCTTTAGGGAAAAAAAGGAAGACCCGACACCTTCGAAGGACCTTCTCTACCTCTGATTTTTTCTCTTTCTCCCATCTATAATCCCTGCTCTCCCTTGGTCTATAAAAGAAAGGCAGGGCACCCCACTAAGGGGACGGATCAATTCCACACACAACACATCACATAATACATAGCCAAGCAGCAACCGAGCTCTTGGCATCCTTTCGACCTTTCCATCAGAGACTTGAGGCTTGTCCCTCTCTCGACCGTTTGTACCCCCTACTACGAACCTTTTTTAGTGCCAATAACACGAGCAGCAGCAAACTGGACGTAAGGGCATTCTGCCCGAACCAGTTTAAACCTTATGTCTTTTAGCACACTATCCGGATCTAACGCGCAACAAATATAAATTTACTAGTTGGTGCTTATTCAAAACATCGACACGAAGGTTTTGCAACTCTAAAGCTAAAGCAAGAAGTGTGAGAGTAAGAGATGACAACTAAGAGACGAAAGACCAGCTATGGACGAACGTGCGAGAAGAGTGTGAGACTGAAGAAATAAATTTACGACTTTTATAATGTTAGCCATAAATATTAGTAAACATGCTCATGCATTACGACACGACATACAATTAGTTGCGCGGTATTTATGCCAATACAATAAGCTAGCTATTTTTCTTAGATTTAATTATTTTATGGCTCAACGTTAAATCAAACAATTGCAAGCTAATAACGAATGCCTGTGTAACAAAAGACCAATCTCGCATAGGAAATTGATAAAAATAATGACTCAACTTAAATGTCAAGTTATTATGTATACCTGGTGTGAGTTTAAAAAAAATAAAAGACGAGCTACACTTTCATATACGTGTCAGAGATGCATACGAGCCAAGCAGGTCAGGTCATGGCACGAGTATTGTAGCGCCAACGCAGATTTTACGGCTCTAAATTTAAAGGGAGAAGGGTTAAAATGAGATACCACAAACCGATGAGAGATTGATACCGTTTAGCTATATAGTATCTCAATCCTGAAAAGCATACAATTCTATAATAGTACTACTAAATAAAGTATGTCAAATTTGACTAAATTTATATATATAATACTGCTCTATCCGTTCTAAATTATAACTTCCTTTGGATGAATAAAAAAAATCAAAACGACTTATAATTTAGAGCGGAGGCAGTAATATTTATCATCGTAAATAGGTATTATTAGAAATATATTAAATTTAATACGGATTTCTACCAACCTAGTCAAATCAAATTTAACATTGTACTATATAATTTTAGGGCTCCTTTGGTTTACAGGATAGGAAAAACAAAGGAGTAGGAAAAACTTAGGAATCAAGATGCCATCCTTTCCTAATCCTATAGGAATCAAAACAAAGGAAAATGTAAAGAAGGCCTTTGGTTGAAGGCCAGGTGAAACAGAGGAATTGGAGCAGGGACGGCAGGCATGCGTGGTGGCGAACTGGACAGGCACCTCTGCTCTTGCTGTTTAGGCCCATGGCCTCTCGTGTATATATATTATGTATAATAAAAAGGCCCAGCCCTCTAGAAGGAAAGCAGATGCTGCGTTTTTGCAGACAATCATGGAATGAAACGGCGCGAACAGACGCAAGCGATTGTTTCTCGCGCCAGGAAAGTTTCCGAGAGCTCTGACCTCTTGGTTTTTTTTCCTGTGAAATGGAGTATAGGATTGCAATCCTGTGGAATCTTTCCTTTCTTTTTCCTGTGAACCAAAGAGAAGTTTAGGAAAGTTTCCTTAGGAAGATGAATCCTATAATATTCCTTTGTGATCCCCTTAACGGGACCTAGAATTATAGAGGCGTAGATGGGCCACATCGCTTTTACATGTCCACTTTCCAGGCCCGGCCCAGCTGCATGTCCAGATGTCGAACTAAAAACGTGGGCCGACCGGAGGTGGAGTGCAAAGCCGCCCGCCGTTCGAGGGAGGTGCTACGCATTTAAGCTGGGGGCGGTCGGAGCAGAGTGGGCAGTTCAGGCTTCGGGGACTGAGGAGTGGGAGAGGAGAGGAGAGGAGCAGGACCTGGGAGACCTCGCCTCGCCCGTCCTCCTGTCTTCCTTGCTTTTGGTAAGTAAGTGATTCAAGTGGAGATGACTCCAATCCTTCCTCCTTCTTCCCTCTCCCCCCTGTTTGATTTGATGCTTTGTGATTCATGCCTTGTCCTGTTGTCCATGTATGTACAAATCTGCAATGCTGCTGCATGCGTAAACCCTAGCCCCCTCGCCGCTGAAAACCCCCCATTCGTTCCTCTTTCATTTCTTACCGAAGATGCAGCTTCTGCTTCCTAGGGTTTTCGGGACATTTGGTTTCTTGCACCCGGAGGACGAAGAGCTGGGTCCCTTTCCTGCTGCCGCTCTTAGTCCTCACACTCGCAGATTTGTTTCTCTTTCTTAAAAAAAATAGAGGCGGGGAGGGGGGAGGATAGCCCCCTTTGGATTTTTAGCGGTTAACACGTTTCTGGATGCTGTTGCAGCGATGCGATTCATCTCACAGGGGTTTCCTACATTACCGTGCCTTTTTTTTGAAAAAAAATAAATGTCCACTTTTTTGTGTAACAATGACATAAAGACGAGTGCTTGAAGCTGCGAGTCTGCTGTTCAGGTGGTTTCTCAAGATTTTTTTTTAATAAAAAGCTTTTTTTCCCCTTACCCTGTCAACTTCACCAAAAGCTTCCATCTTTTTTTCCCCTTACCTGAACCTTGTTTTAACAAAATGCTGCCTTTGGTCGGGGGCATCTGATTGTCTTTTTAATCTGTGATTCTTCAAGTCAACATTACGCCCATTTTATTCACTGTGATCTGACAGCCAACTACAGTCGTATTTCTTTATTAGTAACGTCGTGCGCTTGAGTCCTTGTGATCTGCACAGTATAATGCTGCCACCAAAAGCATGCAGTTAGACAAGCTTAATGGTGCATCTGATATACTGTACAAAAGATTCGTGTCCCAAATGTGTCCTTGCTTCTCAAGGAGGTCATATGAAACAAGTAAAAAATTTGTGCATTAGCAAACAGGCACAAGACTGAGTAACGTGGCTAGTGCCAATGAGGTGGGAACTCGGGAATGGAATTAGAGTTATAGCTATTCCTATCGTTCATTTCACCACAGAGGCTCTGCATTTTACTTGAATTTAATCTGATAAAGAAGTAGGCAGAAACATGGAGCTTAAAGTGTTGAAGATTGTAGGTATAGAAGCTAGGTAACAGAAAGATTCAACTTTGTGATTATATGCTGCTGTTACATGGTATTGGTAAAACATTCTTTCAAGTGCTCATTGTCTTCCCTTGCACCAATTCATTGTTGTCCTTGTTTCTTTGCAGAGAGTGCTGCTTGTTTTATCTTAAAATGGGCTCTCATGATGGCGAGGATGAAGAGTTGCCACCACCCCCGCCGGTGCCACCAGATGTGGTTCCCATTAAAGCTGAAGATGCTGTGGGAGAATCACCAGCAAACAAGCTAGTAAAGCCAAAGAGATTACTGATGGACAGGCCTGGTATAGGAAGAAAAGGGCAGCTAGTCCAGCTCTATTCAAATCACTTTAAAGTCGTCGTGAAGAGTACAGAAGACTTCTTCTTTCACTATTATGTATGTCTTCTTACTGAGTTCACAATCTTCTGTTCAAAATATATCATTGTGTGTCCCTTGTTTGTTAATAACTTATCTTTGGCAGATGAGATAGTGCTGTTTTATTTGAATAGGTAAACCTGAAGTATGAGGATGATCAACCTGTTGAAGGTAAAGGGATCGGCAGAAAGGTGATTGATAAACTGCAGCAGACATATCGCGCTGAGCTTTCCAACAAGGATTTTGCATATGATGGAGAAAAGAGCCTGTTTACAGTTGGTGGTCTTCCACAAAAAAACAATGAATTCACCGTCGTCTTGGAGGACGCGTCTACTGGAAAGTTAGTTTTATTCTTTGATCTGCTTTCTTGTTGTTTATGCTTATCCAGAATCGTACTTTGTAATTGCGATGTGTTTTTTTTTTTTGTGTGTGTGTGGTTGTAGGACTGCTGCCAATGGGAGCCCTGGAGGTAATGACAGTCCTGGAGGTGGTGACAGGAAGAGAGTGAGGAGGCCATACCAGACGAAAACTTTCAAAGTGGAGATAAATTTTGCAGCAAAGGTTCCTATGAGTGCTATTGGTCAAGTCATTAGAGGCGAAGAAACGGAGAACTCCCTGGAGGCACTTCGTGTTCTTGATATCATACTGAGGCAGCATTCCGCAGAACAGTATGTAGCTATGCATCTTCATGGATGATTTATAGGTAGATTTGAGGATCTTCTGCAGTTAGATCATGGCAATTTTTCTCACTACTTGCAGAGGCTGCCTTTTGGTTAAGCAATCGTTTTTCTACAACAACCCTTCAAACTTTGTTGACTTGGGTGGTGGTGTGATGGGTTGCCGTGGATTTCATTCAAGCTTCCGCGGCACACAGAGTGGACTTTCCCTGAACGTTGGTACGTATTTGTCCTGTATGGCTGTATCGGTGCCATGTTTGTCTATTCTGTAATCTTACATCTTTCATGATCATGATAGCTTATTTTTTGAAATCCGCAGATGTCTCAACAACAATGATCGTGAAGCCTGGCCCTGTTATTGATTTTCTTCTTTCTAACCAGAATGTTAATGATCCTAGCAGAATTGATTGGCAAAAGGTAAATTGCACCTTTGGATATAACTTTTTGAATGATCACGCTACTGCATTGAAATATCTATTTTGGTAGAACGGTAACACTATTTTTGGGTGTGCATATTCAATGCAGGCCAAGCGTGCTCTCAAGGGCTTGAGGATTAGAACCACTCCTGCAAATTCAGAATTCAAGATTTTTGGTCTCAGCGAGAGGATTTGCAAAGAACTAACGTGAGGACATGTTTTCTTGCTGTTTTGTTTATTTTCATGCGTGCTTTACTTGGTATTTGAAAAAAAATGTACCCTAGTGTGTAGCCTGTTCCAGAAGAATTTTGTTCAGCAAATATTGCTTTTATTGATTGTGTTCTGATCTCAATGCCAAGCTTGTTTGACAGAGATATTCTTGTGCTTAATTGCTTTCTCATTGACATATGCAATTAGGTTTCCACTGAGGCAGAGAAATGGTAGCAACGGAGATTGTGATACCATTGAAATAACTGTCTATGACTACTATGCGAAGAAAGGAATCGATCTAAAGTATTCTGGTGATTTCCCCTGTATAAATACAGGGAGGGCAAAGCGTCCAACATATTTTCCAATCGAGGTTTGTTTCATTTATGTTAGTGTACATCCTATCAAATCTCTGTTTATTAAATATATCTTGCATCTCATATTTTTGTATTGTGTTACTAGCTATGCTCCCTTGTTCCGCTTCAAAGATACACCAAAGCTTTGTCTACGCTACAAAGGTCATCCCTTGTTGAGAAGTCTAGACAGAAGCCTCAAGAAAGGATGACAGTTCTAAATGATGTGAGTTGTTACCTTGATTTTAGCATGCCTGCAACAATTTATAACTACATGGGATTGGTTTCTACGACTGAATTAATCAACAGCTTATGATTACCCTAAATGCTAGGCACTGCAACGCAGTAACTATGATTCTGACCCCATGTTGAGGGCATGTGGCGTTTCAGTTGCTCCAAAATTTACCCAAGTTGAAGGAAGGATCCTTCAAGCCCCAAAGGTTGGTGACACTTCTCTAAGCTTTAGTTGTTTTCTCACTAAATGTTGTACCAAGTCATTATGTCAGCAAAATGTATCTGACTAAATCTAATATCTTGTAGCTGAAAGCCGGACATGGTGATGATATCTTCTCACGAAATGGACGGTGGAATTTCACCAATAGGGTCAGCAACTCAGCATGTTTCTTTTTTTACCTTCTCTAGTTCTTGATTAGGAAGGATCTTTCTTCTGATGTTTATTTGCCAATTCTTTGCCCCTTTCAGAAGTTTTATCAAACCTGCTCTGTGGATAAGTGGGCGGTTGTTAATTTCTCTGCACGTTGTGATGTTCGGAATCTTATCCGTGACCTGATGAGGAATGCATCTGCAAAGGGAATTGTATGTTTTAGCTTTTCACACATCTTTTATTGTAACAGTTTTCTGTTGCTCACCTTTTCTTCTGGCAGCAAATGGAGGAACCTTTTGATGTGTTTGAAGAGAGTCCCTCTATGAGGCGTGCACCTGTGTTGAGAAGAGTGGATGATATGTTTGGGCAGATAAAATCAAAACTTCCTGGAGCTCCTAGGTTCCTCATGTGCCTTCTCCCTGAGAGGAAAAATTGCGAAGTCTATGGTTGGTTTATATTTGGTTACCACTGTTACTCCTCCATATAAATATCTCACACCTTTGCAATAATTATACCTTTTTGGTTTCAACCAGGTCCTTGGAAGAGAAAGTGCCTGGCCGAGTTTGGTATTGTCACACAGTGTCTAGCTCCAACAAGAGTCAATGATCCGTACCTGCTTAATTTGCTGATGAAGATTAATGCAAAGGTTTGAGACATGATTTTGTCTTCTTTTGCACTGTATTGTTCACTAATGCATGCTTATACCATTCTCTTTCCCCTGTTTTTAACCAGCTTGGTGGTCTGAACTCGTTGCTGCAAGTTGAAGCATCTCCATCAATACCCCATGTGTCGGAAGTACCCACCATCATCTTGGGTATGGATGTGTCTCATGGTCATCCAGGACAGGATAGACCTTCAGTTGCAGCGGTAAGATGGGCATACCTTTACTTGTACAATTCCTCTGCCCACATGAAATCTGAGTGAATTTCTGAAATGGATCTCTGTTAATCTGATGTAACCATAACTTTCCTCTTTGTTTAGGTGGTTAGTTCTCGTCAATGGCCTCTTATCTCTAAATATAGAGCATCAGTGCACACCCAATCCGCCAGACTAGAAATGATGTCCTCCTTGTTTAAGCCACGGGGTAGTGATGATGATGGCCTCATTCGGTAAGAGATATCTTCTTAGTATGTGGATTTATGTAATATGTATGTTAAGCATGATGACTTTTGAATACTAAGTTCATCTTCATATTTGGGACTTTCAGGGAATCACTGATTGACTTCTACACTAGCTCTGGAAAGCGAAAACCAGACCACATTATTATTTTCAGGTTTGAAGTTTTGGGGTTATTATTTGCTTATATCACTAAATCTTTTTTCTAGAAACTAAAAAATATTGAGAAGTATGGTACATTCTTTACTGGAATGGATTATTGATACTTTCTTAACCACTGTGGTGTAAGTATAACCATTTGCTGGTTTTAGGGATGGAGTCAGCGAAAGTCAGTTTACCCAGGTCATCAACATTGAACTGGATCAGATAATTGAGGTAATGCATTTGTTTTGATTTGTCCTTGCACATTTGCTTAGTTCGCAACGAATGCTTGTACTCACCACAAGGTAAATACTACTGATTGCACATCCTTCTAATTAATGCAGGCATGTAAGTTTCTCGATGAGAAGTGGTCACCCAAGTTCACTGTGATTGTTGCTCAAAAGAACCACCACACCAAGTTTTTTCAGACCGGATCACCAGACAATGTTCTTCCTGGTAATGTTTATTTGTAACGAATGTACAAGGTGACTTACCATTTGCATGTGAGTTGGCAGTGTCCTGTGAGATGTGGTGACAATAAATGTGTTATTCTGCAGGAACTGTCGTGGACAATAAAGTTTGCCATCCTAAGAACTTTGACTTCTACATGTGTGCACATGCTGGGATGATTGTAAGTTGTATCTGATCTCTGAATGAGCTTGTCCAGAGCAAAATGCTGTTAGTTATCTCTGAATCCTAGATCGTTTAAGTGCTAAATAAATATTGGTATGTGCTTGCTGCTCGTATCAGGGAACGACAAGGCCGACCCATTATCATGTTCTGCACGATGAGATAGGTTTCTCTGCTGACGAAGTGCAGGAGTTTGTTCATTCGCTCTCTTACGTGTAAGTTGTGAACTTTGGTTGCTGCATTTCACTGTGACTAGTTGCTGGCTATATAATAGTCCCTTTGCTTATACTGTTGCCATGACCTGCTTTGCAGGTATCAAAGGAGCACAACAGCCATCTCAGTAGGTAGGCCACACAGTCCCAGTTTCCGATTGCTGAATCTGAGGCATTGTTTGCAGCACAGCAAACTTACTCTGTGTGCGCGCTTTGTTTTTGTTTGCAGTTGCTCCAATCTGCTACGCCCACCTTGCTGCAGCCCAGGTGGGCACGTTCCTGAAATTGGAGGAGATGTCAGACGCTTCCTCCAGCCAGGGAGGGCATACCTCGGCGGGCAGTGCTCCCGTGCCGGAGCTGCCTCGCCTGCATGAGAAAGTGAGGAGCTCCATGTTCTTCTGCTGATGTGCTGGTCCATCAGGATAGGGGGAACGTTTGAACTGATTTCGGTTAGCGGTAGTGATCTGTGTGTGTATGGCATGCAACCAGCTTGGAACCTTGAAGGCTCGCTTGTTGCGCCAACCGACTTAGCTGCTGAATGCCTGAATCTGGAGGCTTTTGTAGGAGAACCAGTCAGCAGTCCTTTTGTCTGCGGTGTTACTGTCAGCAGCTTACGTCCTAGTAAAGTTGTGTGTAATGAACCTTCACTTGATGCTAGCTAAGCTCCCCGTATGGATCGATCATGCTCGCTGTTTCTTGCTTGGTTATTATTTGGTTGACATGTTTGGTTGTGCTGGGAACAAATCCTCCTGAGACAGCCAGTTTCTTTTACTACTTTCTAAACCAGAGTTCAAGCTCCAGCAGTTCATTCGGCCACGTCGCCTACTAATCTCGTCCGTCCAATCGTAGTTCCTACGGTTACGATCGCATCGCAGCCATGGCTCTGTTCTAGAAACATCTTTCCCCACGATGTGGCATGTGGCTGCAGTCCTACTTGGCCGCCCGCGCGATCCCCTCCTCCGCCCACACAACGGCGAGGAGCCTCGCCACGTCGGCTAGCTTGTGCCTACTTGCTAGAGCTAGACCACCGTAGCCGCGGGAAAGCACCTCGTCGACGTCGTTCTATACTCCTCTACGTCGCCGAGGAGGAAAAGGGACTGCCGGTGCGGGGAAGCTATCGCCGCGACGACGTGGCCGTAATGCATTGCCTCCTTCGAGCGCACTGAAGCCGCACAACCATGCCCTACGAGTGCTCTGTCCTGCTCTGCTCGCTCGGCGCTTCATCAGTCCATCACACCCCGAGGCCTCACGGGCCAAGGCCGTGTCTTCCTCATGCATCCCAGCACAGCCGAGACCCTTGGCAACGCAAAGCAATTGAACTAGCACGCGAGACGTGCAGCGACCCCATGGATAGCGGTGAACGCTCTCGGGGGGCATGAACCGTTCGATGGAATGCCGCTCTGCAGTCAAGAAGATAACAGCCGGTGCTATGTCTCTTCAACTTATCACATCTCATTCCACATGATTTTTTGTCTATTGCAGCTTCGCTGCTATGTCTCTTTGCTGAATTCATCCTCCACTACAATAGAGGTCAGAGCCTCAGAGGTCAGACTGCAACAAACATCTCATGAGAGGTAACAGATAAATCTCACTCTCACCTATATATATGTGTTTGTTCGGACCTTTTTAATTTCCCCACTAAGATATAGATTCAAATCATCTTCACTCGTTAGAACTCGTGCTAGAATACTACACCCTCTCGTAGTTTTTTTTTTTTCCACAGAGCGGGAGCTCTCAGCACTGGGTACATCCTTTTTTAGGGAGAGAGAGAGAGAGAAAAGCATGTCACATGTTCAGCTTTGTATCTCCATAGAAGATAGTGTGATGACACTGATACCTATTCCATTTGTTTTAAAGACGGATATCTACCTTTTAGCTTTTGGCTTTTGGCCAAAAAAGCCCAACCAAAAATTGCTTTTGGAATTTTTGAGCAATTGCTTTTTTAGTTCATTTTTGAAAATTGGTTTGACCACCTTTTGGCTTTTAACTTCTGCTTTTGAAATTGGTGGAATAAAAGCTCTTCCATAGTTGTTTTGAGAGAGATAAAGATAAAGGTATATTTTATACTTGTTTAACCAAACGACTTTTCACTTTCTCTGACTCCATGTTACGCAGCTTTTCCACGACTCTGCATATGGCTTTCTCCCAATAGTCAACCAAACAGGGCCTTAGTTTGGCAACTATAATTGGTTAGTTCTTTCCAAATAAACTGATGACTTATAAATATTTCTTTGCTGCATAATCTGCATACAAATAGTGACATTATGTTATTTTTGCCTTTTTACAAGTACTTGCCCAAATACATGTCAGGATTTTCTTGATATATCCTTGATGACCTATCTAAGGTTGATGCAATATTTTGGCAAGTGTCCCCCTCTTAATTTAGGTGTTAACTGTTAGTGTCCGTTTGGATGTAGATATTGGAGACCCTGGAATTGCATTGGTACCAATATCAAATCAGACTGGTATTGGAAATGTATTGTAATACCAAATCTGTTGTTTGGATGTGGATGAATTTGCTGGCTGGAATCTATTGACTTGGCAAATACCAATTTATGTTTGGATGTGCACATCATGAAATTGATTTCTCCCACCTCCCTCACAAATCACAACGCCCCGGCAGCGCAAAAGATAGCCGCGATCCCATGAGCAGTAGTGCCCACCTTGCTGGCGTGGAAGATAGTAGCGAGCGGGCTCCCTCGCGTGGAGTATCCGGGCACCCCGGCGGCGTGGAAGATGGCAGCGAACGGGCTCCCTCGGCGCGTCGCGAGCAGACTCGGGCACTCCCTCGGCGCACGCGGAGGCGGCCGCAAGTGGACTCAGGCTCGGCCCTCACGGCGTGGAGGAAGGCCGCGAGCGAGCTCGGGCACGACCCGACGCGCAGAGGACGCACGAAGAAGCTCGAGCTCGGGCCCTTCCGGATCTGAGGACGGATGTCCACCGCGACAGGTGATGACGGGGGAGAAGGGAGCTCGACGGGGTAGGGGAAGCAGTGATGGGGGAGAAGAGAGCTCGACGCCGGCGCTGAGGAGGGAGCCGCCTCGCCACAGGTCTCGGTGGATCTGAGGGGCGGGGCCCCGACGAGTGGGGCGGAGGGGGCGCGCGAGGGTGGAGGAGCTCCGACGAGGAGGACGAAGGGGGTTGGCTGCGAGGGACGGAGGGGCCGGCGCCGGAGTTGGAGACGACGAGAGCCGGAGGGTCTCGGCTCGTCATCGCTTCGGGGTCGTGCTACGTGAAGCAAATGCCATGCGGAATCAAGCTCAGTTTCCAGACTCCAATGCCAAGACCATCCAAACACGTGGAATTCGGGTCTACTATTTCCAATTCCAATGCCATGGCCTCAATGCAGACATCCAAACGGGGTGTCATAGTTTTGTTCATATAATATTTACTAAATACTATAATGATATGAATACAAAAACTAATCACAGAGCTAACGGATATATTGACAGCTAATTTCAAATGAACAAAGCTATAAAAAATGTAATAAATATCTTAGAGCGTAGAAATTATTTAACACAATACTGTTACAAGTATTTTTGAATTTAATCTGGTGTAAGCCTAAACTGAACATGTGGTGAAGAGTGAAGACATGGTGCCCTGATCATATGAAGATATGATGGGTTAGTACACCAAAAAGACTGGAATCAACTTCTTGCTAGATATTATAGGATCACTATGACAGTGTCTATTAGAAATGATAATCCCTTCGGTGATGCCAACGCCAACCAAAGATTAGTCCAAGCCCTTTAGTAATAACCCAAGGAAATGTCATTTTTAAATACCTTGGTCTTTCTGCTTCTACTATGCAGATTTTTTTCTGTTCAAGAAACCTGGAAATTTTGTGCTCCGAAGCAATTCTCCAAAGTGGTAACAAAATGCTGATCTGCCCCTCTGCCTTGCTCAGTATAATTACAGTAACAGCTTGTGCCACACATGTTTTACATGCTCAATTTTACATGCTAAGCAGATCCTGAAGTTTTGGGCAGGCATGAGCTCTGAATCACCATTGTTTTACCTTTCAGTTGACATCTGCAAATTTCACAGAGTGACATATTGACATATGGATATGCAGTTCCATACGTGTATCCAAAGATAATGCCTTAAACACTTATGCAGCACAGTATTTAGCATTATACATTTTCTTCTGAAGTCTTTTCGTGTGGCAATCTGCTCATTGGTTTAATGCTTCTCTGTATAATCTGGCTTGACTACGATAATTGTGCAACCAGGAATAGCACGTACGGTGCCTTTGTGTAATTTTCTCCACAAATGATACTAAAGTGCAAGCAAAGCTCTTCGTAAGATTATTTACGTTTTGATTTCAGACTGAACAAACACGAATGATACTAAAAATGATCCAAACAACCACTGCGCCTGGTTTCTAGTGTTACATGAATCTGGCAGAATCAAAAGGCACCTTGGCTCGTGTCTGGCTGCCATGGAAGACACAGCTGCAAGCACTTGCATGCATCAGCAATTCAGCATGAGCATCACACACACCACTAAGGGGGTGTTTGGGACTGCTCCACAAACTCTGCTCCACAAACTCCATCGTGGAGCAGCTCCACAAAAAACTGGAGTTTATGGAGTACCTCTTTAGGTGCTCTCACAACTCCACCCTTTTTCCTGGAGCAGAGTGCGTGGAGCTGAAACCGTTTGGCTAAAAAACGTGGAGCGGAGCTGAAAAACGTGGAGCGGAGCAGTCCCAAACACGCCCTAAAGACTAAAGAGTAAAGACTAGCTTAGCTCCATTGAACAACAAGAGCAATGCACCAGGCAGAAGAAGGTGAAAGCAGTAAGCAGCACACCACTCCCGAATCCAAAGCAATCAAACAATCATCAGCATCAATCAAAACTACTATTGCGTCTATCTATCAATCAACTATACCTGAAGCACCAACACAAACCTCCCAGTCCCAGTGTTGATGCGCTATGCTTTGCACAAGCAAAGAAGAACCAAATCAATCAATCAATCCTTGTAGAAGCAAGCCAAGCGCAAGCACAAGTGCACAAGCTCGGTAGTGAGTGGTTGGTCATGGATCCTTGAGTAGCTCCATGATCCAGTCCCTGACTCTGAGGAAGCTTTTCATGGACAACCTCTCGTACACCATCTCGTACATCCGGAGGTTCATGTAGGCGAAGCTCATGTAGGTGTCGATGCATTCTTGGTGCCTGTGGTACAGCGCCGGGATGGTCAGAGCAGCAACGATGCCTGTTTTTGACGGAGGAGAGGAGAGCAGAGCAGAGAGACATGGTGAGTGAATACAGGGAGTATATCGATGATCATCGGACATCAGTAGAGATGGGTGAAGCAAAGACAAGGCAAAAGCTCTCGCTCACTTGCGTAGCAGGCGGCTGGGAAATCTGTAAGGCTGCCGACGATGGAGACGCTCCACAGGCAGAGGAAGGCTCGGTAGAAGAGCAGCGAGTCCCTGCCCAGCGCGATGTCCCGGAAGGCGTCCAAGGCGGCGTCGAGAGCAGAGCGCAGCAGCGCCGCCGCCTCGTCCACGGCCTGCTGCGGAACACGCAGCTCCGGGACGGGAGGCTGCGGCCTGTTGAGGAGGCGCGCCGCCTTGGCCCACAGGAAGAGCACGGTGAGGAGCAGGAGGACCACGTTGGAGGCGAGGGACAGCAAGGTGTAGCCGCGGACCAAGCCGCCGTAGAAGAGCAGCCAGGAGGAGACGGTGGCCGCCAGCAGGCAGGCGCTCACGTCGGCGCGGCCCCGGCGCCACAGCAGCACGTCCCAGACTGCATGCAGCAGCAATCCGATCCAGATATTCAATCCAATCCCTCCCGGGCAATGTAATTGGGTTGAGAGAAAGGGGGCGAGAGAGAGTACCGAATCCTCCGGCGGCACATGTCCCCGCGCCGCCGCCAACACCGGCGGTGGCGATTCGAGCATCCATCATGTAAGGTAAGGGAGGGGACGCAGGCAGGCAGCAGGCAACCAAGCAGCGACGACGGTCGACGGTGATGGATCGGATGAGAGGAATCCCCGGAATCCAATCCAGCCAAACTGGATGGGATGGAGGGGGCCGATGCAATGGAAATGGAATTCGACCAAAGCAAAGCAGCAACCAACAGCAGCTAGGTTGTAGAGTGAGCAGAACCAATCCCAATCCCAATCCCAATCAAATCAAACAGAGACGGAAGAGAAACCGAATGAAGAATCCATGGCTGATGATGGCTGCTCGCCTGCTCCCCCTCCCCCTCCCCCTCCCCCTCCCGACCAAAAAAACAGATGGCTGGAATGATGAGCCGGAATTGACGTGGCGTGGGTCCCACTACCACGAAGCAACAGGCACCGGCCTCCCCCCAATCATCCATCCACCACCACCACCCTTTTCTTTGCGTGCTGTGTTTTCTTCCACTTCCAGCTTGCCCTGCCGGTGCCGGCCTCCCCACCTCTGGCCTCTACCAAAAACTAAAATCATAACATAACATAAAGTTAGGATTCCGGAGACCATTATCTTTTATAATATGTTTCTTTGATATCGTAACTTTTTCGGGGTAGATCTAATTCAAAATGAGCTATCAACAAGAACCACTCGCGAGCTTGATTTAACCTAACTAATTTTTCGGCCAATCGTTGTTGTTCGGTGTTGGATTCCTAAGAAATACAGCTACGTTCGAGAAAAAAAAACAAGAACCACTCATGAGCTTGATTTAACCCATGCAGTTCGCACACACCACCCATGCATCGATCCCACCACGCGTAGACTAACATCACGGTTATGTACCGGTAACAAACATAGTCACTCAAAAAGGTTCTAATAATACATAAAGTGAAAAAATTGTGCAAAAAAAAAAACTAAGATACTGCAAAGATTTCTTTTGATTTTAATCCAAAAAACTAACATTTTAACAAGAACACATGCCGAACTAAAAATTTAAAAACAAACCCTTTTCGTCACACCAGAGAGGCATCACATGACAAATGAATATAGTCATGTCATAAGCATCGGTGTGATAGCTAAATGCACACACTAGCATCGCCATAGACACTTCCCACATACGTATACCGCTAGTGTGGTGGTTAAGTTAGGCCCGTGGTTGGCATGACTCATGTTGTGTACCTTTTCTTTTTTATCCAAAACAAAGGATCTAGGGATCTTCACAAATTAAATCTTGTATTTTTATGTAGAGGATGACACATTTTGTTTGGATATATTATCATCACAACTTTTGTAGTTCTGAAACTAAAGTTCTTCTCGGAATGCTATATTTGAGTTTTCGTTTAAGCTGATTTTTCCTGTCGTTGATCCAAAATGAAGGACGACCTAGTAACCTCTAAAAATATTGTAATTCTTCAAGTTAGATGCTAAAAATCTGGTATGACCCTTGTTGCTTGAGTGACATCATAGATTTTGTAGTTTTCTAAAACTAAAATTCTTCCCAAATGTTATATTTGAGTTTTAGGTTAAGTTGTTTAGCCCAAAATGATTTCCACTAGTCCGGGGAAAACCATCAAAATTCTTAGTCCGGAAAGTAGTACTTTGTCATGTAATTTTTAGAATACACACACGCGCGCGCGCGTGCTCAAAAGTGGAATTTCCAAAGTTGCTTAACAAAGCGCATGCATGGTTAAAATTAGATTTCAATTTGAAACCGAATTTAAAAATATATAAAATAACTTGAAAATTTCCATGAATGCTAAATATATATAATGTACCGAGAATCCAAAACTGGATCGGCTGTATTATATATAGCTCGACCGAACGCGCCGGCCGGGGTTGAGTTTGGGTGTGCTTGTCTTTGTAGACGCAGCGTGCATTGCAGTGCATGGAGTAAATGATACGTACGGTTGGGGCGCGCGCGCACACACGTATTGTGTCCGGTTGCGAGTAAATGCGGCGCACGACGACGGGCGGGAGGGGCCATACGTGCTTTCATTTCATGGATCGATCGATGCTTGCACATGTAGGCGTACGTGTGTACTATTTTAGACACACACACACACACTCCGGCCGGTGTGCGGTCCAATTTATCTCCCGTACGTGCCTCGCGCTGCATTCGTGGCTAAGGTAAGAGCGGGCAACTTGACGATGCACGCGCACGGTCACGACGGCGACATGCATGCATTGCAGTGCAGCTCTCTCTCTCTCTCTCTCTGCATGGAAGGCGATCACACAGGTATGCATGCATGGTCTGGTCCCCCACTGCACACCGTACCACCCTGCAGTGCAGTAGATCATATCACATGCAGTCACACACACAGGTACGTACTATGCAATGCATGCATTGTCGTACCTGCAGTCATGCAGAATTGCAGATGCATCTATCCTATCCTGCGTCGGTACGGTCGACGAACCTTCTTCCAGCCGATCAATGGATCATGGATGGATGGATGCAACAGCTAGCACATATATACGCACGAGTACGACTACACGTCATCCATGCATCCATGTATCTTCTTCTTCTTCTTCCACAGACCGACCTGCTTCTTCAAATTCCATTACAGACCGACCTGCAGCTAGCTTGAACGTAGTCTAAAATTTGGTATATATAGGAGGGCATCTCAGGCATGGCAGTCCTACCGTAGATGCAGATGAGTGCTATCTGGATTCGCAGCTAAGCTAGCTAGTCGATCGATCAGGATATATATATTATTCGATTCGATCTGCATCATATATCCAGGGGATCGGAGTACGTACGTCGATCGATCAGGATCGAATATGTCCCACATCGCGGTGGAGCGCAACCGGCGGCGGCAGATGAACGAGCACCTCAAGGTGCTCCGGTCCCTGACGCCCGCCCTCTACATCAAGCGCGGCGACCAAGCCTCCATCATCGGCGGCGCCATCGAGTTCATCAAGGAGCTGCAGCAGGTGCTGGAGTCGCTGGAGGCCAGGAAGAGGCGGCGCGGCAGCGGCGGACACAGCAGCTTCATCATCAGTCGTACTAGTAGTACCCCCAGCCCCACGCCCAGCCCGCGCTCCCACCTCCTCTCCTCCTCCGGATCCGGATCCTCCTCCGCCGCCAGCAGCAACACCATGGCCACCCCGTCGCCGCCAGTCGCTGCCGCAGGGATGATGATCAAAGAGCTCGCCGCCTGCTGCAATTCGGCCGTGGCCGACGTCGAAGCCAAGATCTCCGGCTCCAACGTCCTGCTGCGCACGCTGTCCCGCCGCATCCCCGGGCAGGCCGTCAGGATGATCGCCGTGCTGGAGGGCCTCCACCTGGAGGTGCTCCACCTCAACATCAGCACCATGGAAGACACCGTCCTCCACTCCTTCGTCCTCAAGGCACGTATATACGCATATCATATTCATATATAATGTAATTATCGATTGTTCTCATGCATGCCGCATATGTAATGTAATGTAATTAATTAATGCATGCAGATCGGGCTCGAATGCCAGCTCAGTGTTGAGGATCTTGCCTACGAGGTGCAGCAGATCTTCGTCGTCTGCTGCCGGGACCGGGACCCGGAGCTGCCGGAGCCGGAGCCGGGCCAGCCGCAGGAGAATCATCATCTCAGCTCATGATGTACTCCTCAGCTATGGCCATATAGTACGACCTACCAAATGCATGCATGGAAGAAAGACTCCATCGATTGAATTTGCTTACTTGCTTATTACAGTGCCTACGTACGTAGTAACCTCAAATTAATTAAGCAATGTGCTAGCTCCCTCTACATACGGATATATTATTATCTCTACTTCAATTCGTTGTTCTCTGCTAGCTATATCCAAGCCCATGAATGAATGTAACATATATAGGTAGAGCTAGCTAACGACTAGCTTTATTTACTTTTTGACATCATCATGCAATTACATACATACTTGAGCACTGCGATCCGTACGGAGTATGCTATTCTTCTTCAAGTCATTATTACACATTGAAACGTCATAATATCATATATATCGATCAGGGTTATCAGTTTATATATACATTAGCTAGCTGCATGCGTGCGTGCAAATATGACATGACCAATACATGTATCAATCATGCTTTGTATACTTTGGTCAATCAGTCGTTACTATATGTATATATAAACGGCACGGCTAGCCTCCGGACGTCTAGACGGACGCCCGAAGTAGCATTCCGTTTTCCCGCGTCCACGCATAGGCCCGTGCCGGCCGAATGTTGCTTGTCTGTGCCTGTGTCTCGCGGCCACGCGGGGCCCATGCCACCGAACATCACCCGCACCCGCGGTGACCGCTCGTGTCCTCTCCAGCTTTCCACGCGTATTCCATGTGCAAGATCTATTTTTAAAATATTCAGATGCAACACTTGCAATATACAAAAAAAGACAGATAAAACACTTGCAAAAACACTTGAAAACCATTGCAAAACATACACAACATCTAGATAAAACACTTGCAACATATGCATGAAAACATATGCAACATCCAAATAAACACGCTCGCAACATACGTCTGAAAAACAGATGAAACATTGGAGACAAACTCTTGCAACATACGTGTACAACCATTGCAACATATGCAACATCCCGATCTACTTTTGCAACATATGTATGAAACGCTTGCAACATACCTCTAAAACATCTAAAATATTTTAAATGTGAGCTTGCAACATGCATCATATCCTCGTGCGGCCTCCTCCGCTGTTTGCATCGGGGTGCCACAGCCATAGTAGCAGGCGAGACCAGAGGGCTTCTACGCGAGGGCCTGACGCTTCTCCTTGCGCTGGCGGCGCCTATCGGCATCGTTGGGATGGGCAGGTGGTGGAGCAGGAGCAGCGGGCGTGCAGAGCAGGAGTAGGAGCAACGGCAAGAGCAGTGGGGCGGGCGGCAGGAGCAACAGAAGGGGGGTGTGGGCGGCGGCGGAGAAGCAGGAGCAGTGCGAGACGGGTGGCAGGAGCAGCGGAAGGGGACGGACACGAGGTTTATTGGGTTGTCTGGTCTGCAGGCCCAAGCGCACGGGGACGGGATGGACGCTCGCATCCTATCATTTTTGAAAGAGCACAGGTTCACATCAACACGTACAACCGTAGTAGGGGAACAGAACCAATACAAACATGCATGGTGTCCAACATGCGCGGGTCCTCTATCCCCTCATGCAAGTCATTCCACATCATGCAAGTTAGGATTAGGAGCTGCCTCCGGCCTCCGCTTCTCCCTGCCTCTCTCCATCTGCGCGGCCTCCGCTCATCATCGGCTTCGGCCCAGGTCAAGCGACGTATTGGCACAGACGGTCGACCTCCCTCTCCTCCTGCCCGACGCGACGCACCAACCTGCGTCGCCAGACCCCAACGCCGAGCGCTAGCCCTACCACAACCTACGCCGGTAGCGTCGACCTATGCGACTGGCCTGGCGCGTCTGCAGATCTGGTGCCTAAAGAGGTAATGTTGTTATTATCAATGCTGATGATTAGATTTATTACCTAATATGCATATCCACTTCTTCATATTTTCTCTCCAATAGTGTCGGGTATCGATATTAGGAATATCCAGAGCAAGGAAGTTAGCGCTCACGCTGACTTCCCCGGATGGCTCGAGACGTATTAAAAGGTCTCGCGCGACCCCTTAGGTGTGGGCTCTGTCTCGCCCGAACCCAAGGACGCAGTTTTTGTCTCGCCCGACCTCGGGCTCCGTCTTGCCCGACCCAAGGCCGCGGGCTCTATCTCGCCCGACCCTAAGGCCGCAAGCTCCATCTCGCCCGATCCCTTGGGTGCGGGCTCTGTCTCAGCCCACCTCAGGCTCCGTCTCGCCCGACCTAAAAGGCCACGGGCTCCGTCTCGCCCGACCTCGAGGACACGGGCTCCGTCTCGTCCGACGGGAACCCATACCGCCGCCAACCACTCCAGATCCAAGCGTATGGGCCTGGGTCAAAACTCTGATGCTTGGTAAGAGACAGGCATACCTCGATATAACCTGTGGCCATGACAGGCCATACCTGGGGATTCACATCAAGAACAGTGTCGGACATGCCGGTGTTGTTCTGCCTAATCCTCGTACGGATGCTGATAGGTGTGTCAGTTCACCACGACAACCGCAAGGACAAAGTGGAACACCATGACCAGCAGATGACGCCGCGCATGGCGCCAGTGACAAACAGGGCCACGACATGGAGCCGTCCCTGTTGACATCCACAGGATCAGCGGGACCCGCACGAAGGAGAAGGACCCGGCAACCCTGAAAGCCTTCTTGTCTCTCTCGTTCTTCTACTTTTCCTCCTCTGTAACCTGTGCTTTCCCTTCGTCTATAAAAGGGGAAGCAGGGCGCCTTATGGAAGGGGGCGAAAAACATGAAGTCAGAACACAAGAGCACGACACGAGCACACGACTGAGCGGCAAGCGAGCTCTCAGCACCCGTTCACTCCTTCCACCAGAGACTTGGGATCCTCTCCCTCTCTTGCCTGTTTGTAACCCCTACTACAAACCAAGTTTCGGTAACATGAGCAGCAGCGAACTGGATGTAGGGACGTTCTGCCCGAACCAGTATAAACCCTTGTGTCCTCCGAGCACAACATCCGGGCTAGACGCGTAAATACAAATTTACTCATCGTTGGTCCGAAAACACCGACAATTGGCGCGCCAGATAGGGGCTTTTTGCGCGTCTCGACGTCCACATTAGGCCTCGGATGGCTAGTCACGGCGTCAGCTGGGTCTCGGGAGTGCACATGCACTTTGGGAACCTAGACTTCATCATTACGATGGAGGGAGAGTGGGCATAGGTTCCCACCGCCGTCCAACCTCTTCGCTCCACCGGCCTCGACGCGATCACCGAGGCGCTTGAGGAGCTGCAGTTGCACGCACCGAAGGGGAGGCTAGAACGCCAGCTCGGCGCCTTCCTAGGACCCTGACCGTCCCGGGAGGACCTGCGCCGCCTCACCTTCTTGTTCGCCAACGTCATAACGCAGCTTGCCAGAGTAGAGCCGCTCTCCCTGGAATACCTCATCCGGAGCGCCCCGACAGCGCTCTGGTTTGGTCTGTGGCACGCTGCAGAGACCATTGGCCACCTTGTGGCGCCGTGCATGCCCCCATCCCCTACAAACGATGAGTTCGTGGGGATGACCAAATACGTCGTGGAATCTTTCCACGACCTCCTCGTGGGTGAATTGGAGTCGCCCTCCAACGCTGACTCCAGCAGGGGGAACCATCAGCCTCGTGAGAATGTTTCATGGAAGGTACCCCTAAGGGTTACGTCGAAAGCATCCATGAGGGAGGGGCTAACCCAATAGATGACCTCGACGACAAGGTCGAGGGGATGCAGGGGCCCTACCTCGCCTGTAGGTAGAGCAGTTAAGGGCACGACTCCAGCTCAAGTAAGAACACGTGGGGCTCGAGCGAGAGATCGAGCGCCACGGAGTCAGTGGGCGTGCGTGCACCGCGGCCCACGACGTCAACTAGAGGATCATCGAGGACGACGAAGCCCTCCCACACTTCACTTGGGCAAGCCAAAACATCGCTGCCACGGCGGTCCTTGCTCCGGGGGCTTCTAGAGCCCACGACACCAGAGGACCATCGGTCCCATCGTGAGATTCGCACGCTACTCGAGCATGCGGTGGTGCAGCAGGCCGAGAGCTCGCTGTCCCAATGACGTGAGCTCGATGCCAGCCAACATGCCCCCTCAGAGCAACCCGACAGGGACATGTCAGTCCACTAGGACAGCGAAGCGGTAGGCCACGCGCCGAGGTCCTGGTGCATGAGCGTCTTGGCCTCCACCATGACATGCGTGACACCCTAGATGCCTGTAGGCGTGCCCGCGATAATGAGAGGGAGGAGGCTAGCCATGGCTACCATCCTCGTCATGGTGGACGCTACGACAGCAGCGAGGACTGAAGCCCGAGCCCCGACTTGCCGGGACCTCAGGCCTTTGGATGACACATCCTCAACGCCGTCTTCCCACCATGGTACCGACCACCGACCAACATCCCAAAATACTTTGGGAAAACAAACCCTGGACTGTGGCTCGAGGATTATCGTCTTGCTTACCAAGCTGGTGGAGCGGATAGTGAAAATTTCATTATCCGCAACCTTCCATTATTCCTAGCCGATTCGGCGCGAACGTGGTTGAAACACCTTCAGCCCAACCGAATCAAAAGTTGGGTGGACCTAAAAGAAATCTTCGTGGAAAACTTTTAGGACACATACGCGCATCCTAGGAACTCATGGGATCTTAAAAACTACTGACATAAGTTCAGGAAACTCTTCGTGGGTACATCCGCCGCTTCTCTCGGTAGTGCAACGAGCTACCCAACATGGCCGACGCCAACGTCATAGGAGCTTTCCTATCTGGGACCACCTATGAGTCCCTGGTTCACAAGCTAAGACGTAAGTGATGTAGACTAGGCCCGATCTTTTGAAAGTTATGATAGCGTCGATTGGTGAAGACTCGATGTTCATGATCTAGGCTTCGAACCAAGACTGATTTGGACCTCCGCAACCGTTATACCACTGCTCCGTTGGTTATCAACCACGCGAACGCGATTGACCTCGCCGAGAAGGCTTTCCTGCAAGCGAATCGAGAACACAAGCAAGAATAGGATAAACGCAATCTGAAATTGCAAATAAATATGAGGCTTATGATAATGAGAAGGAGTTCAAGTCTTTATTCGAAAGGACTAATCACCATAGGTGAACAAGATCAAGAACTGAGGCCCTGGTTCATAGCAAGCGGCCTTGGCGGCGACAGTTGCAGCGAAACGACGTCTGTTTCACAAGGAAATCAAGAACTAGACAAAACCCAAACCCTAAGGAGAGCGACGGCTGCTATTTATAGAGTCTTGAGCGTCACCCCCTGGACGCGCCCCCTAATGGGCCCAAACACGATACACGGCCCAACGGACCAAAAGACGGTGTCGCAGCATCCTGGCAGATTCTGGACGCTGACTTGTTTCGATGATTCCTGTTGATTCCGAAGATCTTTTGACGTGAAACCACTTGGATTGGCTTCCTTATCAAATTAGCTTTCTATCCATATATGGATCGTCGAAAACAGAGTCCGGATGTGTCCTAGGTGACCAGTTTAAGACAGACTGGTCCTGAAGGCCGAGGCAGACTCGAACTTGAGTTGCTTTGGGCCTCCACCTCAGGGACTCAAACCGAATTAGCCTTGGGCCTCCTTCTTGACTTGGACACCCTTGCTGGTCTCCTACCCCTCCATACCATGCGCCAAACATGGTCGTATGCATGGGTGTCATGTCCTCATCATCCTCCCCTTCTTGATGAAAAGTCATCCTCGGCGTCGATTGTGCTTGAAACTGATCCTGCACAACACAAAAGGAGAACGAGGTTGCCAAGACAAAGGGAACTAAAATAATTGTCATCTCGCATAAAAATTTTAGCAAGCATGTAGACTCCATGATCCGAATGCACACGATGTATGTCAACACTATCCTGTAAAAGATTAGAACTAACCAAAGACAATGCAGGAATAGATGGTCTAGCAAACATAGGTAGCAACCAACAATGCTCCCCTTCTTGGAAGTGAACATGTTTCTTTGAGGAACATGAGAAAATATTTGTATTATTATGGCTGCCCTCTAAACGATCATAATCTTGTACAACAAAAGGAAAATTCATATTACTACAAATGTATACTCGATGTATCATATATTGTCCCTTATTGTTATATTTGCCAATAACATGATATGTGTGTTTAGAAAACCAAGGCAGATCAGCATATTTAAAAAGGCTCTCCTCCAAACAATCAAGGTTACAAAAAACATCAAATTCAATGTAACCCAAAGTATGTAAAGAAGACAACAGTTTGAGCTCATCAGTTTTAGTAGCAATATGAATAACATGTTTATTTTCAGCACAATTGGTTGGTTCCAAAACATGTAAAACTGAAGCATCATCAACCAATTCATCTTTATCACAAGGAACATCAAGCAAATTATCATGGGACAAAGATAAATCAAGAGAGGATTCCACTAACAATTGCTCTATGATAGCATGGTTTGTGGAAGAATTTAGTACATTAAGACAATTTTTACCTTCCATGAGTGTAGCACCATGGGCATTACCTGTGTTCTCAGCAGGAGTAATAGGTTCATTGTGAAGTGATGGTTCTAAATTTGCATATGAGGTTGTGAGCTCCTCATTTTCTTCCATGTCACCCTCTTGCTTATGTACATTATCCTGTAGAAGGTTAGTCATAACAAGAGGAATAACAACAGACTCTTCCTCTAAATAGTGCACCTCAGCATATGAAGTCAAAATAGGAGGTGGATTAACAAAGGTTTCTCGCATAAGGAGTTTCATATCATTCCAAGTTTGAGGTTTATCAGAAGGATCTAAAGACTCCCACCAAGATAAAGCAGAATGTCACAAAACACTAGCTGCATTTTTTACCTTCCTCCTTGGACACATAAAGCGAGTAGCAAATATGTTATCGATGGTAATTTCCCACTCCATGTACTCATCAGCGCCTATACCATCATAAGTCGGTGGATACGAACAACCTGTCATTGTTAGAAGACAGCAAAAGACAACACATAAGTATTATCCCTATCAACTACTATAGGATGTGGACAAGGAAAAACAAGGCACTCAACTCTCAAGTATCTTACCACGGTCTTACAAGTGTTCTTACCAAAGCAACAAGCGGTGCAATCGGTCGATGACTGTGATACCGTTGTAGCTTGAGTGTAACAGTTGCAAGGCGAACCTGTACTTGATTAGAAGAAAGTGGAGCTTGGACAGGCACAATATAGTAGCAAGGAATAGCAATAATTTAATTCAGAAATTGCAAGATTGAAAAGTAGTCTCAAGCTAGTCTATGTCGCTGGCCTAAACTCGTCCTGAACCTAGTTCAAGCAAGCAATACAATATAACTCAGCACAAGGACTCAAAAGGATGTAAGCACTTCTGAACTTTTTTTTCACTTTCTTTTTCTTTCCTTCTTTATTTTTTCTCTCTTTTTTTTAGGTGCGGCTTTTTTTCTTCTTTTGGTTTTTGCACCTCTTTGCCTTTTTCTTTGTTTTATGTTTTTTTATCTCACAAAAGTGCCGCACATAAGATATTAGACTTTAGATATTTCCACCGTGGAAGAAAAATACTTAACCGAGGAAGCCGTAGAAGGAATTGCTAGACAAAACAAACTCAATCACGCAACCCACTCTGTGACTATTTTAGATCCAAAGAAAAACTGGAGATCAATCTGATGCAAGCCACACTAGGAAACAAGACTTGACACTAGACTAAGAACAAGATAAGAACACAACAAACACTAAGACGCGGCGAGGGACGACAGTTCAATAAAGCAAACTAAAATTAAAAAAATTGCAAAGGCACAGCAGGGCTATAGGACTAGAGATATGTGATAGTGTATATTTTTTGGCTTTTTGTGGACTATAGGTAAAACAAAAATAGTAGCAATCTAAAGGGGAAAACAAAGTTATACCTAATAGGCAACAAGGTCTCTGATACCACTTGATGTAGACTAGGCCCGATCTTCTGAAAGGTATGATAGCATCGATTGGTGGAGACTCGATGTTCACGATCTAGGCTTCGAACCAAGACTGATTCGAACCCCCGCAACCGTTACACCACTGCTCCGTTGGTTATCAACCACGCGAACGTGATTGACCTCGCCGAGAAGGCTTTCCTGCAAGCGAATCGAGAACACAAGCAAGAACGGGATAAACGCAATCTAAAATTACAAATAAATATGAGGCTTATGATAATGAGAAGGAGTTCAAGTCTTTATTCAAAAGGACTAATCGCCACAGGCGAACAAGATCAAGAACTGGGGCCCTGGTTCACAGCAAGCGGCCTTGGCGGCGACAGTTGCAGCGAAACAACGTCTGTTTCATAAGGAAATCAAGAACTAAACAAAACCCAAACGCTAAGGAGAGCGACGACTGCTATTTATAGAGTCTTGGGCGTCACCCCCTGGACGCACCCCCTAATGGGCCCAAACACGATACACGGCCCAACGGACCAAAAGACGGTGTCGTAGCATCCTGGTAGATTCTAGATGCTGACTTGTTTCAACGATTCCTGTTGATTTCGATGATCTTTTGACGTGAAACCACTTGGATTGGCTTCCTTATCAAATTAGCTTTCCATCCATATGTGGATCGTCGAAAACAGAGTCCGGGTGCGTCCTGGGTGACTAGTTTAAGGCAGACTGGTCCTGAAGGCCGAGGCAGACTCGAACTTGAGTTGCTTTGGGCCTCCACCTCGGGGACTCAAACCGAATTAGGCTCGGGCCTCCTTCTTGACTTGGACACCCTTGCTGGTCTCCTACCCCTCCATACTATGTGCCAAATATGGTCGTATGCATGGGTGTCATGTCCTCATCAGTAAGGGCCCGTGAATCACCAAGGAGCTCCTCGACATCGTCACCAGCCACGCCTTGGGCGAGGAGGCGGTCGGGGCAATTTTCAACCGCCCTAAGGGCAAGGCAAAGCAAGGCGAGGATGCCAAGGAAGGCGCCTCCAACCGTCCCAACAAGAAGAAGAACAAGCAGCGGCATGAGGGCTCGCTCGTGGCCACTGCCGACCATAAGGGGGTCAGAAGCCCGTGAGGGTACCCCGGACCACTTCGAGAAGCTGCTCGAAGGCCCATGCTCGAACCATGCTTTCCCTGTCAAGTACCTATACAAGGACTGTGTCTTCATGAAGCGGTTCTTGTCTGAAGGCTCCAACAAGAGGTAGCATAGGAAGGAGCCCAAGCCGGCCGTAAACGATGTCAAGGGGAAGGACGGTGGATTTTTGACGCTGGATGGCTGCCTCATGATCTTCGAAGGGTTGGCGGCCTATGACTCCAAGTGCCACCAGAAGCTTGCACGCTGCGAGGTCTATACGGCTGAGCCGACTACGCCTTTCTTCCTCCAAGGGTCAGAGTCTGCCATAACCTTTGATCGGACCGACCACCCGTAAAGCGTCTCGCAGCTGGGAAGATACCCGCTCGTGGTCGACCCGATCATTGACACAAAGTGGCTCACTAAGGTGCTGATGGATGGAGGTAGCGGCCTAAACATCATGTACGCAAAAACGCTCGATGCCACGGGCATCGACCGATCACGCATACGGCCAACCGAGGTGCCTTTCCACGACATTGTGCCTAAAAAGTAGGCCATGCCACTTGGGCAGATCGATCTACCCATCACCTTCGGGAATCTAGCCAATTATAGGATGGAGACCCTTACCTTCGAGGTGGTCGGGTTCCACGGGACCTACCACGCCATCCTAGGAAGTCCATGCTACGCGAAGTTTATGGCCGTCCCAAACTACACCTATCTAAAGTTGAAGATGCCAGGTCCATGCGGGGTCATCACCATCGGCACCTCCTTCCAGTGTGCCTACGAGTGCGAGGTTGTGTGCGGCGAACACACCATAGCAATTGTCGCCTCCAAAGAGCTTGCAACCATCAGGGAGGAGGTCGTCAAAGAAGCGCCCGACCCTAAGCGGTCGGCCAGGTCTTTCAAGCCTGTAGAGAATGTCAAGGAGGTCCTCATAGACCCCAGCAGCTCCAAGGGCAAAGTGGTGCACATCAGCACCACGCTTTCCTTCAAATAGGAAAGCGCGCTCGCCGACTTCCTACGCGCTAATAGAGCCATCTTTGCATGGAGACCCTCGGACATGCCAGGCATTCAGAGAGAAGTCACCGAGCATGCCTTAAATATCAGGCCAGGCTCCAAGCCGGTGAAGCAGCGCTTGCGTCGCTTCGGCGAGGAGAAACGTAGGGCCATCGGCGAGGAGATTGCGAAGCTTTTGATGGCCGAGTTCATCAAGGAAGTATATCACCCCAAGTGGTTAGCCAATCCCATTCTTGTACGAAAAAAGAGTGGGAAACGGAGAATGTGTGTTGACTACACGGGTCTCAACAAAGCGTGTCCAAAGGGTCTGTTTCCTTTGCCACGCATAGACCAAGTAGTCGACTCGACCTCAGGGTGCGAAACTCTTTGCTTCCTTGATGCATACTCTAGGTACCATCAAATCATGATGAAAGTGTCTGACCAGCTCGCGATGTCTTTCATCACCCTGTTTAGATTGTTCTGCTTTGTCACAATGTCATTCGGTCTAAAAACGCGGGGCCACGTATCAGTGTTGTATGCCCAAGTGTTTCGGTGACCTCATTAGACAAACCATTGATGCCTATGTAGACAAGATCATGGTTAAGTCCAAACGGGCAGACCAGGTCGTAGCTGACCTAGAGCAGACCTTCACGATCTCCGAGCAAATGGCATCAAACTCAACCCTGAGAAATGCGTTTTTGAGGTCTGAGGGGTATGCTGCTGGGTTTTATCATCTTCGAGCGCGACATCGAAGCCAACCCGGAGAAAATCTCAGCCATCACAAGGATGGGCCCAATTCAGAACATAAAGGGGGTATAACAGGTTACCAGGTGCCTCGCCACGCTGAGTCGCTTTATCTCACGCCTCGGCGAGCGAGGTCTCCCCCCTCTATCGGCTTCTGAAGAAGGCCTACTGCTTCGAATGGATGCCTGAGGCCTAGGAGGCACTTGATAAAGTCAAGCAGCTCCTGACAAAGGCCCCTATGTTGGTCCCCCCAACCGACGGGGAACCGCTTCTGCTCTACGTTGCGGCCACCACGCAAGTGGTCAGCGCCGCCCTGGTGGTAGAGCGAGAAGAAGAGGGACACACCCTCAAAGCCGGCGGCGTCTGTGTACTTCATTAGCGAGGTCTTGTCCAATTTCAAGACTCGCTACCCCCAAATCTAGAAACTCCTGTACACCATCCTTATCGCCAAAAGGAAGCTGCGTCACTACTTCGAGTCGCATCCGATGACATTCGTGACGCCCTTCCCTCTCGGCAAGGTCGTCCAAAATCGGGAAGCCATGGGAAGAATCGTGAGGTGGGCACTCGAGCTAATGAGTCAAGGCATTTCATACGCCCCTCGGACGGCCATCAAGTCCTAAGTGCTGGCTAATTTCATTGTAGAGTGGACCGAGATCCAAATGCCGCCAGCAGTCGTCGACCAAGAGTACTAGACGATGTACTTCGATGAATCATTGATGAAGAAAGGCGCCGATGTAGGGCTGGTCTTTGTCTCATCCCTTGGGGAACGCATGAGGTACATGGTTCGCATCTATTTCCCCTCATCCAACAATGTGGCCAAGTATGAGGCACTCATCAACGGCCTACGCATCACCGTAGAGTTGGGTATCCGATGGCTTGATGTCCGGGGCAACTCCCAGCTAGTCATCGACCAAGTCATGAAGGAATCAAGCTACCACAATGCCAAGATGGTTGCGTATTGCCGAGAAGTCCGCCAGTTGGAGGATAAGTTCGACAGTCTTGAGCTCAATCACATCCCGAGGCGTCTCAATGAGGCGACCAACACGCTAGCAAAAACGGTGTCCGGCCGAGAGCCAGTGCAATGGGCGTCTTCACCGGTGATCAATACAAGCCCTCGGTCCACTACGAGGAGCCAGAACAGACTAGTGATGGGCCGCCAGCCCTAGGCTCGGGGGCTAACCAGCCGTTGGCTCCATCTGACCCCGAAGTCATGGAGCTTGATGAGGATCCAGCGATAGAGCCCGACCCTCTGGCCGACTGGAGGACGCCTTACCTCGACTACCCCCTTCGTGAGGCACTGTCGATAGACAAAATGGAGGCTCGGTGGCTCGCGTGTCGTGCCAAGTCCTTTGTCGTTATTGAGGGTGAGCTCTATAGACGAAGCCACACTAGAATCCTACAGCGCTGCATCCCCATCGAACAAGGGAAGCAATTGCTGAGTGATATCCATGGTGGTATCTGCGGGCACCATGCCGCACCTAGGACCCTGGTCGAAAATACGTTCCGACAAGGCTTCTACTAGCCGACCATAGTAGCCGACACTAAATAGATTGTGCGCACCTATGAAGGGTGTTAATACTATGCTCGGCAGACCCACCTATCGGCCCAAGCACTCCAAATGATCCCTATCACATGGCCGTTCATGGTCTAGGGGCTCGATCTGGTCAGACCTCTTAAGAGGGCGCCCGGGGGATATACACACTTGCTTGTCGTCGTAGACAAGTTTACAAAGTGGATAGAGGCTCGACCGATCTCCGTGATCAAGTCCAAGCAAGCCGTGTTGTTCTTCCTTGACATCGTCCATTGCTTTGGAGTCCTAAACTCCATTATCACGGAGAACGGCACGCAGTTCACTGAGAAGTTCCTCGAATTCTATGATGAATACCACATCTGCGTCGATTTGGCTGCCGTGGCGTACCCCCGCACGAACGGGTAGGTCAAGCGCATGAACGGCATTGTCCTACAAGGCCTCAAGCCTACGATCTTCAACCGGTTGAACAAGTTTGTCGGATGATGGGTCGTGGAGTTTCCCACGGTGCTCTAGAGCCTGAGGACGACCCCCAGTCGGGCCATCGGCTACACACCATTCTTCATGGTCTATGGTTCCAAGGCTATCTTCTCAACCGACCTCGATTATGGAGCACCGAGGGTCAAGGCGTATGACGAATAGGGAGCCGAGGCGTCCCTCGAGAATGCCATGGACTAGCTAGATGAAGCACGAGACGTTACCCTCCTCTGCTTGGCCAAGTACTAGCAAGCGTTGCACCGGTACCAAAACCATCGAGTGCGGGGTCGGACCTTCAACGTCAGGGACCTGGTGCTCCACCTTGTCTAGAGCAACAAGAACTACCATAAGCTCTCTCCACCGTGGGAGGGACCGTACGTCGTTATGGAGGTGCTCCGACCAGGCACCTACAGGCTCAAGACCATCGATGGCGAAGTCTTCGTCAATGCCTGGAACATTGAACAACTACGTCGCTTTTACCCTTAATTTACACACACTTTCTATTATCGATTTCGCTATCAACTCCTCGATGTTTAGTGACACCCGACCCTAGCAATGGCAAAGGGCTCAGGACCATCGACGGCGAAGTCTTCGTCAATGTTTGGAACATCGAACAGCTACGTCGCTTTTACCCTTAATTTACACATGCTTTCTCTTATCGGTTTTGTTATTGACGCCTCAATGTTTAGTGACACCCGACCCCAGCAACGCAGAGGGGTCGGGCCTCACTCGGGGGATGATAAGAGCATATCTATCTGGTAGACATTCTCTATGCCCGACCCTTTCTCACGTTAAGATCTTAGAAGCAAGGGTTGCGAAAATGAACCCTGAGTAAAACTGGTCGGACCGTAAGAAACCTACGCCCCAGTGGCTATGGCGTTTTTACCCACCAGCATGATTAGAGTTTTTTGCCCGCACCCCGAGCTTTTTGACCTTAACTACAGAAAGAGTCAGAACGCATTAAAGAGTATATCTACCCAACAAACATTCTCTAAGCCTGACCCTTTTCTCACATTAAGATCTAGAAGCAAGGGTTGCGGAAACAAACACTGGGTAAAACTGGTCAAACTGCAAGAAACCTATGCCCCAGCTACTATGGCGTTTCTGCTCACCAGCTTGATCATAGTTTTTTCACCTGTACCCCGAGCTTTATCGCCTTAACAACGGAAAGGGTCAGAATGCATTAATCTTTTTACACAAAAAGGGGAGAAGAGCTAAAAATCTGTTTGGCTATAACGAAATTTAAGAGCTTGTCCACTTATTTCAAGTTCGTCGCCTGGCTTATCTACCTAACTAATCTCTTATGGGGATGATCTCATCCTCTATCTCCATAGGTAAGTCATGTGCCAGAGGGGCCACCTCCATCTCGATGTTGTCCGGCTCGGCGTCGGTATAGATGGGCGCGAGAACCATCATAGGTAAGGTGGGATACGGAGCTAAAAATGCTCCTACGACTCATTCAGGCCTAGGAGTTCGAAGGCTGGCCCTCCGACGGGTTCACAGCCGCTCCGAGGCACCCTATGAGCGAGGGGTGGAAAGGGATGGGTCCATTAATGGCCAGTACTCGGGTGCATGAGCATTGCGAGCATTATGGCCCACGTTCGAGTCTTGGTCGGTTCTCAATCCATGGTTTTTCCTCAAAGAAAGGTAACAAGCCCTTGGGACCGGTTAAACGGACCCGAGAACAATATGGATTGGCCACTGAGAATCTGGAGTCAGTCACCAGCTGACCCATGACGGACCCCCACGAACTAGAAGCTGGGGCCCCACTCAGACTAGCCTATTAACAGCTCACCGAGCACCATGTTTCGTCCATCGAGGAAAAACATGGCACGGCTCACCCCTCCATTTTATCAAAAAAACGCTTGAGGGATGATGATCACAAAGATGAGCTAACCCCTCGACCAGACCCCTACAACGTGCGGGGCTCGAGGGAAGTTGGATTTGTAAGGAGACCGAATATGCAGTCGCAGGATGATGGCTCGCATCCTTGGGAGGGGCACATACAAAAACTAAGAATAACGTTTTTGAAAAAACGCTTCCTCTTACCAGTTTCGCTATCGTCTCCTCGATCTTTAGTGAAACCTGACCCCGACAACGGCAAGGGGTTGGGCCTCACTCGGGGGCTAATAAGGGTATATATATATATCCTTTCTCAAATAGTCGCCTTGCCTGACCCTTTCTCATGTTAAAAATCTAGAGGCAAGGTTTGCGGAAACGTACGCTGAGTAAAACTGGTCGGACTATAAGAAACCTATGCTCCAGCGGCTATGACACTCTTGTTCACCAGTATGATCAGAGTTTCTCACCCACACCTCGAGCTCTACGGTCTTAATAATAGGAAGGGTCGAAATGCATTAACCCTTTTTACACATAAAAGGGAGAAAGAACAAATTTGTTCAACCGAAACAAAAGAACAAGCTTGTTTAAACAAAACAGAAGGGTTGGAACTTATCCACTTATTACAAATGCGTCGCCTGACCTATCTGACTAAACTAACCCCTTGGGGGATGATTTCATCTTCTATCTTGGCAGAAAGGTCATGTGCCAGGGGGCCACCTCCTTCTCGATGTCATCCAGCTTGACGTCGGTATAGACGGGCATGAAGCCTTGGCTCATCATCGCTAGATCGATGTTCTCGTAATGAGAACAGGCGATCACGAATGATCGGTGAACGCCAAAGCGAAGTGCGCCCCTTGCCATGTCACGTGCCTGGTCCGTGATCCGGGTGGCATGAACCGTGAGCGAGCTTGTCTCCTGCTCTGGGGCTAGTTCGAGCTCCTCATAGACCAGCTGGATGGCAACGCACAGGTTATCATGTTCGTCGCTCTCCTTCTAGAGGGTGTCCTTCACCTCGTCGAGCTCCTTCTCTAGACTACGACTCTTCACCACCTCCACCCCGAGCTTGTCGTCGAGACCTACCCAAGTCACGTACCGACCATGTCAAAAGGCTTACCACGGATTTCAGGGAGAAAGACAATAATGAAAACCAGAGACTTACTGTCCACATACACCCGAAGCTTGCACACATCATCGCGCTGCTGGGTCACCTCGGCCTCCAAGCGCCAGACCTCTTCTTGGTGCTGATTGACCTTCATGGCGAGCCCAGCAGACATGCCCTCGGCTGCAACCTTCAGGTCCCTCTCATTCTGAAGCTCATCCTCGAGGTGGTCGATCCGCTGCTGAGCATCAGCGCACTCCTGGAGAGCCAGGTCAATCCCTATGTGGAGCTCCTCTATGGCCCAGAGTAAATCATCTCGCTCCTTCCATAGCCGCTCGGCCTCCATGGTGTCCGTGTGCACCCTCTTGATCAGGGCTGTGAGCTTCTCCTTGGCCTTGTGGGCGTCATCGCGAGCGTCCTTCTCCCTGACTCAAAGGTCGGCCACCTCCTGGGCGGCAGGGGCAAGCTCAACCACCTCCTGACGGGTGGCAGCGAGCTATGCGGTCAGCCCCTCACTTCGCCATGTGTCTTCAACAAGGAACTGGGACTTCTCCTGGCTGTGGGGCATAAGGACTTACGAAGAAGACAAGACTTAGAGGCGTGGAAAGAGAACATGAGGGTCGGAAGCACGGTCATATCATACCTGGCCAATCGGGGCGACAATGCCGCGCATCGAGCTCAGCATGGTAGACAGGGCGCGAACCGCGTCCTCAACCTCGAAGCATGGTGAGTAGGTGATGCAGACACAGAGGCCTACCCTGTCGCCACATCCACGAAGGATGCCTCATGTGTGCCCCCTTCCATCTACCCTGCTGTGGACACGGCCACCTACACGGACGGCAGCTCTGGCCGTGTCACCTCCACCTACGACATCGAGGACAGACCGGCCGCGCCGTGCCCGCCACGGGTGCCCCGGACGCTCCCTCCTCCGCCTGCTCTCCCATGGATGTGGCCATCGGCTGCACCTCCTTGGTCGACGCCGTGGCCGCCCCAACGCCACTCACGCTCACCACTGACACGGCGCCAGCCAGCTCCTGGCGTGTTTACCGAATTATGATATTTTTCAGAGCAAGCCATAGGAGAGTCCCAAGTCCTCCGACGCTGTAAGGGACATGACGGTCAGTTCGCGACAAAAATTCGTTAAGACAAAAAGACAAAAAAACTTTTTGACTCACCTTAACGCCATCATGCGAGGATGTTTTGGGGCTGGCTTGCCTAACCTTGGCTACTCCTTGTTAGCATGTTGCCGCATCGAGTCCTCCCTCGGCTCGGAGGGCTCGGATCGATCAGAATAGCCACCCACCACCGACTCTAAAGGCGCCGCTGAGGGCTCGGACGGAGCGGGGTGACTTGTTTCCGCTGACTTCGGGGCCACCATAGATGACCCGGATGGAGTAGGGCAGTCTGATTCCACCAGCTTCGGGGCCACCATCAAAGGGCCAGACAAGGCAAGGCGACTTGATTCCTCCAGTTCTGAGGCCGCCGTCGAAGGTCCAGACGGTGCGGGGCATTTTGATTCCACCGGCTTTGGGGTGCGTCCTCCCCCTCCTACCCGTGGCATGCCATAGGAAGGGCCCCTCCTACGGTGAAGGCGGGTCCTCATCCTCAGCTGCTAGATCATCCCACGGAATGGGTGACATGGAGCCATCATCCTCCTCCTCTTCTTCTGACGAACCTTGATGTCGCTTCCCTCGCTGCAGCTTTGCTCGCTGCTTTGACCACCGTTTCCTCTCCTTGTCGTCCTTCCTCTTTCTTTGTTCATCCGTGGCATGGTTCGCCACCCTCATGGCCACGTGCTCTGGCAGCGGTGTGATAGAGTCCCGGAAGACTAACCCCACTGGCAGCTCGATGAAGCCCGCGTCCGGCCGTATCACAGGATGCCCCGAGATCAAGAACATGGTGTTGGCCTCCCCCGTGGCCTCATTGATGCGCTGTGCGACCTCGGTGTCATGGAGTAGCCCCTGGGCAAGCATCGTCCCGATGAGCTACGCGCTAGGCGTCATCCCGTATAGCCTACGCCGGATGACGGTTTGCCTGGTCGATGGGTCGAGAACTGTCACAAGTAAGGTGGGATATGGAGCTGAAAATACTCCTATGGCCCATTTAGGTCTAGGAGTTCAAAGGCTGGCCCTCCGATAGGTTCACAGCCGCTCCGGGGCGTCGTTTGAGCGAGGGGTGGAAAGGGATGGGCCCACTAGCGGCCAGTACTCGGGCGCACGAGTGTTGCGAGCATCCTAGCCCACGTTTGAGTCTTGGTTGGTTCCCAGTCCATGGTTTTTTCCTCGAAGAAAGGCAACAAGCCCTTGGGACCGGTCGAATAGACCTGAGAACTATATAGATTGGCCGCCAAGAGTCTAGAGTTGGTCAACAGCTGACCCATGCCGGACCCCCATGAACGGGAAGTTGGGGCCCCACTCAGACTAGCCCATTAACAGCTCACCGAGCACCATGTTTTGTCCATCGAGGAAAAACGTGGCATGACTTAGCCCCTCCGTTTTATCGAAAACACGCTTGAGGGATGACGATCGCAAAGACCACACCCCTGCTACGCGCGGGGGCTCGAGGGAAGTTGGTTTCGCAAGGAGACCGAACGCGCGGTCGCAGTATGATGGTGGATCGATCGGAAATTAGGGACCGAAATCAAGAACAATCTTTCTGACCTCCCAAATCATGCGATTGCATGCCCCTTAGAAGACCGATCACGACAAAAGGGAATTGTCGTCCTACCAGGACACGCCATGAGCTATAAAAAGAAGGCCAAGGCCCTGAGAGTCCTCCTGTCTGGAAAAGCCTTTAAAGGAGTATTCTACTCCTCTGTAGGTTCGGGGGCTACTGTCGGGTATCGATATTAGGGATGCCCAAAGAAAGGAAGTTAGCGCCCACGCTGACTTTCTCAGATGGCTCGAGACGTATTAAAAGGTCTCGCTCGACCCCTTGGGTGCGGGCTCCGTCTCGCCCGACCTAAGGCCGTGGGCTCTATCTCGCTCGACCCCTTGTGTGCGGGCTCCATCTCGCCCGACCCCTTGTGTGTGGGCTCCGTCTCGCCCGACCCCTTAGGTGCGGGCTCCGTCTCGCCCGATCTCGAGGACGCGGGTTCCGTCTCGTCCGACGGGGACCCATACCGCCGCCAACCACTTCAGGTCCAAGCGTATGGGCCTGGGTCAAAATTCTGACGCTAGAGAAGAGATTGTCACGCCTCGATGTAACCCATGGCCATGACAGACCATACCTGGGGATTCACATCAAAAACAGTGTCGGACGTGCCGATGCTGTTCTGCCTAATCTCTCGTACGGACGCTGATAGGCACGTCAGTTCACCATGACGTCCGCTAGGACGGAGTGGAAACGCCATGACCGGCAGATAACGCCGCGCATGGCGTCAGTGACGAACAGGGCCGCGACATGGAGCCGTCCCTGTTGACATCCACAGGATTAGCGGGACCCGCACGAAGGAGAAGGACTTGGCAACCCTAGAAGCCTTCTCTCTCTCGTTCTTCTACTTTTCATCCTCTGTAACCCGCGCTTTCCCTTTGTCTATAAAAGGGAAAGCAAGACGCCTCATGGAAGGGGCGAAAAACATGAAGTCGGAACACAATAACACGACATGAGCACACGGCTGAGCGGTAAACGAGCTCTCAGCACCCGTTCACTTCTTTCACCAGAGACTTGGGATCCTCTCCCTCTCTCGCCTGTTTATAACACATACTGCAAACCAAGTACCGATAACACGAGCAGCAGCGAACTGGACGTAGGATGTTCCGTCCGATCCAGTATAAACCCTTGTGTCCTCCGAGCACACCATCCGTGTCAGACATGCAAATACAAATTTACTTGTCCGTGGTCAAAAATACCGACAATTAGATTACACCATAGATATAAGAAATAATACTTTTGCTATTTTCCGTTATGCTGCAGGTCAAGGAGGCCAACAAAATATGTTGACACAATGAACTAATGAAGGTCCAGTGAAATTAAATCAGTCAGTTAAGTACCACTATGCGCTGGATGATATGTAGTGGTTTCCAAGAATTCTCACTTACGATGGTTCTTTCAGTACACTTTTGCTTTAAAGCCATAGCAAATCGTTGAAACAGTTTACTAAACAGGTTTATCGGTTATTGTCAATAGGGAACCTGTCCACTGTCCAGCAGTCACAGATTTCAAGTTATTATATTTAATAAATAAATGAATCCGATGCCACCGGACTAGGATCTACGTAGTGTTTGGTTCGCTGTTTCGTAACGCTATTCGATTACGGAGGGTAAGCGATCCCGTTACACACGTTTGCTTTAGAGGCATCGGTAATCTGCTACCGCGCAATCAGATAACGGCCTGTACATATTTAATTCCGCTCGCTGGTCGCGGTTATCGCTTCACGATACCGCCCGCCGCCTCTTGAAGACTCGACCACTTTCATCGTCATCGTCGTTCTCCTGCGCCATTCCCCTGTCCTGCGCAGCTTTCGAGGCACGTGGCGGCGGCGGCGGCCGTCTCCATCTCGCAGGAGGCACGCGGTGGCGGTGGCCTGGCCGCGTCATCATCGGCTGCGGTCGAGAGGTTACAGGACGTCCAAGTCATTCGTCCTGTTTTATTTTGGTTTATTTGACTTATGAGTCGTATTTTTTCACTCAATGAGTAGTACTTTTCTCTCACATCAAATTAGCCAACAATACTTTCAGTCATGGCTTATTAGCTAAACAAGATCAAACGAAAAGGGGGATTGTTGCTCGGGGTCCAGTGACGTGCAGCATCCAGATCGAGAAGAGGGATATGCAGATCAAGAGGGCGATCGTCCAGATCGAGAGGGCATCTCCGGAGCATCGGATACCGTTACATTTCCCAACCGTGATGATGGATCCCATTTCTGAATGGGCAGCGTAACCTGCGCCTTGTTCGCTTGACTTATAAGCCATACTTTTTTAACCAACGAATATAGATGAAAACGGTACGGATATTTATTCGACCATCCGTTCGACCGAACAAATATGAACACTTATCTGGATAGTTACTCGGATATCCGGTTTTTTTTTCGGATACGGATACTAAAACGGATATCTTAGGCGGATATCAAATACGGATGTAATATCATCGATATCCGGCGGATATCGGATAATCCGGATAAGTATCGGATATATCCGGATATTTAAAAACGGATATTATCCGGATATTTATTCAAAATTTAAAAATCACAAATTTGAACCATCCAAACTATCTCAAATGGAAAGTTGACCAAAACAACAATTGTAGATCTTGATGAGTTGAACAAACTTGGTATTCAAAACTTTTCAATTTGAAGTCATTTAGAGTTCATAATACTAGAGTCAAAGTGCTGTTTTTTCATTTGACTTGGTCAAACTTGCTCAAATGAGACACTAAATGACCTCAGATGAAAAAACTCTGAATAACAAGTTTGATCATCTCAGCAAGATCTACAATTGTTACATAGCTCATTTTCTCATTTGAGAAAGTTTTATCAAACACTAGTCATAAATTCTTGAATCTCATATAGACTTTCTGAAACTATGTCACACACTTGTGAAATTTAAACTATATTTTGTTCAAACTTTCTCAAATGAAAAAATGGCCTATATAAGGATTGTATATCTTGATGAGATGAACAAATTTGGTATTCAAAACTTTTCAATTTGAGACAATCTAGCGTTCCGAAAACTAGTTTGTAAACGTCGAAATTTAAAAATCACAAATTTGAACCATCCACACTATCTCAAATGGAAAGTTGACCAAAACAAAAATTGTAGATCTTGATGAGTTGAACAAACTTGGTATTCAAAACTTTTCAATTTGAAGTCATTTAGAGTTCATAATACTAGAGTCAAAGTGTTGTTTTTTCATTTGACTTGGTCAAACTTGCTCAAATGAGACACTAAATGACCTCAGATGAAAAAACTCTGAATACCAAGTTTGATCATCTCAGCAAGATATACAATTGTTACATAGCTCATTTCCCATTTGAGAAAGTTTTATCAAACACTAGTCACAATTTCTTGAATCTCATATAGACTTTCTGAAACTATGTCACACACTTGTGAAATTTGAACTATATTTTGTTCAAACTTTCTCAAATGAAAAAATAACCTATATAAGGATTGTAGATCTTGATGAGCTGAACAAACTTGGTATTCAAAACTTTTCAATTTGAGACAATCTAGGGTTCCGAAAACTAGTTTGTAAGCATCGAAATTTAAAAATCACAAATTTGAACCTTCCAAACTATCTCAAATGGAAAGTTGACCAAAACAAGAATTGTAGATATTGATGAGTTGAACAAACTTGGTATTCAAAACTTTTCAATTTGAAGTCATTTAGAGTTCATAATACTATAGTCAAAGTGTTGTTTTTTCATTTGACCAAATTTGACTTGGTCAAACTTGCTCAAATGAGACACTAAATGACCTCAGATGAAAAAACTCTGAATAACAAGTTTGATCATCTCAGCAAGATATACAATTGTTACATAGCTCATTTTCCCATTTGAGAAAGTTTTATCAAACACTAGTCACAAATTCTTAAATCTCATACTGAGACTTTCTAAAACTATATCGAGACACTTGTGAAATTTGAACTACATTTTGTTCAAACTTTCTCAAAATGAAAAAAAAATGGCCTATATAAGGATTGTAGATCTTGAATCCATGACCATGACTCCATGAGACCCATGAAGCAATGTGTTTGGCTATTTCTACTCATCTTGCGAAGATTGGTGCTTATATGATGTTTGATGTATGATGTATACGTATCTTTATCTTATTTGTTGCTTTACTCTTTCGGCTTAATCTAGATGGATTATGGACTCATAGAGTGGTGTAATGGTTTATGCATATGATATATATATATATATATCTTGCCGCTTTTACTCAATATCAGAATAGATATTTATATCAGACCTTCTCCGAATCCGATTCATACCGTATTCGATACTCATTATTCGTATCCAGAAACCGAGTCAATCCGTGATCAGTATATGTATCCGAGCGCTATCCGTGTCCAGAATCCGAATCAGAACGAAATATGAAAACAAATATAATATGAGTGATATCCGTTCGTATCCGATCCGTTTTCATCCCTACCAACGAACAATATTTTTCTCTCACAACAAATCAACTAACAATACTTTTCAGCCATGTCTTATCAGCCAAACGAATATGACAATAATTCATTTACTGTTAGCATTACCACTAGTTGAACCAAACACTATCCTAATTCTACCTTATTTATCTAAGCAACTATAGTAGGGGATATTAATTAACACCAAACGTCACATCGTGGTTCTCCTCTCAATGCATGCTGAAAAGGCCACCAGAGATAAAGAGGGCAGACCCAGTGCCGGAGGCTCTCATATGAGTGGGATCTGAGGAAGGGATAAATCGAGACAAGTTTTTTCCTTGTAAAATCTACGGAGAGACTGCTTCGAATCCATGACCTGATGACTCAGTGAGACAGCTCTCACCACTGCACCAGACTACCCTTCCCACCAGAGATAGAGAGGAGCCGACAAAATTGGTGCTAGGATTCATCTGGTGCTAACTGTAGAAAGGAGAAGAAAGAACCATCACAATTTGCGTAGCTATTTAGGTTTATGCTTGTTAAATATAAATAAATCTATAGCTAAGCTATACATGATCGAATAAGTATGAAATTTTTACTATAGTTCAATCATACAATAATTAGTCCACCATAAAAATTCATCACAATTGGACCATAAAAATTACAGCTATAAATTATTCCAATTAATTACATAAAAGCATATATCTAAAGCCACAGCAAAAATTTTGTACTAAAGCATACCATATTATATGTTCACTATGTAGATCTACTCATGTGGAGTCCAATAAAATTATATTTTCTATTTTATGATTTTTCTGTGATTTATTATGATTTTTCAAAGATTCAGTCGGAATAAATAAAAAAGAAAAAGACAAAACCGACTTTAAAACTGCTTATAACAGGGTAGGGAGGTAAGATGAATGATTTTAAAAGTTGAGGGATGTATTTTGCCCGGTTTTAGAGTTTAGGAAGAAAAAACGGACTTTCGAAAAAATTGAGAGGCTGGATTTTTTCCTCGTTAAATAGTCACTCCTCCTTTTTCCCCTCTCGGTCGGAAATAGGGCTAGATCCAGTTGGGTTGGGCCAGCACTGCAGGCCCTATCTCATGAACCGCCCCAGCAACAGCTGTGATCGGGCCGGCCCATATGGCCTCTTCGTTGTCCCTCGTCTCGTTCATCTATCTATGTCGTCTTCAACCTCCGGACTCCTCCCTCTCTCTTCTCCGACCGCGGTTAACTGGTCTGTGGTCTCCGTCTACTGCTACTGCTAGGTGAGGGACGGAGGCAGGTGACTGAGCAGGTTAGATTTGGTTTGTGGCCGCTCGCTACCCCTTCAATCCGCCAGACCGGCGCTTCAGCATTAGCAGCCCTATTCGCTATTCCCTCCCCTCCATTCCTCTCCCTCACTCAAGCGGGAGCAGTCAAGTCAATCCCCACCGGTTCGACAGTTGCCCAATAGCGAGATGCTCGAAGAGGCAAGTACCTCAGCTTATTCCTCCCTCCCTCCTTACAGTTAGGGCCTGGCCTTCTAATCGTTCTACTGAATCTCTTTCGTGGTGGGTGGGTGCAGAATTCCGGAGGAGACGCCGGCCATGGCGATGGCGGCGACATCTACAACGTCCGGGCCGCCGAGATCCTCGCCAACGAGGCCCTCGTCAGTCCTCTGCTCTCAACTCTGCCCTACTCACGTCAACTAAATACCCAACCCAATCCAGTTCTATTGATTTCAGCTGCTCCCCATCAATGAAGCCGCCCCAATCTACGAGAAGCTGCTCGCCACTTTCCCCATGGCTGTCAGTATACTTTCCCTTGACCCCTTTCACCGTTCCTCATTGTTTATGCCAAAGTACTGACACATAATTCCATGCCCAGGCCAAATACTGGAAGCAGTATGTCGAAGCCTACATGGCCACTAACAACGACGAAGCCATCAAGCAGATTTTCAGCAGATGCCTGCTCAACTGCCTTCACATTAGTCTATGGTCCATGCTGAACTCACTCGCACCATATCGACCTTGCACACGCACGCACACGCTTTAGCTGAGTTGGCGTGCACGAATTTCCGCTCTTCTACATGCACATTGAATCATTGATTCGGGTTGGGTGCTTGTAACTTGCAGGCGCTGTTACATAAACTTTATCAGGAGAATAAACGATAAAAGAGGCTCTGAGGGTCTTGATGAGACAAAAAAGGCTTTTGATTTCATGCTCAACTATGTTGGTAAGCAGAGGATTCTCATTCCAAGCTGTGTCTGATGATGAAGCCACTTTCGGTGTAGAGTGTACTAATAATAAGCTTTAAATCTCGAGGGAATGATGCTGCTTCTGGCCCTGTTTGGATGGAGTATATTAATCTCCTCAAGTCCATGCCGGTCTGTTGTGCTCCTTATTTCCTGTTCTGTTCCCCATTTTAACATTATGGCCTTACATGTGTGGTTGCATTCTGGGTCATTGCTGACTTGCAAACTCTTTAGGCTGTGACGCCCCATGAAGAGTCGCATCGCATGACTACTGTTCGTAAAGTGTACCAGAAGGCAATTTTAATCCCAACTAATCATGTAGAGCAGCTTTGGAAGGATTATGAGAACTTCGAGAATTCTGTTAGCCGCACCTTGGTAATTGGAATTTCTCTTTGGATTTTTATTTTTTCTGCAAAGAAGCATGCGAATAAGTCTATAAGTTGTGTTGGAAAAAATGGTTCTTATATGCTTTCTGGTTGTTTTACATACAAGGGGATATCCCTTGGTGTATGTTGTTCGCTGATGATGTAGTGTTAGTGGACGAATGCCAGGCGGGAGTAAATAGGAAACTAGAGTTATGGCGGCAGACCCTTGAGTCTAAAGGTTTTAGATTGAGTAGAACTAAAACCGAATACATGAGATGCGACTTTGGCGGAATTGCACAGGAGGAGGGAGATGTGAGTTTGGACGGTCAAGTAGTGCCTAGAGAGGATACCTTTCGGTATCTGGGATCAATGCTACAGAGGGATGGAGATATTGATGCGGACGTTAGCCATAGAATCAAAGCAGGGTGGATCAAGTGGCGACAAGCTTCTGGCATTCTCAGTGATAAGAGGGTACCACAAAAGCTAAAAGGCAAGTTTTATAGAACGACGATTAGACCGGCTATGTTGTATGGAGCAGAGTGTTGGCCTACAAAGATTCGACATGTTCAACAACTGAGTGTTGCAGAAATACATATGTTGCGATGGATTTGTGGTCACACAAGAATGGACCGAGTTCGGAACGATGATATACGTGATCGCCTAGAGGTAGCACCAATTGAAGAAAAACTTGTTCAACATCGGTTGAGGTGGTTTGACCATGTCCAAAGGAGACCCTCCAGAGGCACCAGTGCATTGTGGAGTCCTAAGCCAAGCTAATAATATGAGGAGAGATAGAGGAAGACCGAAATTGACATGGGGGGAGGCAATAAAAAGAGATTTGAAAGTCTAGGATATACCTAGAGATCTATGTTTGAATAGGAGTGCTTGGAAAGCAACTATTGAAGTGCCTGAATCGTGACTTGGTGCTCTTGGTGGGTTTCAACTCTAGCCTACCCCAATTTGCTTGGGACTGAAAGGCTATATGTTGTTGTTGTTGTTGTTAAATTTGACCTACCTTTGTTTCATAGTTCGTACAATCATACTCAAGCTGATGATTATCTATGCACGTTCCAGGCGAAAGGTTTGTTATCTGAATATCAACCAAAGTTTAACAGCGCTAAAGCTGTATATAGAGAGCGAAAAAAGTTCATTGATGATATCGATTGGAATGTGCTGGCCACTCCCCCTACAGGCTCTTACAAGGTAAACCATTTCTTAGGTCCTAATGTTGCCCCCCTACAGTCTCTTACAAGGTAAGCCATTTCTTAGGTCCTAATGTTGATTCATACGACTTGACTAGGTATGGTGCAAATCCATAAATATTGTCTTCAAGAATGGCTTTTTTTATGGATAATTATTTGTAGCCTACCCTACTTACTTGGGACTAAGGGCTTTGTTTTTGTTGTATGGATGATTTATTGCCATGTCTCAGTTTGAAATATGTTTTACCATATTCCTAATATACATTTTTTACTTTTATATGCTCCCATGTTGGTGGCTCTTGTTGTGTTTAATCTCTAGCGGTCTAGCCTACCCCAATCTACTTCATTGTATTGTGCTGCTGTTTCTATTGTTTCATCTCGAAGGTTTTCGCCCCTAAAAAGATAACTTAAATTGTATGCATTCCAGAATTTGGTAACTGCTTAGAAGTTGCAACCTGTATAGCTACCTAGTTGAAGTCCATTCAGAATCCATCTGTTTAATCTGGAAGCAGAGGTTTTTTTTTTGGGCCAGTTTGATATGCATCTAATGGATTGCTTTTTGTGTTTTTTCTTGCCTTGAGTTTTGGCTAATACCTCTCATTAAGTTTAGGCATTTGTGTTTTGCCTGCATTAGGTTTAGGCCATTGCTGTCATATTGAACTTAATAGGGATACAAATGCGCTTCCTTATAAAGTGCAATTTCTTATTCATTTACTGATCTTGCTTTGGATTATTAACTTTTCCTGACTTTTTTTCAATATTGGAAAAATATGTTCATTTTCTTTTCAGTGTGTTAGGTCAAACGTCAAAGTGACTGGTATTTGACTGGCTGGTAACTTGTTAATTTATTTCACAGGAAGAGCAGCAGTGTATGGCATGGAAAAGACTCTTGGTATTTGAAAAGTAAGTAAACATCTGTGCCACACATGCTATGTTGCCATGAGTGAAAAAGCACACATGATTTTTTTTTCTGCACTTAATTTCATTTTATAAAGGGCCATAACAGCTTAATTCTTCATATTCTTTGTTTTGTGTTTTGAGTCTTCTTAGACTCCTTTTCTTCTTCTTAATACAATGATACGCAACTCTCCTGTGTGTTCGAGAAAAAAAATTCTTCATATTCTTCTCTTACCTTCGCTTGACACAAATAATTCCCTAGTTTATTTTTTTATGTGGATCTTTTGGGAGCTGTTTTATGTGGAATTTAAATAGTATGACTTCAAGTACAATTGATGATCCCTTCTGAACTTAGGCGTAGAATTTCTGTTTTTTATGTTTTACTGTAAGTGGTAACTTGTCTTTATGCTTTGCGATCTGTATATACCTTTTTTCTGTTTATGGTCATTATGTGAGGGCAAATTATGTATTAAACCGTTAATTTAAACTTGCCCAGTTTTCACTTGTCGTCACCTCCATATAAGATTAGTCCTTACATTTCTGATAACTGCAAGAGTTCTGTTTCTCTATAGGGGGAACCCTCAAAGGATTGATGCTACAACAGCTAATAGGCGTGTCACCTTTACTTACGAGCAAGTAAGCCCATTTCTATCTGTATACTTAGATGCTAGAGGCGCCTGAATGAGATGACGTTCCTTATCATTCTTTTATTTATCTCTAGTCAGACAGTCTTATACATAGTGATCTTATTTTGAGATGTGTAAATATCATGTGTTCATATTCTGCTCATATACTGTTATGACTAAATATTATAGGCGAGAGTTTGTATTTTCGTCCCAACTCGTCTCTTTCTTTTCTTGTACAAACGCTCAGTACTCCTTTGTTTTATTTAACGAAACAGCTTACACTGTGAGTCTGAGAGGAACTCCTAGACGATTTATGGTCAAAAAGGAAAAAAAACATCTTGTATGTGCTATTACTTTATGGAATTCAGATTTGCTATGCTGTTCGTGCTTTTATTGTTGTTTATCCAAGACAATGAAAAACACTGACATTGCTATCTGGGCTATTTTACCTTGTACATTTCTCTTACCTTAAATGTTTTAACCCCGAGGCCTGAATTGACCAGTTTTTTTTCCATTGCACAGTGAAACATATAGAGTTTGTAAATGATCAATGGACCATATGCATTTGCTGTAATTTTCACATTTCTTGTTTTCCAGTGCCTGATGTATCTATATCATCATCCTGATATATGGTATGATTATGCTATGTGGCATGCGAAGAATGGTTCTATGGATTCTGCCTCAAAAATATTTCAGCGAGCTCTAAAAGCAATCCCTGGTAATCTTTTAGAATTCTTTTGTTCAATTCATTTATGGATATTTGTTCCACTAGTCAATGTACTAGTTTGGAAGTGTATATAGTATTCTGATTGGTCTACCAAAAACACTCAGAACATGCTCTGAGGATGTGGATATATGTTGTTGGAATAAAAAGCAAAAACATAGTTTTAATAAGGTTTCTCTGCTGTCAAGAGGGTTGTTTTGCACCTTTACCTGGTATAATTAAATGACTGGTTTAAGTAAATTTCATAGACAAATTGGAATCCCTGAGATACATGTCCAGAGGTAGATGTGTGTATGTAGGGGGGGACTGCCACTGGGATATGATATCTTTGGGAAGGTTATTTAAGTGCTGCATATTTTCTAGGAGGTTATTTAACTCCACTAGTCTATGTACCAAAGATGTGAGGGTCATGCCCTGAGCAGTTGATACATGTTCCAAGGCAGCTACCATTTCATTCTGTCTACCCTAAAGAGCAGTGAGCCACTTGAGAGGTCTACATGTAAGAACTTGGTCACAGGTCAAGTTACATTCTTGAATCCTTGATCAAGATGATACATGAACATTGTTTTACATTCGACTAATTGACCATATGGATGAACTCAAAAGCCAGTGCAGTCGATGTGACTATTTGACCTGTTTACTCCGAATTTTGAGTCAAAGAGTCTTTGCTCTCACAGGATTTTGGGTTCCTGATCCCCTACAAATCCCCATATGAATCCTGCAGTCTGAATAGTTCACCTTTGTCTAGCCTTTATGCATTCAACAAAGAACACTGGCATATGAGTTCTTTGCATGAGTGCCAGTATATTGAAATATAATATATTTCTATTTCTATTATTTTGATAGGAAATTGGGAATCCATGTGTACTGGACCATGATCTTATATTAAACGTTGCTACTGGTTTACTCTCTTTTTTCATCTCTAGCTACGACAACTTGGCTTGGAACAAAAGGCTTTGTTATTTTTGTAGCAAATGTATTTTTGCATGAGAGGTTTATTAATCCATTTCATGGTTAAAGTTGTTAAGACTTGAGTAAGAATTTGCTCAGATTGTTATGCATTTCTTGACAACTACTAAGTAATAACCTGTTGAAGTAGTTGTCTTGTTCACTCTCAACTTGTGGGGGGTATAACCCTAGGTACCCACGGCAATGGACATGGGCCGCACCGCCAAGGGAGGCTCAGCCCATAAGATCAAGGCCTACGGTGCCCAGTTCTGGTCGGCGTGCACCGCAAGGCAATCAGAAAACATATTGACGATGAAGGAAGATCTTTTCGGATATGATAGATATCGTATTCCTTGTAAATACTTACCATATAACCGAATAGATCTAGGCCTAAACCGATTTGTAACCCTACCCCCAGACTATATAAGACGGGTAGGGACCCTCCTCGAATTCATCTCATATTCAATACAATCCAACAAAGGCAGGACGTAGGGTATTACATCGATCAGACGGCCCAAACCTATCTAAATCGCTGTCCCTGCGCCTTGTGTCACCATCCGGTTCCTATTACGCGCACCTCCACCTATCATCTACTACCGTGGGTATACCCCTCGGTAGACTGTCGACCAGATTTCGTCGACAGTGGCACGCCAGGTAGGGGGTATGCGTGTTGATTCTATGGCCAACCAGATGGTTACTTTCCCGAGCTCCATGGCCTTTCCCGAGCCGGGCCAGATCTTCACGGTCGGATCCATGACTTGGGTCATCGGCCCTGACGGCTGCGGGGAAATAATGGAGGCGGTGCAGGATCACCCTGCGCCGATCGTGCCAACATCTACTACGACATCTCTGATCTCGACGCCTCGCCGTTGGGTTAGGAGATCCATGAACAATAACGATCTGATCGAAGCTATCGATCGGGTCACGGACCGCTTAGCGGAATGTAAGCTCCTCGTGGATTCGGTCTTAGATCGATCTAGAGCGAGCGACGAACCTCTTGCACTCCAAGGTCACCATGCCACTAACGTCGAGCGCCCCGCTCGTGCACGCCGTCCGAAATGGTAAGATGAAGATTTGATGATCACGACAACTCCGGAAGGGCGTACCGTTCAACGCCGACCACTCCCCGCTCCAACGGAGAGCATGCCGAGGCCCTATCCTTTTGGGCTAGTGGGTGCAGATCCGATCTGTCAGGACGTCGTGCACCATCTTTTCGCCGACCATGCTGAGCGGAGCCACGTCAACGACCTCTATCAGATCGACTTCCTTGAGGCCGACCAGCCTGCGCCAATGATAACCATGGTGTAAATCCGAACAGATCTTTCGGATGACACGCTCCATACAATCCTGGAGGAAAGCCCCGAGCCATACTCCGAGGTCTCTACCAGCGCCTGCCCACCTTTCCCACCAGGCTTTTGGTGAGAGCTCTTCCTGGTTAGCCACGATAGCGTCGCTATCGATGGAGAGACCAGTGTCCAGCGCCGTGAACGTGAAACCAGGAACGCCGATCGCCAACGGCGTCGCAATGAAGAAGACGCCGTCCAAGCTGCCGGAGGTGACCCGTCGCATCTCGCTCGTAATCTCCAACAGGAGTTCCTCATGGTGGACAACCAGCAAGTGGAGCAGACGCCGAGCGCCAATCTGGCTGTGGCCACCCACGAGTTGGCTCGACTCCCGCCAATGCCGGAGGTACTCAAGGTTCAAGCACTGCTTAAAGCAGCTCAAGTCCAAGTCAACGACATCCGGAACCCAGCTCCGTCTTATTCGACAAATGACACGCCGCGCGTGAAAGTCGTAACCCCGTAGTTTTTCGCCGTGATGGGGAAGTCGTTACCATAGCGGCGATCGTCAAGGGGGGCGGGGCAATGTCGCCATTAATCCGGATCACAAGGACCCACGAAATCGGCGACCGGCTCGTGCGCCAACCGGGAGGTTAATCAACCGCGTGCGGTGGCGTGGCGCGCATGACGCATCAACGCCAATCTCGATGCCCGCAATCGCATCGAGAACAGTCGTGCCCAGCGACAACGAGCAGAACTCCAATGCCGACAGGAGTACGACGACCAACATGGCAACCCCATCGGCCTCCGACCACTCCCCGCTATCGAGCCGACGGGACCTCGCCCCTTCACAGCAAAGCTGCGAGCTGTACAGTGGCCCGCAGGCTTCAAGATCTTCGGGTCGATCTCTACGACGGCAAGGCTAATCCCGAGCAGTGGATGCAGCCCTACGAGATCGCTGTACGTGCCGCCGGGGGAAACAGCGACGTAATGGCAAATTATTTGCCTGTCATGCTCTCCCAGACAGCCAACAATTGGCTTATGAGTCTAAGGGAGGATTCCATCGAATCTTGGGATGATCTCAAGAAAGTCTTCGTTGAGAATTACATGGCAACATGCCAGCAACCTGGCACGAAATATGATCTGGAGAAACTCCATCAGACCTCTGGGGAACCTCTGCGAAGCTACATCAGGCGCTTCTCCGGAACAAGGAACACCATCCCCAACATTGGGGACAGCGAGGCCATCTCCGCTTTCACCAGAGGACTCCATCACCATCAGGAGCTGCGCTCCAAACTTTACCGCAAGAGGCCCCAGACCATCGGCGAACTCCTCAAGGTTGCAAACTCATACGCAGATTCCGAGGAAGCTGATCGACAGTTCAAGGACGACGTTGCTCGTGTTTCCTGCTCGCATCGCCACCCACGTTGTGATGATGATCGCCGCAAAGAACGACGTTATGAAGATCGCAACAGGCGTTACGACGATCGCGAACGCCGGCATAATGATCGCCCGAGAGGATCGAGGACGCGCACAACCCGTCGCGCAATCGAAAACTTCATCAACAACGTAGAAGCGACCCACGCGCTAAGCGCAATTTTAATAATCGCCACGAAAGCTCCTTGACGGTCCATGCCCAATTCACAAGAACAGCAAGCACACCATGCGACAATGCTATGGCATGGCCAAAGCTTTCCGCGATGAACAGCAGAAACGACAGACGCGCAAGGACGACGAGTCCGATGACGGCAAGGAGGAGGAGCGTCCTAAGGATGCACGACTTGCTTTCCAAGATGCCAGCAAGACGGTTGCAACAATCTTCGGAGGATGCGCCGCCTCCGAGAGCAAACGCCAGCAGAAGCTCACCGCTTGGCAGGTCATGTCGATCACCAAGTACGACACGGTCAACAACAACAACAAAGCCTTTAAGTTCCAAACAAGTTGGGGCGATCCCAAATATTTGGACTGGTCGGAGCATCCTATCACATTCAGTAGGGCCGACTAGTGGGCAGATATCCCCTACCCTGGGCGTTTTCCACTCATGCTGGATCCAACCATCCGTAACGTGCGGTTCAAGAAGGTCCTCATTGACGGTGGGAGTGCCCTCAATATCCTTTTCGCCGGAGCCCTAACTGAGTTAGGCCTCACAAAAGACGATCTCATCCATGTTGATTCTCCATTTTGGGGTATTGTACCTGGCAAAGCGTCCCAACCTTTGGGGCAGATCACCTTGCCAGTCCAGTTTGGCAGTGCCGACCACTTTCGTACTGAGTACGTGAATTTCTTTGTGGCAGATTTCGACACCACCACGTCATCCTTGGCCGACCAGCTGTTGAAGATTCCAACGGAGCAGGGCGTCCTCACCCTACGCTCCAACGTCTCCACCGCCTACGAATGCGAAAGAGGACTCGCCATTGCCGAAGCGATGGACCACTCGGCCAGAATGGAGGCTTGCATCGCCGATTCTAAGGTCCATACATATAAAAGCTATGACCCGACCAGTGTCATATAGGCTCTGCGATCAAGATGGCGTCGACACCCCTAATTCATGGCGCATTGAACACCTTAGGCGTTTCTATTCTTGAGACGTTCTACTAAAGATATGTACCTTTTTTTTCGTATTTCAATAATAATTATATCTGTGACGTTTTCTCCATTTGTTTTCCATAATTTTTCTCAAGTTACTTATTTCTCCATACTAAACATTTTTAAGATGACATATACTATCACCCTTCGATTCACCGACCAGCCACGTTCTCCTTCGCGTTATTCAGAAGAAGTCCTGTTCTCGGTCTAGCACCTAAACGTGCAAGGGCAATAGTGCTCTGCGTCATTGGCAGTCGGCAGTGGCTCCTCGGCGATACCTATATTCCTAAGCACGCACAGGAGCTAAGCTCTTAACGCCATGGGGTGTGGAATAGTTGGGCAGATAACAAGATAAAGGACTAACAATGTGTCGGTGTTTTCGGACCACCGACGAGTAAATTTGTATTTGCGCATCTGGCCTGGATGGTGTGCTTGGAGGACACAAGGGTTTATATTGGTTCGGGCGGAACGTCCCTACGTCCAGTTTGTTGCTGCTCGTGTTACCGGCACTTGATTTGCAATAGGGGTTACAAACAGGTGAGAAAGGGAAAGGATTCCAAGTCTCTGGTGAAAGGAATGAACGGGTGCTGAGAGCTCGATCGCTGCTCAGCCGTGTGATGGTGTCGTGCTCTTGTGTTTTTATCTTGTGGTTCGGTCTTGTGCCGATTTGGATCCCCCTTTTCATGGGGTGCCATGTTTTCCCTTTTATAGGCGAAGGGAGAGCACGGGTTCAAACGGAGGAAAAGGAGAAGAACCAGATAGAGAAGAAGGCTTCCAGGATCGTCGGGTCCTTCCTCTTCATGCGGGTCCCGACGACCCTGTAGACGTCAACAGGGATGGCTCCACGTCGCGGCCCTGTTTGTCACTGACGCCTGCACAGGCGTCGTCTGACGGTCATGACGTTCCATCCCGACCCCGCGGACGTCATGGTGAATTGACGCGCCTGTCAGCGTTCGTACGAGTGTTAGGCAGAACAACACCAGTACGCCAGACGCTGTTCTTGATGTGAATCCTCAGGTATGGCCCGTTATGGCCTCGGGTTACATCGAGTCGTGCCCGTCTCTTCCCTGGTGTTAGAGTTTTGACCCAGGCCCATACGCTTGGACCTGGAGTGGTTGACGGCGATATGGGTCCCCGTCAGGCGAGACGGAGCCCGCGACCCTTCGGGGTCGGGCAAGACGGAGCCTGCGACCTTTGGGGGGCGGACGAGACGGAGCACGCACCCAAGGGTCGGGCGAGACGGAAATTGCGTCCTGGGGGTTGGGCGAGACAGAGCCCGCGGCCTCGGGGTCGGGCGAGACGGAGCCCGTGGCCTTGGACGAGACCCCCGCGGCCTCGGGGTCGGGCGAGACGGAGCCCGCGACCTTTGGGGTCGGACGAGATGGAGCACGCACCCAAGGGTCGGGCGAGACGGAGCCCGCGGCCTTGGGCGAGACCCCCGCAGCCTCAGGGTCGGGCGAGACAGAAACGGTGTCCTTGGGGTCGGGCGAGACATGTTAATACGTCTTGCTCTGTCCGAGGGAGTCAGTGTGGGCGCTAACTCACTTGCTTTGGGTATCCCTAATATCGATACCCGGCACAATGCATTGTTAATATTAAATATTAACATTTCGCACATCTTAAACATAATGTTTCATACATAGCCGTTCGGCATAACGCAGATAAATTTGTTACATGTCATCATGGTTGAGGATCAGCATCGCCGAACAGATCCAAGTCGTCCGCCAGCTTGATTGCCGAATCAGACACCTCCAGCGCGGTGATTTGCTCGTCACTTAGATTTCGGGCAAAGCCATCATTGATTCGTTCGAGCTTCACCGAGGGGTAGAATGACCAAACAACCGCCGGTGCATGGCCCACGGCAGAACAAGCGACGCCATGAGCGTAATGCTTGAAGTTCTCCAACGCCGACCTGCACCTCTCCACGATGACATCTGACTGCGGTCGCCTGTCGGGCTCTGGCAACTATGTGTCGATGAGGTGCAGCACGGGCTTTATCCCGTCGGTCATGGCCTTCATCGTCTCTTTACTGGCCTCCAGCCGGAGCACGAAGTCGCGGAATTGCGCCTGGCTATTGGTTCGGATCGCTGCAGACAAGGAGGGCAATCGTCTTAAAAACTTTCTCGTAGCAAGATGAGTGTTAACATGAAGAATAACTCACGTTGCAGTTCGTCGGCAAGTCGTTTTTCCGCCGTCCGAGCTTCATCCATTTGTTTCTCCACTAGCGCTGTGGCTTCCCGCGCTAGCAGAGCTTGAGTCTCCGCCTCCTCCTAGGCGTCACGCGCCAAGCGCGTTTTGGTTTCCGCCTCCACCTTGGCAGCATGCGCCAAACCTGCTTCGGCCTCCGCCGACCTCAGAGCTTCAACAAGCTCTACACCAATAAAAGATTTCGGTTAGCATGGGCAAACCGAAGATATGAAAGCAATACACCGAAGGGCCTGAGGCCTTACTTTTTTCTCGACTTACGCCATCACCTAGCTGATTCTTCAGCTCCCAGTTCTCTGCTTCAAGTTGAGTCTTTTCTGCTCGCAGCTTATCCTGGTCGACGTGTGCTCCAGCTAGCATCTTCTCCAGAGTCTTCACAGACTTGCATAACCTCTGGTTTTCGGCAACCGACGGAGCCGCCTGTTCTAGCTGGCGTCTGCAGCTCTCGGAGATCTTCATTACCTCATGCGGTGACCAGCAGTTAACAGGCATAATCTGCAATCTCAATTGGTTGCGCAGACTGACTTACTTCAATTTGGCCACACACCGACGCTAGTCCAGCCCTGAGCTTCTTCACCTGCTCGCTCGCCTCCTCGTCCTCCACCACCTCCATCGTATCTCCGCGGCATACGAAGGTCCGCAAAAGTTGAGGAGGATCCCAGGTATTTGGCGCTTCACGCTCAATTTCTTCAATCACCTCGGGGGACTCCCTCGCCTGTCTCGGCGCTCGGCCGGCTCGTGGTCGGACGGAGGGGATAAGTTCCATCCCTAGCGTCCGAGGCTGGGGACTGGTCCTTGGCTCTGGGTGACTGCTCGGCTCGGCAGCAACATCTTCGTTCATTCGCTCTGGATGCTCGGGGACTTCGTCTTGGGGACCAACCTGGTCTGCAGGTGCCTCTCGTGTTTCTTCTGGCTGTCCCGCCTCAGCACCCTGAGCAGCGACTGTCGCGGCACTTGGCTCGGCCGCCCGCCGAGCAGCGCTGACGTCGACTGAGTGAAGCTCCTCGGCCGATGTTTCCCTGCAACATGATGTCTTATCATAAGATACTTCCACACTGGTTTTGCTTGGACTAAGTCTAGAGCAGAAACATTTACTCGTTGGACCGCTTGCGTGTAGCTCTGAATGGCTGGGGCTTTTTGGAGCTCCCCTACCCTCCAGTTGCCGATACAAATCTTGAGAACACCGGAGGCGGCCGTTTCGCCTCCGGTGCTTTTGTCCTCGCCGTGGTGGCCCTCTCGGCCGAAGCCTCTCGTCTAGGCTGCGGATCTCTGGCCGGCGGCGCTTTGGGCTAGCCGGTCGGTGCCGGAGCGGCCATCCACGCAGCTCGCCGCTGCAGCGTCTCGCCTGCGTCTTCATCATCGTCCGACCAATCCGCGACGACTTGTCTGCTGGCCGGAGGCTCTCTCATCGAGATTCCACCCTTGGGTGGCGGATGCCGACGCCTGAGAGGTTTCTCCGCCCTGTCCTCGGATGAGGACGACAAACTGCGTTCCGTTGGCGGAACGGCAGGAGCCTGGGTCGGACGGGCATCTACGCCCTTCGGCCAGGTGCCATCCAGCACGTCGGAGACTTACACAGCACGATCCTGCCCACAAGTTTTCAAGAAGACATTTTAACATCATCAAGATTTGACATTATAAGAACTTCAAATAGTACACTCTTACCCGTGGTGGTGGATTCGTGATGTTGTATGCCCTCTGCTGCCCCCAAATTGTTTAGTTGGGTGTTAGTTGAAAAAGCTCCAGGAGCCGAGCATAGGCGACGTCCGAACTTATCCTCTCAGGGGCTTCCCGCGCGGTATCTTCATCATCTGCGTATTCATACGCAGGGTGGACTCTCTCCTTGCTCGGCTGAATTCGGCGGCAGACGAAGTTGATGGCTACACCAACTTCGTTAAGATTGTTTCGCATCTGACCCAGAATCTACAGAAGCTCAGCGACCTGGGTCATCTCCTCACCGTTCGGTCTTGCCGACCAGTTTGCGCTTGGCACTGCTAAGTGGTCTATGTCGGCAGACAGGCTTGTTTCAGCATTTCTAATATAAAACCACTTAGCATTTCATCATTTCAACGACGTGTTGAGAGGCACTTGTATGTGTTCTCTAACCATTCCATCCCTCAGCTGCAGATAAACACCGCCGACCACTTTGGGGGACCCAGATCCAGAAAAGGGTTTGAGACAGAAGAAATAGCGAAAAAGATTGAAGTGGAGCGATTTCGATGAACGCTTCGCACAGATTAATGAAGAGGGAGATATGAAGGATACTGTTGGGATGGAGGTGGCACAGGCTAATGCCGTAGTAATCAAGAAGTTTTCGCAGGAAAGGATGCGCAGGGATCCCAAATCCGTGAACAAAATAAGCCGCGAATACGACGAGCTCGCTGGTTTCGGGGGTCGGGAACGGTTCACCTGCAGCGGGCGCCATCCGGTGGTTGCTTGATCGTGCAGGACGCCTTCGAACACCATTCCTTCCAGGATCTTCTAGGTGGTCGTAGATTTGACCCACTCCTGGTCACGGCGGACCTCGCCGGTACTCTCCGCCACCTCCCTCCCTGGCTTCTTCGGGCTCGAGCGGCCGCGTTTCTTCCCGCCCTTCGCCATGGATCGAATTTGATTCGATTTGGCTATGATTTCGATTGCGGAGATGCTGCGGTTGCGGCTATAGCAGTGTGCGAGAAGGCGAAGCACCGAGTACTCTGCGGTTGCAAGGAAGAAGGTGTGCTAATGCGGAATGAGGAGAGTGCGCTGCCGCGGGTGGATTGAAACAGTTCGACCCCGACCCTTTATCTTCAGGGTTTTTGGGAAACCGCGCTAACCCCGCCGCGTTGTTCGCCCCCCTCCGCAATATTTGCGCCACCTCCTTCGCGTCCCTCCAACTTCTCCGTCAATTGTTATCTGGGCCGGTATAATGGGCCCCAAGGCATACTGAACGTTTGAGCCTGCTTCGTCGGTTTACATGTCCATATTTCGCCACGGTCTCCAAATTTCTCCACGGTCTTCAAATTTCGCCACAGTCTCCATATTTCGCCACGGTCTCCAAATTTCTCCACGGTCTGCAATTTTCGCCACGATCTCCAAATTTCGCCACGGTCTCCAAATTTCTCCACGGTCTCCAATTTTCGCCATGATCTCCATATTTCGCCACGATCTCCATATTTCGCCATGGTCTCCAAATTTCTCCACGATCTCCATATTTCACCACGATCTTCATATTTCGCCACGGTCTCCAATTTCCGCCACGATCTCCATATTTCGCCACGGTCTCCAAATTTCTTCACAATCTCCATATTTCACCACGGTCTCCAATTTTCGCTAAATTTCTCCACGGCATAGTGCTAAGCACTCTCCATGTTCTCCAAATCTCTCCATGTTCTCCAATTTCACCATGGTATAGTGCTAAGCACTCTCCAAAATCCGCCATGGTTAATTTCTAAGTATTCTCTCCATTTTTAAGTGCTCAGTACTCTCCAAATTTTACTCCTATGTCCAGTGCTAACCATGGGATTTTGTCCTTTATACAAATATGAATAAACTCCAAATAAACATAAACTGCTCTGCAGGATATAAAATTCATCGATACATTGCTCTTGATAAACTCCGCTCTGTTTTCTTCATCACCGACTTCATATATTTTATTTTTAAATCACGTACTACCCGTCCTACATATTTATATCGCAGGATCATCGTCTGGGTGGTCGCACCATCTGGCCTTCGGATTTCTCCGCCGATCAACTGGTCGGACCACTAGGTTCATGACTTCGTCGCCGACCAGTTGGTCGGACCGTTCGGCATTCACTTCTACTTCGGCGCTTACTTTGCCGCCGACTAGTTGGTTGGGCTGCTCAGTACTCGATTCTTCGCCAACCAACTGGTCGGATTGTCTGTCGCTTCATTGTCAGTTACACTGGGGGCTCGCCAGCTAAGCTAGGGTCTTCGTCTGCCAATTCGCTTGTTGGCTTAATACGTTTTGCCGACGCTGCATGTCATGTGTGATATCAAGGTTTTTCATGCTGTCCAGATCAGGGTGCTGATCTTGAGCGGCACGTCAGGGGCTTTGATAAGTATATCTATCACAGCAATCCAGTGCTAAGCACTTTCCGTTTTCTCCATGTTTTACTACTCGATATTATCGAGTTTTACTCCACACGCCCGGTGCTAAGCACGGGGACTTCGTCCTCTACACTTAATTCTTTGATCCTGCTACAAGATGCAACTCTATCTTACAGCAGGTTCGGGAACTAAGTGTGTACACTTCACCTAGCGCTGAGTGTAATTTTCACAGCTAAGCTGAGAATATATTATTTGATCTCAATATTAATAATGTTCTTTGATCCTGCGGTGAGTGTACTGTTTTTTCTCCTTACTGGTTTTCAGCTAAGCCGGGGACTAGTTGTGTGCTTGGCTAAGCTGGGAGTTGGTTATTCTAACTAAGTGATCGTTGATATTCTTTGATCCTGACACCAGGTGTCTTCTTCACCTACTGTCAGGTTCGGGGACTACAATGTATACATTGCACCTAGCGGCGCATGTATCGATACTAACATCCTCTTTGACTAAGTCAAGAATGATGATCATCTGACTTCGCTAACGAAGCCTCAGTGTGTACACTTCACCAAAGGTGGAGATTTTTTTAAATTTTAAACTTGAGCTCGTTACATCCTTCTGGCAAGCCTTACTTGGCAAAGTCCGAGATCTGCGTACCAGTTAAATTGGTTGGCTTCGACTGGTCGGATTACCAGTTAAACTGGTCGGCACTACATTTTGTTGTTTGGATTACCAGTTAAACTGGTCGGATTACCAGATTAACTGTCTGACTTCAAGTTAAACTGCTCGGACTTGCTCAAGACGGCGTTGCTCAACGGATACAAGGTGCTCGGGGATTAGCTGTGGGAGGTATAACCCTAGGTACCCACGGCAATGGACATGGGCCGCACCGCCAGGGGAGGCCTAGCCCATAAGATCAAGGCCTACGGTGCCCAGTTCTGGTCGGCGTGCACTGCAAGGCAATCAGAAGACATCTTGGTGATGAAGGAAGATCTTTTCGGATATGATAGATATCGTATTCCTTGTAAATACTTACCATATAACTGAATAGATCTAGGCCTAGACCGATTTGTAACCCTACCCCCAGACTATATAAGGTGGGTAGGGACCCCCTCGAATTCATCTCATATTCAATACAATTCAACAAAGACACACGACGTAGGGTATTACGTTAATCAGACGGCCCGAACCTGTCTAAATCGTTGTCCCTGCGCCTTGTGTCACCATCCGGTTCCTATTACGCGCACCTCCACTGATTATCTACTACCGTGGGTATACCCCTCGGTAGATTGCTGACCAGATTTCGTCGACACAACTGTACTACTAGAGTACTGGTGGCATCATTAGTTCTTTATCATGTTGAGTTTGGTACAGTATCTAACTAAGAATGTAGAATAGTCCTTAGTTCTTAATTCTAATCATGTTGCATGCTTGCGTTGAGGAGACCTGTGATTTTTTTATTCATTTCGAGTTACATTGTTATGTCTAGAGCAGCATTCCTGGCTTAATTTGACCCATGAAATTCTCTTTTAGATTCTGAAGTACTTAAGTATGCCTTTGCTGAAATGGAAGAGTCCAGAGGGGCAATACAGGTCCATGAGCTTCCCTTGAACACTGACAAACTATAATATCCCTTACACCACCAATCCTATTTTCTCATATACGCTTTCTGTGCAGACTGCTAAGACAATATATGAATCTCTTCTCGGTGAAAATGCTAGTGTGACCTCACTTGCAAATATTCAGGTGAGCTGCCATTACTTTTGATGTACCTATATTTTTTTGTTGAGCGCTTTGTGACAAATTTCACTGTGGTTTCCTACTGTAGTTTATTCGGTTTCTAAGGAGAACTGAAGGCATTGAAGCAGCTCGTAAGTACTTTTTGGATGCTCGGAAGTCACCAAGCTGCACTTATCATTTGTATGTTGCTTATGCTACAATGGCATTCTGCGTTGACAAGGATGCAAAGGTTGTGAAAGTGATGACATCTATGCGTTTTTTCTCCTTCTATTTTTCACAGGTCCCAATGTTTTGGTAGCGAAGACAATTAGAAATAAATAAAATGTCTAAGTTTCATAGGGTCTATGATTTAGCATTAAGCTCAAGTTTCAAATATCATCACAAAATCAGATCATATACCACCTATAGATTCACATTGTAGCATCTTTCACTATTAGTATTCATGTTTGGAACCTTGAATCAGGTAATCTGACATGTCAGCTACAAAGCTTTCATGTCCTTTCTGTGTGGTTACATAAAGTGCAACGTTTTTTTAATCTGGACAGTCGTGTGTGTTATGGGTCATGCAAAGAAGATTAGATCGCATCCTATGCTAGTATTTTTTGGTCTATTCAGTTCCATGCAATCTATTTTAAGCTTCATGAATTTGACAAAGATCATCAGTGAATTGAAACCTGCCTAGAGCGGTGAAGTTTGGTTTTAATAAACCAATGCTGGTGCACTGACATTTTCCACTGGCATTACATCCGGTTTTTATTTACTTTTTTCTTGAAGCAAATAGGCCCGAGTGTTTTTCATAAAGTTGCAAGTGTTGCAAAGAAAATTAATCAATATTTTTTTCCTCGATGACACAGGAGACCTGCGTGTCATTTCATTAAGAAAAAGATTCAAATGGGAGAGGCTAGAGTCGTCCCACCCAAGCAGAACCCACACACTCCTAGGAAGCAAAAAGATTACTGACATGCCACAAAAAAATTAATACTAGTTTAATTAACATTTTTATACTGAGTCCCAGTTCTGAAGACTGAACATTTGTACTATAGTCTATATACATATTGCATCTTGCTTTCATTTCTTCCTTCGGTTCTAAAGTTAAGTCTTTGTATTTTGTAACATATTCTAAGTATTCTCTTATAGGTGGCACAAAGTGTTTTTGAAGCAGGTTTAAAGAGATTTATGCATGAGCCAGGATACATCCTTGAGTAAGTTTAATTGGCTCATTGATAATTTTCCTGCCTAAAATATTCTTGTTGCTTCTATCAAGCGATAGACAAAGTCTATGATAAAATTTTGAAAGTCATCTCACTCCTTCCCTATGGCTCGCACTTCATGATACGTGGAGGAAGAAAACATCTCTCCCAATTTCTTTGTTCCATTCTGAACTAAAAAGAAAATGAAGAAAGGGATTTATGGGGACTGTACTGCCTTTGTATCTCTTAGTATATATTGTAGGAATAATTAAACGATTCCTTACAACAGTCTGGCACATTTACGTTCTCAAATAATGATCCTTGTAGTCATAACCGTATAATAGATCCTAATCAAAATGCATACATTCGGTTCATACGCTATTGGTATGGTAATAAGAGATGAATTGTGTTTTAAACTGCTTGTTCCACTTATGAATATTCGTGCCATCTTATATTTGTATATTGGCTATTGAGAAGGGTTCACACTTGCTGTCACATTATAGTCAATTCGGTGGATTATTGAAACTGATGCTATTATTCAGATACACGGACTTCCTGTGTCGTTTAAATGACGACAGAAATGTACGTGCTTTGTTTGAGAGGGCACTGAGCTTACTTCCTCCTGAGGAATCCACAGAGGTAAGACTTTTATTTTACTTCCTTTCAGCATTACTTTGCATTTTCCGTGATCTTAATCAGCACTGAGGTCTGCTTTGACAGTAGCAATAGCAACAGTAGATCATAATTTGACTATTTCCACCTTTTTTGTGGAATCCTTAGTTGATTTGGGAACTATGTAGCCATGTTCTTGGATATTTGTTAGAGGTGCAAAATGCAAATAGATAGGTATGGTACCGTACAAGGTAGTTAACATCTGTCTGTAATTATCGAATGCATTCATCTACCTCTTTGTTATCTGAACTAATGGATGTCTCTATTCTCATGTAGGTATGGAGACGATTTGCTCAATTTGAGCAGATCTACGGGGATTTATCAAGCATGCTTAAGGTACAAGGCTCTAAATTAGTTTTGTAATCGTGCAGAGTGCATGTTAAGCTTGTCATGCCAATGAATGATGCTATTTTTTTTGGAGTACACGCTTGTGGTTTAAATTGATTTGTTCTCTGTATCTGTGATTTGGATGTACCATCAGTGGTGTACCTTATTCACATTGTAAGTATCCCTCAAATGAATTGCATTAGGACCATAGTAACCATTTGTAGTTTGCGAAAAAGTGTTGGACAGGTACAGTAGAGAACTTTTTTTTTTTGAAACGGCGGTACAGTAGAGAACATTAATTTATATTGTATGGTTCAATTAGCCTTTTGCTCTTTACTTTTCCAAACTGTTACGGATCAGTTGCACTTTTGTTGCTAAGTATGTGTTTGTGTGTTTCATACTGCTTTCTCAATAACATTTCCACTTCCTTCTCATCTCTCAGTGTTCCCTTTTGACTCCTGATCTCTTTTTTACAGTTTTTTTCTTCATGTTTGTGACTCTTATAAATATTTTCATATTTTCCCTGGAGAACTACAAATTTTACATGTATTATACATAAAATTTGTGTTTTCCTCAGGTTGAACAAAGAAGGAAATCTTCTAGGACATCAGAAGATGTCCTATCTGCATCGGAAAACACTCTTCATGACATAGTTTCTCGATACAGTTATATGGATCTCTGGCCATGCTCATCAAAAGAATTGGATTATCTAGCGAGACAAGAGGTCTGCACTATCCAACTTTATACATTAAGCTTGTGTGATCTATTCATATGTGATTGTGTTTGAGTTCCTGTGTGACAATGAAGTTAGCGTGCTAAATGACCTAATTAAGCTATCTGCTTTCAAGTCTGAGCTCCGGGTTAAATTTACACCACAAGCTAAACTATCTAAGTAAATATTTTACTGATCTTTCCAAGTCAGATGTGCAATCTTTAAAAGATGTGAGCACTGAATTGAAATCTGTCTGTTTGGATTAAGTTCTTGATAAAAACTTGAATATAAAAGTTTGCCTGTATGTGTGGCCTCAGCAGTGATTCTGCAAGCTGCTTGCAACAATCAGATGGTACAGACTAGTAAATCCAGGTGATAGATTTCATGTGCTTCCATAAATAAAAAAAATATTAGTGTATATTTCATATACCAATAATATGATACAACATGGATGTGACCCTTAAATTTTCTGTTAATTTGGTTAAGAAAGGTAGTATGTTTTCCTGCGTGATATTTTTGGTGCAGTTTTTGTACAGAGTTACTGAAAAGCCTCACGCTTTCTTAACATGGTCTATTTGGAACCACTGTAACAGATGTGTGTCTGATGGGATTCAACCTAGTCTTAATAGGGTTTTAGCTGTAGTTAAGGATGAACTACACCTCTGGAGTCTGGCCAGAGCTCGAGGAGTTTCCCATCTCCTTGCTCTAGAGCCAGCCAATGGGTGAGTTCTCCTGCTAGTGGTCAAGGGTCAGGTCTTTGTCTAGAAAGAGACGGATTGTGCCTTTTGAAGTGTGTTGGGGGTGTGTATGGTGTTGTAAGGGGTTTCTAAACCCCCGTATTTCTTCTTAACATTATGATGCACAGCTGTCCTGCATGTTTGAGAAAAAAAAAATTACTATTGCAGTGGCTAGCGAAAAACATTGTTAAGAAGGTTGACAAATCAGCTATGCTAAATAGCGGTAGCATGCTAGGTAAGCCGCTTACTTATGGTGGATGTCTTAATAAACATGATATATGGGAAAGTTGCTGAGTGTGTTTACTATCTCTGGCTCAGACAAAGGTGCTGCAGGATTTAGTGTGAGTGCCAAAGTTGTTCGTCCTGAGACTTCTCAAATGATCATTTATGATCCAAGACAGATGAAAGGTATTCGTATGGAAGAATTTTACAGTATTCCAAAAATTTCACGTTTGAGCTCATTTCTTGTGACCGATAAGCAGGACCCCATTCATTTTTGTGTTTTAGATATATTTAGCCATTTTATTTGCAGTCTAGGAAGGGGAAGGGGAAGGGGAATTCAGTTTGTGGTGTAATTGGTCATGGGACATTGCTGTTTAGTTTCCCCCTTGGCTGGCAAGCAGAGTGGAAAATCACTGTGGATTCTTGGACAGGCCCAGAGTTTGCAGCAACTAGCAGTGGGTACACGAAGGAGGTTGAAGACATGCTCAAAGTGCTATCGCCGTCGGTGGTGTCCTTTATTAAGAATTTGCCTGCTATTGAAGGTATTCACCCCTCTCACTTCGGGCACGTAATTGACATGGGCCGTTGAGGGCTTCTATTTGCAAGACACGAACGACCGAATGGTCAGTTTTGAGTTGATGCTGAAAATATGAGCATCTTGGCAGGACCATCGCCGGATATTGATGTGGTGCTCAGCGTGCTGCTGCAGAGCACATTGCCAGTTGCACAGAGTGCTGGGAAAGCAGGTGGTGTGAGTGAGCTCTCAGGCGTTGGAAAAGCGGGACTAAACCAGAATGGATCTGTTCATAGACCTCCAAGGGAGAGAAGGAAGGACGTGGAAAGTAAGTAATACAATATCTCTGTTGCTGTTTCTGTCGGTGTGATAAAATGGAACGTGAGGTAATCTATATGATATGCAACGGAATGGAACACAGGGCAAGGGTTGCAGGAGGAAGAGGATGCGTCAACGCTGCAGAGCAGGGCAGCTGTGCCACGAGACATCTTCAGGCTTCGGCAGATTCAGAGGAGCCGTGGCCTGGGGGTTGGTGGTGCTGCCGCCGCTTCGCAGTCTGGGTCCTCGGCATTTTCCTTCTCGGGCGGTGGAAGCGCCTTCTCTGGGGATCACTCAGCCAGCACAGATTAGTAGTTTATTTATGGTGGAATATATCAGCTGTATCATTATTTAGCATCTGCATTTCAGAATTTACATTATTGTAGGGTGATGTAAGAAGCAAACGAAACTGTTGGTGCTAAGCTTTGTGATAGAATGGGCACCTGTGACTAGACCATAAAAGTCTGATGTGTTGTTTCTTCTATCGTTGATATCGTTTCTGCTAACAGCTAACTGTTGGTCCTCGGGCGGTGCTGAGGATGCCGAGGACGATGAATGAAAGCACAATCAAAGAGAACTTGTCCAGTTGCTTTTCGTTTGAAGGTCTGGCTCGCCAGAGAAAGATTTATGGGTTTTTGGGTAGCCTGCGTAAGCAAGGCGTTTGATTTGTTTTGCTCCTAGTGCTAGATAGGTTAAGCATCATCAGGCTTTAACTTAAAATGGATGGATGGATTGGGACTTGGGAGGGAGACAAGTGGAATCTAAGCCGGAGGAAATTCATACATTAGTTGGCTGGAGCTAGTGGATATGGCTGTATGTGTTAAAAAACTAACCCATGCCGTGGAGTCGGCTTGTAACCCGAATGTTCTATCCTACGCACAGCTGTCCTGCGTGTTCGAGAAAAAAAAAAGGAAAGTCGACCAAGCAAGCGCTCGCTGACATGAATGACATCTAGATCCCAGTGTTTTCCTTTGTTTGTTTGGTTGTGGTCCATCATCAAAGCCTCCATCCAGCCCCAGCCGCCGGTCTGTTGTAGTAAAAGCTTGCAGAGAGCCATGTCGCAGCTTCATCAGTGTAGCCTCTGATGAAAGGGAAAAGCCAGTCAGTTAGTCTAGTTAACAGATGATGAGCTAGCTAGGTTCTATTTCTTGGGCTTGGTGGTTCTGGACCTCTCCACCTCGCCGTCCTCCTCCAGCGGACGAGGACGACCCCAGACCATGCCCGGGTGGCGTCGAGAGAACGAAGCAGTGGGAATTGGTAGGAGGGGCGGGGCTTTGGCGTCGAGGGAACAAAGCAGTGGGAATTGGTGGCGGCGTCAGCCGGTTTAGAAGGACAGGAGCTAACCAAACCACCAACCACGGGTTCAGACGAAAGCAGAAAAGCACGACAGTTTTCAGAAAACTCATAATTATGATTTTACTTTTATTTTCTTTCACTTTATGTTTTTATTCCTGTTTTTCCAAAACGAAGGTTTAGTTTACCCCTACTCCGTGAATAGCAGCTAATGGTGTTAAAAAAAGTTGACAGATGAAAGTTTGTCCTTCCGAATATTGCGTTTTTGCCTCTATTTCAAACCCTAATTGTGATTTTACCCCCACTTTCTTTCACTTTATGTTTTTATCTCTACTTTTTCAAAACGAAGGCTCCGTTTACTCTAATTTTTAACTCAGTTATCTACATCCGGATCAAAGCAATTAAAAATTAACAAAAACCCTGTGAAAAGACAAACTTACCCCTTATCTCTTGGTCGTCTCTCTCAGGGTTGTCCCTCTCAACGCTAGCAGCTTGGCGCGGTGGAGTCTTGTGTGTGGTGGCGAAAAAAAGCGTGTCGGGGCGTCGTCGAGGCGGTAGCGTGGCGGCCCAGCGTGTTGATGAGCGGAGAAGTAAGCTGGCGCTTATGGCAACTGACTTAGCTGTATCGTGAAATGACCGACATGGAGTCAAGACCCGCTCGCTCAGCCGAAGCGGATGGTGTGACTTAGCCCGGAAGGTTAAGCGGTGGCCTTGGCGTCTCGTAAGCGGTGCGACCATGGAGCCGAAGAGACCGCCTCTCTCTCTCAAGCTATGATTTGGCGGATGGTTTAGGTACAAAATCATGTGACCTGAAAATAGACACGCCCAGCCCGTCAGGCGGTGTCCGTGAGTGGTGTGTGCGGCCGAGCAATGGAGTTGAGAGAGAGAGGTCGAGCTATGATTTGGTGTTGCCTAGGTACAAAATCATAGCTTTGGACATCATCACCTACGCCACTACGCGCTGCCGTCAAGCGGACCCGTTGTTGGCCGCCGCCGCCACACCTAGCCATCCGCTAGAGTTGAGAGAGAGCGGGTCTTGACTCCATGGTCGCTGCGAACAGCCAAGCACATGCGCGACCATGACCCAGCGCGCGCGCAGCAAGCAGCGATGCTGGCTGCGCTCAGCGCGTCGCTAAGCGCGCGGCATACGCCGCTTCCTGCTGACGACGCGCGCGTGCTTCCGCCACTGACCAGCTGTCCTTCCGCCCGCCACGCCGCCGCTAGCGCCTCAGCGCCGCTGCACTGCTAGCGTTGAGAGGGACGACCCTAAGAGAGACGACCGAGAGATAAGGGGTAAGTTTGTCTTTTCACAGGGCTTTTATTAATTTTTAATTGCTTTGATCCGGATGTAGATAACTGAGTTAAGAATTAGGGTAAACGGAGCCTTCGTTTTGGAAAAGTAGGGGTAAAAACACAAAGTGGAAGAAAGTGGGGGTAAAATCACAATTGGGTTTGAAATAGGGGTAAAAACGCAATATTCAGAAGGGCAAACTTATCATCTGTCAACTTTTTTTAACACCGTTACCTGCTGTTCATGGAGTAGGGATAAACTGAACCTTCATTTTGAAAAAGCAGAGGTAAAAACACAAAGTGGAAGAAAATAAAAGTAAAATCATAATTAGGAATTCAAAATAGAGACAAGAACACAAGAGCCCCTTTCAAGAAATAGAATGCGACAGGAGCCAGTGCGACAATGGACCGTGCTTCTACTACCGTATAAGAATCTGTAGGAGATCTCACCATATATAGCTAAAAAACCACCAATTCACAGCACAACAATCGAATGCACATTGAACAAATCCAAATACTACCAGCTGGACAGCCCAAAATATTAAAGTTCACACACCAGTCTTGTTTTGCTGAATCAATCAAATAGCAACTAGTCTCTAATCTCTAAACAAAATAAGGCCAGGACTTCCACCGACATTCTTTCCAGACTCACTTGGACGTCCCATGTTTCGCCTTCGAGGGCTCGATTGGACCTGCGACTCACTTGGTCCGATGCTTCGCCTTTGAGTGAGCCTGCAGAGCCATCTCACTGTTGAATGTCCTAGACAGAACAACGAACAGAGACCAAGGATCAATACATTGTTTTCTCACCAAATAATCAAATAGGCTCACCAAATAAAACTGTGCCTACTTACTTGCTGCACGATTTGCAAGGGACCGACCCACCAGATCTTGGAGACTTCTCCTTTCACTTGTCATTGTTTGCAGGGGTCTTGCCCGCCTGCTTGGCTGGGTATGGAGTTGCCACATGGGTGGTGCCCTTCTTGCCACCTGCAAGAGGAATACATGTTACAAATTACAAATTCATAGCAAGAGTTCCATGGCAAAAAGACTACTTGACGCCCTAGCACAAGCTACTTGAGTACACACCTGTCTTCTGGGCTGACAGCGTGGCAACCTTTGCTTTCTTATCAGAAAGCAGAGTTTTCAGAGCATTTTCAGCAGCTCTCTTCTTGCCTGCCTCTGGCTGAAAAAGGCAGGAAAAACATCACATCGATATCATAGCAATATTTAATAACAGATTACTGAAATTAACACAGGAGTAAAATCCATAAGAGCACATTGATATCATAGTGATATGTAATAACAATAGATTACTGAAATTAAAAAAAAACTGGACCTGCGAGGGTATGACCACCCCGGGCATTGCATTAAGAAGAAGACATTCTCACGCAGGCCCAGAAAACCCCCGAACCCTTGCCCCATCCTTACACAGCGGCACCGTCGCCCTGTGAGAACGGACCGGTCCTTAGACCTGTGCTTTGGCGTGGGACAGACGAGAGGATTTTTTTAACCCCAGCCTGAAATTCGCTCCCACGGGGAGTCGAACCCAGAACCTGAGTAGTGCCGCCGGGACGCTCTAACCAGTTGGACTAGAGGCCCTTTGGCAGATTACTGAAATTAACACAGGAGTAAAATCCATAAGTGCACCTACTTAGGTGTTGGAGTTTCCTCCTCATCCTCACTGGTATCATCCTCATCACTTGAATCCTACAACGATGGAACTTATCAACAAGGAACAACCATGACATGTACACAAACCATTTGTCCATCTTTCAACTCACATCATCGTCGCCTTCTTCAGGAATCCCTCACCCTCATCAAAATCATCCGTCTCATCCTCATCCGAATAATCAGTCTCATCCTCATCCGAATCATCATCATCCTTGCTTTTCTTTTCAACAAGCCTAGAAGCAAGACTAGATTTTGAAGCTGCAGCAACTGCCTTCTCTTGACTTTTATGCTCCTTTTTCCCATCAGCTTTTCCTTGAGACATCAAGTAGATGTGTTCATAATCCACCTCATCAAGCAAAAGCTCAAGCTAAGAAAGATGGAAACACATTTCACGCAACAGAGATTATAGATACCGTTTTCCTTGATAACAGGAATGTTCAGCTCCTCCTCTATTCATCTTCAGAATCAAGATCCATTGTGGAAGAAGGCAAAAAGAAGGTCAAGGAAGCAAATACTCCATACAAAAAATTGTTTTGATCACTCCTACTAAAAATAGAACTAATCGGTACATTCATATCAGTCTTGATCATCCGTTTATGCAGGATGAAACTGCAACAGGGTAACGCCCCTGCCCCCAAGTCAACCAGGGGATGTTTCGTGCTACCCTAAATTCATCAAATGGTCATCTATACTCTTAACAAAAAATTCCCGCGGCAACACGTAGGGAATTCAACTAGTTTGGTATTGAGATCCATGGCATGTGCTGAGATGTAAAAAAGAAACAAAAACAGGAGTCACGATCAATCGAGACGAGCTGGATCAACGAACAAAAAAAATCTACGAGGAATGTTAATTAGCAGAATTTAAATCCTTCATACATTTTGTTTCCTATTTGAGCATGGGCCACCCATGATTATACGGTAATTTTGGGGAGCAAGCATCCGTCCGCCCAGCGCCCGAACATCTAGATGGACGAGACGTGCGGACACTTGCGCCTACAACCGTTTCCTTGTCGTTTCGCACGCTCACATGGGCCCCGCACCACCCCGAACGTCACTAGCATTGAGAAGAGAGGGAGGGGGTGGATGCCAGGTGGCGTCGGGAGGAGGAGGCACTGAGGCGAGGCAACATAAAGCGAGGATGGAGATGTAACACCCGATCTATTTTTGAAACATCTAGATGCAACATTTGCAGCATATATCTAAAGACAGATGAAACACTTGAAACATGCATCTGCAAACTTGCAAAAACACTTGAAAAACATACGCAGCATCTAGATGAAACACTTGTAACATATGTGTAAAACATATGCAACATCCAAATAAACACACTTGCAACATACGTCTAGAAAAATAGATGAAACATTGGGAATAGAAGCTTGCAACATACGTGTACAACCATTACAACATATGCACATCACCAATGAGCTCCCGCACTGGCGACCTCTGCGTACTCTATGGCATTGAGATCCGCACCTGCGTCGAGCTCCACAACGATGAGCTCCATTCGTCCAAGCAGCAAGGTGACATTAGCTGAAAGCGCATGTTGCAAGTGTATGTTTTAGTGTTTAAGTTGTTTCAGATGTATGTTGCAAGGGTTTCATACGGATGTTGCAAAAGTAGATCGAGATGTTGCAATGTTGCAATGGTTATACACGTATGTTGCAAGCTTATATTCCCAATGTTTCATCTGTTTTTTCCAGACATATGTCGCAAGTGTGTTTATTTGGATGTTGCATATGTTTCACACAAATGTTACAAGTGTTTTATCTGGATGTTGCGTATGTTTTTCAAGTGTTTTTGCAAATGTTTTAGATGCATGTTTTAATTGTTTCATCTGCCTTTAGATGTATGTTACAAATGTTGCATCTGGATGTTTTAAAAGTAGATCGGGTGTTGCATCTCTATATCCTCGCTTTCTGTTGCCTTGCCTCGGTGTCTCTTCCTCCTGATGCTAGCTGGCATCCGCCACCCCTCCCCCCCTCTTCTCGATGCTGGTGACGTTTAGGGGCGGCGCGGGCTCGTGTGTGCGCGTGTAAGTGCATCTAGCCCTTTAGTGGGTTTTGGTAAATTGAATGACAACACCATTAAAGGACTAACAAATTTGCTAAGTGTTAAACAGGAAATTAAGTTATTGCATACACTTGTGGATTGTGGAATGAGAAGTGTATATAGGTTCAATAAGAAGGCAAACTTGATGATATTGCACATAATATTCAAATCAAGACCAAAATTGTATATTGTTGTGTTGGAAGATCACATAAACAATATAATTTAAGAGAAAGACAACAATGCAAATAGAGTTGATGAAATGGCTTATATGTTGAGGAATATCATAGTATCATGAGAAAGCAAGCATATTTGGCAAATGGCAAAAGAGACATGAGTTGATGATTTGGATTGGTTTCAATAATGGCTTGCTTTGCATGAACAAGAAGAGTTTGATAGTGGATTAGCCTTGATCAAGGATTGAAGAATGAGTCAAGAATGCATAAGTGAAGAAATACCAAGCAAAGGTTTAAATGACAAAGGACACAACTCATATTGGATATAAGTCGGTCTCTATGTTGGTTTGCTTGTATGGATAAAGATTTAGAAAATCACTTTGCATTGATTTGATCAAGTTAGAAGTATGAAGATAGATATTGAAGTGAGTGTTAAGAGTGTCAAGCCAAAATGAATAGGATATAAGGAATCATAAATTGGTTTGACCATATTGATGTTGATACATATATCTCAATCTATGTGAATCCAACTGAAGCTTGATTGATCTCAACATTCATATCTAGAAGATATTCAAGCAAGGATTACAATAATGAAGAAATAGTTTTTCAATGGATGCTTAATATTATATGACTTGAGTATGGCTTGATAAGGTGAAGATAGCAAAGAAAGGGCTTTGAGGGACTAAGCAGAGGTGAAGGGCAAGCAATGGCTTGAGGACCGAGGTATCATGGCTAAGGTGAAGAAGAGAGTACTTGCATTGAGTCGAAGAACTAATCAAGCTATGATGAGTCATATTGTGTTGAGGATCAAATCATTAGTGGAAGTGACTTGAAGCCATGGATTGAACTCACATGTGTTGAAATGGTTCAAGTCACATGCTCAAGGTATGTTTGCTCAAAGAGAGGAGACAAAGTTGATTGCAACCCCTTATGAAGCGATTTGAGAAGAAATGGCATATGAAGACATTGAATACTCAAGTGGTTGAAATGGTTATATTCAATTGATCTTGAGTATAGGTATGCCATACTATCAAGGAGGATGCAATAGACAAGTCTCAAGTGCTCAAACTAACCAAATCCAAGTGCTACCATGAGAGAAAACACTTATCACAGCACCTGCACTTTCTGATCTTGAGGCTTGTTGTTGGCTGGGCTTGATAGCCCTCGAAACAAGCTTTTCGGAAAGTCCAATATCACTAAAAATGGAGTCCGGAGTAAAAAGTTATGACGTTTTCTGTGAGGTGACCTGTGCTGTTTTTCATAGCTGCGAAAATGCCATGAATTTTCGTAGCAGTGCTGCACCGCGGTAGTGCCGCACCTGTACAGGTCATAATGGCTAGTTTTTAAACTACAACGGCTAGTTTGTTTGGACTAGGTATAAATACCCATCCCATGCCTCCTGGTGTTGCTGCTGATGCTCCAACTATTCCAAACCCTTCCCAAGCTATGTGAGAGCTCTCTCTAACCCCTCTCTTTGCGAGAGTGAGTGATTAGTGATTGATTAAGTATTATAGAGCAATTAAGAGCAAGCCAATCCTTGAGCACTTATTGGGCTTCGTCGATCTTCATTGCACATTTGTTACTCTTGGAGGTAAAGCCTCCTAGACGGCTAGGCGTCGCCCGACGAGCTCCCATGCTTGTGGTGAGCTATGGGAAAGTTTGTATTACCCATTGATCTAGTGGAAACCCCTCATCTTAAGAGTTCACTCGCTTGACTTGAGAACAAGGATAAGGGTTGCAAAGCCCAAGCCTTAGTGGCTGCCTCAACAACGTGGACATTGGCAAGCCTTGGTGGCGAGCTGAACCATGGGATAAATCGTGTGTCTTCTCTCTTGTGCTTTGAATTGTATTATTTGTGTTCCACTCGATCTACTTGGCTGTGCATGTTTGTGAGTGCAGGTACTTAGTGGACTTGCCACTGGACATCTCCACGCACATCTCCGAGTTTTGGTTCTAGGCGCAGCTATTGCTGAACTCTCTGCGCAGGCGTGGCAGTGCTGCATATTTAGTACGGCAGTGCTACAGTGCGGCAGTGTTGCATTTTTAGTGAGGCAGTGCCACACTTAGAATCTAACTTCCATTGCGAGTTTGTTTTAAATAGGCCTATTCACCCCCCTCTAGGTGACATCATGGTCCTTTCAATTAGTGTCGGAGCAAGGCTGTCAATTTCGGGCTTAACTGCCTTGAGTGATGATGTCGAAAAGTGAGGAGGTATCTCTAGAACTTTTACTTTTAGATGGCTCGAATTATGCATCTTGGTCCGCTAGTGTGCTTGCTATTTTTAGGGGCATGGGTCCTCATATCAAGCGGATTGTAGATGTGAGCATTTCACCTCCTAGTGATGATTTGGCTATCTTATCTAAAGAGGAATTGAAATGCTTACAACACAATGCTCAAGCTACTAGTGTCTTATTTAGTGCTTTGAGTGAAAATGTTTTTGATGCCGTCATATTTGGAGATGGTGAACCGCTTGATGATGCTCATCTCATTTGTACCACGCTCAAAGAAAAATATGACAAGTCCAAATATGATGAGAAGTTGCTCTCATTGGAGAAACCACTTGAGGAGTGCTCAACGTCACTGACAAATGAAGAGCCTCAAGTGATTCTCTCAAAAGGTCTCAGGGATCATGCCACATCCACTACCTCATCAACATATGACTTAGTGAAAGGTAATGAAATGGTTGGTGAGGACAATGCTTTTACATGTGGTACTTCTCTTCCTCTAGTTCTTGTGAGACTAACATTTTGAAGGAAGAAGAAGATTATGATCGGTGGGGGCCAAATGATGAATCCACCTCACCAAGAAGCTCAACTCTCTATGCTACTTCTCATGTGGGTCTCATGGCAAAGAAAGAGAAGAGTGCGGCAAGTGAGAGTGAGAGTGAAAGTGAGAATGAGAGTGAAGATGAAAGTGATGATGATGAGTTCAATCAACACTTGGCACGTCTAAGCAAGAAAAACAAGTTGATGGTGCTTAAGCTCATAGAGAAAATTCAAGAGCAAGAAGAAACACTTCATGACCAAGAAGAGTTTCTCATCAACAAGATCAAATGCTTGGAGAAGTTGACCAAAAAGCATGAAAAGCTTAAGTGCTCTCATGCTAGTTTGGTCGAAAGGTATGAAAACTTATCAATTGAGCAAACCCATACTATTAACTCTCTATCTTGTGTTGCTAAATTAGAAGATGAGAATTATATGCTCAAGGACAAGGTGGAAAGTCTCACTAGCAAGAATGAGATCTTACAAGAAGATCATGATGAGCTCTTGTGCTCTCATGAGAAGCTTATTGGTTCTCATCTCATGCTAGAAATAGCTCATAAGGTTGTGATAACATCGGTAAAATCATACCAACCTCACACTCACAAGTGCACATGTTGAAAGCTCTAGTTTAGTTTTAGTTAATTGATGAAACCCTAAGTGCTAACCTAGTTTATCAAAAGTGATTATGAGATAGGTAGCACTACTCTAAGTGATGAAGCAATGGCAAAAATCATGACGACCGTGATGGCATGGTGATGATCAAATGCTTAAACTTGAAAAAGAAGAAAGAGAAAAACAAAAGGCTCAAGGCAAAGGTATAAATTGTAGGAGCTATTTTGTTTTAGTGATCAAGACACTTAGCGAGTGTGATCATATTTAGGATTGATAGCCGTACCATTAGGAGGAGTGAAACTCGTATTGAAATGTGGTTGTCAAAGTGCCACTAGATGCTCTAACTCATTGCATATGCATTTAGGATCTAGTGGAATGCTAACACCCTTGAAAATGATTTGTGAAAATATGCTAACACATGTGCACAAGGTGATACACTTGGTGGTTGGCATGTTTGATCAAGGGTGGTGAAGTTTGGGTGTAAGGGTAAGAAACTCCACCGGCGGAGTGTCCGCCCGTAGAGTGCGGACAGTCCGACGATGCCACCGGCGCCCTAGACAGAAAAGATGGAGATCACTGGAAGTGACCGGACGCTGGCCTCGGTTGGACCGGCGCGTCCGGTCAGGTGTAATAGTGAAGATGTTGGTGTTGGTCAAACGACCGGACGCTGGGTCGCTCTGCGACCGGACGCTGGCAGGGTGCGTCCGGTCAGTGCTGACGTATGCTGACGTGAGGCGCACAGAGGAGACGTTGAGTGACCGGACGCTGGGTGTGTCCGGTCGAGCACGCGTCTGGTCATGAAAATTCACGTTTGGAACCTTACTGGAAATGACCGGACGCTGAGGTCCAGCGTCTGGTCACTTTCTAACTGACGCGTCCGGTCTTCACTTGACTGTTGAGATCGGGCGATCATCATTTGAAGCCGATGACACGTGGCATGCATCGGGGGACCGGACGCTGGGGTCCAGCGTCCGGTCAATATGACTGGAGCGTCTGGTCACCCCGTGTTGTGCCCAGTGAAGGGGTACAACAGCTCTATTTTGTGGGGGCTTCTATTTAAGCCCCATGGCCGGCTCAAGCTCACTCTCTTGGCCATTTTCATTGACATAGCAACCTTGTGAGCTTAGCCAAAGCCCTTCCACTCATCTCCATCATTGATCCATCATTATTGTGACATTGGGAGAGAATCCAAGTGCATTACTTGAGTGATTGCATCTAGCGGCACTTGGCATTCGTGTTTCGCTGCGGGATTCACTTATTACTCTTGGTGGTTGCCGCCACCTAGATGGCTTTGAGCAGCGAGGATCGTTGAGCGGAGGTTGGTGATTGTCTTCGGCTCCGATCGTGGTGATTGTGAGGGGTCTTGTGCCTTCCTCGGGGAGCATCGAAAGGTAACTCTAGTGGATTACTCGTGTCATTGAGTTACCTCACTTGTGGGTAGGTTCTTGCGCTGTCCAATTGTGTGGACGAGGTTCGTGCAACACCTCTTAGCCGCCGAACCACCAAGTGTTGGTCGACACAACGGGGACTAGCATGCCGGCAAGCACGTGAACCTTGAGAGAAAAATTGGTTGTCTCTTGCCCTTTGGTTTTCCCCCGATGATTGATTTAGTATTCATCTTGTGATTGGTTCACTCCTCTTCACGGTGTATAATCACCCTACTCACTCATTTATATTCTTGCAAACTAGTTGTGGCAAGCTCTTTAGTGTAATTAGATTTGAGAGCTTGCTTTGTTATTTTAAGTTCATCTGGTGGAGCTCTTTAGAGTAGCAAGTTTGAGAGCTCTTAGTGAGTAGTAACTTTGTAAGTTATGTGCCTAGTAATCATTGCAACTAGAATTGTTGGACAGGTGGCTTGCAACCCTTGTAGAGCTAGAGCAAGTTTACATTTCGCTATTTGTTATACTAATCAAAATTGCTCTAGTTGATTTGTAGATTTTTAAATAGGCTATTCACCCCCCTCTAGCCATACTAGGACCTTTCAAGTGGTATCAGAGCCGTGGTCACCGTTTGATTGAAGGCTTAACAACCTCGGTGTCAAATTATGGCTCAAGTTGTGTTCAACCATGTGGGGGGCAAACCACCGTTCTTTGATGGCACATGCTATGATTATTGGAAGAGAAAGATAAGGATGTATATTGGTTCAATTAATGATCAAGTATGGGAAGTGACCGAGAATGACTATGCTATCATTGATCCTGATGATCCCACCAACCAAGATAAGATCAACAAGCAATGCAATACAATGGCTCTCAACACCATATACAATGCCATTGATTCTAAGGTGTTTGAGCAAATCATGGATTGTGAAAGAGCAAATGAGGTGTGGAAGAGATTGGAGGAAACATATGAGGGCACACCAGCGGTGAAGAGTGCCAAGTTGTATATCCTCAAGGATAAATTAACAAGCTTCAAGATGAAGGAAGATGAGAGCATTCTAGAGATGTTCCATCATTTGCAAGTGATTGTCAATGATTTGAAGGCATTGGGAGAGAAGATCAAGGATGATGATGTCTCTCATCGGTTCTTGATGTGCCTACCTCCAAGATTTGAGTTGTTGAGATTGCTCATCATAAGAGGAGGATTGAAGGAGATTACCCCCAACCAAGTACTAGGTGATGTCATGACCCAAGAGACATACCGTGTGGAAAGGGAGGGGGATGACAAGTATGACAGGAAGGAAGAAGACAAGAAGAAAAAGAGTATAGCATTCAAGGCTAGTTCATCATCATCCAAGAACAAGGGCAAGTTGGTGATTGTTCGTGGCCATCTCCGATGATTGTGAGGGGATTTGTACCTTTCTCGGTGGAGTGCCGAAAGGTAACCCTAGTGGATTACTCGTGTCATTGAGTTGCCTCACTTGTGGGTAGGTTCTTACGGTGCCCAATTGTGTGGACGAGGTTCATGCAACACCCCTTAGCCGCCGAACCACCAAGTGTTGGTCGACACAACGAGGACGTAACATGTTGGCAAGCACGTGAACCTCAGGAGAAAATTGTTTATCTCTTGTGATTGGTTCACTCCTCTACACGGTGATATAATCACCCTACTCACTTTTATATTCTCGCAAACTAGTTGTAGCAAGCTCTTTAGTGTAGTTAGAATTGAGAGCTTGTTTTGTTGTTGTGAGATCATCTAATGGAGCTCTTTAGTGTAGCAAGTGTGAGAGCTCTTAGTGAGTAGTGACTTAGCAAATTGAGTGTCTAGTGATCATAGTAACTAGAATTGTTGAATAGGTGGCTTGTAACCCTTGTAGAGCTAGAGCAAGTTTGCATTTCGCTATTTGTTATACTAATCAAAATGTTTTAGTTGGTTTGTAGATTTTTAAATATGCTATTCACCCTCTAGCCATATTAGGATCTTTTAGCGAGAGCTTTTAATACATCTCGAGCCATCGGGAAAGTTAGCGTGGACACTAACTTCCTTGCTTTGGGTATCCCTAATATCGATACCCGACAGTAGCCCCCGAGCCTGCAGAGGAGTAGAATACTCCTTTGGAGGCTTTTCTAGACGAGAGGACTCTGAAGGCCTTTGCCTTCTTTTGGTAGCCCACAGCGTGTCATGGTAGGATGGCGATTCCCTTTTGTCACAATCAGTCTTCTTGGGGCATGTGTACCAGTAGGATTTGGGAGGTCGGAAAGATTTTCTTGATTCCGGTCCCCTAGGATTCGATCGGTCCACCGTCATACTGCGACCGCGCGTTCAGTCTCCTTGTGAATCTAACTTTCCTCGAGCCACCATGCGTAGCAGGGGTCTGGTCGAGGGTCGGCTCATCTTTGTGATCATCATCCCTCAAGCGTTTTTTGATAAAACAGAGGGGCTGAGCCATGCCATGTTTTTCCTTGATGGACAAAACATGGTGCTCAGTGAGCTGTTAACAGGCTAGTTTGAGTGGGGCCCTAGCTTCCTGTTCGTGGGGGTCCAGCATGGGTCAGCTGGTGACCAACTCTAGGCTCTTGGCGGCCAATCCATATAGTTCTTGGGTCCGTTTGGCCGGTCCCAAGAGCTCATTGCCTTTCTTTGAGAAAAAACCATGGACTGGGAACCGACCAAGACTCGAACATGAGCCAGGATGCCCGTGGCGCTCGTGCGCCTGGGTACTGGTCGCTAGTGGGCCCATCCCTTTCCACCCCTCACTCTAAGGGCACCCTAGAGCGGCTGTGAACCCGTCGGAGGGCTAGCCTTCGAACTCCTAGACCCAAATGGACCGTAGGAGCATTTTTAGCTCCATATCCCTCCTTACCTATGATGGTTCTCATGCCTATCTACACTGATGTCAAGCTGGATGACATCGAGAAGGAGGTGGCCCCTCTAGCACAGGACTTACCTACCGAGATAGAGGATGAGATCAGCCCCCCAAGAAATTAGTTAGGTAGATAAGCTAGACGGTGAACTTGTAATAAGTGGACAAGCTGTTAAATTTCATTATGACCAAACATATTTTTAGCTCTTCTCCCCTTTTTGTATAAAAAGGTTAATGTGTTCCGACCCTTTCCATCATTAAGGTCAGAAAGCTTGGGGTCTTGAGCAAAAAACTCGATCGATGAGGGTGAGTAAAAAAAGCCTTGATGTCCGCCAGTAAGCCGCTAGGGCGTGGTTTCTTGCCAATCGACGAGTTTTACTCATAGTTTCGTTTGCAACCCTTGCTTCTAGATCTTAACATGAGAAAGGGTCAGGCATAGAGAATGTCTCGGATAGATATACTCTTTAATGCGTTCTGACTCTTTCCGTAGTTAAGGCTAAAAAGCTCAGGGTGCGGGCAAAAAACTTTGATCATGCTGGTGAGCAAAAATGCTGTAGCCGCTGGAGCATAGGTTTCTTGTGGTCCGACCAGTTTCACTCAGCGTTTGTTTCCGCAACCCTTGCTTCTAGATCTTAACATGAGAAAGGGTTGGGCATAGAGAATGTCTATCGGATAGATACGCTCTTATCAGCCCCGAGTGAGGCTGAACGCCTTGTCGTTGCTAGGGTCGGGTGTCACTAAAGATCGAGGAGTCGATAGTGAAACCGATAAGAGAAAGTGTGCGTAGATTAAGGGTAAAAGCGACGTAGCTGTTCGATGTTCTAGGCATTGACGAAGACTTTACTGTCGATGGTCTTGAGCTTATAGGTGCCTAGTTGGAGCACCTCCGCGATGACGTATGATCCCTCCCATGGCGGAGAGAGCTTTGTGGTGGTTCTTGTTGCTCTAGACAAGGCGGAGCACCAGGTCCCCGATGTTGAAGGCCTGACCCTACACTCGATGGTTGTGGTACCAGCGCAACGCTTGCTGGTACTTGGCTGAGCGGAGGAGGGCAATGTCGTGCGCTTCATCTAGCTGGTCCATGGCATCCTCGAGGGACGCCTTGGCTCCCTATTCGTCATACGCCATGACTCTCGGTGCTCCATAATCGAGGTTGGTCGGGAGGATAGCCTCAGAACCGTAGACCATGAAGAATGGCGTGTAGCCGGTGGCCCGGCTGGGGGTCGTCCTCATGCTCTAGAGCACCGCGAGAAGCTCCGCGACCCATCATCTGCCAAACTTGTTCAACCGGTTGAAGATTCTAGGTTGAGGCCTTGTAGGACCATGCCGTTCACACGCTCGACCTACCCATTCATGCGGGGGGGACGCCACGGTGGCCCAATCGACGCGGATGTGGTATTCATCGCAAAATTAGAGGAACTTTTTCCCAGTGAACTACGTGTCGTTGTCCATGATAATGGAGTTTGGGACTCCAAAGCGATGGACGATGTTAAGGAAGAACAACATGGCTTGCTCAGACTTGATCATGAAGATCGATCGAGCCTCTATCCACTTTGTAAACTTGTCTACGGCGACAAGCAAGTGCGTATAGCCCCTAGGAGCCCTCTTGAGAGGTCCGACCAAATCAAACCCCTAGACCACGAACGGACATGTGATGGGGATCGTTTGGAATGCTTAGGCCTGTAGGTGGGTCTGCCGAGCGTAGTATTGACATCCTTCATAGGTGCGTACAATCTGTTCAGCGTCGGCTACTGCTGTCGACTAGTAGAAGCCTTATCAGAACACGTTTTTGACCAGGGTCCTAGGTGCGGCATGGTGCCCATAGACCCCACTGTGGATATCACTCAGCAACTGCTTCCCTTATTCGATGGGGATGCAGCGCTGTAGGATCCCAATGTGGCTTTGCCTATAGAGCTCACCCTTAATAACGACAAAGGACTTGGCACGATGCGTGACCCACCAAGCCTTCATTTTTCCCATTGGCAGCACCTCATGGAGGAGGTAATTGAGGTAAGGCGTCCTCTAGTCGGCCAGAGGGTCAGACTCTATCGCTGGATCCTCATCAAGCTCCATGACTTCGGGATCGGATGGAGCCACCGACTGGTTAGCCCCCGATCCTAGGGCAAGCGACCCATCACTGGTCTATTCCAGCTCCTCGTAGCAGACTGAGGGCTTGTACTGATCGCTGGTGAAGACACCCATCGGCATCGGCTCTCGGCCGGACGCTATTTTTGCCAGCATGTCGGTCGCCTTGTTGAGATGCCTCGGGATGTCATTGAGCTCGAGACCGTCGAACTTATCCTCCAGTTGGCGGACTTCTCAGTAATATGTAGCCATCTTGGCATTGTGGCAGCTTGATTCCTTCATGACTTGGTCGATGACCAGCTGGGAGTCGCCCTGGATGTCAAGCCGTTAGATACCCAACTTGATGGTGATGCACAGGCCGTTGATGAGTGCCTCATACTTGGCCATATTGTTGGAGGAGGGAAAATGGATGTGAACCATGTACCTCATGCGTACCTCGAGGGGCGAAACCAAGACTAGCCCCACCCCGATGCCTTTCTTCATCAATGATCCATCGAAGTACATCGTCTAGTACTCTTGGTCGATGACTGCTGGCGGCATTTGGACCCCGGTCCACTCTGCAACGAAATCAGCCAGCACTTGGGACTTGATGGCCGTCTGAGGGGCATATGAAATGCCTTGACCCATCAGCTTGAGTGCCCACTTTGTGATTCTTCCTATGGCATCCCGATTTTGGACGACCTCACCGAGAGGGAAGGACATCACGACCGTCACCGGATGCGACTCGAAGTAGTGATGCAACTTTCTCTTGGCGATAAGGACGTCATATAGGAGTTTCTAGATTTGGGGGTAGCAAGTCTTGGAATCGGACATGACCTCACTAATGAAGTACACGGGGCATTGCACTTTGAGGGTGTGTCCCTCTTCTTCTCACTCTACCACCAGGGCGGCGCTGACCACTTGCATGGTGGCCGCAATGTAGAGTAGAAGCGATTCTCCATTGGTTGGGGGACCAGGATCGGGGTCTTCATCAGGAGCTGCTTGACCTTATCAAGTGCCTCCTAGGCCTTGGGTGTTCATTTGAAGCGGACGGCCTTCTTTAGAAGCCGATAGAGGGGAAGACCTTGTTCGTCGAGGCGTGAGATAAAGCGTGCTAAGCGCGGTGAGGCACCCTGTAACTAGCTATACCCCTTTATGTTCTGGATTGGGCCCATCCTTGTGATGGCCAGAGATCTTCTCTGGGTTGGTTTCGATGATGTGCTTGGAGATGATAAAACCCAGCAGCATACCACTTGGGACCCTAAAAACACACTTCTCGGGGTTGAGTTTAATACCGTTTGCTCGGAGTTTCATGAAGGTCTACTCTAGGTCGGCTATGACCTGGTCAGTCGGTTTGGATTTGACCACGATGTCATCGACGTAGGCCTCGATGGTCCGCCCGATGAGATCCCTGAAACACTTGAGCATGCAGCGTTGGTACATAGCCACCGCGTTCTTTAGGCCAAATGGCATTATGACATAGCAGAACGATCCAAATGGGGTGATGAAAGATGTCATGAGCTGGTCAGTCTCTTTCATCATGATTTGATGGTACCCAGAGTACGCATGGGTTTCGCACAATGAGGTCGAGTTGACTACTTGGTCTATGCGTGGCAAAGGAAATAGATCCTTTGGACACGCTTTGTTGAGACGTGTAGTCAACACACATTCTCCATTTTGCACTCTTTTTTCGTACAAGAACAGGATTGGCTAACCACGCGGGGTGGTATACTTCCTTGATGAACCCGGCCGCCAAAAGCTTCGCAATCTCCTCACCAATGGCCTTGCATTTCTCCTCATCAAAGCGACGTAGGCTCTGCTTCACCGGCTTGGAGCCTGGCCTAATCTTCAAGATGTGCTCGGTGACTTTTCTCAGAATGTCTGGCATGTCTGAGGGTCTCCACGCAAAGATGTCTCTGTTGGCACGGAGGAAGTCGGCGAGCGTGCTTTCCTATTTTGAGGAAAGCATGGTGCCGATGTGCACCACTTTGCCCTCGGAGGCGCTAGGGTCTATGAGGACCTCCTTGGCATCCTCTACAGGCTCAAAAGACCTGGTCGACCGCTTGGGGTCAGGCGCTTCTTCGACAACCTTCTCCCTAATGGTCGCAAGCTCTTTGGAGGCGACAATTGCCGTGACGTGTTCATAGCACTCGACCTTGCACTCGTAGGCGCGCTGGAAGGAGGTGCCGATGGTGATGACCCCGCATGAACCTGGCATCTTCAACTTCAGATAAGTGTAGTTGGGGACAGCCATGAACTTTGCATAGCATGGACATCCTAGGATAGCGTGGTAGGTCCTGTGGAACCCGACCACCTCGAAGGTAAGGGTCTCCATCCTATAATTGGTCGGATTCTCAAAGGTGATGGGCAGATCAATCTGCCCAAGTGGTACGGCCTACTTTCTAGGCATGATGCCATGGAAAGGTGCCCCGGTCGGCCGGATGTGCGATCAGTCGATGCCCATGGCATCGAGCCCAGCGTACATGCCCATGCCCATGGGCGATCAGTCGCTACCTCCATCCATCAGCACCTTGGTGAGCCACTTTGTGATGATGATCGGGTCGACCACGAGTGGGTATCTTTTGGGCTGCAGGACGCTTTCTGGGTGGTCGGTCCAATCAAAGGTTATGACGGACTCCAACCATCGGAGAAAGGAAGGCCCGGCCGGCTTGGACATATAAACCTCACGGCGTGCAAGCTTCTAGTGGTGCTTGGAGTCGTAGGCCACCGACCCTTCGAAGATCATGATGCAGCCATCTAGCATCGAAAATACGCAATCCTTCCCCTCGGCGTTGTCTGCGGCCAGCTTGGGCTCCTTCCTATGCTCCCCCTTGTTGGAGCCTCCGGACAAGAACCACTTCATGAGGACGTAGTCCTTGTATAGGTGGTTGATGGGGAAAGCATGGTTCCGGCATGGCCGAGCAGCTTCTCAAAGTGGTCTGGGGTACCCTCGGCGAGCTTTCGACCCCCCTTGCGGTCGGCAGTGGCCACGAGCGAGCCCTTGCGCCACTGCTTGTTCTTCTTGCTAGGGTGGTTGGGGGTGCCCTCACCGGTGTCCTCGTCCCGCTTTGCCTTGCCCTTGGGGTGGTCGAAAATCACCTCGACCGCCTCCTCGCTCAAGGCATGGCTGGTGGCGATGTCGAGGAGCTCCTTGGTGGTTCACGGGCCCTTACATCCCAGCTTGTGAACCAAGGACTCGTCAGGTGGTCTCGGACAGGAAAGCTCCTATGACATCGATGTCGGCGACGTCGGGCAGCTCGTTGCACTGCCAGGAGAAGCACCGGATGTACCCACGAAGAGTTTCCCTAGACTTCTGTTGGTAGTTTTTGAGATCCCATGGGTTCCTAGGACATGCTTATGTGTCTTGGAAGTTTCCCACGAAGATCTCTTTTAGGTCCGCCTAACTTTGGATACGGTTGGGCAGAAGGTGTTCCAACCACGTTCGCGCCGAATCGGCCAGGAACAATGGAAGGTTGCGGATAATGAAATTGTCACTATCCGCTCCACCGGCTTGGCAAGAAAGCCGATAATCCTCGAGCCATAGTCTGAGGTTTGTTTCCCTAGAGTATTTCAGGATGTTGGTTGGCGGTCGGTACCGCGGTGGGAAGACGGCGTTGAGGATTTGTCGGCCAAAGGCCTGAGGTCCCAGCAAGTCGGGGCTCGGGCTTCGATCCCCGCTGCTGTCATAGCGTCCGCCACGACGAGGGTGTTGCACACGTCACGGTGGAGGCCAAGATGCTCATGCACTAGGGCCGCGGCACATGCCCTGCCGCCTCGCTACGCCTGGTGGACTGACACGTCCCTATCGGGTCGCTCTAAGGCCGCGCGCTAGCTGGCGTTGAGCTCGTGTCATCGGGACAGCGAGATCTCGGCCTGCTACACCATCGCACGCTCGAGTAGCGTGCGAATCTCGCGATGGGCCTGACGATCCTTGGGTGTCTCGGGCTCTAGAAGCCCTCGGAGCAAGGTCACCACGGCAGTGATGTTCTAGCTTGCTCGAGTGAAGTGTGGGAGGGCTTCGTCGTCCTCGATGATCCTCCGGTTCATGTTGCAGGCCACAGCGTGTGCACGCCCACCGTCTCTATGGTGGTGCTCGATCTCTAGCTTGAGCTCCGCGCATTCCTGCTCGAGTTGGAGTCACGCTTCTTCAAGCTCTTGGTGCCGCACCCTCAGCTGCTCTACCCGCAGGCGAAGTGGGGCCCCTACATCCCCCTCGACCTCGTCGTTGAGGTCATTTATTGGGGTAGCCCCTCCCTCGTGGATGCTTTCGATGTATCCCTTGGGGTTACCTGCCATGAAACATTCCCACGAGGGGTGATGGCCCCCCTGCTAGAGTCAGAGTCGGAGGGCGACTCCGATTCTCCTGCGAGAAGGTCATGGAAAGATTCCATGACATATTCGGTCATCCCCATGAACTCGTTGTTCGTAGGGGATGGGGGCATGCGCTGCGCCACAAGGTGGCTAACGGTCTCGGTGGCGTTGCGTAGACCGAACGGGAGCGCTGTTGGGGCACTCCGGATGAGGTATTCTAGGGAGAGTAGCTCTCCTCCGGCAAGCTACATCATAACATTAGTGAACGAGAAAGTGAGGCGGCGCAGGTCCTCTCGAGATGGTCGGGGTCCCAGGAAGGCACCGCGCTAGCGCTCTAGCCTCCGATAATCAAAGCCATGGAGCTGGTCGCTCCCAGGGGCGTGGGCCTCCGGTGCGTGCAGTTGTAGCTCCTCAAGCGTCATGGCGATCGCGTCGAGGCCGGCGGAGTGGAGAGGCTAGACGGTGGCGGGAACTTGCACCAACTCTCCCTCCATCGTAACGATGAAGTCCAGGTTTCTGAAGCGCATGTGCGTGCTCGGGACCCAGCTGACGCCATGACTAGCCATCCGAGGCCTTATGTGGACGTCGAGACACGCAAAAAGCCCCTACCTGGCCGCCAACTATCAGTGTTTTCGGACCACCGACGAGTAAATTTGTATTTGCGCGTCTGGCTCGAATGGTGTGCTGAGAGGACACAAGGGTTTATACTGGTTTAGGCAGAATGACCCTACGTCTAGTTTGCTGCTGCTCGTGTTACTGCCACTTGGATTGCAGTAGAGGTTACAAACAGGCGAGAGAGGGAGAGGATCCCAAGTCTCTGGTGGAAGGAGTGAACGGGTGCTAAGAGCTCGCTTGCCGCTCAGCCGTGTGCTCGTGTCGTGCTCTTGTGTCCAGATCCCCCTAGATTCCCCCCTTTTATGGGGTGCCCTGCTTTCCCTTTTATAGGCGAAGGGAAAGCATGGGTTACAGAGGAGAAAAAGGAGAAGAACGAGAGAGAGAAGAAGGCTTCCAGGGTTACCGGGTCCTTCTCCTCATGCGGGTCCCACCGATCCTGTAGATGTCAATAGGGATGGCTCCATGTCGTGGCCTTGTTCGTCACTAGCGCCATGCGCAGGCATCATCAGTCGGTCGTGGCGTTCCACTCTGTCTCGACGGACATCACGGTGAACTAACACGCCTATCAGCGTCCGTACGAGGATTTGGTAGAATAGCACCGGTACGCTCAACACTATTCTTGATGTGAATCCCCAGGTATAGCCTGTCATGGCCATGGGTCACATCGAGGCATGCTAGCCACTTTCCTGGCATCAGAGTTTTGACCTAGGCCCATACGCTTGGATCTGGAGTGGTTGGCGGCGGTATGGGTCCCCGTCGGACGAGACAAAACCCGCATCCTCAAGGTCGGGCGAGACGAAGCCTGCAACCTTGGGTGAGATGGAACTTGCGTCCTTGGGGTCGGGCGAGATGGAGCCCGCACCCAAGGGGTTAGGCAAGACGAAGCCCGCGACCTCGAGGTCGGCGAGACGGAGTCCGTTGCCTTGGGATCGAGCGAGACCTTTTAATACGTCTCGAGCCATCCGGGGAAGTCAGGCGCTAACTTCCTTGTTTTGGGTATCCCTAATATTGATACCCGACAAGAAGTGTATATAGGTTCAACAAGAAGGCAAACTTGATGATATTCCACATAATGTTCAAATCAAGACTAAAATTATGTATTGTGTTGGAAGATCATAGAAACAATATAGTTCAAGAGAAAGACAACAATGCAAATAGAGTTGATAAAATGGCTTCCATGTTGAGGAATATCATAGTATCATGAGAAAGTAAGCATATTTGGCAAATGGCAAAAGAGACATGAGTTGATGATTTTGAATTGGTCTCAATAATGGCTTGTTTTGCATGAACAAAAAGAGTTTGATAGTGGATTAGCTTTAATCAAGAATTGAAGAATGAGTTAAGAATGCATAAGTGAAGAAATACCAAGCAAATGTTTAAATGACAAAGGACACAACTCATATTGGATATAAGTCGGTCTCTATGTTGGTTTGCTTGTATGGATAAAGATTTGGAAAATCACTTTGCATTGATTTGATCAAGCTAGAACTATGAAGATAGATATTGAAGTGAGTGTTAGGAGTGTCAAGCCAAAATAAATAGGATATAAGGAATCATGAATTGGCTTGACCATATTGATGTTGATACATATATCTTAATCTATGTGAATCCAACTGAAACTTAATTGATCTCAACATTCATATTTAGAAGATATTCAAGCAAGGATCACAATAATGAAGAAATGGTTTTTCAATGGATGTTTAATATGATATGACTTGGGTATGGCTTGATAAGGTGAAGATAGCAAGGAAAGGGCTTCGAGAAACTAAGCGAAGGTGAAGGGCAAGCAATGGCTTGAGGACCGAGGTACCATGGCTAAGGTGAAGAAGAGTGTACTTGCATTGAGTCGAAGAACTAATCAAGCTATGAGGAGTCATATTGTGTTGAGGATTAAATCATTAGTAGAAGTGACTTGAAGCCATGGATTAAACTCACATGTGTTGAAATGGTTCAAGTCACATGCTCAAGGTATGTTTGCTCAAAGAGAGGAGACAAAGTTGATTGCAACCCCTTATGAAGCGATTCAAGAAGTGGCATATGAAGATATTGAAGACTTAAGTGGTTGAAATGGTTATATTCTCTTGATCTTAAGTATAGGTATGTTGTACTATCAAGCGAGATGCAATACGAATCATAGGCAAGTCTTAAGTGCTCAAACTAACCAAACCCAAGTGCTAACATGAGAGAAAACACTTATCATAGCACCTGCACCTTTTTATCTTGAGGCTTGTTCTTGGTTGGGCTGGATAGCCCTCGAAACTAAGCTTTCCGAAAAGTCCAAGATCACTAAAAATAGAGTACGGAGTAAAAAGTTATGGCGTTTTCTGTGAGGTGGCTTGTGCTGTTTTTCAGAACTGTGGCAATGTCGTGAATTTTCACAGCAGTGCTGCACCTCCGCGGGTTAGAGCGACAGTTCCACACCTGTATAAGTCATAATGGCTAGTTTTTGAACTGCAACGGCTAGTTTGTTTGGGCTGGGTATAAATACACATCCCATGGCTCCTGGTGTTGCTGATGATGCTCCAACCATTCCAAACCCTTCCCAAGCCTTGTGAGAGCTCTCTGACCCTTCTCTTTGTGAGAATGAGTGATTAGTGATTGATTAAGTGTTAGAGAGCAATTAAAAGTAAGCCAATCCTTGAGCACTTGTCGGGCTTCCAAATGCGCAACAAATGATGAAGAAACAGTGCGGGAAACATCTATAGGTACGGGCGTCCGAATGCTAGCAAGCCCGATGATTTATAACCTAAAACATGTTTGTATTTTATTTCTCTCGTTATTTTTAAAATTTAAATACAATTACTACTACTACTACCACCACTACTACTATTATTATAAAAACATATTTTTTTACAAAAACATATAAATATTTATTTTGATCTTAGAAGATAATATATAAATAGTTAGTGTCCAACTAATCATATACTATGATAGTAAACAATTTAATGTTTTATTTTTTTTATCTGTATCGGTGTAAACGAACAGGCAACCCTCGATCATTCAGTCAATTCAGAAAGATAGGCACAATACATAATAAGCTCTCCACAGCTTCAAACACTATAGCGACCTGATGAATACGCCTGGGCGAGGCACCTCCCCTCCTGGCAAAGCTGCCCTGGCGATGGGTGCTCCCCCAGGCATCCGATTTTGGACGCCTGGGGTTGAGATATCTGCCTGGTGATGGAGCTGCCTGGGAGGACTCCATCCAAACAGGCCGACCGGTACCCGGGCGAAGCCACTGTCCAAATTCCAAACACCCTCAGTTGCCTGCACAGGGATTGTGAGCCATGCCACAATGAACACACAACAGATTCTGAACACCATTTTGACAGTTTTTCAGCTCCAGAATCTAGATCGTTGGGCCAGCCCACCACACAAAAGCGAGAATCATACATAAAACACACAGCACTTGATCGTGCACATCCATCGCCTATTACCTACCACCTAAACACTGTTTCTCACAAAGTAACAAAATATCATCCTTCAACCTCCACATCTTAGGCCGTGGCTGGCCAATCCTTCCTGATCTCGAAGCAGTAATTCATGTCCAGGTAGACATTCCCATCATCATCGACAAACTGTAAAATCAAATCCATTACGTCACTGGGCTACACATTCCTAAGGTCTCTTACCAGGAAGGGTAGAGTACATATAACATTTTCTTTGAGCCGTTTCCTTACCTTGAGCTTTGCAGAATATGAACCCCTCGCAAAGATGCCACTTGGGGTCGTATCTTCCTCAGCCTCGTATGTGTAGGGCTCCTGCCGAGGACTGAAGGTCCCCAGCATCACCTTCTGCTTTTCTACTGCAATAGGCAACCTGAGATCAGCTATCTTAGGCCTAGGGAGAGCACCGAGACACTTCAAGTGCAGCCAATGCATGCATCTTTCTTCTATGAGAATCATGACCATGATGCTACAGACAGCATATTAAAAAGATGTGAATCAATCCATATCATAAATAACCTAGTAGTCCTTCAGAAGCTCAACCCTACACCGCATTTGTGAAGTTCAAGGAAAAAATCTTTGATGCAACAGAACAGCTGGGACACATTTTTTCTCAAACACGCAAGAGAGCTGCACATCATTATATTATATTAATAGTAAGAAGGAAAAGGGGGAAGAGCCCATACAACACAAACCCACAAAGCTGGGATACATGACTTCGTGGTAAAGATAAGTACCAAGGAACATTTGTTCCAAGTAAAGGACTAGCAATTATGTTTACATAAAGAAAGATCAATCATGTATAATGCAAAATTCTGAGCCAAATAGTTAGTAGTTTCACGGTAAGTATATTTATGTAATGAGCTATAGAATGTAAACGAAGGGCAGGCCTGGTGCAGTGGTGAGAGCTGTCTCAGTGAGTCACCAGGTCACGGGTTCGAAGTAGCCTCTCCGCAGATTTTGCGGGGGGGGCTTGCCTCGGTTTTTCCCTTCCCCAGACCCCACTCATGTGGGAGCCTCCGGCACTGAGCCTGCCCTTTTTAGCTATAGAATGTAAACCAGATGCAGATTAACACAAGGATCACATAAAACTAATCAAATTCATGCTGACATCCTTATTCTCATTAAGTGCAGCATCCGCATGTAAGCAACAAAAACAAAACAAAACTATGCATATGTTTGATTATAAAATCACCTCTTACTCCTGTCTTCCAGACGGTGTGTGTATATCTGAGACCAGACACAATGTTGTTGGAGACAGTGAAGGAGAAGCGGAAGCTGTAGGTGCTCCCATCCTTGAGTGCGAATGCGTACCCCTTGTCATCCAGCACAAGTGGGATAGCTAGAACCAGATCTGGTCGCTCTGGAGTTAGGATGGTCAAGTTTAATATGGTCACCTCTGGTTCTGCAGTCTCTGCATACATAAACGGACTATCAGACAAGCATATGAAGCCTCTGTTTCATTTATTGCACTCTCCAGGCCATTTTTCAGTTAATATGTTTAGCTGCACTGAATCTCTAACTCAATGTTATCTTGTCTATTAAGAAAAAAAAAATTAAATGTCAACTTTTTTGTGCTTCAACGTGCCCAAAAGTGAATGAAATAAATTGAGTGGCTCAATATAGTGAATAAAAATATCAAACGGTGCCATGGACACGTAGGGATGAAAACAGGATGGAAATCCCGTCCCAACCAACACCGTTTACCGTATTTTCACTAAAATACGAAAACAGGGAAACAGCAGGAAAATCTGGCGAATACAGTACCAAAAAAAGGGTGGCCTTTTTTTTCCGCCTGTATTCACGGTTCCCGTATTTGGACAGGAAATTCCCGGCAGGAATACTGCATTTATTTTTTCTTTTAAAGTTTATTTACGAAGCTGCCTGTGTGCTTTGGAAGTTGGAACCAATAGCGACGAGGCCCTGACTTTAATGCTTTTGTGCCTCCCCCCGGGTCTGTTTATATAGCCGTCTGTGTGCTTCTCTATTCTATGCGGGCGCGAGGAGGGACTAAACTGAGGGCTCCTGCAGGCTCCAGCCGCAGCCATGTGCGCGCTGCTTGCTGCAGTGCTGCCTGCTTGTTGGGCTGTAATTGGCCACTTGTTGCTAGCTAATCTGAGCCACAAGAGCACAGGCAAGCCACCAGAAGACTCCTGATGGGGTCACGGCAGTTGCAAAGTGCAGTCACGTGGGTGAAGCACGTTTCAATTTTTTCCTTTTCTTTTTCTCTCTTTCAAAATGTTCGTGCTTTTTACTTAATTTAGGATGAGGCTAATCCAATATGCTGAAATTAATTAAAAATAAACAGTGAATATAAACTCTTATGAAGTTAAACATTTCGAGCCACGGATGTATGTAGGATCACGTGTTTCCCGTTTTGATTTATCAGTTCCCGACCGCTATCGGCGCGTTCACAATCAATTTGTTTCATTTCCGACGTCCCACATAATCGGTTTTGTTTTCCCCACCGGCTTTCCTGTTTTCGTTTCCATTTCCATGTAAAAATACAAGATTGAAAGTGGTTAGAGATTTTTTCCCGACCATTTTCATCCCTACGGACACACCATTTCTGCTTTATATAATGACTTCTGTTTCTGAAATTTCAACACATGCAGGAGCATTAATGAGGTACTAAAATTACCTCCAAGCTTGGTGGTATCAACATCTCCGAGGAGCTGCTCTTTCCACCTCCTTAGGCTGTCATCATCCTACAAATAAATTAAATTCAAAAGGAAAATGTGTAGGGAAACAGCATTAGTCATTCCATAAATGGTGGCCTAACCTACATACTAAAGGTGTAATATAATCACATGGATACAATGCGATTGGGCATAATCGTTTCACCTTGTCAAGCTCAAGGTGGTCCTTGAGGGGAACCTGAGGGCCAAGCATCACTGTGTGCTTCCCATCATCATCATCATAGTCATCATCATCTAAACCATTGGTGTCTGTGTCATTGTTGCTGATGCTCACTGATGCTTCCTCATTCTCCTCCTTATCCATGCTACCCGTTGTCCTGGTTTCTTTCCTGTGATACAATCAAGAATGTAGATGACGACGATGAATAGAGCAAAAACATAGTCCCTCCTAACATTCTGAGCAAGCAGTATATGTCAAGCTAGCTTAATGTTGGCCATTGTGAAGAAGAGGCAAAGTGTTAAAATCAAGGGCCACAAAAATAAATAAACAAACCAAATCTAGGACCTTCAATAGTCGACAAATCATGTCACATAGTAGTCATAGACACATGGGCAGAGCAACATGGGGGTGTGCCCAATGGCGGATTCAGAAACAGATCAGGGGGCTAAATAATAGAAGGCTAGAAATGGTACTAGCCATACACTAATGGATATAACCAGTGCCGGTCCTGAGGTTCCAGGATCCTAGAGCGAACTAGAGCCTAAGGGTCCTTAATATAAACACCATCCTAACATAATGGCTAGGGTTCGTGAGAGAAAGATAAGGGACTTCAACAAAGTTAAGTGCATTAAGGATGAAAGGGAGCATCTCTTGGTGAAGGAGGATGAGATCCGACATCGATGGCAAGAGTATTTTGACAAATTGTTCAATGGTGAGAATACGGACACAACCTTTCACTTGGATGACTCTTTTCATGACACCAATAGGCACTTTGTGCGGAGAATCCAAAAATCTGAGGTCAGAAAGAAGGTAAAGCGATGGGACCGGATGGTATCCCAATCGAGGTGTGGAGATGCCTCGGGGACATAGCTATAGTATGGCTAACCAAGCTATTCAACCATATTTTTCGATCGAACAAGATGCCTGATGAGTGGAAGAGAAGTATATTGATACCGATCTACAAGAATAAAGGGGATATTCAAAGTTGTACTAATTACCGGGGAATTAAGTTGATGAGCCATACTATGAAGCTATGGGAGAGAGTTATCGAGCATCGCTTGAGAGCAATAACGCGGGTCTCTATGAACCAATTTGGTTTCATGCCTGGAAGATCAACCATGGAAGCCATTTTCTTAATAAGACAAGTTATGAAGTGGTATAGGGAGAAGAAGAAGGACCTACACATGGTTTTTATTGATTTGGAGAAGGCTTATGATAGAATACCAAGAAATGTTATGTGGTGGGCTTTGGACAAACATAAAGTTCCAACGAAGTATGTCGGGCTCATTAAGGACATGTACAACAATGCTGTGACTAAAGTTCAAACAAGTGATGAAGACACGGATGACTTCTCGATTAGGATAGGACTACATCAAGGGTCAGCTTTGAGCCCTTATTTGTTTGCCTTAGTGATGGATGAGGTCACAAGGGACATACAAGGGGACATCCCTTGGTGTATGCTTTTCGCGGACAATGTAGTGTTAGTTGATGAAAGCCGGATATGAGTGAATCAAAAACTGGAGTTATGGCAGGAGACTTTGGAGTCCAAAGGTTTTAGACTCGGTAGAACTAAAACTGAGTATATGAGATGTGACTTCGGCACTACTACTCGGGAGGAGGAAGATATTAGTTTGGAAGGTCAAGTAGTGCATAGGAAGGATACCTTTCGATATTTAGGATCAATGTTACAGAGAGACGGGGATACTGATGAAGATGTTAGCCATAGAATCAAAGCAGGGTGGATGAAGTGGCGCCAAGCATCTGGTGCCCTATGTGACAAAAGGGTACCACAGAAGGTAAAAGGCAAGTTTTATAGGACAACGATTAGACCTGCTATGTTGTATGGTGCAGAATGTTGGTCTACGAAAAGACGACATGTTCAACAGATAAGTGTCGCGGAAATGCGTATGTTACGTTGGATTTGCGGTTATACAAGAAGGGATCGAGTTCGGAATGATGATATACGTGATAGATTAGGGGTAGCACCAATTGAAGAAAAGCTTGTCCAACGCCGGTTGAGATGGTTTGGACATGTCCAACGGAGACCTCTAGAGACACCGGTGCGTAGTGGAATCCTAAGCCAGGATAGTAACGCGAAGAGAGGCAGAGGAAGACTAAAGTTGATTTAGGTAGAGACAATAAAAGGAGACTTGAAAGGATGAAATATACCCAAAGACTTAGCCTTAGATAGGAGTGCTTGGAAGACACCTATTCACGTGCCTGAACCTTGATTGCTTCTACTGGGTTTCAACTCTAGCCTACCCCAACTTGTTTGGGACTTAAAGGCTTTATTATTGTTGTTGTTGTTGTTGTAAATAATTTGAACATAACACCTTTAAAAAAAAATCTTATAATCATTGTCAAGACTGATAGATCAATTAAATCTTCTTCTAGTCTTTTTCCCCCACTATATGGTGCTTGTTTTTTTAGATGACATAGGTGCTGAAAATTTAAGAATTAGTAATTGAAAGCTACAATAGTACTAGATCAAGTAATTTAAATATCCATTAAGAAATATCAATGGTCCTGTTGCAACAACGAAGGACACAATATTGATCATTAGTTTATAAATCTTTAATCATCACGGCAAAAACGGATAGGGCATAGGCTATGAGTTAGAGACATACCTTTTTGTTATTGTCAGTTCAATCTAGTCGTCTACCAGCCTATCATAATGAATATCTAATCCTTTAAAGCTCAAACAATCAGATGATTTACAAAGAAATCTTAAAGGAAAGTGACGCACTTGGTCTGGGTTCAAATTGGATTTGGCAAATAGAACTGGATCTCATTGTGACAGTAGGCTCACCGAAATGCGAGATGGTCTGGGTTCAAATTGGATTTGGCAAATAGAACTGGATCTCATTGTGACAGTAGGCTCACCGAGATGCGAGATGTGCTGCACAAGCACACGTGCCCGGCACCCCCGGGGTGTGCGTGTGTGTGTGTGTGTGTGTGTGGTGGGGGTGGGGTGGGGTGGGGGGGGGGGGTGGTGCGGTGGCGGTGCAGCGCCAGTGGCAGCCCGCAGCCAGCTGGGCGACCTGGCGCCTGGCGCCTGGCAGCTGGGCGCAACCGCGCAGGGTGCCTGCTGGTCGTGGCCGGTCACGGAGGAGGAGGGCAGCGACGGCCGTCGGGGAGGAGGGGAGACGGCCGCCGGACACGGTCACACGGACGGGGCGAGTGGGAGGGGCGCGGTGGCGAGTGGGAGGGGAGTGGCGGAGGCGAAGTCGGGTTAGGGCGAGAGAGGGGCTGTCTTTTGGGCTTTTGGGGCCGTAGATGGGCTGTTGGGCTGGGTCCGAAGACCTGCTCTCAAAGGTATTCTGTGTCGTTTGGATCTTTTATTTAGAAGAAAAAAAATCCATATTACCTCTCTTTTGTTTCGTGAAAATCCATTTTTTCTCTCTAAACTCTAAAATCGGGTAAAACATCTTCCTCAACTTTTAAAACCGTTTATCTTACCTCCATCCCTGTTATAAGTAGTTTTGAAGGTGGTTTTATCTTTATCTTTTTTATTTATTTTGGCTAAATCTTTAAAAAATTATAGTAAATCATAGAAAAATCATAAAATAGAAAATTCAATTTTGTGGGACTCCACACGAGTAAATCTACACAGCGAACATATAATATGATATGCTTTAATATAAAGTTTTTGCTGTCGCTTTAGATCTGTAGTTTCAATGGTTCAATTGTGATAAAAATTTTATGGTGGGCTAATTACTATATGATTGAACTACAGTAAAAAATTTATACTCATTGAATCATATATAGCTTAGTTACAGATTTATTTATATTTTACAAGCATAAACCTAAATAAAATGTATAACTAAGTTATGCATGATCCAATGAGTATGAAATTTTTACTATAGTTCAAGCATACAATAATTAGCCCACTATAAAAAATTCATCACAATTAGACCATACAAACTGCTGCTATGAATGAATTATAGAAAAGCATAGATCTAAAGCTACAGAAAAAAAATTATATTAAAGCATATCATATTATATGTTCACTGTGTAGATCTACTCATGGGGAGTCCAACAAAATTAGATTTTCTATTTTATGATTTTTCTGTGATTTACTATGATTTATCAAAGATTTAGCCAAAATAAATAAAAAAGATAAAGACAAAACCGCCTTCAAAACTGCTTATAACAGGGCCAGGGAGGTAAGATGAACAATTTTAAAATTTGAGGGAGGTGTTTTGCCCGGTTTTAGAGTTTATGGAGGAAAAACGGACTTTCATAAAAATTGAGAGGAGGTAATGTGGACTAGACTATTTAGAACCTACTTGGTAGACTAGACTATTTTACTTAGAATTTAAAATTCCACATCTTTTAAAAAAAATTAGAAATATAAGTCTATCTTAAAGGCTTGTTTGGGACTGTTCTCCTCCAATTTTTCGAGCTCCGCTCCACCAACTCTACTATGGAACAGCTCTACGGTGGAGTTCTTAGAGCACATCCTGTTTGGCACGCAACTTAGCTCCAACTCTAGTTGTGTGAGGTTCCCTCAAAGAAAGCCAATATACCCTTGATATTTGGTGTATGTTTTAATGTCTGCGTATATAAATTTTTTTTGTTGCCTGTTGGAATATAATATAAAATGTTATAATCATAATTAATTTATTTGAGAAAACCAAACAAATATTTTGTTTAAATAATTGCAACATACTTGATTGAAAAACAACAAACTCCATCATGAGGTGGAGCCCCTAACTTGGAAACGCTTACAGGCGTTGGGTGCGTAAACAGTGGGTGAGTGTTTTCATTAAATGAGTGATCATTGTGGATAATTTTCTTTAATTCCATGAACGAGTATGGAAGTCCAAATCCTAGGATCCCCCGAGGTGCTTCAGAAAAAGAAAGGAGAGTTGGCTGCCCAACTCCACCTTTTTTTTATGGAGCGGAGTTTTATGAGCTAAGGTGTTTGGTGAGACAAAACTGAAGCGAAGCAGTCCCAAACACCCACTAAATTTATAAGATACGAGATAAAAATTGATTCTATAGAACACCATATTATGTTCCTACTTTACAACTTATACCACACACTTTGGCTCGCTCCCATGTAACAGAAATACAACATATAAGTCTCTCTCCCATATGTTCAACAATAGTATATAAATATATTATGCATACGACCATATTAGCTTAATTGATTTGTGTCTAGATTAATTATTAGAATGAATTTCAATTCTAAAGATCTAAATAGGGCTTTATTTATTTTTAGACAACGTGAAGAGCTATGCATCTTTGTATGACAGCTAGAACGGAAAAGCAAAGCAGTACAAACAAAATCCCCAGAGGCACTATGAAGAAAAACACAAACTAACACCAAATACAACGCCAAAACACCCATACAAACACTACTACAAAAACGATTTATGGCAACACCTCTCTTTTTTTGTAGGGGCAGCTCTATATTGAGCCGTCTCTATAAATGGTTGACAAATGAGACGCTCTTACAAATAGATTGTAGGGACGGCCGGTGTTATCAGCCGCCCCTACAAATGGCCAATTTGTAGGGGTGGCTCTATATCCAGTCACCCCTACAAATCAGATTTGTAGGTGCGGCTCAATATTGAACAGCCCCTACGAATAGACACCGAGTATTAAAAATTAAGTACTAAAATTTAAATTTTGTAAACGACCTCGGATAGAGAAACAACTAAAATGAAAGTTATAGATCTCGAAAAGTTATGAAACTTTGTAGTTGATAACTTTTTGATTTGAAATCATCTTCAAGGAAAACTACGTTTGAATTTCCAAAAATTTGAAATTTTAATTTTTTAAACGACCTTGGATGGACAAACAGTAAAAATGAAAGTTGTAGATCTTGAAAAGTTATGAAACTTTGTAATTGACAACTTTCTCATTTGAAATCATCTTGTCATGAAAACTACGTTCGAATTTCTCAAATTTAAAATTCAAATTTTATAAGTGACCTCGGATGGAGAAACTACCAAAATGAAAGTTGTAGATCTCGAAAAGTTATAAAACTTTGTAGTTGATAAATTTTTTATTTGAATTAGTTTAGGGCCTCAAACAATCAATTTATGCTTAGTTTTGTATAATATGTGGAAACCAAAATGGATTGTAGACATAAGTGATCGTGAGGTGCAGTGGTAGAGGAGTTTGCGCGTGAGGGAGAGGTTGCGGGTTTGAATCCCGAGCGACGCAAAGTGTGTAAAAATCATGAAAAAATGCTGCAACCATAGAGTGGGTGTGTGGCTGCCGGTGGGGACCTCATCGGATTAAAAAAATTTGCTATTTTTCCTTTTTCGTGATTTCTGAAAATTGATTTGTAGAGCGGCTCAATATACAGCCGCCCCTACAAATCAATTTGTAGGGGCGGTCTGGGAACCGCTCCTACAAATATATGATTTGTATAGGCTCTTGGGTAGGGGCGGCTGAGCAAACCATCCCTACAAAGCCTCTAGAGCCGCCCCTACAAATATTTTTTGACGTAGTGAAAATGACTACCTAAAGAAAAACACGTGCGGTATAGTAACAAAAGAACGGTGACCTAAATGACCCAGGTTAGACTTGCCAAATGCCCTATATTCTGGCCATTATCCAAGGCGGGCCCAAAATTGTTCAAGAGGGACACTTTTCAGTGGTGAAAACTAAGGGTGGATCTAGTAAAGAGACATGGGGTGAAAACCATGCCCTGCTCGTAAGGCTCAACCTCGACCATTATTAGAGAGCTTTCTCTCACTCATGTATATAGCGGATACCTGCTACGCGCTTTGTCTCATGCATGTCTTGGGTAACAGATAGAGAGAGGGGGCATGGACATGAGAGAGAGAGAATGTTGTGGGCCTACGGTGATAATGTCATAGGGAAAAACAGCTACGTAGAGGCGACGCTTAACCGATTTTTCAGGGTGTGAAATCTTCTAGAAGTCTATATTTTCCTGTTCTGCCTCCAAATTCGATGATGTACATATGTAAGTCCACTTTAGGGTTTGACAAACTTATTAACACCGGCTAGAATCAACCAGCTGGTTTGGCCAGTTTGTAGTGTAAACACCTGTACATGTAACTTATATTGTTTGTGTTCATTCGAAATACACATGAGAAAATAATGAAGGCAGCAAATTAATTAAGAGTGGACCGTCGTGCTTCTCTCTCGCGCGCAGTGGAGTGTGGTGTGGATATGAGAGAGCCAAATTTAGGATGACTCCTCCCCCGGCCATCTCCCTGCCCCTCTCCGTCCCCAAGCGGGCGGCCCCCCTTTGCATTGGTTTGATTTCGGCCTGCCTGCGCCTTAATCTTCATTCGTCTTCATCCTTGCGCATCGTCGTCTTCCGCCTGTAAGATTCGATTCATCAACAACCCCTGAATCTGAATGCATGCACTGCGATAGCAGATATACATGCATCTTCTATGTAATTATTATTAATATTCCTCGTTGATCTTTCTTCCTCCGCACTGCAGATCGCCTGTAAGATTCATCGGGCGGACGTGCAGTAGCATTACGACGCTAGATATATAGCTAGCTACTTTTGCTAGCTAGCATACTGATGATGGAGACTCTGCCAGATATCTATCCGTTGACCGGCCTGCAGATTGGGTACGTAATTTTCATTTCTGATGATGCATCGATCATGCATCTTCCGATCCGATATTATCTTAATTTCCATCAATCATCAGTACATGTTACATGCATGCATAGTGTACTACTAATGGAGTGCTCCTAATAAGTAGGGATATGATCGAATAGACTTGGTTGATTTAATTCATATCTCCTAGATTTCAAGTGAAAGAAATCTCTTGGAGGGCTCTCCTCTCAGACGATGATGCAATGAGTTCAGGAAGAGGGTTGTCGTTCATTTCATAGGATCGGAGGAGGGAGGTTGGCAAACCTTAGTTAGATTAGAGGGGCAGTCCTTGGCTACAGGCTGCTCAGGCAGAGGGAGATGGACGAAGGAAGCATGAAGATGGTCCGGCGACCCAGCTGGCCGGGAGGTCACCAAGCAAGGTCGGTGTTGGTTGGCAGGGCGAGCATTGCAGCTTCTCACGTGTTGGAAGAAGATGACTCAGTAGCCGTAGGATGAAGATCCAACGGCTCTATCTAGTTTGTCGTCTGAAAAAAATAATAAAAAAAAAAAAAAAAGGCACTTGATATTGAGAAAGCTTGTTACTTACTAGATTATTATACTATTGCCTACATACAGGGACATTCAATCCTACATCTCGCCGGGCGTTCCTCTACTTCGCTCCGCTGAGCAAGAAGGTGTTCATCCTCGTGGACAACCAGCCTTGGCTGACGACAAAGCAGTCTCGATCCGCGAGGCTGTGGCAGTTCATGGTCACCAAGGTAAGGTACTGCCTGCATGTAATGTAATTTATAAGAGCTAGCTAGAAACTGGCCGGCCGGACTCGTTATACTAACGAGCTAGAAGCTCAGTTCAGCTTGGCTCACTTGACAGCTCGAGCTGATTCGTTTGGCTCGTGAGCTAACTTAAATTTTTTTTTCTGTTGAGGTTATTCATACAGCAAAAGACAGAGGTGAGTATCGATTTGGAAAAAACAAATTAAATAAAAAGACCGATGATTTGATACTAATTTGGGAAGATCAAGAAAAAAAAACAAAAGCTAATGCTTGTTGATGTGCGTCAGCTTGTAAGAAAGTAAGCAAAGCTGCGATTGCAAGGCCCTAGCGAGCAGCAGGCGCCGGGCGACTTATGTGTGTGCCACGTGCGGCGGCTCAGGAGGGGAACAACTGATCGTGCATGCATTTGCGGCTAGGCTTGCGCGGAACGACGGATGGGGGAAGTCTAGGGCCTAGGGATGGGAGCGTGGGAGTTAGGGGCTAGGGTTTTATCATATTGGACCAATGACCATGGCATATATAGGCTGATTCAAGTTGTTGTTGTCTAATTTACCTTGGCTCATTTTGGCTCGTGAGTGGCTCGCGAGCTGGATCGAGCTGACTGTTAATTAACCGAGCTAAAGTGCTGACTTCAACTTGTTTAAAAATTCAAACAAACTGAGCTTGAGCCGAGCCAACGAGCCAGTTGAACGAGCTAGTTACGAGTTTTTCGTCTAGCCCTCACGGCTACAATGAAATGAAATGAATATATAGCTAGCTAGCTGCTCATCCGTCCTGGTAGTTTCATTGCAGTACAGGATGTCTCCGTTTGCGAATTCACGGGCGCTGCTTCATCACAAGCAAGAAAAGCAGGCGGCGGCTGAGGCAGCAGCAGCCGCCGCCACCGCCACCGCCACCTCTGCAGCGGGAGAGAGCTCCGACACGATGCGGCGGTGGTTCGCGCTGGCGGCGGACCTGAGCAGGGCGCTGCACGGCTTCCTGGTGTTCGAGGTGTCGTGGCGCGACGTGCACGGCATCAACTACTTCAACGAGCTGCTGACCGACACGTCCCTGGCGCTGGAGGCGCGCTACATGAACAAGTGGGAGTTCTACAGCGCGGAGCAGGCGGCCGGCTGCATGCACCTGTGGTTCCTGGGCCGAGCCTCCGAGGCGCGGGCTCTGCGGGGCTACCTCTCCGCACTGCACACGCACTCTGACCCCAGCGAGCAGCTGGAGGAGTGCAGCAGCGCGCTGCGCCGGACGTGCTCCTCCTCCTCCCTCACGGCCGTCTCCGAGGACGACGACGACGACGACTTGGACGGTGCTGCTGCAGCTGGCAGTACTAGTAGTGCCCGATCTCGATCTGACAGCGGCATCAGCGTCTCCCCGATCCCGACCCCGACGACGGCTAGGGCCAGGGCCAGGGCCACCAGCAGCTGGGCGCGCGCCGCCGCCGCGGCGGAGGTCCCGTTCGTGGCCCCGGCGCAGTACAGCGACACGCTGATCCTGTTCCGGTTCAGGGACAGCCTGCTGCCGCTGAAGCTGCGGCAGATCATCATGTCGGACATCCGGCTGCTGACGCTTCTGGAGTCGGGCCTGCCGTCCTGGGTCATCTTCTTCCAGTCGTACCCGCTGCTGTGCCAGCTGTACCGGCCGTGGATGCGGCCGCTGGGGCGGAGCCTCTACCTGCTGGCGTCGCTCGTCACCGTCCTCATCGGCTTCTACGACCTGTACAAGAATGTGCCGCTGCTCAAGTCTGCGGCGGCGCGCATCTGCGGGCCGCTCTTCGGGTGGATCGAGACGTGGGACATGGTGACCAGGATCCAGTACCTGGGCACCATCCTCTTCCTGCGCAACCTGCGCAAGTGCCTGCAGAGCCTCCTGGCGCTGCTGCGGGCGGCGCGCGCGCTGGTCCGCACGGTGGCGGCGCCGCTGGCCGAGGCCGCGTGGCCCCTGTTGGCATCCTGCGGCCAACTGTGGGGCCTGCTCGGCGAGGGCCTGGCGCCGGCATGGGCGCTGCTGGTAGACCTGGCGGAGGTGCTGTGGGCGCCCTTCGACCTTGTCCTGGACAACGTGGCGGGGTGCCTGTGGCCGCTGCTGCAGGTGGCGCTGCTGCCGGTGAGAGGAGCGGCGGCGCTGGCGGGCTGCGCGGGCTCGCTGCTGTCGGCCATCTACAACTTCTCCAAGGACATATGGGAGACCATGAGCAGCATCTTCGAGCTCAACCACATGTCGGAGGCGCAGCAGAGCGGCTTCGACATGTCGCAGATAAAGACGCTCTGGAACGATCTGTTCTCGCAGGTAGTACTAGCTTAGCTTCGACTCTACATATTATGCATGCACATTGCACGATGCACGCTAACAGCTCAGCGCTTGTTTAGTTTCTCCTGGTCTATCACACCAGATATTGGACACATTGATAGAGTATTAAATATAGACTTAAAAAATAATTAATTATATAGATTACGACTAATTTATGAAATAAATTTTTTAAATTTAATTAGTCCATGATTTGACAATGTGGTGTTATAGTAATATATGTGCTAATGACAGATTAATTAGACTTAATAAATTTTTCTCGTGGATTACTGAGTACTTCTGTAATTTTTTTATTATTAGGGTAAAGTACACTTTCCAACCCTCAACTCGTGCCAAAGTTCGATTTTCAACCTTCAACTATGAAATCGGTTAAGAAACACCCTCCAACTATCAAAATCGGACAAATTTGGTCATCGGCGGGTTCAAAAGCGGTTTTCTATTTTGAGAGGCGCCGAAATTTTATATTATTTTTTGAGCATCTTAACGTCCTCCAATGAAAAAACTCAAAACTACAAAGTCGTAGATCTCATTGAGAGCTCTTTGGTATAAAAAGTATTTTCATTTAACTCCATACAAATAATATATTAGTGCTTTAATGCGGCAAGCGCTAGTAGGTGATTATTATGGTGCTAAAATTTTATATTATTTTTTCGAGCATCTTACTATCCTCAAATAATATAAAATTGATAAGCGCTAGTTTGATTTTTTCATTTGAGGACACTAAGATGCTTGAAAAAATAATATAAAATTTCAGCACCATAATAATTATCTACTAGCGCTTGCCGCATTAGAGCACTAATATATTATTTATATGGAGTTAAATAAAAATACTTTTTATACCAAAGTTGTAGTTCTCAATGAGAACTACAACTTTATAGTTTTGAGTTTTTTCATTTGAGGACGTTAAGATGCTCAAAAAATAATATAAAATTTCGATGCCTCTGAAAATAGAAAACCGTTTTTGAAACCAACCGAGGACCAAATTTGTCCGGTTTTGATAGTTGAAGGGTGTTTCTTAACCGATTTCATAGTTGAAGGTTGAAAATCGAACTTCGACGTGAGTTGAAAGTTGGAAAGTGTACTTTATCCTTATTATTATTATTATCCGAATACTTGATGTGACACCTAACGTGACACCCCTAAATTTTACCCCTGGATTTAAATACCGCTTAATGACATATTATATCGGTGTAGATCTTCCGCGCCATCAGGGGCATACTCAACGGCATCTTGGTGTTCTTTGCATCCTGCAACAGGCACAGGCTCAGGTACGTATCTACGTACGACGCCGCCGCCGCCCTGCTGGCCGGCTGCAACAATTTGCATGCTCGATAGATCAACCATGCATTATTGCGTGCAGCATCTACAACCATGCGCAGTCCAGGTTGCGGCACATGCTTCGCGTCGCTAGACTGCATCAGGCGGCGCCGCGTGCGCACTCGTCGTCGTCGTGTCGATGCAAGCAGCAGAGGCCCAGACGCCGTCCTTCGGGGCGCAACGCTGAGGTGGGTGGGTCACCGCCCAACCAGCACGCAAACAGCTTCTTGTAGGAGTATATTTCATGCATGCGGGTTCCTCTTTATATTATTTCATTTCATTCATCACTTTCCTACTTTAATTTCAGGATGATGCAGTGGCGGAATGTGACAGGTGCAAGTGATGACGTGTATATCTTTATTACGGCCTCTGTCTCAATTTTTTTGATGTTTTAATTTTGTCCTAACTAAAATTATTTAAAGTTTAACCAAACTTATATACTAAAATACTAATGTTCTTATTACTAAATAAGTATATAGTTAGATTCGTCATGCAATGTATTTTCATTGTTACCTATTGAGTGTCATAAATGTTAGCAACTTTCAATATTTATTTAGTCAAACTTAAGATAGTTTGATTTAGGACAAAACTAAAATATCAAGCGTGAGTACTAGTCATCTTAAACTAGTTTCCATGTATCTCAACATTTGATACTCCCTCCGTTCCAAAATAGACGACGCTTTTGACTTTTAAATATAATAATGTTTGACCATTTATCTTATTAATTTTTTTGTAAATAATAATAAATAAGTCATTATTAAAGTATCTCTAATGATAAAGTAAGTCATAACAAAATAAATAATATTTATATAAATATTTGAAATAAGATGAACAGTCAAACAAGATGTCTAAAAGTAAAAAAAGTCATATATTTTGGACGGAGGGAGTAATATCATGTTTGATGGCTTCTTCTGTTGTCTTAGGGCAGTCCGCACGTGGCACCATAGTCGTTTTTCCACGCGTATTAAATAGATGGCTAACTAAACAAATTGATGATGTGACAATGTAATTGAAAAAAGAGATATAAAAATCTTTAGTTAATTGAAAAATGATGTCGTCCCAACCTCCAAGAGCAAAGAAATCCTTGGGCCTCATAGGAATTTAGGCATTTTTATGTTTAATTTAATTTAGAAAAATCATAGCAAATTTCAGACAAGTATGTGCACATGTGAATTATTACTACTAGCATCTTTAGCAAAAACATACGAGACAAACATACTGATCATAGCTATTGTTCTGCTAAATTGAATACATTCAGTAAGAGGTTTATACCTAGCAAAGTGACTCATGCTCAAGGCACTGGTGGCTCTATGCGCACTACGGCACTAGTCGACATAAAAACGATGTCGTCCCAACCTCTAAGAGCAAAGAAACCCTCGGGCCTGATAGAAATTTAGGTATTATTATGATTAATTTAGTTCAAAAAAATCATAGCAAATTTGAGACAACAAGTATGTGCATGTGTGAATCATTACTACTAGCAACATTAGCAAAAACATACAAGACAAATATACTGATCATAGCTATTGTTCTGTTGAATTGAATACATTCAGTAAGAGGTTTATACCTAGCGGAGTGATCCATGCTCAAGGCACTGGTGGCTCTATGCACACTAGTCGACATAATGCGTTACTCCATGTCGCGGACCACAATCGATGTAGGTCGATGTTGAAAGCCCTAGTTTGGTTTTGGACAATTGATGAAACCTAGCACTAACATTTGTCATGAGTTGTGATATAAGGTAGGTTGGTGCAATCCAAGTGTGGAGCATGGTGATGAAGTCTATGGAGATAGAGATGGACATATGTTGAAGATGATCAAGCTCAACTTGGAAAACAAGAAAGAGAAAAAAATGAGATGATCGAGGCAAAGGTATAAGATAGATTTTTGTTTTCCACTCAAGACATCATAGAGGGTGTGAGTGACTTAGGAGCGATAGCCATACTATAAAGAGGAAAAATCTTTGGCTAAATGGTTTATCGAGTGCCACTAGATGATATGACATTTGCATATGCATTTAGGAGCCTAGTTTGCTAACTTTGACCCTTGTAAAATGCTTTAAAAATGCTAACACACGTGCACACAAGTTCTACACTTTGTGCTTAGCAAGTTGGAAGCAGGGGCAAAGTGGTTTTGGACTTAGAAAAAGAAAAGGAGAAGAAAGTTCAAGATTGGACGCTGACCGCGGGGTGACCGGACTCACCCCGGGCGCGTCCGGTCATTTGTATCCGCGGTGCGTTAACTGGCCAAGAGTGGAGAAGAACGAGCGGACGCTGGCCTGGCTTGATCGGTGCATCCGATCAATTGTTGGAAGGCGGTGCGTTCGTGTGATCGGACGCGCAGGGCTCGAGTCATTTACGTGCTGTCGTGCGCTGACGTTAGCCTAGAGAACGCGCGTAGAGGAACTGTGAGAGGACTAGACGCTGGGGCACGTCAGGTCAAGCATGACTTGATGCGTCCGATCACTGTTTTCACACTCTGGGACTTTACTAGAGTTGACCTGACTCTAATGGCGCGATGTCAGGTCATTTCCATCGGCGTGTCCGGTCACTACTTAACTACACGAGCGATCGAAAGATAGCCGTTAGAAATGAATGGGTGACATTCAAAGTAGTGACACATGGCATAGGATCCATGACTAGACGCTGACGCGAGCGCGTCTAGTCAACCCGACCAGTGCGTTCGATCAGTACGCAGAGAGGCCTCCCTTGGCTCTAATGGCTCTATTCGTTTGGGGACGTCTATAAATAGTGTTTGACCAGCTCCAAGGCAACTCTCTTGGCACTTTAACATACTTGACATCCTTATGAGCCTAAGCAAACATCTCTCACTTATCTCCATTATTGATTCATCATCATAGTAAGATTGAGAGTGATTCCTAGTGTATTTACTTGAGTGATGATATCTAGTGGCACTTGAGGATCGTTGTGGCTGCGGATTTCCTGTTTCTCTTGGTGGTTGCCACCACCTAGACGGCTTGGAGTGGCGGAGGAGCTTCGGCATGAGTTGGTGATTATTCGTGACTGGCTCCGGTGATTGTGAGGGGTCTTGCACCTTCCTCGATGAAATGCCTCAAGGTAGCTCTAGTAAATTACTTGTATCATTGAGTTACCTCACTTGTGGGTACGTTCTTGTGGCGCCTCTTGTGGTAGGCTAGGTTTGTGATACCTATTAGCCACCAAACCACCAAGTGTTGGTTGACACAATAGGGACTAGCGTGTTGGCAAGCACGTGAACCTTGAGAGAAAAAATAGTTGTCTCTTGTCCTTTGGTATTCTCCCGGTGATTAAATTGGTATTCATCTTATGATTGGTTCACTCCTCTATGCGGCGGTATAATCACCCTACTCACTCATTTACATTCTTGTAAACTAGTTGTAGCAAGCTCTTTAATGTAACTAGAATTGAGAACTTGCTTTGTAGCTTAAGATCATCAAGTGGAGCTCTTTAGTGTAGCAAGTGTGAGAGCTCGTAGTGAGTAGTGACTTAGCCATTTGTGTGCCTAGTGATTATAGTAACTAGAATTGTTGGATAGGTGGCTTACAACCCTTATAGAGCTAGAGTAAGTTTGCATTTCACTATTTTTCATACTAATCAAATTGCTCTAGTGATCTTATAGATTTTTAAATAGGCTATTCACCTCCCTCTAGCCATATTAGGACCTTTCAATTGGTATTAGAGATGTGGTCACTGTTTAATTGAAGGCTTAACAACCTCGGTGTCAAAAGATGTCTCAAATTATGTTCAACCATGTGGAGGGCAAACCACCGTTCTTTGATGGTACATGCTATGACTATTGGAAGAGAAAGATGAAGATGTACCTTGGTTCAATCAATGACCAAGTGTGGGATGTGCCTGAGAGTGACTTTGTAATTCTTGATCCAAACAATCTCATCAACAATGACAAGGCCAACAAGCAATGTAATATAATGGCTCTAAACACCATCTACAATGCCATTGATTCCAAGGTGTTTGAGCAAATCAAGAATTGTGAGAGAGCTATTGAGGTGTGAAAGAGATTGGAAGAAACATATGAGGGCACACCGGTGGTGAAGAGTGCCAAGCTATACATTCTCAAGGATAAGTTGACAAGTTTCAAAATAAAGGATGATGAGAGTATTTCAGAGATGTTTCATCGATTGCAAGTGATTGTCAATGACTTGAAGGCTTTAGGTGAAAAGATCAATGATGATGACGTCTCTCATCGGTTCTTAATGTGCTTACCTCCAAGATTTGAGACATTGAGATTGATTATCATTAGAGGAGAATTGAAGCAACTCACCCCTAACCAAGTACTAGGTGATGTCATGACACAAGAGACATACCGTGTGGAAAGAGAGGAGGTTGATAAGGATGAGAAGAAGAAAGATGAAGACAAGAAGAAGAAAAGTGTAGCATTCAAGGCTAGTTCATCATCTAAGAGCAAGGGCAAGTCCAAGAAAGTATCAAGTGATGATGAAGATGCTAGTGACATTGATGATGAAGCTATGGCTCTCTTTGTGCACAAGTTTGGCAAATTCATGAAGAAGAAGGGCTATGGTGCAAGAAAGAGAAGAGATCATAACAAGGAGTATGTGAGAAGATGCTACAAGTGCAAGAGCCTGGATCATGTTGTAGTGGATTGTCCCTATAATAGTGATAATGATGAGGATGACAAGAAGAAGCACAAAAAGGAAAAGAAAGAAAAGGAGAATAAGGAGAAGAAAATGAACTTCTAAAAGAAGAAGGGTGGAGGCTATGTGGTGACTTGGGATAGTGATGGCTCTTTGGATAGTGATGACTCTAATGATGATGACAAGAAGGCACTAGCAAGTATCACCATCAATAACAAGCCTTCCATCTTCAACACTCCATTGACATGCCTCATGGCAAAGCCTACCAAGGTAAAATATGATGTGGGTGATGATGATTGTGAAAGTGATGATTGTAGGAGTGATGATGATGAGGAGTACACCAAGAAGGAGCTCTTAGACATGTGTGAGCAAGTGCACATTTGCTTTGAGATGAAGAGAAAGGAGTGCAAAGAATTGCACAAGAAGATCAAATCTCTTGAGCAATCCTTTGATGAGCTCAATGTTACTCATGAGAGTCTAAAGGAAGACCATGAGGAGCTTGGAAAAGCTTACTCTAAGCTTGAAAAGGCTCACTCATCTCTCCTCGAGCAAGTTAAGAAGGAGGAATCCATGAAAGAGCAAGTGATAGTGTCATGTGATGTGGGACTAACATGTGATATTCTTTATGAATCCTTTTATAAACCCATTGTTGTTGCTCCCACTAACCCCTATTGTAGCACCACCACTACTACTCACCTTTGAGTGATGGTTTTACTTGTGATGCCTCACTAATGGTGGAAAATGAGACCCTCAAGAAGGAGGTGAATGAGCTCACTCATGCCTTAGGCAATGTCTATGGTGGAGATACCCGCTTGCTAAAGTGCTTGGGTAGCCAAAGGTTTTCTCTCAACAAAGAGGAATTAGGCTATACCCCCAAGAAAGGCAAGGCGGCCTTTGTCACTCCCAAAGCTAGCTTTGTGAAGGGCAATGGTCGGTTTTGTAATAGATGCAAGCAAGTTGGGCATATAGAGCAATATTGGAAGACTAACAAGAACAAGCAACCTAATGTATCCTCAATTAGATTTGATTCTTGTTACATGCTTATTAAAGGTCCTAATGGTGTGAAGGCTAAGTTCATTGGTACACCAAGTATGGGCCCAAAGAAGAAGGTCATTTGGGCACCAAAGACCTTGATAACTAACCTTCAAGGACCCAAGCAAGTTTGGGTATCTAAAAAGAATTGATCTTCTTTTGTAGGTCAATTATATAGCCAGAGGAAGGCATTGGGTACTTGATAGTGGGTGCACAGAACACATGACCAGTGATTCAAGGATGTTTAATTCGATCAATGAGAATGAGAGCAATGGGATTGATAGTATCACATTTGGTGACAATGACAAAGGCAAGGTCAAGGGTCTTGGTCAGATTGTAATATCCAATGACTTGAGCATTTTCAATGTGCTACTAGTAGAGAGCTTAAACTTCAACCTATTGTCTGTAGCTCAACTTTGTGATCTTGGTTTCAAGTGCATATTTGGAGTTGATAATGTAGAGATCATAAGTGTAGATGGCTCTAACTTGATATTCAAAGGATTTAGATATGAGAATCTATACTTGGTTGATTTCAATGCTAGAGAAGCTCAATTGTTAACATGTTTACTCACTAAGTCTAGCATGGTTGGTTATGGCATAGAAAGCTTGATCATATTGGAATGAAATAATTGAACAAGTTGATTAAGCTTGATCTAGTTAGAGACTTGAAAGATGTTATATTTGAGAAGGATAAGCTTTGTAGTGCATGTCAAGCCGGAAAGCAAGTTGGCACCACACATCCTAAGAAGAGCATGATGAGTACATCTAAGGCATTTGAGTTGTTGCACATGGATTTGATTGGACCAACCACTTACACTAGCATTGGTGGAAACAAATATGGATTTGTGATTGTGGATGATTTCACTAGATACACATGGGTGTTCTTTCTTGTTGACAAGAGTGATGTGTTTGCAACCTTCAAGACATTCATCAAGTGAATTCACAATGAGTTTGAAACAACCATCAAGAAAGTGAGAAATGACAATGGAAGTGAGTTCAAGAATACAAGAATTGATGAGCTTTGTGATGAGTTTAAAATTAGGCATCAATTCTTGGCCAACTACACTCCTCAATCAAATGGCCTAGTGGAGAGGAAGAATAAAACCTTGATTGACATGGCAAGATCAATGTTAAATTAGTATAATGCGAGTCATTCATTTTGGGCCAAAGCAATCAACACGGCTTGCTACTATAGCAACTGACTCTATTGTCACCCCATGATGGAGAAGACACCATATGAGCTCTTGAATGGAAGAAAGCCCAACATTGCATATTTTTGGGTTTTTGGTTGCAAATGCTATATATTGAAGAAAGGCACAAGATTGAGCAAGTTTGAGAATAATTGTGATGAAGGTTTCTTGCTTGGTTACTCAACTACTAGTGTCTTATAGAGTTTGGAATTTGGCTAGTGGTACTCTTGAGGAGGTTCATGATGTGGAATTTAATGAAACCAATGGCTCTCAAGAGGAAGATGAGAATCTAGATGATGTGAGAGACACTCAATTGGTCAATGCAATGAAGAATATGGATATTGGTGATATAATACCTAGAGAGGTGATTGATGTAGAAGATGATAAGAATCAAGTGCTCTCTAACTCAAATGTGCAAGCTAGTGGTTCTCATGATCAAGTCCAAGCAAAAGTGGCTAGTTCATCATCTCAACCAAATGATCAATCAAATGCAAGCAATCAAGTGCAAGTGCTCTAGCCAACCAATGTTGTAAGAGATCATCCATTGGATTATATCATTAGTGATATTTCAAGAGGTGTACAAACAAGATCAAGATTGGCATCATTTTGTGAACACTTCTCATTTGTGTCTTCTATGGAATTTAAGAAGATAGATGAAGCTTTGTTGGATGTTGATTAGGTGAATGCTATGCATGAAGAGCTAAACAACTTTATAAGAAATCAAGTATGGGAGTTAGTTGAGAGGCCTAAGGATCATAATGTGATTGGAACTAAATGGGTCTTTCGCAACAAGCAAGATCAAGATGGAATAGTTGTAAGAAACAAAGCAAGATTAGTGGCTCAAGGTTACACTCAAGTTGAAGGTCTTGACTTTTGAGGAACATATGTCCCAGTTGTAAGATTGGAAGCAATTAGAATCTTGTTAGCCTATGCTTGTGCCCATAATATCAAGTTGTACCAAATGGATGTGAACAGTGCTCCCTATTTTGAAGATGAGAAGAAACCCAACCATGTCTATAACTTGAGAAAGGCTTTGTATGGATTGAAGCAAGCACCTAGAGCATGGTATGAGAGATTGAGGTATTTCCTACTCTCTAAGAGATTTAAGATGGGAAAGGTTGACACCACTTTCTTCATCAAGAAGCTAGACAATGACTTGTTTGTGTTACAAATATATGTTGATGACATTATTTTTGGATCAACCAATCAAGATTTTTGTGAGGAGTTTGGAAAGATGATGGCAAGTGAATTTGAGATGTCTATGATTAGAGAGCTTAGTTACTTCCTTGGTCTTCAAATCAAGCAAATAAATAATGACACATTTGTGAGTCAAGGCAAGTACATCAAAGACATGCTCAAGAAGTTTGACATGGATGAAAACAAAGCTATTAGTACACCAATGGGGACAAATGGAAGCTTGGATAGTGATGCTAGTGGCAACATAGTGAATCAAAAGATATATCGGTCTATGATTGAAAGCCTACTCTATGTGACCGTATCAAGGCTAGATGTGATGTTTAGTGTATGCATGTGTGCTAGATTTCAAGCCTCACCAAGAGACAGTCACTTGAAGGCAACAAAAAAAATATTGAGGTACTTGAAGCGTACACAAAATGTTAGATTGTGGTATCCCAAAGGATCAAGATTTAAGTTGATTAGATATTCGGACTCCGATTATGCGGGATGTAAAGTTGAGAGAAAGAGCACATCGGGCACATATCAACTATTGGGAAGATCACTTGTGTCTTGGTCATCAAAGAAGCAAAATAGTGTAGCACTTTCAACCGTCGAAGTAGAGTACATTTCGGCCAGTAGATGTTGTGCTCAATTACTTTGGATGAGGGCTACTTTGAGTGTTTTTGGAATCAAGTTAAAACAAGTGCCATTGTTATGTGACAATGAGAGTGCAATCAAGTTCACCAACAATCCGGTTCAACATGCAAGAACTAAGCACATTGATGTCCACCACCATTTCATACGATATCACCAACAAAAAGGGGACATTTGCATTGAGAGTGTGGGCATCGATGATCAACTTGCTGATATGTTCACCAAGCCACTTGATGAGAAGAGGTTTTGCAAGCTAAGGAATAAATTGAACATACTTGACTTCTCAAATATGTGTTGATGTACCCCCCATTATATGACATGCCTCTCCTTCAAGCAAGGCAAGGTAAAATCGATTGACATGTCATTCATCCATTGCTAAGGACTTGTTTAGTGCATCTAGTCATTCCTATCATGTCTTAGGCTCATTTATGAAAATCAAATGAATTTGATGCTTGTATGGTATCACTATTGCTTGTATGCTTGAAATGATCTAGTGGTAGCATATGACATGTTTGTGGGCTTGTGAACCTATTGTTTAATCTAGAAAAGGAGCTATAAGTGTTTAACTCAACATGGTGCTTGATAACCCTTATTTGGAGGTGTGAAGAAGCTTGCCCTTGGATCAAACTGAGTTAAATATCTTTTGTAAATGATCTAGATTGAACCAAATTGGGAAAATAGTCCTCACTTATCATGGTTTCACACAACCTATCTAAAATTTTAAGCTCACCTTTTGTGGTCATTGATGACAAAGGGGGAGAAGTAATTCCCAAAGATAAGCAAAAAGGGGAAGGGAAACCAAAGATAGTAAGATAGGTGAAAGGAAGGGGATCAATTAAAATTTTGAAGCACACAAGTAGGGGGAGCAAGCTCATGAACTTGTTTGTTGCATTTTAATGTGCATTACATATGTTTGCTTGTATGGCACAAGTTCTAAAATTCCCTATCCATGCTTGTGTGGTGTATGCTAGATTATAGAAAATGATTGATGAAATAAAAACTAGCATGCATAGGATAGCTAGATATACCTTGATCTTATACAAGTGGTACTAGAGCCTTGATTCTAATGTTGATCTCATAAGGTATCTAGTTTGTCTTTGCTTTTCAAGTGATATCAAGCTAATCATGGTGCTAAGGATGGTGTTCAAATGGCAACTCTGATTGGTATCACACTTCAAAGGTCCATTCTTTACACCTTAGCATCATTTGGTAGCTATTACTCTCCTAAACTTTCTATCCATGCATATGTGCAAGCTTTCAAATCCAAACTCTTAGCACATATGTAGGGGGAGCTAATACTACCAATTTGGGTTAATGAAACTTGTCCATAATCTTTACACATGGTAATATGCTTGGGCAAGCAACATAAATCCAAAAAGATATAATTGAATATCTTTGTAAATACGTTGTCATCAATTACCAAAAAGGGGGAGATTGAAAGTCCTAGTTTGGTTTTAGATAATTGATGAAACCTAGCACTAACCTTTGTCATGAGTTGTGATATAAGCTAGGTTGGTGCAATCCAAGTGTGGAGCATGGTGATGAAGTCCATGGAGATGGAGATGGACATATGTTGAAGATGATCAAGCTCAACTTGGAAAAGAAGAAAGAGAAAAAAAAAATCGGGATGATTGAGGCAAAGGTATAAGATAGGCTTTTGTTTTGTACTCAAGACACCATAGAGGGTGTGAGTGACTTAGGATCGATAGTCGTACTATAAAGAGGGGAAATCTTTGGCTAAACGGTTTATCGAGTGCCACTAGGTGACATGACTTTTGCATATGCATTTAGGAGCCTAGTGTGCTAACTTTGACTCTTGTAAAATGCTTTAAAAAATGCTAACACACGTGCACACAAGTTCTATACTTTGTGGTTAGCAAGTTGGAAGCAAGGATGAAGTGGTTGTGGACTTAGAAAAAGAAAAGGAGAAGAAAGTTCACGACCAAACGTTGACCGTAGGGTGACCGGACTCACCCCAGGTGCGTCCGATCATTTATAGCCATGACACGTTAACTGGCCGAGAGTGGAGAAGAATGACTGGATGTTGGCCTAGCTCGATCGGCGCATTCGGTCACTTGTTGGAAGGCGGCGCGTTCATGTGATCGGACGGCAGGGCTCGAGTCAATTGCGTGCCGACGTCTGACGACATCAGCCTTGGGCGCGCGCGTGAAGGAATAGTGAGAGGACCAAACACTAGGGGCGCATCAGGTCAAGCATGACCTAGCATGTCCGGTCACTGTTTTCACACTCTAGGAGCTTACTAGAGTTGACCTGACTCTGATGGAGCGGCGTCAAGTCGTTTCACCAGCGTGACCGGTCACTACTTAACTGCATGAGCGATCAGAAGATAGCCGTTAGAGATGAACGGGTGACATTCAAAGCAGTGACACATGGTACAGGATCCATGACTGGACGCTGACGTGGGCGCGTCTGGTCAACCCGACTGGCGCATCTAGTCAGTACACAGATCGGCCTCTCTTGGCTCTAATGGCTCTATTCGTTTGGGGACATCTATAAATAGTGTTTGGCTAGCTCCAAGGTAACTCTCTTGGCACTTTAACGTACTTAACATCCTTGTGAGCCAAAGCAAACACCTTCCACTCATCTCTATCATTGATTCATCATCATAGTGAGATTGAGAGTGATTCCTAGTGCATTTGCTTGAGTGATTACATCTAGTGACACTTGGGGATCGTTGTGGCTGCGGATTTCCTATTTCTCTTGGTGGTTGCTGCCACCTAGATGGCTTGGAGCAGCGGAAGGAGCTTCGGCATGAGTTGGTGATTGTTCATGGTTGGCTCCGGTGATTGTGAGGGGCCTTGCACCTTCCCCAGTGAAGAGCCTCAAGGTAGCTCTAATAAAGTGCTTGTGTCATTGAGTTACCTCACTTGTGGGTAGGTTCTTGCGGTGCCTCTTGTGGTGGGCTAGGTGTGTGATACCTATTAGCTACTGTCGAACCACCAAGTGTTGGTCGATATAATGGGGACCAGCGTGCCGGCAAGCACGTGAACCTCGGAAGAAAAATTAGTTCTCTTGTCCTTTGGTATTCTCCTGTTGATTGAATTGGTATTCATCTTGTGATTGGTTTACTCCTCTACGCGGCGGTATAATCACCCTACTCACTCATTTACATTCCCATAAACTAGTTGTAGCAAGCTCTTTAGTGTAGCTAGAATTGAGAGCTTGCTTTGTAGTTTAAGATCATTTAGTGGAGCTCTTTAGTGTAGCAAGTGTGAGAGCTCGTAGTGAGTAGTGACTTAGCCATTTGTGTGCCTAGTGATTATAGTAACTAGAATTGTTGGATAGGTGGTTTGCAACCCTTGTAGAGCTAGAGCAAGTTTACATTTCGCTATTTGTCATACTAAACAAATTGCTCTAGTGATCTTGTAGATTTTTAAATAGGCTATTCACCCCACTCTAGCCATATTAGGACCTTTGAGATGTTTGTAGTGCACTCCCTCGAACGTCTAATAAGAAGTAGACGATGCAGAGACATCGCAGGTTCAGGAACATCAAGAAGAAGAATATGTAGATCGGCAGTGAGCAGTCACGTTAGATGCTCCACAAAAACCTGATCGCCCAGCACACCCAAGAAGGTGTCGCAGATGCAGGCGTGGTTCCAGATGCTTGCTCTTCCAATCCTCCATGCACACAGAAGATCAGAATAGAGAGAACTAGAGAGCAACACAATAGAGAGAAGAGGATGCGGTGTCTTCTATCTTGTACCCAGGAGGCTAGCTAGGACTCCATCCTTATACCCGAGTGAATAGAAGCTAGAAGGTCTGGAGGTTAGGAATACGGATGGGTCTGGAGGCCGGGAATCCGGACAAGCAGAAACTCGAAGGTTGGGACGAGGAGTGACCACTAGAGCATTTTGGGAGTTATGGATAGAAATAGAAACTCCTGAATCCTCAATTACTCTATAAATCTGTCACCAAAATCAGTCCCAATAATACCTCCATCAGTTAGTGCAAGTGGCAAAACCAAGCCCAGCCCACACCACATCATGTCATGGAGTGGCGACGACCTGAGCCCATGCATGGCATGACATGCCATGCCTTGGCTCGACGACACCGCAGTCTCATGCTTGTAGCACGCTCTTAACATCTCTCAACTTCTCAATAGGTGCATACATAGTCTGCCTATTTAAGTTGAGTATAGTCAGAATCCCACATGGGACTAAAACCATATTGCACCATAGCATTAAATATGGGTCTAGGATTTATTTGATTTAATTAAATAAAATATGGGCCAAGCCCACATTAAATCTAACAATCCCCACCAAATTCTAGGGCACATATGAAATGCTCTCAATTTCTATTGTTTAATATATCATTGTTTCAATGGAGACTGTTAAGTTGGACATCCACCTAGAATAGAGGTCACACTTCTTCATAACAGAACAATGGACTATGCCATGAATTGACAATTTTGTGCGAAATAAGTTTCACCTAAGACCTTTATTGATACTATGTTGCCTAAAGCATCCCCTCTGGTTGGAGTATATAAGTTAAGCTCCTAGGTCTTCCATGAGTATCTAGAGATCGCCCAATCTCATAGACTATGACTAGCAGTCAAATGCATATACATGTCTTCCTCAAAAGATGTTCTATAGGACATCTTTGCTACAGCAAGTCACTAGCCACGCATTAAGGTAAAACCCAGCCTACCTTATAGAAAGGAAAGATGTGCATCTTAGATGACATGGACCTTGCTCGGGGTCTTTCCTCATAGTCCATTTTCGGGTGCTATCCGCCGGTCGACGGTCGGGCCACCCAGAGGCTGCGGCAATACACTCCCGATGTTTGATGATTCCTGTGGTCCTTTTCTGGTGGGTCTTGGTTCCAAGATCATGGCTCTCTGCTGGTTTTTCGGTTTCGTCCATGTTTCATGGGCTATAGCGCAAGCTTTTTTCAATTTTGGGTGCTATCCGCTGGCCGACAATGAGCTACCCGGAGGCCGCACCCACACACTCCCAATGTTTGACGACTCTCGTGGTCATTTTCTAGTGGGTCCTAGTCCCTAGATCATGGCTCTATGCTACTTTTCTGGTTTCATCCAATTTTCATGGGCTATAGCACACACTTTTTCCCCATTTTCATGTACTATCCACTAGCCAACTTTTGGGCCACCTAGAGGTCACGCCCACACACCCCATGACTTCCGTGGTTCTTTTTCGGTTGGCCTTGGTCCCTAGATCATGCTCTCCACTATTTTTTTGTTTCGTCCATGTTTCATGGGCTGTAGTGCATGCGTTTTTCCATTTTTGGGTAGTATCTACCGATTGGCAGTTGGGCCACCTAGAGGTTGCGCCCACATAGCTCCAATGCCCGATGACTCCTGGTGGTCCTTTTTAGGTGGGTCCTGGTCCCCAGATCGCAACTCTGTGCTAGTTTTCTGGTTTCGTCCATGCTTTGTGGGCTATAAAGCACGCCTTTTTCCCCATTTTGGGTGTTATCTGCCGACTGATAGTCTGGTCACCCGTAGACCACACCCACACGTCCGATGACTCCCACGGTCCTTTTCTGGTAGGTCCTAGTCTCTAGTCGTGGCTCTGTGTTGGTTTTCTAGTTTTGTCCATGTTTCGTGGGCCACAACGCATGCATTTTTGCCATTTTTGGGTGCTATCCGCCGGTCTACAGTTGGACCACCTAGACGCCACGCCCACACAATCCAAATGTCCATTGACTCCTACATTCCTTTTTTGATGGGTCTCAATCTATAGATCGTGGCTCTCTGCTAGTATTCCGGTTTTGTCCACGTTTCATGGGCTATAGCACACGTTTCTATTCCATTTTCAGGTGCTATCTGCCGACTGACAGTCGGGCTACCCGAAGGCCGCACCAATGCACCCTAATGTCTGATGACTCCTATGGTATTTTCAATGGGTACCGGTCCCTAGAAAGTGAATCTCTATAGGTTTTCTAGTTTGAACAAGGTTTCATGGGCTATAGCGCACACTTTTTCAACAAGGTTTCAGCGGATAGAACCCAAAAATAGCAAGTCATCAGAATCAAGCGTTGTTAGTCTTGGTGGAAAGAGGACCCCAAATCCTACACCCTAGCAACAAAAACATGTATTAATAGTTTACCCAATAAAAACACCCATGTCGATGTCTAAATGTGGCTTTTTCTACAATCACCTCAAGAACAAATCTAGGCTGTGAGCCTGGAAGCTTCTCCAGCACCTGAGCAACGTAAAAAGCAGAGGAGTCCCTAGTCCACTGTGTTCCTCATGACCGAAATTATGTTGGCAACATCCTCACCAACAATGGGTGTCACGGGGAAAAGGACAAAGCCACAAAATCTCGAAGACGTAACTATGTTCTGTATAACGGGGGTAACTTCGTCCAACAGACTCAGAATCAAGCGCTATCAGTCTTATTGGAAAGAGGACCCTAAATCCTACACCCCAGGAAGAAAACTCAAATATAGGGCCATGTAATCATTTTTTACCTAATGAAAACATCCATGTTGATGTCTAAACATGGCTTTTCTCCAATCGCCTCAAGGAAAAATTCCAGGCTACGAGCCTTGAAGCTTCTTGGCACCCGAGCAATGTAAAAAGTGGAGGAGTCCCAAGCCCATCATGTTCCTTGTGACCAGACCTAACTTGGCAACATCCTCACCAACAATGGGTGTCTTTTCTACAATCGCCTCAAGGAAAAATTCTAGGCTACGAGCCTAGAAGCTTCTCTGGCACCCGAGGGACATAAAAACCAGAGAAGTTGTTAGTCCACCATGTTCCCCATGATCAGAACAAACTAGGAAACATCCTCACCATCAATTGGCATCATGAGGAAAAAGACAAAGCCACAAATCTTGAAGACATGACTATGTTCTTTAGAACTGTGGTAACTTCGTCCAGCGGACTCACAATCAAGCGTTGTCGGTCTAGATGGAAAGAGGACCCCAAATCCCACACCTATTGACACCAAACTTTGTCTAGATATGTGTAAGAACCTCAGATTTTGAAATCCATTTAAGGAAGCCAAAGTATTCATAGAATCAGCTAAGTAAGCTGCCATTGGGATCAGCCGGATGGTGTGACATCATCATTCCAAGGATAAGCCTTGTTGATGAAGGACAGTGGTAGCCTGAAGCAAGAAGACACGTCGGACTTCATAGAAGGAAAAGTTTAGAGTCCAAGCTATCTTAATTTAGGATATTTCGTTTCCTTTTCCTAGTTTTGTAACCGGTCTTGTTTGACCAGGATTCGTAGTCGAGCCTCGGGTATAAATATTGAACCCCGGCTATTGTAACAGACATCTCTCATCGATCAATCAAACAAGTACCTTTACTTTTTGGCTTACACCACCCTTAGGTGTAGGAGTAGAGTAGATTTTGGTGAATTCTTTGGGCAAGTAGGGCTGCATTGGTTAGGTTTGACCTCTAGTTTGTTTGTGAGTATCTGTCACAACTTATACTTTGTTTCTAAGGCTGCATCGGTTAGGTCTAACCTCTTGCAAGCTTTGTATAAGTTAGTTATCATCAGTTATTGTAAGGCTGCATCAGTCTGGCTCGAATCTCTTACATTCTCTGATACAAGGTACCCCTCGATTCTTATCAAAATTTATAAGATTGCATCGGTCCGGCTCGATCTCGTACAAATTTTGACACGGATTAGTTATCGGTTAAATCTATTAAGATTGGTAGGGTTTTCTTGCTGTTTTTAATAGATTTGCTAGTTATCGATCTTATTATAATTAGTACTCTTACTATTTGTAACAACATCACCCCTTCTCCGATTAAGATTGAAATGGATCGGCTTTTAATCTCTTTAAATCATCGTCTTGTTGCTTTATTCTGGATCGAAGACAGCATGTGGTCAAGGCGTGTTTAACCCTAAGTAAGCTTGCTAGTTGATGAAATCTAGTCTAGAACTGCTATTATGGCTGCCATCGATCCGATCGACCCCCACTATTAGCACTATAGATTGGAAATTATCAAGTAGTAAGTCTTGCTTATGGTCAAACATAGCCTCTGGCTGCATGCGATGTTCGCATCGGCTATTTAGCCGATCGCCTGTGCTTTCACGACCGTAACATGCTTTCATGATTCCGTTAAGTGTGAACAGACTCATATTCTTTGAAGGTTTAATCTGTTATCTTTATTATGGCTATAATTGATCCAGTCGAAACCCACTGTTAGAGATGATAGGTTGGATGTGATAGGTTTATGTATCTGTGTATGTTTAATGGTTGAGTGTTAGCATGTTATGAACCTCCTTTTACTGGAATAGGCTATTCTAGCCGATAGCCTACTTATCGAGAATATACTGGCTATTCATATGTTTGTACATGTTCTTATCTGGGTCAAAAGCTAGTATGTTTCTCAATTAATATAGATGCTTTCATGTTTACTCATCACACCTTTATATGCTCTCATGATCATTGGTTGTTAGGATCTATACATTTGAACATCTAATAATTGCTGACATGCTTATTTTACTGATCATACATCATGAACATGCTGGATATCGACTCTTTAGTCGATAGCCCTATCTCATTGGCTACCCAGCTACATATTTGGAACTGTCTGGAATAACATCGGCATGTTCCACCATAAATTACTGATCAATTTTCTCTCCTTGTCAATTACAGGGTCAAATTGACTAGCACGTCCTAGGTCACGACCATTCGGTCCGGTGTTTTCCTAAGCTCGGGGAGAGCTCGAGATCTGCTCCACACGGTTTCTCTCGGCTTTCTTGTGTGTGCCCGGCGGTGAGGCAACCGACCATTTTCGCCGTCAACACACCCTAGGAACGAAAACTCAAATATAGGGACATGTATTAATTGTTTACTCAATTAAAACACCCATGTCGATGTCTAAAGATGGCTTTTCTACAACGGCCTCAAGGAAAAATTCTAGGCTACGAGCCCAGAACCTTCTTCAGCGCCCGAATGACGTGGAAAGCGAAGGAGTCCCTAGTCCATTGTGTTCCTCATGACCAGACCTAACTTGGCAACATCCTCACCCACAATGCATGTCATGGGGAAAAGGACAAAGCCACAAAATCTCGAAGACGCGACTACGTTCTATAGAACGGTGGTAACTTCATCCAGCGGACTCAGAATCAAGCACTGTCGGTCTTGTTGTAAAGAGGACCCCAAATCCTACACCCTAGGAAGAAAAATCAAATATATGGGCATGCATTAATTTTTTACCTAATAAAAACATCTATATCGATGTCTAAACATGGCTTTTCTTTAATCGCCACAAGGAAAAATTCCAGGCCACTAGCCTAGAAGCTTCTCCGGCACCCGAGCGACGTAAAAAGCGGAAGAGTCCCTAGTCCACTATGTTCCTCACAATTGGACCTAACTTGGAAACATCCTCACCCACAATGGGTGTCATGGGGAAAAGGACAAAGTCACAAAATCTCGAAGACGTGACTATGTTCTGTAGAACGGTGGTAACTTCGTCCAGTGGACTCAGAATCAAGCGTTGTCGGTCTTGTTGGAAATAGGACACCCGAATACTACCCCTAGGAAGAAAACTCAAATATAGGAGCATGTATTAAAGTTTTTACCTAATAAAAACATCCATGTCGATGTCTAAACATGGCTTTTCTTCAATTGCCTGAAGAAAAAAATTCACGGCTGTGAGCCCAGAATCTTCTCCGGCACCCAGTCGATGTAAAAAGCAGAGGAGTCCCTAGTCCATCATGTTCCTCGTGATTAGACCTAGCTTGGCAATATCCTCACCAACAATGGGTGTCATGGGGAAAAGGACAAAGCCACAAAATCTTGAAGACATGACTATGTTCTATAGAACGGTGGTAGCTTTGTCCAGCGGACTCAGAATCTAGCGTTGTCGGTCTTGTTGGAAAGAGAACCACAAATCCTACACCTAGGAACAAAACTCAAATATTGGGGCATGTATTAATTGTTTACCCAACTAAAACACCCATGTCAATGTCTAAACATGGCTTTTCTATAATCGCCTCAATAAAAAATTATAGGCTGCGGACCCGGAAGCTTCTCCGGCACCCGAGCGACGTATAAAGTGGAGGAGTCCCAAGTACAATATGTTCCTATTGATTGGACCTAACATGGCAACATCCTCACCAACAATGGGTTTCACGGGGAATAGGACAAAGCCACAAATTCTCGAAGATGTGACTATGTTCTGTAGAACAGTGCTAACTTCATCCAGCGGACTCAGAATCAAGCGTGGTCAGTCTTGTTGGAAAGAGGACCCAAAATCCTACACCCCAGGAAGAAAACTCAAATATAGGGGCATGTATTAATCTTATACCCAATAAAACACCCATGTTGATATCTAAACGTGTCTTTTTTACAATCGCGTCAAGAAAAAAATTCTAGGTTGCGAGCCTAGAAGCTTCTCCGGCACCCGAGTGGCCTAAAACCCGGAGGAGTCCCTAGTCCACCATGTTCACCATGATTAGACCTAACATGGAAACATCCTCACCAACAATGGGCGTCATGGGGAAAAGGACGAAGCCACAAAATCTCGAACACGTGATTGGGTTCCGTAGAACGGTGCTAATTTCATCCAGCGGACTCAGAATCAAGCCTTCTTGGTCTTGTTGAAAAGAGGACTCCAAATCCTACACCCTAGGCATGAAAACTCAAATATAGGAGTATGTATTGTTTTTTAACAAATGAAAACACCCATGCCAAAGTCTAAACACGGCTTTTCTATAATCGCCTCAAGAAAAAATTCCAGGTTGTAGGCGCTAAAGCTTCTCCGAGACCCAAGGGACGTAAAAAGCAGAGGAGTTCCAAGTTCGTTATGTTTCTCGCGATCATAACTAACTTGGCAACATCCTGACCAACAATGAGTGTCATGAAGAAAAGGACAAAGCTACAAAATCTCAAAGACGTGACTGTGTTATGTAGAACAATGCTAATTTCATCCAGTGGGCTCAGAATCAAGCGTTGTCGGTATTAATAGAAAGAGGAATTGTCGATGGAATATCGTTGGTAGTCTTCCGAGGGGTATCCCATGAAGGTAGATTGATCGGTAGAGGTGCGCGTAATCAAGAACAAGAAGGCAATAGAGACACAAGAGTTAGACAGGTTCGGGCCGTCAGCACGACATAATACCCTACTCCTGTGGTCTGATGGTTTATATTAGCTATCGTATGATATTGCATGTGATCAGATCCCTTAGGCTAAGCCTAGGATCCATATGGGGATGTCAACTAGGGGACCCCTGCCCCTCCTTATATGCTCTGGAGGGGTAAGGTTACAAGGAAAGTATCCTATTTGGTATTATACAATATCTAACAAATCACATCTTCTTGTGGCCTTGCGGTGCACGTCGACTAGTGTCGTGTGCCGCACGCCTTGATCTTGTGGGCTGGCCACCTCTGATGGTGTGGCCCATGTCTTATCCTATGGGTATCGGGGGTTATACCCCCCATAGCTAGACCCCGAGCGCCTTGTATCCTTTAAGCAACACCATCTTGAGCTTGTCCGAGCTGTCCAACTTGCTGCTGATCATCAGAAATAGGTGTCCGACCAGTTTAACTAGGAGCCGAGCTATTGTCCGAGTAGTGAGAATGATGTCTGAGCAGTTTGACGTGAAGTCAACCAGTTTAACTGGTGATCCAAGCAGTGGAAGTCGAAGCCGACCAGCTTAACTGGTGATCTGGGCGGTGAAAATCAAAGCCGACCAGTTTCACTGATGACCTGAGTAGTAAAAGTCAATGCCGACCAGTTTAACCGGTTAGGAGACCTTAGACTTAGCCAAGTAAGGCTTGCTAGAAGGATGTAAGGGGCTCAAGATAAAATTTGAAAATTCTTCCCCTCAGGAGAAGTGTAGCCACTTAGACTCCGTCAATAAGGAGGGTAAATCAAGAAATAAGCACTACATTCACCGCTAGGTGAACTGTAGCCACTTAGTCCCCGAGCCTGCTGGAAGATGAAGAATGAATCTTGAAGTAGGGTCAAAGAAAAGAAGTCTAAAGGCTCGCTGGCGTCATCTAACATGCGAGGATCAAGACCCTAGACGTGCTGCCCAAGATCAGCACCCTGATCCGAATATCATGGAGCAACTTGATAGCACATCGATGAGGCGTAGCTTGCATGAAGAATCGGAACACCGAGGAGTCCCCAGCATAGCTATCGATGAAGCCCATGCGATGAGCAGTCTGACCAACTGGTCAATGGCGAAGTGAACACCGAGCAGGAGTGAGCGTCGAGCAATCCAACCAGTTGGTTGGTGGTGAAGTCCATCTGATAGGTGGTTCGACCATCTGAATGATGATCATCTTGTCCAGTCCCTGAGCATAAGCTTGTTGACCGAACCATGCCCCTGTAAAACAAATGTGTAGAATGGGTAGTACATGATGTAAAAATAAAACATATGAACTCAATGGTGATGAAATAGCATATGCGGCTCGGTGATCAGTTGATGTGAACACTTAGTGTTATTCTGAAGATGTGTTTATATTTAATATAAACCGTCCAACCAGTTAGTGTGTAGCTGAGTCTCCAGCCCTAGCTATCCTATTAACCATAACACGGAGCGCGGAGCCCCTGTGCATGTAGGAAGAGCAGGGCATCGCTAAGGAGGCGTTGCCGACCACCCCAAACACAGAGGGTAGGCGCTCATGCACGTGTAGGGAGAAGCCGGAGATAGGGCCATCTCTGGGAACATCCGAGCATCAACATGACTATTCAGGGATTTGCCTTAGGGTTAGCTGTATGTCATCTTTAAGATGGTATACATGAAACAAAATCGTTTGGAGAACAAACATGGAGAAAATAGCTTCGAGAAACATCATGGCGATATATGAAGATTGGAGAATATTTAGAAGAATATTAAAGCGTGACTTAGCTTTAGATAGAACGTCTGGTCGGTGTCGACGAAATCTGGTCGGGTTTGGAGCTCTTCGGCCTATCATCATGGCGGCGGTCATGGTCGTCATAGCACAGTTCTACACGGTGATCATTGTTGCGATGCAGCTAGCGTCAGAACGAGTAGTCCAGGCGATGTCATCCTTATGGTGATGGCGCTTTGATAGACGGTCGAGCGGAGCAGTCGGCGAGATTCTGGCCAACCTGATCGATGGATGCGATCAGGTCGTTGTTGCCAACCTGCTTCCTCGAGTAGCGGGGTAGCAAGCGGTGAGTTGTTGGTGAAGACGACCTCAGAGGCTGTTCTGAGATCGGATCTGCTATCGCAGGCGTTGGTGTGTAGAATCGATCTACATCGGCTTGAAGATCTCTTTGTCTCCGTCAGCATTGATGACCCAAGAGATCAATCCGACCGTAAAGATCTGGTCGAGCTTTGGAGAGGACGAAGAGCCTAAAAAGTGTACCATCTTGTTCGTTATGGAAACAACACACACGCCCCTACCTGGCGCGCCAACTGTCAACGGAATATGGTGAATGTAGTTCCGAGGTTGGTGATAATGTTGTTTGGGAGACCGAATCTATGGATGATATCTTTGAAGAGCTTGACTGCCTTCTTTGCAGTGGCCGAAACAAGTGGCTTATATTTGATCCACTTAGAGAACTTGTCATTGGCGACGTATATATACCAAAAACCGCCTGGCGCAATCTTGAAAGGCCCGATCATGTCCAGTCCCCAGCATGCAAAAGGCTAAGAAGCTAGGATGGTCTGCAATTCCTGCACCGGCACGTGTATTTGCTTGGCGAAAAATTAACATCCTACACAATGTCGGATGAGGTCTTCCACGTCGGAGATGGACGTGGGCCAGTAAAAACTAGCTTGGAAAGCTTTGCCAACCAGGTTACTAGAGGCCACGTGATTGCCACAGGAACCAGAGTGAATTTCAAAAAGTAGTTTCTCTCCCTCTTCTTGGGTGATGCATTTCTATAGTATCCCTTCCTTAGAGCTTTTCCTCATCAACTTCCCATCCACCAACACATAATGATTACTGCGACGGATGAGACATTCAGTTTTGGTCTTATCGGTGGGTACGTCGGTCGCTGGTTAGGTACTTGATGAACTATTCCCTCCAATCTATGGCTGGCGAAGGTACTGCAAGTACTAGCTACTCGGCTAAGGGGATTTCTTGAACTTCCTTCTTTTCCTTAATGGACGGCGTAAAGAGGTCTTGAACGAAGACCCTAGGTGGAATCGTGGCACGAGAAGAGCCTATCTTAGATAGGTGGTCGTCGAGCTGATTTTGGTCTCATATCATGTGGTGGTACTCGATACCGTAGAACTTTCCTTCGAGTTTCCTGATCTCAGCGCAGTATAAGTCCCATCTTCTCACTAGAACATGACCAATCTTTGTTGACCTGGTTGATGACCAGTGCGGAGTCCCCGTATACCATGAGGCATTTGACGCCGAGCTCGATGGCTATGCAAAGTCCGTGGAGACATGCTTCATATTCCACGACATTGTTGGAAGCTAGGAAATGAATTCGGAGGACGTATCAGAGCTTGTCCTTAGTCAGAGTAATAAAAAAAATGTCGGCGCCAGCACCGTTGATGTTGAGGGCACCGTCGAAATACATTATTCAGTGCTTGGGGCAAGCAGCGAAGATGGGCTCTTGGATCTTGGTCCACTCAGCGACGAAGTCAGCCAGCGCCTGTGACTTAATGGTGGGCCTACTTCTGAATTCTATGGAATAAGTGCCAAGCTCGACTGCCCACTTGATGATATGGCCATTGGCCTCTTTGTTACAGAGGATCATCACCGTTGGGATTGGCAGCATTGCCGGCGTTAAGTGGCTAGAGGGCTGCATCCTGATTACCGAATTCTTGCTCATATTCTTGATGCCGGCGTACTTCCTCCTCATGCCAAGAGAAACGGTGCCTATCGATATGACGTTGCGCATCTTGGAGATTGTTGATGTGCGCTCGAACATCTTGGTTGAGTTGGTGAGGGTAGTTGATATGGTTCCCCCTAGCTCCCCCTTGGAGGGGTTGTCCATCATCACGATGTTGGTCGGCAAAATGGCTTTTGCCAGGACGGCGATTGGATCTTGGCGTGGCGGATCGGTGATTCGAGCTTGTCGAGTAGGAAGGTCCCTGATCCTGGTGGATCTTGTTGACCCGGTAGTGTGTAGCTTTAAGCATTGTGGCAACCTTGGTGACCTCTGGCGTTTGTTTGAGCCGAGCGAGCTCGTTAGCGGCCATGGCCAAGTTGGCACTTGGGGTCTTGTAGACTTCGTGGCCATCGACACAGACAAATTCGTCGTCGAGGTTGCGGTGGAGTGGGCGTGGCCTCCCTTGCAAGTCGAGTTGTTCTCCATTGCGAGTAGCCTCGGCTAGCATGATGGTGGCCTAATTCGCTCAGCATTGCGCACGGTTGGTGTTTCTGTTGATGCGAGCTGCGCGGTCCTCATCGGTTTCTCCATCCTGAGTAGGACCATCGATGCTGACATTCAAAATCCCACCTCCTCGGAAGGATAGAAAAGGAGGTTATACCCCCCACAGGAATCAAAATCCTACACCCAGGAATGAAAACTCAAATATAGGAGCATGTATTATTTTTTTAAACAATAAAAACACCCATGCCGATGTCTAAACGTGGCTTTTCCACAATCGCCTCAAGGAAAAATTCCAAGCTGCGGGCCCTGAAGCTTCTCCGAGACCCGAGGGATGTAAAAAGCAGAGGTGTACCTAGTCCATTGTGTTCCTCAAGATCGGAACTAACTTGGCAAAATCCTCACCAATAGTGGCATCCCGGGTAAAAGGACAAAGCCACAAATATCTTGAACACGTGAGTGTTTTGTAGAACGGTGCTAACTTCAGCGGACTCAGAATCAAGTGTTGTCGGTCTTGTTGGAAAGGGGACTCCAAATCATACACCTAGGAAGAAAACTCAAATATAGGGGCATGTATTAATTTTTACCCAATAAAACACCCATGTCGATGTCTAAATGTGTCTTTTCTACAATTGCATCAAGGAAAAATTCTAGGCTGCGAGCGCAGAAGCTTCTCCGGCACTCGAGCAACGTAAAAACCAGAGGAGACCTTAGTCCACCATGTTGCCTACGATTGGACCTAACTAGGCAATATCGTCAACAATAATGGGCATCATAGGGAAAAGGACGTAGCCACAAAATCCTAAACACGTGATTGGGTTCTATAGAATGGTGCTAACTTTGTCCAGCGAAATCAGAATCAAGCGTTGTCTATTTTATTGGAAATAGGACACCAAATCCTACACCCTAGGAATGAAAATTCAAATATAGGAGCATGTTTTATTTTTTTAACAAATAGCACCCATGCCGAAGTTTAAACATGGCTTTTCTACAATCACCTCAAGGAAAAAATCTAGGCTATGGGCTCCGAAACTTCTCCGGGACCCGAGGGATATAAAAAGCAGAGAAGTATCTAGTCCATTGTGTTCCTTGAGATCAGAACTAACTTGGCAAAATACTCACCAATAGTGAGCATTATGGGAAAAAGGACAAAGTGACAAAATCTCAAACACATGACTTTGTCCTATAGAACGGTGCTAACTTCGTCCAGCGGATTCAGAATCAACATTATCTGTCTTGTTGGAAGAGGACTCAAAATCCTACACCCCAAGAATAAAAACTCAAGTAAAGGAACATGCATTATTTTTTACCCAATTTAAACACCCATGCTAAAGTCTAAACGTGGCTTTTCTGCAATCGTCTTAAGGAAAAATTGCACGCTACTGGCCCTAGTTGAAGCTTCTTCGGGACCCGAGGGACGCAAAAATGGAGGAGTTCCAAGTCCATTGTGTTTCTCGAGATTGGAACTAACTTGGCAACATCCTCACCAACAATGGGCGTCACAAGGAAAAGGACAAAGCTACAAAATCTCAAAGATGTGACTATGTTCTATAGAACGGTGCTAACTTCGTCCAGCAGACTTAGAATCAAGCACTGTCGGTCTTGATGGAAAGAGGACTCCAAATCCTACACCCGGGAACAAAATATCAAATATATGAGCATGTATTATTTTTAACCAATAAAAACACCCATGCCGATGTCTAAACGTAGTTTTTTCTGTAATCGCCTCAAGGAAAAATTCCTAGCTGCGGGCCCTGAAGATTGTCCGGGACACGAGGGACGTAAAAAGCAGAGGAGTACCTCATCCATTGTGTTCCTTGAGATCAGAACTAACTTGGCCAAATCCTCACCAACAGTGGGCATCACGGCGAAAAGGACAAAGCCACAAAATGTCAAACACGTGACTGTGTTCTATAGAATGGTGCTAACTTCGTCCAGAGGACTCAGAATCAAGCGTTGTCGGTCTTGTTGGAAAGAGGTCGCCAAATCATACACCCAGAAAGAAAACTCAAATATAGGGGCATGCATTAATTTTTTACCCAATAAAAACACCTATGTCGATGTCTAAACGTGTCTTTTCTACAATCGCCTTAAGAAAAAATCCTAGGCTGCGAACCTAGAAGCTTCTCCGGCACCCGAGCGACGTAAAAACCAGAGGAGACCCTAGTCCACCATGTTCTATGCGATCGGACCTAACTAGGCAACATCCTCACCAACAATGGGCGTCACAGGGAAAAGGACGAAGCCACAAAATCCCAAACATATGACTGGGTTCTGTAGAACGGTGCCAGCTTCTTCTAGCAAAATCGGAATCAAGCATTGTCGGTCTTGTTAGAAAGAGGATTCCAAATCCTACACCCTAAGAATGAAAATTCAAATATAGGAGCATGTATTATTTTTTAACAAATAAAAACACCCATGCTGCAAGTTTAAATGTGGCTTTTCGACAATTGTCTCAAGGAAAAATCTAGGCTACGTGCCCTAAAGCTTCTCCGGGACCCAAGGGACATAAAAAGCGGAGGAGTACCTAGTCCTTTGTGTTCCTCAGGATCAGAACTAACTTGGAAAAATCCTCACCAACAGTGAGTGTTACAGGGCAAAGGACAAAGCCACAAAATCTCGAACACATGACTATGTTCTATAGAATGGTGCTAACTTCGTCCAGCGAACTCAGAATAAAGCGTTGTCAGTCTTGTTGGAAAGAGGACTCCAAATCCGACACCCCAGGAATGAAAACTCAAGTATAGGAACATGCATTATTTTTTACCCAATTTAAACACCCATGCTAAAGTCTAAACGTGGCTTTTCTACAATCGCCTCAAGGAAAAATTCTAGGCCATGGCCCTAAAGCTTATTCGGGACCCGGGGGATGTAAAAAGCGGAGGAGTTCCAAGTCCATTGTGTTTCTCGAGATCAGAACTAACTTGGAAACATCCTCACCAACATTGGGCATCATAAAGAAAAGGACAAAGCTACAAAATCTCAAAGATGTGACTATGTTCTGTAGAACGATGCTAACTTCGTCCAACGGACTCAGAATCAAGCGTTGTCGGTCTCGATGGAAAGAGGACTCCAAATCCTACACCCAGGAATGAAAACTCAGATATAGGAGCATGTATTATTTTTTTAACCAATAAAAACACCCATGTCGATGTCTAAACATGGCTTTTCTACAATCACCTTAAGGAAAAATACCAGGCTGCATGCCCTAAAGTTTGTCCGAGACATGAGGGACGTAAAAGGTGGAGGAGTACCTAGTCCATTGTTTTCCTCAAGATCAGAACTAACTTGGCAAAATCCTCACAAACAGTGGGCGTCACGGGGAAAAGGACAAAGCCATAAAATCTCGAACACGTGACTGGAATCAAGCGATGTCTATCTTGTTGGAAAGAGGACTCCAAATCATCCACCCAGGAAGAAAACTCAAATATAAGGGCAAGTATTAATTTTTTACCCAATAAAAACACCCATGTCGATGTCTAAACGTGTCTTTTCTACAATTGCCTTGAGGAAAAATTCTAGGCTGCGAGCCCAGAAGCTTCTTCGGTACCCGAGCGACATAAAACCAGAGGAGTCCTTAGTCCACCATGTTCCCCGTGATTGGACCTAACTTGGCAATATCCTCACCAACAATGGGCATCACGGGGAAGAGGCAAAGTCACAAAATCTCGAACACGTGGTTGGGTTCTGTAGAATGGCGCTAACTTCGTCCAGCAGACTTATAATTAAGCGTTGTTGGTCTTGTTGGAAAGAGAACTCCAAATCCTACACCCTAGGAATGAAAACTCAAATATAGGAGCATGTATTATTTTTTATCCTATAAAAACACTCATGCCGATGTCTAAACGTGGCTTTTCTACAACCGCCTCAAGGAAAAATTCTAAGCTACGGGCCCTGAAGCTTCTCCGGGACCCGAGAGACATAAAAAGCGGAGGAGTACCTAGTCCATTATTTTTCTCAAGATTGAAACAAACTTGGAAACATCCTCACCAACAATGGGCATCATGGGGAAAATGACAAAGCCACTGTTAGCGGTCCTTAACGATCATTTTCGACCGCCAATTAAGATACAAAAGGAGGAGAACTAGCATCACTTATGCATATATGTTATTATTATTAGCGTATTTCCATATGTATTGGAAGATCAATGTTTTGCATGACACATATGTGGAATACATGGAAATGAGGGAAAAATACGCAAACAGACAAAGCGTAAAGCAGATCTACGCAAAAGAATACAAGAGAAGGCCCACTCACCTGATCAACTTGGGCCCAAACCACCGAAGGAACACTCTAGTCTGGCAAGCAACCCACCACGCGAAGGCGGTGGCAAGGTGGGCTGGCCTAGGTACGGCCGCACCAGGGGTGCGTCTGCCCCCGTGCCGCCTCTTGGGTCCACCTTCAACACGGCGGTGCCATCAATGTGTGGGAGGTGGATTTGGGGAAGATTCCCTGAATATCCCCCAAAAACTGACCGGTTGAGATGTATAAGTAGGAAGGGAGAGCCCTGTCACAAAGACACACCTCAGTCAAGAGCTCTCTCACTCCACTTGTATTCTTTTTATATTTCTTAGTAGTTAGAGCTAGGAAGAAACTACCTTGGAGAGCTTGAGCAAGTTGAGCCTTTTGGTATGAATAATGTCAAAAGTTTCCTTTGTACTTCCTCTCATATTATCAATATAGCTATGCATTTGAAATAGAGATAAGTTCTTATGTTATTAGTTTAGCATATAGAACTTTATGCTTAATCTTTCATACAACATACATGAATAGATTAAGACCTAAGTTGAAGTGGTGAGTTCTACTTTAAGTTAGTCTTGTTCATTATTTACTTGCGAGTTCATTTTTCGTCCTTGTGATGAATACTCTAGTAAAGGGCCCTGATAAAGACGGATAACCCTGCACAACGCTAGAGTAGTAGTCGATAGCATAGACGTGGTGTCTAAGCTAGAGGTTACCTTCGTTTGCCTCGTGCCCCACGGTTGAGAGGTAGGTGTTGGTGGTGCTTAACTCCTATTTTCACCAACCAACTTTACATAAAATCTATACAAACAAACACCAAAACTTAGTAAATAGGATATATACTAACAAATTCCATGAGTTTTGGTGAGTTGATCATTTACAGGACACCTACTTGGAATACATGGAAAAAGGAGTCAAAGTGCGTAATCAAAAAAGCGTAAACACGGACTCTACATAAAGAATCAAGAGAGCAGCCCATCAAATTGACAAACCTAGGCACCAAACCAACGTAGGACTTTAGGCCCATCAGGAGATCCACCAGGCAAAGGAGGTGGCGAAGCAGGCCAGCCGGGGTGCCCAACCTTCGCGGGCCGTCTCACACCGCCTTTCTTTGGTCGGTTTAGGAGGTTTGACGGTACATTCAATGTAGAGAAGGGTGGTTTGCTCCTTCCATTTGAGGGGATCTAGGGAATATTCCAAGGAATACACCCCTCCTCTCCACCTATAAAAGAAGGCTCCCTCCTCCTCATTCAACAACACCTCAAGGTAAAGAGCACTCCACATTTAAGCAACACTCCAAGGTCTTAGGCCCTAGATAGCTAGCTAGAGTTGTAAGGGAGAGATGTGAGGGAGAGCTCAGGGAAGCACCATACTTGTTGGTGTCTCCCCATCTTGTACCTCGACAAACACGTGCACTATACTTCGTCGAGTTCTCCTGCTAAGTGAGTGTTTGTGATTCTTATGGTATAAAGTCTTTTGATTAGTTAAGCTTTATTCTTAATTGTTTGCGGGCTCGTCGTTCGTCCTCATGGCGGATACTCTAGTAGAGGGCTCCTAATAAAGATGGATCACCCTATACAGCGTTAGGGTAGTAGCCAATAGCGTAGACGTGGTGTCTAGGCTAGAGGCTACCTTCATTTGCCTCGTGCCCCACGGTTAAGGGATAGGCGGCAGGTGGTGATAGCCCTGTCCATCCCATGTAAACCTCCATGTTCAGATTCGACATAGAGCTACAGGCCGGTATCGCTTGGTAGACCAGGTATACACCGGTGCCCGAAGTGATCAAGTAGAAGCTATCCTTAGACCCTAAAACCATAGGAATCCATGTCTACCCTCTTCTAACTCTACCCTTGTATTGTCCTTGGATGAACTAGCTAGAAGAGTACCTCTATTCCCTGTGGAAAATACGATACCCTAAATACTTCCGGGTGAAGTGCTACAACGATAATTCCGTGCGCTTGCGGATTATTTCTGTTTGCGTTAAGAAATACCAACAAGCATTTCCGGTGCCATTGTCGGGCAACGATTGTTGTATTTTCTTCGAACCTAGTTCATCCTCATATTTGTATCTTTTATTTTTATAAAAACAAAAATATTTTCTTTTATCGTTGTTACCATGAAGCCTACACCAAATCCAACACTTTCCGCTTCAAAAGGGGAGTTCTCTGAGCCACTTTCAAAACCAAACCGTTCATCTAGCTAGGAACTCCACCCTAGTTTTAAAATCTATGGTTCGGGCACTACCCTTCTCAGGGCATGACAATGAAACCCCCTGCCAACACCTGCAAGAATTCGAGAAAATGTGTTCATGCCTGAGCATTTCTGGCATGACAAGAAACTTGTCGGTGTTTTTTACCAGCAGATACTTGGTTCTTGGGGAATCCTGCTTGGTGCGAAGAATAATCATAGTAGAGACATGAGATTTATACTGGTTTGGCCCCCCGAGAAGCGAGTAAAAGCCTTACGTCCAGTTGCTACTCTTGTATTGCTTATATTCGGCGAGATTGCGATTACAATGTAGCTATGCCTATGAGAGAGTCGATGATTACAACAAGGGGATTTGCTAGCTATTTATATCTGGGATCAACTTGCCCTACAAGCTAAGGAGTTGTGCCCTAGTCGAAGTCTTGGCGCAATTCGGAGATATCCTTCAACGGATAGGGTCGTTATAAGCCTTCGGGTCTTCTCTAATCCGGAGTTGGTAGTCGGCAAATACGGAAGTCAGGATACCCGGGGGTATGACATCGACATAAGCCCCTAAGCTTGTCTGTCAAACACAGCCTAACAGCTTGCAGATAGTCAGGGGCGTGTTAGTCAGGTGGTTTGTAGTTCGGGTTCCAGGGAGGAAGCTGGGGTAACCAAGTGTGACTCATGGCCCGATCTATGCAGATCGTAGTTGGTGCGCTGTTGAGAGATGAGCTTGATCAAGTGCCATCCCCAGGGTGTCTTGTCTTGTCAATCCCGCTTCACATGCAAGCCAGGGGACGTGTAGTCGTATGTCAGTCGAAGCGCTGGCTTGGCTCCCCATGAGTGTGCATGGTGGAGAAATAGTTCCTTTTTAATTAGGACGACGATTCAGATTCCTAGGTACACGGCTTAGTCCTATTTAGTCAGGTGCGCGTGTTTGGAATTCGCAACCTCCATCCCCCAATCTTTTCAGCAAGATGAGGAAAAAGACCGCCAGCTGCAAGCGCCCCTGCAAGGTGCCGCGCCTATTGCTCGCCAACTCGCCCGGCCGATTGGCCACGGCGGCGTTGTCGATCAATGTGTCGTCGTCCCCGGCGTTGGCGCCCACGTCTCCATCCCTAATGACCTCCGGAGCTCCAGCGTTGGTGGAGCCACTGCCACTGGCCTCGCCGTGGGGGTCTGCAGCCCCAGCACTCCTAGGTAGGGAGGCTGGGGTCGATGAAGATGCCCCGCCGGGGGCTCTGGAGTTGCTCTCGGCCAAGCCGGAGCCCTCTTCGCCGGGAGGAGTGATCGAGCTCTCCGACAAGGATGAGCCCAGCCCCGCCAGTCGTGGTTGCTCCTGCCGCCCCGGTCCTCCCCGTCGTCCCCACCATCCTCGACGTCCCTGGTCCCTCGTCTCCTCGTGCTACCGGCCCGCTAGACACAAACTGCGACGCAGAGATCGTGAGGAAGCTCTTCGTCGAGCTGAACCGCGAGGCCCTCGACGTCCTGGCAGACGACGACCTGGTGTTCCTCAGCAGCGATGACGAGGAGGACGTCGTTGAAGAGGGGAAAGTCGGCGAGGAGGAGAAGGATGGCGCCACGGGCAGCGGTGGCTCATCGAGGGACAGCCAGGCTGCTCCCATCTTGTCAGCGAGCCCTTAAGGAGCTTGGTGACGATTGGAGGTGGCGCCTGACATGGCCGGCTTAGCTTAGAGTTTTAGTTTATCCATTTGTAAATCCACTCTAGAACGAACCATCAATGGAATGATTTTTGGCATAATATTTCTTTGTCCCCAAGTCCTTTAAATTGCCCTGTGTTCGAGTAGCCGCGAGCAAGGCCGCAGCATACTTTACACGCAGATGCAGTCTAAAGTCGGGGTGTTTTTCTTGTGCTGCCTTTGGCAAGTTGAATCAGCCCCGAGCAATAATCGGGCTAAATTCTTGCTCGTTAGAAAAGCAGGCGAGATATTTTGATGCATATATCATCCATAGGATACAAAATCGGTTCTTTTTATTGTGGGAATAAAAAGAATGATTGTTTTCCTTGTGAATATCGGCGAGCGCGGCAATCTAGGTGAGCAGCCCGGCTGCCGAGCATTTTTTCGGGGATCGTGCGCGTTAGGCGGCCATTTTACCCCTCACCCTGCTTCGATGGCAACTACTGTGCCTATTCTCCCACTCCCCATTTCAAATCTGCTTTTCGCCTTTCTACTCCCTTTCTTTTTCCGTCTTCTGCCTTCCATCATGGCTTCAAGCTCCCAGCAAACCCTAGGATCTGCAGAAGACACCAATCGTGCTAGCGCCGAGGCGGCGGAGCCCCGAGTACTGGTGCAACCGAAGATCGAAGAGCCCGAGGAGTTGGCTGAGCCAGCGGATACGCCAGTCGTCGTCGAGCCCCACCAGTACTGGGACGTCTCAGACGCTGAGGCGGCGCGGGCTACTTCCAAATTTTTATCCTTTCATATATACTTCGAAAAAATGTAACTCGATGCTTCTATAATCTTTTTGCATCTTGCTCCACAATTACGATAACTATTATCAAAGATTGGTATTTTCGCCCGGCGCAATGCGCAGGGGATCTGCCTAGTTATTAACTGCTCTCATCCTGTCAACAGTAGTTTCTTCCGCATTTGTATTCGTATGGTGGAAGGGGAAAAACATATAAAAGAGAATTTATCGAATTCATATAAAAGAGGAAAACTCATTATGACATATCTCTAGTATTTGATTGTTGTGCTGATCTGGACAATTTGCAAGCATTTTACAGCAACTGAATAATCATTCTTTTACTCCACAAAAGAAGCATCAAGCATGACATTCCGCATGAGCACAGCATGCAAGTTTGTTGCTACATCTCCAAAAAAACAACCAAAACGTTACAAGGTACTACTAGATAACTACATCATTCATCATCCACCAATCCCCCCTCAACTAGGGTTGCTTCCTCTACAGCAGCACAGCAAGGAACCAACCCAACACAGCACAACCTATGTTGTTCACCAAAGCCCGTAGGCGCTGAAGTGCTTCACCCTGAACTTCCACTCTCCCTTGGCCGCGTTAAATGACACGAACTCTGCGCCCTGCTCCTCCGCTTTCTTCACCAGCATCTCCCTGTACCTGTCCACCCTCGGACCCTCGTGGTACTGCTCTCCCGTCTTCTTGTTCATGCACTTGATGTTCAGAAGAGTCACCTCCGCAGCTTTGTTCAGCCCCTCGCCCACCGCTGGCTTCTTGCTGTCGTCCTTGTACACTATCACCTCCCGGATGTTGAACTCCACGATTGACTCCAGATCCAGGCCCCTCACGTCCGTCTCCCCCAGGAACTTGATGATACCGTAGCCATGGCGTCCAACCACAAAGTCCCTCACCCGACGGCAGTACCCTGGCTTGGCACGTTCTTTGGCCGCAAGCTCCTCCACACTAGGCTCTGTGAAGTAATCTCCCTGCGGGAGCTTAGGAATCAGCCTCTCAACTGAAGTGACGCTACCACTCCCCTCCTGGGTCACAGCCTTGGGCTCATGGCGACTGCCATTTTCCACCAGAGAAGGCCTGCTACTTGGAGCCATGGCAGCCTTGTCACGCTCACTTTCTGCAGAAGCATCTGCACCGCTAAATTAGATACTGAAATTTGCACTTAGGGTCAAATACGAAGTCCAGTACCGTAATGTCAGGATTTACCTTTATATCTCTCCAAATCAGCTGAATCCTTTGGAACCGATTGCCTGTCAGTTCCATTCCGCGAAGGCCACTGATCAATTGGACGAATTATCAGATTCCTCGGGTTCTCTCTAGGAATGAAAAAGGCATCCGCTTTTGGTGTTGCAGGAGATACTTCCTCATCAGCGAAGAAAGGTACCTACAGGAATAATGAAAGGAAATCGGCACATTCAATCATTTCTTAATGGCTTTCACAAGTTTTATGAATCAATCATAAAACAAAAAACTTAGCACACAAATTTACCTTGCCATCAGATATCGGATTATATTTCCTTGGCAGCAATTTTATCCTTCTCTGTGGCAAATGCCTAGGAACCACCATGGACAATGTTCTACTCGGAAGAGGCTTCTCAGCAACCTGCAAGACACAAAATATTGCAATCAAACCAATGACCTTTCCTTATGCACCTGCCCATAGCACCCTTAGTACCACATGTTCCTCACAAACAACCACCGTCTTGCCACCTTACTGTCCACCCACTCATATAAAAACAATCGAAAATACTAAAGAAAAGATAAAACTAACCGGCAAACTTGATATCCCATATTGAACCGAAGGGGATGATCCACCATTCCCAATGGACATTTGAGGCATCGCTGGAAGTGTCCCAAATGGATTTGAAACAGGAGCAGGCTGCATGACCATACTGGACAGGCTAGGAGTTCTGTCCAAAAATGAACAAGATATGCCATGTTTAAATAAAAAAATAATTCATCACGATAGAGAAATGTTAGAATCACATGTGATGCCTTGAGACTGCCGTATGGTTATTTTGTCTCTGTAGTCTGAGAAAGATTAAGCATGCATATTGAGTAGTAGAAAAAGAACATACTGCTGTGCAACCAGGGCCTGATTCGTAGTGTTGGAAAAACCAGGGAATCCACCTGTAGAAGCTATAGTATCCATACATCATGCATTTGAACAAAATTAGGTTAATGCACAAACTAGTTTTTGAAGATAAATTATAAACAGAAGAGAACGATTTGGATACAAAATACTAACCTGGTTGAATAGGAGATTGGAACGAGAACATGTTTGACGTTTGAGCAGGGGCAGATGGCTGAAATGTTGGATTAAGCGATTAACAAAAAAAAAAAGAACTTGTGAACTTTGCAAACCAAAAAGATATACAAAAATAAACTAAATATGATAACAATGATCTAGTCTGACATATGAAAAATAAAATGCAAGGGATGCTCACTGTTGAAAAAAGTGAAGGTCCGCTCCCAAACAGACTGCCAGAGCTAGGTGTGCCGAATAGGCTTCCAGAGAAAACCGGTGTACTTGATGGCTGCAGTGCTGGGGTAGATTGAAATAGTGGGGCTGACTGAGTGTTACTCAACGGCAAACCAGTGCCAAATGGACTTGAGTTATTTGCTGTTGATGAGCCAAATAACGAAGATGTAGCAAAAGCAGAAGTGGTATTTGCAAACAAAGATGGTGTGCTACTTGCTGGAAATGCAGAAACGCCTGTTTGTCCAAACATTGCAGTACTAGTGGAGGATGTGAATGGGCTCGAACTTGCAGCTGATGTAGTGTTAAATGAGGTGTTGAATAGTGACGTACTAGTAGCGAAACCAGTTGAAGAAGGCTTAGAAGCAAATGGATTTGATACAGAAGGGTTCGGATTTGGAGTAATTTGGTTAGGATTAAACGGATTCGGTTGCGGTAATTGAAAGCTGGGGGTCGCTGCTGGAGTTCCAGCAGGATTTGGTCCACCTGCAAGTCCAAACAGTAAGAATTTTACACATATTTTACAGGCACAAGTTACATAGATCAAATACATCTAGCAATAATAATAATAATTAGTGAAGGGCACAGAAGCATCAATTGTTTTGTTAATTATTTCTATTTAGGTTTGTGCGGTGCATAGGCTAGGGCATAATAATTAATTGGTTACTCCAGTTCATACAAAAATAAGCATGATAAAAGAATACATGGAATTAAACATATGATTTAAAAGAGGGTTTGTAAATCAAACTAAGTACTGAATTCAAAAATGATTTGCCTCACCTTTGTCTCCACGCTGGTAATCTTCCCACCTCAGTTCTTCATGGCTCTTGTCTTTGTATTCAGGCATTGCTGAAATTGAATCAAGTTTTCCAGCAGGTTGAGTACCACTTGTAGTACTGTCAGCATCTGGTGTTTGAGCATAAGGTTTTATCCTGGTCCCTCCAGCTTGATTACCAAATTGTGCTTGCCCAAAACTTGGTGCTGTCTGTGAGCCTGAAAGTCAAAAGGAAACAGTGTTTGTGAGCCTGAAACTCGAAAGGAAACAGACAAACTGGTGAAACAAGTAAAAGATGACATGGACAGAGTAAAAACAGTAAAAAGGGAAAGATCTGCAATAAAATAGCATTGCTGAAGTAAGAATGAACAGAATAATCTGCAAATACTCATCTGAAGAGGACAGTTCAGTGAGGCATAGTCAAAGCTAGCTAAGATAAAATGTGAATGTCCAATGGGAAAACCTACCAAATGGAGAAGTCTGCACGCTAAAAGCTGATGGGGTTGTTCCAAAGGGAGAGCTACCAGATGAAACCGCTGTTTGCCCAAAAGATGGTGAAGAGCCAAAACTGAATGCACTAGTGGTGCCAAATGAAGGAGTGCTCGAAGATCCAAAACCTGGAGTACTACTTACTCCAAATGCTGTGGTGCCTGTAGATCCAAAAGCAGGAGATGAACCAAAGGTTGTAGAGCCAAATGCCGGGGTGTTGGAAGCACCAAATAAAGATGATGACGTTGAACCAAATGCTGGGGTAGTCGTGGCACCGAAGGCCGGTGTACTTGATGTGCCAAAGGCTGGTGTAGTGGTTCCGAATGCCGGTGCAGTTGTGGCACCAAATGCTGGCGTAGCTGTGGTACCGAATGCCGGAGTAGCTGTGGTACCGAAAGTGCTGCTGCCAAATGTTGGTTGCGTTTGCTGGAACGTGCCACCAAAAGGACTCGACTGGCTAGGAGATGATCCAAAACCCCCAAAACTTGGCTTCTGTCCGAATAAAGATCCTACAACATATGCAGAGCAGAGTGTGACATCAGATATACCACACCACTGTTGGTATAAAGAAAAACAAATCTCATGAGGGCATCCTAGTAGTGGCGCTGAATTGAGATATAACAATTGTTGCATTCAGTATCAGAAAGTAATGAAAAAAAAGTGAGCATCAAACTTTCATCCTTATTATGCAATCTAGAAATAAAGCAGCCTTAGAACTCCTAGGACAATCAACATGGTGATCTGACAAGAGAATACAGAAATAGAGAATGCATGAGACGTACCAGAGCCAAAGGTAGAGGATGTAGCACCAAATGCAGGGGTGGGCGATGCACCGAAAGCTGGCGTGGAGATCCCGAATGGAGAGGAGGAAGGGGTGCCAAATGTGGGAGTGGATTGCTGCTGGCCAAGGGCGCCGGTGGACGTAGTGCCGAATAGCGAGCTTCCAGTCTGTGCCCCGAAAGTGGTGGTCGGGCTGCCAAATGGCTTTGGTGCGAACGGATTGTTGGTGGCAGTAGTAGGAGTAGTAGGAGTAGTAGGCTGGCCAAATCCCTGCTGTGCTCCAAATGAGGTTTGGCCGAAAGGGCTGGTGGACGACTGCCCGAATGCTGCAATGAAGATAGCACACAGGACATGAGTAATTAGTGATGATAATAGGAATAATAGCATTTTTATTTTTGCAAAAGTAAATAAAAGGAGTTGTGAGCAGTGATGAAAGGGGTCGTGACAAGTGAAACTACGTATGTATGTGTTAAGAGAGTCCCTCTAAAGGTGTAGCAGTATAGCCTGGTCCATGAATCCTCACATGTTTGCACTAAAATTGAAACTACCCTAGACCTGTGGTAGCGATTCGATCGAAATCGGGAAACGGAGTGTAACCCTAGCGTGCGTAGACATCCATGAATAACCGAATCGAATCGAAAAGGATGTGGAGGAAGCGCAATAGAGGATGAGCGAGCGAGCGAGCAGAGCAAGGCCAGGGGGCACCCAGCGGGGGGGGGGACGCAGGGAGAGAATAAGGGGATGCTTACGGCTGGTGGAGCCGAACATGGCTGCTGCTGCCGCTTCTTGTTCTTCTTCTTCTCGCGTGAGGAAGGCGGCGCTGAGCTGCGGGAAGGGAATAGTCGATCACCGGCGGCGGCGGCGCGGTGTTGTCCGGCCTCTCCTCCTCCTTCCCCTTTCCTTCCGGTCTCTTGAGGATACGATCTCTCTGTCTATCCCCTGTCAATGAAGGGTGGGGCTCCTCCTCCTGCTGGTTGCGTTGCGCCGCGGTTTTTATCTTTCTTTTGCCTCTCCTGTCCAACCGCCGCTCCTCCGTGCCGCGTCTAAGTGGTAGCGTGGCTTCAACGCAGGCCGGAAAGGAATTACGAGGCCCAGCTCAACACAATGCTGCGCTGTTGGGTTGGATTGGCCCGACAAGGCGGGGCTTCTCTCTTTCCTTCATCTATTTTGATTTTCCAACCATTTCCGTCCGCCACGTCATAATGCTTTGGTGTCATGTGTCCACGTTGGTACGCGACAGGGAATGAAGGAACCCGGTTGTGGCACACATACACGTCACTGTGCAGAAATTTTTTGAAAGGAATATATCTAATTTGCCCCTCATGCATTAAGGTTTGTCTATCTATAACCTACAAAAATATTAAACCAGATATCAAATACCCTAAGTATTTTTTTAGAAAAACACCCTAAGTATTAAACCAGATATCAAATCCCATAAAGTATTAAACATTGTCTAAATAACACAATTGAGCAATTTTGAAGGTTGTTTTGCCTACGTGGTGAATGATGAGGACAACAACGTGGCATGGCTCTAAATCACACTTTTTTCCCTTTTTTTCTTCTCCCCCCTTTCTCTCTTACGCTATGGTCCTACCCGTCATTTTATTCCTTGCTTTCTGACCTTCCCATTCTCATACCGAAGCAGCAAAGTCAACACTCGCCAAACTGAATTTAACATCTTTAAACGCGCTGGCCTCGGAAGGCAACTGATGAGGACATCACTCCTTTGGATGTACCAGCTGATCCTCCAACCGTCATGCAAGGTCCAATGACCCGGGCTCGAATGCGTCAACTCAATTTACAGGTGAGCTCGTTCTTAAGCGATCCTTTTCATACTTTTGAGAATAGACTACTACCTAATGATGTTATCTTGCTTAGGAACATTGGAGAGGATCAAGAGGGACTAAGAGGACGTGGAGGTGATGATGACCAGCAAGGACGTCCAACACAAGCCGGAGGCCCAGTCCAACACGAATTCGAGTCTGCCTCGGCCTCCAGGACCAGTCTGCCTTAAACTGGTCGCCCAAGACGCATCCGGACTTCGTTTTCGATGATCCACATATGGATGGAAAGCTAATTTGATAAGGAAACCAATCCAAGTGGTTTCATGTCAAAAGCTGTTCGGAATCAACGGGAATCGTCGAAATAAGTCAGCGTCCAGAATCTGCTGTGGTGTCGCGACATCGTCTTTTGGTCCGTTGGACCATGTATCGAAGTTTGGGCCCATTAGGGGCGCGGCCAGAAGGTCTTGCACGACCCTAGAGTCTTCATAAACAGCTGCCGCCCCTCCATTAGGGGTTTGGGTTTTGCTTAGATTATTCTCAAGAAGCAGTTTCGCCGTTCTTGGTTTGTGAGACCCCAACTCGTGAGATTAATCATACATTTGCAATTTGGTTGCGATCTTTCTTGTTCTTGCTTGTGTTCTTCGTTATGCGAGGCGGGGATTAGCCTTCTTGGCGAGGTCAACTGGTCCGTGACTCGGTTGATAACCAGAGGAGCTGTGATGCTAAGATTGCAGGGTTCGATCTTTCGATCTGAAGCCGGATCGGTGTGCCATTCTCCGCCACAATGATAGTTACCATCACCTGACGGAAGATCGGGATCCCCGTCTCCATTAAGTGGTTTCAGAGCTAAGGTATACCGTCAGGTTCACATTTATTCCCTCGTTTGAGTGTTTCGCATTCGTCCCATAGTCCAGTGCCATACTTGTTTTTCCTGTCCTAGAACCTTCCGCGCCATAGCCTTTGTATATTTCAGTTTCAGAGTCCGTCGTGTTGAGTTTGTGTCCTGGTCGAGGTCTTGTTGCTGGTTAGGTCGTGTTAGAGTCCAGTTCGTGTGTTTTCTCCCATCGTTTCCATCAAATCTTGGATGTTGTGACCAATTTTGCACACATTGTTCCCGTTTTGTCCTCTAATTCGGAGCCAATTCTTAAAATTGGTCTAGTTTTCGCATACCAACTCCGTTTTTTACGTTCCATATATGCAAATCGATCAGAAAAAAATTTCGGATCCGTCCATCACCGGCTATGCCGGGGTTCGGAATTTTTAGATTGGCCAAAAAGTGGTCACAAGATCCTCGTTTCGTGGTCACAAGGTTTTTGTCAATTTTCATCCAGTTTTCTGAAAATTCCATAGGCCACGTCTTACACTTGTTTGCGCTCATATTTTTTGTGGTTACTGCTTTTGTGCTCCTAAGTAAAGGAAAAATATCAAAAAATAAAATAAAAAGTCGAAATTTCCCAAAAAAACAACGACAGCCCAAAAAATAGAAAAAAGAGAGGGGCAAAAGAGGAACAATATCTAGAGGAGCATATAGAGAAGCCCAAAGTGAGTCAGGTTGTGTTTGTCAGTGTGTTTCTCTGGTTCCTTGTTTGTGTTGCAGTTTCCATCCACCATACTTGTTTTTCTCATACCTATCACCTTGCTATCCACCATACTTTTGTCATAACCTGGTACTTGCAACACTTTAGACCAGCAACGAGAATAAGTACTTTGGACTATAATTCAGCATTACTTTCTATTACTGACTTGTGTGCCAAATATACATATTACTCTTTGTTTGCCTCATCCGTTGCATCGACGGGACGCACTTGCCGGGTATTCAGATTGCCACACCGCCATGGCATTGGCCATGTGCGGAAGGATTGCCCAAGTCGTGGGCATATATTGCTACTGAAGATGGTTACATCAAGCACCTCGACATTGAGGATGAAGAAGACCAAGATGCGAGATGAGGAGGACGGCGAAGTCCTTGGTGGCGAGCCCACGGCGTCCTATAGGAGCATTATTGTACAATGGGTGCTCACTCACAAGTCCAATGACTGAGAAGCTACTAACGCCATAACTTGTTCTAGATTTTCTTCGTCATCATGACCGACCGTCGAGCACGTGTCATTATTGATGGAGGTAGCTGCAACAATTTGGTGAGTTCGATTTGGTCAAGAAGCTTAGCTTGACCACATGCCCACACCCACGCCCCATATCATATTCGGTGGCTAAATGATTACGGTAAAGCAAAGGTAACACAAACTTGCGAGTTTCATTTTCCATTGGTTCTTATCTTTGATTACATTGATTGTGATGTGGTACCTATGCAAGCTTGTTCACTTTTATTGGGTCGTCTTTGGGAACATGATAATGATGCTACACACCATGGTAGAAGTAATAAATACACTTTTGTGCATAAAGGAAAGAAAATTACTTTGGTACTTTTGACCCCTGCTCAAATTGTAAAAGGCGATAGAGAACGCTGTTTTGCTAGTTTGAATGATGTTCAATCTGAAAATCAGCAAGTTGCTAATTCTATTTTCCCACCTAAAAAGGATAAGTCTACATCTATTTCTAAAATTTGAGGGATTAAATTGAAGGGTGGTGTTATGCTTGCAACAAAATGTGACTTTGCTGAAATTTCTGTTGATGATATTTGCTATGCTTTGGTATGCAAGCGAGCTATGTTTTCACTTGATGATATTGTTAGCTCGGTACCTCCTGCTATCACTAACCTTTTACAGGAGTATGAGGACATTTTTCCAGCTAAGATACCCCGGGGCTGCCACCTATGAGAGGATAGAGCATCAAATCGATTTGATTTGGGGAGCGACCTTGACCAACCGAGTTGCATATCAGAACCAATCACGAGGAGACTAAGGAAATTCAGCGGCAAGTCCAAGACCTTTTGGACCTTGGGTATGTAACGTGAAAGCCTTAGTCCTGTGCCGTTCTGTACTGTTTTTTGGTTCCTAAGAAAGATGGAAGTTGGCGTATGTGTGTTGATTGTAGAGCCATCAATAATATTACTATTCGGTATCGTCATCCTATTCCTAGGCTAGACGACATGCTTGATGAGTTGTGTGGTTCTATAATTTTCACTAAGATTGACTTATGAAGTGGCTACCACCAGATTAGAATGAAACTTGGAGATGAATGGAAAGCGCATTTAAAACCAAATTCGGGTTGTATGAGTGGTTAGTTATGCCTTTTGGTTTGACAAATGCACCTAGCACTTTCTCGCGCTTAATGAATGAGGTTTTAAGAGTTTTTATTGGTCATTTTGTGGTAGTTTACTTTGATGATATATTGATTTACAAAGCAAGTCTTTTGATGAACATATGGATCACTTACGTGCTGTTTTTAATGCCTTACGTGATGCACGTTTATTTGATAACCTTGAGAAGTGCATCTTTTGCGCGGATCGAGTTTCTTTTCTTGGCTATGTTGTAACTCCACAGGGAATTGAGGTGGACGAGATGAAAATTGAAGCCATAAAGAGCTGGCGGTTCCCTAAACCGTCACATGTGTGAGGAGTTTGTCGGGGTTGGAATTTTAGATTGGCCAAAAAGTGGTCACAAGATCCTCGTTTAAGTGGTCACAAGGTTTTGTCAATTTTCATCCAGTTTCGAAAATTCCATAGGCCACGCGTCTTACACTTGTTTGAGCTCATATTTTACGTAGTTTATTGCTTTTGTGCTCCTAAGTAAAGGAAAAATATCAAAAAATAAAATAAAAAAGTCGAAATTTCCCAAAAAAAACAACGACAGCCAAAAAAAATAGAAAAAAAGAGCGGCAAAGAGGAACAATATCTAGAGGAGCACAGAGAAGCCCAAAGTGAGTGTGTTTTTGCGTGTGTCTTTGTCTGGTTCCTTGTTTGTGTTTGTTGTTTCCATCCACCATACTTGTTTTTTCTCATACCTATCACCTTGCTATCCACCATACTTTTGTCACAACCTGGTACTTGCAACACTTTAGACCAGCAACGAGAACAAGTACTTTGGACTATAATTCAGCATTACTTTTTGTTACTGACTTGTGTGCCAAATATACATATTACTCTTTGTTTGCCTCATCCGTTGCATCGACGGGACGCACTTCGGGTATTCAGTGCCACCGTTGCCATGGCATTGGCCATGTGCAGAAGGACTACCCAAGTCGGCGGGCATATATTGCTACAGAAGATGGTTACATCAAAGCACCTCGACATTGAGGATGAAGAAGACCAAGATGCGAGATGAGGAGGACGGTGAAGTCCTTGGTGACGAATACGGCGTCCTATAGGAGCATTATTATACAATGGGTGCTCGACTCACAAGTCCGGCTGACGAGAAGCTACCACGCCATAACTTGTTCCAGATTTTCTTCGTCATCATGACCCGTCGAGCACGTGTCATTATTGATGGAGGTAGCTGCAACAATTTGGTGAGTTTCGATTTGGTCAAGAAGCTTAGCTTGACCACACGCCCACACCCACGTCCATATCATATTCGGTGGCTAAATGATTAGGTAAAGCAAAGGTAACACAAACTTGCGAGTTTCATTTTCCATTGGTTCTTATGTTGATTCTCGTTGATTGTGATGTGGTACCTATGCAAGCTTGTTCACTTTTATTGGGTCGTCCTTGGGAACATGATAATGATGCTACACACCATGGTAGAAGTAATAAATACACTTTTGTGCATAAAGGAAAGAAAATTACTTTGGTACCTTTGACCCCTGCTCCAATTGTACAAGGCGATAGAGAACGCTACTGCTAGTTTGAATAATGTTCAATCTGAAAATCAGCAAGTTGCTAATTCTATTTTCCCACCAAAAAGGATAAGTCTACATCTATTTCTAAAATTTGAGGGAATTAAATTGAAGGGTGGTGTTATGCTTGCAACAAAATGTGATTTTGCTGAAATTTGTTGATGATATTTGCTATGCTTTGGTATGTAAACGAGCTATGTTTTCACTTGATGATATTGTTAGCTCGGTACCTCCTGCTATCACTAACCTTTTGCAGGGAGTATGAGGACATTTTTCCATTGAGATATATCCCCGGGGCTGCCACCTATGAGAGGATAGAGCATCAAATCGATTTGATTCCGGAGCGACCTTGCCCAACCGAAAGTGCATATCGAACCAATCCTCGAGGAGACTAAGGAAATTCAGTGGCAAGTCCAAGACCTTTTGGACCATGGTATGTACGTGAAAGCCTTTAGTCCTGTGTGCCGTTCTGCATTTTTTGGTTCCTAAGAAAGATGGAAGTTGGCGTATGTGTGTTGATTGTAGAGCCATCAATAATATTACTATTCGGTATCGTCATCCTATTCCTAGGCTAGACGACATGCTTGATGAGTTGTGTGGTTCTATAATTTTCACTAAGATTGACTTTTGAAGTGGCTACCACCAGATTAGAATGAAACTTGGAGATGAATGGAAAGCGCATTTAAAACCAAATTCGGGTTGTATGAGTGGTTAGTTATGCCTTTTGGTTTGACAAATGCACCTAGCACTTTCATGCGCTTAATGAATGAGGTTTTAAGAGTTTTTATTGGTCATTTTGTGGTAGTTTACTTTGATGATATATTGATTTACTGCAAGTCTTTTGATGAACATATGGATCACTTACGTCTTTGTTTTAATGCCTTACGTGATGCACGTTTATTTGGTAACCTTGAGAAGTGCATCTTTTGCACGGATCGAGTTTCTTTTCTTGGCTATGTTGTAACTCCACACGGGGAATTGAGGTGGACGAGATGAAAATTGAAGCCATAAAGAGCTGGCGGTTCCCCAAACCGTCACATAGGTGAGGAGTTTTCTTGGTCTTGCAGGATTCTACATTTGCTGCCGTCAAAGATTTCAGCACCATTGCTGCCCCATTACATGAGTTGACGAAGAAAGGAGTGGTGTTTCATTGGGGAGAGGCACATGAGGAGTCCTTTGACACTTTGAAGGACAAGCTTACACACGCACCATTCTTTGCAACTTCTAAATTTTGGTAAGACTTTTGAGCTAGAATGTGATGCTAGTGGACTTGGCATTGGTGGTGTTTTGATGCAAGATGGTAAACCTGTTGCTTACTTTAGTGAAAAATTACATGGTCCTGTTCTTAATTATTCCACGTATGATAAAGAATTGTATGCACTTGTCCGTTCTTCAGAGACGTGGCGTCATTATTTGTGGCCTAAAGAATTTATTATTCATTCTGATCATGAATCGCTTAAGTATCTTCGCTCTCAAAATAATCTGAATCGTAGGCATGCTAAATGGGTTGAATTTATTGAGTCTTTTCCTTATATTATCAAACATAAGAAAGGGAAGGATAATGTGATTACTGATGCTTTGTCTAGAAGATACACATTGCTATCTCAACTTGATTGCCGGATTTTTGGTCTTCAATCCATTAAAGAACAATACACGCTTGATCCTGATTTTAAGGATGTGTTGCTTAATTGTAGAGAGGGACACACATGGAATAAGTTTATGATCAGCGATGGGTTTTTGTTTAGAGCTAACCGCCTATGCATTCCAGTTGGTTCCGTTCGTCTTTTGTTGTTGTAGGAGGCACATGGAGGCGGATTGATGGGACATTTTGGTGCCAAGAAGATAGAGGAGGTGCTGTCCACACACTTCTTTTGGCCTAGGATGAGGCGTGATGTGGAGCGGTACGTGGCTCGGTGTGCCACATGTTAAAAAGCTAAGTCGCGTTTGAACCCACATGGTTTGTATATGCCTCTTCCTGTTCCTTCTACTCCTTGGGCAGATATATCTATGGATTTTGTGTTGGGATTGCCAAGGACTAAGAGGGGGAGGGATAGTATTTTTGTGGTGGTTGATCGTTTTTCTAAGATGGCACATTTTATTCCTTGTCATAAGAGCGACGATGTTGTTCATATTGCTGACCTTTTCTTTCAAGAAATTGTTCGCTTGCATGGTATGCCTTCTACTATTGTTTTGGATCGTGATGCAAAATTCTTGAGTCATTTTTGGTGCACATTGTGGAATAAATTGGGGACCAAGTCTTTGTTTTCTACAACATGTCATCCCCAAACCGATGGGCAAACCGAGGTTGTGAATCGAACATTGTCCACCATGTTGAGAGCCATTTTGAAGCTTAATTTGAAGATGTGGGAAGAGTGTTTGCCGCATGTGGAGTTTGCATATAACAGAGATGAACATTCCACCACCAAGGTAAGTCCTTTTCAGGTAGTGTATGGTTTTAACCCCGTGCTCCTATTGATCTTTTGCCTTTACCTACCACCGAGAGAATACATAGTGATGCTAGAGAGCGTGCTGATTTTATTAAGTAAGTTGCATGAAACAACTAAAGCAAATATTGAAAGCATGAATGAAAAGTATAGAATTGCTTTGGTAGTAAAGGTAGAAAAGAGATTAAACTTGAACCGGGTGATTTGGTTTGGTTACATTTAAGAAAAGATAGATTTCTGAGCTACGTAAGTCTAAATTAATGCCAAGAGCAGCTGGTCCTTATAAGATTATTGAGAAAATAAATGATAATGCATACAAACTTGAGTTGCCATCCGAGTTCGGGGTTAGTCCCACATTTAACATTGCAGATTTGAAACCTTATTTGGGAGAAGAAGATGAGTTTGAGTCGAGGACGACTCCAGTTCAAGAGGGGGAGGATGATGAGGACATCACTCCTTTGGATGTACCAGCTGATCCTCCAACCGTCATGCAAGGTCCAATGACCCGGGCTCGAATGCGTCAACTCAATTTACAGGTGAGCTCGTTCTTAAGCGATCCTTTTCATACTTTTGAGAATAGACTACTACCTAATGATGCTATCTTGCTTAGGAACATTGGAGAGGGTCAAGAGGGACTAAGAGGACGCGGAGGAGGTGATGATGACCAGCAAGGACGTCCAACACAAGCCGGAGGCCCAGTCCAACACGAATTCGAGTCTGCCTCGGCCTCCAGGACCAGTCTGCCTTAAACTGGTCGCCCAGGACGCATCTGGACTCCGTTTTCGATGATCCACATATGGATGGAAAGCTAATTTGATAAGGAAACCAATCCAAGTGGTTTCATGTCAAAATCTGTTCGGAATCAACGGGAATCGTCGAAATAAGTCAGCGTCCAGAATCTGTCAGGGTGCTGCGACACCGTCTTTTGGTCCGTTGGACCATGTATCGAGTTTGGGCCCATTAGGGGCGCGTCCAGAGGTCTTGCACGACCCTAGAGTCTTCATAAACAGCTGCCACCCCTCCATTAGGGTTTGGGTTTTGCTTAGATTATTCTGTCAAGAAATAGTTTCGCCGTTCTTCGGTTTGTGAGACCCCAACTCGTGAGATTAATCATACATTTGCAATTTGGTTGCGATCTTTCTTGTTCTTGCTTCTGTTCTTCGTTGCGCAGGCAGGGATTAGCCTTCTTGGCGAGGTCAACCTGGTCCGTGACTCGGTTGATAACCAGAGGAGCTGTGGTGCTGAGATTGCAGGGTTCGATCTTTCGATCTGAAGCCGAATCGGTGTGTCATTCTCCGCCACAACGATAGTTACCATCACCTGACGGAAGATCAGGATCCCCGTCTCCACTAGCAACTATCATGGCCACATCACCGTTTTTACTGTGGGTGGCATGATCTCGATCAAGAGGCTCCCATCGTTACCATACACACGCCTCACGCCAAATATATACCGGCTCCAACCCTTAACCCTAGCGCGCGCTCTCGTGCGTGTCTGTAGCCTCCTCTCCTTCCTCTCCCTCCCCTCTCGGTGGCGGCAAGGGCCGAACCCCGCGCGTAAGTCCACGTGAGGGCGCGGCAGCCTCTGGGCGAGGAAGGCCCGAGTGAAATGTTCTAATGGCTAGAAGGGGGTGAATAGCCTATAAAAATTTCTATAACAACACGAAACAAAGCGGTTAGACAAATATGAGGCGAAGCAATTCTTGCACTAGCCTACTAAAAATGCAAGGCACCTACCATAATTCTAGTTACTATAGATAGTCTCTAAGCACACAAAGGGCTATGTTACTACCACTAAGTTAGTGAGCTCTCAAAGACTAACTAAAGAGCCTCACTAACCATTAGACCCGACACAAGCTAGCGCTCAAAACTAATTACACTAAAGAGCGTAGCTACACTAGAAATATAAGTATAAGGGCAAGGTAGAGAAGTTATATCGCTGTGGCAAGAGACAATCAATCAATCACAATGAAATCCTCGAAGACAATATGACACGATGATTTTTCACTGAGGTTCACTTACTTGCCGGCAAGCTAGTCCCTGTTGTGGTGACTCACTCACTTAGAGGTTTACGCGCTAATATGCATCACACGCCTTGTCGAGCACCAATACTAGGGTACCCAAAGAGGAGGGACTAATGGTCATCGACGATAGTTCATTCAAGCAGTCAAGGGCGCGACTACAGCTCCGCCCGACCCCCAGGTGCGCTAGCTCTGCCTCGCTCGACCTCTGGGGGCGGGCTCCGCCTCGCCCGACCTCAAAGGGCTGGCTCCACCTCACCCCACCCCGAGGGCATAGGCTTCGATTCGCCCGACCCTTGGGTCTACGCTCCGCCTCGCCCGACTCTTGGGTCTGCGCTCCGCCTCACCTGACCCTTAGGGCCAGCGCTCCGCCTCGCCCGACCCTAAGGGCGCGGGCTTCGCTTCACCCGACCCTTGGATCCGCGCTCTGCCTCATCCAACACTTAGGGCCAGCGCTCCACCTTGCCTAACCCCAAGGGCGTGGGCTCCGCCTTGCCTGACCCTTGGGTCCACGCTCTGCCTCACCCGACCCTTGGGGCCAGCGCTCCGCCTTGCCCGACCCCAACAGCACGGACTCCACCTTGCCCGACCCTTGGGTCCGTGCTCCACCTTGCTCGACCCTTGGGTCCACGCTCTACCTCACCCAACCCTTGGGTCCGTGCTCTGCCTCGTCCGACCCTTGGGTCTGTACTCCACCTTGCCCGACCCTTAGGGCCAGCGCTCCACCTCTCCCGACCCAAGGGCATGGGCTTCGCTTCACCCGACCCTTGGGTCCACGCTCTTCCTCACCCGACCCCAAAGTCAGGGGCTCCACCTCACCCGACGGAGACTCATGCCATCGCCAACCACTCTAGGACCAAGCGTATGGGCCTAGGTCAAAGCTCTGACACTAGGGAAGTGACCGACACACCTCGATATGACTTGAGGCCGTGACGGACCATGCCTAGGGGTTCACGTCAGGAACAACATCGGGCGAACCAGTGTTGTTCCGCCTAACCCCATACGAACATTGATCGGCATGTCGGTTCACCATGACGTCCGCTAGGATGGAGTGAAGTGCCATGACCGACAGACGATGCCTGCACATGGCACCAGTGACAGATAGTGCCACGACATGAAGCTATCCCTGTTGAGGTCTATAGGGTCGGCGGGACTCGCATAAAAGAGAAGAAGGACCCGACGATCCTAGAGGACTTCTTCTCCTTCTGATTCTCCTCTTTTTCCTCGACTGTAACCCCTGCTTTCTCTTGGCCTATAAAAGGGAAAGCAGGATATCCCATTAGAGGACATCGGAACTCATCACAACACACCAGATCAGACTAAAATCCAACCATCAGGGCATCGAACCATCGAACCCCAAACACACAGCCAAATAGCGACTGAGCTCTCGGCACCCATTCATTTTTTCCACCAGAGACTTGGGATCTGTCCCTCTCTCGCCCGTTTATAACCCCTACTATAAACTTTTAGTGCTAGTAACACGAGCAGTAGCAACGAGCTGGACATAGGGACATTCTGGCTGAACCAGTATAAACCTCGTGTCCTCTTAGCACACCATCCGAGCCAGACGTGCAATATTAGAAATTTACTCGTTGGTGTTTACTCGAAACACTGATAGTTGGCACGCCAGGTAGGGGCCTTTTGCGTGTCTCGATGAACACACCAGGCCTTGGATGGCTAATCACAACGTCAGCTAGGTCCTGAGCGTGCACGTGTGCTTTGGGGACCTAGACTTCATCGTCAGAACGGAGGGAGAGCTGGTGATGGCTCCCCCGCCGTCCAACCTCTCCACTCCACCGGCCTCGACGCAATCACCGTGGCACTTGAGGAGCTACGGCTGCACGCACCGGAGGCCCGCACCCCTGGGAGCAGCCAGCTCCTCAGCTTCGATTATGAAAGGTTAGAGTGCTAGCTCCACGCCTTCCTAGGACCATGACCATCCCGAGAGGACCTACGCCACCTCACCTTCTCGTTCACCAACGTCATGGTGTAGCTTGCTAGGGGAGAGCTCCTCTCCCTAGAATACCTCATCCGGAGTGCCCCAACAGTGCTCCTGTTCAGTCTGCACAACGCCGTGGAGACCGTTGGCCACCTTGTGGCACCATGCATGCCTCCATCCCCCACGAACAATGAGTTCATGGGGGTGACCGAATACATCGCAGAGTCTTTCCATGACCTCCTCGTGGGAGAAACAGAGTCGCCCTCCACCTCTAACTCCAACAGGGGAAGCCATCACCCCTCTCGTGAATGTTTCATGGTAGGTACCCCCGACGGACACGTCAAGAGCATCCACGAGGAAGAAGCTACCCCAATGAACGACCTCAACGACGAGGTCGAGGGGGAGGCAGGGGCTCCACCCTGCCTACGGGTGGAGCAGCTGAAGGCCCAACACTTAGAGCTCGAGGAAGCACGACTCCAGCTCAAGTAGGAATGCGTGGAGCTCGACCACGAGATTGAGCGCCATAGAGATGGTGGGCGCGCACGCACCATGGCCCGTGACGTGGACCGGAGGATCATCGAGGATAATGAAGCCCTCCCACACTTCACCCTCGTGAGCCAGAACATCGCTGTTGTGGTGGCCTTGCTCCGAGGGCTTCTAGGGCCTACAATGCCTGAGGACCAATGGGCCCATCGTGAGATTCGCACGCTGCTCGAGCATGCTGCGACGCTAGCAGGCTGAGAGCTCGCTGTCTTGGTGACATGAGATCGACGCCAGCTCAGCGCATGCCCTCAGAGCGACCCAACAGGACGCATCAGTCCACCAGGCGCCACAAGGCGGTAGGCCACGCGTCATGGTTCTGGTGCATGAGCATCTTGGTCGCAACCGTGATGCGTGCGACAGCCTCAACGCCCATAGGTGTACCCACAACGATGCAGGAGAGGGGGCTAGCCACGGCTACCACCCTCATCATGGCAGACGCTACGATAGCTGCAAGGAAAGCCCAAGCCCCGACCTACCGGGACCTCAGGCCTTCAGACGACACATCCTCAATGCCACCTTCCCACCAAGGTACCGACCACCCACTAACATCCCAAAATACTCTGTGGAAACAAACCTTGGACTATAGCTCAAGGATTAATGGCTTGCTTGCCAAGCTGGTGGGGTGGATAATGACGATTTCATTATCCGCAACCTTCTATTATTCCTGGCCGATTCGGTGCGAACATGGTTGGAACACCTCCCGTCCAACAGAATCCAAGGTTAGGCGGACCTGAAAGAGACCTTCGTAGAAAACTTCCATGGCACGTACAAGTGTCCTGGGAACCCATGGGATCTCAAAAACTACCAACAAAAGGCTGAAGAAACCCTTCATAGGTACATCCAGCACTTTTCTTGGTAGTGCAACGAACTGCCCAACGTCATCGACACCAACATCATAGGGGCCTTCCTATATAGGACCACCTATGAGTCCCTGGTTCACAAGCTAGGATGTAAGGGCCCGCAAACCACAAAGGAGCACCTCGACATTGCCACCAGCCATGCCTCGGGCGAGGAGGTAGTCGGAGCGATCTTTGACCGCCTCAAAGGCAAGGCAAAGCGGGGTGAGGACGCCGGCAAGGGCGTCTCCAACTGTCTAGGCAGGAAGAAGAACAAGCAGTGGTGTGAGGGCTCGCTCGTGGCCACCGCCGACCGTAGGGGGGTCGAAAGCCCACAGAGGGCACCCCAAACCACTTCAAGAAGCTGCTCGAGGGGCCATGCCCAAACCATGCCTTCCCCATCAAGCATCTATACAAGGACTGCGGCCTCTTGAAGTGGTTCTTGTTCTAGAGGCTCCAACAAGGGGGAGCATGGGAAGGACCCCGACCCAACCACAGATGACGCCGAGGGGAATGACGGCGGCTTTCCGATGCCAGATGGCTGCCTCATGATCTTCAGAGGGTCAGCAGCCTATGACTCTAAGCGCTATTAGAAGCTCAGGCACCGCAAAGTCTATATGGACGAGCCAACAGTGCCTACCTTCCTCTAATGGTTGGAGTCCGCCATAACCTTCGATCAGACTAACCACCCGGAGAGCATCCCACAACCGGGGAGATACCCGCTTGTGGTTGACCCGATCATCGGCATGAAGCGGCTCACCAAGGTATTGATGGATGGAGGCAACAGCCTCAACATCATGTACACCAAGACGCTCGACGCCATGGGCATCGACCAATCACGTCTCGACCGACTGAAGCGCCTTTCCACAGCATCGTGTCAGAAAAGCAAGCCATGCCACTTGGGTAGATTGATCTACCCATCACCTTTAGGGATCCGTCCAATTATAGGATAGAGACCCTCACCTTCGAGGTGGTTGGGTTCCATGGAACCTACCATGCCATCCTCGGACATCCATGCTACCGAAGTTCATGGCTGTCCCCAACTACACCTACCTAAAGCTAAAGATGCTGGGCCTAGGCAGGGTCATCACCACCGGCACCTCCTTCCAGCGTGCCTATGAGTGTGAGGTCGAGTGCTGCGATCACACCGTGGCAATTGTCGCCTCCAAGGAGCTTGCGGCCATCAGGAAGGAGGTCACTGAAGAAGCACCCGACCCCAAGCGATCGATCGAGTCTTTTGATCCAGTGGAGGGTGCCAAGGTAGTCCTCATAGACCCCAACGGCTCCCAGAGTAAAGTGGTGCGCATTGGCACCACACTTTCCTCCGAATAAGAAAGCGCGCTCGTTGACTTCCTCCATGCCAATAGAGACATTTTTGTGTGGAAACCCTTAGACATGCTAGGCATTCCGAGAGAGGTCGCTGAGCATGCCTTGAAGATTAGGCCAGGCTCTAAGCTGGTGAAACAACATCTTTGTCACTTCGATGAGGGGAAGCATAGGGCCATCAGTGAGGAGATCACAAAGCTTTTGGCAGCCAGGTTCATCAAGGAAGTGTACCACCCCGAATGGTTAGCCAATCCTGTTCTTGTATGAAAGAAGAGTGGGAAATGGAGGATGTGTGTTGACTACACGGGTCTCAACAAGGTGTGCCCAAAGGATCTGTTTCCTTAACCATGCATAGACCAAGTAGTCGACTCAACCTTAAGGTGTGAAACCCTTTGCTTCCTTGATGCGTACTCTGGGTACCATCAAATAGCAATGAAAGAGTTTGAACAGCTTGTGACATCTTTCATCACCCCATTCGGATCGTTCTGCTACGTCACGATACCGTTCGGTCTGAAGAACGCTGGGGCTATGTACTAGTGTTGTATGCTCAAGTGTTTCGGGGACCTTATTGGGTGAACCATTAAGGCCTACGTAGATGACATCGTGGTCAAGTCCAAATGGGCTGACCAACTCATAGCCGACCTTGAGCAAACCTTCTCAAAACTCCGAGCAAACGACATTAAGCTCAACCCTAGGAAATGCGTTTTTGGGGTCCTGAGGGATATGCTGCTTGGTTTTATCATCTTCGAGCATGGCATCGAAGCCAACCCAGAGAAGATCTCGGCCATCACAAGGATAGGCCCGATTTAGAACATAAAGAGGGTACAACAAGTTACCATGTGCCTCACTGCGCTCAGCCGCTTCATCTTGTGCCTCAGCAAATGAGGTCTCCCCTTTATCGGCTTCTAAAGAGGGCCGACCACTTCGAATGGATGTCAGAGGCCTAGGAGGCACTTGACACGGTCAAGCAGCTTCTGACAAAGGCCCTGATCCTAGTTCCTCTGATCGATGGAGAACCACTTCTGCTCTACATTGCGGCCACCACGCAAGTGGTCAGCGCCACCTTGGTGGTGGAGCAAGAACAACAGGGGCACACCCTCAAAGTACAATGTCCCATGTACTTCATTAGCGAGGTCATGTCTGATTCCAAGACCCACTACCCCCAAATCTAGAAGCTCATGTACGCCATCCACATCGCCAATAGGAAGCTATGCCACTACTTCAAGTCACATCCAGTGACGGTCATGACATCCTTCCCTCTCGGTGAGGTCATCCAAAACCAAGATGCCATGGGAAGAATTGCAAAGTGGGCACTCAAGCTGATGGGTCAAGGCATCTTGTATGCCTCTCGGATGGCCATCAAGTCCCAAGTGATGGCTGATTTCGTCGTAGAATGGACCGAGGTCCAAATGCCGCCAGCAGTCATCGACCAGGAGTACTAGACGATGTACTTCGACGAATCGCTAATGAAGAAAGATGCCAGCATGGGGCTGGTCTTCGTTTTGCCCCTTGGGGTATGCATGAGGTACATGGTTCGCATCCATTTCCCCTCCTCCAACAATGTGGCTGAATATGAGGCGCTCATCAATGGCCTACACATCACCATCGAGCTCGACATCCAACGCCTCAATGTTTGGGGTGACTCCCAGCTGGTCATCGACCAAGTCATGAAGGTGTCGAGCTGCCATAATGCAAAGATGGTCGCATACTACCGAGAAGTCCACCAGCTGGAGGACAAGTTTGATGGCCTCAAGCTTAATCACATCCCGAGGCGTCTCAACGAGGCGGCTGACGCGCTGGCGAAGGTGGCGTCCGGCCGAGAGACGGTGCCGATAGGCGTCTTTGCCAGTGATCAGCACAAGCCCTCAGTCCGCTATGAGGACCTAGAACAAGCTAGTGATGGGCCGTCTGCCCTGAGCTTAGGGGCTAACCAGCCATTAGCTCCATCCGATCCTGAGGCCATGGATCTAGACAAGGATCTAGCGATGAAGCCTGACCCTCTGGTCGACTAGAGGATGCCTTACCTCGACTACCTCCTCCGAGAGGCACTGTCGATGGACAAGACAGAGGCTCAGTAGATCACGCGTCATGCCAAGTCTTTTGTCCTTGTGGAGGGCGAACTCTATAAGCAAAGCCACACCAGGATCCTGTAGCGCTACATCCCCATCGAACAAGGGAAGCAGTTGCTGAGTGATATCCACGGTGGGGTTTACGGTCATCATGCCGTACCTAGAACCTTGGTCGGAAATGCATTCCGATAGGGCTTCTACTAGCCAACCACGATGGCCGATGCTGAGCATATCATGCGCACCTACGAAGGGTGTCAGTACTACGCTCAGCAGACCCACCTATTGGCCCAAGCGCTCCAGACGATCCCTATCATGTGGCCATTCATGGTCTGGGGGCTTGAACTAGTCAGACCCCTCAAGAGGGCACCTAGGGGCTACACCCACTTGCTTGTCACCATAGACAAGTTTACAAAATGGATAGAGGCTCGACCGATCTCCGCAATCAAGTCTGAGCAAGCCATGATGTTCTTCCTCGACATCGTCCATCGCTTTGGGGTCCCGAACTCCATCATCACGGACAATGGCACGCAGTTCACCAGAAAGAAGTTCCTCTGATTCTGCGATGAATACCACATCTGAGTCGATTGGGCTGCCGTGGCGCACCCCCGCACGAACGGGCAGGTCGAGCGCACAAACGGCATGGTCCTACAAGGCCTCAAGCCTAGGATCTTCAACTGGTTGAATAAGTTTGGCGCACGATGGGTCACAGAGCTTCCCGCCGTGCTCTGGAGCCTAAGGACGACCCCTAGCTGGGCCACCGGCTACACACTATTCTTTATGGTCTATGGCTCCAAGGTATCCTCCCGACCGACCTCGACTATGGAGCGCCAAGGGTCAGGGCATATGACGAATAGGGAGCCGAGGCATCCCTAAAGGATGCCATGGACTAGCTGGATGAAGCGCGCGATGTTGCCCTCCTCCGCTTGGCCAAGTACCAGTAGGCGTTGCGCCGGTACCATAGCCATCGAGTGCGAGGTCAGGCCTTCAACGTCGGAGACCTGGTGCTCTGCCTCATCCAGAGCAACAAGGACCACCACAAGCTCTTTCCACCATTGGAGGGACCGTATGTCGTCACAGAAGTGCTCCGACCAAGCGGCTACAAGCTCAAAACCGTCGATGGTGAAGTCTTTGTCAATGCCTGGAACATCAAGCAGCTATGTCGCTTTCACCCTTAAAAACACACATTTTCTCTTATCAGATTCGCCATCGAACTCCCTGATCCTTAGTGACACCTGACCCTAGCAACGGCAAGGGGTTGGGCCTCACTCGAGGGCTAATAAGAGCATACCTACCCGGTGAACATTCTCTACGCCCGACCTTTTCTCACGTTAAGACCCAGAAGCGAGGTTTGCAGAAACAAACGCTGAGTAAAACTAGTCGGACTACGAGAAACCTACGCTTCGGTGGCTACGACACCTTTGCTCACCAGCGTGATTAGATTTTTTCCACACCTTGGGCTTTTTGGCCTTAGCTGCGAAAAGTATCGGTGTGCGTCTAAGAGTTTATCCACCTAGCCAACTTTCTTTGTGCCTGACCCCCTCTCACGTTAAGACCTAGGAGCTAGGGTTGCAGGAACAAACTCTGAGTATAACTGGTCGGACTATGAGAAAACTATGCCCCAACGGCTACGACGCCTTTGCTCACCAGCATGATTAGAATTTGCTCACCCACACCCCAAGCTTTGTGACCCTAATGATGAAAAGGGTCGGAACGCACTAACCTTTTTATACAAAAAGAGAAGGGCTAAAAATCTGTTAGGCTATAACAAAATTTAAGAGATTGTCCATTTATGACAAGTTCGCCACCTAACTAAGTTCTTGCATGGGATGTTCTCGTCCTCTATCTCTATAGGTAAGTCTTGTCCTAGCGGGTCATACAAGTCGACCAAATAGCTTGGCCGCTGCTGAGAGATGGGTTGGGAGCAGTAGGATGCCCCACATGGGTTATGCCAACCCTATCATGAATGACGGACCAAGACTCCACTTGAATATATCCGGTAAGAGCTCCCTAAAGCCATCACTCATGCCATTGAGGTAAGCCCTGCGCTAGTGGGTCACCCAAGTCGTTCGAACAATTTGGGCCGCTGGTGAGAGACAAATCACTCTTACTTTACGCACGTTCTCTCTAATTAATTTCACTATCGAGCCCCCTACCCCAGCAATGGCAAGGGGTCGGGTCTCACTCGGGGGCTTGCAGGAGTGTCTATTTGGTAGACATTCTCTATGCCCAACCCCTTTTTCGCGCTAAAACCTAAAGGCAAGGTGTGCCAAAACAAACGCTGGGACAAATTGGTCGGACCACAAGAAACCTATGCCCCAGCAGCTATGGCATTTTTGCTTACCAGCATGATCATAGTTTTGTCTCCACACCCCAAGCTTTAGCCTCCACCTTCCTAGGAAGTATTTGGAGAGGCCCACCTGTGGAGTCTCCATCGAGGAGAGGTCGGTAGGTCACCCAAGGCCGATTGGATGGCTCAGGTCACGGCCAAGATACGGGCAAAGAGCAGTGGGATACCTCATGTAGGTTACGCCAACTCCATCATGAGCGATGGACCTAGACCCCACATGGACATATCCGGTAAGAGCTCCCCAAACCCATCACTCAAGCCATCAAGGTAACTTTATCAACCCCCACTTTTCTTTTCCAGTGCATGAACATTCATTCATCCATTCATTCATACATTCATCCATTCATTCATCCCATACATCCAAGCATTGCATATGCAATTACTGTATCACAATGCTTCGCGTCACGTCATGAAGCGATAGTCATCTCATTCGACATGAGCGGCGACCGACCGAGGTTCGAAGGCCAGCCCACGAAGGGCTCGAGGCCGTCTCGCGTCAAATAGAGCTAGGGGAGAAAAATCGAGATGAGCCCCAGTGGCCCTTGCTCGACCCTGCTCAGAAATGGATAGGGACATCTCGACCTTTCTTGTTCGATCCTAACCTTGAGCCAAGCCCATAGAATCTCCATCAAGGAGAGCCCGGTGGGCCACCCTAGCCTATTGAATGGCTCGGGCATCTGTTGGGAGGCAGGTTAAGGAGCAGTGGAATGCCACATGAGGGCTATGCCGACCCTGTCAGTGAATGACGGACCCGGATTCCACTCGGACGTGTCCGTTAGTGAGCTCACCAAGCATGACACTCGAGCCATCGAGGCAAGTGTCGTTAGCTCAGCCCCTCCGATTGTAGAAACCAAGGACGGAGTGACGCATGAAATTCGGCCGACCCCTACCAAGCCCCACAGAGCTTGGGGACTCGAGCCGCCTAACCCAAACTCAGGAAATCAACCTGATAGGGGTTCGAAGGCTGCCCGTGAAGGGTTTGAGGCCACCTCATGTTGAATAGAGCCAGAGGAGAAAAGCACAGATGAGCCCCAGAGGCCTTTGCCTGACCCGCTCAGAAGTGGACAGGGTCATCTCAACCTTCTCATTCGATCCTGACCTCGAGCCGAGCCCACAGAGTCTCCATCAAGGAGAGGCTAGCAGGCCACTTTAGTCGCTCTTCGAAGCAACTTGGGCATCTATCGAGAGGCGGGTTAAGGAGTAGTGGAACACCACATAAGGGCTTTTCTGACCCTATCACAAATGATGGACCTAGATTCCACTCGAACATACTCATTAGTGAGCTCACTGAGCATGTCACTCGAGCCATCGAGGCAAGTGACGTTAGCTCAACCCCTTCGGTTGCAGAAACCGTGGATGGGGCGATGATCGCAAAGATGAGCCAACCCTCAACCGAACCCCTACTATGTGTGGGGGCTCGAGGAAAGTTGGACTTGCAAGGAGACTAAATGCACTGTCACAGAATGATGGCTCAGAACCTAGGGAGAGGGTACGTGCAAAAACAAGAGACGTTTCTCCTACTAATTTCGCTATCCTCTCCTTGATCTTTAGTGACACCCGACCCTCAACAATGGTAAGGGGCTGAATCTCACTCAGGGGCTGATAAGGGTATAAATACACCCTTTTTGAAATAGTCACCGCGCCTGACCTTAGGGGCTAATAAGGGTATAAATACACCCTTTCTAAAATAGTCACCGCGCCCAACCTCTTCCTCACGTTAAACCTAGTGGCAAGGTCTACGGAAATGAACGACTAAGCAAGGCTGGTCGGACTACAAGAAACCTATGCCCCAGTGGCTATGGCACTCTTACTTACCAGCGTGATTAGAGTTTCCCTCCTACACCTCATGCCCTATGGTCTTAACAAATGGAAGGGGCGGAACACATGAACCCCTTGTCACACATAAAAGGGAGAAAACAGATTCGATCAAACAAAACAAAATGATAAGTTTGTTCAGATAGTACAGAGGGGTCGAAGCTTGTCCGCTTGTTACATGAATGATTGCCCAAACTATCTAGCTAATTAACCCCTCTAGGGGAGAACTATGCTTTTAATCCTGTCCGCCAGGTCCTACGAAAGTGGAGCCACCACCGTCTCCATCTCCTCTAGCTCGTGGGCTTCATAGCTAGGCACAAAGCCGTGGCTCATTGTCTCTAGGTCATTAATGTCCCCATAATGAGAACGAGCAATTGCGAAGGATTGGTTGACCCTGGCGTGAAGGGCATTCCTCTCGAGCTGGCGCACCCGAGCTGTGATCTCAACAGCATAGGCTGCAAGCGAGCTGGTCCCCTCCAATCACACCACCTCAAAGGTTGTCATAGACCACTCTGAGAGTGGTGCTTAGGATACCGAGCTCGTCGCTCTCTGCCTGAAGATTCCTCCTTGCCCCGGCGAGGTCCACGGCTAGCCCAACAGAGACGCTCTTGGCCTCTAGCTTCTAGGACATTATGTTTCCAAGCTTGGCCTAGAGGGAACTGACCTTCTGCTGCATGTTGTCGCGCTCTTGGTAGGCTTGGTCATGCTCTTGGAGGGCCTGGTCGTGCTCCTTGCGAGCCACAGCATGCTCCGAGCGAAGCCTCCCTGCGGTTTGGAGTAGCTCATCCCACTCCTTGAGCAACCAAGCGACCACCACAGCATCCTGGCTCGCCCTCTTCTCCAAGGCCACGAGCCTCTCCTCAGCCCCCAACTTCAACTCCCTTTCCTTCTCAACCTCAGCCAGAAGGTCGAGGATCTTTTGGTGGGCCTCGGTGTCTCTCTAGAGCAGCTCGTCCCGCTCCTTCCTAACCTTGGCAGCCTCCTCATTGTCCCTTTGCGATCTCGTCGATAGGACCTCGAACTCCCTCTCGGCCTTGTTAGCATGCCGATAGGCCTTGGCTACCCACAACCGAAGACCGTCCGCCTCCTTGGCAAGGGGAGTCAGCTTGGCCACCCTTTGCTAGGTGGCAACAAGCTGACCGGTCACTTCCCCATGCAGCCACGCCTTCTCGATGAGGCGGTCCTAGGTTTCCTTCTATTCATGAAGGAACCAAGACTTCCCCTAGCTACGAGCGATAAGGGACTGAAAGAAGATGATGGTCAGAATACAAAAAATATATGGAGAAAGGAAAGGGCAAGAAATAGGATCAAGCAAATACCCAGTCGGAGGGAACGACGATGTTGCATAAAGCGCCCCTGGCGTGGTCTAGGGCTTCGATCATGGACGTGATCCCCACGTCAAGGCTCTCTCGCTCCATGCTCTCGGTGGCGGCGTCGAGGGTGAAGAGCATCGACGCTAGATACTATGGATTGTCCACTAGAGCAGGGGCTCACCCTATGTAGGCGAGTTGCCACCCACTGACGTTAGGGCCAGAGATGACTCCTCGCCGGCTCCAAGTGCCGCCGAACCCTCTCACCACGATGTTCCTGCTAGGACAACCCCTCCGGTGATGGAAGGGCTCAGTGGTACGGATGCTGACCCCTCTCTTAGCACCATGACCTTCAGGGACCCCTCGGCCATGTCCCCCTATGTCCAGCCCATGCCAGACTCTATCGCCTAGGCCGCCGATGGCGCTGGAAACGCTAGTACCTTAGGCGCCACCACGATAGTGCCCGGCTATGACCCACCCATCATAGCCGATGCTACCTCCACCTACATTGGCGGGGTCCTAACCAGCTGCGTAGCGTCTACCATGATCGGCGCCACGAGCGTGGTCGGTAGCCCCATCCGCCCTGACATCGATAGCGGTATCGCCGCCATCGAGCCCCCACGTTCACCGTCCCACCGAGGGCATGGGCACCACCGTAGGCAGCACCTGATCGGTCGGCGACGCAGTCGCAATGGCGCCGCTCATGCCCAAAATGTCCATGATGCCAACTAATGGCTGTCGCCTCGCTTGCAGGGTGACACTCTTCTTCAGCGCCAGTGCCAAAGGATTACGCTGCCTGCCAACAATGTAAGGGGAAAAAAGCATAAGTCACGATGAAATCCATCCAAAACAGAGAAAATAGGGGAACCACTAACTTGCCTCAGCACCATCGGGTGGTAGACACGTTTGGGGGGTGAACCCCTTGACATCTGCTCTGCCTCATCAGGGTGAGGCCGTTTTAAACCCACCCCCTGCTCCCTGGCGGAGGGGCTCGCTCCCCATGACTCTTGAGACACGACAATAGAGCCACCCGCCTCCGCTGGCATCTCAGGCACGGCAGTAGAGCCACCTGCCCCTATTGACTCCTAAGGGAGTCCAATGGTACGTCCTGCCTCCGTCGGCTCTCTGGATGTACCATCCCCTCCGTGGAACAGAATGGGTCCTGACTCCTGCAAGAACAAACCAGTATCTATCAGCGCATCCTCATTCTCCAGGATATCCCATTTGACATCATTGGCTACCTCATCGTCGTCGCCCGCATCATCATTTTCATCGTTGTCGATGTCCTCCCCCCATTCTCGCGCATGCAGCTTCCGCTACCTCTTCCTCTTCTTGTCCTCCTTCGCCTTCCTCAGCCACTCGCCCTCAGCGTGATTCACCGCCCTCATGGATGAATCCCTCAACAATGGAGCTGGGTGATCCATGAAGACAAGGTCCCTCGGCTGGTCCTGCCCCTTTCAAAGTTAGTATCAAGAGGTCGGGAAATCAATTAAAGAAAGGGCATGAGAAGGGGAAACTTACAAAGACAACGTGGCCCGGTTCCGGCCGCATCAGAGGATGTCCTAACATCGGGTAAATGAAATCAATGGGGGTGCCCGTGTCATCCCGCGAGGGCTCCATTGCCTCCCTAATGTGTTGCGCAATCTCAGAGTTAGAGAGCGCCCCCTCGGCGAGCACCGTTACATCGAACGACGCGTTGGGCGCCATCACGTATAGTGGGAGTGCACGCATCATCAGCGGCACCACCCTCCTTGCCTGGTAGGCCTTGATGATGCCTAAACCCTTTAGGCTGCTCTCCTTCAGGATATGGATGGCGGTGATATGGTCCTAGATCTTCTTCTTGTCTTTCTCTAGGATGCCCCACTTTCTCCATGACTCTAGGGCCTCTTCGATCAGGCGGCGGAGAACTCTAGCAGAGGGGCAGCGGCGTAGTTCTTGAGGTAGAACCACTGCGAGTTCCACCCCTTGTTGGACATGGATAGCCGCATCAACAGGTACTCGCCAACCCGATTGTTGCGTAGTTGGATGCCGGCGCACCCCATCGGCATGTGCAGCTCCTGCTGGTCGCTCTTCTCCCTCTTCTTCTAGAGGGTGATGGCAAAAAAGTACCTCCACAGATCGAAGTGGGGGCTGATCCCTAGGAATTGTAACAGAACCAACCAATTATACGAAATTAAGTAAGAAAATCATCCGCCAGAGCAGACGATTTAGCAAACTTAAGCCCTGTATAACCCGGTAGTCCGTGAAATCACGAAGGATTTCAAATCAACTTCCATTCCAGCCAAGATCGTAATAAGTTTAGCGGTCACCATCACATATTACATAAAAGTTTGCATCTCAGATACATCAGAGTTTAAACATAGTTATTACAAAACCAGTTCGAATAAAAGTAGCGGAAACCATTTGTTCAAACCACACACCCACTCACACGGAGTTCAAATATAGTGCCAGCGAATGATCATCTCCAACAAAAGCATTAGGCGAGAGGCGTAAGGAATGACCATGCCCATGGTCCTAAGCATCACCCATCGCGGGATAAAGGCGGTTGATACGATGGCCGTAATACATCGCCCATACGCAACAAGTGGGAATAAAACCACGAGTACGAGAAGGTACTCACTAGACTTACCCGACATAACCGAAAATAAATGACACCAAGGATTATGAAGGCTTTATAGTAGGGTAGCTGACTCATTTGCAAAAGAAGCATTTTTAGCATTTCAAGAACCTTTCTAAAAGCATTATTGTCAAGTTACTTATTATTAACCTGTCGACTAGATTTGCACCTAAACTAGAGCAAACATATGATTAAGCAGATAATGATAACCAATGATCATTAAACAACTTCCATACTGTCATATTCACTATAACTGTCCAAGTGTTCCATAAACATTTACTATGATGAAGTAACTCAAGTCAAGTGCTCACTATCCGGGAGGCGATGGCGATTCGAATCGATTCTAACCGGTGGTGATTTATTCCTTACACAAACCTCACTCACCCGCTAAAGTGAGATATTGATCACCGAGTCAACTTTCCGGTATCTCGAGTTTGCGGGAACCACATGTACCGGGGCCGACCGATTGCACTTTGGTCTTATCATCTCGCCCCATGTCCTACCACACACACTCGCTTCCGCAGTCAAGGCGTCATGCGGGCAATCTACTCGGCCCGAAAAATCTCCCAGCTTCGCGGTCGGAAGGTACTTTATCCGGCCAGCTAAATGTAAGGCATGCGTTCAACATGACTCGAGGCCCAACAACGGTCGGTCCTTAATCGGCACAGACGGAAACACTATAGTCCAAAACTCTGCAAGTCTCCGTCCGGTCTCAACTTCATTTAACACTTAGTTATACCATGACTTCATAGTCATCCAAGCAGATCTAGGTAACCACCTATAGCTCGCAGGTGACAGGAAATCACCCGACTTCTACCGGTCTAAGCCAGCTAAGCATTGACTCGACTGCGGATACTAGGGTAACAAGGATATAGTATAACAAAGGTAAACAAGGTATAATGCAGCAACGGTTGCAAACAACTCCTAAATGTAATGCATCAATTAAGTAAAACATTTAATTAAATAATTGCAAACCGGGAGAAAAATGCTCCGGGGCTTGCCTCTCTCGAAGGAGCTCGGACGGTGATCGGGGCACTCCGAAAGTTCCTCAACGTCCTCCTCGTCGGCTTCTGGCACTTCCTGCGGCTGCACCTCGAACTGCTCCTCGGGCTCCTCGGGTATGACGACTGGGTTCTCGGTTTGCGATCATGTATGATGCAATGTGCGTAAGTGCTTATGCAATCGGTGCATCGGATGAGATGAATACAATGGATATGTTTGAATGCAAGGTAGTCAACATCATCCAAGAAAATATACTACAAGCACATGTCATCTACTACATTCTCGTCTACTACTAATATGTTAATTCAACACATCTTATTAAATGCTTCAAAGATACACCAAAGCTAACATTATTAACTAACTTGCATTAAAGAGGATTATTTTATTTCATTTTAAACTAGGGCTACAACAGCAACCTATATTTTTAGTGCTTATAAAAATATAAGAAAATTACAGTAGCATAGTACTACTCTAAGTAGACTACCATAAAATTTTCATGGCGTTTGGATAAGTAAAATAGTCTACACAAAAATGACAAGGCATGGCAGGATTATGAACATAAAAATACTTTGAACTGTGAAAAGTGTCAAACAACAGAGTTAGTATTTTTTCTAGGTTCTTCATAGCATACAATGACTGTACAAAAATTATCACATGCATGTTTTATACAAAGTTTGCTCTCTAACTAAAATAACAAAAATCAGCCATTAAAGGCACTTGAACTACACCTCAAAATTTTCCCACAGCACATGCATGAAATATATTTTTCCTAGAAAGTACATGACATAAGAAGATTAACAAACTTGGAATCATATTTTTCTGAAGCCTATAGATTTTTCTACATATTTTTCAAGTTATCAGCAATATACATGATTAAATAAAATTCTACAGCAAAGTATCTCAAAAATGACATGCAATAATTTTCCCAAGTAGATCTGATGATAAGGAACCTAGACAAATTTATTTCAACAGATTTGGAGCAAATTTGAGTATCCAAACATTTTTCAAACCATTTCTATTTTCAAATAATAAAGAATAAATTGAAAACAATTTATCCTACTGCTACTGGGTCGGCCCGCTGGAATCAGCTGACCCACGGCCGCTTTTGTCCTGTGTGGCCCGAGCGCAAGGGAGGGGAAGACGGCCCACGACTACGTGAGCACACAGCCTAGAACGGCGCAGCCTAGCTCCGGCTCCCTCTCAGCAGCGGTGACTGGCAAATGGGACCCGTGCGTCAGCGAGAGAAAACAGGGGACGGAGGAAGACGACGGCGCGGCAACTGCGAAACTCACCGACGGCGAGGTCCCCGACGAAACGGAGGGCACCAACGTGCTCCCCATGACAAACCGTGTCGGATAGAGGTGAATAAGGAGGGGCGGTGCATGGGAGAGAGGCTCGCCGACGGCAATGGCGGAGCGGCGGCGTGGGTAGTCGCCGATGGAGTGTCTCCGGCCACGGTATGGCAAAAAGAGGTGCTCGGGAGACTCATCATCATAGTGCGGTGCTTGCGCGCACGAAGGAAAGGCGGGAAGAGAAGCGGGGAGGGGGAGTCCACGGAGCGGAGCTCACCAGTGAGCTCGGCCGTGCTCCGGTGAGCAATTCCCAAGGAAGGGAGGCTTACCACGGCGAAGTAGCGCGAGCACGGGGTGCGCGGGGTGAAGGCGAAGCTTCAGGCGAGATGGAGTGGTCGCCGGTGAGCTATGGTGGACGGACGAGCTAAATCCGGTGAGGGAGCTAGTGGCGGCCGGTGGCGGGTGCGTTGCTGGTGCCGTCCGAGCGAGAGGCGAAGGGAGGAGCAGGAAATGCAATGCCGGGCGAGCTCTGCGGGAGCTTAAGCCGTGGCAAGAAAGTGCAAGACTGCTGTGGTCGTGGTGGACCTGAGTCGAAGCCATCGGCGATGGGTGGCGCCACGAGGCGGGCAATCTCGACGCTGGGAGGCGGTGGGAGGCATGGAGGCAAAGGCAGAGGCAAGAGGCGGCCAGTGCTGGTGGGCTGGGCGAGCGAGGCGAGAGGCGCATGGGAGGGAGGCTGGGCCGACTTCGACCATGGGCCAGAAGTGAGGCGGCGACGCCATGAAGGAGGAAAAGCCTTTTTCATTTGTATTTTCAAGGAATTTTTAAATGCCATCTTTCAGATATTATTTTGAGCAAGGAAATGACATCTTTTGAAAATGTACCAAAAATGAAAGTTGATTAGAATTTAATTTTCTACAACTTTGCTTTTATGATCACAGCCAAATTCTTTCTAGATTTTGAATTGTAAGGTCAAAGTCCACGTTTAACTCAAAACCCTAATTTTTGGGAATTTATTTTTGAAGCCAAATTTTGAATTAATTTGAATACAAACTTTGCTCCAAAAATTGAACTAAACATTGCTAGATGATTTACAATAGTAGCCAAACATGTTTTACTAACCTAGCAAGCAAAATCAGGGCAAAACAAGTCTAACAAAAGTATGCACATTCAGGTTTCACAACATGTTTCAAATGTTTCGAAGCAGTGTTTCAATTGTTATTTACATGATTAGGCATGTATGATTAGGATGCTTGATGATGCATGATATGTATGATTAGCAGTGCCTAAATGCAGGCATAACACCGGGGTGTTATAGGAATCCCTCGCATAGGGCGATGAACGCCGCCATATGTTGGATCCCTTTGGGGTTGAGATGCTGCAGCTCGATCTTGTAGTAGTGCAGCAGCCCTCGAAGAAATCTATGGGCAGGGGTCGCAAACCCACGCTTGTAGAAGTGGGTGAACGACAACACATAGCTGTCAGGCGGCGATGGCACGTCTTCCTCGCCGGGCAGTAGCCACTCCTCGGCCATGGTCCGCGTGCGAAGAAGACTATGATGGATGAGGCCCTCCATGGGATGGAAGGTGATGTTAGAGCGACACCACAGATCCATTGGAGATGGGGGTGGGTGGATGCGAGCTCGATGGTGGTGGGGATGTGGAGATAGAGAACCCTAAGCAATTGGTGGTGGTGGTCATGGCTGTGGAGGCAAGGATGCAAGGTATGGAACCCGGGGGGCGAACCCTTTGGTTTTATAGGGGCAACAGGTGCGAGGAAACCAACACCCCACTTAGATATCCACGCCTGCCACGATCTACCACAACGTCTCACCATGGGACGTGCGCACGCAATCTCTACACGTTCCTCTCAGAAAACTCATCGGATGTTTTGCCTCTCCGGACAGGCCATGACTCATCACGAGTAAGAGGAATATGGATCTAAAAGCGCCTCCGCGGCCCAACTAGGCCCAGGAGTTCGTAGGTCAGCCCATCGACAAGCTCGACAACCGCTCAAAGCACCTTAAGAGTGAGAGGTGGAACGAGATGAGCCTGCTAGTAGACCAGTACCTAGGCGCATGAGCACCACAGGCATCTTAGCCCATGTTCGAGTCTCGACTGGTTGCGATCCATAGTTTTTCCCTAAAAAAAGCAGATAGCCCTCGGGACCAGTCGGATGGACCCAAGAACTATAGGGATTGACCGCCAAGAATCTAGGGTTGGTCACCAGCTAACCCAAGCTAGATCCCCATGAACGGGATGTCGGGGCCCCGCTCGGACTAGCCCACTAATAGCTTTCTGAGCACCATGATTCGTCCATAGAGGAAAAACACGGCACGGCTCGGCCCCTCCGGTTGCAGAAACCATGGATGGGGTGACTATTACAAAGGTGAGCCTACCCTCGACCAGACCCCCGCTATGCATGGGGGCTCGAAGAGAGTTTGACTCACTAGGAGACCGGACACACGGTCATAGAACAACGGACCCCTGCGGGGGTCGAAAAGTAAGGAAAGACCTTTCTCAAACCTATCAAATCTCACGACCATACCCACGAAGGATCCGACCTTGATGAGAGGGAATCACCGTCCCTAGGTCATGCCGTGGATAACAAAAAAGGCCAAGGCCCTTAGAGTCCTTCCATTTAGAAAAGCCTCCAAAGGAGTATTCTACTCCTTCGAAGGCTCGGGGGCTACTGTCGGGCACCAATACTAGGGTACCCGAAGAGGAGGGACTAATGGTCATCGATGATAGTTCATTCAAGCAGTCAAGGGCACGACTATAGCTCTGACTGACCCCTAGGTGCGCTAGCTCTGCCTCGCCCGACCTTTGGGGGTGAGCCCCACCTCACCCGACCTTAGAGGGCTAGCTCCACCATGCCTGACCCTAAGGGCATGGGCTTTGATTCGCCTGACCCTTGGGTCTGCGCTCCGCCTCACCTGACCCTTGGGTCTATGGTCTGCCTCGCCTGACCCTTGGGGCCAGCGCCCCGCCTTACCCAACCCCAAGGGCGCGGGCTTCACTTTGGCTGACCCTTGGATCCACGCTCTGCCTTGCCTGACCCTTGGGGCCAACGCTCCGCCTCGCCCGACCCTAAGGGCATGGGCTCTACCTCGTTCGACCCTTGGATCCATGCTCCGCCTTGCTCGACCCTTGGGGCTAGTGCTCCACCTTGCTAGACCCCAAGGGCATGGGCTCCGCCTTGCCTAACCCTTAGGTCTACGCTCCACCTTACCCGACCCTTGGGGCCAGCACTCCGCCTCGCTTGACCCCAAGGGCAAGGCTTTGCCTCGCTTGACCCTTGGGTCCGTGCTCCACCTTGTCTGACCCTTGGGTCTATGCTCCGCCTTGCCTGACCCCAAAGTCAGGGGCTCCACCTCACCTGACGGAGACCCATACCAATGCCAACCACTCTAGGACCAAGCATATGGGCCTAGGTCAAAGCTCTGACACTAGGGAAGTGATCGGCATGCCCTGATATGACCCAAGGCTATGATGGGCCATGCCTAGGGGTTTATGTCAGGAACAGCGTCGGGCGAACTAGTGCTGTTCCATCTAACCCCCGTACGAACACCGACTAGCACGTCGGTTCACCACGATGTCCACCAGGACGGAGTGAAGCGCCATGACCGGCAGATGATGCCTGCACATGGCGCCAGTGACAGATAGGGCTGTGACATGAAGCTATCCCTATTAATGTCTATAGGGTCGATGGGACCCGCATAAAGGAGAAGGACCTAGCTATCCTGGAGGACTTCTTCTCCTTCTAATTCTCCTCTTTTCTCTCGACTATAACCCTTGCTTTCCCTTGGCCTATAAAAGGAAAGCAGGGTGTTCCATTAGGGGACATCAGAACTCATCGCAACACACCAGATCAGACTTGAATTCGACCATTGGGGCATCGGACCATCAAACCCTAAACACACAGCCGAATAGCAACCAAGCTCTCGGCACCCATTAGTTTTTTCCACCAGAGACTTGGGACCTATCCCTCTCTCGCCCATTTGTAACCCCTAGTATGAACTTTCACTGCTAGTAGCATGAACAGCAGCAACGAACTGGACGTAGGGACATTCTAGCCGAATCAGTATAAACCTCGTGTTCTCTTAGCACACCACCCAAGCCAGATGCGCAATATTAGAAATTTACTCATTGGTGTTTACTCAAAACACCGACACGCCTAACCTGTAATCGGGTGCCGCACAACCAACATAAGATGAGAATCACACAAGCCATGAGCAATCCACTAAAGTACCTTTCTCCGCTCGATGATCCTCGCTACACCAAGCCATCTAGGTGGTGGCAACCATCAAGAGAAACAAGCGAATCTCGTAGAGAAATTCAATCACCAAGTGCCTCTAGATGCAATCACTCAAACAATACATTTGAATTCACTCCCAATCTCACAAAGATATTGAATCTATGATGGAGATAAGTGGAAGGGCTTTGGCTCAGCTCACAAGGTTGCTATGTCAATGAAAATGGCCAAAAGAGTGAGCAAGAGCTGGTCACACGCCTTTTATAGAGCCCCCAAACGAATAAAGCCGTTGGCTCTCTATCAGCACTGAAATCAAGGCGACCGTACACGTAGGTCCAAACAATCGAACTTAGATGCCCCAACATCTGGTCGCATGCTGCCATCCACGTGTCCCCCGTGTTCAACGTCGTTCGTTGATCTCCAATGGTCAATTTGATCATGTGCTAGAGTAAATGACGACCGGACGCACCGCCACTGCGTCAGATCAAGCATGCGCTCATGCACCCAATGCCACAACCGGACGCTCTGCTGCACTGACCTAACGCACGCCAACTAGGAGTCAGGTCGAATCTAGTAAGGTTCCTGAGTGGCTTTTTTCTGACCGGACATGTCCGATCAGGAGCGACTAGACGCGCCCAATGTTAGGTCCCCTTCTCGCTCGCACAACTGCTCACATCAGCGTACATCATCCATGATCGGACATAGACCTTGCATGTCCATTCACAATTACTGTTCATCATCCGGTCAACAGACCGACAACACATCTCACTGCCCTAATGACCGGACACACCCCACATTGAGTCCGGTCACTATGTGACCAGCGTCCAATCAGTGCAAAACAGCACCTCACACTTCTCCAACTTTGCCACCCTTAATCAAATATGCCAACCACCAAGTGTACCACCTTGTGCATGTGTGTTAGCATATTTTCACAAATATTTTCAAGGGTGTTAGCACTCACTAGAATCTAATGCATATGCAATGAGTTAGAACATCTAGTGGCACTTTGATAACCGCATTTCACGACGAGTTTCACCCCTCTTAATAGTATGGCTATCTATCCTAAATGTGATCACACTCGCTAAGTGTCTCGATCACCAAACCAAAAAGCTCCTATCAAGTTTCACCTTTGCCTTGAGCTTTTTGTTTTTCTCTTTCTTCTTTTCCAACCCCAAGCACTTGAGCATCACCATGCCATCACCATCATCATGATCTTCATTTGCTCCATCACATGGAATGTGCCACCTATCTCATGATCACTAGAGCAATAGGTTAGCACTTAGGGTTTTATCAATTCACTAAAACCAAACTAGAGCTTTCACCGAGCCCCGGCTAGGGCGGTCTGGTATGGTGCCCCCGACGCGAGGGACCCCTGGCTCGGTGGCCCGACACCCCCGGTTAGGGTGTCAGGCGTGGAGGCAATAAGGCCCCGGCGAGGATGCCCCCGGTGGAGTGGGCGGCCGTCAGATGGTTGCTCCGGTGGCCCTGCAACCGATCCGATGAGCCTCCCTGCAATCGATCCGACCATGCTGTTGTCGTGTTGTACATCTAGCAGGTTCAACCTAGCAATTCATTCCCGTGGTCACCTTAGTCATCTAGCAGGCTCAACCTAGCAGTTCATCCCTGTGGTCACCTTAGGCATCCATTGTTTTAGGGTTCTGGGGATTTTTTGAATCCAGCATGGTGCCTAGATTTTGGCGGCTCTGGGATCTCTTGCCTGCGGTTTTTTTGTCTGGCAACATTGATTCGGAGCATCCCTACCTCCGTAATATATTTGAGTCATATGTGGTTCTTAGGTTCTCTATCTCTGGATTGGGTCAGGGAGAGTATTTGAGAGCCTTGTCATATGTGGTTCTAAGTCTACCACCATGTATGAATTTTTATTTAGCCTTGACAACTGATGTGAGCTCTCACTAATTTTTTCATATATATAGTTGTTGTCATATGTATGAAGTTCAATTTAGCCGTGCCAACCGATGTGAGCACTGACCTTAACTATTTGTTGTCCCATTGCAGGTTCGAGATCCTGAGCTTCTGAAGAAAGGAGAGGGGTTCGGCAAAGTTCAGAGATAGCATTTTGGTCAGTTCTTGTGGCTCCTCTTGCTTGCTTGTGCAGTATTTGCACATTCTTCCCACTCCCATGAAACATACTCTATTTGATTGAGTATGACAAGTTGCCACGGCGCGGCTTCATGTAGCGCATGTCTATTAGCTAGGTTTATGGAAAAACTAATTCTTGAATATTTTTATATTGCACTAGTCATGTTCCTTAATAGCATGTTTATTGAGAGATAATAGTTATGTACTGTCTAAATCTTATTATTTCATACTAACAATCAGACCTGGCGCCATTGGTGCATGGCATTTTTATTCTGTTGATTTGTGGAGAAAAGCAAATTGGTTTTGAAACTGAATTCGTTTGCATTTTCGTGTTACGTCCTTAGTCTGACTAAAATTACCCACCTAAAGTGCCTCATCTCCTTTTTGTATCCTTTTCAGTCTAATGTACTCTGCTTGGCTCTTTAATCATTGAAATATGTATGTTTTTCAGTTTAGGATCTTCAGTGATATTGAAGACATTCGTCAGATTGTTCAAGGGAATCCAGCTTATTTTGGTATGGTTCCCTTGGATTTAAATATCTCTGACAAATTACATTTGTGCGTCCTTCTCTACTTTCCTGTCTATAGTACTGATGAATTATAGGAATACTAATTCGATTTTGTTCTGTACCTAATGACATTTCTGTTTCCTCTGTACCTGGGTACTTTGCTTTGCATTATTAATTGCTATCTATTGATATTTTTGTTTCAGACTTCAGTTTTATAACACAAGAAAACTCTCGATTATCACTACTACACTCGGACCTTTCACATCCACGTTGTAACCCTCATCGCAGTCCAATTTCCATCTCGGCAGTAAGCTATCAGCAGTGATAGTCATAACCATCACCATCGGTATCTGAGACTGACTGGGATGCACACTACACCGCCGTATTGGCTTATCATCCATTCGTGATAAGGTCCTTACTTCCATCGTATTGGAGCACAACCCGCTGTGTGTGTGTGTATGCACTAACACCGCCGCATGGCTTATGATCCGTCCATGATTAGATCCTTATTCTGCCGCATTAGAGCATGACTCGCCTATGTCGAGGCGAACATCACTATCGCTTCAGCGTATGAAACATCTGGTCATAGGGCATGATCACCATCATGTTGCAGTATGATCCGCCCGTAATGATCCTTTAGTTGGTGTTGGGTTACTAAACGATGTGGCAATGATACACTATTGACCCCTGTCACATCAGACGAATAGCGGCGGTGATGGCCGTCTGCTTCACCAACGGCGAGTGGTACGGCGGTCATGACAAAACAACCAACGATCCTTACATCCGACGGTGATAGAATTGCATCTGATTTTCACAATGTATTTACTAATTCAGCTGGGCCTTAATAACTTACTGAGCACACACAATATAGATATAATCATTACACATCATTCATCATATCCACAACAAAGAGTACTTGTTATAATAACAATGCTCGACATTAACATAACAACTGTGCCAACTGATGAATTAACACAAGCGATACATAGATATCATAATAAAGGTTATGCTCCCTACAGACTTACATAACAAAAAATTAGGTAGATGTGCTCCGCTCCTTCAGATTGGCACTCCTTGATCAGCTTGGCAGCCAATGCACCATGGAACCCCTCTTCTTCCTCCAATAGCCATTGCAGAAAAATCGTTCAAAAGTACTAACACTCTAAAACCTACACAATGCAAAGCTTAGTAACAAGAATATGAAATCATAAATAGCGAAAAATTCTTGCCTTGCATGATCTAAGTCTAAGGAAATAAAAAATGCGCGTATACACCAATTTCATCCACATCGAATTTATATATTAGAATAGCGCATAGAGGAATCATTCAAGGGGTCAGGTCTACTTACTTTATCTTTCTTTCCAATTTTATTGTGGGTTTGATAAGAACCTTTTTTGCTTTGTGGATAAAAAAGAGTTTTTTTTATAACCCGCTTGTTTTATTCTAACAAATTCTATATGGAACTGCCCATTGAAAAGAAAATCGATCTGATTGTCTCTCAACCTACATCGAATTTTGGAAAGAAAAACCTAGAATTTTCTTCTTTTTTATTAACATTAAGAAAAAAGAATATAATTAAAATGGAATTGGCAATATAATTTTTATGCACTTTTGAAAGGAAAGAAAAAGGAAGGATTTTTTGCAATCGTTATTTCTTTCCTCTGTCATATCATGAAAACCTTTCGATTTGGAACGGGGAGAGATGGCTAAGTGGACTAAAGCGGTGGATTGCTAATCCGTTGTACAATTTTTTGTACCGAGGGTTCTAATCCCTCTGTTTCCGCCCCCTCGGATCATTTGGGACTTTTGAATTGTAAGGAATTCTGACCTCTGAACAAAATTAGACTATATATATAAACTCAAAACAACTCCCTACCTGAACAAAGACATGTCCTAACAACAAAATATAGCATATGCACCTTTACTGCTCTACTAATGACTCCATGAACAAGAAAACATAAGGCAGATAGTGAGGTCCATTCAAATAAATACTTAAGGTACTTCTAGATAGCGGACGACCTGAGCAGGGAGGACATGAAGTTTTTTTTTCGGATCAAATCATATGCTATCAGTGTTTTGTCCTTCCCAACAAGGAAAATTAAATTCCATTATAGGTGAACTGCAGTTACTCTGTAGTCTGCATTGGCAGCCTCGAAACCGAGTCGAATATTGTTCAGTCCAAATAGTTGCAGCGTGCTTACCATATGCTTCAATGTCCATTTACTGGTAACACAGTCTTTAAGGATCCAGATTGGAAGGTCAGACCTATTGAAAATATCAACAATACATAGACACAACTAACCCTGATCTCCATGGATGGACATTGTAGGACTGGTGGCCTAAGAATTTTTCTCCATGTCTTTCCCTCCATATCAACATCAACTATCTAGGACACCTCCAGCATGTGCATAAAACCATTAAGAAACACAGATCCTAAAAATTTGCATACTAGAATATCCTCTCTCATTCAGATTCTTTACACATCCATGCTCTAGTTTTGGATGATTAGATGCTGACAATAAACACCCTAGGCGACCTTTCCCATAGTTCTACCACATGGAAGTGCAAGAAGATTGTGGGATCGAACCTCAAATGAGCTGAACCATAACAAAGGTTGCTATGTGGTAGTACCACTGATTTGCTAGTCACCGGATTGCAGACAACATAGCAAAACCCAACTCACTAGCAGAGGAAGAGGCCTCTGTAGCAATCCGGCTACTAACTTCTAACCCTTGCGCAACGATGAGAAAACATTGCAATAGGCCCAATTTGGTTGCATAAGGTAGATGTTGCAACCAAATCACGTTCGTTGCCAATGGTTGCAAAAAGTCACGTTACAATAATGTATTGCCACCGTTGCTAGTTTGGCATTGCAAATGTTCGGGTTTCTTGCAATCATAGTTGTTTGTTGCCAAGCATGGCAATAGGACGTTATCACAACGTTCATTGTCATGGCAATATAAGCATTTGCCACGCCCGTCTTCATAGCAAGAGGTGGTACATGCAACGATCGATAGCGTAGCAATAGAGACATTTGCCACGAACAATATCGTTGCAATAGTCTGTATTGCCATGCTAGAATTTTGTTGTCAAAGGTGTTATTGGCATGACCACTATGCCGTGGCAATAGTATCATTTGCCATTCAATTTTATTCGTTGCAAGAGATCATCCATTATTGCCACGGCTGTTGTGTCATGGCGATATTATCATTTGCCATGCAATTTTATTCGTTGCGAGAGATCATATGTTATTGCCACGGTTGTCATCTCATGGCAATAGTACCATTTGCCATGCAATTTTATTCGTTGCCATAAATCAAATTGCCACGCAAGTGAATTCGTTGCCATAGATCATATTGCAACACAACAACTCGTTGACATAGTTTGTATTGCAACACTAGTAGCAATTGATTTGTGGCTTAATAAATCGTCATTGCAAAAACAATAAACCATAACAAAAGCGATTGCACTCACATATGTTAATTATAATCAATCATTCAATAAGTTGACAAACCATTAAAATAGTAGCTAAAATCATAAACTAATGTACAGCTCACTCATTATTTCACAACTTTTTAAAACTTGCGGCAGTGCAAGACTTCATAACATCTATGCAACACTTGCAAGCTTCCTAGCAGTGCCATCCCATCATGATCTCATCTGTGTCCTTGCTTGATTCTAAGCCTCCCACTCAAAGTTTGTCCACCTACTCACCAAAAGAATAAGATTGGGATATTAGTAAATTAAGTTTAGTAATTCACAAAATGTAAAGAAATTTGGATACAACATGTCTCATCCATTTAGCAATCAAATTCTTTACAAACTTGATACATCCCTAATCCAGAACTGGAATAGCATTGGATGATAAAAAATGTACAACTCTATAGCTGGGAACTTCAAGAATTTTGTAGTAGCTTCTTTTACTTTCACGCTTTTAGTCCTCGGTCAGTCATATTTGTAGCTATGAGAGCAGCTAGATTTTCTATTTGGTATGAGAGGCAGAATGAGAATCATGGCACTGTTACTATGGATATAAGCTATACATGAAAATTGATAAGGATTGAAGAGAACACACACAAAAACGTAGGACATCTAACCTGTACATTCATAGGTCACCTAGTTATCGAAATTGATATCCAGGGCATGTTGGTTCTCTTGCTTCGCTATGATAAAAGAGGGGATCAGTCAATAGATGCCAACATGATCAATGCAGCAGCAATCTTTGTCAAAAGCACATGGTATAGCATGAAAAGGCTTGCATAGAGCTAACCAATCAACCATGTAACCCCGCCATTTAAATTATAGGTAAATTCTCACAGTTGCATAGGGCAAATATATTTTACCTAAGAACAGATAGGACACAAAAGAAAATGTCGATGAATCCAACAAGCACCTCTTACATGCACATGATGGAATAACACTCTAAACAGGCCTAGGAATTTTGAATTGCCAATTACTTATTCTGGAAGGTAAAAAAAAGAACTAAATTGAGAATGTAATATGCATATAAATCATCTCATGTCTGGCTGCTCCAGGGCAGCTTGGTGTGGCATGTAAGTTGAGGTCAGCATCAAAATTACATTGCAGTTATGTGTATGATGGGACTGCTGTGGACGCCATATCAACATTCTAGATATTAATTTTTCTATGAAAAAATAGAATAATTAAGAGTGAACCCATTAATCATTTGTTGGTATTTATTAACGTGTCACTTGTTTTAAGTAGTCACCCTATGTTGCTGACATTCTTTAGCATCTTTTACTAAGTTGTCATCCTAGTGATGCTGCTAGAAATGCTTATTAGTACTACCTAGTGTCACTTCTAAAATGACACTAAGAAGTACTTTAGTATTTCATGTGACTAGAAAGAATATATATGTATATATATATGCAAGCGCACAGATAATATATCATTGTAGCACTTTACCCGAGAGTATTGTAGGTATCGTTATTTATATTTTTACCACAGGGAAGGTCAGGCGAGGACATGTATTGATAACTTATGCTTTTGATGGAGAAGTAAACCATAACCAATATTCTACTCACAATAGGGGTAAGTCAAGAGGTAAATGTATATATGGATAGTGCATAATAACTAATCATTGATCACTCAGAGTACTCATTTTTATAGCACTAGCATGGTTAAGTAGAATATTAGAGGAATAATTTCTAAGTCATCCTTAATTACAAGTCAAAGCATACCTTGATCAGTACAATTACACCTAATAGTCATGGCTAAGATCAATTTCATATCTACACATAAGGGATATTACTAAGGAAAATTAAGAATAATGCTTGTCTTCCTTCGTAACTAGATCCTACTTGTATACCTATATTCGGGGAGTGGACTACAAAGGACTCAATGGAAGTGCCACATCCGCGATCTACCGTATGACCCAGAATATAGGGAGTATCCGCAGGTAAACAACATATAAGCACCATGCTTACATAATGTTGACCACTCACCCATGGTACCTTAGAGTGGGCGCTATACGAACTTATGTATAAATATAAGGATAATCTAGCTATACTAAGTATATAATCAAAGTAGACCATGAACTTAATAACTAGGAACATAAACAATATGAATAATGATGTCATAACAATTGTAGCAAACATATAAAAGTAATGAGAGATACAAAAGAGAGAGGGTACAAAGATTATACCAAACAATGCTCTTGACACGATCAGGAATCCAAGCGAAACCTGCTTGTCTCCCTATAGACCTAGCTTAACTAGCTATGCTCTAGAATATGGTGGATCTCTGAGGATGATTAGGGTTTCTGTCTTCTCAAATGACTTCAATGACTTGGGGATGCCTTAGGGGGGTGGCAGGGGCTGGTATATATAGCCTGGAGCATCAAACCTGAGCCCTCAGATCAAACCGACTTGAATAAACGGCGTAGATGCAATTTAGGAGGCGGTGGAGAACCGACATAGCAACAGGAGGCTGACAGGTGGGCCCCAGGGTCCAGCCGGCCTACAGGCCCCACCTGACTACGCCTCACCCTCCGCTTCGGTGTGCCTCTCGAGTCTTCTAGAACCTTCTAGGGTTGTTTTTGCTGTAGATAAGCGTGATTAAGTCTGACATCTAGGTCCACCTTGACGGTTTTCTAGATAAACCCTGTAGAAAATACAGATTCACCAAAACTCATAGAATTTGTTAGTTTAACCCCCTAGACCTTCGTTGGTGATTATATTTATGCCCTTATACATGTTATATTGATAGTTTATAATGGTTGTTAACTACCGTCAACAAACTCCTCCAAGCTTAAACTTTGCTAGTCCCTTAGCAAAGTTAAACCTAGTAAATCGATCAGGAGTTTAAAGATTTTTGAGAACATGATGCAACTCCTTAAAAGTACATATGCGTTCAAACAAGAATTCTCCTCGGGATTAGAATAAACTAATCTGACTTTCAAACTTATCCATATTACTTTCAACCATGGGGCTTCTTAGCCTTCACTTGGGTCTTGAGCAATTGAAAGACAGAACGATCAAGTCAAGCACTATGTCTCAAGTTCTTTGCTCAACCATTATTCTGGAGTTTTATAAGTTTTCAAAAGAAAACTCAGTGCTTCCTTTGTATGACACTCTCAAGTCTCTCAATATATATGGTATTTGTGAATCCTCACCAAGGCAATAGTATTGTTATGCCTTTCTCTTCCTACAACTAAGACTTATGTGGAGCTCATAGGAGTGGAAATAGCATGAAAGAGCATACTTGCAATACACATATTGTAAAGTCAAACCTCGGATCCAAAGAGAGTTGAGTCATACAATTAAATCAAGATGTGCATGTGTATGGATGTATGATGGATATATATGGTGGCTAACCTAATTCTACTATGCTCCTTGAAAAGATATCTCTCTTTTGAAACTTGAAAATACTTTGCAAGAAAACATGTGCTATTTTATTCATCTTTTTTTAGACGGGCATCTAAGTACCCATTGTTTTAGATATCTCGGACACTTGTCCATTTTTTTCATATCTTTTTTTCTTCTCTCTTTTTTTATATGAATAATTTTTGTATAGCCCCATTCTTCTTTTCTGTAACAGAACTTTTGAGAGATAGCAACAATAACTTAGAGCATTTATTTGGTGGATATCCTATCAAGCATTTTTTTGTGTTTACTCCCAGTGTTGGAGTAAAATATTTTTGGGTGGATCTAAATGGAATGACATATTTTTGCACCTACCCTAGTGTAGGAGTAGTGCATATGTGGATGGTGTATACGTGATCTTGATTTTAAGAGCATGACAAACCTCTCATAAGGGTCAACAAAGCTTGACTAAACTCAAGAGAAAACAAGCAGCATATATGTGGAAGTTTTCCTATTCTAAATAACACATAAGGGTCATACAGGAGCTCATCATGTAGCATTTTTATATTTTTTTTAAAAGATAAATCTTTAGAACTTTAGTATTACTTAGAACAAGATAAATAGCAGCTCAGACATTCTCATATCATATCCGTCAATTACTTAGACTTAGATCAAGCATATGCTACCCACGAGTTTTAAGTTTAGAGTAAATTCTTATATCAAAACAGTCTTATCCAAAACTCAGAAGAATTCAAGGCTGAAAACTAAGTACTTGAAAGGAATTATAATAGAGCAACTTTTCATCATTTCCATTCAAGAGATTATCTTCAGAGTCCTTTTATTTAGTTCTTAAAAATCAATCTTAAAGAAAACTAGACACACATACTTTTTATTTTGTTTTCTCATTTTTTTAGATCACACCTTACTAATACATATAAGACAAAAATAAACTTTTATTTTGTTTTTAATTATGCATTTTTAACTAGTTGTTGGTATTTATTAACGTGTCACTTGTTTTAAGTAGTCACCCTATGTTGTTTATATTCCTTAGCATCTTTTACTAGGTTGTCATCCCTAGTGTTGGTGTCAGAAATGCTTGTTGGTAAAACCTAGTGCCACTTCTAGAATGACACTAAGAAGTACTTTAATATTTTAAGTGACTAGAAAGAATATATATAAATGAAAGGAATCCGTAAGCGCACAGATAATTATACCATTGTAGCACTTCATCCAAGAGTATTCTAGGTATCGTTATGTATATTTTTACCACATGGAAGGTCTGGCATGGACATGTATTGATAACTTATACTTTTGATGGAGAAGTAAACCATAACCAATATTCTACTCATAACAGGGGTAAGTCATAGGATAAATTATGTATATAATAAGTATGGATCAATGATAAATCACTCAGAGTACTTCTTTGTATGGCATTAGCATGGTTAAATAGAATATTAGAGAAATAATTCATAAGTTATTCCTAATTACAAGTCAAGGCATACATTGATTAGTGTAATTACATATAGTAGTCATGGCTAAGGTCATCTTTATATCTACACATAAGGGATATTACTAAGAAAGATTAAGAACAGAGCTTGTTCTTCCTTCGTAACCAGATCCTATTTGCACCTATATTCGGGGAGTGGACTACAAAGGAATCAATGAGAGTGTCATATCCACGATCTACCACATGACCTGGAATATAGGGTGTATCCATAGGTAAATAACGTATAAGCACCACGCTTATACAATGTCGACCACTCACCCCGTTTACACCAATGCGAGCGCTATATGAACTTATGCATAAACATAGTGACAAACTAGCTATACTGAGTATATAATCAAAGTAGACGATGGACATCATAACTAAGAACATGAATATTGTGAATACCAATGTTGTCATAATAATTGTAGCAAACATATAAAAGTAATGGAGATACAAAAGAGAGGGTGTTAATGAAATCTGGTCGGCAGTCTACCAAGGGGTATGTCCATGGTAGTAGATGAATCGGTGGAGGTGCACGTGAGGGAATTGGATGGTGACACAGAATGCAAGAGACAGCGATTTAGACAGGTTTAGGCCATCAACTCAATGTAATACCCTACATCATGTGTCCTTGTGGTTTGTATTGTGTATGATTGCCTTCAAATGAGGGGGTCCCTACCCACCTTATATAGCTTGGTGGGTAGGGTTATAGATCAGTTATTTCCATTCTGATCGGTTTATAAGATAGGAAGTTACAGATCGTATAATATCTATCATATCCGAGCAGATTTCATCGATCACCGATAATCTTTATGTCACCTTGTGAAGCACGTCATCCTATAGCATACTTCGTGTGGCATTGTCTTGCGAGATGGGCCTTGACCGGGGGTGTGACATGCGCATAGTCTTATGGCCTAGGCCTCCCCTAGCGACTCAGCCCATGTGGAGCCTTGCAGGTACCGAGGGTCATACCCCCACAGCTAGTCCCCGAGCACCTTGCATCCACTGAGCAACACCATCTTGCATCCATCCGAGCTATCAAACTTGTAGCAACTCATCAGGATCGGTCTTCCAACTAGTTTAAATAGGGGCCGAGCTGTTGAAGCAAGCGTCCAAGCAGTTCGAACGAGCATCCGAGCTATCAAAGTGGGTGTTTGAGCCGCTGAGATAGGCGTCCGACTAGTTTGAACAAGCGTCCAAGCTATCGAAGTGGGTGTCCAAGCCACTGAGATAGGCGTCCGACCAGTTCGAACGAGCGTCCGAGCTATCGAAGTAGGTGTCCGAGCCGATGAGATAGGCGTCCGACCAGTTTAACTAGGCGTCAAGCTCAGACTCACTCAAAGTCATGGTTTGCCATAAGGATGTAAGGAGCTCTAGTAAAAAAATTTTGAAGTCTTGTTCGGTGAAGTGTACACACTTAGGTGCCAATTGCGATTGTACTTATGACGTGGTCATCAAGGTAGAACATAGGCGGAGACCTGATGAAGCTGACACACTGTGAAGGAGAAAAAGTACAAACACCACAAGGTGCATTGTACAGAATGTAGTCCCCAAGCCTGCTGGAAGATGATGAAGGTATCTTGTAGCAGGGTTAAAGAAAAACACGTAGTCCCCATCATTGCCGAAAGATCGAGCAATCAGGGAACCAGTACAGTCACCGCAAGGTGAAGTGTACACACTTAGTCCCTAAGCCTGCTAGAAGATGATAAAGGAATCTTGTAGCGGGGTCAAACAAAAATATCTAGGCGTAGATGCATAACGAATTCCATTGACCCAGCGCTGAGTCTGGAGATTCGTTTCGTTGTTGCGCAGTCCACATGATTTAATGTCGTGGCCCACCTTACGCATTTGGCAGACCCTCAGCGTGCAACGGTTTTGGGAGGGAATGCAGCGAGTCAAGTGTGGTTTCCCAAAATCCCTAGAAGGCAAAGGGTTAGGGGTCGAACCGTTATAAAGTGTCGTAGGCCTGGCGCACATTCTCCACCTTGCTCTTGTCTCTTCGTCTTCTTCCTCACGCCCGCACCACACCACCCAGCAACTGGTCCATCATCATAGCAACCGCAAGCTCATAATCTCCCACCGTTCCTTAGATCTACAAGATGGCACCCAAGAGAAGCCACAATAGCTCGAGCAGGGCGTCGCACGAGCTCGATCGCGCTGAGGAATGGGTGAGCTCCGTCGACAACGAGATAGCACTTAACCAGTTGGTGGTGGACAACGTGCTGCCAGTCTTTGATGAAACTAGTGGCTAAGAGTTGGGTTATCTCTACCCTAATACTAGCTTGCTAACCCGGTTCTTGTAAGAAAAAAGAATAGAGAATGGAGAATGTGCGTTGATTACACCGATCTTAACAAACCAGCTAATCTACATTGTAGCGATCAACCGGGTAGTCAACATCGCCATTGTCGTTGAGTGAGAACAGGCTGGCCACGCATACAAAGTCCAGCGCCCAGTCTACTTCATCAATGAGGTCCTAAACGAGTCTAGGACTCGCTACCCGCAAGTCGAGAAGCTACTGTACGCCATCCTTATCACATCCTAGAAGCTCCGTCACTACTTCGATGCCTACCACATAGCGGTAGTCACAGAGTACTTGCTCAGTGACATTCTCTGCAACAAGGAAGCCAGCAGCTACATCATCAAATTGGTGGTCGAGCTCGACACCTATTCCATAGATTTTAGGCCCTACCACATGATCAAATCATAAGCACTCACCGATTTTATCGCCGAGTGGATGGATATGCAGACTCCTGTCCTGGTCGACCACCCCAAGCACTGGACCATATACTTCGATGGGTCTCTCAACCTCGATAGTGCTGGGGTAGGCATATATTTCATCTCACCATCGGGGGATAAGCTTCGCTATGTCCTCCGCGTACACTTCCCAGCATCCAACAATACCACTGAATACGAAGCGGCACTTCATGGTCTCCGTATAGCTATCAAGCTTGGCGTCAAACGCCTCTAGGTGTATGGCAACTCTGCACTCATGATCAATTGGCTCAACAAAGATTAGAATTGCACCAACGAGAAGATGGACGCTTACTGTACTGCGATAAGAAAGTTAGAAGATAAGTTCTATGGCATCGAATACCACCACGTGGTCTGGGCCAATAATCAAGCAGCTAATGAGCTATCAAAGATAGGATCAACCTAGGCCAATGTTCCAGCCGGAGTGTTCATCTAGGACCTTGTGGCTCCTTCCATCAAGCAGGAACAAGAAGCCATTGAAGAAAAACCACCTGCCGAGCAGATAGTCGCAGCGGTCCTTGCTCCTAGCAGCGATTGGAGACAACCTTTCATCAGGTATCTAACCACTATAGATGTCCTAGCTAACAACATAGAGAGAGAACGCCATACCCACTGTAGTAAGCACTATGTCCTCGTTGATAGGAGGTTGTATCGCAAAAACACCAAAGGCGAGCTACTACAAAAATGTGTCTCCGTGGAAGAAGGCGAGAAAATACTCAAGGAGATCCACATAGGCACCTGTGGCAACCATGTCGCCTCTAGAACACTGGTCAGAAAGGCTTTCCAAGCTAGTTTCTATTGGCCCTCAGCCGGAGATGATGCCAAAGCACTCGTTCCTCGATGTGAGAACTGCTAGTTTTTCACCAAGCAAATCCACATCCCAGCTCATGTCTTGCAAACGATCCCTGCATCATGGCCCTTTGCATGTTGGGGACTGGATATGATTGGGTCGTTCAAGCCCACGCCGGGAGGTTTCTGCTGGGTCTACGTCTGCATTGACAAATTCTCCAAGTGGATCAATTACAAACCCTTGGTTCAAGCTACAACGAAGAAAGCAGCCGAGCTGCTCAACGACATAATCCACCGGTTTAGACTGCCGAACAGCATCATCACCGACCTTGGGTCCACGTTCATCGGCAGTGACTTCTAGGATTTCTGCGATGACATATGCATCTCAGTCAAGTATGTCTCCGTCGCACACCCAAAGGCCAATGGCCAAGTCGAGCACGCTAATGGCATGATCCTAGATGCATTGAAGAAATGACTCTATGAGAAGGAACAAAAGCACATAAGAAAATGGCTCAAGGAACTACCAGCCCTGGTCTAGGGACTAAGGACACAGCCCAGTCGTAAACACTGGTGTCTCCCTATACTTTATGGTTTTCGGCTCTGAGGTCATACTAGCTACCGACGTCACCTTCTGAGCTCCTAGGGTGGAGAACTACAATGAGGAGAACTACAATGGTTAGATTTCAAACAAAAAAGTGGTGGAAGAGATCAAAATGTGGGAGAACGCCAAGATAGGCTTCACAAAAATGGATGAAGATAGAAACATGAAGGATGGAATTTGGGCCTAGATTGCAAAGACTAATGGCGTAATACTCAATCAATCCATGGAGGAATGGATGGATTGGAACACCAAATTTGCGATAGAAATAATCTTCAAACATAACCAATTCATCACCGCGGGGAGTTGGAAAGCTCTCATTGCGAGCAGGATGCCATCCCACCATCACCATATCTGGCAGCACGTTGTCCACCACCAACTGGTTAAGTACTGTCTCGTTGTCGACGGAGCTCACCCATTCCTCGGCGCTATCGAGCTCGCGCGATGCCCTGCTCGAGTTGTTGTGGCTTCTCTTGGGTGCCATCTTGTAGATCTAAGGAATGGTGGGAGATTACAAGCTTGCGGTTGCTATGATGATGGACCAGTTGCTGGGTGATGTGGTGTGGGCGCGAGGAAGAAGACGAAGAGACGGGAGCAAGGTGGAGAATGTGCGCCAGGCCTACGACACTTTATAACGGTTTGACCCCTGACCCTTTGCCTTCTAGGGATTTTGGGAAACCACACTTGACTCGCTGCATTCCCTCCCAAAACCATTGCATGCTGAGGGGCTGCCAAATGCGCAAGGTGGGCCACAACATTAAATCACGTGGACTGCGCAACGACGAAACAAATCTCCAGACTCAGCGCTGGGTCAACAGAATTTGTTATGCATCTACGCCTAGATATTTTTCTTTGATCCCGCTACAAGATTCCTTTATCATCTTCTAACAGGCTCAGAGACTAAGTGTGTACACTTCACCTTACAGTGACTGTACTGGTTCCCTGATTGCTCGATCTTTTGGCAATGATGAGGACTGCATGTTTTTCTTTGACCCTGCTACAAGATACCTTCATCATCTTCTAGCAGGCTTGGGGACTACATTCTGTACAATGCACCTTGCGGTGTTTGTACTTTTTCTCCTTCACAGTGTGTCGGCTTCGTCAAGTCTCTACCTATGTTCTACCTTGATGACCACGTCATAAGTACAATCGTAATTGGTGCCTAAGTGTGTACACTTCACGGAACAAGACTTCAAATTTTTTTTACTAGAGCTCCTTACATCCTTATGGCAAACCATGACTTTGAGTGAGTCTGAGCTTGACACCCAGTTAAACTGGTCGGACGCCTATCTCATCGGCTCGGACACCTACTTCGATAGCTCGAACGCTCGTTCGAACTGGTCGGACGCCTATCTCAGTGGCTTGGATACCCACTTCGACAGCTTGGATGCTCATTCAAACTAGTCGGACGCCTATCTCAGTGGCTCAGACACCCACTTTGATAGCTCGGATGCTCGTTCGAACTACTTGGACGCTTGCTTCAACAGCTCAGCCCCTATTTAAACTAGTTGGAAGACTGATCCTGATGAGTTGCTACAAGTTTGATAGCTCGGATGGATGCAAGATGGTGTTGCTCAGCGGATGCAAGGTGCTCGGGGACTAGCTGTGGGGGTATGACCCTCGGTACCCGCAAGGCTCCACATGGGCTGAGTCGCTAGGGGAGGCCTAGCCCACAAGACTATGCGCAGGTCACGCCATCGATCAAGGCCCATCTCGCAAGACACGAAGTATGCTATAGGATGACGTGCTTCACAAGGTGACATAAAGATTATCGGTGATCGATGAAATCTGCTCGGATATGATAGATATTATACGATCTATAACTTTCTATCTTATAAACCGATCAGAATGGAAATAACTGATCTGTAACCCTACCCACCAAGCTATATAAGGTGGGTAGGGACTCATTTGAAGGTAATCATACACAATACAACCACAAGGACATAGGACGTAGGGTATTACATTGAGTTGATAGCCTAAACCTATCTAAATCGCTGTCTCCTGTGTTCTGTGTCATCGTCCAATTCCCTCACGCGCACCTCCACCGATTCATCTACTACCATGGGCATACCCCTTGGTAGACTGCTGACCAGATTTCATTGACACCCACTTTTTTGTATCTCCATTACTTTTATATGTTTGCTACAATTATTATGACAACATTGGTATTCATAATATTCATGTTCTTAGTTATGATGTCCATCTTCTACTTTGATTATATACTCAGTATAGCTAGTTTGTCACTATGTTTATGCATAAGTTCGTATAGCGCTCGCATTGGTGTACACGAGGTGAGTGGTCGACATTGTATAAGCATGGTGCTTATACGTTATTTACCTACGGATACACCCTATATTCTAGGTCATAAGGTAGATCACGGATATGACACTCTCATTGAGTCATCTGTAGTCCACTCTCCGAATATAGGTGCAAATAGGGTCTGGTTACGAAGGAAGAACAAGCTCTGTTCTTAATCTTTCTTAGTAATATCCCTTATGTGTAGATATAAAGATGACCATAGCCATGACAACTAGATATAATTACACTAATTAATGTATGCCTTGACTTATAATTAGGAATGACTTATGAATTATTTCTCTAATATTCTATTTAACCATGCTAATGCCAAACAAAGAAGTACTCTGAGTGATTTATCATTGATCCATACTTATCATATACATAATTTATCCTATGACTTACCCCTGTTGTGAGTAGAATATTGGTTATGGTTTACTTATCCATCAAAAGTATAAGTTATCAATACATGTCCATGCCAGACCTTCCATGTGATAAAAATATACATAACGATATCTAGAATACTCCCAGATGAAGTGCTACAATGGTATAATTATCTGTGCGCTTACGGATTCCTTTCATTTATATATATTCTTTCTAGTCACTTAAAATATTAAAGTACTTCTTAGTGTCATTCTAGAAGTGGCACTAGATTTTACCAACAAGCATTTCTAACACCAACACTAGGGATGACAACCTAGTAAAAGATGCTAAGGAATATAAACAACATAGGGTGACTACTTAAAACAAGTGACACGTTAATAAATACCAACAACTAGTTAAAAATGCATAATTAAAAACAAAATAAAAGTTTATTTTTGTCTTATATGTATTAGTAAGGTGTGATCTAAAAAAATGAGAAAACAAAATAAAAAGTATGTGTGTCTAGTTTTCTTTAAGATTGATTTTTAAGAACTAAATAAAAGGACTCTAAAGATAATCTCTTAAATAGAAATGATGAAAAGTTGCTCCACTATACTTCCTTTCAAGTACTTAGTTTTCAGCCTTGAATTCTCCTGAGTTTTGGATAAGACTGTTTTGATATAAGAATTTACTCTAAACTTGAAACTCGTGAGTAGCATATGCTTGATCTAAGTCTAAGTTTAGGGTTTAGGGTTTGGGGTTTGGGGTTTAGGGTTTGGGGTTTTGGGTTTTAGGTTTAGGTTTTGGGGTTTGGGGTTTGGGGTTTAGGGTTGGGGTTTTGGGGTTTAGGGGTTTAGGGTTTAGGTTTTGGTTTTTTAGGGTTTAGGGTTTGGGGTTTAGGTTTAGGTTTAGGTTTAGGGTTTAGGGTTTAGGTTTGGGGTTTGGGGTTTAGGGGTTTAGGTTTGGGGTTTAGGTTTAGGTTTAGGGTTTAGGGTTTTAGGGTTTTTAGGGTTTAGGTTTAGGTTTAGGGTTTGCCCAGGGTTTAGGGTTTAGGGGCCCAGGTTTAGGGTTTAGGGTTTTAGGTTTAGGGTTTAGGTTTAGGTTTAGGTTTAGGGTTTAGGGGCCCAGGTTTAGGGTTAGGGGTTTAGGGTTTAGGTTTAGGTTTTAGGTTTAGGGCCCAGGCCCAAATTTTTAGGGTTTAGGCCCAAAGGTTTAGGTTTAGGTTTAGGGTTTAGGGTTTGGGGTTTAGGGTTTAGGTTTAGGTTTAGGGTTTAGGGTTTAGGGGTTTAGGGCCCAGGTTTAGGCCCAGGTTTAAAGTTTAAAGTTTAGGCCCAGGTTTTAAGGTTTAAAGGTTTAAGGTTTAGGGCCCAGGTTTAGGCCCAGGGTTTAGGGTTAGGTTTAAGGTTTAGGCCCAGGCCCAGGTTTAGGTTTTAGGCCCAGGCCCAGGGCCCAGGCCCAGGTTTAGGTTTAAGGTTTAAGGTTTAGGCAGGGTTTAGGTTTAGGTTTAAGGGCCCAGGTTTAGGGTTTAGGTTTAAAATTTAAGGTTTAGGGTTTAGGTTTAGGGTTTAAAATTTAAGGCCCAAATTTAAAATTTAAAATTTAAATTTAAAATTTAAAATTTAAATTTAAAATTTAAAATTTAGGTTTAGGCCCAGGTTTAAAATTTAAAATTTAAAATTTAGGCCCAAATTTAAAATTTAAAATTTAAATTTAAAATTTAAATTTAAAATTTAAAATTTAAATTTAAGGCCCAAATTTAAAATTTTAAATTTAAAGTTTAAGGGCCCAGGTTTAGGGTTAAAGGTTTAGGGTTTAAAGGCCCAGGGTTTAGGGCCCAGGTTTAGGCCCAGGGCCCAGGCCCAGGCCCAGGTTTAAGGTTTAGGGCCCAGGGGGCCCAGGTTTAAAGGCCCAGGTTTAGGGTTTAGGGGCCCAGGTTTAGGCCCAGGCCCAGGTTTAAGGTTTAGGTTTAGGGTTTAGGGGCCCAGGCCCAGGCCCAGGGTTTAGGGGTTTTTAGGTTTAGGTTTTAAAATTTAAAGGTTTAGGTTTAAGGTTTAGGCCCAGGGGCCCAGGTTTAGGGCCCAGGTTTAAGGCCCCAGGCCCAATTTAAAGGCCCAGGCCCAGGCCCAATTTAAGGCCCAGGGCCCAGGCCCAGTTTAGGGCCCAAATTTAAAGGCCCAAATTTAAATTTAGGGGCCCAAATTTAAATTTTAAATTTAAATTTTTAAAATTTAAAATTTAAAGTTTAGGGCCCAGGCCCAAATTTAAATTTAGGCCCAGGCCCAGGCCCAAATTTAAGGCCCAAATTTAAAATTTAAAATTTAAAGGCCCAAATTTAGGGGCCCAGGGCCCAGGTTTAGGCCCAGGGCCAGGCCCAGGCCCAGGGGCCCAGGCCCAGGCCCAGGTTTAGGGCCAGGCCCAGGCCCAGGCCCAGGCCCAGGCCCAGGCCCAGGCCCAAGGCCCAGGCCCAGGCCCAGGCCCAGGCCCAGGCCCAGGCCCAGGCCCAGGCCCAGGCCCAGGCCCAGGTTTAGGCCCAGGCCCAGGGTTTAAAATTTAGGTTTAGGTTTGGGCCCAGGGCCCAGGTTTAGGGTTTAAAGGCCCAGGTTTTAAATTTAGGGCCCAAATTTAGGTTTAGGGTTAAAATTTAGGGTTTAAATTTTAGGTTTTAAAATTTAAAATTTAGGCCCAGGCCCAGGTTTAAATTTAAAATTTAAAATTTAAGGCCCAGGTTTAAAATTTAGGGTTTAATTTAATTTAGGTTTAAAATTTAAAATTTAAAATTTAAAATTTAAAATTTAGGGTTTAAATTTAAAATTTAAGGTTTAGGTTTAAAATTTAAAATTTAGGTTTAAAATTTAAAGGTTTAAATTTAGGGTTTAGGGTTTAGGGTTTAGGGTTTAGGGGTTTAGGGTTTAGGCCCAGGCCCAGGTTTTAGGGCCCAGGTTTGAGGCCCAGGGTTTAGGGTTTGAGGCCCAGGCCCAGGGTTTAGGTTTAGTTTTAGGTTTAGGCCCAGTTTAAGGTTTAGTTTTAGGTTTTAGGCCCAGGCCCAGGTTTAGGCCCAGGTTTAGGGTTTGAGTTTAAAGGTTTGAGGTTTAGGTTTAGGCCCAGGTTTAGGGTTTAGGTTTAGGTTTAGGTTTGTTTTAAATTTAAAATTTAAGGTTTAAGGCCCAGGCCCAGGCCCAGTTTAAGGGGCCCAGGTTTAAGGTTTAAAATTTAAGGCCCAAATTTAAATTTAAAGGCCCAAATTTAAATTTAAAATTTAAAATTTAAAATTTAAAATTTAAAATTTAAAATTTAAATTTAAAATTTAAATTTAAAATTTTAAATTTAAAATTTAAAATTTAAAATTTAAAATTTAAAATTTAAATTTAAAATTTAAAATTTAAATTTAGGGTTTAAAGGTTTAGGTTTAGGTTTAAGGTTTAAATTTAAAAGGCCCAGGTTTAGGTTTAGGTTTAAGGTTTAGGTTTAAGGTTTAGGGGCCCAGGTTTAGGTTTAGGTTTTGGGTTTAGGGGCCCAGGTTTAGGCCCAGGCCCAGTTTTAAGGTTTAGGGTTTAGGTTTAGGGCCCAGGCCCAGGTTTAGGGTTTGGGCCCAGGCCCAGTTTTAGGTTTAAGGTTTAGGTTTAGGGTTTAGGGTTTAGGGCCCAGTTTAGGGTTTGGGTTTTAGGTTTAGGCCCAGGCCCAGGCCCAGGCCCAGGCCCAGGTTTAGGCCCAGGCCCAGGTTTAGGTTTAGGTTTAAGGGCCCAGGGTTTAAAGGTTTTAGGGTTTAGGCCCAGGGCCCAGGTTTAGGTTTAGGGTTTAAGGTTTAGGTTTAGGGGTTTAGGTTTAAAGGCCCAGGCCCAGGGTTTAAATTTAAGGCCCAGGCCCAGTTTAAAGGTTTAAATTTAGGTTTAAATTTAGGTTTTAGGTTTAAAGGCCCAGGTTTAAAGGGTTTAGGTTTCAGGTTTAGGTTTAATTTAAAATTTAAAGGTTTAAAGTTTAAAGGTTTAGGGTTTAGGGTTTAGGTTTAGGGTTTAAATTTAAAATTTAAAGGTTTTAAGTTTAGGTTTAGGGTTTAAGGTTTAAAATTTTAGGGTTTTGGTTTAGGTTTAGGGTTTAGGTTTAGGTTTAAGGTTTAGGTTTAAATTTAAAATTTAAGGTTTAAATTTAAGGTTTAGGTTTAAAATTTAAAATTTAAAATTTAGGGTTTGGGGTTTGGGTTTAGGGTTTAGGGTTTGGGGTTTAGGGTTTTAAGGTTTAGGGTTTAGGTTTAGGGTTTAGGCCCAGGCCCAGGTTTAGGGTTTAGGGTTTTAGGGTTTAGGTTTAGGGTTTAAAAGGTTTAGGTTTAGGTTTAAATTTAGGTTTAGGGCCCAGGGTTTTAAGTTTAGGTTTAGGTTTAGGCCCAGGTTTAGGGTTTAGGTTTAGGGTTTAGGTTTAGGGTTTAAGGTTTAGGCCCAGGTTTAGGTTTAGGTTTTGGGTTTGGGCCCAGGGTTTAGGGTTTGGGCCCAGGCCCAGGTTTAGGGTTTAGGGTTTAGGGTTTAGGGCCCAGGGTTTAGGGGCCCAGGTTTAGGTTTAGGCCCAGGGTTTAGGTTTGGGGTTTAGGTTTAGTTTAAAGTTTAAAGGGTTTAGGGTTTAAGTTTTTAAGGTTTAAAATTTAAAGTTTAAGGTTTAGGGGCCCAGGCCCAGGGCCCAGGTTTAGGGTTTAAAGGCCCAGGGCCCAAATTTAAAATTTAATTTAATTTAATTTAAATTTAAAATTTAAAATTTAAAGGGCCCAAATTTAGGCCCAAATTTAAATTTAAATTTAAAATTTAAAATTTAAAATTTAAAATTTAAATTTAAAATTTAAAATTTAAAATTTAGGTTTAAGGTTTAGGGTTTTAAATTTAAAATTTGGGGGTTTAGGGTTTAAAATTTAAAATTTAAAATTTAGGGTTTAGGGTTTAAGGTTTAGGTTTAGGGTTTAGGGTTTAGGTTTAAGGTTTTAGGTTTAGGGTTTAGGTTTTAGGTTTAGGTTTAGGTTTTTAGGGTTTAGGTTTAGGGTTTAGGCCCAGGTTTAGGGTTTTAGGGGTTTAGGTTTTAGGTTTAGGTTTAGGTTTAGGGTTAGGGGGTTTAGGGTTTAAGGGTTTAGGGTTTAGGGTTTAGGTTTTTAGGGTTTAGGGTTTAGGTTTAAGGTTTAGGGTTTAGGGTTTAGGGGTTTTAGGTTTAGGTTTAGGTTTAAGGTTTAGGTTTAGGGTTTAGGGTTTAAAATTTAAGGTTTAGGGTTTAGGTTTAGGGTTTAAATTTAAAAGTTTAAATTTAAAATTTAAAATTTAAAGGTTTAAAATTTAAAATTTAGGTTAAAGGGTTTTAAGGGTTTAAAATTTAAAATTTAAGGTTTAGGTTTAGGTTTAGGGTTTGGGGCCCAGGTTTAGGGTTTAAGGCCCAGGTTTAAGGTTTAGGGGTTTAGGCCCAGGCCCAGTTTGGGTTTAGGTTTGGGTTTAGGCCCAGGTTTAGGGTTTAGGTTTTAGGGTTTAAAGGTTTAGGGTTTAAGGTTTAGGGTTTAGGGTTTAGGGTTTAGGTTTAGGTTAAGGTTTAGGGTTTAGGGCCAGGGGTTTAGGGGTTTAGGGTTTAGGGTTAGGGTTTAGGGTTTAAGGCCCAGGTTTAGGGTTTAGGTTTAGGGTTTAGGGTTTAAATTTAAGGTTTAGGGTTTAGGGTTTAGGTTTAAATTTAAAATTTAAAAGGGGTTTAGGGTTTAGGGTTTGGTTTTTTAGGTTTAGGGTTTAAATTTAAATTTAAGGTTTAGGGTTTAAATTTAAAATTTAAAATTTAAAATTTAAATTTAAATTTAAAGGTTTAAATTTAGGTTTAGGGTTTAGGGTTTAAGGGTTTAGGGGTTTAGGGTTTAGGGTTTAAGGTTTAGGGTTTAGGGTTTGGGGTTTAGGGTTTAGGCCCAGTTTAGGCCCAGGCCCAGGTTTAAGGCCCAGTTTTAGGTTTAGGGTTTGGGCCCAGGGGTTTAAAGGTTTAAAGGTTTAAAGGGTTTAAAGGTTTAGGTTTGGGTTTAGGTTTAGGTTTAGGTTTAGGGTTTAAGTTTAGGTTTAGTTTTAGGTTTAGGGTTTAAAAGGTTTAAATTTAGGGTTTAGGTTTGAGGTTTAAATTTAAAATTTAAGGTTTAAAATTTGGGTTTAAGGTTTAGGTTTAGGTTTAGGTTTAAGGTTTAATTTTAAATTTAAAATTTAAATTTAAATTTAAAATTTTAAATTTAAAATTTAAATTTAAAATTTAAAATTTAAATTTAAAATTTAAAATTTAAAATTTAAAATTTAAATTTTAAATTTAAAATTTAAATTTAAATTTAAAATTTAAATTTAAAATTTAAATTTAAAAGGTTTAAAATTTAAAATTTAAATTTAGGCCCAGGTTTAGGGTTTTTAGGGTTTAGGGTTTAGGGCCCAGGCCCAGGTTTAGGGTTTAAAGGCCCAGTTTAAAGGCCCAGGCCCAGGGCCCAGGTTTAGGGTTTTAGGGTTTAGGGTTTTAAGGTTTAGGGTTTGAGGCCCAGGCCCAGTTTAAGGTTTAAAGGTTTAGGTTTAGGTTTAGGGTTTTAAGGTTTAGGGTTTAGGCCCAGGTTTAGGGTTTAAGGCCCAGGTTTAAGGTTTAAGGTTTAGGTTTAGGTTTAAGGTTTAAGGTTTAAGGTTTAAAATTTTAAGGCCCAGGTTTAAGGTTTAAAATTTAAAATTTTAAGTTTAAAGGTTTAAAATTTAAAATTTAAAATTTAAAATTTAAATTTAAAATTTAAATTTAAAGTTTTAAAATTTAAAATTTAAAATTTAAAATTTGGGTTTAAAATTTAAAATTTAAAATTTAAAATTTAAATTTAAAATTTAGGGTTTAAATTTAGGTTTGGGTTTAAGGTTTAAGGTTTAGGGTTTAAGGTTTAAAATTTTGGGTTTAAGGCCCAGGTTTAGGTTTTAAAATTTAAAATTTAGGCCCAATTTAAAATTTAAAATTTAGGTTTGAGGTTTTAGGTTTAGGTTTAAGGTTTAAAATTTAAAGTTTTAAATTTAAAATTTAAAATTTAAAATTTAAAATTTAATTTAAAATTTAAAGGGCCCATTTAAAATTTAAAATTTAAATTTAAAATTTAAATTTAAATTTAAAATTTAAAATTTAAGGTTTAAATTTGGGTTTAAGGTTTTAGGTTTAGGGTTTAAAGTTTAGGTTTAAAGGTTTAGGGTTTAGGTTTAGGGTTTAGGGTTTAGGGTTTAAAAGGTTTGGGTTTAGGGTTTAGGTTTAGGGCCCAGGTTTAGGTTTAGGTTTTTAAGGTTTAGGGTTTAGGGGTTTAGGGTTTAGGTTTTAGGTTTAGGTTTAGGGTTTAGGGTTTAGGGTTTAGGGTTTAGGTTTAGGGTTTAAGGTTTAGGGTTTAGGGTTTAGGGTTTAGGGTTTAGGTTTTAGGTTTAGGTTTAGGGTTTAAAGGTTTAGGGTTTAGGGGTTTAAGGTTTAAATTTAGGTTTAGGGGTTTAAGGTTTAGGTTTAAGGTTTAAAATTTAAAGGGTTTAAAGGTTTAGGATTTTAAAATTTAGGGGTTTAATTTAAAATTTAGGGTTTAAATTTAGGTTTAAAATTTTTAAGTTTAAATTTAAAATTTAAATTTAAAATTTAAATTTAGGCCCAAATTTAAAATTTAAATTTAAAATTTAAAATTTAAATTTAAATTTAAAATTTAAAATTTAAGGTTTAAAATTTAGGGTTTAGGGTTTAAAATTTAGGTTTGGGTTTTAGGTTTAGGTTTAAAGGTTTAAGGGTTTAAGTTTAGGTTTAGGGTTTAGGGTTTGGGGTTTAAGGTTTAGGCCCAGGGCCCAGGCCCAGGCCCAGGTTTAGGGGCCCCAGGTTTAGGTTTAGGGTTTAGGGTTTAGGCCCAGGTTTAGGGTTTAGGGTTTAGGTTTGAAGGTTTTAGGGGTTTAGGGTTTTAGGGTTAGGCCCAGGTTTTAGGCCCAGGCCCAGGTTTAGGGTTTAAGGTTTAAGGTTTAGGGTTTAAAATTTAAAATTTAAAATTTAAAATTTAAAATTTAAGGTTTAAAATTTAAATTTAAGGTTTAAATTTAAAATTTAAAATTTAAAATTTAAAATTTAAAATTTAAATTTAAAATTTAAAATTTAAATTTAAATTTAAAATTTAAAATTTAAAATTTAAATTTAAAATTTAAAATTTAAAATTTAAAATTTAAATTTAAATTTAAAATTTAAAATTTAAATTTAAAATTTAAAATTTAAAATTTAAAATTTAAAATTTAAAATTTAAATTTAAAATTTAATTTAAGGTTTAGGGTTTAGGGTTTAGGGTTTAAGGTTTAAGGTTTGAGGTTTGAGTTTAAGGTTTGAGGTTTGAGGTTTAGGGCCCAGGTTTAGGGTTTAAGGTTTAGGGTTTAGGGTTTAGTTTGAGGTTTAAGGTTTGGGTTTGAGGTTTAGGGTTTGAGGTTTAGGTTTAAGGTTTAAAAGGTTTAAAGGTTTAAGGTTTAGGCCCAGGGTTTAGGGTTTAAAATTTAAGGTTTTTTAGGTTTAGGGTTTGGGTTTTAAGGTTTAGGGTTTAAATTTAAAGGGTTTAAAATTTAAAATTTAAAAATTTAAAATTTAAATTTAAAATTTAAAATTTAAAATTTAAAATTTAAAATTTAATTTAAATTTAAATTTTAAATTTAAAATTTAAAATTTAAAATTTAAAATTTAGGTTTAAATTTAAAATTTAAAATTTAAAATTTAAAATTTAAAATTTAAAATTTAATTTTAAATTTAAAATTTAAAATTTAAAATTTAAAATTTAAAATTTAAAATTTAAAATTTAAAATTTAAAATTTAGGCCCAGGTTTAGGTTTGGGGTTTAGGGTTTAGGGTTTGGGGTTTAGGGTTTAGGGTTTAGGTTTAGGGTTTAGGGTTTAGGGTTTTAGGGTTTTAGGGTTTGAGGTTTAGGGTTTAGGGTTTAGGGTTTGGGGTTTAGGGTTTGAGGTTTGAGGTTTAGAGTTTTAGGGTTTAGGGTTTAGGTTTAGGGTTTAGGGTTTGGGGTTTTGGGTTTGAGGTTTTAGGTTTGAGGTTTAAGGTTTGGGTTTGGGTTTTAGGTTTAGGGTTTAGGTTTAGGGTTTGGGGTTTAAAGGTTTAGGTTTTAAATTTTAGGGTTTAGGTTTAGGGTTTAAAATTTAGGGTTTAAATTTAGGTTTAGGTTTAAGTTTAAAATTTAAGGGGTTTAAAATTTAAAATTTAAAATTTAAAATTTAAAATTTAAATTTAAAATTTAAAATTTAGGGTTTAAATTTAAATTTAAAATTTAAAATTTAAATTTAAAATTTAAATTTAAAATTTAAATTTAAAATTTAAATTTAAATTTAAATTTAAAATTTAAAATTTAAAATTTAAAATTTAAAATTTAAAATTTAAATTTAAAATTTAAAATTTAAAATTTAAAAGGTTTAGGTTTAGGTTTAGGGTTTAGGGTTTAGGGTTTAGGGTTTAGGGTTTAAGGTTTTAGGTTTAGGGTTTAGGTTTGAGGTTTAGGTTTAGGGTTTAAGGTTTAAGGTTTAAGGTTTAAAGGTTTGAGGTTTGAAATTTGAGGTTTGGGCCCAGGGTTTAAAGTTTAAGGTTTAGGGTTTAAGGTTTAGGGTTTGGGTTTAGGTTTTAAGGTTTGGGTTTAAAATTTAAAATTTAGGTTTAAAATTTAAGGTTTAAGGTTTAAAATTTAAGGTTTAAAATTTAAATTTAAATTTAAAATTTAAAATTTAAAATTAGGGTTTAGGGTTTAAATTTAATTTTAAATTTAAAATTTAAAATTTAAAATTTAGGCCCAGGTTTAAATTTAAAATTTAAAATTTAAAATTTAAAATTTAAAATTTAAATTTAAAATTTAGGGTTTAAAATTTAAATTTAAAAGTTTAAGGTTTAAGGTTTAAATTTAAAATTTAAAATTTAAAATTTAAAATTTAAAATTTAAAATTTAAAATTTAGGGTTTAAGGTTTAGGTTTAGGGTTTAGGGTTTAGGGTTTAAGGTTTGGGGTTTAGGGTTTAGGGTTTAAAGGTTTAAGGTTTAGGGTTTAGGGTTTGGGTTTGGTTCAGGTTTAGGTTTAGGGTTTTGGGTTTTAGGGTTTGGGGTTTGGGGTTTAAGGGTTTAGGTTTGAGGTTTAAGGTTTAGGGTTTTGGGTTTAAGGGGTTTAGGGTTTAGGGTTTAGGGTTTAGGGTTTAGGGGTTTAGGGTTTGGGGTTTAGGGTTTAATTTTTTAGGGTTTGGGGTTTAGGGTTTAGGGTTTAGGGTTAAAATTTAGGGTTTGGGTTTGGGGTTAAAAAAGGGTTTGGGTTTAAAGGGTTTAGGGTTTAGGTTTGGGTTTGGGTTTAGGGTTTGGGGGGTTTGGGGTTTAAATTTAAAAGGGTTTAGGGTTTAGGTTTGGGGTTTAGGGTTTAGGGTTTAGGGGTTTAGGGTTTAGGGTTTAGGGTTTAAGGTTTAGGGTTTAGGGTTTAGGTTTAGGGTTTAGGGTTTAGGGTTTAGGGTTTTTTAGGGTTTAGGGTTTAGGGTTTTAGGGTTTAGGGTTTGGGTTTAGGGTTTAGGTTTAGGGTTTGAGGGTTTAGGGGTTTAGGTTTGGGTTTGGGTTTAGGGTTTTAAATTTAGGTTTTAAATTTGAGGTTTGAATTTAGGTTTAGGTTTAGGGTTTAGGGTTTAAAATTTAGGTTTAAAATTTAAGGTTTGGGGTTTGGGTTTAAAATTTAAAATTTAAATTTAAAATTTAAAATTTAAAATTTAAAATTTAAAATTTAAAATTTAAATTTAAAATTTAAAATTTAAATTTAAAATTTAAAATTTAAATTTAGGGTTTAAAATTTAAAATTTTTAAAATTTAAATTTAAAATTTAAATTTAAAATTTAAAATTTAAAATTTAAAATTTAAAATTTAAAATTTTAAATTTAAAATTTAAATTTAAAATTTAAAATTTAAAATTTAAATTTTGGGTTTAAGTTTAGGGTTTAAGGTTTGAGGTTTAAGGTTTAAGGTTTTTGGGTTTAGGGTTTGAGTTTAAGGTTTTTAGGTTTAGGGTTTGAGTTTAGGGGTTTTAGGGTTTAAGGTTTAGGGTTTTAGGTTTGGTTTAGGTTTTGAGTTTGGGTTTAAGTTTAAGGTTTAAGGGTTTGAGGTTTAGGGTTTAGGGTTTAGGTTTAGGGGGGTTTGGGGTTTAAAATTTAAAATTTAAAATTTAAAATTTAAATTTAAAATTTAAAATTTAAAATTTAAAATTTAAAATTTAAATTTAAAATTTAAATTTAAAATTTAAATTTAAAATTTAAAATTTAAAATTTAAAATTTAAAATTTAAATTTAAAATTTAAAATTTAAAATTTAAAATTTAAAATTTAAAATTTAAAATTTAAAATTTAAATTTAAAATTTAAAATTTAAAATTTAAATTTAAAAGGTTTAAGGTTTAAAATTTAAGGTTTAGGGTTTGGTTTAGGGTTTTAGTTTGGTTTGGGTTTGGGTTTAGGGTTTAGGGTTTAGGGTTTAGGGTTTGAGGGTTTAGGGTTTGAGGTTTAGGGTTTAGGGTTTGGGTTTAAAGGTTTGAGGTTTAGGGTTTAGGTTTTTAGGGTTTAGGGTTTAGGGTTTAGGGTTTAGGGTTTGGGTTTGAGGGGTTTAAGGTTTAGGGTTTAAAATTTAAGGTTTAAAAGGGTTTTTTAAATTTGGGTTTGGGGTTTAAAATTTAGGGTTTAAAATTTAAGGTTTAAAATTTAAAATTTAAATTTAAAATTTAAATTTAAAATTTAAAATTTAAAATTTAAATTTAAAATTTAAAATTTAAAATTTAAAATTTAAATTTAAAATTTAAAATTTAAAATTTAAAATTTAAATTTAAAATTTAAATTTAAAATTTAAAATTTAAAATTTAAAATTTAAAATTTAAAATTTAAAATTTATTTAAATTTAAAATTTAGGGTTTAAAATTTAGGGTTTAAAATTTAAAATTTAGGGGTTTAAGGGTTTAGGGTTTAGGTTTAGGGTTTAGGGGTTTAGGGTTTAAGGTTTAGGGTTTAGGGTTTAAGGTTTAGGGTTTTAGGGTTTAGGGTTTAGGGTTTGAGGGTTTGGGTTTGGGGTTTGAGTTTAGGGTTTAGGTTTGAGTTTAGGGTTTAAGGTTTAAGGTTTAAGAGTTTGAGGTTTAAGGTTTAAAGTTTAGGAGTTTTAGTTTGGTTTAAGGTTTTGAAATTTAAGGTTTAGGGTTTAAAGTTTAAGGTTTAAGGTTTAAATTTAAGGTTTAAAATTTAAAATTTAAAATTTAAAATTTAAAGTTTAAAATTTAAAATTTAAAATTTAAAATTTAAAATTTAAAATTTAAAATTTAAAATTTATTTAAATTTAAAATTTAAAATTTAAAATTTAAAAGGTTTTAAATTTTAAATTTAAAATTTAAAATTTAAAATTTAATTTAAAATTTAAAATTTAAAATTTAAAATTTAAAATTTAAAATTTAAAATTTAATTTAAAATTTAAAATTTAAAATTTAAAATTTAAAATTTAAAATTTAAAATTTAAATTTAAAATTTAAAATTTAAATTTAAAATTTAGGGTTTAGGGTTTAGGGTTTAGGGTTTGGGTTTAGGTTTGAGGTTTAGGGTTTAGGGTTTGGGTTTTAGGGTTTTTGGGTTTAGGGTTTGAGGTTTAAAGGTTTAGGGTTTAGGGTTTGAGGTTTAGGGTTTAGGGTTTGGGTTTAGGGTTTAAGGGTTTGGGTTTTAGGGTTTGGGTTTAGGGTTTTAGGTTTGGGTTTGGTTTGAGTTTTAGGGTTTGGGTTTAAAGGGTTTGGGGTTTAGGGGGGTTTGGGTTTAAAATTTTTTAGGGTTTGGGGTTTTAAGTTTTAAAATTTAGGGTTTAGGGAGTTTAAAATTTGGGTTTGGGGTTTAGGGTTTAAGGGTTTAGGGGTTTAGGGTTTAAATTTAAGGTTTAAAATTTAAATTTAAAATTTAAAATTGGGGTTTAAAATTTAAAATTTAAATTTAAAATTTAAAATTTAAAATTTAAAATTTAAAATTTAAAATTTAAAATTTAAATTTAAAATTTAAAATTTAGGGTTTAAAATTTAAAATTTAGGGTTTAGGGTTTAGGGTTTAGGGTTTAGGTTTTGGGGTTTAGGGTTTAGGGTTTTAGGTTTTTAGGGGTTTAGGGTTTAGGGTTTAGGGTTTAGGGTTTGGGGTTTGGTTTGGTTTAGGGTTTGGGGTTTTAGGGTTTAGGGTTTAGGGGTTTGGGTTTTTTGGGTTTAGGGTTTGGGGTTTTGGGTTTTGGGTTTGGGGTTTAGGGTTTAGGGTTTGGGGTTTGGGGTTTGGGTTTAGGGTTTTTTAGGGTTTAGGGTTTAGGGTTTGGGGGTTTAGGGTTTAAATTTAAGGTTTAGGGTTTAGGGTTTGGGTTTAAAGGTTTAGGGTTTGGGGTTTGGGGTTTAGGGTTTAGGGGGTTTAGGGTTTGGGGTTTGGGGTTTAGGGTTTGGGGGTTTAGGGTTTGGGTTTGGGGTTTAGGGTTTAGGGTTTGGGGTTTAGGGTTTAGGGTTTAGGGTTTAGGGTTTGGGGTTTAGGGTTTTAGGGGGTTTAGGGTTTGGGGTTTAGGGTTTAGGGTTTTTTAGGGTTTGGGGTTTAAGGTTTAGGGTTTAGGGTTTAGGGTTTAGGGTTTAGGGTTTGGGTTTAGGGTTTTGGGTTTGGGTTTTAGGGTTTAGGGTTTAGGGTTTGGGTTTAGGGTTTAGGGGTTTAGGGTTTAAGGTTTAGGGTTTAGGGTTTAGGGTTTGGGGTTTAGGGTTTTAGAGTTTAGGGTTTAGGGTTTGAGGGTTTAGGGTTTAGGGTTTAAAGGTTTAGGGTTTAGGGTTTAAGGGTTTAGGGTT